>JAVTVX010000029.1:5632500-7103750 GCA_033439265.1 Dillenia suffruticosa | reverse complement strand
ATGACAATTTATTATGATAGTCAATTTGTTATCGTTTACATGAAAGATTCCAAATATCATAGGAGAACCAAACCCATAGATATAAAATATAACTTTATTCGAGATATTATTGAAAAAGAGAGGTAACGTTGAAATATATGCCTATGCATTTGATGGAGGTTGATCCGTTCATGAATCCTATATCTAGAGATGTATTTTTAAAATATGTAAAATCTCTTGGATTGCGTAGAATGTAATTGTATTTGCATATAAAATGACTATGATATAATCCTCGTAATTTTATGACATTTGATTTTTTTTTTTTTTTTTGTATTTAAGATTTCTTATGTATTGATTTAAAAATATGTTAGACAAGTTTTGGAGGTTGGCTCTCACATACGAACAATCGTCTCTAATGTTTGTGTGATATGTACAGATAAGATAATATTAATTTGTGATTAATTAACATATATATGTCGTCTTAGTAGAGAACTAAGATAAGATTACTGTTTATATTTTTTCTTAATAATCGAAATAGATTTTCTATGATCCATTACATTTGTCTACAAGTTAGGTGTGATTTTCTTTTGAAATTGTAATGATCACGGAGGACTTATAAGAAGAAAAAGTCAATTTTGAGTGTTGTGGTACACTTAGATTAAGACCTGTATTATACACTCTATTTTTGAAAAAGAGACATACGCTTCTAATTGAGTAAAAAATGTATCATAGCACGTGTATCATATCACATGTGCTTTGATGACGCTATAAGTAATGAGTTAATAAATCCCTCTACCTCATTGTGTGAAATCCAGAAGTTTATACTTAATCTCATTCGATACCTTAATATTTTTGTCTGTTTTTTGAAACTTTATTTTAGTATTGCTATTTTAGAATATTACCAAGAGACAATGATTGATTTGGTTCTGCGGTACATGTCTAGAAAAGTAGCTAAAATGGCGTAGATAGATAGTAATGTGAAAAGAAAACTATCTTATGGCTGACACGTCACTTTGTATGCCCAACCTGACCAGTTATGTTTTTGATTTAGTATTTTAAAATATAATTGTGAATACATAATTTGAGTTGAGTGAAGTACACTCTTATTTGTGATGTTTGAGAGACAATAGATACGTTGACTGTGTGTGACAAAAAAAATTGAGATATAGCGAGACTTGATGTTCTTACTGTATTAAATGGTGAACTGCTATATCTTCTTAACCGATATATAATTATGAACTCTTGATGTACTCATTGGTCACACGATCTATTTGCTTGTATCAAATTGATGGTATATAAAAATGACTTAACTAAATATAGGTCTTACCTTCAGGTGCAAGTAGGAGATGTTGGAAATGGGTACCGGGTCGCTCATGTGGGTTTGACCTGACCTAACACCTTTTATTTGAAATTCAAATTAAAAGAATAATTGATAAAGGGGGGAGTAGTTTTATAGAAAAACTAATTCTTTAACCCCCCTTTGTTTTGAATTTTAAAAAAGGGAGTTACTTTTTTTTTTTGGAATAAGAAGAAGACGTAAGATTAAAAAAAAATCCAAGATATTCATTGTGTATGAAAAGTGGATGAAAAATATAAATACGTTTTAACAAAAAAGAAGAACAAGGGAACACCAACATCGAGGTGTCTTCAAGATCTGAATCAATAACATATTCAAAACTCTTGGATTGTGAAAATAAAAAACAAATCCATACGTGACTGTTTTTTAGACTTGTACATTAAAATGATTAGTGATTTAATTCTAAATTTTAAAAAATTTATTTTTCATATTAAAATTTTAAGCACGACGATCCATATCGATTGTTATAAAAGGATCTTCAAGAACATTCACTGCATGCTTCATAGTCCACCTTCCATTTCAACACAAGGCCGTCATCAATTGCTTTGTCCAAAACCGATGTAATTGCTAGCTTTGGCAAATAAGTTGCAACAACAAGAATAACAACACTCGCATAATAGACGCTAGGGCCTACAGCTCTTGCAAGGGCATAATCATCACTATAACTAACACCATTTATCGAGCACATAAATTGACTGGGAATGTACACGTATAGAGATGGACAGCCGTATAAGAGGGAGACATTTCCACAACCAAAACCATGGTCAAAAAACATATAATCAAGGGTTGCATTCATAAATTTCTGCAAATAAATTCCATCCAAAAGGTCCTTTCTTGCAACTCTGACAATTTGTGATTCCGCATAGACAACCAAAACATGATACGCGACGCCCATCATCTTAATGGTAGCTATATTATCTAAACAAACTAGCTGTAGTCCAGGAATCCCACAATCCTCTAGTTGATCATTCCCCCAAAATGGGAAATCCACATCAGTGATATGCAATATTATATTGTCCATCAAATGCAATAATAATTGAACAAAACTAAAAATAATCTGAAAAAGGGTATCAAATATACCTCTTGTCATTAATGATTCCAACAAGTTCCGATGATTATGATAGCACCAAAGTGATTTTTGGGAGGTGCACTAACTTTCTAAACTCTCAATTTTACTTAATAGATTGTGTGAAATTTAGAAATTTGGATTTATGGACTCAATGCACTAGGAGGAGATTTTTATAGACTCTCAACCATCAAAAAGCCATTAAAACCCTATAATTGTCACTTTAAATTATTGTTGGAAGTTTTGAGAATGTAATTAAATATTCAAAACAAAAAAAAAAAGATTAATTGTGTGTAGATTTGAATAGGACATCAAAATCCGATCAAATACAATCCAATTAAAATCACCTCAATTTTTTATCATATTTAATCCTCCATTTTGGTTATATTTTTCCAACTAACTTTTGTTTGAATGCTTTGAATGCATTAAATTTATGGGATTTGAATTTTAAAAAAAATTCTTAACATTCTTCTACTTGATCCAATAATCCGATTTGAAATCAAAACCAAGTCAATTCTGTATAAAAATAGAGTACATGATTCACAATAATAAGTCATCTAAAAGTGAGTATTATCTTTTATGTACTATAATACATTTAGTTTTCTAATCTTATGGTGACATTTATTTTATGAATAAACTATATATTTATTCAAGATCCAAAATTGATGAATTTATTTCAAGATAATAACATGTTCACAATTATATTGAGAAAATTCATGTTTAAGTTTCATTTAAATAAGTCAATAAGTCTATATTTACAATATGATCACTGAACTTATTTAGTGGCATGTCTTTAAATAAGGGATCGACCAACATACAATCAGTGTTAATGTATTGGATTATAATTTTATTTTCTAGCGCTCTTTCCTTAATAACTAAGTACTTGATGTCGATGTGTTTACTTCAACTATCACTCTTATTATTCTTTGCAAAAAATACAACAATTGAATTATCACAAAATATACATAATGATTTAGATACAAAATCTAAAATCTTAAACCCGAATATGAAATTTTTGAACCACACCGTATGTGACGTACCCTCAAAATATGCTACGAACTCAGCTTCTATTGTTGAGGTCGCAGTCAATGTCTGCTTAGCATTCCTCCACAATATAACCCCACCGGCTATCATGAAGATATAAGTCGACGTTGATTTTCGAGAATCAATACAGTTGGCAAAATCCGAATCCAAGTATTAGACTATTTCTAGATTATTCTTTTGTACGTAAGCATGTACTTCTTGGTATCTTGTAGATATCTCAACACTTTCTTTGTAGCCTTCTAATGTTCCAAACCCGAGATACTTTGATATCTACCTAATATCTCTATAACATGCGTTATATTAGGTTTTGTACAGACCTGTGCATACACGAGACTTCCAACAACGAAAGCATATGAGATGTTAGCTATCTGTTTCCTTTCCAAATCTATCTTAAGGCATTGGTCTAAATTGAATCTATTATTTTTGACAATCGGAGCTATATTTTGTGAAAAGTTCTCTATTTTATATCTCTTAAGAACTTTTTTCATATAGATCTCTTGAGATGGTCTAAAAAACTTATGGGATCTATCTCGATATATCTTTATACCAATGACAAAAAACACATCATCTAAATGTTTCATCTCAAAGTTCTTAAAGAGGAATTATTTCACCTCATAGTAGATCCCCTTATCATTGGTGGCAGGTAGGATATTATCCACATATCGGACAATGAAACAAAATTTGCTCACACTGATCTTGAGGTATATGTATTGATCCACAATATTCTCTTCAAAATCAACTAAAGTGACTACATTATGGAATTTTAAATACCATTGGTAGGAGATTTGTTTCAGCCCATATATAAATTTTTTAACCTTGCACACAAAATACTCACTACCATTAGAGGAGAATCCTTCAAATTGACACATGTAAATCTCTTCTTCTAGTTCCCCATTAAGGAAAATTATTTTTACATTCATTTGTTGCAATTCTAGATCGAAATGTATCACAAGTATCAGAATGATACGGAGGGACTTTTTCTTAGACACCAGAGAAAATGTCTCCGAGTAGTCTGGGACTATTACATCCACAATATCTTCGTTGCTTCTCATAGATCCATCTCATCCTTTATGGCATTCAGCTATAAGCTCGAGTTCTTAGAGCCTATGGCTTGTGAAAACGTTTCTAGATTCTCTATGACTTTAATGGCTCAGAGTTATAGCTAGACTCTTGAAAGTATACCATATAGTCATCAGATATAGCTAATTTTTTTTTTCAAATGGATCTCCTTAATATAGGTTTAACATTCTCTGTAAGAACAGGTTGACTAATTTGATCTTATTCCCCTGCTTGTAGAATTTCTTGGTCGTCATCCGTACCTTGATTTGTGTCTATAGCCACCTGAGGGTCATTTTAGACGAAAACTAACTTAGTACTTGAACTTGACGGGATATTTGATGGGTCCCTTTTAGGAGTTGAGTCCTGAAAGTAATCTCTCCCACTGACCATGCCATTCTCTAGAAATTTAGTATTTTTAAATTCCACAAATCTAATATGGTAGGATGGACAATAAAACAGGTATCCTTTTAACCTTTTGGCATAACCGACAAAGTATTCACTTATGATTCTTGGGTCCAATTTCTTTTCTCATAGATTGTAAACCTCTATCTATGCAGAACAGCCCCAAATACATACATCTCTTAAAGTAGGTGTCCAACTCTTAAATAACTCGAAGGGAGTTTTGGTTCTTGCCTTGGTTGGAACCCTGTTTAGGATGTATACTGTAATTTTGAGAGCTTCAATCCATAAGAATTTAGACAATTTGGAACTAGCCATTATGCTCCTAACCATATCAAGTAAGGTTCTGTTCTTTTTTTCAACTACCCTATTTTTATCAGGTGAACCAAATATGGTGTATTGGACAAGAATTCTATTTTTCTGAAGGAACTTTTCAAATGGATCTGGTGTTTGTCCATCCTCTATATACCTTCCATAGTATTCTCTACTTTTATCTGACATTATGATTTTTATTTGTTTACCGCATTGTTTTTCTAGTTCTGTCTTGAAAATTTTAAAGGTATCAAATGGCTCGTCCTTATGGTAAAAGATATGGAGATACATATATTATGAATAGTCATATATACATGAGATGAAATAACTATAATCATACAAACATGTACTTGAAATGCAAATGTCCATATATATGATGTCTAGCAATTCTGAACTCTTTCTGACACCTTTTTGAGTCTTTGGTCTACTTTCCTTTAATGTAATCCACGTAAGTCTCAAAGTCACTAAAATTTAGAGTATCGAGTACCCCATTCTTTAGCAACTTTTTTATTCTTTTTATGGAGATGTGCACTAATTTTCGATACCACAACATGGGAAAGTTTTCCTCAATGGGACTTCTTTTCATTCCTATATGTGTTGTGTTCAAACAGATATTGTCTTGCAAATAAATACTGTAAAGTCTATCTAACAATGGATCAAAACCAACGACACTTGTCTGTAAAAACAATGTCATTTTATTATTAAATTGGAAAAAATATCCATATTGTATAAGTTTTGAAACGAAAATTAATTTCCTATAAATTTTAGGTAAATAAAAAATTCTTTTCAATTTCAAGACATGTCTGCTTACCAATATAAACTCGCAATCTCCGATGGCCTTTACCTATGAACTCATCATGTTGGCCGACTAGATGAGTTGTTCGCGATCCATTCACTTCCTTAGATTTTGCAATCCCTACAATGCATTTGTAATGTGGATGGTACAACCAAAATCAATCCAGATAAATCCCAGTCATGCAAAATTCATAACAAATTAATGAGATTTCTATACCTTTATTATCAAGCCACCGCTTGTACTTGACACAAGCCTACTTCATGTGTCTCTTCCTTTTACAAAAAAAAGACACTTGGATTATTTCTTTATGTCCACTTTCGGTTTTGTGCCCTTTTGGTTCAGGTTGGACTTACCTTTCTTCTTTCCTTGTACTGTCACATGTGCACTAACAGAATTTTGTTTCATCTCCATTAACAGCTTTCCTTCCTTCTACACTCACATGGACATCAATTCATTGATAGACCATTTTTCTTCATGTATGTTATAGAAAATTTTAACAGGATGTTGAAAGAGAGAGTTTAGAAAAAAGTGCACGAGAAAGAATTTGGACATCTCAACCTCCAAGTTTTTTAGTTGAGCCATAATGCCCCGCATCTGCATGATGTACTTGCATATACCATGGACAATAGTGAGACTCATGGAAGAGAATTGTATAATGAGAGTATTGGCCAAAATTTTTCTAATACTGCAAATGCACATTTATAGTCTTAAGAAGAGAACAGATATTGGCATGTTGGTTGATTGAGACACGGATATCAGCCGAAATTTTACTCTTTATGAATATGGTATTTAGATGATTAGATCGCTACCATTTTTTATAAAGAGTTTTTTCATCTATAGAGTTGGTATCGACCACTGGAGTGGTTCGTCATTCCATATGGCATAGTCAATATACAAACAGCCCAAATGGAGACATACAATTTCCCTCCATTCCTTATAATTCTCTCCACTCAAATTGGAAAAATCAGATTTCAACCTATGGCTTGGAATACTGCAAAATAAATAAGCATGTTTACTAAATATGTATGATGTATTTAATATATGTCTACCAATACAAACATATAAAAATAAATCTGATATAGAAATTGCTTGTGGACTGAATTTCTAATTTTATTAGATTTATTTGATTTTATGATAAATTTATCAAAAATAGTTCATTTCTCAATATCTGTGGGTTAATTAAGAAATTACCAATAGTTAGTATTTCATTGATCACTTTATTTTTTTCTACTCAACCCTATAAGACGATCTCTTTAGTACATCGGATAGGTTCCTAGGTAGGTGGTGAGTCATATGAGACAGTTTAAAAATCAGTCAGGTTTAGACTTATCCTCATCTTTTTGACAGAATCAATCTAGACATACATTAAATCAACCGCATTTATAGTATTACATAAAAAATAGATTTTAATCAAGTAAATTACTATTGAAAATAACTATTTTAATATTTTATCTTCAATTTTATTATTTTCATATAACAAAAATTCTTGTGAGTTAAAATTCATTATATAAAAATAATTTTCATGACAAATTTATCTCTTTTCTAATGTGATCATACTTTTATACATAATTTCTTACTTAATTATGACTAATGAGGTTACACCCTAATTAATTTTAGAAATTATATTGATTATAAGGATAAAATTACTTAATTTTGCCATGCCAAAATGTATCAAATTTTAATAAAAAATACAACCAAAATATTTAATGTATTTTCTAATTTTGTACCTCTCTATATGTACAAAATTATACCAAAAATTAATTTTATGCATATTTTAAAAGACATTTTCAAAATTTTAAGAATTGTTGAAGACTTTTCTGAATTTTTAAACCCAGAAAATTAGTTTTAAAGTCTCAGGGATCAAACTGTAACACAAGTCAAAGGTTTTGGGAATTTCTGAAAAATGTAGGGACTTCACCGTTATAGTTGAAGAAATTTTTGGGTCTCTTGAAAATAAAATATTATAGGGATTGGCTTGCAAAAAATGAATGACCCATTTATGAGTTTGGAACAAGTATCTCTAAAAATTATTTAAGGAAATCATCTAATGCAAGACACACATCATTCCCAAAATAAGAAGGATGGACCACATGATTACACATTAAATAAATAAATATTTAAAATATTGTAATTTTTTAAATGTTCTTCATGGCCCAAACAAATTTTTTCCTATTGGCCGCCATATGTGCACATAATGTGTATCAATATGCACGTGTAAGAGTGAATGAATTTAAAAACATAAATTCAGCTTATTTGTTTCATCTTTATGCACTATTCACATTGTCTTCTTCACCCAACGGACCTCGAGGGTCCTGACTCGGAACCAATCGCTTCGACGGGTTTGTATGTCAGAAAACCGCTAGAAAGTGTAGAAATGCTCCAAAATAATTTTCGAAAACATGATTTTGATTGTAATGATACAATAATTCTAATTATGGGTTCAATTTCTCAAAAAATTATAATTTTTGGGCCAAATATCAAAAATCTGAAAACTCCAATTTTTGAAAAATTTTAAAATTCGCTGGAATCTTGAATGTAGAGGACAAAATAACTCTGATACGAAATATAATATTATACTGCGCATCAAATGCAACAATAATTGAATGCAAATAAGAATAACCTGAAAAAGGGGAATGAATATATCTCGACCATTCGCGATTTCGATGAGTTCCGACGATTGTGATAGTACCAAAATGATTTGTGGAACGTGTTCAAACCTTCTAATCTCTCAATTTCACTCCATAGATGGTGTGAAATTTAGAAATTTAGATTTAGGGACCAAATGCACTAGGAGGGATTTTTTTCATAAGCTGTCAACCATTACAGAATCATTAAAACCCTATAATTATCACCCTAAATTATTGCCGGATATTATGAGAATATAATTAAATATTCAAAATGGAAAAACAATATTAATTATGTGGAGATTTGAATATGACACCAAAATCCAGGCAAATACAACATAATTTAAATCCACTTTATTCTTTATCATATTTAATCCATTTCTGTTAGAATTAATTGTCACAAAGTGGAAGTATGATAATTTTTTGGAATAACTAAAAGATCAAATTTTTGGACATATCTCAATGAATAATCACAGACAATTCGGAAATCACGATACTTTTCTCGATAATCTCACAGTCAGGATAGTGATCACATAATGAATCACCACCACAAATTTACGACGCCTCAATCCCAAAATCCGATGAACCCAATGATGGGAGAAATTTTTCTACTAAAAAATTTCTCAAACTCTCGATCGATATCTCACTCTAGAGAAATGATCTCTCTCAACTCTTGGCAATGTATCCAGAGAGTTCTCTCTCAGAACTCATTTTTATGTAAGCATGATTGAGATATTTTTTTAAGGGTACTTTAGCTTGGTGGGATAAGTATTGGTTGGTTAGTAGGATAATAGGAGTTATCCCATTATTCCAAAATCAGTACCAAAATATCCCGATGTGGGCATCTACCAATATCTCCCACTTACATATGAGAGTATTTTACATCTATCACGAGATCACAATTCATGTGATCTCTACATCAGCCTACTGGACTTTCATATAGGATTGGGCATCGTGCGATTAGCGAGTACACTTGCAAGCAAAAATTTATCGATACACCTATTAGGATAACCAAGAAGATATCGTCAGTACCAACAAGAACTAGCTGTACCCCAAACTCAATACAGTTACATCTATCGAGTGACTTTTCTCATTGAAAATGATCCCCAATAATCTGTTCAACTATGTATTTACTATTATATTTGAATCCCAATATGGATAAATATAATAGGATGGCCAGTGAATACTATGCCATGATGTAACACCGATTGGTTTTCCTTTTCCCAAACTTAAATCCATCAGTCTCAATTTAGCTGCTTTCCTAGACCTGTCACTTACACCTCAATTTATCTTTCAGGTCAAGGTAAACAGACTAAAATAACAAATACTGAATCAAAGTTTCTAGAAACAGCTAAAATTAATAAGGGTATAAGAGATCTCATCCAATGGATCTCGAGTCTTACCTAGTGGGAACGACAATCAAGATCACATTATCGTTTCAAGTAATAGCTTCTACTATCCCATGGTTATCTTATCACATGCAGTATGAAACACGTGCTATAGTGTTATTCCTCCATCTCTCAAAAGGGTGTATGTCAGATTTCTCTAAACTGTGCAAATATGAGACTTAATCTACAATAAGACTTTGCCTAGAGATCTCAGAGAGAGTATCTCAGAAACAATTTCACTAGATACAGATGATATTTGAGACCTCAAACCTGACTACTTACTGGCAATATGGATGTGGGTATTTTCATGTCGGTCATATCTTAGATAACCTCATACTAGGATGACTTATGTTCTGGTATGGTTACTCTCAATGCCTCTTAAGAATATAAACCGTTTCATTTCTGTTCACTTAGAGTTGGAGGTGGTCACTTGTGTGAGAGAGTCGACCAGCCTGCCTATTATATCTTTTATCATAAAATACTACAAAATATATGACAATAAATAAATGTAAGAAATAAACTTGTGACTAAATAATACACATATATCATATATATCAATAAGCAATGACAAATGTTAAAATACACATAAGCCCAATGATTCTATATGTCTCACAAAGAAATCTCTTACAATGGGTTAGGTGAAGGGATCAGACACCGTGTTATGTATAAAAATGTACTTAATCGTTACTACACCCTTCTCGGTGATGTCTGTCACAACATGGTTTATGGTATCAATGTGTTTGATTGTACTATGATTCTTATGGTCTCGATTGTACACAATGGTGGTCTGATTATCACAATAATAATCACTGACCTCTTATTATTTACCACAATCCCTAAGTCATCTAGAAATCTCTGAAACCAAACACTCTTCTGAACTGCCACTGAATATGTCACAAATTCAGTCTCTATTATAGATAGAGTTATACATGTTTGTTTCTTACTGCTCCAAGAAATGACACCTCCATTGAGCAAAAAAACAAAATATGATGTCTAAATACCTAATAAAATACAAATTATCTCCTCCGTAATACAAAGAAAGGTTCGCAGTTCTTTTGAGATATCTCAAAATCTTTTTCACTGCTCTCCAGTGACCCCTTATAGGATTCGATTGATATCTACTCAGCAGATTGACTGCAAAAGAAATGTTTGGTCATTACACCTCATTGCATACACTAAACTGTCTATTGCATTGGCATAAAGGATTTTACTCCCCTTATTTGTTCTTGAGTTTTAAGGCACATATCAATGCTCAGGTCTGTACTTTTAGTAATAAGAGTATCTATTTGGGTTGTTATCTCTCATCTCGAAATGCTCAAAAATCTTCCTGATGTAGAACTCTTATTAAAGAGTCAACATTTTTCTCAAGCGATCCCTATATATCCTTACTTCGAGAATGACTTAAGTCTCATCCATGTCTTTCATATCAAAACTCGACAATAACCATATTTTAATAGTTATCAGATACTCTCTGTTATTTTCGACCAATAAAATGTCACCCATATATAAGAATACATCATAAAAGAGTTATCGGAACGTATCAGATAGATACAATAATCCTCCTTGATTATTATAAAACCATAAGACATAACCTCTTCGTGAAATCTCAGGTACCACTGTCTGGAATGACCTACTAGAATGAACCCTAAGAGTGTAGATCTCCTTATCCAAAACTTTCATTATAGAAGGTGGTCTTTACGTCCATTTTGTGTAAATCTAGATCTATATTCACGACAATCACTAAAAGTAAATGAATCGAGATAAATTTGGATTATAATTCCCCGATAGTCTATACCCTTATTCTAAGTGTAACCCTTGGTTACCAGACGAGTTTTATACCTCTCCACCTATCCATCAGCTCTTCTCTTGACCTTGAGAACCTACTCGTTCCCGATTGGTCCTTTTGCCCTCAGGTAAATCAACTAGATCCTAGATCCCGTTGAATGTCATCGACTCTTTCTCTTCATCTATGGTTTTCAACAAATAGTCATTCGTAGAACTCTCGAGAGCATTTTTGACTGTCTTAGATTTCTTATCATGCTCAAGAGTTACAATGAGGGTTTCACTCTCAATCGGGAAGCGGCGTTTAAGTATGCATCCTCAATACTCCTATGAGGAGAGAGAATCTCTTCACTTATATATGGATCACTCCCGTTAGGATTAAGATCCATAATAGGTTCATGTGTCCCACGAATGGGTTCACCTAAGCCAGTAGGCTTATCCATGTCATAGAAGGTAAAGTTCCGATCAATTTCACCTCTCTTAGAGAAATCATTCTCAAGGAATGTAACATTACAAGACTCAATCTCAATGACAGTACCATATGTATACTCACCTAAGAATATATACCCCATGGAGTGTTCTGAGTATTTTATAAAGATATATTTCTTTTCTCATGGATCTAACTTACCGTGTAGATACGAAAAATCGTGATCACACGCGGCACAACCCCATGATCTCAAGTGGCTAAGGTTAGGCTGCCTCCCTATTCAAAACTCAAAATGGGTACTGACTGCGGACTTTAATGAGATATAGTTGAGGATGTAGGCCGCAATCAATAAAACATCTACCCAATAGGAAATAAACAAATTGTCTGCGCCATTATAGACCTCATCATCTCCAATAATATTCTATTCCTTTTCTTGGTAACTCTATTATGATGAAAAGTAGCAGAAATAGTCAGTTGTCTTGTAATACTTTTTAGAAACAGAGCTCTCTGTGTAGTTTTGACCAATACTCACACCCACCGATTGATTCACTCTCAAGTCTAGCTAATTCTCAATTTCGCTAATAAACCTTCTAAAGTATTTCAATATCTCAGACTTATACGAGATCAGATAGAAGTAACCAAAATGTGTGTAATCGTCTATGAACATAATAAAATACACAACTCCATTTTAGAACTCTCATGCTCATAGGGCTGCAAATATCAGAGTTAACTAACTGCAATGGAGTCCCATCTCCATTGCATTGTCAAATGGTTTTCTTGTAATTTTACTGATTAGGCAAAACTTATATACTGACAACTTGAACCTAGTTAGTCGGTCCAATAGACCACTCGCTGCTAATGGGTTTATCCTTTTTTACCCTATATGTCCAACTCTATTATACCACTCATTTACATTATCATCTACGCAATCAGATGTAAAGGTAATAAAAAAATGACAAGAAAACCATTAGAAGAAATATCACCTAGTGCATACAATCTATCATAGATAAAACCAGATCATATAAAAAAAATTATCATATCTCATAAAAACAGATGATTTTCATTTTGACAAAGTATATCCTTGGTAATTTTAAACAAAATACTGAAATCAAATTCCGTCGAATACTCAGAACATAAAGAACGTCATAGTAAGTGACGATCTCTCTGACAACGAAAAATGCTCCGTTCCTCACGTAAATCCTCCTAACTTGAGGATTCACTCGACGTAACTCTACTAATGCGCACTTATCTCGAGTCACGTGATCTGTGGTTCCTAAATTTACAATCCACAAAGGAGAGAAATCAGTGAGTATCACGGTAGATGAGACAAAAACTCAAAACCACATAAAGAAGAAGAATATTCCTTCTGCTCGTCATACTCACGGGCGAAATGACCAAATCTATCTCAGACGTAGCACTTCACATTGGTCTTATGAAGCTCATTCTTCCTGCGTTGTTATACCTTGTTGTCGCATGGTTTATTCTTGCCTAGATCTCGAGTCTTCTTCTCATACTTATACTATTTATTAGGTGTCATGAGAGTCCTTACTCGATTCGATTGCGTAAGCATAACTCGAGTGCGACTTACTTGTCTTCGGATGCTCCTCCTCGAGCTCACAATGCATGTTCACATCATCGAAAGTATGAATACTCTCATTACACGTGAGATAGGTTTTCATGGTCTCCAATAAATCGGTAAAGACTGGATCACACCCAGTACCTGAACCTCATTCGAAATGAGTTTGTCCGCATTTCTTAACTCGGCGGTCATAATCACAATTATATCAAATGTTGCATCATTGTATGATCAGTCATTTTCTTCAGCATCTTCACTATAGAAGCTGAAAAGACTACCATTATACTCTTTTAGGGCGAGACAAAACAACATAATCGTAGGATACTGCTCATAAATCAGGATCATATCATCGTGCATGCCACTAATAAGAATTGCCTTAACTTGGCTATTTTTTTTTTCCATGCACAATAGACCTCCTTATCCCGTCTAGTCTGAGGTGTAGTACCCTCCCTGAGGTATAGTATCCTCCCTGGGGTACACCATCTCGTATCTCAGAATCTCATACAGATCTTGTTTCTTGAGAACAAATTGAATCTGCTAGTGTAAAATTTCACAATTATCACCATTCAGTTTGTTCGTCTTACAAAGATCTAATACGACAGTTCTCATTGTAGCAATAGAGATTTAAGTGATTTATCGATACTTATTCTCATATTTTGTATATCTTTCGAATATATAAATCCAAGATAACTCGAATATAGACCCCTAAACGAGTATATGAGTCAATGGACACCATACACCATAACCCGAAATTAAATTTTACCATCTGGACATGGATTCGGCATACAAAAACTTACAAAAGTCACAAATATAAACGTAAAACTGTTAGAAAATTGAAAAAATCTAATTCAGAATAACCTGATGTGCCGTCGGATGTCCTATGCGCCGCCAGAGGCTAGGTTTATAGATTTACTGCCCATTTTGTAGGTATTGATTCTTCATGGCTGGTTTTGTTGAACGTTGTCTGCTAAAGGCCATCTAGCTTTTATTACAACATGTGACCCATCTGAATGCCTCTCTAATAGAGTGTGTTCATTCTATACTGCATGAAAGCTTTCCAACAGAAATTTATAATAACGTATTCCATACTAATTTCTAATTTAACTCGTTTTTGCCACAGAAATGATTTGGAAGTTACCTATTAGTCATGATGGCTCAGTTGAGGCCTTTAGGTATTCTTCTGTAAATGCAGGCTTTGCAGCTGTGATTTTTGCTACATTAATTGTCCTTACCTACATATTTAGAAGGAAATTGTTATGCGAGTCAGTTCTTTGAAAGATGGAAATGAAGACTAATAAAAAAAATTGAGGCATTTATGAGGGATTATGCGAGCATCTTTCCATAGTAATACAGGTATTCAGATATTAAGAGAATGATCAATTCATTTGTTGAAAAGCTCGGCCATGGAGGCTTTGGTTGTGTTTAAAAGGGAAAGCTATCTGATGACTATATTGTGGCAGTCAAGGTGTTGAGTGGGTTCAAGAGTTACCAGAGAAGACTTTGTTAATGAAGTTGTTGTCATCAGCATAACTTCCCACATTAATGTAGTCAGTCTTCTAGGTCTCTGCTATGAGAGGAGTAAAAGAGCTTTAGTTTATGAATTCATAGCCAAAGGCTCATTGGATACGTTCATATATGATAAAGTATCTTCAGAGACCAGTCGTAATTTGGAGTGAGAAACACTCCACAGAATTGCGGTTGGAATTGTTCAAGGACTTGCATACTTGCACCAAGGTTGTAACTCAAGAATTCTACATTTTGACATAAACTTCACAACATCCTCTTAGATGAAAAATTTTGTCCAAAGATATCTGATTTTGGCCTTGCTAAGCTCTGTAGCAAGACAGAGGGCAAGATATCCACCTATGGTGCAAGAGGAACAATTGGGTATATTGCTTCTGAGTTGGCCCTTTGGAGCAGTCTCTCACAAATCCAATGCCTACAGCTATGGAATGATGGTTCTTGAGATGGTAGGTGGAAGAAGGAACCTGGATGTTGAGGTCTCCAGAATCAGTGAAATATACTTCCCGCAATTGATATACAAGTGTCTTGAATCACAAGAGAATTCAAGGCTTGTTGGGATTTTAAATGGAAAGGATGAAGCAATTTCAAAGAGGATGATTTTAGAAAGTTTATGATGCATTCAAGAAGTTAAACATAGGTATTTACACTACATGCGCATGTGGAAGCGTATAAATTAAAAATTTATAATTTTCGAATAAATACCTATATATGTAGGCTTTCAAGAAATCAACCGAACTGCGAACTCTCTCAGATTACTCGGTTGGGATGGTGATCACGAAATAAACCACCACCACGGATCTACGAAAGTCTGGTGAACCAAATGACGGGAAAAATTTTCCTATACGAAAATTTCTCAAATCCTCGATATTTCTCGCTTGGAGAATGTATCTCTCTCAATTAAATCTCAATTTTCACAGAGTTCTCTTTCTGCATCCATGGCATTGTCTCTTAAGATGGAATGCCATCCCTCAAAGGCACGTACTCACACTAAGAAGGAATAAATCACCCCCTTAGAAGATGGATCATTAAGTGGGGGAAGTTATTTCATAATGGGAGTTATATGATGATGGGTTAACTACCCATTTGAATTTAAACTCTTTTATTTATGGTAAAAGCCCTCATGGGCATTTTTACCAACAGCATGACTATTTGGTCACGTAGTTGCAATATCCCCATCACTTCCAAAGATTCAATTATCATGAAAATCATGAATAAGCATTGTAGAGAAGAAAAAACACTAGCAACTAGATTAGCTCAAGAATAAAAGAATCAGATACCTTGCACATCACACAACTTATCACCACAAATGCAAATGGGCTCATACAAATTCGAGTCAAATCCATTTTTGACACCAAAATTTAAACACTTTGAACAAGCCCAATCATAAGGGCTTTCATACACTACATCAAACCCCTGCATCAAAGCATCCTCAAGACCAATACTACTCAACCCAAGTCTCAATGCCATGGTTTCAAACACCGGAACCTCCACAGAAACATAACAGTCAATGATTTGCAACATAGGGTCATTTGGAACAGGACCAATGAAGTAATAAGCAGCCCTAGAAACCCCACTGAAGTTACAGAGTAATTGATTTATCGGCTTAATAAAGGTTTCAAAAGAAGAGCATCCATAAAGGATGGTAAGCTTTTCAAGATTGGGAGAAAATGTAAAAATAGCGGAATTCATAGTGGTGTTAGTGTATTCATGGAGGCAAATGTTGTTAATCTGATCTTGTTAAGGTTAGTTTGTTCTGTTTTTGGTCAATGTTAAGGACTCTGTAGTTCTGAGAATCGACGGTTATTTCCGTTATGGATCGGACCAGCATTGAGCTGGAAATCTGGCGATCCACAGTAGACTGGCCGGTTTGATCCGGTGAATGGGTATGCAATATTCTGGATTGAACCGCAGTTGTATCAAAGGTTGCAATCTGGGTAAAGCTGGTTAGTAGAGGAAAGAAAAGGAAAACAAGGGAAGAGTGTGAGGAAGAAGCGAGAGAGAGAGACATTGTGAGGGGGGTGAGAATTGAGAGAGAAAGAAGCATGATAGAGTATGTTGAGTTTGAGAGAGAGAGAGTGAGAGTTGAATTTTGAGGAATGATGAAGAATGAGAGGAAAGATAACTACAGTTTGACAACGGAGATATGTGAGAAAATGACAGGTTAGTGAAGATGGTTTGGTGGGGGCGTGTGTTAATAAATCGGTATGATTATGAGTACGCACCCCTCAGAATAAGAAGAAGATTTACATAAGAGGCGTTCACTTCTGGGTCTGCCCTAGTCGGCGTAGGAAGGACTTCTGTCAAGTGTTTGGATTAATTCACAATTGAAACGATTAAAATTAAATAATTAATTTAATTTGATTATACAAATTTTATAATTATAATCTAATCAAATAGATTAAAAATTTTGTTTGATTGAGTTAGGTGATTAATTTGATTCAGTAATCCAAATTAATCAAAATTTTAAAATCTTTTACTATAAAGGACTTTTAAATAATATTATTTTTTATTCATATCTATGTAAATAAAATATATTTTTTAATATCAATTTATGACTATAAATTATAATTTCAAATTTAAAATTCACTTATAATTTTATTTCATTAAATATCATTTTGAAAATTTTAAATTTCAAATAAACTAAATTTTGGAAGGAGAAAATGAGTGAAATAAGTGAAGGAGAGGGAGAGTTGTGAATGAGAGTTTCAAGTTTGGGAGTGGAAGAGCCATAAAATAGGCTAAATATTGAAAATTTAGAACTAAAAAGATAAAAACTAAAAGTTTTTAATTAATTGTATACTCTCCACTATATTAGTTTTATTTTTTGTTTTTTTTTTAATTTTTAACTATAATGCTATAATAATATTTATATGAATAAAAATTATCCAATATATATATATAATATTTTTAATTAATTTTGTTAATTTGATTTAATTGAAATAAAAATTATTAAAAGCGATAACTGTTCAAATAAATCAAATTAAAGTTTGGTTTTATCTAAAATTAAATCAATTGTCTAATAAATTATCTAAAATGAAAATAAACAGCTCGATAAAATCAATTTTTTTGAATTTAACTAAATAGCGTTCGCCCCATTTGTCATCATATGTTAATTCAGTTTATTTGTTGATGGTGGTAGCAATTAAGATGGAGTAACCCTCAACCGTAACTAGTTTTTCATCACATGTTAGTTCATCCTCAAGAAAACAGACCAGTAGTCATAACCCTTTCTCCTAATCCAATGATCTGGATTCAAAGCTTGATGTAATCCAAAAAAAAAAAAAAATTCACATGTTAGCAATTAAGATGAGGGAAAATGTCTAGTAACCAGACGCTGGCCTTTTTAGCCCGGTGGGCTGAGCCCAATAAGCCCAAGGTAAGACTCAACCGGGGATGGCATGGGCCGTTTAGCCTGCCCTGACCCAGTATTCATCTGGTTTTCATATCAGGATTGGCCTGATGATCAGGCCATGTCCAGCCCAAGTCCATTTTTTTTTTCATGTTGTCCCCATCTTGGGCCCAGTCTGGACCCAGCGTTTTCACAAGTTTGATTAGTTTCTCGTGTGCGTTTCTAGGAGATGATTATTCCACAAGAAAAGAAATTGGTGGTAAAAACTTAAAGCTATTCATTAGTTAGAAGTTCGAGGATCACAAGATACCATTTCGAATTATAGAAACTAATTTATGAAAATAGAACAAATTTTAAGAACTGAATATGGAATTTACTCTTGATTCTATGTATCTTATTTCTAGACAAGTCCAGTCATTGGTTAAGAAGTTAAGCACGAATTATGTCCCACACCAATGACATTCCAAATAGCATGTTCATACTAAAGGCAAAGGCATTCAACCAAAGAACGTTAAATATTAATAAGTCATCAAATACAAGTCATAGTCTACTAAAAATGCTATTATCCCTGAATGGTGCTAGCTGCTAATTGCAATATATTTGAAACTAAAGTAATGTGGTTTACTTGGAAAAGTTCACTATATTTACCACAAGATGGCAGACAACCTACAGTCATCCAAGGTATTAACCCAATATTTAATTTTTGGTGCAGAATTAGCTAAAATAAAGAACAAGTGGCAACAGGCTTCAATTCGGGTACACCCCTTTGCAATAACCACAAAGCAGAAAAGATAATTCAGCACAAAAAGGTGTTGAATTTAATTCAAGTGTTAGACAAAATAATGATGATAATATAATACGAATAATAACACCCGAATAAAACTTATAACTCAAATATTAAAATTAAATAGATAATTATATGATGCAACTTTGGGACATTGCAACATTACTATTCCAACTTAAGACTTGAGTGTAGAAGTTAAGGAATTGGAGAATTTACCCTTGCTTCCATTACAAAGGTCTCGCTCCTATACTATTAGTAAGTAAGTAGGTTACAGAACATTCTAAACAATGTGGTTTAAGTTGGTGAAAACTATTCTAGATAACAAGATTATATGCAATATTTTCTAGAATAATCAAGTTAGGTTGGTGGTAGAAATTTCTAAAGAAAGAAAGGCGATACTCTTGTAGGAAATTTCTAGAGGAAGAGAGACGGTGCATTCTAGTCACTGCCCCTCACTGACTACTCTTTCTTGTAAATGTTTTCTCAATCATCCCCAATTGTTGACGAAACTCTGAAAATTTGTTTGCGCTTAAGCTTTTGGTGAATATATTAGCGACTTGGTCTTTTGTCTTGATTGAATTCATTTCGAAATCTCTTTGTAGCATTTTTTCTCATATAAAGTGATAGTGAACCTCAATGTGCTTTATCCTAACGTGAAATACTGGATTCTTAACCAACTGTGTTGTTGAACGGCTATCACAATGTAGGGATACAAGATAGTTAACCTTTTGATGCATAACCTTCAAGAGTTGAGTAAACCACATGTTTTCTTGAGTTGCTATAGCTGATACTCTGTACTCCACCTTGGTAGTAGATAATGAAATGGTTAGTTGACTCTTACTACACTAAAAGATAGCCCTCAATCCAAGACAAAATGTATAACTTGTAATTGAACGTCGAGTGTTATGATCTCGGTGTAATCTGCATAACAATATCCTTCCAATTTAATGGTTCCTCCTTTCTTGTACAGAATACCATAGCCAATCATGCCCTTCACGTATCTCGTGACTCTTCATACTGCTTCTAAGTGAGGCTTCTTTGACTTTTGCATGAATCGACTAATAATTCCAATTGCAAATGAGATATTTGGTCGCGTCATTGTCAAATAGATAAGACTCCCAACTAATTGTTGATATATCGTGGCATCTTCTAGATCTTTTCCTTTTTTAGGGCACAACTTTGCATTGACTTCCATAGGAGTAGTTATCAGCTTGTATTCTAGTATCCCGAGTCTCCTCGGGAGGTCCCTTACGTACTTTTGTTATTTGAGGAATAGTCTTTTTAATTTTTAAAAAAATTTTTTTTTTCCTGTTTTCTCTATGTTGAGCCCTAGAAAGTGCTTCAATTCTCCAAGCTCTTTCATTTTGAATGGAGTTGCTAAATTCTCCTTAATGAGCTTGGCTAAATTCTTTTTGATGAGCTTGTTATCTCTTGTAATGATTATGTCACCCACACATACTAGCACTATAACTAGCTTACTATCTCAAACCTTAACAAATAAGCTTGAATTTGCAGGTGCCATTGTGTATCCTCCTTGGACTATGAACTCCACAATTTTTTCATACCATACTCGTGGTGCTTGTTTTAGATTATATAAAGCTTTCCTTAGCTTGCACAAATAATTTAGCTTGTCTTGATTATGAAAATTGGGTGGGTGCTCCATATAGATCTCACAATCAACTTCACCATGTAGGAAATCATTGTTCACATCCATTTGTCAAAGAGTGCATGACTTACTAGCTAGGCTAATAAGACACAAACGGTGGTGATCTTGGCAATTGGACTAAATGTTTCATCATAGTCCAAACCATATTGTTGAGAGAATCCACAAGCTACCAATCTTGCTTTATAATGCTCAATGGATCCATTGGAGTGTGTTTTAATTTTATAGACCTATTTACATGATATAGGCTTAAATTCACCTGGCTTTGGTACCAACTCCCAAGTTTGTTTCTGCTCCAGCGCTGAAATCTCATCTTCCATGGCTTTTAGCCATTTTGGATCTTTTGTTGTTTCTTCAAATGTTGTAGACTCCTTCACTTCTTCAATAACCATGTTCGCATACTTTGGGTATGGTCACCTTTTTTGGGTAGATCTCCTAAGCAATGGCCTTACTTCTTTCTCTTGCTTTTCATTTTGGCTTGGTTACTATTCTTCTATAGCCTTATCATGAACACTTCCAAGGCCTTTGAGATTTATCCTTTGGTGATTATATTTTATCACTTGAATGGGTTTTGATTTCTTTATCTTAAGCCTGGTTGAAAGATGATGTCTTCTCCTTCACTTTCTCCTTTATTTCTTTGGAGTCTGAAAGTAATCATGTTTGAAATGACAACTAAGATGGCTCTTCATTGAACACTATATTCGTTAAGACATAGCATTGTCCAAAACTAGGATCACAACATCTCCAACCTTCCCTTTGGTCATTGTAGCCAACGAATAGGCATCAAATCACCTTTTTATCAAACTTGCTCTGAAGTTGATCTGGAACAAATATGTAGCATAGACAACTAAATACTCTGAAATGGCTCACTTTGGCTTGACTTTCCACAACTTTTGGAAAGGTGATAGAAAACCTAATCTCACTTGAGGTAGTCTATTAGTCACATGGACTACTGTCTTCATACATTCAGCCAAAAATTGTGGTGGCACGTTCATTGCATGCAACAAGCTTTTACATATATGCCAAGTGTTGATTCTTCTGCCTAGCTATGCCATTTTACTACAGATTGGCATGTTTCTTCAATGGGATAGAAGCTTCTCTTGTGGAAATTTTAGTACCTCATGCAATATCGAAGAAAAAGTTTGTATTTTTCTCCCACCTTCAACGTGAAATGGCTTAAGGCTACAATCCATCCTATAAGGCATGGCATCTCCTTTAATATCCACCAACAAATGGTGGTATAGATGGGTAGGGACATTTTCATCCTTTTACTATGTGGGGGTTTGAACCTTGACATGAGCATGGAGAACCCTTTGTTGGGAGACCCGCCCCCACATAAGTGGGTCCCATAGCCGGTCGGTCCGAATTAGTCGGGGCGAAATCTTGGATACTGAGCGGTGACCAAGCCAAGGTACCCAAAACAAAAATCTCCTTTAATATCTTAGGTGGCATCATATCTAGGATGGATTGAATCTTCTCAAAATTGACCACAATTGCATGGTTGGTGATCAAGAAAACTAGAAATTTGCCTGTTGTGATCCCAAAAGGCCGGGTTTAACTTCATATTGTAACATTCCAATATCTGGAATGTCTCTTCAAGATTTGCTATAAGGTCCTCTGGGATGGTGCTATTTGTTACGTAGTCGTTGGAAGGTTGTTCCCGTGTTTTTCAGGCTGAATGGCATGACTTTCTGACAATAGATGCCGAACTTTATGATGAAACTTGTTTTTTCCTTATCTTTGGAGGCTATGCGTACTTGGTTGTAACCAGAGCATGTATCCATGAAACTTAAAAGTTGGTGGCCTGATGAATTATCTATCAGTTTATCGATGTTGAGGAGTAGATAGCTGTCTTTTGGGTATGCATTGTTAAGATCTGTGAAATCGACATATATTCTCTACTTGTCATTGGCCTTTTTTACCATGACTATATTTGCTAGCCATTCAGTATATTTCACTTCTCTAATGAAGTTCACCGCTATGAGTTTTTGTATTTTTTTTTGTATTGCTCGCTTGTGTTCTAGTACGAACACCATCTTCTTCTACTTTATAGGTTTGCGACTTGCGTCTACTATCAGCATGTCTTTGGGTGACCATACAAAGACTTTGGAATGTCGTCGTAGGCATTTGCTGATGGCCAGTCGGAGGGGCATTAGCAGGTGGGCTCCAATTTGAACAGTTTGACCAGATACATTTATAATGGGGATCTCGATCACCTCTTCCCCAGGTTTGGGTTTGGCAACTTGTTCGATGTCATCTCGAAACTCCATGGTTTCTATCGGGAGGTTCTTCTTTTCCTCCTCCAGGATAGAGACGATTTGAGGGTTAGGATCGCAATTGAGTGTTGCGATATCAAGGGACATTCTAAATTCGATCTTCATATACTTGGTGTTTGGCAAGACTTCTAATCTGTCTAAACTGGGGCAGCCCAAAATGGCATTGTAGATGGACGCAAGTTTGACTACATTGAAGGCAGTTGTGGTGATAACATGGTTAGAGAGTACTCTCAAGGTTATTGGGAACGAGATAATCCTCTCGGGATATAATCACTCGTCAGAAAGTCCCTTTAAAGGCCCAGCGTTATGCTGAAGATACGCTTAACTGAAGGCTACCTGCCGGAAGACGTTCCAATAGAGGATATCGCAACTTACCCTTTGGTTGACAAAAACTCTTTTCATGAGATATTAGCCTATTTCGGCAGTAGTGACCAGTGAGTCGTGATGATTCAGATCAACCTTTACTAGGTCATCATCATCAAAACCAATCGTTGGTCTTCTTCTCTTTAGTGACATGATGATAGGAGAGGTAATAAAACGGGACGTCAAGTATTTGATTAGAAAATTAGTTTGTTTCCCACAAACAACGCCGATTTGTTGGAGGTGGGTTTTGCTACACGGATAATTATTCCATTGACTTGAGCGGGAAATTGGTGCTATTGAATCTTTAGGGCCTCTGTGAATGATGAGATCAGCAAACACCACCAAAGGTGGCTCTGACAAAAAAAACTCTGACACTCAAGTCAGAAAGAGCAATGATGAAAGAAAAAGAAACAGATTGAGTAGAGTTGTAGAATAGCCCCGTGCTGCCTCTATATGGAGGGTGTAGAGTTATTGAACAAATCTGACAGGTCGTCTATGCTTGGTATATATAGCATATACATGCATGGTAAGTCCCGTATACAATGAGAAATATAAAAACTGTAGTTTACTTATAAAGAGATTGTTAGGAATTTTTTGAGATTAGATAGACTATAGTTAAAGAATTTTTGAAAATTTAGAATCCTATTGATTAAGAGAAATTCGAGTTGTCACAGAAATTCCATATCTTGTTGGGAGAGACTATGAAGACTCCTTTCCTTATTGGGAAAGATTACTTCCGAAATTAGGGAAGGTTCAAATATTAAGCAATCGTAATCTAAATTTGTCAAACATTGTCTGCCAAACGGTTTTTTGGTAATAGCCGAGAGGGTAAGACTGAGAGATGAATGAGCAGCTTACCCGGGAGGGTTTAGCCGAGATGATCAAAAGACATAAGGGATCTTGTGATTATAGCCTAATGGGCATGGTAACTTCCGATCTTTATGGTAGTAGACCGTTGGTCCATGTACCATCACATGGAAAGGGTCAAGATGAATTGGTTATTACCTTTCAAGCGAGCATTAGTAAGTTTTGAGAGTTTTGCCGGTCTCTTGACCACAATGAGATTTTTGTTGTTCTATATGATCTTAAATCTTCTTCTTGAAATGGGGTGGTGAAACATTGGACACGACAAGCAAGCACACAAAAAGTCTGTACCATAATTTTATTTTCCAAGCGGTCGTAATCGTCTGACTAGCATAGCCAATGAACCAAAACCAGAATTCAGAACCTAAATATACCCGAAGAAATGGGAGAGTATGTTGTGGGAAATTACAAGGAAAGAAGAAGCTAGCCTATCTTCAGGTTCAGCCTAAGATGCCACAGTTTTCTTTACAATCATTGTAATACCTATCAACCACATCAGCCTTGACCAAGTCTCCCACTGTGCAAATATCTCTCTCTATGTTTCTTTTGTCTCCAAATCATCGCTGTGGCAGAAACCAGTTAAATTAGAAATTTGTTTGGAATACATTTACCTATTATAAATTTCATCCTTCCGTTGGAAAGCTTTCCTGCAGGATAGAATATACTTACTCCATTAGAGAGGCATTCTGATGGTTCACATGTTGTAATCTGAACCTAACATTTGAATGCTGGATGATGGTAATCATTCTATCACATTCCTAACATTGTATGTTATTCAAGCAATTGGAGTGATGACCGAGGAGCCTTACTGCATCAGCCATTCATTATAGCTTTCATCAGTATTTGTTTTAATCTAATTGGTTTCATTAATGACGTTTGAATTTGAATAAGAAAGTGGGTATCATGATAGTGTTCAAAATAACAATGACTGTAACAACTGAAAAGTTTTCGAGGGGTCTCAATGGTGATGATTAGACGAAGGATGGTCTCTGGTAGAAGCATCTTCTAGATTCACAAGCATGCTAGCCAATGCGAACCAACATATAGAAGACTTATATTTCTATATCTTATCGGCTGCAGTTGTATAACGTATAGAAGACTTATATTTCGGTTGGAATACTGGTAATCTGCGCCAATCAGAGGCTCATTGGCTAGTGATGTTATGCTCGTGGAGAAGAAGAGAAGGGCTGTGGGAACTCATATTGGTTTGAGAGAGAGAAAGAGTGAGAGAGAGTGTGTTGTGTTCAGAAGGCATAGAGAGAGAAACGTGTGGAATAATGTGAATGGTCAAATATTCTTGGTTGGTAACAACTCTTCAACAAAGTTTGCTCTCAGAAAGCAATAACTTGTTGAAATATGCATCTGCTCCTATTTTTCTGTGTCTTATATTTCAAAAACCAAGTCAAAATTCGATTAAGAATTATGTAGACAAAGCAAAATTGAAGGGCCAGCAACAGCAGGAAAAGGAAAATTAACTGCAAAATACTCAAAAGAAAAAAAAATAATCAGCTTAATTAATTACTAGTAACTAAAAAAAGTGATAAAAATTGGAGAATAATTAGTTATTGGAGATTAACATCTAATTTGAATAACAAAACCATGATTTGGTGCAGAAGAACACTACAAAAAAAACCATTTTAGCGACGGATTTAGGGGCAAAAATTTCAGAAAAATTCTTTGCTAAAATTTTTAATGATGGATTTTGCAACGAAAATTATTTGGTCGCTAATAACACGTTGCAAAAATTTAGCAACGAAAGTTGCAGATTCGTCGCCAATTTAGCGACAAAAAATTTTTCGTCACCAAATTCCGTCGCTAAATTTAGCGACTGATTTATTTTTTGTCGCTAAATTTAGCGACGGATAATTTTTTATCGCTAAATTGAGCAACGGATTTCTTCTTTCGTCGCTAAATTTAGCAACAATTTCCTTTTTCCGTCACTAAATTTAGCGACGGATAATTTTTCCGTCGCTAAAGGTAGTAACGGATTTCTTCTTCCGTTGCTAAATTTAGCCACAGATTTATTCTTCCATCGCTAAATTAGCGACGATTTCTTTTTCGTCATTAAATTTAGCGACGGATTTCTTTTTCGTCGCTAAATTGAACGACGGATTTCTTCTTCTATCGCTAAATTGAGCGACGATTTCCTTTTTCCATCGCTAAATTTAGTGACGAATAATTTTTCCGTCGCTAAAGGTAGCGACAGATTTCTTCTTCCGTTGCTAAATTTAGCCACGGATTTATTCTTCCATCGCTAAATTGAGTGACGATTTCCTTTTTCCATTGCTAAATTTAGCGATGAATAATTTTTCCGTCGCTAAAGGTAGCGACGGATTTTTTCTTCCGTCGCTAAATTTAGCCACGGATTTATTCTTCCGTCGCTAAATTAGCGACGGATTTCTTTTTCGTCGCTAAATTTAGCGACGGATTTAGCGATGGATTTATTTTTTTTCGCCAAATTTAACGACAGATTTCTTTTTCCGTTGCTAAATTTAGTCACGAATTTATTTTTCTGTCGCTAAATTTAGCCACAAATTTAGCGACGGATCTTAGAATTTAAGAAAAAAAAATTTTGTTATTTTTTCATATTTTGGCCTATTAAAAAAAATTGTCCCTGTTCAACATAAACCTGATAATAATCACAATCAAATCAATAAACCATCAATATCCATCAAATCTAATATTATTTGGAATTCAACCAATAACTCATCAATATCCAATTCCACTAATAAACCATACAAAAAAATTTAAAAAATTTTCATTCCAAGCAACATATATATCGAATTCCAAAATGAAAATGTCAATAACATCCGATATATAGGGATCTAATCAATAGTTCATAAATTTTACATGTAACAAAATGTTAATAAGAACAAAATCAAATAAATATAAATATAGTCAAATATCTAACATCCAAGAAAATAATAATAATAACATTAATATTGTTCAATATTCAATAATAACATCAAACGAACAACCGTAAGTCATTATCATTATCCTGATCTTCATTATCGGGGACAATCGTCAGTCATTATCCTTATCCTGGTCTTCATTATCGGGGTCGGGGTCAGGGTCATCAGTAGGAGGGGTCATCAGTAGGAGGCAAAGAAGGGCTTAGTCATTATCCTTCATTATCCTGGTCTTCATTGTTGGGGTCGGTGTCATCAGTAGGAGGCAAAGAAGGGGGAACCTGACTCTGTGAGGGAAGAAACCGACTTGCATCCAATTTGAGGTGCTGTAAAATAAGTCGTTGTGTTATCTCAAGCGATTGTCTAATTTGTTTGACTTCTTTATCTTTCTTCGCAAGTTGCGCTTTGATTTCTTTGTCTTTCATTGCAAGTTGCGCTTTGAGGTTATGCATTTCTTTATCTAGTTGCATTTCTTTTCTTGAAGCGATTGCGGTAGACGAAGATGGACCTGGTGTGTACATTCTGCTCAATGATCCCATCCCAAGTATTCTTCCCCTTTTTATCCCACCAGATGCCTCTAACCACAAAGCCATACTATCAACAGATGGCTCAGATGAGACATCATGATCAGCACTACTCGAATTAGTCAACAGAAGTTCATTATATTTTTCTTGCATTATTATGATACTATTATGATGACAGAAATCAAAATAAAATAAAAGTACAATAAAATAAAACAATGAACAATTACAAGGTCATGAATTCAACTAATTGATCATGTATGATAGATCAGCTGTCTTTTTGCATTATTGCCATCGCCTGAAAAGAACCTATCACAAAGTGATTCAAAAGGTTATGGTTATGGGCAGTAGAGCTACTATACCAAGAGAAAGAGAAGTCAAAAGTCAAACATGTCAAAACAAGGTTTTTGCGGGCGCGAACCATATTGCATTCCATTTTTCTAACCATGGAGGTGTCCCAAGTATAATATAAACAATATAGATATATATATATATATATATATTTATGGCTAGAGGGAATAATTCAGAAAACTAAATTGTGCTTGATATTATACGACTGTTTGTACTATAAGATCTATATAATTGATAAATTAAACCTTCAAAATAGTTCAAATTCAATTTCTAATCATAGACAAAACTCATGCTATAACCTGGAATTTTTCCTTGTAGTGGTAAGTTATATTAAAACTTAAAATTTATCTCTTTTAAAAAGGAAATCTGTCATTACAGTGTAACCTTGAATTCAAAAATGTTATCATACATAAAAATATATTCAATTAAAAGAATAATTTGCACTGGGTTGGTAGCTATGCTACCAAATAAAATTACATTCAAAGGTGGAAAATCTGAGCTTCCTTGCTTGACTCATAAGACCTTAGACTAAGTCAACAATTTCGACCCTCAAGCCCTTTGCAACCATATTAAATGACCGCCATAGCTACTTCGACAATAGAACTAAGTTTTACTAAAAATTTTTTATAAAATGATTTTGGTTCTGATCCAATTCTGATTTGGTTTGATATGATTTTTTTAGTTTCAATGATTTTTACCCATTTTTACTATTCTTTCATGGTTTGATTTCAATACTTATTCTTTCATGGTGTTAAAATTGGACAAAAATCATTTTCATGAATTGTGGTTCGGTGCTTCATAAATGAAAATTTGAGCATGTCTAATTAAATAAATCCCAAAGTTAATATTGCATATATCCGATGGTTCACCAGACCACTGTCATTTCAAAGCAATAAATCAATAAAACAGAAAAAAAAGTTGGCAATTTCTTTTGATATCAGATGGGTCCCAAGTATAACATTAACAGTTTTGGGTGTTATCTTGCTATCTTTTCATTAAAGAGGCTTATTCCCGCCTGCCAAAGAAGATTTCTGAACACTGCATTCTTTTTGGTGTGTCTCAGATGAGTTTCTTCACTCAAAATTTGTAAATGAACTTACTGTTCTATTTTTTTACACCATAGCTTTGAAACACAGACCCCCACCTATATATTATTGTCAACCTACGATTATTATGCACCACTTTATTATCTTGACCAGCTACAAAATTGGTAAATAAACAATCGAGAGAGAGAGAGAGAGAGAGTCCTTTGATATGCACAAGAAAATTAGACAATATCAAGGGTAAAGTGAAAGAGATTATGCTCCAGTCTCAAATTTGATTGATTTGGGAGTTTATAATGATTCATACATGTTTTTTTCAAGTGACCTGGGGATTGACAAAAGTTGTTCCTAACCATATGAACAGATTAAGCTTTGGAACTTGTCTAGCTAATTTTGAGTGTCAATTATATAAAAGGAAGTACATCATTAAAGCTAAGGAAATACTTAAAACAAAAAATCAAGTTCTATAGTTTGATTTGATTAATAAATTTATTAGTAGGATCACAAGTATATAATTCATGAAATGGCAACATGTTAATGTTCTGGATTCACCAAAGTTGATGAATTGAACCAAACTTTGATGAGAAAAACCCCAACAAAATATGTCATTTTCTTTGGTCATTTTCACAAAGGGGAGAGCAAAAAATCAGTCCATCCATCTACACTTTCGATGCATTAGCCTATGGGAAACAGAAAGAACTTTGAAAGAAAAATGATGGGGGACCCAAACTTATAATTATCACTCCCTAGGTCCAAACCTGGAAAGATCTACCACTAAAACATGATCATACCTCCTAGGTTAGCCTATAAAATTTTCCATTACCAATGGGAATCCACCGGCCAACACCTGAAATGTCCTTTCCTCCTTTTCTCTGATAAGATTCCATCGATGCAAAATCCAAAAGCAATTAACTTTGAGTAATAAAATTCAAAATTATAATGTATGCTTGGGAAGGAAGACCCATTTTAGATTATATCATATTGTATTAAAAAAGGGAGGAAAAAATAGATGCATTTAGAGTATTTTTATTGGAAAGATAATGTGCAAGAGAAGGAGAAATCTAGGCCAGTCAGTGTAAGTGTAAGCACATCAAGTCATGGAATTGCAATTTTAATTGTCAAAGTTTCAATTACATACCGATATTACTTTTGCTCTCTCCCCACTCCACGTGCTGTCCTTCTTTTGAAATATTCGCTAAAAAATGTCAATATATGATGGCTCAAATCCCTTTCCTTGGCCTATAAAAAATTTAAAAAAAATCATTCATAGTACAAATAATAATGAAATAGTAAAAAAAGAATTAAATGAATTAAATAAAAATATAAGTGTTTGAAATAGTTACCAATCTTTTTCTATGTTCCTCGACATTGATTGACCCCCCGCGTAAGTGGCAGATGCTTGCCCAGAATTACAAGATCTATTCCTTTTATTCTACTCACTTCTTTTTTTGCTGTCGTTGGACTCCCAAATTGCCAACATTCTTACCCAATTTTCCTCCGTGATGCAATTCGGTTTCTTCCGATTTGTTTTGGCTTTGTTGATCACATTTCGAATGTGATCACCGGCTTTCTTTTTGAAATTCCTTCTTATCTCAGTCTCTTCTGATTCATCCCAACTAAACCTCCGCTGCAATAAATAAAAAAGCAATTATCTTAATTAAGACATGAACTTTAATTGATGTATCATTTGAAAGACAAAATTTACCTTAAATTCTCTCCACCATAATTCCTTTGTTTCATTCTCCGTGCTTGTGTAATTCATTGATATCCCTCCCCAGTGGTTATTAACAATTTTATTTATAATACGCATCACATATATTGGATCTGAGAATCTAGATATGAACAATTTATAAATGAGCAATTATAAATAAATAAGATAATTTAAAGAACCATATATATAAATAAAATAATCAAATTAAGTGGAATTTTAAAATTAAATACTTACGAATCTCCATAAGCGGATATGATGTTTCGCCTATCCTCTATAATTGTATCCCCCACATCATTTGATTGTTGCACTGAAGGTGCAACTGATGGGGTTGAAGCAGAAGGACAGGGGGAAGGGGACGGCGAAGGGGAAGGAGAAGGGGAAGTACTTGATCTTCCTTGGGAAGTTCGAACGTGTCCTCCACGTTTATACTAACAAGCATAAATGTTAGACAAATGACAAAAACAACAATTGCATATTTTAACAATACATAAGAAAGGGCATGAAGAACTTACCATATTCAAACTTTTTTAGCCGATAAAATATTACCAAGTGTCCAACTATCTAACCCGAATTATCTACAAAAAGAAAGAAAAGTATTAAGTTTCGGATGCCAACATGGTTTAAAGTTAGAGAAATACAAATTTAGTGAATGACAAAAGTATAAGCATATGTGTAGATAAATAAATAAATGATGTATAATAAAGACAATTATATCATAAGGAAGCAAAATGAAATCGGGTAAATGCTTAATAAACACAAATGTATTACATTGAGCATATCTATGTGTGTATAGAACTAAACTTACCCAGTTTCAAAAATCAAAATTTTCATTGTCATCTCCACTTTCACATTCATCTCCATCTCCATCCCCATCCTCATCCTTATCCTCATCTTCATCATCATCCTCATTATCTGTATGAAAATCTGATTCTTCATCGTCATCCCCACAAATTTCATTTGGATCCACATCTATAATTGCTCCACATGGATCTCGTAAAGTTGGAATGTCATATTCCTCCGTTTGAATCGTGTTAGTAACTTCTTCTTGTTGATATGCTATATCAACCCAATGCTCTTCGATTTTTTTCCGTGCTTTTGTTTTGCATACGGCCCACCAATCAGTTTTGTCACGTTTCAAACTAGGATATGATGCATAATATACTTGAATTCTTTGCTGTGCCAATACAAATGGTTCATATTTCTTATACTTCTTCTTATGATTTATTTCAACCAAATTATACTTTGGATACACCTTCATCCCTTTGATGGGGTCAAACCAATTGCACTTAAATAATACCACTTGTAATTCCACTCCAGGATACTCTATCTCTATGATTTCATCCAATAAACCATAAAAATCATCTTTGACACTTCCATCATTGGATGACCGAACACATACCCCACTATTCATTGTGACTTTTCCAATTCCATATTCTTGGGTGTGAAAATTAAACCCATTTATAAAATAAGCTGGCTAAGTTCGTACAAATGAATTTGGACCCATGATAGATGATATAACAATCCTTGTTCAACTCGATCATCATTGGCATGAACCTAAAGGAAAGTGACCAAACTATTATTGTTAAGTAATGATTATAAAAACAAAATATGATGGAAACTTGGTAGCACTACAAAACAAGTGAGTTATTCTGACGGACTAAAACTGTCTCCTAAATATGCTAAAACCGTTGGCAAAACTTCTCCAACGGATAGGGGTTTAGTCGGTAATACACCAGTTGGGATAGGTGTATTCCGATACTTTCATGACCGTTGGAGTATGTCATATAATTATAGTGACGGTTAGAACTGTTAGTACAATTTAGTATTTTATTATCGGTTTAAAATAGTATTAAGAAAACTTACTATTTTTATTATCGGTTTCCATATTAGTACCTATGTCGGTTATGTTACTGTCATATTACAACATATATAAAACCGTTTGGAAATGTTATTACTTTTATCTTCGGTTGTACAAATGTTAAGAAATATTGTGATTTATGGTCAGTTAGGAAGCGTTAAGAAATGTTAGTACTTTTATCGTCACTATAGTTAGTTACTACTACCATCACTTACTACTCACTTACTAGTTATTTACTTTTCGGTTACTACTATCGTCAGTTACTAGTCACTTACTTCTCGGTTACTACTATCGTCACTTACTTGTCTCTTAATAGTCAGTTACTAGTCGCTTCTCGGTTACTACTATCGTCACTTACTTGTCTCTTAATAGTCAGTTACTAGTCGGTTACTACGCATATCTTCGTATGTGAGGAAATGTTATAAGTTTTATGGATAGTTAGTATAAGTATTAGGAAATATAACTAAAAACTTGAAAATAAAGAAAATAGTAAAATATTATAATCTTGGAGAATGATCGATACAATAGGATTAAAAAAAAAAGATTACATATCTCATAATCATATCCCCCAATCCACATATCTTCTTCTGAGATACTTATACAAATGTTTCACTTCAATTATCAAAAAGATTATCGGCACATTCCATCTTCATTCAATCTATTCATTAAAAAAGAAGTGGAGTCAGATGAATATAATATAATAGTACAAAAATGGTTATAAATGAAAATATTACCATGTTAAAAATAAAATTAAAATAAGTAGTAACATGAATATAATGGAATGGTACATATTAGAATAGTTATAGATAAAAATATTACCTTTTGAGATGGAGTCGGGTGATGATAATGATTATTGGTTTTTATGTGCACTCCTCCCAGCATCTTGTATTGGAGAAAGCTAAAATACAAATAATTTGGATTATTTTTGAAAAATAAGAGTGAAATTAATAAGATTGTGCTGAAATAGAAATAGAGAAATAACATACCTGAACACCAGTAATAAGTCTTGCTTCATTAACCATATTCATCAATTCATCTTTATGTCCACTTTCAACATACATAGCATACTTAACAAATTTGTAAAATTATGATTTTGTTCCATTAATAGTTACATCATTTAGTTAATCTTCTTTCTCAGCTCTGGTTGAATTCATATTTTGTGGTGCACATCTGATAAGATAAATTTCAACTTTCTATTTCTTCTTCACTCTTGACAGACTCCATTTCACTCTTCATCATTTCCTATAAAGTAAATAAATGAAACATGAATGTCCATAAATCAAGAACTGTATAAAAATAATCATTTATACCATAACTTCTGATACTTTCGTAGAAATAAAACTGTCATCCAATCATATTCTACTTGTAATATAAAATTCAACTCTACAAGATTTCGTCCCAGATTGTGTTGTCTGTAATGATAAAATGTGATTCCAAGTCTGTAAAATATAATGTAGTAAAATTAATTATAAATAAAATAAAATATGAGTTGTTTATACCTTTTCATCAATGAGTTTGGCAAATGATTTAGATCCTAAACAATTATATGTTTTTAAACCAAAACCAAATCAAACCTGGGGTAGCATCTTGGGACGATCAGGCTTCTTTAGAGTGAAGTTGTTCTTCGGATGGTTGTGATTCTTCATGATCAGTGATAGTACTGATCCTTCGTTTAGTTTTTCCTATGTTGAGTTAGGAAAATTTGAAACAAAATTTGGGTTAAGTCGCAAGATTTGAAAATTTGAAAAAAGATTATGGTTAAGTCACAAGATTTGAGGTTTAAGTGAGAAGAGCTTATCAGGAGAGGTTTTGGAGGGAAAGAAAGTTTGTCGAGAATGATTTATTATATATTTGATTTAGACGCTCAAATAAATTTTTATAACCCGCCATTTTTTCCCGCTTTTTTGTAAGTTTAATTTCAAATTTCATTTTTTGTATTTGTGTTTTTGTTTTTGTTATAAGATTATAATATTGTTACTACATTCTTACCCTAAATATTATATTACAATAAAGAATAATCCTAAATTTATATCATTACATTATTTAAATTAATAATATTAAATATATCATTATTCTACATAATTCATATTTAAAATTTTTGGTATAATCCATATGTGAAAATTTTTATATAATAAAAAAAAGCAGAGACATGGCATGTGTGGGCCGACACGGGTGCCCCGCCATGCCAGCACGGGCACCCGCCCATGCATGCCACTGCAAGCATGCAACCTCTGGCGCGGGCGCCAGGCAATGCCAACGCAGGCGCCAGTGCATGCACGGCCGTGCAAGCTCGTGCGATATTATTACTATTTACTATCTACTTACTACGTACTTACTACCTAACTTATAAATTTTGGAGGGAAAAAGAGTTTGTGGAGAATGATTTATTATATGTTTGATTTAGGGGCTCAAATAAATTTTCAGAACCCACCATTTTTTCCAGCTTTTATCTGATTTAGAGGCTCAAATAAATTTTTAGAACCCGCCATTTTTTCCCCTTTTTGTAAGTTTAATTTCATCTTTTTATTATCACATCATCAATTTATTTTTTGTATTTGTGCTTTTGTTTTTGTTACAACATTGTAACATGTTACTACATTTTTACCCTAAATATTACATTATAATAAATAATAACCCTAAATTTATTTCATTACATTATTTAAATTAATAATATTAAATATATTTTTATTCTACATAATTCAAATTTGAAAATTTTGATATAATCCATATGTGAAAATTTTTATATAACAAAAAAAGTATCGACATGGCATGTGTGGGCCAACACGGGTGCCAGACTATGCCAGCATGGGTGCCCGCGCATGCATGCCATTCATGCATGCAACCTCTTGCGTGGGCGCCCGACAATGCCAACTCGGGCATCCGCGTACCGAACTTATAAATTTTCAAAAACTCTACTATATTATTACTACTAATTGTAAATTTTCAAAATCTTTACTTACTACTTGTAAATTTTGTATGTTAACAATTTATTTAATTTTTGACCTGTCTCTTTCTTTCTTAGTGACCATATTATTATAATCATATGCAATGTAATTTTTAGAAATATTGTTACAACTTTGAGTATTTGTTTTAGTAAACTAATTGAGGATTAAATATAATTTTCATATTTGTTACACGAATTGTTACTATGTATTATACCAAGCGCATCGAATAAATTAATGAAAAAAAATATAAAAATAGAGAATGATTGGGTAATATATAAACAAAATTACATTTCTTATACATATGTATCTTATCTTACTCCATCAACATTAGTTCGAACCCACTGATTAGTTAAGGGACCGGTTTCTAAATTGAAATGATGAATTGTTATTTCATCACCCATATCAAATTCATCTCGAACATTGACATGTTTTACAACAAGCCATCCTTTATGTCTTTTATCAGCCCCATAAAACACCTTCTTTACTTGGAATGTCAAGACATAAGAATCATCCAGCAAATCAGCATTTGTATGATAGCGTTATGATTGAAATAGAAAAAATTAACAAATGTTGAACCAAATCTATCCTTCTTACATCTTCATTGTAGGTCGACTCAATCACACCGAAATAATACAAATGTATACATTCCATTATATAGTTTACTTGAATGATTTCTCTTAAGATGCCATAATAATTAACTTTACCTTGAATTATCCATCGCACTTGCATAACTAACATCATCAATTGTTGCCATAACTCCTGAATTTTGAGTTTGGAGGCATTTCTCACGATCTTTTACATGAAATCGATTTAGCCACTATGAAGTTTGTCAATTTGAAAAGTGTTTAACTTCTTCCCACTGTATTATCTTCAATGAATTTTAAAAAACTATAATACTATATTATATAAATTATTAATTTCATATCATTATATTATTTAAATTAATAATATTAATAAATTTATACTAATTGTATTTTTTATTAATCAAATGGATATAATTAACACATCATAAGGCTTATAGGCATTGAAATGTAGTAAGTACGTAGTAATTAAGTAGTAAGTGATTTTTTCAACAACACGTGGCGGTATTGATTTAAAGTATAAAAAAATTGTAACGAATTAAAAACACGGTAATGAAAAAAGAGGCGGGAGAAAAAATGTCAAATAAAAAATAGGCGGGATTTTAAAAATTTGTTTGAGAAAATGTTATACTATAAATCCTATGCAGCCATCAAAATTTCTCTATCCTTTCACCATCAAAGTTTCTTCATTTCAAGTCTCCTCCGCTAACCCATTTAAACCTATGGATAAGCATTGTACGAAGAATCACAACCATTCCAAGAAGAACAACAAGTTTCAGTCTGAACAAACTCAATCATCCAAAATGTTACCAGGTTTTAAAAATAAACACATTATTTTAATTTGATATTTAATATTAAAATGCCATTTTTAATTTTTTATCTTGAACAGTTGTGAAGAAATATAGAGATCAATGCTATCAAATGTTTTGGCTCAAGATGTTTGGGATTCAGAGAGAAAGGAAAAGGCTCTCAGTTAATATTTTCATTTACAATCATTATTTATTATTATGTACAATTTATTATTTACAATCCATTAGTTTTTAATGAATAAATTGATAGATAAAGATGTCTTCAAACTTGATGAACATTTTTGATTTCGAACATCTCAGAATACATACAGGTGGGATATACCTCTCTGTTTTTTTTTCAATCCTTATTATATTTAACGATACAAAATTTATACTAACACAGTAAGTAACCGACAGTAAATGACTATCTCTCTATAAAGCAGGCACCCACACGCATGGGCAACCATGTTTGCCTATGTGGCGTAGGAGCGCTTGCGCGCTGTGCATGCTCGCGCATGCGCAGCCTCCGTGCCCTTGCAAGTGGCCGCATGGGTGCCCGTGCGCTCTGCATGCCAGCGCACACGCAAGCGCCAGCCCATGCTGGGCGCGAGGTCCAGTGCCCGGATAGGCGCTCACCCATGCCAGTACGGGCGCCCGCGAGCCAGCTTGCCATGCCTGCCTTGCACGTGCCTGCGCGTTGCCTACCCGCACTGCCCACACATGCGCTGGCGCTTGCCCACGCTCATGCGGAGGCAAGAGCACGCGCATGCGCATGGCACACACGCCTGCATGGGCGCCCGCAAGCTAGCATGCCATGCTTGCCTTGCGCGCACCCACGTGCTGCCTGCTCGCACATGCGCTGGCGCCTGCGCCCATGCTCATGTGGAAGCAAGAGCGCACGCATGTGCATGGCACGCAAGCCTGCACGGGCGCCCGCGCGCTCCTTCTTGGCGCCCTTCTATTTTTATGCAAAAAGGAAGAAACATTGCAACTGCATGAATTTGAACCGCTGACTTGAAACACAAACCACAATTCATTCAACCATTATACCACAACAAGATATGTATAATTTCTTTTTTTTCTTTTCTTTTCTTTTCTTTCTTCCTTGTTATCTCAACCTCAATTTTTTTTTCTTTTTTTATCTGGTTCTCACTTTTTTTTCCCCTTTATCTCACCCTCACCTTTATTTTTTTTTTGTTTTTCTATTCTCATTTGCTATTTTGATATATTCAAACCAATTTATTTGAATGATATTTAAATTGAATATTATGAATGAATTATAATTTATTAATTTTATATATTTTGAACGGTAAAAATATTTGTGATTAAATTGTAGTTTTTTTAAATTATTAATATATTATAATTTAAATTCCTTACTCATTCGAAAAACAAAAAATAAGAAAAAAATAAAATACAATTAAATTAATTGAAATAGAATTGATTAAAATAAAAAATAATAAAATATAATAGCTGAAATATAAAGTTACCATTAAGCGCATATGCCGTGTGACATGCGCGGGTGCCCGTGCTGGCATGGCCGGGCGCCCGATGGCCACTAACTTGCCACTTGCTATCCACTTGCCACTTACTATTTAACTATATATCACAAACTTACCACTAACTTTCCACTATATAAATTTACTTATCTACTTACTACCTACTTACTACCTACTTACCACCTACTTACCACATACTTATCAAGTTAAAACTACTACTATCATAAATTTACTACGACTTGCCACTCAGACTATTTTCAAATATAAAGGTATATGATATAAATATGATAACAATTTTATGTTTTACTGACGTTACAATATATATATTAGTATAAATTGAATTTATACAAATGGTTTGTTCTAACGGTGAGAATTGAATATAGTGTTAAAAGACAGTAGAATTTCTATGTTACCATATAGCTAAAACCTATGAAGATAGTATTGTACATTGAGACTGTTTTTAAACCATATCAAAAAGACTATTATATTTACTGACCATAATTTTTAACCATCACAATTGAATATTGCTTTACAGACGGTTGTGTGGTACCTTTACTGACAGTTGCTAAACTTTTCTTCACGGACATTTTAGTCAGTTGGGAAAGGTTTATATTCTTCGACGATTTCGTTATAAGCCGTCTCTATAAAATATAAAACCGTAACTAAAAGTCACCGTCTCTCAAAGTTACTGTTGGCATAATGCTTTAATTTTGTAGTGTAGATAGGTAACTTACATATGTTTTGAACCATGTTGCAAATTCTTCATCGCACATACGATCAAACTCCTTGTTAGGTAGTTCCGAAAATGAGTTTTGAAAAATCCTATCATAAAATACCACTTATATATTACATAAATTTTTGACCCAAACAAAATATATGTATGGACTGCTCGCAATTCTTGACCAGTTAAAACTGTATACTTACTCAAATATGGTCCTACTTCTGGACAGTTCAATAAAATATTTGTATGGGCTGCTCCCAATTCTTGACCTGTTAAATATCTTCTCTTACATACCCAATTAGGTCGACCAAGATAGTTGAAAATAGAAAATGACGAAGAATTGGGATCGATAGGGCCCTCATAATTTCTTCCTGCTTTTCGCCTTTTGCACTGTACGTGAGGCTCAAAATAATACGATGCAAACGTTGTCACTTCCTCCACAATATATGTATTAACAATAGAGACTTTGACGCATGCCTTATTCTTCCCTTTTTTCTTCAAATGATATAAAAATCTAATCGTAATAAAAAAGAAAAGAAGATTATAAAAGGAAATCTATAAAGAAGTATAATTTTGAAACAAATGAGATAAATATTTCACCTCTCAAATGGATACATTCATTGAAATTGGACGAGACCTGCAACTTTGGCCTCATAAGGCAAGTGAACTAAGAGATATTCTATTGAATCAAAAAACGAGGGAGGAAATATCCTTTCTAAGTGGCAAAGAATAATTGGAATATCTCTCTCTAGTTTTTCCATGTGTGATACGTTCAACACTGTTGAGCAAATGTCATGAAAAAAATACTTAACTCTGTAATGGACCCCAGACAAAATTTGGTAAAAGTTCTTTAAACGCAATTGGAATTAGTCTTTCCATAAATATGTGACAATTATGACTCTTCAAACCTGTTAACTTGCATTCCTTCAAATCGACACATCTCCCAAGGTTTGAAGCATATCCATCAGGAAACCGCACCATTTTTAACCACTCACAAACAATCTGTCTCTGATCCTTGTTCAATGCATAAACTGCCTTCGGCTTTGGTCCCTTACTACTTGCATCCACATCTAGTGTAGACTGATTACAAACAATTCTGATATCTTTTCTTGTACTCAAGTTATCTTTTGTTTTTCCAGGAATATCCATGACAGTATTTATGACATTATCAAAACATTCTTTTCAACATGCATCAAATTGAGATTATGACGAAGAAGATGGATTTTCCAATATGGTAAATCCCAAAATATACTCCGTTTCGTCCATTTATGCGTACTTCCATATCCAATAGTCGTACCATGAGGATCTTCAATAGCAGATAGAAAGTTATGCACTCGTTCCCAAATTTGATCACCGGTCAATCTCAAGGGTGGAGGTGTTTTTTCAACTCTATTTTTTATGAACTCAACTTTATTTCTTCTGAATGAATGATTTAGTGGAAAAAATTGTCTATGACAATCAAAATAGCTCGCTTTCTTACCATATTTTAATTTGAATGATTTTGATTTCTGCATACATATCGGATATCCTAAGATCCCAGCTGTACTCCATCCAGATAACATGCCATAAGCTGAAAAATCATTTATCGTCCAAAGAAGAATAGCCTTCATTAGAAAGCTCTGATCAGAATGGACATCATATGTACGAATACCTTCATCCCATAGTTGTTTTAACTCTGCAATCAGTGGCTGCATATAAATATCTATTAATTTTTTTGGATTTTGTGGGCCAGGCACGATCAACGTCAGAAACATATACGGCGTTTTCATATACATACCAGGGAAAGATTGTATGGAGTTAAGATAATTGGCCAACATGAATAAGTTTTTCCCGATTTGTCAAATGGAGCAAAACCATCAGCACAAAGACCTAATCTAATGTTTCGAGACTCTTTTGCAAACTCAGGATATATTCTATCAAAATGTTTCCATGCCTCTGCATCTGAAGGATGACACATTAGACCCTCTTCTGTTTGATGGTTTGCATGCCATGTCATATGTTTAGCAGTGGCCTTCGATGCATAAAGCCTTTGCAATCGGGGGGTTAAGGGCAAATATTTGGTAGATGTGAATGAGACAAAAAAGACTTTATTGTAATATTAAAAAATTTAGATGACTAAAAGATTTAAAAAATATGATTATTAAGATAAAAAATACATCAGCCTCTTTTCTAAAAATTTGTTGAAAAAAATTATTTTAAAATGTAATTGTTTCTATTTATTTATTTATTTCTATTTTCTTTTCTTTGGCACGACCTTCTATTTATTTGAAAATGATACTGTACAAAATGATATGTGCCCTTTCACCGAATGAAAACATCATCAAAGAGCACCCCAAATGCTTAGATTTCTGTTTCTCTCCCTATCTAAAGCAGATTTTCAGTTGATGTTCATTGAAGATTTTTATTGGTCAAATATCTTTTTAAAATTTGGAATTGAGGTTGAACGATCTCGGCGTTGAAGCCAAAGAAGCAGTGGTTTGAGAGGTTGCAAAACTACTACCACTTCCTGAACTGTTGCAATGTGATTACATTTTTCATCAATAGGCCCGATTTTGATGCCTTCTTTGTTTTATATGTTCAATTATTTGTGCCACTTGGTCAAGTTGCACTTATACGATTGAATTCAGTCACGACTTGCAAGGGTTTTTTTGTCCTTTTCCTTGTTCCTGAATGTTTGTTGATTATTAGATTGAAACTTGTAGTAGGTTGTATTTGGTGGTGATATATAGGGTTTTTCTAACACACAGGAAAGATAGATTGTATTGGTGGTGATATATAGGCTTTTAAGCTAGAGTTCTTTACTTAGTCTAACACACAGGAAAGAAAATTGGGTAGACATAATGGATACTATATTTATATATTTTTATAGCAATTTAATTGATTTTACAATTCATGTACCTCACATAAATAAATAAATGGAGTTTTCAAAAATATTGATAATATCAATTAAATTTATATTTTATTTTTCATCTTCCGTCCTTTCTTTCTTTTTCAGCAAAAAAAAAAAACTCACATACATCTCCCAAATCTCCCGATCTCCCAAAATCTTCGCATCCCTTTTTGTTCGCGCCAAAGTAAAAAAGTAAAAGGAGCTCATTTTCCAAGGTTTTTCATAACTTTCAATCTTGTTAGTCACCTCTTTCAATCGGATCTCTCTCTCTCACACACAACAATCTTTCAATCTTTCCAATCAATCAATCATTTCATCAATTCAACAATACAACCAACAAAACTTCATAAAACATGAACATTAATTCTTCTTCATATTTAGTCTTAATCATAATATATAATATATAATAGATAAAATATTAACTTAAAAATTTTAAAAACAAAACAATATAATTAATCAATTACAAATTACAAAATATGATAACAAACAACTTGATTATTAGAATTTTCTTTATATTTGGTATCAAATTATTATTATTTTTTATTAAAAAAAATAAGTTAATTACGGTGACTATTAAGAATATAAAATAGTATAAAGACTATTTTTATATGAGGCCATTGTAAAAGAATAAGAAAAAAAGATTATAAAATATTTTATAGATGTGGAGAAACAAATGAGAAAAAAAAGATTTTATTGTAATGTTAAAATTTTTTTATGTAACTAAAAGATGAGGGAGTATTAAAAAAATATGATTATTAAGATAAAGAAAAAGATTTTTTGAAGAAAAAAACTTATAAACCCCCTTTTTTCTAAAATTTTCTGAAAATAAAAAAATATCTGCAAATGTATTTATTTTTTTAATATTGAACTTTCTATCTCTTCTTTTTCTTTTGTTTGTATGTATCATGCACACATCTCATCTCCAAGAATTTAACTAAGCTAAAAAATTTAAATAATTTATCCTCATCACTTTAAAATCATCTCCCAATCTCCCCCCAAATCTTCACATCCCTCTCTATCTCTATCTCTCTGACAATTTTCTTTTTTAAGTAAAAAACAAGTTAATATTCTCTCTTCTCATCTCTCTTCTCAGTCAATCACCTCTCTATCTTTCAATCTCCCTCTTTCTCACGAAATCCTTTGATCAATTTAAGATTTAAAATTTATTGAAAAAAAAATTACAAACCAAGCATCACTGATTATAATCGCCAAATTTTAGTGCCCAAAAACATTTTATCCAAACTTTTCATTTGTTGACTCAACTTACCTATTTCTCTCTTTCTATTTTTTTTAAAGGCATAAAACAATCACAAAATTAAATTAAATCTATGTTTATGTTAGCAAAATTAAATGACAAAATAATTAGAAGATTAATCAATTATTTTATTCTCAAACTTTGTTAGTTAGTTAATTAAGAGAGGTATTAAATTAAATCACATAATCATAAAACTACTAGCCATCTAAAACATAAATTTTATCTTAGTAACATTAATTTTGTCAAGCCATTATTAGTGGGTGGGGTTATACTACTAAATTGTTTATTCAATATTAAGATTATTAAATGATATTGTTAGGGAGTTTATTATATAAATATTTCTCTCTTAGAAGGAAAACCTTTCCTTCTCTCTTTTAAAATATATGTTTTACACGGCTATATTAATTATTAAGTTAGGGAATTATTAATATAATTAAAATAGTTATTTATATATTATTAATTTAAATTAATAATATTATTAATTAACAATTGAAATGACATTAAATTATTAATTTATATAATAGTGTTTTGATATATTGTAATATATTATTATAATATATTGTACCTTTTTTTGATGAATTTTTTTAAAAACTGGAAAGCATTTTATTTTTTTTATGAATTTTCTTTAAAAAAATTCAAGAAGAAGAGCACATCGAATGAATTTTCTTAAAGAAAGGAGAAGAGCCCAGAAGCGATGAATTTTCTTAAAAACAGGAGAAGGAAGAGCACATCGAATCCATCGAACCCAGGAGAAGAGCACATCGAATCCCTTTGGAAGCATATTTGAAGAGCATTTTTTGATGAATTTTCTTAAAAAAAAAAGGAGAAAACCATGTGCTGCTTGTGCACAGGGCGCTAGCAAGGGCGCTTGCCATGCGCATGCCCGGGCTCCCGCAAGGCATGCGTGGCATGTGCCAGGCGCCGGCGAGTCAGTACACCCGGGCCCCCGCTATGGCATGTGCAGGCGCCTGTGCGGGCACTTGCCACGCGATTATGAAACCTAGTGATGTTTCTTATATACTTTCATCATTCCTCACTTCTCATCATTCGTTCTCAAATATCATTCTTTAATAATGCTTTTTCATCTACTTATTATACTTATTTTATATTTAGTTGCCTATGGTTGCATCTGCCGAAAGCAAGCCCAAAAGAAAGTGAGATATTTCTATAGTTGATAATTTTTTGTCTCAGAAAGCATTTGGATTTGACTTTTGATTATGAAACCTAGTAATGTTTCATTATATATTTATCTTTGATTTTATCCCTGTTATCTGTTATTTTATTTTAATATACTCTTGCTAACAGATTTTTATCCTTGTAATTTTTAAACAACATGTTTTATCAGACTATCTATCTTTTAGACTCGGGGTATCATTTTAGAGGGCACTCACACCATGAGTTGGAAATTTTGAAAATTTTGATGGTAATTAATTATTTAACATATATAAATATCAAAATTTTTCAAATTATCAATTATTATATTTTCATTCTTTTCTTCTTTATACTTCTCTATATTTCTCTTTCTTTTGGCCTCCAGAAAGAATGTCTCAAGAAGATTTGTCAAAATTCTTTCAATTGTTCATGTTGAAATTCCACAACAACCTAATACAACAACCTAATAACCTAATACGTAAGCAACTTATAAATTAAATTAATTAATTATTGTAAATTATTCTGTAATGTAATTTAATGTATATTTTTATTTGTATGGGAATGACTGTGTGGAATATTTGTTATGAGGTTTTTGGAGATACGAACCAGGATTATTTATAACTCCAACCACCAACTCAAGAAGTGTGTTTCTTATCTTATCTATATATTATATTTGTGTTGTTGTATTACTGATGGTTTTATTTTATTTTTCAGGATCTGTTTTTGAGAAAAGAATATTTTTTCAAATTTTATTGTCAGAACATGGCGATGATATTATATTGAAGATGACGAAACAAAGAGGAAAAAGTTTCACAGAAGACAAGTAGAAAAGAAAAAAGATGGAGGAAAAAAGTTTCAAACAAAACAAAGTACAAAAGAAAAAGAAAATGAAAGAGGAAAATTGAGAGGATGATGTATTGTAAGGCTCTCTATGTATAAAACAATTTTTTCTTGTCATATCATCTTATAACATATCACAACACTTATCCCATACTCAAACATACTTACACACACTTACCACCTATAACATAACACTCTCTCAAAATTACCATACTCTCAAATAACTTACAACTTCTAAAATTTAAACGAGACTATAACCTATAATATAACATCTAAACAACTTCCAACATTTAAAATATATGCTAAAATTTAAAACTCCACTAAGAATCCAATTATATTTATAAACACATTTATAACTTCATAAATATTAAAATTATAAATATTAATATAATATTAGTATGCTCATAATTCTAATATTAAAAACTAGAGCAATAATAAATTTAATTATATTTAAAAATACATACTTATATTTTTTAATATAAAAATTAATATTGCAATCGTGTGGCATGCTTTCCTCGACGGCGCCCGATTTGGCATGGCCGGACGCCCATGCAGGCACTTGCAAGCGTGGGCAAGCTTGCCTGCGCCGGCATGGCCGGGGGCCCTAGCGTGGCAGCTTGCATGCTCACTTGGCCCGTGTGCGGTAACATGCGCGGGCGCCCCCATTGCCATGCCTGGGCGCCCGCATGGACTCTTGCATGGGCGCATGCAACGCGCGCTGGCTTGCGGGGGCGCCGTGCTCGCATGGCCTGGCACTTGCGCATGCGCGGGGGCTTGCATGAGCGCATGCAGCGCACGGTGGCATGCTCGGGTGCCAGTGCTCACTACAAAAAAACAGCGTTTTAGCCACAAATTTAGCGACGGATTTAGCGACGAAAAATTTTTCGTCGCTAATAACGCGTCGCAAAAATTTAGCTACGAAAATTAGAAATTCATCGCTAAATTTAGTGACGAAAATCTGGAATCCGTCGCTAAATTTAGCAACAAATAAGTTTTCGTGGCTAAAATTCGTCACAAAATTTAGCGACGAAAAATTATTCGTCGCTAAATTTAGCGACAGATAATTTTTGTCGCTAAAATCCGTCGCTAATTTAGCGGAATACAAACCTGTCAAAAAATTATCCGTCGCTGAATTAGCGACGGATTCCAAATCCGTCGCTGATTCCTGCCCATGAGCCTGCAAATCCACGTGCCCACCCACCCCAGCACCAACCCAACCTGACCGTCCGCCCGCCCTGCAACCTGCCCGCCCAAGCCAGCACCCCACCTGACCGCCCGCCCGCCCTGCAACCTGCCCGCCCGAGCCAGCAGCATCAACTCTTAATTGCTGGAAAATGCCGCACTTATGCCTCCACCGTGGTTCGAACTCCGAACTCTTGCACGAACTCCTGTACACACACAACCTGTAAACTACCGAGCCAACGATATTATTGTGATATAAAGTTTTTTTTTTATTATTTATTATCTTTTTTTCACATTTTTCTAATAATAATAAAATAATATATAATAACAATTTAAAATAATAAATATAAAAACTTTTTTTATTTATACCACCAACCTAAAATAATATTTAATTAAAACTAATAAATATGATAATTTTTAATAAAATAAAAAATAATAAAATACTAATTTAAAATAAAATAATAAATTAATTAAAAAATATATTAATATTATATTTTGATTTCTTCTTTTTTCTTTTATTTTATTATTTTATTATTCTTTTTCATTTTTATTTTATTTTTTTAATCCATAATTTAAAAATGTATCTTAAAACTATAAAATTATAATTATCAATAAATTATAATATATTAATAATTTAAAAAATCTATATATTTAATCACAAAATATTTTTATTCAAATTTCAATAAATTTATTATATATAAGAAATGAAAATAAAAAGAAAAAAAAAACCAAAAGAAAAAAAAATAAGAATAGGAAACAAAAAGGTGGAAGAAAGAAAACAAAAATATCATCACATAACACTAATACCAAGTGATGGTGGAGTGGTGATCTGCTCAAATCCGAAGTTGAAGGTCCAAGGTTCAAATCCCTCCATCTGCATGTTTTTTTAGAATTAAAACAAAGGGAACCCAGGCGCGGGCGCCCGCGCCTGCCTGCCTAGGCGCGCAGGCAGGCACACCCAGGCGCGGGCGCGCAGGCAGGCACGCGCGGGCGTGCGCGCGCTCCTGCTGGGGCGCGGGCGCCCGCGCCTGCCTGCCTGGGCGCCCGCGTGCCTGGGCGCCCGCGCACCTGCCTAGGCGCCCAGGCAGGCACCCGCGAGTGCCGAGACAGGCGCGCGCAGGGCGCGGGCGCCCAGGCAAACAGGCGCCCGCGCGTGCATGCGCCGGCGCCCGCGCAGGCATATTAATATTTAATTAAAAATTTTATATTATTGAATAAAATAAAATTACCTATACAATTATAAAAAATTTTAAATCAAACAAAAAAAGTAAAAAAAATAATAAATTAATTAAAAAATATATATAATTTAAATAAAATAAAATATATGGTTTTTTTAAGAATTAAATAACATTATTCTTCTAAAAAATGAAATATAATATAATAAAATAAAATGTAAATTAAAATATTATAAAATAATGATATGATTTGTTAATACAAATTAATAAAATAAAATAAAATTATAATTAAAAGAATATAAAATTCAGCGACGGATTCCCAAATCCGTCGCTGAAATTATTAAAATAAAATAAAAATAAAATAAATTCAGCGACGGATTTTAATCCATTGCTAAATTATCGGATATACGGATTGGGATTTTCATCTAGCGACGGAAAGTAAATCCATCGCTAAATTGATTTTTAACTTAAATATTACATAAAAGAAAAAGAAAAATAAAAAAATAAAATTCTATTTAAAAAAGATTAAATTTTGCGACGAATTTTAAATTTGTGGCAAAATTTTGTTATATTTAGCGACGAAATTTGCAACAAAAAATTTTTTGTCCCCAATTAGCGACGAATTTAGTGACGAAAATTTTTTCGTCACTAATTAGCGACGAATTTAGCCACGAAAATTTTTTCGTCACTAATTAGCGACGAATTTTGCTACAAATGATGTGTCCGTCGCTAATTTAGCCACGACTTCCTTTTTCTTGCAAATTTTGTGGCAAATTAGCGACGAAAAAGTTTTTCGTCGCTAAATCCGTCGCAAAATTGCGACGAATTTTTTCCGTCGCGAAAATCCGTGGCTAAAACCGTGTTTTTTTGTAGTGGCTGGCATGCACGGGCGCCAGCGCTGGCATGCCGGGGCGCCAACACTGGCGCTTGCATGAGCACACATGGTGCGCTTTGGTATGCGCGGGCGCCGGTGCTGGCAAGCCCAGGACCTATTTTTGAGAAAACTTTTTTTGCTTTTCTTTTTTCCTTTTTCCCTGAAAAACTTCTCACCTTTTTTTTTCCTTAGAATGTATATTTTCCTATTTTGTATTAAATATATAGAATTTTTACTTATTTCATTTTATTTCTTTATAATATAAATTCTATAAAAAAAATACAAAAATTAGAAAAAATACAAACACAAAATGAAATTAATATGAAATATATAGAATTTTTACTTATTTCAATTTATTTATTTATAAATATAAATTCTATAAAAATTATAATTTAATTAAATGAAATGAAATTAATGAAAATAACAAAAATGATAAAATATAATAGTTAAAAGTATAAATAACAATAAATTTAGATTTAGTGACAAGTTACTCCATTATATATTTATCATCTACTTACCATTTGGATACCATATACTTATCATATACTTACCATGAATTAAATTGCATGAATACAAGGCATGCGCGGGCGCCAGTACTGCATCCTCGGGCGCCCGCGTAGGGAGAACACTCCGTGCGCTTTGGTAAGCGCGGGCGCCCGTGCTGCCAAGGCAGAGCACCGGCGCTGGCACTGCGCTATCTCTAAATTTTATATATAATATAAATTAAATATAATATTTATATAATAAATAAATAAATATTTAATTTAGCGACGAATTTTGAGTTCTGTCCCCGATTTAGCGACGAATTTAGAATTCTGTCACTAAATTTAGTAACGAACCAAGAATTCGTCGCTATAATAAAAGTAAAATAAAATAAAATATTAATATAATAAATAAATAAAATTTTTAATTTAGCGATGAATTTGGTTTCCGTCGCTAAATTTAGCAATGATTCTAGAATTTTTCGTTAATTTTATATATAATAAAAATATAATATAATATTAATATAATAAATAAAAAAAATTAAATTTAGTGACGAATTTGGGATTCGGTCGCTAAATTTAGCGACGAATCCTAGAATTTGTCGCTAAATTTTATATATAATAAAAATTTAATATTATATTAATATAATAAATAATTAATTAATTAAGTTAGCGACTAATTTGGATTTCCGTCGTTAAATTAGCAACAAATTCCGTATTCGTCGCTAATTTAGAGACGGATTTCTCGATCCGGATGATCTTGTGGGAGAACAAAGAAAAGGCTTTGGTGGTATCTGTAAGGATTCAAGGCTTCCTTCTAACATTTCTACAACTTTACTCATGGATGGACGATCAGCAGGATTGGTTTGAATGCACCATAAACTCACTAAAATCATCCTCTTTGAAATTTCTTCATCTTTTCCATTTAAAATCCCAACAAGCCTTGAATTCTCTTGTGATTCAAGATACTTCTATATCAATTGTGGGAAGTATATTTCACCGGTTCTGGAGACCTCAACATCCAACACTACAAAAAAGGACAAAATTTGCGACAATATTTGCAAGAAAAATTCGTCACTAAACAAATTTGCGACGAATTTTGCAACAAATATTTTTTCGTTGCTAATAAATTGTCACAAAATTTTAGGATGAAAAATTAATTATTCGTCGCAAAACTTTCCAACAAATATTTATGTCACCAAATTCATTGCAAATTTGCAATGAATTTTACGACGAAAAATTTATTCGTCGCAAATTTGCCACAAAGAAAATATTCATCGCAAATTTTGCAACGAAAAGTTTTTCGTCGCAAAATTTCCAACGAAAAAATTTTCATTGCAAAATTTGCCACAAATAAAATATTCGTCGCGAATTTTGCAACGAAAATTTTTTCGTCTCAAAATTTGCGACGAAAAATTTATTCGTCGCAAAATTTGGGACGAAACAATATTTGTTGCAAATTTTGCAACGAATAAGTTATTTGTCACAAATTACCAATGAAAAATAATTTGTCACAAATGTGCGACAAATGTTATTCGTTGCAAAATTCGTCGCTAATCAAAATTTACAATTCAATTTTAGCAACGAAATTTGCAACGAGTATAGTTTTCAGGGATAAATTTTGCGACGAATATGTATTTTGCGACAAATATAAATTTTATTGGCATATTTGGATAATTTTTCCCTATATAACCTGTTTTTATACCTGCTCACCCAATCTCATCAACAATTAATAATCCAAATCGTTTTTAATATCAAAATTCAGCCATCTATACTCATAATTATAACTAACTATTCAATAAGATCAATAAGTTAAAAATTTAACAAGAAATCATAATAGTAATATCAAAAATAAAAACAACATCAAGAGTAAATGTTAAAATATCAATAACCATACATAACCAAAAAAATAATGTAACGAGTATCAAAATATAACAATAAAATAATAGTACACAATTTCAAGCAAGACCTCCACCATCACCATTATCATCATCATCATCGAAGAAATCATCACCTTCATCACCATCGCCAGCATTTTAAGGAGGAGAAATAGAAGGGGGAATCTGACTAAGAGCGGAGACTAACTGAAGATGTTGCATGATTAACATTTGCTGCGTGCGGACCTCGTTCATTTCTTGCGTGTGCTTTGCTTGAAGTTTATTGAATTCCTGATCTCTTTGCAGTAGTAACTCCTTCAAATGGCTCACCTCTTGATTCAATTGATTTATTTCTGCCCTAACTGCTGGTGGGGTAGGGTAGAAGAAGATGAACCAGTAATTTTGTATGTTCTGCTCAAGGAACCTAGTCCAACTACTCTACCCCCTTTTGGTTCACCAGTCACCTCAAGCCATGTATTCATGTTATCAACAGATGGCTCAGATCCACCAGCATCATCACTAGCACTCGAACTTCTGCGTGATAGCTTATCATATTTCTCCTACATTGTCATGAGAAAAATTAAAATAAATTTACAATAACATTATAATACAAACACATATAATCTTGATTAGATATATATATATATATATATATATATATATATATATATATATGAAGGAAAATAAAAAAAATTTGTAACATAAATCATGAGACTATATAGGATCTAAATTATGAACATTCATATTAACATTGAATAAGTTGAAATTTATGAAAAAAAAAAATAAAAGAGATTCTCTAGCAAGTAATTCATTAGAAATCAAAGAATCAAGTCAGCAATAAAAATAAATTTGGGAGAGACTAACCTAAAGAAATCATCTTCCTACATTGTTATGATATGTTCAACATAATATGTTCAAATCAACATTGAAAATATTCATTAAATAATTGAAAATTTTGAAATTACAAACCTTAATTGCTCTAGCTCTCTCCTCACTCCAAGTCTTGTCTTTTTTCTAAAATGTGCGCGTGAAAGTATCTATGAATGAAGGCTCGATCCCGTTTCCTTGGCCTAAAATAAAAAAACACTGTTAGAAATAATGAAATAATTTAAATTAGATAAAAAAATTAGTATTTGTATAAAATTACCAATCTATTTCTATATTCACCGATATTGATCGAGCCTCCCGCATACGTCGCAGACGATTCCCCTAATTATAAGCTCGGTTTTTTTTATTCTGCTCACTCCTTCGTTTGCTCTCCTCCGATTCCCAAAAATTCACAATCCTACCCCAATTTTGCTCAGTGCAGTTAGGCTTTTTTACGTGTCTCTTTGCATGATTTAGAACATGTCAGATGTGATCGTCATATTTTTTCTTGAAAGTCCTTCTTACTTCCAACTCTTCAGTCTCGTCCCAAGTGAATACTCGCTGCAATGGAAAAAAACCAATAACTTATAAAGCTATTAACTTAATTTCATATATAAACTGATTGGAATAACTTACCTTGAACTCGTTCTACCATATTTCTTTTGTTTCTTCCGGAGTGCTTGTGTAAGTCATCGAAGCTCCTCCCCAATGATTATTCACTATTCTATTAAGCTCGTGAATAATATGTATAGAATTTGTAAATCTATCATAAAGTTTCAAACAAACAATGTTAAATAAATAAAATAGTTAAAAGAAGAATTTGTTTTATAAATAAAAGAAATAATACATCTGAAATTTTAAAATTTTAAAATTTAGTACTTACGAATCTCCTTAAGGGGCTATCAACTCTCGATTGTCTTCCCTATCTGCATACGAGTGTTCCACCGAAGGGACTGGCGAAGGTACATTACTAGTGATGTGTTGAGAATGCGAAGGGCCTGCAATAGAAGGGGGAGGCGAAGGTACATTGCCAGCAAGGGAATGAGATTGCGAAGGTACCGAAGCGGACTACGATGGTGAAGAGCGTGAATTTCCATCAGAATTTCGTTTATGGCCACCACGGCGAAACTGTCAACCATAATATATTTTAAACAAAAATAAAATATAAAAATTGCATATTCATCATATGCATAATGAAGAACATGAATAAACTTACCATATTTAAAATGACAAATTAAATGCGACGAAACAAGGTACCAATATGTCAAGAAATCTTCTCTAATGACCTATAGAAAAAAAAAAGATAGTATATTAACAAATCAAATATAGAAATTTAAGAATGAGACAGTAAATAAATAAGTAATTGAGTAACGAAATTTGTAAATTATATGTGTCGACTAACTTACCCACTAAAAAAAAATAGATTATCATATATCAAAATAAATATCCGATTTTTATTATATTAAGAGAACAAAACTTACCCGTCATCAAAAATCAAAATCCTCATTGTCATCCTCATCCTCATCATGTGTCTCAAAATTAGACTCTTCAACATCATTTTCATTAGCATCCTCATCCTCATCCTCATCCTCATCCCCATCCTCATCATCTGTCTCAAAATTAGATTCTTCATCGTCTTCTTCATGAATTTCACTTACATCCACATCTATCACTACTCCGCTGGGATCTCGTAACGTTAGAATATTATATTCCTCGGTCAGAACTGTATTGGCAACTTCCTCTTGTTGATATGCTGTGTCTTCCCAATGTTCTTCAATTTTTTTCCATGCTTTCGTTTTATAAATAGTCCACCAATCAATTTTGTCACGTTTCAAACTAGGATATGAAGCATAAAATACTTGAATCGCTTGTTGTGTCAACACAAATGGTTCATATCTTTTATACAATTTCTTATGATTTATTTCAACCAAATTAAACTGTGGATGCACTTTCATCCCTTTGACAGGGTCAAACCAGTGACACATAAATAAAGCAACCCGTAATGCTGGACCAGGGTACTCTACCTCTACGATTTCATCCAACAAATCATGAAAATCATTTTGACCTCCACCATCATTGGATGACTGAACACAAACCCCACTATTCATTGTCGTTTTTTCCATTCCATATTCTTCAGTATGAAAATTATACCCGTTTATGAAATAGGCTGGTCAAGTTCGTACTATTGATTTTGGACCCCATGACAGATGGATTAACAATTCTTGCTCAACTTGAGCTTGATTATCATGGACTTAATTCAAATAAATATGTTAATATATTTTAAAGTAAATATTTAAATAATTTATAGTATATTTACATATTTTTTGAACCATGGTGTAAATTCTTCATCGCAGAAACGATCAAACTCATGTCTCGAAAGTTGAGAATATACGTTTTGAAAAATCCTACCATCAAATGAAATAAATTTTAACACAAATAATTTACGACATAAGAAATATATAAAATAGAAAATATATACTTACTCGAAATATGGCATCACTTCTGGACAGTTTAGTAAAATATATATGTGGGCTGCCCGCCATTCTTGACCAGTTAAGTATTTACACTTACATGGTCCACTTGGTCGACCAAGATAGTTAAAAATTGAGAATGATTTCAAATTGGGATCAATAGGACTCTCATAATTTCTTCCCGCTCTCCGTCTCTTGCACTGAACGTGAGGCTCAAAATAATATGATGCAACGTTGTTACTTCCTCCATAATATATGCATTGACAATAAAGGCTTCAACACGTGCCTTATTTTTCACTTTCTTCTTCAAATGATATAGGAATCTAATTGTAATAAAACAAAATGTATTAGAAAATTATATGTAATGAAATTAGTAATTTTATATGCCTCGATAACAAAGTATAAAAGATGAAAAACTCACCTTCAAATGGATACATCCATCGAAATTGGATAGAACCTCCAACTTTCGCCTCATATGGCAAGTGAACCAAAAGATGTTCCATGGAATCAAAAAATGACGGTGGAAATATTCTTTCTAAATTACACAAAATGATTGGAATCTCTCTTTCTAACATCTCCATGTGTGAATGTCTCAACACTGTCGAGCAAATATCATGAAGAAAAATGCTTAGCTCCGTAATGGCACCCCAAACAAAATTCGGTAAGAGTTCCTTAAAAGCAATAGGAATTAGTCTTTCCATAAATATATGACAATCATGACTTTTCAAACCAATCAACTTACATTCCTTCAAATCGACACATCTTCCAAGATTTGAGACATAACCATCAAGAAACCTCAATGATTTCAACCATTCACAAATAATCCGTCTCTAATCCTTATTCAATGTATAAACTGCCTTCAATTTTATTCCCCTACTACTTTCATCGACATCAAGAGTGGGTCGTTTACAAAGGAGTCGCATATCTTTTCTTGCATTCAAGTTGTCTTTTGTTTTCCCAGTGATATCCATCACTGTATTTATCAGATTATCAAAGACATTCTTCTTGATATGCATTACATCGAGATTATGATGAACCAAATGAGTCTTCCAATATGGTAAATCCCAAAATAAACTCCGTTTAGTCCATTTATGCGAATGACCATAGCCATATGTTGTACCATGTGGCTCTTCAATAACAGATGGAAAGTTAAGGACTCTATGTCAAATTTGTTCACAGGTTAATTTCAATGGAGGAGGTGTTCTTTCAATTCTATTCTTAGTGAATTTTTCTTTATTTCTTCTGAATTTATGAGTTAACGGTAAAAATTGTCTATGACAATCAAAATAACTCGCTTTCTTCCCATGTTTCAATCTGAATGACTTTGATCTCTCCAAACAAATTGGACATCCTAAAATTCCAGCGGTACTCCATCCCGATAACATACCATATACCGAAAAGTCATTTATGGTCCAAAGAAGAGCAGCCTTCATTATAAACATCTGATTAGTATGAACATCATATGTAGGAACACCTTCATCCCATAGTTGTTTCAACTCCGCAATCAATAGTTGCATGTAAACATCTATTAACTTCTTCGGATTTTGCGGGCTAGGCACGACTAATGTTAAAAACATATACGATATCTTCATACATATACCGGGTGGAAGATTATACAGAGTTAACATAACTGGCCAACAAGAATAAGTTCTTCCTGATTTGCCAAATGGAGCAAACCAATCAGCACAGAGACCTAACCTAATATTTCGAGTCTCTCTCGCAAACTCAGGATATGTTCTATTAAAATATTTCCACTCTTCTGCATCTAAAGGATGACACATTAACCCCTCTTCTGTTTCATGGTTTGCATGCCAGGTCATGTGTTCAGCAGTGGTCTCAGATGCATAAAGCTTTTGTAACCTAGGAGTTAAAGGCAAATAAAACATTTGTCTATATGATTTACGCTGCTGATTACGACCCGACCTCCGAGTACTCTTGTATCTATATTGATTACAGAATTTATAAAAATCTGTATCTTTATCATCTCCCCAATATCGCATACAAGCATCTCTGCAAACATCTATTCTTTCCATCGGAAGACCTAATTCTTTCACCAGCTTTTTCATACTGTAGAAATCATTGGGCATAATATGATCACGCGGCAATACTTCTCTAATAACTTGAACAAAATCATTAAAACAATTTTCAGGCACATTATGCTCTGCCTTGACATTCAACAGTCTTGCAGTTAGAGATAGCTTAGTGTGGCTGTCACAACCAGCCCACAAAGGTTCATCTGCAGCTCTTAAGACTTCCTGAAATTGGAGAGATGATTAATTATTCACATTTTCATTAACACCTGGTACTTTTACCTCCTCCAATGGTGATGCATAACTAGTATACCCATGTTCAAATGTTGGAGCAAAGCTAGAACTTGCAGCGCTTGGTTTGGGAACAAAATTCGGACCCGCTGCATCAATTACCATCCTTTGATACGGATTCAATTGATCATAATAACTCTGTTCCCCACTAACTGGGAATTGTCTATTTCGTCCATACTCCTCATCAGAGATGAATGGTTCACCATGACATGTCCAATTATAGTAATTCAGGGTAAAACCAACTCTACAAAGATGTTCTCTAACTTTATCACACTGCAAAAATTTACCATTACGACACTTTTTACACTGACACCTTAACTTATTCCCATCCATAAAATCAACATGAGTACAAGCAAAATCTAAAAATTATTCCAACCCAAAAATAAATTCATCAGTTAAACCCCGACGATCAGATAAATTCTTTTTATACATCCAACTTCTTTCGTTCTGCATTTTCTCTGTCTCTAAATTTAAAATTTTTTAAATATTAAAAAAAACTACTAAAAAAACTACTAAATCATCAATACTAATATCATCATTAATTCCAACTAAGTTTATATAACAATAAATAATAACGTTAATTGCACAAAACTCAAATCATCAATAATACTAACCTTAATTTCACAAAAATTTAATATAATAATAAATAATATTATAAACTTAATTAATATCAAACAAATTAACTAAATTATTACAATAACAATAAATATTATCATATAACTAAATAAAGTATAAAATATTAAACATTTAACAACATTGATTATTTAACTAATCGATATAAGATTTACTATAAATTATTGATTATTGTTAACAGAATATTTCACATAATCAATTATCAACACTTTTGACTTCAATTTTATAAAAAAAATTAAAGTTAACAAATCCAGTAATATCATTAAATCAACCATTAAATACAATAAAAATAAACTAATATAGAAATAAAAACAATACAAACATACAAATTAACATAATTGCATTTTCCAATCATTACAGTACAAATTAAAACATTTCTCACCACCAATTAATAACTCACTGATAGACTCAGATATCAACAGCAGGAACAAGTTCCAATCCAAATATTCGAGAAACACAAAACCTAATACATCAAAAACAATCATAAATAACTAATATATTATTAAAACAATATTATAAAAACATTTTTTTAAATAACATTTCTCAAAAAAAATTTTTAAAAAATTCAATAAAAGTAATTTGTTGGGCCGGGCTGGGCAGTGCAATGGCCTAGGCCAATGGGCCATGCTGGGCCGCGCAAGGGCCTGGGGCCCCATCGCGAGAGGGGGCCTTCTTGGGGCTTGGGGCCCGATCGCGAGGCGGGGCCGCACAGGGGCCAGCGGCCCCTTTGAGCAGCGGCCCCTTCGCACTGCGGGGCCGCACAGGGGTGGCGGCCCCTTCGCGCGCCTGGGCTGCACAGGGGCGACGGCCCCTTCGCGCGCCTATTTTGTGCAGGCACTGTGGCCCCTTGCCGCGGCTGGCCCGCAAAGGGCAAATCCGATGGCCCCGCCGGATCTGCCTTCTGGAGTTCAGATCCGATGGCTAGCTGCTTTGTCTGCCATCTACGGTCAAGAGAGAGAGAGAGAGAGGAGAGAGAGAGAGAGAGATTACCTAACACCATCGTAGATCCGCCATCCCATCCGCCATCCCTTCGCAGAACCACCTTCGCGGCTATTCGAAAATGAACACGATAGAGAGATAGAGAGAGAGAGAGTAAGAGTAAAGTGTGAAATATATTGAAATTAGAGACAAAACTTTTTTGTCCCTAAATTCGTCCCAAAATCAGGGACAAAAAAAAAATTTCATCCCTAAATCAGGGATGAATATTTTTTTCGACCCTGAATCTGGGATTGTCCCAGAATCATGGACGAAAATTTTTTTTCGTCCCAGAACCTGGGACGAATATTTTTTTCGTCCCAAAATCAAGGACGAATATTTTTTTCATCCCTAAATCTGGGATGACAATTTTTTTCATCCCAGAATCAGGGACGAAATTTTTTTTCGTCCCTGAATTAGGGACGAAAATTTTCGTCGTTCCTGAATCAGGACGAATATTTTTTTCTTCCCAGAATCAGGGACGAAAATTTTTTTCATCCCTGAATTAGGGACGAATAATTTTTTTATCCCAGAATTAGGGACGAAATTTTTTTTCGTCCTAGAAACAGGGACGAATATTTTTTTTTTGTCCCAGAAACAGGGATGAATATTTTTTTCGTCCCAGAATCAGGGACGAATATTTTTTTCATCCCTGAATCAGGGACGAATATTTGTTCGTCCCAGAATCAGGGACGAAATTTTTTTCGTCCCAGAATCAGGGACGAAATTTTTTTCGTCCCAGAATCAGGGACGAAATTTTTTTCGTCCCAGAATCAGGGACGAAAATTTTTTTTCGTTACTAAATCTATAACGAAAGAATAGTTTCGTCGCTAAATTTCTGATAAATATATGTTTTCGTCACAATTTACAACAAATTTAACAACAAATAATTTTTTCCTTTACAATTTGCAACGAATTTTGCAACGATACTTATGGTTTCTGATAAATAACTCATTGAATGCACTAAAATAGAAACTAAATCGACAAACTATTAACAATATTTACGTACTATGATATAATTATAAAAAAACATTTAATATATTGATTATTAATTAACAAGTATTTATATTTTAACTCTTAGTTTAGTGAATCAAATACTTAAACAAATTTATAAGATAGAGTTATCAGTGCTGGTAATGGAAAATTAAACAGATAATAAATAGAAAATGAATGTACTAATAATAATCTTTTGTTACAATTTAAAAGATTTGTAAAGTTATAGAAAATGAATGTACCAATTTAAAAGATTACACTATATTATCATTCTTTTATATAAACAGATAATGAATGAACTATTTTATATAAGGTTTTTTGAACATCTTAAGATTCTATACGCTATCAGTGTATATCACTGTTTACAAATCGTTTTTTAATATTATAAAATGTTACAAGTAATTAAAAAGTGACGGAAAAATGAATTTTAACGACGAATTTTGTCACAAATGTTATATTTGTTGCTATTTTGCAACAAATAATCGAATTTGTTATGACGAATATAAATATTTGTCCCTAAATTTGTGACGAATTTAGAAATTCGTCGCAAATTTAGGGACAAATTCATTTTCGTCCCAAATTTAGGGATGAATTGAGAAATTTGTCGCAAAATTTTGGGACGAATAAACGAATTCGTCCCAGATTTTGGGACGAATTTCTATTTCATCCCAAAAATTTGGGACAAATTTTTTTTTCGTCCCAAATTTAGGGACGAATTTTTAATTCATTGCAAAATTTGGGATGAATTTTAAATTCGTTACAAATTTAGCGATGAATTTTGAAATTCGTTGCAAATTTATCGACGAATTTTTTTTTCGTCGCAAATTTGCAACGAATTTTGCGTCAAAACTTTTTCTTTAAAAATTAGCGACGAATTTTGTAACGAAAATATTTTTTGTTGCTAAATTTGCGTCGAAAATGTTTTTGTTGCTAAAATCGTGGTTATTTTGTGACGATAGCATTTTTTGTTGCTAATTTTGTTGCAGATTTGCGACGAATATTTGTCGTTGCTAAAATTCGTCGCTGAATTCTTGTTTTTTTGTAGTGCAAGTTCTTTCTATTGGTGCATGAACTTAATAGTCACCCAAATAACGAAAGAATCTATTTAGTGTAGAATATGAATGACTACTCATATTAAAATATGAATATGAATGGGATAATAAAAATGTAAATAAAGATCATTTCGATTTTAGAATGTGACCTTTTAGAAATGGCACCATAACTTCACATTTAGTGATATAATATGTCTTTTAAACTCTCTTGGGGTTTATATAAACCCATGGAATCATTTTGGAATGTGAAGAAAGCAAATTGAGTTGATTTAGTCTCTCTAAAACCCCAACATCCTACTTGTCATATTTTTCTAACCCTTCATTGTGGTATTAGAACCATGTCAACCAATAACCTCTTACAACCTACTTTTCCTTGTCTTACCAAAACCAACTATAAAAATTGGAGTATACAAATTAAGACACTTCTTGGATCCCAAGATATTTGGGATATTGTAGAAGGTGGGTATGAAGAAACCCAAGAAGGTGCAACTCTCTCTAATCAACAAAGAGAGATTATAAAAGAAACTCGTAAGAAGGATAAAAAGGCCTTATTCTTTATCTATCAAGCCACTGATGAATCCGATTTGGAGAAAATTCCAGCGGCAACCTTCTCTAAGCAAGCCTGGAATATACTCCAAAATACACACAAAGGAGTTGAAAAGGTGAAGAAGGTTCGCCTTCAAACTTTTCACAGAGAGTTTGAAGCTTTACAAAAGAAAGAGTCTGAATGTGTTTCGGACTATTTTACAAGAGTTTTGGCCATAGTCAATCACTTAAAAAGAAACGGTGAGTCAATTGATGACACTAGAGTGGTAGAAAAAATTCTGCACTCTTTAGATTGGTGGCACTTGAGGAGTCCAAAAACTTAGAAACAATGACAATTGATGAACTTATGGGTTCCTTACAAGCCTATGAACAACGGTTCACGAGAACAAATGAAGAATCCTTGGTGCAAACTCTTCAAGCCAGGGTTTCATTCAAAGAAGTAAAAGGAAGTTCAACGAGTGATCGAGGACGAGGTCGAGACCGAGGATGCGTAGAGGATGGGGCCATGGACATGGTCATGGACAAAGAGGTTTCTTTAGAGAGGAGGAAAGAAATCAAAGTCTAAAAAGATAAGGAGAATCATCAAGAAGCCAAAGGTATGACAAATCAAAAGTTTGTTGCTATAATTGTAAAAAACTTTGTCATTATTCTTTCGAATGTTGATTTAATGGTTCTGATCAAGTACAAAATAGAAGCAATTATGCAAAAAGTCAGGAAGAAGAGGGAGATTCAATTCTCTTAATAGAATGTAAGGAAGATGATGATGGGAAAAAAATCTTTGGTACTTGGACACTGGAGCAAGCAATCATATGTGTGGCCACAAAGACATGTTCATGGAGTTGGATGAATCGATGAAAGGAGAAATTTAATTTGGTGACTCCTCTAAATTATTTGTGAAAGACAAAGGTAATATACTCATCCAATTAAAATATGATAGCCAATGGTTCATTTCTAATGTACAATATGTTCCGGGTATAACAAGTAATATTCTGAGTTTGAGCCAACTTTTGGAGAAAGGTTTTAATATTCAAATGAAAGATAGAAGTCTTTATTTAAGAGATGAGAATGATGTCTTGCTTGCTCATGTCAAAATGAGTAACAATAAGATGTTTGTGTTGAATATCAATCATGTTGGTGCAAAATGTCTAAAAGCTTGTGCGGAAGATATTTCATGGCTATGGTATTTGAGGTTTGGATACCTTCATTTTGGTGGTCTTAACCTAATATCTAGAAAAAACATGGTGAATGGATTGCCTTGCATTAATTGTCCTAATCAATTTTGTGAAGGATGTGTTCTTAGCAAACAATCAAGGGAGAGTTTCCCTAAGGAGGCAACATTTCATGCAAACAAGCCACTTGATCTAGTCTATACCGACGTCTGCGGACCAATCTCACCAACATCTTTTGGAGGTAATAGATATTTTATAACGTTTATTGATGATTATAGTAGGAAATGTTGGGTGTATTTCCTAAAGGAGAAGTCCAAAACTTTTGACACTTTCCAAAGATTCAAGACAATGGTGGAGAATCGAAGTGGCCATCATATCAAGGAGTTTCGATTCGACCGAGGAGGCGAGTACACATCAAAAGCTTTTGAAAGCTATTGTGAGCAACATGGCATCCGGCGATCCTTGATGGCTCCATACTCTCCACAACAAAATGGCGTGGTGGAAAGAAAGAATCAAACCATTCTTGACATGGTTCGTAGCATGCTCAAAGGAAAGAATTTGCCCAAAGACTATTGGGCCGAAGTGGTGGATTGTGCTATATATTTGCTCAATAGATGTCCAACAAGGAGATTGAAGAATATTACTCCACAACAAGCATGGAGCAGAAGGAAGTCAAACGTTTCTCATTTGAGAGTGTTTAGTTGTCTTGCTTTTGCACACATTCCGGATCAAAGAAGAACGAAACTAGATGACAAGAGTGGTAAATATAATTTCATTGGCTATGATGCAAGGTCCAAATCCTACAAACTTTTTGACCCAAACACCAAAAAATGCATATAAGCCAGGATGTGAAATTCAATAAAGAAGGGTCTTGGAATTGGCATACAATGAAAGGAGTACAAATCCATGAAGAAGAAGAAAAAGAGCAAGGAGGAGTGAATATTGAAGATACCACACCACCGTCATCTCCATCATCATCATCAACATCGCCATCATCCTCAACAACATCGCCATCATCGTCATCATCGTCTTCAATAATTAGCCCGGTACAAAAGACAAGGAGCATACATGAACTCTATGAGATAACAAATGAAATTAATTTCATTTGTTTTCTTGCTAATCAAGAAACAATTTCTTTTGAAGAAGTAAGAGAAGATCAAAGATGGAGGGATGCTATGGACGAGGAAATCAAAGCCATAGAAAAGAATGATACATGGAAACTTGTTGAACTTCCCAAAAGCCATACACCCATCGGAGTAAAATGGGTTTTTAAAATCAAGAAGAATGTTCATGGCACGGTTGAGAAGTACAAAGCAAGATTAGTAGCAAAGGGGTATAAGCAACAAGTCGGAATTGACTTTGATGAGGTATTTGCTCCAGTTGCCCGCATTGAAACTATTAGATTACTTATTTCTATTGCGACACAATTTCAATGGCATGTTTATCAAATGGATGTCAAATCCGCTTTTCTAAATGGCTTTCTTGAGGAAGAAGTGTATGTGGAACAACCCATGGGTTATGTGAAGAAGGGTGACGAAAAAAAAGTCTTAAAATTGATGAAGGCGCTCTATGGGTTGCAATAAGCACCAAGAGTATGGAATAGACACATTGATAATTATTTCAAGGATAATGGTTTTATACGTCCTTATGAGCATACTTTATACATGAAAAAGGAAAATAGAGATATCTTGTTTGTTACTCTATATATAGATAATCTCATTTTCCTTGGTCACAATCCTCACATGTTCATGGGCTTCAAGTTAGCCATGACTCAAGAATTTGAAATGACTGACATGGGGCTAATGAACTACTTCTTTGGTTTGGAAGTCAAGTAGTCAAAGGAAGGAATTTTTGTGTCACAAGAAACTTATGCAGCGGATGTTCTCAAAAGATTCAAGATGGAAGATTGCAACCTGATAAGCACCCCCGTCAATTGTGGAGTAAGGCTATCAAAGCATGACGAAGGAAAGATCGTGGATACTTCTCTCTACAAAAGTTTAGTTGGAAGCTTAAGATATCTAACATGTACAAGGCCGAACATCCTCTATGGAGTTGGATTGATAAGTCAGTACATGGAAGAGCCCAAAGTAACAAATTGGAAGGCAGCCAAAAGAATTCTTCACTACATTCGAGGTACTATATCTCATGGTCTAATGTATTCTCCTTCTAAAAATTTTCAACTCTGTGGTTTCTCAGACAGTGATTGGGAAAGAGATTTGGATGAAAGAAAGAATACAACTTGATTTGTCTTTTATATGGGTGAGATGGCATTCACTTGGTATTCAAAAAAGTAACAAATTGTTACTTTCTCTACTTGTGAAACTGAATATGTTGCTACATTATCTTGTGTATGTTATGCAATTTGACTAAGGAGTCTTCTCAAGGAGCTAAATTTTTCTCAAATCGAAGCAATAAAAATTGGAGTTGATAGTAGATCAGCAATTGCATTGGCCAAAAACCCGATCAATCATTAAAGGAGTAAGCATATTGACATCCGGTATCACTTCATCTGGGCGCATGTGAAGAAGAAATATGTGAAGCTCCTCTATGTCATGTCACAAGATCAAATTGCTAATATTTTTACCAAATCGCTTGCGGTCAACCTTTTCCACAAGTTCAAGATGCTTCTTGGAATGGTTGATGAAAAACAATTAAGTTCAAAGGGGGTGTTGGTGTATGAACTTAATAATCACCCAAGTAACGGAAGAATCTATTTAGTGTAGAATATGAATGACCACTCATATTAAAATATGATAATGAATGAGATAATAAAAATCTAAATAAAGGACATTTTGATTTTAGAATATGACCATTTAGAAATGGCACAATAACTTCATATTAGTGATGTAATATGTCTTTTAGACTCCCTTGGGGTCTATATAAACCCATGGAATCATTTTGAAATGTGAAGAAAGCAAACTGAGTTGATTTAGTCTCTCTAAAACCTCAACATCCTCCTTGTCATATTTTTCTAACCCTTCACTTTCTTCCACCTACCATCTCAAGAACCATCATTCCATAGCTGTAGACATCGGATTTGTGAGAGACTGCTCCAAAGCTTCTAAGGGCCACCTCAGGAGCAATATACCCAATTGTTCCTCTTGCACCATCGATGGATATCTTGCTCTCTGTCTTGTTGCACAACTTAGCAAGGCCAAAATCGGGGATCTTTGGACAAAAAATTTCATCTAAGAAGATGTTGTGAGGTTTAATGTTAAAATGTAGAATTCTTGTGTTACAAACTCGGTGCAAGTATGCAAATCCTCGAGCAATTCCAACCGCAATTTTGTGGGGTGTTTCCTACTCCAAATTACGACTGGTCACTAAAGATCCTTTATCATATATGAACTTAGCCAATGAGCCATTGGCTATGAATTCATAAACTAGAGCTCTTTTACTCCTCTCATAGCAGAAACCAAGAAGACTGACTACATTAAAGTGCGAAGTTCTGCAGATGGCAACAACTTCATTAACAAAGTCTTCTCCGTTACCCTTGAACCCACTCAACACCTTGAGTGCCACAATACAGTCATCAGATAGCTTTCCCTTGTAAAAACAACCAAAGCCTCCATGGCCAAGCTTTTTCAGCGAATGAATTGGTCATTCTCTTAGTATCTGAATACCAGTATCTCAGTGGATAGTTGCTCGCATAATCCCTCATATTAGTCTTCATTTCCATCTTCCAAAGAACTGACTCGCATAACTATTTCCTTCTTAAATATGTAGGTCAGAACAACTAAGGCAGCTAAAACCACAGCTAAAATGCTTGCATTTGCAGAAGAATACTTAAAGGCCTCAACTGAACCATCATGACTAATAGGTAACTTTGAAATCACTTCCGTGGCAAAAACTAGTTAAATTAGAAATTAGTTTGGAATGCGTTATTATAAATTTCATCCTTCTGTTGGAAAGCTTTCCTGCAGTATAGAATGAACACACTCTATTAGAGAGGCATTCAGATGGGTCACATGTTGTAATAAAGCTAGATGGCCTTTAGTAGACAACGTTCTACAGAACCAACCATGAAGAATCAATACCTATAAAATGGGCAGTAAATCTATAGACCTAGCTGCAGACTGCAATATGCATGACTATTTGATCATGCAGTTGCAATATCCCCATCACTTCCAAAGATTCAACTATCAAGAAAATTATGAATATGCATTGCAGAAAAGAAAAACACGAGCAACCAGATTAGCTCAAGAACAAAATAATCAAATACCTTGCACATCACACAACTTTCACCAAAAATGCAAATGGGCACATTCAAATTTGAGTCAAATCCACTTTTGCCACTAGAATTCAAACACTTTGAACAAGCCCCATCATAAGGGCTTTCATACACTACGTCAAACCCCAGCATCAAAGCGTCCTCAAGACTAATACTACTCAACCAAGACTCAATGCCATGGTTTCAAACACCAGAACCTCCACAGAGACATAACAGTCAATGATTTGCAACATAGGGTCATTTGGAACAGGACCATTGAAGTAATAAGCAGCCATAGAAAACCCAGATTTCACGGCTAATAAAGGTTTCAACAGAAGAGCATCCATAGAGGATGGTGAAATTTTCAGGATTGGTAGAAAATGTAAAAACAGCGGAATTCAGAGTGGTGTTAGTGTATTCATGGAGGCAAACATTGTTAATCTGATCTAGTGAAGGTTAGTTTGTTCTGTTTTTTGTCAATGTTAATGTTGGAATTTAATTGATTCGATTCACATGCAGCGGAAGCATTCGAACAATTTTCGGAAAAACAAATATAGATCGAATATAGGGTATAAATACCTCGAATGTGTAGAGGCTCCAAAAGATCAATCGAACGTCCCTCGATCAGATTTCGCGATCGGGATGGTGATCGCAAGGTTAGTCGAATCACCACCACAGTGTCACAACGCCGCAACCCTCAATCCGGTGAATCTAGCGACGGGACAATTTTTCTTCACGAAAATTTCTCATTCCCTCATTCTATTTTCGAGCACCAGAACCATTACAAGGGAAGCATGGCTGAGTGTTCTCTCTCTTGGCAGCATTATCGATTTTTGTTACATAACTAATAGGTTAATTGGGGAGAGGTTATTAAATCAAAATGGGAGTTATGGGAAGTTATCCCATAACCCCTCAAATGCCCTACGATGGGCAATATTAAAACCAATATCTCCCACTTGCACACGAGGGCATTTTACTTCCGTCGCAAGATCACAACTCATGCGATCTTTCTTATCACCCTACTGGACTTTCATACAGGATTGGGCGTCGTGCGACCGGCGAGCACACCTGCAAGTAAAGACCTCTCGATACACCTGTTAGGATGATCGAGAAGCCATCGTTAGTATCTAAAATAACTCGCTGCACCCCAGATCCAAGACTAATTACATCTATCGAACTACTTTCCTCAACGAAAGTAATCCCCAATAAATGCTCGACTGTGTATCCACTATTATGCTTACATCCCAACATGGACAGACATAATAGGCTAGTCGGTGAATACAATACAATGATGTAATGTCAATTGGTCTTCCTTTTCCCAAACTCGAATCTATTAGCCTCAATTTAGCTGCTTTCCCAGACCTGTCCCTCAGACCTCAATTTATCTTCCGGGCCATCGTTAAACAGACTAAAGTAGCATCACTGAGTCAAGACTTCTAGAAACAGCCGAAAGTGATAAGGGTACAAGAGATCACACTCAATGGATCTGGGATCTCATACAGTGGGAACGGGGATCTAAAGAATATCAATGTCTCAAAATGATGTTCCCACTATCCCTGGCCGTCATATCACACACGGTATGAAACGCGTGCCACAGTGTTATTCCTCCATCTCTCAAAGGGCATATATCAGATTTCCTAACACTGTACAGGTATGGGACTCAGTCTACACATAAGATTTTACCCAGAGATCTCAGAGAGAGCATCTCAGAGACAATATCACAAATCGCAGGTGATATCTGAGATCTCAAACCTGTCTGCTTACAGGCAACATGGATGTGGGTATTTCCATGTTGGTCATATCGCATATGACCTCATCTTGAACACATATCAGGGCGACTTATGTTCTAGTAGGGCCACTCTCAAAGCCTCTTACAACTAGAATCCGTCTCATCTCTGCTCACTCAGAGTCGAAGGTGGTCACTCGTATGAGAGAGTCAACCACGCCTGCCTGACATATCATTTATCACAACAAATCAGAAAATAAAATAGTGCTATAAGTAAGTGACTCTATCATGCACTCATGTCATATATATATAACGCAATAAGTATCAGCACAAAGTGAGAAATGTTAATATACATACAAACCCTATGATTCCTATATCTCATACAGGAATCTCTCATAATGGGTTTATTGAAGGGATCAGCCAACACGCTGTATAGTAATGTATTTAATTTGTCACTTCACCCTTCTCGGTGATGTATCTCATACCGTAGTATTAAGTATCAATGTGTTTAGACTTATTGATACTTAGGGTCTCAAGTGTGGTCAAGGGCGGCCTGATTTTCTCAATAAATCATCACTGGCCTCCCACTGTTTGCCACAATCCCTAAGTGATCCAGAAATTTCTGGAGCCAAACACTCTCCTGAACTACAGCTGAGTGTACCACAAGCTCAGCCTCTATCGTAGATAGAGATATGTAGGTTTGCTTCTTGCTACTCCAAGACAGCAAAACCTGACATGGATTTGCATACATTCAGATCACCAACTCAGTTGGAATCTGAATACCCAACAATACAAGATGCAAATCACCTCCTTCTTAACACAAGGAGAGGTCTGCAGTTCTCTCGAAATATCTCAGAATCCTTTCACTGCTCTCCAGTGATCCTTTCTAGGATTCGATCAATACCTAATTACCATACTGACTGCTAAGCAAATGTTTGATCGTGTACCCAACACTGCGTATATCAGGGTACCCATTGCACTGGTACAAGGGACTCTACTTATTTTCATTGCCCTTTACTGAGTCTTAAGGCTTATGTCAAGAATTAGCGTTTAACCTTTTAGCAATAAGAGTATCTGTAGGGTCGTAGTCGATCTTCTCGAAGCGCTCAAGAACTTCCTTGATGTTGGACTCCTGTGAATGAGTCAACATCTGTTTTGAGCGATTCCTCTGGATCTTGACTTCGAGAAAGAACTGAGTCTCACCCATGTCCTTCACATCAAGACTCGACAATGTCCACGTCATCGTGGTCATGAGATACTCTCTGTTGTTCCCAATCAACAGAATGTCATTCACATAAGGACATGATCACAAGAACGTAAAAGGCATACGCGATGATCCTCCTCGATCATCACTAAAACATGAGATATCACCTTCTCGTGAAATCTCAAGCGCTACTGCCTGGATTGATGATTAAGGTCGCATGTCGACTTCCGAAGTCAATGGACCTTATCATTCTGATCTATAGGAATAAAGCCAGATGACTGTTCCTTATAGATCTTCTCATCCAAAACTCCACTCAGGAGAACAGTCTCAACGTTCATTTGGTTTACTCTAGATTTATATCATGTCCACGACAATCGCTAAAGTAAACGGATCGAGATAATCTCGCCCTTAGTCTGAGTAACCCATGGTTATCAGACAAGCCTTATACCTCAACACCGATCCGTCGGCCTTTTTCTTGATGTTGAGAACCCACATGTTCTCAACGGCCCTACTACCCTCAGGCAAATTAACTAGATCTTAGATCTCGTTGATTCTCATCAACTCCTTTTATCCATGGCCTTTAATCAATGGCTCTCACAGAACCCCTAAGAACCTCTTGGACAGTTAAAAGATTTCTCGTAATCCTCAAGAGTCACACTGAGAGCCTCTCCCTCAATCGGGAAGCAACGGTTAGGTACGCGTCCTTGACTACTCTTAAGAGGAGGGGAAACCTTTTTCACCTCTAGATAAATCGCTCCCACTCGGACCTAGATCCATAATGGATTCTTGAGTCCTGCCACTGGGATTAGCTAACCACTAGGCTTATCCATCTCATAGAAGGTAAAGTCTCATTTGCTTTCATAGCTCATAGAGTTTAGGATGTCATATGTATGTTCATTAGACATAATCCCCTGCTGTGTTCTGAGTATCTCATAGAAATACATCATTTTTTTCTCGCAGGACTAACTCACCGTGTAAATGCAAAAAATAGTGAACATACGCGACACAACCCCATAATCTCAAATGGCTAAGGTCAAGACTGCCTCCTTGTCCAAAGCTCATATGGAGTACTGACCGTGGACTTTTATAGTATACGATTGAGGACGTAGGCTGCAACCAATAATGTATCTCCCCAATGGGAAACGAGTCAATTGGTTTACGCCATCATCGACCTCACCGTCTCAAACAAAGTCATATTCCTCTCTCACAGCTACTCTACTCCACTGAGTAACAAGGAATAGTCAGTTTCTCGCAATGCCCTTTTTGAAAGAAAGTTCTTCAGACAAATACTCGCGCTCTCGTTCGGTTATGAGAGTCTCCACTTTCAAGTCTTACCGATTCTCAATCTCGCTAGTAAACCTCCTGAAGCATCTCAATGTCTCAGACTTGTGCGAGATCGGATCAACGTAACCAAAACGCATGTAATTGTCTGTAAACGTATTAGAGTACCCAACACCATCTCAGGTTTTCACGTTCATAAGGCCATAGATGTCGGAATGATCCGACAGCATTAGAGTCCCAGCCTTGATTGCATTGTCGAATGGTTTTCTTATAAGTTTGTCATTCAAGCAAGACTGGTTAGCGGGCCTTACAAACCACTCACTGCTAACCGGTTCATCCTCTCACACACTAAGAGGATAACAAGAAATACCATTGAAAGTAATCACTTCCAGTGCATATAGTCCCTCACGAACCAATATAAAACCAATTAAAGTATTGTCGTAATAAATTGAAAATTATAAAATCTCCAAATTAATAGAGCATATCCTAAACTGAAATCAAGTTCCGTCGAATATCCGAGACGTAAATGACATACAGAGTTTAGCAACTTTGCAACTCCAAGTTGCAAGTGCTAATTCCTCTGATGTCGACAAACGCTCCGTTTCAGTACGTAAATCCTCCTTCTCGAGGACTAAGCGAAACTATATAAGCGCGCTCCTATCTCGAGTTACGTAGTCGGTTGCTCCCGTGTTCATAATCCACGAAGGAGAGAAAACAGAGAGTTATTCAAACTACGTAAAGAAGAAAGAGTTAATTTTCACTCGTCGCACTCACGAGCGAAATGACCAAATCTATTACAGGTAACACTATACCTTGGTCGAATTCAACTCTTTCTCGCTGCGCATTAATATCATTGGTTTTCTCAGTTGTTTTCTTCTTACCTAAATCTCGAGTCCCACAGGAGTCCTTGCTCGACTCCTCTGCATAAGCATGACCCGAGTATGGCCTACTCGCCTCTAGGTACTCCTACTTGAGTTCACTGTGTCTAGTCACATTAGTGAAAGTACGAATACTTTCATCGTATGTGAAATAGACTTTCATGATTTCTCATGAATCAGGTAAAGAATTGGATCGCATCCAGCACAAGAAAACATATCCGAAATGGGCTCGGTCACATTCCCCAACTCTACGACCATACTCGACATTTTTATCGAATGTTACATCATCGTATGATCAATCCTTTTCTTATAAGTTATTACACTTATAAGTCAGTATCCTCATCTCAGGATCTGTAAGAGCACCACAATGCTCTTTATAAGGTGAACCTGACCGATAAAGCTATAGGATATTGTATATAAACTGAGATCACATCATCACGCATGCTACTCAAGAGAATTGCCCAAACTCGGCCATTATTCCTCTTCCATGCACGTGATGTCCCCTAATCTCGTCTGTCTAAGGTGTGGTACCTTCCCCAAAGTCCACTATCTCATGCCTCAGGATTTTAATTAGATATTGCCCCTCGAGGATAAATTGAATCTACCGGTGAAAATCTCGTAATTATCACCATTCAATTTTATCTTCCTTGCAAAGATCTAATACGACAATTTTAAAAGCAGTCAAATAGATATTCGTGACTTGTGATACTTATTTTCACATTTTGTGCACTCTTCGAATCAACATGACCCAAATAATTCGAATACAAATCCCAAAACGAGCGTATGAATCAACAGACACCATACACCACAATCCGGGATTGCATCTTACCATTCGGACTAGGATTTGGTACTCAAAAACCCACAAAAAGTCACTCTTAGGGAAGTAGGACCCTCAAAAAATTGAAAAATTTTCAATTCCTGACGACCGAACTTGCCGCCAGGAGGTTCCACGCGCCACCACGCGCTGCCACGAGCCGCCATGCCCCGGCCACGCGCCGCCAGCTTGCTGGGCACGCACCAGACTCGCGGCACGCTTCACACGCGCTGCCAAGCGCCTGGCGCGGCTCGGCTCACGCGCGCCCAGTCGTGGCGCGCGTCACACGCGTTGTCACGCGCCAGGAGTGGCTTGGCTCACGCGCGCCCAGTCGCGGCGCCCATTTCACGTGCCTCACGTGCCGAGCCGTGTCGAGCCGGGTTCTGGACCGGGTCGGTCAACGGGTCAGGGTTTGACCCGACCTCCCGGTTAACGGGTCGAGATCCGACCGAAAACCCCTTCATGCACCTCTCTAGCGCGTGAGGGACACGCGCCATCTCCAAGGCGCCAGACGCGCCTTACGGCGCGTGCGTTGCACTCGCCAGGGTCGGACCTCTTCGTCTTCACCCGAAAATTTTTGTATCCGGGTCTTTCGACCCGGTATCCGAAAAACACATTTTTCGGATCTGTTTTCGCCGGATTTTTTATGAAATCTCTTATTCCATTTATTCCAAGTTTCCTTGACTCGATTTTTGGAATAATCGAGCCCTAATCTCGACGTATTTTGGATCCAAAATTTCGGCCCTCCGCGGCCAATTTGAAACCTCAATTTCCGGCCACAATAATACTCAATATATATATCAAATCGAAGAGCATGAAACGAGGAATACAGATCTATAATTTTCATGCATTGATTTGCCCTAAAACTCGACAAATCTGGGGTTGAGTGGTTCGGTCACTATTCACGGCCGAAACTTTCAACCGGAATTTTCTTCGCCTGATCGTGCTCAGAAAATTATGAAAAAATTGTTTTCGAGTTCTACAGATCATGGGTAACACAGTGGTGCTCTCGGATTCACGAAATTCATCCGTGATCCGAACCCCAAATTTTATACCCGAAAAATTAAATCCGAAAAAAAATTATTTTTCCTAATCCAACGTATTGCTCTGATACCAATGTTGGAATTTAATTGATTCGATTCACATGCAGCGGAAGCATTCGAACAATTTTCGGAAAAACAAATATAGATCAAATATAGGGTATAAATACCTCGAATGTGTAGAGGCTCCAAAAGATCAATCGAACGTCCCTCGATCAGATTTCGCGATCGGGATGGTGATCACAAGGTTAGTCGAATCACCACCACAGTGTCACAACGCCGCAACCCTCAAACCGGTGAATCTAGCGACGGGAGAATTTTCCTTCACGAAAATTTCTCATTCCCTCATTCTATTTTCGAGCACCAGAACCATTACAAGGGAAGCATAGCTGAGTGTTCTCTCTCTTGGCAGCATTATCGATTTTTGTTACATAACTAATAGGTTAATTGGGGAGAGGTTATTAAATCAAAATGGGAGTTATGGGAAGTTATCCATAACCCCTCAAATGCCCCACGATGGGCAATATTAAAACCAATAGTTAAGGACTTTGTAGTTCTGAGAATCGACTGTTATTTCCGTTATGGAATCAGACCGGCATTGAGCTGGAACACCGGTGGTCCACAGTAGACCGGCCGGTTTGATCCGGTGAATGGGTATGTAATATTCTGGATTGAACCGCAGTTGTATTGAAGGTTGCAATCTGGGTAAAGCTGGTTAGCAGAGCAAAGCAAAGGAAAACAAGGGAAGAGTACTAGGAAGAAGCAAGAGAGAGAGAGACATTGTGGCGGGGGTGGATAATTGAGAGAGAGAAAAGCATGATAGGGTATGTTGAGTTTGAGAGAGACATTGTTGGGGGGTGAGAACTGAGAGAGAGAGAAGCATGAGAGAGTATGTTGAGTTTGAGAGAGAGAGAGAGAGAGAGAGAGAGAGAGAGAGAGTTGAATTTTGAGGAATGAGAGGAAAGATAACTACAGTTTGACAACGGAGATATGTGAGAAAATGATAGGTTAGTAAAGATAATTTGGTGGTGGGTGTGTTAATGAATCAGTATAATTATGAGTACGCACCCTCAGAATAAGAAGAAGATTTACATGAGAGGGGTTCACTTCTGGGTCTGCCTTAGTCAGCGTAGGAAGTTCTGTTGAGTGTTGCATTAAATGGAAATTAAAATGATTAAAATTAAAATAATTAATTTAATTTGGTTATATAAATTTTATAATTATAATCTAATCAAATAGATAAAAACCTTGTTTGATTAAGTTGAATTGCTAATTCGGTTCAATAATCCAAATTAATTGAATTATTGAAATTTTTTATTATAAAATATTTTAAAATAATATTATTTTTTTATTCATGTCTATGTAAATATAATATATTTATTTTATATCGATCTATGATTATAAATTATAATTTTCAAATTCAAAATTCACTTATGATTTAGTTTATTAAATATAACACTACAAAAAAACACGCTTTTATCCACGGAATTTTGAGACGGAAAAAATTCGTCGTTATTTTGTGACGAAAAATTTTTTGTCGCTAATTTGTAACAAAATTTGCAATAAAAAATAAATCGTGGCTAAATTAGTAACGGACACATTATTCGTGGCTAAATTCGTCACTAATTGTGACGAAAATATTTTCATAGTTAAATTCGTCATGAATTGGCGATAAAAAATTTTTCATTGCAAATTTCATCTCTAATTAATGATGAATAAAATTTCATGACTAAATTTTGTCACGGATACAATTATCCCTAGCTAAATTTGGCGATGAAAAAAGTTCGTGACAAATTTCGTCACCAAATTTAGCAATGAAAAAATTTCGTGGCAAATTCTGTCGCTCATTAGCTACAAAAATTTTTCGTCGCTAATTAACCACGAAAAAAATATTTGTTTCCAAATTTAGCAACAAACTCCAAAATTCGTGACTAAATTCGTTACTAATTAACTATAAAAAATATTTATGATTAAATTCGTCACTAATTAGCTACAAAAAAAAAATATTCGTGTCTAAATTTATCGCCAATTTATTATCTATATTTCAAAATTTATGGCTAATTTCGTAACTAAATTTTTTCTATACTCTATTATGAAATATTTTCAACAGTGTCCCCATTTTTAACCAATTCTAAATAACGAAATTGAATTAAATATATAATAAATATTATAATTCTCACCAAATTGAGAATTTTTAACAATAAATAATTCAATGTTACAGATAATTTTCAATAAGTCGTGGTTGTGGATTCACCATTCATGTTTTTCATCTTCTGCATCCGCTCGCTTCTCTCATATAGTTCAATTGTTTTTGAAAGTTCAGTTATTTATTTTCATTCGTCATTGTTATCAACAAGGAAGATAATAGATGATACATCCACAACCGATGATCCATCTCGTTTGGCAAGTAGATCAAATATTAGTTTTGACGATAATGATACGGATAGCACGGATGGCTACTGATAGGCGGCTATCCATTTATAAACTATACTATGGTTTCAAAAAAATAAAATAAAAATGAAAATGAATAATAAAATAATAAAATAAAAGAAAAAAATAAGAAAATAAAATATAAAATACAAATTTATATATAAAAAAAGATTAAGTTAATGACGGATTTAACAACGGATTTAGCGACGAATTTGTATCCGTAGCTAAATTAGCAACGGTTTAGCGAAAAATTTGTATTCGTTACTGATTTAGCGACGAATTTTTATATCCGTCGCTAAATTTAATCTTTTTTAATTAAAATTTTATTTTTTTTTATTTTTCTTTTATTTTATTAATTTATATTAACAAATCATATTATTATTTTATAATATTTTAATTTAACATTTTATTTTATTATATTATATTTCATTTTTTAAAAAAATAATATTATTTAAATCTTTTAAAAAAAAAACCATAAGAACAAATCAATTTCTTATGTTATAATATTATAAAATAGCATTTTATTTTATTTTTTTATATTTTATTTTTTAGAATAATATTAATATATTTTTTAATTCATTTATTATTTTATTTTAAGTTAGCATTTTATTATTTTATAAAAAATTATTTTTTTATTTAATATCTTATATTTTATTTTTATTTTATCTTTTTAAAAAAATATTATTATTTTATTTTTTAAATCTTTTATTATTTTATTTTAAACTAACATTTTATTATTTTGTAACAAATTGTTATTTTATATTATATTATTATTATTAGAAAAATGTGAAGAAAATATAATAAATAAAAAAAAACATATAACAGATTCTAACATTTAGTTTGATGGTTATATGCTTTTAAAGGTTTACGTATGCGTAGCAGTTCGAACAACGCCAGGGGGCAAAGTGGAGGCATTTTCCAAGAATTAAGCAAGGGCGAGTGGGTGCTGGAGTGGGCGTGTGGGCGGGCGCGCTTGCAGGTGGGTGTGGCTCGAGCGGGCGGTCGGGCTCGAAGGGCGGGCGGGAGCGCATGCAGGGGTGTGAGCTCGTCTTGGTGGGGGCCCGTCCAGGCGCCGAACATATTGAATTTAGCCACGAATTTGAAATTCGTCGCTAATTTAACGACGGATACAAATTTATCGCTAAATCCGTCGCTAATTTAGCGACGGATTTTAGCAACAAAAAATTATCCGTCGCTAAATTTAGCGACGGATTTCTAATTTCCGTCGCTAAATTTTTGCGACGCGTTATTAACTTCGAAAAATTTTTTGTCACTAAATCCGTCACTAATGTTTTTAGGGACGAATTTTTTAAAATTTTCGTCGCTAAATTTGTAGCTAAAAGCGTGTTTTTTTGTAGTGTAATTTTGAAAATTTCAAATAAACTAAATTCTAAAAGGAGAAAAGGGGTGAAATAGGTAAACGAGAGAGAGAGGCGTGAGTGAGAGTCTCAAGTTTGGGACGGGAAGAGTCATTAAATAGACTAAATATTGAAAATTTGGAACTAGAAATATGAAAACTAAAAGTTTTTTATTAATTGTACACTCTCCGCTAAATTAGTTTTAATTTTTAGGTTTTATTTTCTCTTTTAATTTTTAACTATAATATTATAATAATATTTATATGAATAAAATTTATCCAATATATATAATTTTTTAGTTAATTCTGTTAATTTGATTTAATTGAAATAAAAATTATTAAAACTAATAACCGTTCAAATAAATCAAATTAAAGTTTAGTTTTATCTAAAATCAAATCAAATGTTTAATAAAATATCTAAAATGAAAAATAAACGGTCCGATAAAAATAATTTTTTTAATTTTAACCAAATAGTATTCACTCCCTATTTGTGATCACACGTTAATTCAGTTTATTTGTTGATGGTAGTAGCAATTAAGATGATGTAGTAAACCTCAACCGTAACCAGTTTGTCATGATATGTTAGTTTTTTCTTAAGAGAACAGTTTAGTGGTTATAACTCTCTCCCCCAATCCGATACTCCGGATTCAAATCTTGATGTAACCAAAAAAAAAAAAAATCAAATGTTGGTTCAGTCTATTTGTTGGTGGCTGTGGCAATTAAGATGATGGAAAATGACTGGTAACCAGACTTGGCCTGCTTGGCCCGGTGGGCGGAGCCCAATAAGCCCAAGGTAAGCCTCAACCGGGGATGGCATGGGCTGGTTAGGTTCAGCCCGCCATGACCGACTATTCATCTGGTTTTGATATTAGGATTGACCTGATGATCAGGCCATGTCCAGCCCAAGTCCATTTTTTTTTCATGTTGTCCCCACCTTGGCCCCAGTCTGGACCCAGTGCTTTCACAAGTCTGATTACTTTCTCTTGTGTATGTTTCTAGGAGATGATTATTCCACGAGAAAAGAAATTGGTGGTTGAAACTTAAAGATATTCATTTTCCAAAGAGAATAAAAGTCACCAGTCGCACGTTGATTCTATATATCTTATTTCTAGACGAGTCCGGTCATTGGTTAAGAAGTCATGCATAAATTATGTCCCTCACCAATGACAGTCCAAATAGCATGTTCATACTAAAGGCAAAGGCATTCAATCAGAGAACGTTAGTATGAATAAGTCATCAAATACAAGTTGTAGTAATGCTATTTATCCCCGAATGGTGCTAGCTGCTAATTTTAATATATTTGAAACTAAAATAATGTGGTTTACTTGGAAAAGTTCACTGTATTTACCACAAGATGGCAGACAACCTATAGTCATCCAAGGTATTAACCCCAATATTTAATTTTTGGTGCAGAATTAGCTAAAATAAAGAACAAGTGGCAACAGGCTTCAATTCGGATACGTTCAACCCCTTTGCAGTAACCACGAAGTGGAAAAGATACTTCAGCACAAAAGGTGTTGAATTTAATTCAAGTGTTAGACAAAATAACGATGATAATATAATACCAATAATCACACCCGAAGAACACTTATAACTCAAATATTAAAATTAAACAGATAATTATATAACACAATTTTGGGACATTGCAACATTACCATTCCAACTCAAGACTTGAGTGTAGAAGTTAAGGAATTGGAGGATTTACCCTTGCTTCCATTACAAAGTACTCACTCCTATTTATACTATTAGTAAGTAGGTTACAGAAAATTCTACACAATGTGGTTTAAGTTGGTGAAAACTATTCTAGATAACAAGATTATATGTGATATTTTCTAGAATAATCAAGTTAGGTTGGTGGTAGAAATTTCTAAAGAAAGAAAGGCGATACTTCCGGAAATTTCTAGAGTAAGAGAGACGGTGCTTTCTAGACACTCCCCCTCACTGACTACTCTTTCTTGTTTATGTTTTTTCAATCATCCCCAATTGTTGACGAAACTCTGAAAATTTGTTCACGCTTAAGCTTTTGTTGCATATATTAGCGACTTAGTCTTTTGTCTTGATTGAATTCATTTTGATATCTCCTTGTAGCATTTTTTCTCAAATAAAGTAATAGTGAACCTCAATGTGTTTTATCCTAACAAGAAATATTAGATTCTCGGCCAATTATATTGTTGACCGGCTATCACAATGTGGGGACACGAGATAGTTAACCATTTGATGCATATTCTTCAAGAGTTGAGTAAACCACGTGCTTTCTTGAGCTACTATAGCTGATACTCTGTACTCCACCTCGGTAGAAGATAATGAAACAATTAGTTGTCTCTTACTATCCTAAATTAAAGATAGTCCACCATCCAAGACTAAATGTATAACTTGTAGTTGAACGTTGAGTATCATGATCTCGGCATATTCTGCATAACAATATCCTTCCAGTTTAATGGTTTCTCCTTTCTTGTACGGCATACTATAGTCAATTGTGCCCTTCACGTATCTCGTGATTCTTTGTACTGCTTCTAAGTGAGGCTTCTTTGACTTTTGCATGAATCGACTGATTATTCCAATTGCAAATGAGATATCTGGTCACGTTATCGTCAAATAGATAAGACTCCCAACTAATTGTTGATACATCGTGGCGTCTTGTTGATCTTTCCTTTTTTAGTGCACAACTTTGCATTGACTTCCATAGGAGTAGTTATTAGCTTGCATTCTCTCTTCTCGAGTCTCTTCAGGATGTCCCTTGCGTATTTTTGTTATTTGAGATAGTTGTTAATTTTTTTTCCCTGTTTCTCGATCTTGAGCCCAAGAAAGTGCTTTAGTTCTCCAAGCTCTTTCATTTTGAATCGAGTCGCCAAATTCTCTTAAATGAGCTTAGCTAAATTCTTTTTGATGAGCTTGTTATCTCCGGTAATGATTATGTCACCCACATATACTAGCACTATAGCTAGCTTACTATCTCAAACCTTAACAAATAAGCTTGAATTCGCTGGTGTCATTGTGTATCCACCTTGGACTAAGAACTCCACAATTTTTCCATACTATACTTGTGGTGCTTGCTTCAGATTATATAAAGCTTTCCTTGGCTTGCACAAATAATTTGGCTTGTCTCGACTATGAAAATCAGGTGGCTGCACCATATAGATCTCATAATCAACTTCTCCATGTAGAAAAACATTGTTTACATTCATTTGTCAAAGAGTCCATGACTTACTAGCTAGGCTAATAAGACACAAACAGTGGTGATCTTGGCAATTGGACTAAACGTTTCATCATAGTCCAAACCATATTTTTGAGAAAATCCATGAGCTACCAATCTTGCTTTATAATGCTCAATGGATCCATCAGAGCGTGTTTTACTTTTCTATACCCATTTATATGATATACGTTTAATTCACCTGGCTTTGGCACCAACTCCCAACTCTGGTTTTGCTTCAGCGCTAAAATCTCATCTTTCATGGCTTTTAGCCATTTTGGATCTTTTGCTGTTTCTTCAAATGTTGTAGACTCCTTCACTTCTTCAATAGCCATGTTCGCATACTTTGGGTATGGTCACCTTTTTTGGGTATATCTCCTAAGCAATGACCTTACTTCTTCCTCTTGCTCTTCATTTTGACTTGGTTACTATTCTTCTATAGCCTCATCATGAACACCTGTCCTCCAAGGGCTTTGAGATTTATCCTTTGGTGATTACATTTCATCACTTGAATGGGTTTTGATTTCTTGATCTTGAGCCTGGTTGAAAGATGATGCCTTCTTTTCTCCTTTATTTCTTTAGAGTCTAAAAGTAGTCGTGCTTGAAATGATCACCAAGATAACGCTTCATTGAACACTACATTCCTTGAGACATAGCATTTTCCAAAAATAGGATCACAACACCTCCAACCTTCCCTTTGGTTATTGTGGTCAATGAATAGGCATCAAACCGCCTTCTTATCAAACTTGCTCTGAAGTTGATGTGGAGCAAATATGTAGAATAGACAACTAAATACTAGGAAATGGCTCACTATTGGCTTGACATTCCACAACTTCTGGAAATGTGATAGAAAACCCACTCTCACTTGAGGTAGTCTATTAGTCACATGGACTATTGCCTTCATACATCTAGCCAAAAATCGTGGTGGCATGTTCATTGCGTGCAACAAGCTTCTACATATTTATGCCAAGTGTCGATTCTTTTGCCTAGCTATGCCATTTTACTATGGATTGGCATGCTTCTTCAATAGCATAGAAGCTTCTCTTGCTGAAATTTTAGTACTTTGCGTGGCATCGAAGAAGGGTTTGTATTTTTCTCCCACCTTCAACATGAATCAGCTTAAGGTTGCAATCCGTCCCATAAGGCATTGCATCTCCTTCAATGTCCAAGGTGGCACCATGTCTAGGATGGCTTGAATCTTCTCAGAGTTGACCTCGATTCCCTCGTTTATGATCAAGAAACCTAGAAATTTGCTTGTTGTGATCCCAAAAGTACTCTTGGTCGGGTTTAACTTCATATTGTAATGTTCCAATATCTGGAATGTCTTTTCAAGATCTGCTATAAGGTCCTCCGGGATGACGCTCTTTGTTAACTAGTCATTAGAAGGTAGTTCCCGCATTTTTCAGGCCGAATGGCATGACCTTATAACAATAGGTACCGAACTTTATGATGAAACTTGCTTTTTCCTCATCTTCTAGCACTACAAACAAACACGCTGTTAGCGAAGGATTTTCGTAACGGAAAAAATTCGTCGCTATTTTGTGACGAATTTAGCGACGAAAACTTTTTTGTCGCTAATTTGTCATAAAATTTGTCGCTAATTTGTCATAAAATTTGAGATAAAAAAGAAGTCGTGGCTAAATTAGCGACGGACACATCATTCGTGGCTAAATTCATCGCTAATTAGTGACGAAAACGTTTTCGTGGCTAAATTCGTCGCTAATTGGCATTAAAAAATTTTTCGTTGCAAATTTCGTCGCTAATTAGCGACGAATAATATTTCGTAGCTAAATTTTACCACACGGATAGTTATCCGTAGCTAAATTTAGCAATAAAAAAAGTTCGTGACAACTTTCGTCGCTAAATTTAGCAACGAAAAAATTTCGTGTCAAATTCTATCGCTAATTAGCTAGAAAAATTTTTTATCGTTAAATTCGTCGCTAATTAGCCACGGAAAAGTGGATTGGTTTCTTAATAATCATGCTTCGTCGGGTGACAAGGCTGATTCCCACCATCCTTCCCCGCCATATTCTCCGTCCTCGTCCTTCCAAAAGTCGAATAAGCTTCTCACATTACCTACTATCCTTACTCTCGGTCGTGTTGCTGCCGTTCTCTTCTCATTATAGTACCATCCTTTCTCTCTCTATCTCTCTATAGATTTGAAATTTTGTGATTTGGGGTTGGCTGGAAATGTTTAGAATTTAATTAGGATTGTGGGATTTTGTTGCTGAATTCATTGTTTGATGGATTGAGAATTGGAGCTGAATTTTGATTGTCTTCTTTGTTGAGATATTATACTTTCTCTCTCTCTCACACACACACACAAACAAATTCAAGATTTGTTATTCGGTTGCCTGAAGTTGTCTAGATTTTTTTTTCCATGTGATTTTATTGTTGATTTTTTTTTTTTTGTTTAGATTAAATGATATTTTTGTTAATGTTTATTGACAACTCCCATCGACCCTTTGGGGAAAAAGACAATGGGTTTGCTTTGCTATAGGTGGAAATCTCTCGCACTGTGATTGAGCCTATTTCCGGATTGAAATTTGAATACAATTGGAAATGTTGAAAACCCGCCATTGCTTTGGCTCAATTTTTTTTCCCCCTTTATATTGGATTATGTATGTGAAAGCATCATCCATACCCTGTCAATGCAGGGTTCTCTATCATAGCAATTTTATTTTCATTTGATCTCTAGGATTTAAAATCTGGAATGTGGGTTTGAGAGAGGTGAACTTTCTGCACTAGAGCTTAGATTGTTAAAGTTAATATGTGATTTGTTGCATTTATTGAAAATTCATGTTTAATAAGGTTTAAATCATTGGTTGTTTTGCTAGCTTTTCATGTGGATACCTGGTTGGGTAAAACTGGACACCAAGTATATTTATAGCTGCTGCAATTACAGATTGGCTAGTTGGATATCTTGCACGAAGGGTATGCAATTTCTTACAAACTCCACATATGAAAAACATGTTGACCAACTGCTCTTTAGCTCTGCAAACTTTTATTCATTGAGGGAAAATGTGTTTCAGATGAGATTGGGCACAGCATTCGGTTCATTTCTGGATCCAGTAGCTGATAAGGTACTGACATTTTAATGTTTGGGACTATGTGATTGATTGAGCTGGAGCTTTTATCTGCTCTTCCAATTTCTGGAGTAATCTGGTACGAATTAAAGACGTTATTGATGTTGAAATTTCTATGCTGAATGATGCAGCTTATTGTTGCTGCTACATTGCTTTTACTGTGTAGCAAACCTGTGGAAACTTCAATATTTTCTCATGCTTCGGCATGGCTCATACCTATTCCGGTAATTGCTAAAATAGTTAGAGAGGTGTGTTCTTGACTAGAACTCAAATCCAAAACTTTGGTATGCCATACTTCTTCCAATGATGCGGTCATGTATGTGCTCCATCAGGTTTGATCATTTGAGTGGTTCAAGTGTTATGTGGTAGAACTTGTTAACATCTGTTATGCAGCCGTATCAGAATCAAATGATTTTTTTATTCTAATTTTTGTCTCTGCTTCTCCTTCTGAATCAAACTTTTCCTTCTAAAATACTAGTTTGCCTTGCTGCACTTCGATCTCAACTCCCATAATCTGGAAACGGAAATCCTTTGTTCATTCTAAAATAACTATATCAGAATCCATATATTCAAAATTTTTAGTAATTCTTCTATCAAGGCAGTTTTTTGGTCACAAAAGGTACTTCGTCCGCAGATGAACTGAGCTATGGCTGAATCTTCAGGCACTTGTGATAATTTATACGCTGCGTAGAGCAACATTCCCAAAAGGCAGCCCATCTCGTACAGGAACAATTGTGTCTTGAGTTTGTTTCAAACTCCAAGCTAGCCCATGTCCACAGCACCTCAGACACCAATGCTTTAGTCCATTTGGTCATCAAAATTTTGAGGCCCAAATCCATAAAGTTTTGTCATTACTGGAATAACAATTATAGCTCAATATCATTCTCTGATTTTCAAAACTGGAAAGCCCACAAGATATCCCAATATCTCACCAATCCTAAGGAGACATTTGACCAACCAGTAGGTTCAAATTGCTCGGGAAAAGCTAGGATGCAAACCAGAATGCTTTTGACAAGGATGTCAGAACACATGAACTTGCAGTAAAAAAATGCGGACTCATGCATTCACAAACTGAGAGAGAGAGAGAGAGTGATATGGCCATTTTGAAATTTCATTCTTACCTTGTAACTTGCAACTTCACTTTGTTAGATGGTTGCTAGCACTGATATTTCTAAAAAATGATTGCGTCCCTTCAGTGTCATATGGCCTTTAGACATGAGACCATACCATTGCTTTTTAACTCATTAAAGTTTTTGTAATTTTTCTTATGTCATATTCCTTGTCCATTTATTTGTAGATTTTATGTCACATTAAGCAAAATTTTGTTTTTTGTGTCATATTCCTTATCTCATTAGTTGTCATTTCATATGTATACGTATCATCTTAATGTATTTAATTCACTTATTCTCACTTTACTTATTATGTAGAGCAAAAATTCACATGACGAGACGAAAATTCACCTTAATTTCATACACAAAGAGATAATCCGATATGCTTACCCTTAGTCATCAAATTCTGATCATCCATCTCTGTGACATTCACGATTTTATTTTCTGTTACTGAAAACCTTTTTGCTAAATTTTTACAACGAAAATATATCTATCACTGATTTCAATCATCATGTTTTACTATCAGCGACGAAAATTTTCCGTTGCAGATCTCACACATTAGCAAAACTATCAATGACGGAATCTTTGCTTTCAGCGATAAATATTTCTATCGCTAATACCCTTTTTTTCCAGTAGTAAAGTCCCGTATACGTTTTGAGATATAGAAACTGTAGTTTACTTGTAGAGAGATTGTTAGAAATTTTTCGAGATTATATGGATTATGGTCAAAGATTTTTTTGAAAATTTAGAATCCTATAGATTAAGGAAAGTTCAAGTTGTCACAGAAATTCCATATCTTATTAGGAGAGACTATGAAGACTCCTTACCTTATTGGGAAAAATTATTCCCGAGATTAAGGGAGGTTAAATATTAAGTAATCATGATCTAGATTTGTCGATTGTTGTTTGCTACAAGGCTTTTTGACAATAGCCGAGAGGGTAAGATCGAGAGGTGAATGAGTAGCTTATCCAAGAGGGTTTAGCCAAGATGATCAAAAGATATAAGCAAGAGAGCTCGGCTGAAAGGGCATTCAACCGAGAGTGTATTCAGTCATTCACGGATCTTGTGATTATGGTCTAATGGGCATGGTACCCTCTGATCTTAATGGTAGTGGGCCATTGGTCTATTGGTCTATGTACCATCAAATAGAATGGGTCAAGATGATGTGGTTATTACGTTTCAAGCGAACATTATTGAGCTTCGAGAGTTTTGCCGGTCTCTTGACCACAATGAGATTTTTGTTGGTCTATATGATCTTAAATCTTCTTCTTGAAATGGGGTGGTGAATCATCGGACACGACAAGCATGCACACAAAAAGTCTAAATTTTATTTTCCAAGCGGTCATAATCGTTTGACTAGCAATAGCCAATGAAAAAGTTCCGACACCAAAACCAGAATTCAGATCCTAAATATACCTAAAGAAATGGGACAGTATGTCGTTGGAAATTACAAGGAAAGAAGAAGCTAGCCCATCTTGGGGTTCAGCCTAAGATGTCACAGTTTTCTTTACAACCATTGCAATACCTACCAACCACATCGGCCTTGTCCAAGTCTCCCACTGTGCCAATATCTCTCTCAATGCTTCTTATGTCTCTAAATAAAACTTGATGCTAATAGAAGAACGGCATTTTTTTTGTCTGCTAAAATTATTTTTGTTTATTTGTTTGCTCAACTTCCCATTCTAAGATTTAACTCTAAAAAAAAGGAAATTATTTATGCTTGTAGCTATTTTTCCCTTATAAGTGCCAATGTCAATGTTTAGGTTTGGCAGAGAATATAATAAAGAATGAAAATCAAATCAATTTGCGTAACTTAATAGCACTTGTAGGAAAAAAGAAAAAGGGGTAAGCAACTATCATATATTAGGCCAAGTACATGCTCAAATTCTTACTAAATATTGGCACTCAGTAAATATTCCAAATCACCTCTTGTATACTCGCATGACCACAACCTCGAGTCAATTTCAGTGTTTGTGTATTATAAAAGGCAGTTCGATCCATCAGTGATGCAATTCATCCGACCCAAAAAAGTTGTTGTAAAGCCTATATAAGAAGAACAATTATAGTAGAAAGTCAGGTTTTGAAGGCCAGGGACGTAATTGTAGAGACTGTTCTTGAGTGTTGTTCTGACAAAGCTTGTGGGGCAAATTGAATTCCAGTAGTCATCTCTTGCAACAGTGAGTGTCTCTGCTTGGAGGTTGAGTGCAAGAACTCTGTATTTAGGAGATATTGTAGTGATCGTAGTGATGTTATCTTGACATTGAAGCTCAAACTCTGGAATCCCAAAATGCAAACATTGAAGATATCTACTTGGTTTCTTGTCAACTAGTATTTGCAGGTGAAATTGCAAAAGTAGAATTTTTTTTTTTTTTCAGATCATTTAAATATTTACCTCCAAAATGCAAACATTGGCAGACGAAGTGAATTTTACAATTGATAACAGTACTAATCAAAACAGGTACATTCAACAAATAAAATTAAAAAATATGCTTAAAAATGATAAACCAACTGGGAGTTATCCGCCTCTTGTACAAGCAGAGGATTTCACAGCAAGTTTAAGCAAAATGAAACTTTCATGCAAGCTAGTAAGGTTCTTTTTTGGCCTGTTGTGCGTGCTGTTATTGGTCACATGCATCTTTTTTTATCAAAAAACCTTTTCCCCTCAGAATTGATTTGATGATTACAATCATGACGATATTTGGGTAGAATGTCAGGAAGATCTTGTAGGAGAACAAAGATAAGGCTTTGGGGTATCTGCAAGGATAAAAGGCTTCCCTCTAACATTTCTATGACTTCACTCTTGGATGGACGATCAGCAGGATTGGTTTGAATGCACCATAAACTCACTAAAATCATCCTCTTTGAAATTTCTTGATCCTTTCCATTTTCAATCCCAACAAGCCTTGAATTCGCTTGTGATTCAAGACACTTGTATATCAAGTGCGGGAAGTATATTTCACTGGTTCTGGAGACCTCAACATCCGGGTTCTTTCTTCCACCTACCATCTCAAGCACCATCATTCCATAGCTGTAGACATCGCATTTGTGAGAGACTGCTCCAAAGCTTCTAAGGGCAACCTCAGGAGCAATATACCCAATTGTTCCTCTTGCAACATCTATGGATATCATGCTCTCTGTCTTGTTGCAGAGCTTAGCAAGGCCAAAATCGGAGATCTTTGGACAAAAATTTTCGTCTAAGAGGATGTTGTGAGGTTTAATGTCAAAATGTAGAATTCTTGTGTTACAACCTTGGTGCAAGTATGCAAGTCCTCGAGCAATTCCAACCGCAATTCTGTGGAGTGTTTTCCACTCCAAATTACGACTGGTCTCTGAATATCCTTTATTATATATGAACTTATCCAATGAGCCATTTGCTATGAAGTCATAAACTAGAGCTCTTTCACTCCTCTCATAGCAGAAACCAAGAAGACTGACTACATTTACATGGGAAGTTCTGCTGATGGCAGCAACTTCATTAACAAAGTCTTCTCCGTCACCCTTGAGCCCATTCAAGACCTTGACTGCCACGATACGGTCATCAGGTAGCTTTCCCTTGTAAACACAACCAAAGCCTCCATGGCCGAGCTTTTCAGCGAATGAATTGGTCATTTTCTTAATATCTGAATAGCTGTATCTCTGTGGAAAGATGCTTGCATAGTCCCTCATAAATGCCTCAATGTTTTGATTAGTCTTCATTTCCATCTTCCAAAGAACTGACACGTGAAACAATTTCCTCCTAAATATGTAGGTCAGAACAATTAAGGCAGCTAAAATCACAGCTGAAGTGCCTGCATTTACAGAAGAATACTTAAAGGCCTCAACTAAACCATCATGACAAATAGGTAACTTCCAAATCATTTCTGTGGCAAAAACCAGTTAAATTAGAAATTAGTTTGGAAAACATTTACCTATTATAAATTTCATCCTTCCGTTGGAAAGCTTTCCTGCAGGATAGAATATACTCACTCCATTAGAGAGGCATTCAGATGGTTCACTTCTTGTAATCTGAACCTAACTTTTAAATGCTGGATGATGGTAATCATTCAATCACATTCCTAACATTGTATGTTATTCAAACAATTGGAGTGATGACCGAGGAGCCTTACTGCATCAGGCATTAATAATAGCTTTTATCAGTATTTGTTTTAATCTAATTGGTTTCAAACAAGTGGGTATCATGATTGTGCTCAAAATAACAATAACTGTAACAGCTGAAAAGTTTTCGAGGGGTCTCAATGGTGATGATTAGATGAAGGATGGTCTCTGGTAGAAGCATCTTCTAGATTCACAAGCATGCTAGCCAATGCGAACCAACATATAGAAGACTTATATTTCTATATCTTATCGGCTGCAGTTGTAGTAGATAATGAAATAGTTAGTTGTCTCTTACTACACTAAAAGATAGCCCTCGATCCAAGACTAAATGTATAACTTGTAGTTGAACGTAGAGTGTCATGATATCGGCATAATCTGCATAACAATGTCCTTCCAGTTTAATGGTTCCTCCTTTCTTGTATAGAATACCATAGCCAATCGTGACCTTCATGCATCTCGTGATTCTTCATACTAAGTGAGGCTTCTAATTGATCCACAGCTAGCCAGGTAAAGCTGATCCTTACAGTAACAAGTGTTGTGTACTTGAATTATACCCACGCAGCCCACCAGAACCAACACACACTTCACACAGTTATTTGCATCCCATTTTAGTCCAAAACCACCATCTAGTGCTTCTAGCAAATGGGATGTTGTTAAATTGTTCTCTAAGACCTCTGCATTTTCCTGGTAAACCAGAACATTTACATTTGTTTCGCAGATGCCAACAAGACCTTCACCTCCAGTTGATGAAATTTTTCTCGTAACATAATACCGGTGGTATTTTTATTGTCTACGTCACAGCTAAATTGAATGCTAAGCCACAGCTAAATTGAATGCTAAGCCCAAATATCTGAGATGAGTCCTTAATTTCCAGGGTTTGACATTTGTAGTACAAAAACAATTTCCAGGTATTTGAGGTATAGGCGAAAAATGAAGTATCTATGGTGGAATTGGCAAATTTACCATCACTGGGACAATAAGTACCCCAGTAATCTGCTCTTGTGAGGTTGAGAGTATAGGAGGAGTTGATGATATTAAGTACTCGAAATTTCTGTCAGAGGATTGTCAATTCCGGTGCATCACCACTGTAGTTTAGCTCAAATTCAGGCCAGCCACAGTAGTCTGGCCGGTTTAAACCCCAGAATGGGTAGCCAATGTTTGGGACATTCCCACGCTGGAAGGTCTGGCTGCAGTTTGAGTATCCGTAATCAGAACAAGAAGAATTTGGTACATGAGTGAGGATTGAGGTTGCAATCAACAGAAGCAGAAAGGTTGGGATGCCATGGAAGTGCATTCTTGGCCAGAGAGGGGGAGGGGACAAGGGAAAGAGATGGAAAGCAAAATGTTTTACTTAAGGCCATACAAATTTTCAAAAGGGATGGCTCTGTTTGGAGTGCTAAATTTGCAAAGCTGCCATTTGGTGGCAACATTTGACCAGAATTTCGGCATCGTATGGATTGGCATGTTTCCTCAACTGAATAGAAGCGTCTCTTGTCGAAATTCTAGTACCTTACGCGGGTTTTCCACCATTTCACACAAATACTTCTGCCACTTGCTCCATCAAAAAATTGATATTTGCATAATTTTTTATTGTTTTATTTTTGGATCTCTAGCCAAATTAAATCCACCTTTATTATTCTCTTTCACATAGAGGAGGAACTCATAAACGGTTCCTGATGAGTACAACAAAACAAGTATCCCGAACTGAATTTGTTTCCTCAGTCCCCATGAAGTGTTGGATTATATGTATGAGTGGCATATATTACATATAATTAGCCTAAGACTCACTCGCTCAAGTAACAGGGCACAGTTCATGCCTGTTAGCAATCACCACCACCAAGTTAAAGCAAGCAAACAAACCAAAAGCAGCTATGAAGTCTACGTAGGCGCACAAGCATGATCAAATTTGTTCCAAGATTACTCCTCTTTTTGCATATTAATTCAGAGGAATGTATTGAGCTATCCTAAAAGGTAAGTGAATATAAATTATAAGGCAATTTGAGGAGGAGGAAGAGGGGTGCATACCAGGCAAGGAAGGAGGAGGAAGAGGAGAAAGAACATTGCCACATGTTGAATCATACGGCTTATCCTTACAATAGCATGTGAATTTGTCTGTACTTGAGTGCAACCTCTACATTGATTATCATATGGATTATTCCACACGATTGCAAATCCTTCATGAAGAGCTGCATCAACATTTGTCGCATTCTTCATGAAATTCTGAGCAGCAGATTCAGAAATTGGAACATAAACACTATATTTGCAGGTCGGCGCCAGTTGTTCAACAGGGATAGTTGTTATCAAACCATAGAACACCTTTACGTAGTTGCCAGGAGTGCCGCAGGTTTTAAAAGGTGGGAGTGTGGCACCGACAAAGATCAAAAAAAAAAAAAAAAAAAAAAAAAAAAAATCCTGAAAGTGAAAAAGTCACTTTCCCAATTCTTTCACTCATTCTCTCCCTCTCCCGGTTTACTCTCTCTCTCTCACGAATTCTCTCTCCCTCTCACTGTCACTCTCCCTCTTTGTTTCTCTTGCTCCCACTCTCTCTATCATCTCTCTCCCTCTCTCGATTTTGTGCTCGGTTCCGCCTCCCTCTCCGTCGATCTCTCTCTCTCTAGCACTCTCGGTCTTCGTCGCTCTCTCACCATCCCTTGAACTCTCTCTCTCGCACTCTCTGTGTCTCTCTCTCTGCTTTCTCCCTCACACTCGCGAGTGCGCCACTGCGCGATTCCCCTCGCACGAGCGCACCACAGTGCGCAGCCTTTCGAGAGTGCACGCATCAGCAGTGAGTGCGCCAGCCCGTGAGCCCGCGAGCCCACCAGCCCGCAACAGCCCGTGAGCCCGCGACCTGCTCTCTCTGCCGAGAGCCTTCCTGCAATGTTCGCTGCTCTTTGCCGCGACCGCACTGTTAGAAACCCTAGGCCGCGACCCTTCCACTGCACAGGTAATGGCCGATTGTTGATTAATAGTTTAGGGGTTTTGATTCTCTTGGAAATTAGGGTTAATTGCTAAAGTGTGTTTCGGTTTGGAAACATTACAGGAGTTCGGATTGTGTTGTAAGCGCACGGACGCTAAGGCTGCAAGCTACGGAAACCATAGGTGAGGGAAATTTAAATCCTTTCGATAAATCGAGTGAATTTAGTGTAAGAGGTCTTGTATATATTTAGGATGTATGTTAGATACGATTAAAATGCATTTTTGACATTTGATATGTAATTTATAGGGTTTCGTCTAAATTCTACATGAATTTAGATTGATCAATACGAAAGAAACGTGTTTGATGAAATTAGAAACTTGTTGAGTCGATTAGGATAGATTTTCTTGAAATTTGAATTGGAATTGTGGATTATTGGTCTAGGTTGACCTTTTTGGAGCTTGAAAGGAGATTTCTTGAGTATCGATAGGGCATAGGGAGTGGATACCCTCCGTAGAAGGTGAGTGGATGGTCCGTTGTGTTATAAATGAGCAAATGAGTTTAAGATTGTTTTATAAAGGATTTTGTAAGATTTTTCATGTTTTATATCAATTGTTTTGTGATCGTGGGATGTCCGGACTGGATTGTGAAGCATGAATGCATCCATTGTATTTATAAATGCATATGTGCCATATGTGATTTGATGTTGCACTATAAATTGCTATGACATGAAATTGATGATTGTTTGCTAGAAATTATGGCACATGACTTGAGAAATGACATATTTGATAAATGCATGGTGCTAGTAGTTAATGGTTATAGTCATTCCCTCCACGGAGCGACCCGACGGGGTGGCGTGGTTGGGATTTATTGCGAGAGAGGTATACGCGGCCTCTTCTCTGCCACGTCGGACTATCAGGATTGCACCCCGGGGAGGTCCGAGCCAACGCCAAGGAAGGGGGTAGTGTTTGAAATACTGAAATGGAAAAACCTCTTGGCGGGCTTTCGTCTTGGTTCGGCCAAACGCAAGACGGAAGTAATTTCGATGGGACCCTTGTGATTTTTTTGAAAGAATACTTGATGTGGATGCATACTTTGCGAATTATCTGATTTATTGAAAAATGTTTCGACATATATAAAATGTTATTTGAGATATACTTTGACACTCCCACATTCACCCCTCATTTATCACACAATTATACCATTGCACTCCGCTCACTGAGTATTTCTCAATACTCACCCCTCTCTTTAACATTTTCAGAGGAAGTTTAGATCTGCTGCAGAAATTGGAGCTGCGGAAGATTTATTCCGCTGACTTGTGTAGGTACATAGAAATGCAAGTTCATTTTGGGTTGATTTTGAATTCCATGGAATGAAAGACTTGTATAATTCTTTTGGTATGGATTAAATTAATACTTGTTTCATATATAAGAGCAAGTATTGATGGAATCCTTACATGGTTTGTACGGAACTTGTTCATTTTCTTTTAAACTCTCATATGGGATATTTGGATTGAAATGCTGAATTTCGATACTTTCTTTTGGATTTGTGAAGTTCTGTACATCTCATACCACTTGGATTTTACTGACGCTAGCTCGTTTCTTCATGCAAGTGTTAGTAAAATCCTGCGATTATGATTTGGGACTTCTTTGTTTTAAATGTTTTAATTATGCTGAGAATTCTGGGATGGCTGGAATTGCCAATTTTTGCATGTATGCATGTACAGGAACCCCCGCCCTATTCGCGTGTCGATGCATGCTTGTGTGTACAGGGATGGACCGGATGGGTCCTTTATATGTGTATTGTCATATGATTTTTCCCATTTCTGATGGAGGGTGTATTGGATGAGTTTTGAACTGATTTGTAGCCTTGCGGAGTCCCGGTATAAGGGGAGGTTCTGCCCGTGTACCGAGACAACGCGACGGCTGTTGCGTGGTCGATCCGAGGATCGGGGCGTGACAGCTTTATTGGTATCAGAGCGAGGTTCACGATTTTTAAAAGTTTGATGGTTTTCGATATAATTTCAAATGTTTCCAAATGTCCCGAGAGTTTTGTAAAAACTTTGAAATGTTTGGTTTTCGAAAAAGGTTTTCGGAGAATGTACAAAGTCTTCCATGGATTTCTTAGGAAATTAGAAACATTCTTTTTAGGGGGTTAAATATTAGCCTTCGTTTAACCGTTTGACTTAATTGTAACTTTTTGTTGTGTAGATCACTATGCCTCCACGAAAGAGAATGAGGAATGTGAACGAGATTCCTCCGCCGGAGCATGAGGATGAGTCGTCCTCGCATGCTCTTCCTCCTTCCGTACCTACACAGCCGGCTCCTCCTACCGGGATTTCGGCTCCTCCTATTGCTGCTCTTCAGCAAGTAATAGAGCGGTGGAACACCTTCGGAGCGCAGTACCAAGCTCCACATGCGACTTCAGCTCCTCCACCGACCACTCCTTCAGTGCCGGTTGCTACTCCTAGTACCCCACTAGCGCCTCCTCCTCCGGTTGTCACAACAACCGATCGCCCTACTGTGGAGTTATCTAAGTTGATAAAGGAGGCAAGACAATTAGGATGTGAGACATTTGCGGGTACTTCTGATGCTTCAGTGGCCAAGGAATGGATTGGCCGAGTTCAAGAGACCGTCTCCGACATGAGATTAAGCGATGAGATGAAATTATGGGTGGCGGTGAAACTGTTGGATAAAGGTGCAAGAACATGGTGGGAGAATGTGAAGGAAAGGGCTCCTGTTCCTCTTAATTGGACAGAATTTCTTAGGGCCTTCGAGGAGAAATACGACACCCGATTCTATCGGGATCAAAAAAGAGAGGATTTTTTCAAATTAGCTCAAGGAAACAAGACAGTATCTGAGTACGAGACAGAACTGAGAGAGCTTGCTAATTATGTTCCGGAGTTTGTGAACTCCGAGGAGTCTCTAAGTTCAAAGTTCGAGTCAGGACTAAATTTGAATATCAGAGAGAAAATGCCCATCACCAAGGGGCATACTTTCCAAGACATTCTAGACTTGGCCTTGAGAGCCGAGAAAATGGTGATGGAGAGAAACAAAGTCAAAGAGCATCATGGGAAAGGAAAGAGGCCTAGTGGCTCCGGTTCAAGTCAAGATTTTAAAAGAAGTCGAGACATGGGCTCTTATAGCGGTAGATCCTTTTCGGGATCGGTTGGCTTTCTTCCAAGGCAATCTACTTTTAGGCCTAGTGCTCCCAGCAGAACTGTTGGTATGGGAGAAGGGTCCATGGGTGGCAGAGGAGAAACTTGCCCAAATTGCAAGGGACGTCATCCGGGTCCATGTGTGGAACCCAAAAGATGCTACCATTGTGGGAAGGAGGGTCACATTCGGCACTCTTGTCCGGAGTTAAATGTAGAAGGGCAAGGAAGCCGACAAGTTAGAGGTCCCTCGAGTGGTTTTAGAAGAGATTCGACGATTGCTCCTACACCTTCCACTAGCAATGCACCGAGGACGGGCACGGGAAGTAATACTGTAGCTGCCCCCACACAACGCCCTCAACCTAGAACTCAGACCCGAATCTATGCCATGACAAATGAAGAGGCCCAAGTGAATCCTGATGTAGTCACAGGTAAATCTCTATTAAATTTTAAGTTTTGAAATTGAAAATGTGACATAAATGGTTTATAATTATAATTTGATAGTTGTGATCATGGCTTAAAGAATGTGGATGATATGACTTTGTTTATGGTTTATAATTATAGGTACAATGAAAATTTTTGATGTTGATGCACATGTGCTCATAGATACCGGGTCTAATCATTCCTTTGTGAGTTCGGGATTTGCTAGACATTCTGATAAGCCTTTAGTTCCACTGGTTGAGAAATTATTGGTTATCACACCTTTGGGAGAACATTTAATCAAGGGAACAGTGTATAAGTCTTGTGAGGTAAAAATCGGGAAAGTAACTCTCGAGGCGGATTTGATTCCGTTGGAAATGAAAGATCTTGATGTCATTCTAGGTATGGATTGGCTGTATCTTCACCGAGCTTCCGTGAATTGCTTCACTAAGGAAGTGGAATTCCGAAGGCCAGGACATCCCTTGCTTGTATTCGCCGGAGAACGGCGAGTGTTACCGAGTTGTATAATTTCAGCTCTTGAAGCACGGAGACTAGTGCATAAGGGATGTGAAGCTTATTTGGCACACATTGTTGATACCACTGTGAGAAGTCCTAGTCGGGACGATATTTCTGTGGTGAATGAGTTTCCGGAGGTTTTTCCGGAAGAGTTGCCTGGGTTGCCACCAAACCGGGAGTTCGATTTCACAATAGACCTAATTCCCGGTACCGCACCAATTTCTATTCCCCCGTATCGAATGGCACCCGCAGAGTTGAAAGAGCTGAAGGTTCAGCTCCAAGAGTTGTTGGAGAAAGGGTTTATCCGACCGAGCACTTCACCTTGGGGTGCTCCGGTCTTGTTTGTAAAGAAAAAGGACGGAACCCTCCGATTATGTATTGACTACCGACAGCTCAACAAGGCAACGATAAAGAATAAGTATCCTCTTCCGAGAATTGATGATCTATTTGATCAACTTCAAGGTGCAAGTGTCTTTTCAAAGATCGACTTGAGATCTGGTTATCATCAGTTGAAGATCAAGGATGGTGATGTTCACAAGACCGCATTTAGAACGCGGTATGGACACTACGAATTCCTAGTAATGCCCTTTGGATTGACGAATGCTCCTGCGGCCTTCATGGATCTCATGAATCGAGTGTTCCATCCTTATCTTGATAAATTTGTTATAGTCTTCATCGACGATATTTTGGTGTATTCCAAAAGTGATGAAGAGCATTCCAAACATCTCCGAATCATTTTGCAAACTCTTAGGGAAAAAGAGTTGTATGCCAAGTTCTCAAAATGCGAGTTTTGGCTAAGAGAGATTGGATTTTTGGGACATGTGGTTTCTAGCGACGGTATTTTTGTGGATCCAAAGAAGGTGGAAGTCATTCTGAAGTGGGAGCAGCCTAAAAATGTCACCGAAGTGCGAAATTTTCTTGGATTAGCAGGGTATTATCGGAGATTCGTTGAAGGATTCTCGAAAATAGCAGCTCCGATGACAAGTTTGACTCGAAAGGGAGTCAAGTTCGAATGGGGTGAAAAGTGTGAGGATAGTTTTCAAGAGCTTAAGCAAAGGTTGACCTCCGCTCCTATCCTTGCTCTCCCTACTAGTGGCGGTGGTGATTATGTGGTGTACAGTGATGCCAGCAAGCAAGGATTAGGGTGCGTGCTGATGCAAGGTGATAAGGTGATTGCTTACGCTTCTCGCCAACTAAAGAAGCACGAAGTGAACTATCCTACTCATGATTTGGAGCTAGCTGCCATTGTGTTTGCTTTAAAGATTTGGCGGCATTATCTATATGGGGTTACTTGCAAGGTCTTTACCGATCACAAGAGTCTCAAATACTTACTCACTCAGAAGGAGCTCAATTTGAGGCAAAGAAGGTGGTTAGAGCTGATCAAGGATTATGACTTAGTAATTGACTACCACCCTGGGAAGGCGAATGTCGTAGCTGATGCTTTAAGTCGCAAGTCCTCGTCTATGGCATCCCAAGGGAGTTCTTACCTCTCTTGTTTAGTTGGACTCCGAGCACTTGGAGTTGAGTTGGCTAAGGATGATCAAGGTGCTTTATTAGCCAAGTTTGTGGTTAGACCTACATTGTTGGATCGCATTCGGGAGCTTCAGGCTATAGATGATGAGTTGAAGGACATTGTTGAGAAAATCCAAAAAGGGGAAGGCGGTGAATTCCGGATTCAGGACGATGGAATTATATTGTATGGAAAACGACTGTGCATTCCGAAAAATGAAGATCTCCGGAAGGCTATACTCGAAGAGGCGCATTCCTCAGCCTATGCTATGCATCCGGGGAGTACCAAAATGTATCGAACCATCAAAGAATCATATTGGTGGTCTGGGATGAAGAGAGAGATAGCCGAATTTGTGGCGAGGTGTCTTGTATGCCAGCAGATCAAGGCTGAACATCAGAAACCGGCAGGGACACTTCAACCACTACCAATTCCCGAATGGAAATGGGAGCATATCACTATGGATTTCGTAGTGGGATTGCCACGTACTCCGAGCCGTCACGATGCCATATGGATGATTGTAGACCGTCTCACCAAATCGGCTCACTTCTTGCCGATTCAGAATACTTATTCTTTAGAAAGATTGGCAAAGTTGTACATTGATGAGATCGTAAGGCTTCACGGAGTACCGGTGTCTATTGTATCGGACCGTGATCCTCGATTCACTTCTAGATTCTGGTCAAAGTTACAAGAGTCCTTAGGGACTAAGTTGAAATTCAGCACTGCTTTTCATCCCCAAACCGATGGACAATCGGAGCGCACCATCCAAACATTGGAGGACATGCTTAGGGCATGTGTTATGGAATTTCAAGATAGTTGGGATAGACACCTTCCGTTGGTTGAATTTGCCTACAACAACAGTTATCAAGCAAGCATAGGGATGCCTCCATATGAAGCCCTTTATGGAAGGAAGTGTCGTACTCCTTTGTGTTGGGATGAAGTTGGAGAGAGAAAGATTGAAAGCATAGAAATGATCGATGCCACTAAAGAAAAAGTGAAGCTGATTCGGGAAAGAATGAAGGCGGCTCAAGATCGACAAAAGAGCTATGCTGACAAGAGAAGAAGACCTTTGGAATTTGAAAAAGGAGATATGGTGTTTTTGAAGATATCTCCTTGGAAGGGCGTAATCCGTTTTCAGAAACGGGGAAAGCTAAATCCTCGTTATATCGGTCCCTTCAGAATTCTTGAAAGGATTGGACAAGTGGCATACCGGCTAGAATTGCCGCCGGAGTTGCAAAGAATCCATGACGTTTTTCACGTTTCCATGTTGAAGAAGTATTTACCGGATCCCTCACATGCTTTGAAAGCACCTCCAGTGGAATTGAATGAGAATTTGAGTTTCAAGGTACAACCGGTGAAGATCATTGATAGGCAAATCAAGCAATTGAGGAATAAGCAGATTCCTATGGTTAAGGTGCTATGGAGAAATAATCAAGTTGAAGAACAGATTTGGAAAACTGAAGAATTAATGCGGAAGCAACAACCGCAACTCTTTGATGTATAATTGTATCTTGGAATTTCGGGGACGAAATTTGTTTTTAGGGGGTTAAGTGTTGTGGCACCGACAAAGATAAAAAAAAAAAAAAAAAAAAAAAAAAAAAAAAAAAAATCGGGAAAGTGAAAAAGTCACTTTCCCAATTCTTTCACTCATTCTCTCCCTCTCCCGGTTTACTCTCTCTCTCTCACGAATTCTCTCTCCCTCTCACTGTCACTCTCCCTCTTTGTTTCTCTTGCTCCCACTCTCTCTATCATCTCTCTCCCTCTCTCGATTTTGTGCTCGGTTCCGCCTCCCTCTCCGTCGATCTCTCTCTCTCTAGCACTCTCGGTCTTCGTCGCTCTCTCACCATCCCTTGAACTCTCTCTCTCGCACTCTCTGTGTCTCTCTCTCTGCTTTCTCCCTCACACTCGCGAGTGCGCCACTGCGCGATTCCCCTCGCACGAGCGCACCACAGTGCGCAGCCTTTCGAGAGTGCACGCATCAGTAGTGAGTGCGCCAGCCCGTGAGCCCGCGAGCCCACCAGCCCGCAACAGCCCGTGAGCCCGCGACCTGCTCTCTCTGCCGAGAGCCTTCCTGCAATGTTCGCTGCTCTTTGCCGCGACCGCACTGTTAGAAACCCTAGGCCGCGACCCTTCCACTGCACAGGTAAGGGCCGATTGTTGATTAATAGTTTAGGGGTTTTGATTCTCTTGGAAATTAGGGTTAATTGCTAAAGTGTGTTTCGGTTTGGAAACATTACAGGAGTTCGGATTGTGTTGTAAGCGCACGGACGCTAAGGCTGCAAGCTACGGAAACCATAGGTGAGGGAAATTTAAATCCTTTCGATAAATCGAGTGAATTTAGTGTAAGAGGTCTTGTATATATTTAGGATGTATGTTAGATACGATTAAAATGCATTTTTGACATTTGATATGTAATTTATAGGGTTTCGTCTAAATTCTACATGAATTTAGATTGATCAATACGAAAGAAACGTGTTTGATGAAATTAGAAACTTGTTGAGTCGATTAGGATAGATTTTCTTGAAATTTGAATTGGAATTGTGGATTATTGGTCTAGGTTGACCTTTTTGGAGCTTGAAAGGAGATTTCTTGAGTATCGATAGGGCATAGGGAGTGGATACCCTCCGTAGAAGGTGAGTGGATGGTCCGTTGTGTTATAAATGAGCAAATGAGTTTAAGATTGTTTTATAAAGGATTTTGTAAGATTTTTCATGTTTTATATCAATTGTTTTGTGATCGTGGGATGTCCGGACTGGATTGTGAAGCATGAATGCATCCATTGTATTTATAAATGCATATGTGCCATATGTGATTTGATGTTGCACTATAAATTGCTATGACATGAAATTGATGATTGTTTGCTAGAAATTATGACACATGACTTGAGAAATGACATATTTGATAAATGCATGGTGCTAGTAGTTAATGGCTATAGTCATTCCCTCCACGGAGCGACCCGACGGGGTGGCGTGGTTGGGATTTATTGCGAGAGAGGTATACACGGCCTCTTCTCTGCCACGTCGGACTATCTGGATTGCACCCCGGGGAGGTCCGAGCCAACGCCAAGGAAGGGGGTAGTGTTTGAAATACTGAAATGGAAAAACCTCTTGGCGGGCTTTCGTCTTGGTTCGGCCAAACGCAAGACGGAAGTAATTTCGATGGGACCCTTGTGATTTTTTTGAAAGAATACTTGATGTGGATGCATACTTTGCGAATTATCTGATTTATTGAAAAATGTTTCGACATATATAAAATGTTATTTGAGATATACTTTGACACTCCCACATTCACCCCTCATTTATCACACAATTATACCATTGCACTCCGCTCACTGAGTATTTCCCAATACTCACCCCTCTCTTTAACATTTTCAGAGGAAGTTTAGATCTGCTGCAGAAATTGGAGCTGCGGAAGATTTATTCCGCTGACTTGTGTAGGTACATAGAAATGCAAGTTCATTTTGGGTTGATTTTGAATTCCATGGAATGAAAGACTTGTATAATTCTTTTGGTATGGATTAAATTAATACTTGTTTCATATATAAGAGCAAGTATTGATGGAATCCTTACATGGTTTGTACGGAACTTGTTTATTTTCTTTTAAACTCTCATATGGGATATTTGGATTGAAATGCTGAATTTCGATACTTTCTTTTGGATTTGTGAAGTTCTGTACATCTCATACCACTTGGATTTTACTGACGCTAGCTCGTTTCTTCATGCAAGTGTTAGTAAAATCCTGCGATTATGATTTGGGACTTCTTTGTTTTAAATGTTTTAATTATGCTGAGAATTCTGGGATAGCTGGAATTGCCAATTTTTGCATGTATGCATGTACAGGAACCCCCGCCCCATTCGCGTGTCGATGCATGCTTGTGTGTACAGGGATGGACCGGATGGGTCCTTTATATGTGTATTGTCATATGATTTTTCCCATTTCTGATGGAGGGTGTATTGGATGAATTTTGAACTGATTTGTAGTCTTGCGGAGTCCCGGTATGAGGGGAGGTTCTGCCCATGTACCGAGACAACGCGGCGGCTGTTGCGTGGTCGATCCGAGGATCGGGGCGTGACAGGGAGTGAGAAAATACACTCATAGGAAAAGGTAAGATTTTGATATCCAGAAACGTAACTGAAGTAACTGAAATCCAGACTAGTGTTGGCATAGGTTGTAGGACAGGAAAAAATTCTGATACATTTGGAGGAGGAATAATGAAAGAGAGAATTGAATTAGAAGGAAAATGGGATCTATAGGATGATGGAAAGGGTCAAGGATGAAGTGGTTATTACCTTTCAAATTAACTTTAGTGAGCTTCGAACGTTTTCTAGTCTCTTGACCACAATGAGAATTTTGTTGGTCGATATGATATTAAATCTTCTTCTAGAAATGGGGTCGTGAAACACAAGTCACGACAAGCAAGCACTCAAAAAGTCTAGTACCATAATTTTATTTTCCAAGTACTCGTTATCAGCTGACTAGCAATAGCCAATGAAACCAACAACCAGCATTCAGAACTTAATTATACGAAGCAAGAAATAGAAGAATAAGTTGAGGGCAATTAGAGGGAAAGAAATATCCAGCCCATCTTTGGGTTCAGCCTAAGATGTTACCATTTTCTTCACAGCCATGTAATACCTACCAACCACATCGGCCTTCTAAGTCTCCAACTGTGCTCATGTCTCAATATTTCTTATTTAACACTAAAAAAAAGCAAAAAAAAAAAACTTTCATGCTTGTTGCTATGCTTTCTTTATGTATATCTTTGGTGCCACTGTTAAATGCTTAGGTTTGACAGAGAATATAGGGAAGGAGCTCATGTTTGCTGTCCATTTGCTGTTTGAGAGAATCGCGATTTTCACACAATGTTTCCTACTTGGTCCTCGTGACCTTATCTTCCTAATTCGGGCAGTGTCTGTGGAAAGATTTATGGTTTGAGACAGTGCGGATCATCATCAGCAGAATTTAATCTCACGGGACCTTCACTGAGTTCCAATCGGGCGGAAAGCATTAAAGGAGCAAGAAAACAGCACAATTAATCACAAGACGCGCGATATTCCCGCCCTACCATGTAGAGAAATCATATTAAATTTGTTATTCTCAGTCTATTATGCAAATTGATTAGGCACCAAACAAAATATATGTATTATATTATATATGTTTGTATATATAGGACTAACAGGGAAAAGGAGCAAATACCTGGTGTGAGACAAGTTGAATCATAAGGCTGATCATAACAGTAGCAAATGAAGTGGTTTTCATTTGAGGCATTATATCCACACTGCCCTCCAGAGGAAGTGCAAATATGACATGGATTGTCATCGACACTCCACTGGATTCCAAATCCCTCTAGTAGAGCTGCGCTAACATCAGTTGGACTGCGTTGTATGGCTTGGGCGCCTGAATCAGTGATTGGTACATAGACTGTATATTGGCAGTACCATAACCTCAAGTCAACTTCGGTGTTAAGCATACCATAAAAGGCATCGATGTTCGATCCATCCGTGGTGCAATATGTCTGACCCAAAAATATTGGTGTTAAGCCGCTAGAAGAACAATTATAGTAGAAAGTCAGGTTTTGAAGGCCAGAGACGTAATTGAAAAAACTGTTATTGAGTGTTGTGCTGACAAAGCTTGTGGGGCAAATTGTAGTCATCTCTCGCAACAGTGAGTGTCTTTGCTTGGAGGTTGATTGCAAGAACTCTGTATTTAAGAGACATTATAGTGATCGTAGCGATGTTATCTTGACATTGAAGCTCAAACTCTGGGAGCCCACGGTAGTCCTGTCGACTTTGTCCCCAGAAAGGATATGATACACTACTTATGCTTCCACAGTTGAATAACTTGCTACAATTCTCATACCGTGAATCATCGGAAGATAGAGATAATGGAAGGTGGAGTAAGATTATTGAGTTTATGAGAAGGAAGAGAAAGGACAGGAAAAAGTTCAGATGCATTTTGGGAGAGCTTAGGGGATTTCTGAAGATGTTGAAGAGGACTAAATAAGCAAATGGGAGTAGTTTTCAGTTTTCAGATTGATGAGGTATAATTGTTGAAAATTATATTGGAAATTTAGTTCTCAGTTTTCAAATTGACGAAGTATAATTGTTGAAAATTTTGTTGAAAATTATATTGGAAATTTAGTTCTCAGTTTTCAAATTGACGAAGTATAATTGTTGAAAATTATATTGGAAATTCTGTAATACATTAGTAGTTTCTTAAAAAATTACTTAAGGCAGCCTTGCCTGACTAGCAATAGTCAATAAATTAAGTATTCATATTCATGATACTTCCCGTATCATATTGGAGATCAAGAACTATGAACGGCATTTTCTATGCAGTGAAAACGTGTACCATAAACTGGTACAATTTTGGTGGATAAAGTTCCCAACATGGATATACAGCATCCACCGTAACCATGTGATTGACTCTCTCTCTCTCTCTCTCTCTCTCTCTCTCTCTCTCTCTCTCTCTCTCTCTCTCCCTGTTAGCTACATATAGGTCTGGTTCTATCAACATAGACTGCCTTACTTTTCGAGCTACTATAGGAAAAATGAAGTACCAGAGGGGGGGCCCAGTAGGTCTGCAACAATAATGGTCTGGACATAAACCAAATTAAACACCGTTAGAGAGTGAGGGTACTGTTAATAATTATTTAATCCGATGTGTGAGGACTAAGAATCAGTTTATGCTTTTCTCTCTTTCTGAAGTACCAAATTCCATCCATAAAGGAAAGAATATCTTATCCCCTCCTACTCATCATTGCTGTGAATCTTTACTAACTCTGTTTGTGCATAATTTATGGGTATTTTAGTGTTAATTTGTACTCAAAGCACAAGATGCATACCTGGTGCAGCAGGAGATGGCTGTAGAATTACACTATCCTCTGCCGGTGTGGCTGTACAAGTCTTGGACCCAACTGACCGACCTCGACAAAGGCAGGTTATTTGGTTTAACTCAAGGTCATATCCGCATCTTCCATTTGATTGAGAACACTCACTACATGCTCCACTCCACCTTCCATTTCAGCACAAACCCTACATCAATTGCTTTGTCCAAAACCGATGTAATTGCTAGCTTTGGCAAATAAGTTGCAGCAACAAAAATAACAACACCGGCATAACAGACTCCGGGGCCTACGGCTCCTGCAAGGACATAACCATCACTATAACTAACACCATTTATCGAGCACGTAAATTGACCGGGAATGTGCATGTATGGAGATGGACAGCCGTATAAGAGGGAAACATTTCCATAGCCAAAACCGTAGTCAAAGAGCAAATAATCAAGGGATGTAAAATTTCTGAAACAAATTCCATCCAAAAGGTCCTTTCTTTCAACTCTGATAAGTTGTGATTCTGCATAGACCGCCAAAACACAATGTGACACCCATCATCTTAACGGTAGCTATATTATCTAAACAAACCAGCTGTAGTCCAGGAATCCCACAATCCTCGATCATTTCCCCAAAATGGGAATTCCACATCAGTGATATGTAATATTATATTATCCATAAAATGTAATAATCAAATGTAAGAATAATTGAATACAAATAAAAATAATCCAAAAAAGGGCATTGAATGTACCTCTGACCATTTATGATTTCAACAAGCTCCGACAATTTTGATAGTACCAAAATGATTCTTGGAACATGTATAAATCTTCTAAACCCTCAATTTACTCGATAGATAGTGTGGAATTTAAAAATTTGGATTTAAGAACCCAATATAATAGAACGGAGTTTTTATAGATTCTCAACTATTAAAAAGTAATTCAAACCTTAAAATTGTCAACCTAAATTATTATTGGACATTATAAGAATATAATTAAATATTCAAAACGGAAAAATAAGATTAATTATATGAAGATTTGAATGAGACATCAAAATCCGATTAAATACGACTCAATTCAAACCACTTCCATTTTTTATCACATTTAATCCCTTTCGATTATATTTTTCCAATTAACTTTTGTTTGAATATTTTGAATGCATTGAATTTATGAGATTTGAATTTTTTTTAAAAAAAATTAGCATTTTCTTACTTGGCCTAACAAACCGATTTGAAGTTAAAACCAAGTCAATTTTGTATAAAAATAGAGTATATGAATCACAGCGATGAGTCCTTTAAAAGTGAGTTTTATCTTCTGTGTATTACAATATATTATATTTTCTAATCTCATGGTAACATTTACTTTATGAATAAACTCTATATTTATTTGAAATTCGAATTTGATAAATTTATTTCAACAACATATGCACAACTTTATTTAGAAAATTCAATTCTGAATTTCATTTAAATAAATCAATAAATCCATGTTATAACATGATCGCTAAACCTACTTGGTGGCATGCTTTTGGTTAAGAGTTCAGTCAATATACAATCAGTGCTAATGTGTTGGATTACAATTTTATTTTTTAATATTTTTTCTCTAATGACTAAATACTTAATATCGATATACTTATTTCGACTATCACTCATATTGTTCTTAACAAAAAATACAGCACCTGAATTATCATAAAATACACATAATGGATTATGTACCGAATCTAAAACCTTAAAGCCGGATATAAAACTCTTGAACGACACTATGTGTGATGTAGTCCCAAAACATGCCACGAACTCAACTTGCATAATGGAGCTTGCAGTCAATGTCTATTTACTACTCCATGAGACAACTCCACCAGCTATCATGAAGATGTAAACTTGACATTGATTTCCCGGAATCAACATTGCTGGCAAAATCTGAATCCGAATACCCGACTGTTTCCAAACTATCGGTTCTTCTATATATAAGCATGTGCTTCTTGGTATTTTATAGATATCTCAACAATTTTTTTGCAACCTTCCAATATTCTAAACTCGGGTTACTTTGATATCTACCTCATATCCCCATAGCATGCGCTATATCAGGTTTTATATAGATCTGTGCATATACGAGACTTTCAACAACGGAAGCATATGTGATGCTAACCATCTGTTCCCTTTCTAAATCTGTTTTAGGGCATTGGACCAAATTGAATATATCGCCTTTGACAATCGAATCTATACTTGATGAATTGTTCTTCATTGTGTATCTCTTAAGCATTTTGCTGATGTAAACCTCTTGATCTAGTTTCAGAATCTTATTGGATCTATCTCGATATATCTTTATACCGATAACATAAATGTATCATCTAAATCCTTCATCTCAAAATTTTTAGAAAGTGACTATTTCACCTCGTACAATATCCTCATATCATTGATGACAAATAATATATTATCCACATAGGACATGGAAACAAAATTTGCTCCCACTGACCTCAAGATATATACATTGATCTATAATATTATCTTCAAAATCGAATGAAATGATAATATTGTGGAATTTCAAATACCACTGATGAGACTTGTTTCGGTCCATATATGAATTTCTTGACCTTACACACAAAATGCTCACTACCACTAAAGGAGAATTTTTTAAGTTGATACATGTAAATCTCTTTCTCTAGTTCCCCATTAGGCAAAGTTTTTTTCATATCCATTTGTTATAATTCTAGATTGAAATGTGCAACACGTACCAAAATGATGCGGAGGGAATCTTTGTTAGATGTCGGAAAAAATATCTTCGAGTAACGGAATCCTTCCCTTGGGTGAAGCCTCTAACAACTAGTTTGATCCTATATTTCTCAATATTACTTAATAAGTCAATTTTAGTCTTGAAAAGCCATTTATATCCGATGGGTTTTACCTCATTTGACAACTTTACAAGGTTTCAAACCCAGTTGCTCCTCATGGAGTCCATCTCATCCTTCATGGAGTTCAATCACAAACTCAAGTCCTTAGAACACATGGCTTGTGAAAACATCTTTGGGTCTTCTATGGTTTTGATATTATAGTCAGACTTTTGAAAGTATACTATATAGTTATTATGTATAGTTGATCTTATTTCTTGAGTAGATCTCTTTAATATAGGTTCAACATTTTACATAGGAGTAAGTTGACAAATTTGATTTTGGTCAATTATTTGTAGAATTTCTTGATTGTCACCCGCACCTGATTTGTGTTCATACGCACTTGAGAGTCATTTTGGATGACAACTAATTTAGTACTTGAACTTGATGAGATACTTGATAGATCTTTTTCAATAATTGAGTTCTGAAAGTAATCACTCTCACTAATCAAGTCATTCTTTATAAATTTAGTATTTTTAGATTTTACAAATCTAGTATGGTAGAATTGATAATAAAACTGCTATCATTTTGACTTTTTGACATAACTGACAAAATATCCACTTACAATTCTTGGGTCCAGTTTCTTTTATCGTGGATTGTAAACCATTATTTTTGCAGGATAACCCAAAATAGTATATATCTTAAACTAGGTTTCCAACACTTAAATAAATTGAAAGGAGTTTTAGCTACTGTTTTAGTTGGAACCTTGTTTACGATATACATTGCTATTTTGAGAGGTTCATTCCACAAGAATTTAGACAATTTGGAGTTAGCCATCATTCTCCTAACTATATCAAGTAAGATCCTATTCTTTCTTTCAACTATCCTATTTTGATCAGTGAACCAGACATCACGTATTGGACAACAATCTCATTTTTCTAAAGGAACTTTGCAAGTGGATCTGGTGTTTGTCCATCCTCTATATACTTTTTATAGTATTCTCCACATTTATCTGATCTTATGATTTTTATTTATTTACCACACTATTTCTCTACTTCTGTCTTAAAAATTTTAAAGGCATTGAACGTCTCGCCTTTATGGTGAAAGAAATTAATATACATATATCTTGAATACTCATTTATAAATGAGATAAAATATCTATGATCATACGAGTCTGTACCTGAAGTACAAATGTCCATATGTATGATCTCTAATAATTCTGATGTCTTCTTGGTATCTTTTTGAGTTTTGTTGGTTTATTTTCCTTTAATGCAGTTTACACAAATCTCAAAATCACTAAAATCTAGAGTGTCAAATATCTCATCTTTTACCAATTTTTCTATTCTCTTTATGGAGATGTGTCTTAATCTCCGATACCACAACATGAAAGAGTTTTCCTCAATGACACTTCTTTTAATTCCTATATGTGTCGTGTTCAAAGAGGTATTGTTTTACAAAAAAAATACTATAAAATCCATCCAACAATTGATCAAAACCAACGACACTTGTATATAAAAATAATGTTATTTTATTATCAAATTGGAAAGTTGAAACGGAAATTAATTTCCTAGAAAGTTTATGTACATAAAAAATTCTTTCCAACTTCAACACATGCCCACTTGCCAATATAAACTCACAATCTCTAACGGTTTTTACCCGTGAGCTCATCTTGTTAGCAGAATAGATGAGTTGTTCATGATACATTGACCTCCTTAGGTTTTGCAAGCCCTACAACACATTTGTAATACGGATGGTACAACCAAAATCAATCCACTATGTGTGATGAGAAATCTCAATCATACAACATTCATAACAAATAATAAGATTTTGGTACCTTTATTCTCAAACCACTGTCTATATTTGATACAACCCTATTGCATGTGTCCCTTCTTTTTATAAAAGAAACACTTGGTCTTTTTCTTTATATTCACTTTCGGTTTTGTGCTTTTTTGGTTTAGGTTAGATTTGTCATTTTTCTTTCCTATACTACCACAAATGTGCCAGCATAATCTTGCTTCATCTCCATCAACAGCCTTCCTTCCTTCTACACATACATGGCCATCAATTCATTGATAGACTATTTCTCCTTATTTATATTGTAGGAGATTTTAAAAGCATTGTGAAGTTGAGGGAGAGAATTTAAAATAAAGTGCACGAGAAAAGATTCGAACATTTCAATCTCCAGATTCTTTAGTTGAGGTGCAATATCCCGCATCCGCATGATATGCTAGCGTACACCATGGATAGTAATGAGTCTCGTAGAAAAGAATTGTATAATGAGAGTACTGGCCAAAGATTTTTCTAATACCACAAATTTCTCATTTATAGCCTTAAGAAAAATACGAACATTGATATGCTAATTGACCGATCCACGGATATCAACCAAAATTTTACTCTTTATGAACATAATATGTAGATAATTAGATCACTACCATTTTTTATAAAGAGTTTTTTCATCTATAGAGTTGATATCGATCATCGAAAGTGGCTCGTCCTTCCGTATAATATAGTCAATGTCTAAGCAGTCCAAATAGAGAAATATAATTTCCATATATTCCTTATAATTCTCTCCATTCAAATCAGAAAATTTGGATTTCAAATTTATGGTTTGAAATACTATAAAATAAATAAGCATATTTCCTAACTATATATGAGAAATTTAATATATATCTACCAATGCAAATATATGAAAATAAATCTGACATAGAAATTGTTTGTGGGCTGAATTTCTAATTCTATTAAATTTATTTGAATTTATAATAAGATTTATAAAAAATAGCTCATTTCCCATTATCTGTGGGCTAATTAGGAAATTACTAATAGTTAGTATTTTCTTGATCACTTTATCATTTTCTGCTCAGCTCTATAAGACGATCACTTTAATGCACTAGGTAGGTTTCTAGATAGGTGGTGACTCACATAAAACTACTTAAAAACCAACCAGGCTTAGACTTATCCCAGTTTTTTTACATAATCAGTCAAAATATACACTAAATCATCCACACTTATAGTATTATATAGAAAAGAGATTTAAATCAAGTAGACTAATATTGAAAATAATTATTTTGATATTTTATTTTTAATTTTATTATTTTCATACAACAAAAATTCTTGCGGGATAAAATTCACATAAAAATAATTTTCATAACAAATTTATCATTTTCCTAATGTGATTATTATTTTTTTGATACCATGGTTTGACCATCACCCAGTATCTGAAGTTTCGCCCCAACTAATCTGAATCGATCACTGTAGGGCCCACTTTGTGGGGCGGATCTCTCAACATTGTTTTTTCCGTGTCTAAGGAGAGTCGAACTCCTGACCGCTGCAAGGCGCACTAATGTGATTATACTTTTATACGTAATTTTCTACTTAATTATAGTTACCGTTGCTACATCTTAATTAAATTTAGAAACTATATTGATTGTAAGGATAATATTACTTAATTTTACTATATCAAAATGTATAAAATTTTAATAAAAAATACAACCAAAATACTTAATGCATTTTTTAATTTTATACATTCTCGTATGTACAAAATTATACCTAACATTAATTTTATACATATTTTTCTTAATTTGGGTTTAAAAGATACTTTCAAAATTTTAAGAATTTTTGAAAATTTTTCTGAATTTTTAAACCCAGGAAATTAATTTTAAAGTCTTAGGGACCAAACTGTAACAATTCAACGATTTTGGGAATTTCTAAAAAAATGTAGGGACTTTACTAGTACATCTTAAGAAATTTTGGGACCTCATGCAAATAAAATATTATAGGGACCGGTTTGCAAAAAATCAATGACTTATTTATGAGTTTGGGACAAGTGTCTCTCTTAAAAAAAATAATTCTTTAAGAAAATCATTTAATACAAAATACACATATTTCCAAAACAGGAAAGATTGACCACTATTTATTAAATAAATAAATATTTAAATATTGTAAATTTTTAAATGTCCTTCATCGCCCAAATAATTTTTTTCTAGTGGGCCACCATATGTACCCATAATGTGTATCAATGTGCATGTATTAGATTGAATGAATTTAAAAACACAAATTCAGCCCATTTGTTTCGTCTTTATGCATTGTTCACATTGACTTCTTCAGCCAACAGTTCCCCGAGGTCCCGACCTGGAACCAGTCTCTTCCGACGAGTCTATATGTCGAAAAACCGTTGAAAAGTAAAAAAAATGCTCCAAAATAATTTTTGAAAATATGGTTTTAATTGTAATGATGCAAGAATTCTAATTTTGGGTTCAATTTTTCAAAAAACTAAGATTTTTGGGCCAAATATTCAAAAATTCGAAAACCTAATTTTTTGAAAAATTTTGAAATTTGTTGGAATCTTGAAGGCAGAGTACAAAATAGCTCTGATACTAAATATAATATTATATTGCGAATCAAGTATAATAATAATTGAACCAACGTCTGATGGTTCAGTTGGTTCGGAGACTGACGCCCCTTAATCATGGTCGAGATTTCGATCCCCCGTGGGAACGGAAAAATAAGCGCTGGTAGACCTGCTCCTCAATAGGGCTCTGCAAGCGGTCGACCCAGATTAGTCGGGACGAAACTCCAGATACTGGGTTGGTGGCCCAGCCATGGTACAAAAAAAAGTATAATAATAATTGAACATAAATAAAAATAATTCAAAAAAGGAGATCGAATATATCTCTGACTATTCGTAATTCCGACGATTGTGATAGTATCAGAATGATTCTTGGGATGTGCACGAACTTTCTAAGCCATCAATTTCACTCAATAGGTAGTGTCGAGTTTAGAAATTTAAATTTAGAGACCAAATGTACTGAAAGGGGTTTTTTATAGGCTCACAACCATCAAAAAACTATTAAAACTCTATAATTATTACCTTAGATTATTGTGAAATATTATGAGAATATAATTAAATATTCAAAACAAAAAACAACATTAATTATGTGGAAGTTTGAATGGGATACCAAAATCTGACTAAATATAACTCAATTTAAATCTCTTTTATTTTTTATCACATTTAATTTCTTTCGGTTAATTTTTCCACTATTGTTTGAAAACATTGAATTTATGGGATTTAAATTTTTAAAAAATTCCTAACATGAAGTTCCCACAGTTGCACTTCTTCCCGCGGTTCACATACCATTCATCGCTTGCACTAAAGGTTGACAGAATTAAGGCGAACAGAATTAGCACTTGAGATTTTGGATATTTTTGTTTCACTAAAGTCTGATATAAAGCTATACTGATTTTGACTTAACAGCATTTCTTTGTTTGTTCAACCTACCAGCCTGATAGAAATGGACCACCAACTATCAATTTAAGAAAAATATCTTCAGTGCAAATGCCCTTGCTTAGGTTTGAGAAAGACAAAGTTGTTTGAAGTTCGATGTTGTTGACTGAACATGATAGAACTAATGGAAAAATATACAAGTAAACAAAAAATGCAAGAAGAAATTGGGGTTAAACAATTTCTCATCAATTAATTAGACCAAGAATCATGTGATAATTGTGTCATTTTTGGGGCTTTGCATATATCTACAAATGGGGATTGTTCAATTGGTTTGCTTCTTCATATACGTAAAAAATGCCTCCGATAAGTTTTGAAGCCTGCACTTTGCTAGGTACATATTATGTTCCTTGGTATTATGAAAGGGCAATGGCATTTTTTTTGGGTCTACCGGTCTTATAATAAATTAATTAATCTTTCAACCGTATCAATTGGACAAAAAAGGTACGACGTGTTCATGGGGCTTGATTACTGTCTCAGTCCTTGTCCCCAAATTTGTACAATGGAAGGTTGATTATCTAAGACATGTTGAGACTTTGGCATAACTAGATTGACAAACTTAAAATTTTTTACTTCTTCAGTGATCTGTATCTTGCCATACACACTAATATCCCATCTTAAGTGGAAGTTTAGAACCTTCACCTTCCCTATTAATGGTACCCTGACCAGATATGATCTACAAATTTCTCTAGATGTCTAACACATTAGAAAGATTGCCTAGTTTGGTAGAAGATATCCACTTGGTTTCCCGTCAATAATTGCAGGTGAATGTGCAAAAGTTGAAATTTAGTTTCACATAATTTATATACTTGTATCTAAAATGCAAACATCGGCAGATGAGAGATTTCTGCAATTGATAACAGTACAAACAGATAAATTCAATGTATACAATTCCAAATATGTTGAAAAATGATAAACCAACTGGGAGTCATCTGCCTCTTGTACAATATTTCAAGCAGAGGCTTTACAATATGTTGAAGCTACATGAAACCTTGGTGCATGCTGGTAAGGTTTTCTCAGCCTGTTGTGCATGCTGTTATTTTATACAAGCATCTGAAAACCTTTTCTCCTTGGAACTGATATGATGATTATAATCATGTTGACATTTGGGTAGAATATCCGGATGATCTTGTGGAGAACAATGAAAAGGCTTTGGTGGTATCTGTAAGGATTCAAGGCTTCCCTCTAACATTTCTGTGACTTTACTCATGGATGGACGATCATCAGGATTGGTTTGAATGCACCATAAACTCACTAAAATCATCATCTTTGAAATTTCTTCATCTTTTCCATTTTCAATCGCAACAAGCCTTGAATTCTCTTGTGATTCAAGACACTTGTATATCAATTGCGGGAAGTACATTTCACTGGTTCTGGAGACCCCAACGTCCAGGTTCTTTCTTCCACCTACCATCTCAAGCACCATCATTCCATAGCTGTAGACATCGGATTTGTGAGAGACTCCTCCGAAGCTTGTAAGGGCTACCTCAGGAGCAATATACCCAATTGTTCCTCTTGCACCATCGATTGATATCTTGCTCTCTGTCTTCTTGCAGAGCTTAGCAAGGCCAAAATCGGAGATCTTTGGACAAAAATTTTCATCTAAGAGGATGTTGTGAGGTTTAATGTCAAAATGTACAATTCTTGTGTTACAACCTTGGTGCAAGTATGCAAGTCCTTGAGCAATTCCAACCGCAATTCTGTGGAGTGTTTCCCACTCCAAATTACGACCGGTCTCTGAAGATCCTTTATCAAATATGAACTTATCCAATGAGCCATTGGCTATGAATTCATAAACTAGAGCTCTTTTACTCCTCTCATAGCAGAAACCAAGAAGACTGACTACATTAACATGGGAAGTTCTGCTGATGGCGGCAACTTCATTAACAAAGTCTTCTCCATCACCCTTCAACCCAGTCAAGACCTTGACTGCCACAATACGGTCATCAGGTAGCTTTCCCTTGTAAACACAACCAAAGCCTCCATGGCCGAGCTTTTCAGCGAATGAATTGGTCATTCTCTTAATATCTGAATAGCTGTATCTCTGTGGAAAGATGCTCGCATAATTCCTCATAAATGCCTCAATGTTTTGCTTAGTTTTCACTTCTATCTTCCATAGAACTGACACGCATAACAATTTCCTTCTAAATATGTAGGTCAGAACAATTAAGGCAACTAAAATCACAGCCGAAATGCCTGCATTTACAGAATAATACTTAAAAGGCCACAACTGAACCATCATGACTAATAAGTAACTTCCAAATCATTTCTGTGGCAAAAACCAGTTAAATTAGAAATTAGTTTGGAATACATTTACCTATTATAAATATCATAATTCCGTTGGAATGCTTTCCTGCAGGATAAAATATACTCAATTCCGTTAGATAGGCATTCAGATGGGTCACATGTTGTAATCTGAACATAATGTGGTCTACGATGGAAAATTCACTATATTTACCACGAGAAGGCAGACAACCTATAGTCATCAAACGTATTAACCCTAGCTGAAATAAAGAAAAAGTAGCAAGAGGCTTCAATTTCGGGTATGTTCCAGCACAACAAGGGATATACCCTTAAAACATTAGATCAATTGGCCCCATCAATTTGGGTATAAGTCCCATTCTAGAGACCCCATCAATTTGGGTTTATCCAATGGCTGGGGATAAAGAAAGAAAATGACAACATCAATAAGTTTTGTCACTTTTTCAAGTGATAGAGAAATGGGGTTAAATGACACTGGAATACCTAGGTATATAAAACCTTAAAACTTAAGATGAAGAATTCGGACACACCACATACCTGTAATAAGTGGATGACAAGAAGAAGGATGAGCCCCATTCTCACAAAAACAAACGAACCATTAGTGCTTTTATCAAACCCACACTGCCCACCGGACCAAACACAGTTTTCACACTCGGAATTGCTGGCATTCCAATTTAGCCCAAACCCTTCATCTATTGCCCCAAGCAAATTACTTGTGGACAAATTGCTCTCCAGAAACTGAGCATTCCCTTGGTACACAGGAACAATGACATTGGTTGCACAAATCCCACTAAGGTTCAGAACCGATGTCAAAATCCTAGTCACATAGTACCCAGTAATACTATTCCCAGTGGTTGCGTCGTCACATGTAAATTCTATGGACAGTGACGTAATTGCAAGGGAAACATAAATAGGTTGGCAACCATAATATAGAAAGATGTTTTGGGTATTTTGGGTATAGCTGAAAAAAACATAATCTATGGTGGTATTCTCATAATCACTAGGGCAGTAAGTGCCCCAGTAATCTGACCTTGTGAGTTCGAGAGTATAGGTGATGTTGTTAATACCCATGACCCGGAATTGCTGGGACAGGATATTAATTTTCGGTGTCTGGCCGGAACAGTTGAGATGGAATTTCGGGTGCCCGCGGAATTCTGGACGGTTTTACCCCCAGAATGGATATCCTATGTTTGCGATATTCCCACACTCGAACGTCTGGCTGCAGTTGGAATACCGGTAATCTGGGGGATCATCGGCTTGTGAGGTTATGATCATGGAGAAGAAGAAGAGAAGGGCTGGGATTATGCGGGAACTCATATTGGTATGAGAGAGAGAGAGAGAGAAAGAGAGAGAAGTGGAATAAGCTGAATGGTCTAATATGGTAACAACTCTTCTACAAAGGCTGCTCTCAGAAAGCAACCACTTGGTGACGTATGCATGTGCTCCTATTTTTCTCTGTCTTATCTTTCAACAAACAAGTCAAAATTCGATTAAGAATTATGCAGACAAAGCAAAATTGGAGGGCCACCAGCAGCAGAAAAGGAAAACTAATACCCAAATTGCATAATTTGATTAAAAATTGGAGAATAATTAGTTATTGGAGATTAACATCTAATTTGATTAACAAAACCATGATTTGGTGCAGAAGTATATCAAAACAAAATCCACAAAGCACAAGGCATTGACTACACGTCTCAAGATAAGCAGTAATTAGAAGACCTCGATTTGCTTAAGCTTGATAAGCACGTGTCAACGACTGTTCTCCTCCCTTTTGTTTTAAAGGGTAACCTAAAGGATCCGAGGGAAATAGGGATTTCTTTTTTTTTTTTTTTAATATAATTGTAACCTTGAAGCTAAACATGTAGCATTCGGATTTTAACAATTATGGTTGGAACAGTAGAGCCTAGGAAGCGACTACATTATACTTGACTGATAAGAATAGTAAACAGTATGAAACCTCATCTTGCATGACAGCAATTTGACAATCTTAAAGCCTTCACTAGTGAATAAAAAGGTGACGGACACAATGGGCGAGTGTCATCGTTTCAGCATCATTAGACATATAATAAAAGCTGGATGGCCTATGGCAGACAACGTTCAACAGAACAAGCCATGAAGAATCAATACCTATAAAATGTGTAGTAAATCTATAGACCTAGGCGCAGACTGCAATATGCATGACTATTTGATCATGCAGTTGCAGTATCCCCCATCACTTCCAAAGATTCAACAATCATGAAAATCATGAATATGTATTGCAGAGAAGAAAAAACACTAGCAACAAGATTAGCTCAAGAAGCAAAGGATCAAATACCTTGCACATCACACAACTTATCACCACAAACGCAAATAGGCTCATTCAAATTCGAGTCAAATCCACATTTGCCACCAAAATTCAAACAATTTGAACAAGCCCCATCATAAGCGCTTTTATACACTACGTCAAACCCCAGCATCAAAGCATCCTCAAGACTAATACTGCTCAACCCAAGACTCAATGACACGCTTTTAAACACCGGAACCTCTACAGAAACATGACAGTCAATGAATTGCAAAATAGGGTCACTTGGAACAGGACCAATAAAGTAATAAGCAGCCATAGAAACCCCACTAAAGTTGCAGAGTAATTGATTTGTCGGCTTAATAAGGGTTTCAACAGAAGAGCATCCGTAGAAGATGGTGAGGTTTTCAAGATTGGTAGAAAATGTAAAAACAGCGGAATTTAGAGTGGTGTTAGTGTATTCATGTGGGCAAACGTTGTTAAAGTAATCCGATCTTGCTAAGGTTAGTTTGTTCTGTTTTTGGTCAATGTTAAGGACTCTGTAGTGCTGAGAATCGACAGTTATTTCCGTTATGGAATCAGACAGGCAGTTGAGCTGGAACTCCGGCGGTCCACAGTAGACCGGCCGGTTTGATCCGGTGAATGGGTATGTAATATTCTGGATGGAACCGCAGTTGTATTGAAGGGCGCAATCTGGGTAAAGCTGGTTAGCAGAGGAAAACAAAGGAAAACAAGGGAAGAGTATGACAAAGAAAAGAGGAAGAAACATTGTGGGAGGTGAGAATTGAGAGAGAGAGAAGCATGATAAAGTTCGTGGGGTTTGAGAGAGGAGAGAGAGAGAGAGAGAGAGAGAGAGAGAGAGAGAGTTCAATTTTGAGGAATGATGACGAATGAGAGGAAAGATAGCGACAGCTTGACAATGGAGATATGTGAGAAAACGACAGGTTAGGAAAGATGGTTCGGTGGTGGGTGTGTCATAAAATCAGTATAATTTCCAACAAAAAAAAAAAAATCAGTAAAATTATAAGTATGCACCCGCAGAATACGAAGCAGATTTACATATGGGGTTCGGTGTCTGCGTTAGTCAGTGTAGGAAGGAGTCCTTTGTCATCATATGTTAATTCAGTCCATTTGTTGATGGCAGGAGCAATTAAGATTTTTTTTTGAGCCGGGGGGGGGGGGGGTTTTAAGAGCAGCAATTAAGATGATGAAAAATGGCTGGCAACCAGACCCTTGCACGCTTGGCCCGGCTGGGCTGAGCCGAATAAGCCCAACGTTAGACTCGACCTGGGATGGCATGGGCTTGTTAGGTTCAGTCCTGACCCACTATTCATCAGGTTTTCATATCAGGATTGACCAGATGATCAGCCATGTCCAGCCCAAGTCCAATTTTTTCTTGTTGTCCCCACCTTGGGCCCGGTCTAGACCCAGCGCTTTTCACATGTCTGACAGTTTCTTTCTCCTGTGTACGTTTCTAGGAGATGATTAGTCCACAAGAAAAGAAATTGGTTGTTAAAACTTCAAGCTATTCATATTTTCCAAAGAGAATAAAAGTCAGCAGTAGCACGTTGATTCTATATTATATTATTCCTAGACGAGTCCAGTAATTGGTTAAGAAATCATGTGTGAATTACGTCCCACACCAATGACAGTCCAAATCACATGTTCAAACCAAAGGCAAAGGCACTCAATCAAAGAAAGTAAGTATTAATTAAAAGTCATCAAATACAAGTCATAGTATACTAAATATGCTATTTATCCCCTAATGGTGCTAGCTGCTAATTTTAATATATTTGAAACTAAAATAATGTGGTCTACGACGGAAAATTCACTATATTTACCACGAGAAGGCAGACAACCTATAGTCATCAAATTATTAACCCTAGCTAAAATAAAGAATAAGCAGCAAGAGGCTTCAATTTCGAGTATGTTCAACCCCTTTGCAATAACCAGGAATCGGAAAAAGATGAGTTCAGCACAACAAGGGATATACCCTTAAAACATTAGATCAATTGGCCCCATCAATTTGGGTATATGTCCCATTCTAGAGACCCCCATCAATTTGGGTTTATCCAATGGCTGGGGATAAAGAAAGAAAATGACAAGATCAATAAATTTTGTCACTTTTTCTAGTGATAGAGAAATGGGGTTAAATGACACTGGAATACCTGGGCATATAAAACCTTAATAACTCGAAACTTAAGATGAAGAATTCGGACACACCACATACCTGTAATAAGTGGATGACAAGAAGAAGGATGAGCCCCATTCTCACAAAAACAAACGAACCCATTAGTGCTTTTATCAAACCCACACTGCCCACCGGACCAAACACAGTTTTCACACTCGGAATTGCTGGCATTCCAATTTAGCCCAAACCCTTCATCTATTGCCCCAAGCAAATTACTTGTGGACAAATTGCTCTCCAGAAACTGAGCATTCCCTTGGTACACAGGAACAATGACATTGGTAGCACAAATCCCACTTAGGTTCACAACCGACGTCAAATACCTAGTCACATGGTACCCAGTAATACTATTCCCAGTGGTTGCGTTGTCACATGTAAATTCTATGGACAGTGACGTAATTGCAGGGGAAACATAAATAGGTTGGCAACCATAATATAGAAAGATGTTTTGGGTATTTTGGGTATTTTGGGTATAGTTGAAAAAAACATTATCTATGGTGGTATTCTCATAATCACTAGGGCAGTAAGTGCCCCAGTATTCTGACCTTGTGAGTTCGAGAGTATAGGTCATGTTGTTTATACCCATGACCCGGAATTGCTGGGACAGGCTATTAATTTTCGGTGTCTGGCCGGAACAGTTGAGATGGAATTTAGGGTGCCCGCAGAATTCTGGACGGTTTTGCCCCCAGAATGGATATCCTATGTTTGAGATATTCGCACACTCGAACGTCTGGCTGCAGTTGGAATACCGGTAATATAACACCAAGCTAAAAAAAAAAAAAAAAAAAAAAAAAAAAAAAAAGGGATTGGAGACGCAGCGTTTTGGGGCAAAACGCTGCGTCCCCAATTTGGGGATTAGGGTTAAAACCCTAACCCCCCTTCTCTCTCTCCCTCTCTCTCTCTCTCTCTCCCGACCTTTCATCTTCCGTGGCTGTCTGTCTTCCTCCGCGACCGTTCGCCTTCCTCCGCCACCGCCACCGCCACCGCCATCGCCACCTTCTTCCTTCTTCTTCTTCTTCTTCTTCTTCTTTTTCTGCTTCTTCTTCTTTCTTCCCGCGGCTCACTCTCCTTTCTGCAGTCACGATCGTTTGCGATCTCACCTCCTTCGCAAGCTCCGCCGAGCTCCGCCGAGCGCCGCCACCGCGCGATCTCGCTTCCGTCCGCGAACAGCCGCCACCAGCAGCAACCCCCTCCTTCTGCCACCATCGCGCGAGCTTGAGCGCTCCACAGCGCGATTCCTCCACGCGAGCCTGATCGCGCCATAGCGCGCGATTGTTGCTTCCTCGCGCGATCGAGCCACCGAGCAGGACCCAGCCCGCAGTGCGAGCCTAGGCCACGAGCAGGACCCAGGCTGCGAGCTCGAGCGAGGCCGCGAGCGCACGAGCCAGCGCACGAGTGCACGCGGCCCAGCGCACGAGCGCGCTCGGCCCAGCGCACGAGGGCGCGCGGCCCAGCGCACGAGCGTGCACGGGTGTACGGCCCAGCGCGCTTCAGCACACGAGCGCGCTTCAGCGCACGAGCGCGCTCGAGCCGGCCCACGAGCGCACACCAGCACAGCGCACCAGCGCACGGGCGAGCACCAGCCCGCAGGCCCATCAACAGCAAGCCCACGGGCCCACCAGGCCCATCGGCCCGACAGCCGCAGACCCATCAGCCAGAGGCCCACCGGCCATAGGCCATCAGCCCGCTAGCCCGTCAGCCCACTGGCCCGCTGACCAGCGAGCCCGCTAGCTATAGCCCACGAGCCCAGTCCGGCCCGTGGCCCGCTAGCCCACGACGACCCGTGACCCTCTGCGTAGGTAAATGAATTCTCGATTTCGTGTACGTACTAGGGTTTCGAAAATTATTGGTAATTTGACTTAAATTTCTCACTTGTGTTTCAAATGGTAAACATTACAGGTTTTAGACCAGGTTGACGGGCGAACGAAAGCTAGATCCGAAAATCCGAGAAACCCTAGGTGAGAGAAATGTAACTTTTTCAACATTTGAATTATTCTATCGAAATTAGGTCGAATTTAGATCGAGAGTTACATAATATATTGAAATGTGTGAAATCCGAGGAAAATTAGACAAAAAAATGAGAAATATTAGAAACTCGTCCATTGGTGAGTCAGATGAGTCGAAATTGAGGAAACGAGAATCTATAACGAAGTTTTGTAAATTATGTGGTATATATTTGGAAGGGAAAAATTGAAAATCCCTGATTTGGCTTTTATTTGATATTAAATGTTGATAATCTGATTTAGGTTGATCTTTTGGAGACTCGAGCAGTCAGATCCGATTTGGCTTGTCAGTAGGGAGTGACTTCCCTCCCGTAAAACTGTGAGTGGGACTTTGACATTGGCTATTGATTGAAAACCATGTTTCAAAAATACTTTTAAATAACATATTTCTGCAAATGTCTGATTGTTAGAATTTTCGAATATTTGATGAATGTTTTGTAACCTTTGGAGTGTCTAAATTTCTGACTTTATTGATATGCATCCATGAGTTTTGATAATTGAATATTGTGCCATATTTTCGACAGATTGATATGTTTTAATTCTTCCATTGCATTGACACATAGTTTTAAATGGATTTACTTACATATTTGGGCTGTATGCCCGGCCGACTTTATGATATTATGCATTGGGCTGTATGCCCGGCCGACGTTATGATATTATGCATGGGGCTATATGCCCGGCCGACTTGGTGATGGGATGCATGGGGCTACGTGCCCGACCGATATGATATTGTGATTCGTAGCTACGAAGGACATCTGGTAGAGGCACCCCTTGTGTCCGGATACGCTTCGGCCGGAGGTATCCGCCAGATTGTCATGTGTATGGGTGTCCCAGGTTGACCCTCATCGGAGAGGACATTGAGTACGGCTCCGTCTAGCACCAGGCGGGGGCACCATATACGGCCGACTAGTTATATGTACATTATTATTATTTGCAGGTTAGTTGGGGTAGCCTGTGGCCAACATTGGGGCAGAGAGCCATTATTTAATACTTGTATTTAGAAAAACCCCCAATGCGCCGTCCTTGGTCGAGGTAGACCATTGCCGGGAATATTTCATTGGCCGGCTCTTCACAATATTGATGTAAATATTGGATGCATATCTTGCTTTTTTATGTGTGCGTATTATATATGATTTTGAAATAACATGATCGGTTTGCACACTGTGGAAATTTTCTTATCTTATGCTTTGATACTCCAAATTCACCCTAGATATTGATAGTATGATGTCAATCCCCTCACTTATTGAGTATCCTCCCATAGATACTCACCCCTCGCTTTTTTTCCCACAGGATTAGTGTTGGATCGAGGAGATATCACTGGGTTTGGGTATGGACATTTTTCATCTCTTCCGCTACGATGATTGGTGACATTGTTATGTATTGGAGGTTTTAGTTTGACCAATATATTTATCAAGTTTTATGGGATGACTGTATAAATTATGAACATTTATTCGTAAAACTCTCGTATTGAATTATTTCATTGCATTGAGACATTTGTAAATATTTAAAAATAACTTGGGAATTTATTTTATATATGCGTAGAATTTAAGTCCGTTCGGTGTGGCGGCTGCTCATGCTCTAGTTGGACATGACAGTAGAGATCTGTTGCTAGGACTGCTAGAAACTTTATAGGATTGCGTTGTTCTGGATGTTGGTTGTGGTATTTGTTGATTTTGGAGAGGTCGGGATGGCCAATTGCTTATTTTTACAGGATGAATGTCATATACAGGTGAAATTGTACATGGGAAACCTCCGATTTATGAGGAGATTCTGTCCGATTTTCTGTAAAAATACAACAGGTATCCAGTGACAACGGACGACTGTTCACGATCCCAGTTCGGGACGTGACAGGTAATCTGGGGGATCATCGGCTAGTGAGGTTGTGATCATGGAGAAGAAGAAGAGAAGGCTGGGATTATGCGGGAACTCATATTGGTATGGGAGAGAGAGAGAGAGAGAGAGAGAGAGAGAGAGAGAGAGAGAGAGAGAGAGAGAGAGAGATAGAAAGAGAGAGAAACGTGGAATCAGCTGAATGGTCTAATATGGTAACAACTCTTCAACAAAGGCTGCTCTCAGAAAGCAACTACTTGGTGACGTATGCATCTGCTCATATTTTTCTGTGTCTTATCTTTCAACAACCAAGATAAAATTCGATTAAGAATTATGCAGACAAAGCAAAATTGGAGGGCCACCAGCAGCAGAAAAGGAAAACGAATACCCAAACCGCATAATTTGATTAAAAATTGGAGAATAATTAGTTATTGGAGATTAACATCTAATTTGATTAACAAAACCATGATTTGGTGCAGAAGTATATCAAAACAAAATCCACAAAGCACAGGCATTGACTACTCGTCTCAAGATAAGCAGTAATTAGAAGACCACGATTTGCTTAAGCTTGATAAACACGTGTCAACAACTTTTCTCCTCCTTTTTGTTTTAAAAGGGTAACTTAAAGGATCCAAGGGACATAGGGATTTTTTTATTTTAAATAATTTTTAGACACATCCATGAACCCCCCCTAATAATTTAATTGTTTCGATAATTATCACTTACTGTAATAATTAAGTATACACAAAAATTATAAAAAATTAGAAATAATAAATCTCTAATTTTCAAATGGGTCGGACCTGGTATTTCATGCACACGAAAAATTGATTAGTTTTATATTTAATTAAAGAAAAAATATTTGTTCGACGTATATGGTGTACAAGAATAGCGAATCTAATTAGATAAAGAAATTATAAACTGAAATGATATGTTGAAATTTAATCTTGGTACAGATGTTGTCGCACCTATGTTTTTCCGAGGAGCTATGATTATCTAGACAATTAACATGAACATAGTCCAAAGAAGCCAGCAATATACCAGTCTATTCCATTCTATATAATTGCTCTACCACTCTAGATCATAATTAAGAATCCTTTATAATTTACTCCAGTGAAAAAAGTTGGGATAAAATCAAAACCTGGAAGTATCGGAACAACATGAATCCTTAGATGGGGACTAGATTATATTCCTTTGCAAGTACTAAGAAATGTCAAGGAAAAAACCGAGGGACATACCTGATCCTGGACTGTTCGATCCAGTTGTTTGACAACTAGCCGGAAATGGCTGATCCTCACAAAAACATACAAAATGGTTTGTGCTAGAGTTGTAGCCTCACTGTCCGTTTGACTCTCTACATGCCTCACACAAGGAATTGTTTGCATCCCATTGTAGCCCAAACCCACCATCCAGGACTTGAACCAAATTATTACTAGTCAGATCGTCCTGTATGGCCTGTGCATTTTCTTCATAAACCGGAACATTTACATTTATTCCACAAGTTGCCCGAACAGTAATATTATTGTCTGATGTCAGGTTTTTCAAAGTGTAGTAGCCGGTCACATTGTTGTTGTCTATGTCGCAGGAGAATTGGTTTGAAATATTCCCGGCAAGATCTATGAGTGATCTGGCGCAGTTGTAGTAGAGGAACATGTTCTGGGTGTTTGAAGTGTACTCGAAAAATGAAGAATCTATAGTGGTGTTAGCAAATTCGCTGGGACAGTAAGTATCCCAGTAATCAGCCCTTGTAACGTTGAGGGTGTAGGAGGTGTTATATATATGGAGTACTCGAAACTGCAGCGATTCCATGGTCATCAATGGTGTATCACCCGTGCAGTTGAGCTCAAATTCAGGGCGACCACAGTAATCTGGCCGGTTCGGTCCCAAAAAAGGATATCCGATGTTTGCAATACTCCCACACTGAAACGTTTGGCTACAGTGTGAGTATCGATAATCCGCACATGAAGTTTTCCGGACATGAAGAAGGAATAAGATCACAAGCATGGAAAAGAGAGAGGATTCCATTTCCAGTTTGAGAGAGAGAGAGGGTAGGGGGGAGAGTTATAGATACAAGAGAGAAAGGGAGAACAAATTTCAAGAGGTATGGTATGTTCAGCTGCCTATTTTCAATCGACTACGCAATGGGAAAATTATGACTTTTGACCTGGTTTTGGCTGCCCCTAGATGGCTATTTTTTAAAACTAAATAGAAGCTTCCCCTCGGAAAGTCTTGGCTATTGCAGCACCACATGACTGTTTCAAAGTTAAGCCCGGAATGACTTTTGTCAATTGGTCCATTCAACAAATAATAATAATACTAGACAGTTGTTGTAACACTGAAAAAAAAAAAAAAAAAAAAAAAAGGGCTTAAAGCCCTAATTCTCTTTACTTTTCTCTCTCTCTCTCTCTCTCTCTCTCTCTCTTTCTTTCTTTCTCTTCTCCTCCGCCGCTGCTCTCCTCCTCCGTCGCCCACCGCCTCACCTTCCTCCCGCGATCGCCGCCGCTGCAGCGCCTCTCGTCAGCAGCCTTTCTCCCCCGCGCAGCGCGATCTCCTACGAGCTGCGCTAGCCCAGCCGAGCGCGCGACTGTCCGAACACTCCACAGCGCGAGCGCGCGCCTGCTCGGGAGCTCACTTGCGCACCCCGCTCCAGCGTTTCAGCCTCTGCACAGCGTGCATTTGCGCGATCTCCCGCGAACGCTGCCGCCTCGAGCCATCGCGAGCCATGCGCGCGATCTCCCGAGAACCAGCACGCAAGCCAGTGCGCGACCCAGCATGAGCCAGCGTGCGACCCAGCTCGCGACCGGCGCGAGCCAGCGCGCGACCCAGCTTGCGACCCAGGGCTAGCTAGCGCGCGACCCAGCTCGCGACCCAGCGCGAGCCCTAGCCTGTGAGCGGGCCAGCCCACCAGCGGCCCAAGGCCCAGTCCAGCCGCGGCCCACTGCAACCCACGAAGCCCGCTGCAGCCAGCAAGCCAGGCTGAGAGCCCGCGAACCACCAGCGGGCCAGCCCGCTAGCAGCCAGCCTACCGGCCCGCGAGCCCGTGACGGCCCGCGAGCCCGTGACCGGTTTTCCCCTTCGAGAGCTCACCTGCATCTTCTGTACTGCAGGTAACGAATATATTTGATTGATATTCTAGGGTTTGGTGTTAGAAATTTAATGGTTTCTAATATATTTGAAATTTGGAAATATTATAGGTTTTAAACCAACCCGACGAGCGAACAACAGTTAGGTCTGAAATCCGAGAAACTCTAGGTGAGAGAAACGCACTCACTTCACAGTGTGAATAAATTTTCCCTTATTAGGGTTTTATTTGATATAAAATTTGATGATTTAATTAGCTTTGTCTTTTGGAGAGTCGTTGAAAAGTAGGGAGTGACCACCCTCCCTAGATAAGTGAGTGGAACTCTAATCTCTTGCATAAAATAGTAAAACGTGTTTTCTATCGTGTTTTCGATAAAATATGCTTTTGATATGCATTGATCTGACATATGATATTGAATTTCAAAACCGTTTTGTGATTATTGGAGTGTCTCGAAATATGTTTACGATGACCATGCATCCATGGTTTGAAATGAAAACAAAACTTGTGCCATTTCTTGATAATTGATAAATTTCCTTTTCTATCGTTGCATTAATATGCTGTTTTGAAATGATTTGATGAAACGTATTGGCACGCACACTTGAAATGCTTTGATGAACTATGTGGGTCGGATGCCCATTAGTTATGCGATGATATGATTTTACTTGTGGGACGTTGTGTCCTGGGACGTTGTGCCCTTGTGATAATATGGGACGTTGTACCCTTGTGATACTATGATGATTCCGTAGCTACGAAGGGCGTTTGTAGAGGCACGGGTTGCCCAGATACGCTTCTGCAGAAAGTATCCGCAAACGTCATTTATTCTAAAGGCTATACGCACGGCCGGTTGAACCCACGAAGGGGAAGGACGTGTGTGACGCCACCGTCTAGCACCGGGCAGGGTCCTATACACATTGATGAGTTAGCCCCAGCAAACTCATGGCCAACGTCGGGATAGAGAGCGTTTTAAAGTCTATGCATAATAAAACCCCCGATATGTCTGTCCTTGGTCACGGTTGACCTTTGCCAGGACCATTTTTGGCTCGCTCTGATGTTACTTGATTTTAAATGGATGCATACATGGTTGTTATCGTGTGATTGATTAAATGAATTTCAAATTGCTAAACATATCATGTTTTGCCGGGAAAATGTAAATTTTGATTCAAATGATGTTATTTGACACTCCAAATTGTTCACTCATGCTATTTATACTTGATATTATCTCCCTCACTCACTGAGTATCTTCCCATGATACTCATCCCTCTCTTTTCCCTCTTCAGACAGGTTTGTTGTGATAAAGCGACATTACAGGCTCTAGAGCGGAGTTGGTATTTCTGACGGTGAGATTTACTTCCAACTTAGTTTCGATCCTGCGAGATATTGATATTGAGGTCTGTAGTTGGCCGTGTACTTATTTTTGGATAACTGTATAATTTAACTCTCATATTTCCTTTGCATTGATGCGATTGTACGTATTTGAGTGTTACTTGGGAAAATTATTGTATATTTCATAAAATTTAGGTCCGCTCGGTGTGGCGGCTGTTCATGCTCTAATTGGGCAGGACAGTAGAGGTCTGTGGTTAGGACTACTAGAAACTTGTAGCCTTGCGTTGTTCTGGATGCTGGCGGTGGTGTTTGTTGATTTTGGCGAGGCCGGGATGGCCATTTATTTAAATTATAGATTGATTTTGATTATACAGGTTTAATTGTACACTGGAAACCTCTGATTTATGGGGAGATTCTGTCCGATTTTCTATAAAAATACAGCCGGCATCCTACGGCAACGGGCGGCTGTTCACGATCCCGGTTTGGGGCGTGACAGTTCGATTGGTATCAGAGTCTCTAGGTTTGAGAAAAGATAAAAGTCTTCCCAAGTATATGACAAGTCCTCAATGCATTAGAGAGTTTCATACAGTCATTTAAAGACCCATACTTGGCCATAGGCATATAAGTCCTTTTAGATGATGGAGTTGGATACATAACGTTTCTAACTCGTTATTTCGCATTTAAATATTGAGTCATAGTTCATTTATTTTAGGGGGTTAGTTACGGAGTAACTAATCCTAATTCTTGATTTTTATCTACTAACAATGTATTTTTCGTAGAATTATGCCACCTAAACGTGGTAGGAGAGGTGCTAGATTCGCCTCACTTGAGGGTCTTATAGTGCCTGATACACCTAGGGCACCTGAGGCGCCACGAGTACCAGAGGTTGCTTCCTCTACTCGAGCACGCTCACCAGCGCCCCCCAGCACCTCCACCGGCTGCTACAGCCGAGATTCCTCCACCACCACTCGATGCCTTGAGACAGTGGCAGGAGTGGTGCAGTAGATATGGGGCGCAGATGCCACCACCTTCACTACAGACTCCAGCGACCGCACCTGCGGCCGTACCTGCTCCTTCGGCATCGATTCCTCCTTCGGTGGCCGGTCCTTCCGTTTCTACTCCGACCGATGAGACGCCGGCTACTTTGAGGCGCATCCACGAGCTCACTCAGTTGGTCAAAGAGTCTCGACGGCTCGGATGCACAGACTTTTCAGGATCCAGTGATGCAGTAGCGGTGAAACACTGGATCAACAGGATTTGTAGGATCCTTACAGATTTGGGGTTGTCAGAGGAGCTCAGATTGAGAGTTGCTGAGAGACTCCTCGACGGAGATGCCCTCTCGTGGTGGGAGGCTATCCGTGACAGTGCTACACAGACCCTGCGGTGGGAGGACCTTTTACGAGAGTTCGACCGTAGGTACTTTACTCCGTTCCAGCAGGACCGGATGAGGACGGAGTTCCTACACTTACGTCAGGGGACGAGGTCAGTTTCAGAGTACGAGGCTGAGCTTAGACGACTAGCGGCCTTTATCCCCGATATGGCTACACCGGCTCAGATGAGGTTCAAGTTTGAAGATGGCCTCCAATTGAGCATCAGGAAGTATATGACGGTGACTCCCTTTTTTATACTATCAGAGGTGATTGATTCTGCGTATCGGGCGGAAGAGATCGTCCGAGCGGAGGCTAGATAGAGGGAGAGTCACCAGAAAAGGAAGACTAGGTCACAGGGTGGACAGTCTTCGAAGAGGGGTAGAGGTTCTGGATATCCCGGAGGTTCTTCTAGCTACAGACCAGCAGCACCGGGACAGGGACCTCGACCACAGGGTTTTTGGGCACCAGCTCCTAGTGTCTCTACACAGTCTACTACACAGAGACCGCCCTTCTGCTGTAGATGCAGCTGTCACCATGCCTTTGGGGCATGTAGAGTACCAGTTACTTGCTTCCAGTGTGGGAAGCAAGGTCACGTTAGGAGTGTCTGTCCCGATTTAGGTCGAGGAGGATCGACTTTGTAGAGTCGTACTGGTACGTCTGGCATAGGACAGCAGGGAGCACCTGCGCACTTAGCTCTTACCGCTCCCCGGACTGCAACCGGGAGTAATACAGTGCCAAGATCGTCGCGACAGCAGCCTAGAGCCCAGGCTCTTGTGTTTACGATGACAAAGAGGACGCACAGGCAAACCCTGATATTATTATGGGTAATCCTCCCGCAGACCCCTCAGTGTAGTACTTTTGTGTATTTTCTGTATGAGCTTATTGTATATCATGATGTCGATATACAGTTTTGACTAGTTAAAACTTTAGAAGTTTAACTAGTTTGATATATATATATATATATATATATATATATATATATATTCGTTCACTTTTTCTTCGCATTTCAAATGCTGTTGATCTTTTTCTTACTTTTAGGTACCATGCGAATATTCGGTATCGACGCCCGTATTCTCATAGATACCGGGTCAAATTTTTCCTATGTGAGCGATATGTTCGCTTGTCATTCTGATAGACTTCTCTCGCCACTTGATGCGGAGATTCTGGTAGTCACTCCTCTTGACAAGCATATCATTCGAGATACAGTCTATAGGGGCTGTGAGGTCGGTATTGGAGAGGCGATATTAGAAACAGATCTGATTCCACCCCTATCACGGATTTCGATGCCATCCTAGGGATGGATTGGTTGAATATACACCGGGCTTCCGTGGATTGTTTCACGAAGGAGGTTGAGTTTAGGAGGTCCGAGCAGCCACCGTTAGTATTCCGGGGTGAGAGACGAGTGTTGCCCCACAGTATTATCTCTGTTATGAAGGCCAGACGCTTGGTACGCCATGGTTGTGTGGCTTATCTGGCTTATATTGTTGACACCACCGTTGAGGGACCAAGGCTTGAAGATGTCCCTGTAGTGCAAGAATTTTTAGATGTGTTCCCCGAGGAGCTTCCCGGATTACCACCAGTTTGGGAGTTCGATTTTGAGATTGATCTAGTACTGGGGACCAATTCTATTTCTATTCCGCCATACAGAATGGCGCCTGCTGAACTGAGAGAGCTTAAAACTCAGTTACAGGAACTTCTGGACAAGGGGTTTATTCGCCCGAGCACCTCACATTGGGGCGCTCCGGTGCTGTTTGTAAAAGAAAAAGGATGGTACATTTTGGCTTTGTGTGGATTACAGGCAATTGAATAAAGCCACCATCAAAAACAGATATCCCCTGCCACGTATAGATGATTTGTTTGATCAGTTGCAGGGAGCCAGGGTTTTTTCTAAGATTGATCTCTGTTCGGGTTATCATCAGTTGAGAATTCGGGCCGAAGATGTGCCCAAGACAGCTTTTCGCACTCGATACGGCCATTACGAGTTTTTAGTCATGTCATTTGGGCTGACTAATGCCCCAGCTGCTTTCATGGATTTGATGAATCGAGTTTTTCACGACTACTTAGATCGGTTCGTCATCGTATTCATCAATGACATCTTGATATATTCACGGAGCGATGAAGATCATGTTCAGCACCTTCGGGTGGTATTGCAGATACTCCGTGAGAAGCAGCTATATGTCAAATTCTCGAAATGTGAGTTTTGGTTTAGACAAATTGGGTTCTTGGGGCACATTGCTTCCGCGGAGGGTATTTATGTTGATCCGCGAAAGGTTGAGACTATAGTGAAGTGGGAGCAGCCACAAACAGTTATCGAGATTCGTAGTTTTCTCGGTTTGGCAGGGTATTATCGCAGATTTGTAGAGGGATTCTCCCAGATAGCTGCTCCGTTGTCGAGATTGACCCAAAAGGGGGTCAAGTTTGTTTGGGATGATCGTTGTGAGGCGAGCTTCCAGGAGCTCAAATAACGGTTGACATCCGCTCCTATTTTAGCCATTCCCACTAGTAGTCGGGAGTATATAGTGTACAGTGATGCTAGCCGACAGGGATTGGGTTGTGTTCTAATACAGGATGGTCGGGTTATTGCATATGCCTCGTGACAGCTGAAGAAACACGATCACCAAAGTCTAAAGTACTTGTTCACCCAGCGGGAGTTGAACCTCAGACAGAGGAGATGGTTGGAGTTGTTGAAAGACTATGACCTCATTATTGACTATCATCCGGGCAAGGCAAATGTTGTGGCAGATGCCTTGAGTCGAAAGTCAGCATCATCCTCACAGATGACAGAGAAAGCCTACCTTTCTTGTTTACTGGGACTCCGAGCCTTAGGAGTCGGTTTGACTAACGATGATCAGGGAGGCTTACTCGCCAGATTTGAGGTCAGGCCGACTTTGTTCGACCGTATTAGGGAGCTCCAGAGTACAGATAAGGAGATTCAGGGTTTTGCAGATAGAGTCCACAGTGCTGAGGGTGGAGATTTCAGAGTCCGTGATGATGGACTCGTCGTATTCAGAGATAGAGTGTGTGTTCCGACCGATGGTGATCTTCGACGTGCTATCCTTGAGGAAGCACATTCTTCTGCATATGCTATGCATCCCGGAGGTACGAAGATGTATCGGACCATCAGAGGTAGCTACTGGTGGTCAGGCATGAAGAGGGATATAGCATAGTTTGTGGCACGATGCTTGGTGTGCTAGCAGGTGAAGGCCGAACATCAGCATCCAGCGGGCACACTGCAGCCTCTTCCTATTCCTGAGTGGAAATGGGAGCATATTACTATAGATTTCGTGATGGGGTTGCCGCGGACTTCTACACGGCATGATGCGATTTGGGTGATTGTCGATCAACTCACTAAATCTGCACATTTTATCCCTATTCGCAGTGACTATTCCTTAAAGGCGTTGTCACGCCTCTACATTGATACCATAGTTCGGCTTCACGGGGTGCCAGTGTCGATTGTTTCAGATAGGGACCCCAGGTTCACATCTAGGTTTTGGCCCAAGTTGCAGGAGGCATTGGGTACTAGATTGAATTTCAGTACGACATATCACCCTCAGACGGACGGCCAGTCTGAGAGGACCATTCAGACCCTTGAGGACATGCTGAGGGCATGTGTGATGGATTTCCGGGGTAGTTGGGACCAGCACCTTCCACTGGTCGAGTTCGCATATAATAACAGTTATCAAGCCAGTATAGGGATACCCCCGTATGAGGCACTATATGGCAGGAAGTGCCGCACCCCGATATGTTGGGATGAGGTCGGAGAGCGACGTCTCAGTAGCGTTGAGTTGATTTAACAAACAAAGGATAAAGTTAAGGTTATCCGTGAGCGGATGAAAGCCGCCCAGGACAGACAGAAAACGTATGCTGATCGTAGGCGGCGACCTCTTGAGTTTGCTACGGGAGATATGGTTTTTTTGAGGATATCTCCTTGGAAGAGAGTTATACGGTTTAGGCAGCAGGGCAAGTTGAGCCCCAGATATATTGGGCCCTTTCGTATCCTTAAGAGGGTCGGAAGTGTGGCATATAGATTGGAACTGCCAGATGAACTCTCCCGTATTCACGACCTATTCCATGTCTCAGTACTCAGGAAATACTTGACCGATCCTTCTCATGTCCTTGAGCCACCACCTCTTGAGTTATGAGAGGACCTTAGCCTTCCAATCCAGCCCATGACTATTCTAGATCGGCAGTTTAGAAAGCTGCGGAGTAAGAAAATTTCATTGGTCAAAGTTTTGTGGAGAAGTGATCAGGTCAAGGAGGAGACCTGAGAGCCCGAGAAAGCTATGAAGAATCAATACCCCCATTTATTTACAGTGTAATTCTCTTTTAGTTTCGAGGACGAAACTTGATTTTAGGGGGTTAGAAAATGTAACACTGAAAAAAAAAAATTAGGGCTTAAAGCCCTAATTCTCTTTACTTTTCTCTCTCTCTCTCTCTCTCTCCCTCTCTTTCTCTCTATCTCTTCTCCTCCGCCGCTGCTCTCCTCCTCCGTCGCCTACCGCCTCGCCTTCCTCCCGCGATCGCCGCCGCTGCAGCGTCTCCCGTGAGCAGCCTTTCTCCTCCGCGCAGCGCGATCTCCTACGAGCTGCGCTAGCCCAGCCGAGCGCGTGACTGTCCGAGCACTCCACAGCGCGAGCGCGCGCCTGCTCGGGAGCTCACTTGCCCACCCCGCTCCAGCGTTTCAGCCTCTGCACAGCGCGCATTCGCGCGATCTCCCGCGAACGCTGCCGCCTCGAGCCATCACGAGCCTTGTGCGCGATCTCCCGCGAGCCAGCACGTAAGCCAGCGCGCGACCTAGCACGAGCCAGCGCGCGACCTAGCACGAGCCAGCGTGCGACCCAGCTCGCGACCCAGCGCGATCTAGCACGCCAGCCAGCGCGCGAGCCAGCGCGCTACCCAGCTCGCGACCCAGCGCGAGCCCTAGCCCGTGAGCGGGCCAGCCCACCAGCGGCCCAAGGCTTAGTCCAGCCGCGGCCCACTGTAACCCGCGAAGCCTGCTGCAGCCAGCAAGCCAGGCTGAGAGCCCGCGAGCCACCAGCAGGCCAGCCCGCTAGCAGCCAGCCCACCGGCCCGCGAGCCCGTGACGGCCCGCTAGCCCGCGACCGGTTTTCCCCTTCGAGAGCTCACCTGCATCTTCTGTACTGCAGGTAACGAATATATTTGGTTGACGTTCTAGGGTTTGGTGTTAGAAATTTAGTGGTTTCTAATATATTTGAAATTTGGAAATATTACAGGTTTTAAACCAACCCGACGGGCGAACGACAGCTAGGTCTGAAACCTGAGGAACTCTAGGTGAGAGAAACGCACTCACTTCACAGTGTGAATAAATTTTCCCTTATTAGGGTTTTATTTGATATAAAATTTGATAATTTAATTAGGTTTGTCTTTTGGAGAGTCGTTGAAAAGTAGGGAGTGACCACCCTCCCTAGATAAGTGAGTGGAACTCTAATCTCTTGTATAAAATAGTAAAACGTGTTTTCTACCGTATTTTTGATAAAACATGCTTTTGATATGCATTGATCTGACGTATGATATTGAATTTCAAAATCGTTTTGTGATTATTGGAGTGTCTCGAAATATGTTTACGATGACTATGCATCCATGGTTTGAAATGAAAACAAAACTTGTGCCATTACTTGATAATTGATAAATTTCCTTTTCTATCGTTGCATTAATATGCTATTTTGAAATGATTTGATGAAATGTATTGGCACGCAAACTTGAAATGCTTTGATGAACTATGTGGGTCGGATGCCCATTAGTTATGCGATGATATGATTTTACTTGTGGGACGTTGTGCCTTGGGACGTTGTGCCCTTGTGATACTATGGGACGTTGTGCCCTTGTGATACTATGATGATTCCGTAGCTACGAAGGGCTTTGTAGAGGCACGGGTTGCCCGGATACGCTTATGCAGGAGGTATCCGCAAACGTCATTTATTCTAAAGGCTATAGACGCGGCCGGTTGAACCCACGTAGGGGGAGGACGTGTGTGACGCCACCGTCTAGCACCGGGCGGGGTCCTATACACGTTGATGAGTTAGCCCCAGCAAACTCATGGCCAACGTCGGGGTAGAGAGCATTTTAAAGTCTATGCATAATAAAACCCCCGATGCGCCTGTCCTTAGTCACGGTTGACCTTTGCCAGGACCATTTTTGGCTCGCTCTGATGTTACTTGATTTTAAATGGATGCATACATGCTTGTTATCATGTGATTGATTAAATGAATTTCAAATTGCTAAACATATCATGTTTTGCCGCGAAAATGTATATTTTGTTTCAAATGATATTATTTGACACTCCAAATTGTTCACTCATGCTATTTATGCTTGATATTATCCCCCTCACTCATTGAATATCTTCCCATGATACTCATCCCTCTCTTTTCCCTCTTCAGACAGGTTTGTTGTGATAGAGCGACATTACAGACTCTAGAGCGGAGTTGGTATTTCTGACGGTGAGATTTACTTCCAACTTAGCTTCGATCCCGCGAGGTATTGACATTGAGGTTTGTAGTTGGCCGTGTACTTATTTTTGGATAACTGTATAATTTAACTCTCATATTTCCTTTGCATTGAGGCGATTGTACGTATTTGAGTGTTACTTGGGAAAATTATTGTATCTTTCATAAAATTTAGGTCCGCTCGGTGTGGCGGCTGTTCATGCTCTAATTGGGCAGGACAGTAGAGGTCTGTGGCTAGAACTACTAGAAACTTGTAGCCTTGCGTTGTTCTGGATGCTGGCGGTGGTGTTTGTTGATTTTGGAGAGGCCGGGATGACCATTTATTTAAATTATAGATTGATTTTGATTATACAGGTTTAATTGTACACGAGAAACCTCCGATTTATGGGGAGGTTCTGCTCGATTTTCTATAAAAATACAGCCGGTATCCTACGGCAACGGGCGGCTGTTCACGATCCCGGTTTGGGGCGTGACAGTTGTCGCTGCACGCTGTCTAAGTTGATGTTGTCTTAATTAGCATTCAAACGGGACAATTTCAAAAGGTCCCCTAAATAGGCCTTTTTTCTTGATAAGCTAGCCGATGCTAATTTGAATGCTCGGACATAAATATTGCAAAAGAAAATACATGTAAATGCTCAGAAGTTTTCGGAGAGAATAAGAAGAGCTGAAAAGTCTTGCTATGACTGCATTCAAATTGTGGATTGTTATCATCAGGGCAATGGTTGAAACAGGGGACAGCAGGGCAACATGGAGTTGAAGAAGCTATGGAGTCTTTCTGCGAAAGGGCAGGTATGGTAGCGAGGCTGCAGAGCAATTTCCTACACTTTGTTCTGAAAGTACCAATGATTGTAATTTCATTCCATTCTAGTATGCGAATCCCATGCATTGTAGACTTGGGGAGGAGGGGAGTTGAATCCTTGGCAGCCTTACCCTTGGCTGATTTCTGAAACTGTGACTTCCAGGTCACAAATGGAGAGATTTGTATTGAAATGACCAAAATTACTTGATGATCATTCCATTGGAATTCTTACAATATCCTATTTTTGCTCCCAGGACTGATATGGATCAATATGGCTATAATGCAGAGAGCAAAGATATTCTTTGTCCAGCATGGAATGTTGACTAAAATAACGACTAATAGCGGATATGGAAGGGAACCAAGCATTCAAAAGTACTGATTTGAGCTAGATCTGCCGATACGTTTAGAAGAAGGTGACAAGCTCATGGTAACGGCTTTGAAAGGGATCTTTTCAACTAGCTCTCCGCTGCTTGGATTTCAAATCCTAACAGCCTTGAAAGGGATCTCCATAGATTTTTGTATAATTTTTGCTTAATAATTACACAGGATCAACAGGACTCTATGAACTACTAATCCATCACAAAAAGGACCTTTGAACTGCTCCTTTTTGCTGATGAAATTGAAGAGTAAGAGCAACTGCAGCCATATGATTGCTCTTCTGCCTTTAGGAAATGAGAAGGGAGAAAAAGGAATCAGTTGGAGCATTTGATTTTTCTCTAGAGTGAAGTATGTTAATGTTAATATTTATCAAAACAACCAACCAAAGCAGATTGACAGGAGAATCACCAATTTCCCTTACCAACAAAATGATGGAAAACAAGACTAAATCAAAGACAACTTATTTCTAGAAAAATGATGGTAATAGTTCAGGTTGCATACAAAAAGAGACGGACAGCAAGAAGAGACCACGAAGTAGACAAAAGGTGCATACCTGAAAGTGTGTTAGGTTGAGTTGATCCACAGCTAGCCGGGTAAGGCTGATCCTTACAGTAACAAGTAAAGTGTTGTGTACTTGAATTATACCCACACAGCCCACCAGAACCCACACACACTTCACACAAAGAATTATTTGCATCCCATTTTAGTCCAAAACCACCATCTAGTGCTTCTAGCAAATGGGATGTTGTTAAATTGTTCTCTAAGACCTCTGCATTTTCCTGGTAAACCGGAACATTTACATTTGTTTCGCAGATGCCAACAAGACCTCCACCTCCAGCTGATGAAATATTTCTCGTAACATAATACCCGGTGCTATTTTTATTGTCTATGTCACAGCTAAATTGAATGTTAAGTCCAAATATCTGAGATGAGACTGTAATTTCCAGGGTTTAGCATTTGTAGTACAAAAACAATTCTGGGTATTTGAGGTATAGGTGAAAAATGAAGTATCTATGGTGGTATTGGCAAATTTACCATCACTAGGACAATAAGTACCCCAGTAATCTGCTCTTGTAAGGTTGAGAGTATCGGAGGAGTTGATGATATTAAGTACTCGAAATTTCTGTGAGAGGATTGTCAATTCCGGTGCATCACCACTGCAGTTTAGCTCAAATTCAGGCCAGCCACAGTAGTCTGGCCGGTTTAAACCCCAGAATGGGTAGCCAATGTTTGGGACATTCCCACACTGGAAGGTCTGGCTGCAGTTTGAGTATCGGTAATCAGAACAAGAAGAATTTGGGACATGAGTGAGGATTAAGGTTGCAATCAACAGAAGCAGAAAGGTTGGGATGCCATGGAATCGCATTCTTGGTCAGAGAAGGGGGGGGGGGGGACAGGGGAGAGACGGAAAGCAAAATGTTTTACATAATGCTATACAAATTTTCAAAAGGGATGGCTCTGTTTGGAGTGCTAAATTTGCAAAGCTGCCATTGGTTGGCGACATTTGACTAGAATTTTGGCATCGTGTGGATTGGCATGTTTCTTCAACGGAATAGAAGCTTCTCTTGTGGAAATTTTAGTACCTCACGCCGGTTTTCCACGGTTTCACACAAATACTTCTGCCACTTGCTCCATCAAAAAATTGATATTTGCATATTTTTTTATTGTTTTATTTTTGGATCTCTAGCCAAATTAAATCCACCTTTATTATTCTCTTTCACATAGGGGTAGGAACTCATACTGTTCCTGGTGAGTCCAACAAAACAAGTATCCCGAACTGAATTTGTTTCCTCAGGCCCCATGAAGTGTTGGATTATATGTATGAGTGGCATATATTACATATAATTAGCCTAAGACTTACTCGCTCAAGTAACAAGGCACAGGTCATGCCTGTTAGCAACCACCACCACCAAGTTAAAGCAGGCAAACAAACCAAAAGCAGCTATGAAGTCTACGTAGGCGCACAATTTGTTCCAAGATTACTCCTCTTTTTGCATATTAATTCAGAGGAATCTATTGAGCCATCCTAAAAGGTAAGTGAATATAAATTATAAGGCGATTTGAGGAGGAGGAAGAGGGGTGCATACCAGGCAAGGAAGGAGGAGGAAGAGGAGAAAGAACATTGCCACATGTTGAATCATACGGCTTATTCTTACAATAGCATGTGAATTTGTCTGTACTTGAGTTGTATCCACACTGTCCACCAGAAGCAGTGCAACCTCTACACTGATTATCATATGGATTATTCCACACGATTGCAAATCCTTCATGAAGAGTTGCATCAACATTTGTCTCATTCTTCATGAAATTCTGAGCAGCAGATTCAGAAATTGGAACATAAACACATATTTGCAGGTCGGCGGCAGTTGTCCAACAGGGATAGTTGTTGTCAAACCATAGAAAACCTTTACGTAGTTGCCAGGAGTGCCGCAGGTTTTAAAAGCTGGGAGTGGGGATAAACACTCATAGAAAAAGGTTAGATTTTGATACCCAGAAACATAACTGAAGTGACTGAAATCCAGACTAGTGTTGACATAGGTTGTGAGACAAATTGAATCCCAATAATCTGCTCTGGCAATCTTGAGGGTTTGACTCTGATTGTTGATTTTGAGAACTCTGTACTTCACAGAACTCATGGTGATGATGGAAACATTACCTTGACAACCAAGCTCAAATTCTTTCATACCACAGTAGTCTGGTCGATTTTGTCCCCAGAAAGGAAATTTGATGCCTTCAATGCTTCCGCAGTCAAATGATTTACCACAGTTCACGAAACCAGAGTCATCAGCATATAGAAATGATGGAAGATTGCCTGCTATGATGAGATTCAAGAGAAGAAAGGACAGGAAAAAATTCTGATGCATTTTGGAAGAATAATAGTGAAAGAGAGAATTGAATTAGAAGGAAAATGGGATCTATAGGATGATAGAAACGGTCAAGGATGAAGTGGTTATTACCTTTCAAGTTAACTTTAGTGAGCTTGGAATGTTTTGCTAGTCTCTTGAGCACAATGAGATTTTTGTTGGCTATATGATCTTAAATCTTCTTCTAGAAATGGGGTCGCGAAACACCAGTCATGACAAGCAAGCCCACAAAAAGTCTAGTGCCATAATTTTATTTTCAAAGTACTCGTTATCAGCTGACTAGCAATAGCCAATGAAAAGTTCCAACACCGACAACCAGAAATCAGAACTTAATTATACGAAGCAAGAAATGGGAGAATAAGTTGAGGGCAATTAGAGGGAAAGAAAAATCCAGCCCATCTTTGGGTTCAGCTTAGGATGTTACCATTTTCTTCACAGCCATGTAATGCCTACTTACCACATCGGCCTTCTAAGTCTCCAACTGTGCTCATGTCTCTATATTTCTTATTTGTTTTCTCACTCTCCCATCCTAATATTTAACACTAAAAGAAAGCAAAAAAAAAAAAAAAAAAAAAAACTTTCATGCTTGTTGCTATGCTTTTCTTTATGTATATCTTTGGTGCCACTGTTAAATGTTTAGGTTTGACACAGAATATACGGAAGGCGCTCATGTTTGCTGTTTGAGAGAATCGTAATTTTCACACAATGTTTCCTACTTGGTCCTTGTGACCTTATCTTCCTAATGCGGGCAGTGTCTGTGGAAAAGATTAATGGTTTGAGACAGTGCGGATCATCATCTGCAGAGTTTAATCTCACGGGACCTTCACTGAATTCCAATATTTGGCTCTCTCTCATCGGGCGGAAAGCCTTAAAGGAGCAAGAAAACAGAACAATTAATCACAAGACGCGCGATATTCCCGGCCTACTATGTAGAGAAATCATATTAAATATGTTATTCTCAGTCTATTATGCAAATTGATTGGGCACCAAACAAAATATATGTAATATATTATATATGTTTGTATATATAGGACTAACAGGGAAAAGGCGCAAATACCTGGTGGTTTGGTGAGACAAGTTGAATTATAGGGCTGATCATAACAGTAGCAAATGAAGTGGTTTTCATTTGAGGCATTATATCCACACTGCCCTCCAGAGGAAGTGCAAATATGACATAGATTGTCATCGACACTCCACTGGATTCCAAATCCCTCTTGTAGAGGTGCACTAACATCAGTTGGATTGCGTTGTATGGCTTGGGCGCCTGAATCAGTGATTGGTACATAGACTGTATACTGGCAGTACCATAACCTCAAGTCAACTTCAGTGTTAAGCATACCATAAAAGGCATTGATGTTCGATCCATCAGTGGCGCAATATGTCTGACCCAAAAATGTTGGTGTTAAGCCACTAGAAGAACAATTATAGTAGAAAGTCAGGTTTTGAAGGCCAGAGACGTAATTGAAGAAATTGTTATTGAGTGTTGTGCTAACAAAGCTTGTGGGGCAAATTGAATTCCAGTAGTCATCTCTAGCAACAGTGAGTGTCTTTGCTTGGAGGTTGATCTCAAGAACTCTGTATTTAAGAGACATTATAGTGATCGCAGCGATGTTATCTTGACATTGAAGCTCAAACTCTGGGAGCCCACAGTAGTCCTGTCGACTTTGTCCCCAGAAAGGATATGATACACTACTTATGCTTCCACAGTTGAATAATTTGCCACAATTCTCATACCATGAATCATCGGAAGATAGAGATAACGGAAGGTTGAGTAAGATTATTGAGTTTATGAAAAGGAAGAGAAAGGACAGGAAAAAGTTCAGATGCATTTTGTGAGAGCTTAGGGGATTTCTGAAGATGTTGAAGAGGACTAGATAAGCAAATGGGAGTAGTTTTCGGTTTTCAGTTTTCAGATTGATGACGTATAATTGTTGAAAATTATATTGGAAATTTAGTTCTCAGTTTTCAAATTGATGAAGTCGTAATTGTTGAAAATTGTATTGGAAATTTCTGTACTACCTTAGCACTTTCTAAAAAAATTACTTACGGCAGCCTTGTCTGACTAGCAATAGTCAATAAATTAGCTATTCATATTCATGACACTTCCCGTATCATTTTGGAGATCAAGAACTATGAACGGCATTTTCTATGTTGTGAAAACGTGCACCATAAACTGGTACAATTTAGGCGGATAAAGTTCCCAACATGGATATACAGCATCCACCTCAACCATGTGATTGACTCTCTCTCTCTCTCATAGCTAGGTCTGGTTCTATCAATAATAGACTGCCTTACTTTTCGCTATAGGAAAAATGAAGTACCAGAGGGGCCCAATACGTCTGCAACAATAATGGTCTGGACATTAACCAAATTAAACACCAATAGAGAGTGAGGAAACTGTTAATAATTACTTAATCCGATGTGTGAGGACTAAGAATCAGTTAATGCTTCTCTCTTTCTGAAGTACCAAATTCCATCCACCAAATTCCAACCACAAAGAAAAGAATATCTTATCCCCTCCGACTTATCATTGCCGTGAATCTTTACTAACTCTGTTTATGCATAATTTATGGGTATTTTAGCGTTAATTTGTACTCAAAGCACAAGATGCATCCCTTGTCACGCCCCAAACTGGGATCGTGAACAGCCGCCCGTTGCCCCTGAATGCCGGCTGTATTTTTACAGAAAATCGGACAGAACCTCCCCATAAATCGGAGGTTTCCCGTGTACAATTATACCTGTATGATCCAAATCATCTTGTACAATACACAAATGGCCATCCCGGTCTCTCCAAAATCAACAAACACCACAGCCAACATTCAGAACAACGCAAGGCTATAAACAAACCTAGCCACAGACCTCTACTGTCATGCCCAACTAGAGTATGAGCAGCCGCTATACCGAGCGGACCTAAGTTTATACAATATATATCACATTTTCCCAAGTAACGTTCAAGTACGTACAATCGCCTCAATGCAAATGAAATATGAGAGTTAAACTATACAGTCATCCCAAAATAAGTACATGGCCAACTGCAGACCTCAATGTCAAGACCTCGCAGGGTCGAAACTAAATTAGAAGTAAATCTCACCGTCAGAACAACAAATCCGCACTAGAGCCTGTAACTCCGCTCTATCACAATCAACCTGTCTGAGGAGGGAAAAGAGAGGGGTGAGTATCATGGGAAGATACTCAGTGAGTGAGGGGGGTAATATCAAGCATAAATAGTATAAGTGAACAATTGGAGTGTCAAATAATATCATTTGAAACAAAAATTTACATTTCGTAACAAAACATGATATATTTATCAATTTGAAATCATTTAATCAAACACGTGATAGCAAGCATGTATGCATCCATTTAAAATCAAGTAATGTCAGAGCGAGCCAAAAATAATCCTGGCAAAGGTCAACCGCGACCAAGGACAGGCGCGTCGGGGGTTTATTATGCATAGACTTTGAAACGCTCTCTACCCCGACGTTGGCCATGAGTTCGCTGGGGCCAACTCATCAACGTGTATAGGACCCTGCCCGGTGCTAGACGGTGGCGTCACACACGTCCTCCCCCTACGTGGGTTTAACCGGCCGCGCCTATAGTCTTTAGAATAAATGACGTTTGCGGATACCTCCTGCAGAAGCATATCCGGGCAACCCGTGCCTCTACAAACGCCCCTCGTAGCTACGGAATCATCATAGTATCACAAGGGCACAACGTCCCATAGTATCACAAGGGCACAACGTCCCAGGGCACAACGTCCCACAAGTATCACCACATCATCACATAACTAGTGGGCATCCAACCCACGTAGTTCATCAAAAACATTTTAAATTTGCGTGCCAATACGTCTTTTCAATTCATTTCAAAACAGCATATCAATGCAACGGTATAAAATGAAATTTATACATTTTCAAGTAATGGCACAATTATTGTTTCATTTCAAACCATGGATGCATAGTCATTGTAAATATAATTCAAGACACTCCAATAATCACAAAACAGATTTAAAATTCAATGTCATACGTCAAACGAATGCATATCAAAGCATGTTTTATTGAAAACACGACAGAAAACACGTTTTACTATTTTATGCAAGAGATTAGAGTCCCACTCACATATCTAGGGAGGGTGGTCACTCCCTATTTTTCAACGACTTTCCAAAAGACAAACCTAATCAAATCGTCAAATTTATAGCGATTAAAACCCTAATAAGGGATTCTATCAATAAAATTTATTCATCTCTCACCTAGGGTTCCTCGGGTTTCAGACCTAGTTGTCGTTCGCCCGTCGGGTTGGTTTAAAACCTGTAATATTTCCCAAACTTCAGATGTATTAAAAACCACTAAATTTCTAACAGCAAACCATAGAACTTCAATCAATACAGTCGTTACCTGCAGTACAGAAGATGCAGGTGAGCTCTCGAAGGGGAAAGCCGGTCGCGGGCTCGCGGGCCGTCACGGGCTCGCGGGCCGGTGGGCTGGCTGCTAGCGGGCTGGCCCGCTGGTGGCTCACGGGCTAGTGCTCGCTCTGGGTCACGAGCTGGGTCGCGCTGGGTCGCGAGCTGGGTCGCGCGCCGGCTCTTGCTGGGACGCGAGCTGGGTCGCGCGCTGGGTCGCGAGCTGGGTCGCGCGCTGGCTCGCGATGGGTCGCGAGCTGGCTCGCGATGGGTCGCGAGCTGGGTCGAGCAGGGGTAGCGCGCTGGCCCGCGCTGGGTCGCGTGCTGATCGCGGGAGATCGCGCGAATGCGTGCTGTGCAGAGGGTGAAGCGCTGGAGCGGGATGCACAAGTGAGCTCCCGAGCAGGCGCGGGCTCGCGCTGTGGAGCGCTCGGACAGTCGCGCGCTCGGCTGGGCTAGCGCAGCTCGTAGGAGATCGCGCTGCGCGGAGGAGAGAGGCTGCTCACGGGAGGCGCTGCAGCGGCGGCGATCGCGGGAGGAAGGCGAGGCGGTGGGCGGCGGAGGAGGAGAGTAGCGGCCGCGGCGGAGAAGAGAAAGAGAGAAGGGGGAAAGAGGGAGGGAGAGAGAGAGAGAGAGAGAGAGAGAGAGAAAATTAAAGAGAATTAGGGCTTTAAGCCCTAATTTTGACTTTTTTTTTTTTTTTTTTTTATTTGTGCAGTGTTACATCCCTGGTGCAGCTGGAGATGGCTGTAGAATTACACTACCTCTGCCGCGGAGGCTGTACAAGTCTTGGACCCAACTGACCGACCTGTACAAAGGCAGGTTGTTTGGTTTAACTCAAGGTCATATCCGCATCTTCCGTTTGATTGAGAACACTCACTACATGCTCCCCTGTCCACCTTCCATTGTCCACCTTCCATTTCAGCACAAACCCTTCATCAATTGCGTTGTCCAAAACCGATGTAATTGCTAGCTTTGGCAAATAAGTTGCTGCAACAGAAATAACAACACTCGCATAACAGACTCCGAGGCCTACAGCTCCTGAAAGGACATAACCATCACTATAACTAGCACCATTTATCGAGCACGTAAATTGACTGGGAACGTGCATGTATGGAGATGGATAGCCGTATAAGAGGGAAACATTTCCGTAGCCAAAACCATAGTCAAAGAGTGTATAATCCAAGGGTTGTACTCACAAATTTCTGGAACAAATTCCATCCAAAAGGTCCTTTCTTGCAACTCTGACAAGTTGTGATTCTGCATAGACAGCCAAAACACAATGTGACACCCATCATCTTAATGGTAGCTATATTATCTAAACAAACCAGCTGTAGTCCAGGAATCCCACAATCCTCGATCATTTCCCCAAAATGGGAATTCCACACGCGATTTCGACAATCTCCGATGACTATGATAGCACCAAAATGATTTTTGGGAGTTGCACAAACCTTCTAAACTTTCAATTTTACTCAATAGATGGTGTAAAATCTAGAAATTTGGACTTAAAAACCCAATGCAATAGAACGGGGTTTTTTATAGACTCTTAACTATTAAAAAATAATTAAAACCTTATAATTGTCATCTTGAATTATTATTGGACTTTATGAAAATATAATTAAAATTTTAAAATAGAAAAACAAGATTAATTATGTGAAGATTTGAATGAAATACTAAAATCCGGTTAAATACAACCGAATTTCAACAACTTCCATTCTTTATCACATTTAATCCCTTTTGGTTATATTTTTCTAATTAATTTTTGTTTGAATACTTTGAATGCATTGAATTTATGGGATTTGAAATTTTAAAAAAATTTCTATCATTTTCCCACTTAGCCTAACAAACCGATTTGAATTCAAAACCAAGTCAAAACCAAGAATATAGAGAACCAAATGAAGAAAAAGGCTATCTCAAAATATAAATAGTTTCCCATGAGCCATCAAAAGATTTGCTCTCAGGGATAAAATTTCTAAGTGAATTGTAAATATGATATCCTAAATGGATTTGTTCTGAACGAAATAATTTATTTATGTGTTTGATTTTACGTGTTATGACTGTTGGTTAGGAACATGATCATGTAATCGAGGAATTTTTAATTTTTTTAATATAAAGTTTTTTTTAGCAATTGTTCAGTATATTTGTTGAAGTGTATGATCATGTAGATAAAATAAAATTAAGATCCCTTAACTGAAAATTTTAGATCGGTAGAATTTGAGTAATTCTCATAAAAAATTAAAATGTTATTTAAATATTTTGTATATTTAAATAAAAATTTTGGATCGATAGAATTTGAGTAATTCTCATCCAAATTTAAAATATTATTTAAATATTTTGTATATTTAAGTGGAAAGTTTTTTAGTTGGCAGAATTTGAGAAATTTTCACCTAAAAACTATTGAATTTTGTAGTTTTAAATTAAATTTGTGATGGTGATACATTAGAACCATAGATGATGATTGAGAACGTAGTGAATTTTTGATTCTATACCTAATGATGACCCATCATGAATGTTGATTTTGAAACACAAAATTAGATGTATGATATGAGCATTACTGTTTGTGTCCACCCTCTTAGAAACCCAAACCATAGTATCAAAGTCTCCTATTGCAGACTTGAATAGAGCTGACAAATTGAATGGCGACGATCATGAGATATGACACCATAAAATATGATGTTGAAAGAATATGATACCTTGGAAGATATCGAGCATGTTATGGATGACCTTAGTGTGGGCAATGCTGCTCTGTAGAGGAGAGAACAAGATACTTACCAGGCATGGAAAATGATAGATTTCACTATTCGTGTGATCTTGGTTAGCTCTGTGATTGATGACATGATACCCGAGTATGAGCAATATGCGACTGCTCATGACATTTGGGTATACCCCATGGTAAAACATGGGGGTACCAGTGACTCGTTTTAGACAAATGATCATAATGTTTGATATGTATGAAAAACGATATTGTCACAATATCAAACAGTATTTAAAAATCATGTCTAACATGATTATAGAATGGTAGTCAACTATTCATGTCCCTTCCGATAAACAGAAAGTTCAAATATTGATTCGATCATTTTTTGTCAAGTGGGAGTACCTGAAAGTCAGTTTGACTTACAATAATAGTGTGAAAACTTTCTTGGATGTTACTCGTCATGTTGAGCTTGAGGATGAGCTGGTTGGTGGTGCAAGATCCATAATTGATACTTTTATTCTAGAGTCTAGTTCCAAGAGAGTTTCGGACTCTAAGTGTGAAAGAGATTAGAACGAAAGCAAGAAAGAAAAGGCAAGTAGAGAAAGATCACAAAAGAACAACTCTGGAGATAAAAACAGACTAAGAGACATTTGAAAATTTTCATCGAATGCCTTCTAGTTGTAGATAGATCGATGTGGAGAACAATACAAAAATAGAGATTAGAGAAACAAACACTTGTAAATTGAATTTATAAAGTAGTCAAATTCTCATTTTGCGTGAGGTTCTCTGCATGCCCAAAATACGATGGAATCTTATCTATTTTTATTCTTTTAGAACTTAGCAATATTTTGAACTTTCAGAAAGACAAGATCAATTTGTATATAAATGACATGTATTGGATCTGGACAGTTTGTAAATGATTTTATAATTTTGTAATATAATGGACGAATGTTTAACTATTAAGTTAAATTTTGTCATATTTGTAAAATGATGAGAAAACCATTTAGAAAAACCATTTGAGCTGAATTCCATTGTTGTTAGTTCATTCAGACATTTGTAGTTCAATGAGTATGAAGGCAAGAAGACATGGAATTTTGTGTTTCATTACGTTCATAGATGACTTCATGTCATTTGGTTGTATCTATTTAATTTTTCACAAGTCTGAAACACTTGAGTGTCTTAGATGCTATATGAGCAAATTAGAGAATTGAATGGATGGATAGCGTGAATATCTATTAGATTGAATTAAGGATTTATGTAATGAAAGCAACATAATCTGACATTTGACCATTTCTTAAACATCTCAATAAAATGGTGTTATAGTAAGAAATAATAGAATATTGTTATATATGACAAGATCCATGATGATATATATTAACCTGTTGATTTCCTTTCGAGGAGATGTCTTGTTAATTGTGGGATATTTTGAACAAAATGTTTTCAAAATCAATACTATTAATATAATATGAATTTTTGACTGATTGAAAATTGAGTTTGACTAATCTCAGAGTTTGGGGATCGGCCGACTGTATTTAAGGTTTTTCTAATAAGTTTGGAAAGATGGTCTCTGTGAAAGTAAGAGTATTTTTATAATATATTCTGACCAATTTAAAAGTGAAGTGTTTATTGGTGAATAAGAAAATGGTATTGTAATAGAGATTGGATCACGGATTTCACTTTTTTTTTTTTTAAGAATGCATTTACTAGTAGAGGTGATGTATAGATATAGAACTTTTATTTGAATTAGTTAATTCAAAGGATGGTTCTGTCTATAATGGATCATTAGAATGATGTTAATCCCAGTTGGAAATATTTAAATTCTAACAATTCAACTGATTTTCAAAACTCAGAAAAATGTTAGGAAATCAGTGACCAACTGTTATTTTGAGAATAAATGGCACGTATTTATTGTTTCTCCAGAAGATGAAAACAAGTCTAGAACATAGATTAGACTCCATCTAGTCCTGCCAAGGATGAGTAGATAAAAGTAATGGAAGAAGAAGAATTGTAGTCATGGAGTTCTAACCATACATTGGAATTGGTTAAACTTCTATTGGGGTGCAAGATTATTGGGAACAAGTGAATTCTCAAAACTAAGTGTAGGGTAGATGGAACTATTGAGAAGTAAAATGTTCCACTGGTAGGAAGAGTTTACACTCTCTAAAAGAGTATTGATTATGAGAAAACCTTTTCCCGGTAATGAAATTTACCTTATTTTGCCTATTGTTGGTAATAATGGCCAATTTGGATTTAGAATTGCGTCAGATGGACGTGAAGACTGTCTTTCTCAGTTGAGAACTTGAGGAAGAAATCTATATGGTACAATCAGAGGATTTTGTAATTGAAGGTTAGAAAAACAGAGTATATATAAATTAAGTAGATCAATTCATGGCCTTAAGCAGTTTTCTGGACAATGGTATTTAAGATTTCATGAAGGTATAATCTCTTACGATTTTGTTATGATAAACGAAACCATTGTACTCATATTGAGATGTCTGATAACAAATTTGTAATTTTATTCTTATATATCAAAAACATATTATTAGTCGCGAATGATAAGAAGTGTGTCTTTCATATCTTGAAATGATTGTTTTCTAATTTTGAGATAAAAGATATGGGTTAAGGCAGATTGAGAATTAAAATCTATAGAGATCGTTTTAAAAAATTATTAGAATTATCTCAAGAGTTTGTAAAGGCTCTGGAGCTTGAAATTGAAAACTGCAAACCTATTAATACTCTTGTGGCTAAAGACGATAGTTCAAGTGATACAAAATGCCCTAAAACTCCTAATGAATAGATGAAATGTCTAGAGTACCATATTCTAACACAGTAAGGAGATTGAAGTATGCTATGATATGTATTTGTCCCAATATTTGTCATGCTATGGGTTTGGTCGCAGGTATCTGTCCAATTCAGAGAAAAGTGATTAGATTGATGTAAATAAAATATTGAGATACTTGAATAGAACTACGATTATTTTTTTTGTTGTTAAGGAAAAGATATTTATTGAAAAGATACACGAATGTTAATTGGGAGGTGATTTAGATAATAGAAAATTTACCTCTGGTTATATTTGTTTGTTTAATAATAGCGATATCTCATGGAATAGTAAAAAACAAATATGTGTATCTCTTTTTACAATAAAAGTAGATTTTGTGGTCTGTACTTTCGCAGTTCAGTGAGAAATTTGGTTGAATAAATTTTGTAACATTTGGAAGTAGTAAGTAATTCAGTGGGAGCTATGATTTTGCGACAATAAGTCAATTGTTGCTTATATTAAAAACTCCAAATATGATGACAAAACCAAATATAGATACAAATATCAATCTTGTTAGAGACATAATTGAAAAGAGGGAAATGACACTGAAGTACATATCTACCCATTTGATGGTGGTTGGTCCTTTTACAAAGTCAACACCTAAAGACATGTTTGTGAGATATGTTAGAGTACATGGATTGTGTAAGTTATGACAGTATTTGTAACTGTGATTGTGATCATATACTCCGTATATGATATAATACTTATATTCAATAATATTTGAATTTTGTTTTTGTATTCAAAATTCTAGTGTTTATGATTAAAAGTTTGTCGGGCAAGTTTTCGAGATTAGCTCACACACACGAGTAATCGGCTCTAATATCTATGTGATATGTAGAAATGAGATTGTGTTAATTTGTGGTGGATTAACACATATATATATATGCCACTTTAGTTAAGTACTAAGATGCGATTTCCGATTGTATATACATATGTGGTAATCAAAATGGATTCCCCACGATCCATCAAACTTGTCGAATAGTAAGGTATGGGTTTTTCCTTAATGCTACGAGATTTTTGGAGGATTTATAAGAAGGAAAACTCAAGTAAAATGTTGTGTACATTTGGACTAAGATCTGTATGATACTTAATTTTGGAAATAAGACATACGCTTCCAGATGGGAAGATAACGCATTGTAGCATGTGTTTTATATCACATGTGCTTATATGACCATATGGGTAATGAGATGTTACATATCTCTTCATCTCATTGTGTGAGACCTGAATTTCATATTTAACCTCAAATTATACACTTAGAATTTTCGTCTGTCTCTTAAAATTTTATTTTAGTGTTAATATTTTAACATATTACCAAGAAACCATGATCGATTCGGTTTGGCGGTATATGTCTAGAAAATCAGTTAAGATAAGATTGAAAGTTAGTAGTATGAAAGAAAGACTGTCTTTGATCGACAAATTGTTCCATATTCACAAACCGCTCAATTATGTTTATGAGTTAATATTAAGAGATGTAATTGTGAATACAGAAATAAATTTGAGTCAAATATGCTCTTATATTATTTTAAAGGATGAGAGATACGTTGACTGTATCAAATAAAAGATGTTTGGGATATAGCGAGATAGGATGTTAATATCACCACATTGACAATGAGCTGCTATATATCCTTAACCGGTGTATAGCTCTAGACCTCTTGATATTTTCGCATGTCACACAATCTACTTGTCTGTATGAAATTGGTGATATTCCATAATAATGATCAAACCATGTACGAGTCTAACTCTCATGTGTGAGTGGAAGACGTTGGAAAATAGATTCGGATCCGCTCATATAGGTTACTACAAAAAAATAGTCTTTTAGCCACAAATTTAACGACAAAAATTTAAAAAAAATTCGTCGCTATTAACGACAGATTTAGCGACGAAAAATTTTTCGTCGCTAATAACGTGTCGCAAAAATTTAGCGACGAAAATTAGAAATCCGTCGCTAAATTTAGCGACGGAAATCTGAAATCCGTCGCTAAATTTAGCGAAAAATAATTTTTCGTTGCTAAAATTCATCACAAAATTTAGTGACGAAAAATTATCCGTCGCTAAATTAGCGACATAAAAAAATCTGTTACTAAATTTAGCAATGAAAATCTAAAATTCGTCGCTAAATTTAGCGACAGATAATTTTTGTCGCTAAAATCCGTCGCTAATTTAGGAAAAAAAATATCCGTCGAACAATTATCCGTCCCTAATTGAGCGACGAATAAAAAAATCCGTCGCTAAATTCAGCGACGGATTCCAAATCCGTCGCTGATTCCAAATTCGTCGAAATGTAGCCAGCACGTCCCTTGCCCACCCAAGCCAGCACGTCCCTTGCCCTCCCTTGCCCACCCGAGCCAGCACGTGCCTGGATGGCCCCGCCCGCCCGAGAGCTAGCACCCCCGCACAGGTGCTCCAGCATCAACTCTTAATTGCTGGAAAATAATGCCGCTTTGCCTTCTGCCTCCACTGTGGTTCGAACTCCGAACTCCTGCACGCACACGCAACGTGTAAACCACAAAGTCAAAGGATATTATGTGATATAATTTTTTTTTATTATTATTTATTATCTTTTCTTCACATTTTTCTAATAATAAAAAAATAATATATAATAACAATTTAAAATAATAAATATAATAACTTTTTTTGTTTATACCACCAACTTAAAATAATATTAATTAAAAATAATAAATATGATAATTTTTAATAAAATAAAAAATAATAAAATACTAATTTAAAATAAAATAAATAATTAATTAAAAAATATATTAATATTATATTTTGATTTCTTCTTTTTTCTTTTATTTTATTATTTTATTATTCTTTTTCATTTTTATTTTATTTTTTTAATCCATAATTTAAAAATGGATTACAATATCTCAAAACTATAAAATTATAATTATCAATAAATTATAATATTTTAATAATTTAAAAAATCTATATATTTAATCACAAAATATTTTTATTCAATATAATTATTATATAAAAGAAATGAGAATAGAAAGGAAAATAAAACCCAAAAATAGAGATAAGGAAAAAAAATAAGAATAAAAAACAAATGAAGAGGAAGAAAGAAAAAAAAATATTATCACACAACATTAAGCGGGGTGGTGCAATGGTGATATATTTTCTGTTCAAATTCGAGATCCAAAATTTGAATCCCTTCAACTTTATTTTCTCAATTTTTTTAGTATTAAAACAATGAAAAACGCAGGCAGGCGCGCCTGCTGGGGCGCGGGCTCCCGCGCCTGCTTGCCTAGGCGCCCAGGCAGGCACACCCCAGCAGGCACGCCTGCCCGGGCAGGCAGGCGCCCGCGCGTGCATGCGCCGGCGCCCGCGCAGGCTTGCAGTCCTGACGGATTAATATTTAATTAAAAAATTTTATTATTAAATAAAATAATACAAATAAAATAAAAGTTACATATACAATAATAAAAAATATTAAATCAAACAAAAAAAGAAAAAAATAATAAATTAATTAAAAATATATATAATTTAAATAAAATAAAATATATGGTTTTTTTTTAAGAATTAAATAATATTATTCTTATAAACAAATGAAATATAATATAATAAAATAAAATGTAAATTAAAATATTATAAAATAATAATATGATTTGTTAATATAAATTAATAAAATAAAATAAAATAAAATAAAATTCTAATTAAAAAAAAATTAAATTCAGCGACGGATTTTAATCCGTCGCTAAATTACCAACGGATAAATTTCGTCGTTGCTAAATTAATTTTTTAATTTAAATATTATATTAATATTATATTTTATTTAATTATATATAAAAATTCTAGCGACGGATTGGGATTTTCGTCTAGCGACGGAAAACAAATCCGTCGCTAAATTATTTTTTAACTTAAATATTACATATTAAGAAAAAAAAATAATAAAAAAATAAAATTTTATTTAAAAAAGATTAAATTTTGCGACGGATTTTAAATTCGTGGCAAAATTTAGCAACGAAATATTATTCGTCGCTTTTTAGCGACGAAATTTACAACGAAAAATTTTTTGTCGCCAATTAGCGACGAATTTAGCCACGAAAATTTTTTCGCCACGAAAATTTTTTCATCACTAATTAGCGACGAATTTTACTACGAATGATGTGTCCGTCGCTAATTTAGCCACGACTTCCTTTTCGTTACAAATTTTGTGGCAAATTAGTGACAAAAAAGTTTTCGTCGCTAAATTCGTCGTAAAATAGCACCAAATTTTTTCTATCGCGAAAATTCGTTGCTAAAATCGTGTTTTTTTGTAGTGGGTAGACCTGACCCAAGATCCATACCCTCTTCAAAACAAATTGAATTTGAAAAAAAGAAAGAGAGTTATTTTGTGAAACCATCCCAACTCCTTTTATGTCTCTCATGTCTCTTTCTCTCAAGTCAACTTTCCAAATAAAAAAAAGGAAAAGAAAAACTTCTAATTCTTTTTGAATAAAAAAACAATGACGGGGAAAACACGAAAAAAATGGCATTAAGCTATTTTGGGGTAAGAGAGAAAATAAGAAAGAAGATACGTGGATTCTTCTCGCATTGTTAAATAGAGAGAGGGTTTGAAGAATGTTGATTATTGATCTTTTATTAAGATATTTGGATTGTGAAATATAGAGGATGATCCGATTTTATAATATCTTCCCGGTCTAAAATATCCAACCGTCATAAAAAGATAAATAATTTTAACCCAATTTAGATCAAAAATTTTTTCATGTGAAAAATTGTTTGTTGATTTACCCCTTGTAAATACAACCAAAGCCTATATGGCCGAGCTTTTCAGCGAATGAATTGGTCATTCTCTTAATATCTGAATACCTGTATCTCTGTGGAGAGATGCTTGCATAATCCCTCATAAATGCCTCAATGTTTTGATTGGTCTTCATTTCCATCTTCCAAAGAACCAACTCGCATAACAATTTCCTTCTAAATATGTAGGTCAGAACAATTAAGGCAGCTAAAATCACTGCTGAAATGCCTGCATTTACGAAGAATACTTAAAGGCCTCAACTGAACCATCATGACTAATAGGTAACTTCCAAATCATTTCTGTGGCAAAAACTAGTTAAATTAGAAATTAGTTTGGAATACGTTATTATAAATTTCATCCTTCGGTTGGAAAGCTTTCCTGCAGTATAGAATGAACACACTCTATTAAAGAGGCATTCAGATGGGTCACATGTTGTAATAAAAGCTAGATGGCCTTTAGCAGACAACGTTCAACAGAACCATCCATGAAGAATCAATACCTATAAAATGGGCAGTAAATCTATAGACCTAGCTGCTGACTGCAATATGCATTACTATTTGATCATGCAGTTGCGGTATCCCCGTCACTTCCAAAGACTCAACTATCATGACAATCATGAATATGCATTGCAGAGAAGAAAAAACACTAGCAACCAGATTAGCTCAAGAATAAAAGAATCAAATACCTTGCACATCACACAACTTATCAGCACAAATGCAAATGGGCTCATTCAAATTCGAGTCAAATCCACTTTTGCCACCAAAATTCAATCACTTTGAACAAGCCCCATCATAAGGGCTTTCATACACTACATCAAACCCCTGCATCAAAGCATCCTCAAGACTAATACTACTCAACCCAAGACTCAATGCCGGGGTTTCAAACACCGAAACCTCCACAGAAACATAACAGTCAATGATTTGCAACATAGGGTCATTTGGAACAGGATCAATGAAGTAATACACAGCCATAGAAACCCCACTAAAGTTACAGAGTAATTGATCTATCGGCTTAATAAAGGTTTCAACAGAAGAGCATCCGTAGAGGATGGTGAGCTTTTCAAGATTGGTTGAAAATTAAAAAACAGCGGAATTCAGAGTGGGATAGTGTATCCATGGAGGCAAACGTTGTTAATCTGGTCTTGTTAAGGTTAGTTTGTTCTGTTTTTGGTCAATGCTAAGGACTCTGTAGTTCTAAGAATCGACAGTTATTTCTGTTATGGAATCAGACCGGCAGTTGAGCTGGAACTCTGGCGGTCCACAGTAGACCGACCAGTTTGATCCGGTGAATGGGTATGTAATATTCTGGATTGAACCGCAGTTGTATCAAAGGTTGCAATCTGGGTGGTAAAGCTGGTTAACAGAGGAAGCAAAGGAAAACAAGGGAAGAGTATGAGGGAGAAGCGAGAGAGAGAGAGATTGTGGGGGGGGAGGATTGAGAGAGAGAGAAGCATGATTGACTATGTTGAGTTTGAGAGAGAGAGAGAGGAGAGAAAAAGTTGAATTTTGAGGAATAATGATGAATGAGAGGAAAGACAACTGCAGTTTGACAACGTGGATATGTGAGGAAATAACGGGTTAGTAAGATATTTTGGTGGTACGTGTGTTAATAAATCAGTATAATTATGAGTACGCACCCTCAGAATAAGAAGATTTACATGGGAGGGGTTCACTTCTGGGTCTGCCTTAAGCGTAGGCAGGAGTTCTGTTCGGTGTTGGATTAAATCGTAAATAAAATGATTAAAATTAAAATAATTAATTTAATTTAATTATATAAATCTTATAATTATAATCTAATTAAATAGATTAAAACCTTTGTTTGATTGAGTTAGGTAGTTAATTTGCTTCATTAATTTAAATTAATCAAATTATTAAAATTTTTTACTATAAAAGACTTTTAAATAATATTATTTTTTATTCATATCTATGTAAATATAATATATTTCTTTCGTATGAATCTATAACTATAAATTATAATTTTCAAATTTAAAATTCATTTATAATTTTAGTTTATTAAATGTCACACTACAAAAAAACTTGTATTTAGCCACAAATTTTGCGATGAAAATTTAAGAAATATTTGTCGCTAAATTATTTAGCGACCAATTTTTCGACAAAACAGAATTTGTCACTAATAACTCGTCGCAAAAATTTGTGACAAAAAATATGATATTTGTCGCTAATTAGCGACCGATTATTGTTCGTCGCAAAATTCGTCGCAAACATTAGCAACCAAATTTTTTAGTTGCAATTTTCCGACTAAATTTGCGATGAAACATTTCGTCGGAAAAATTTCCAACAATCAAATATTTGTTGCAAAAATTGTTGCACAAATTAGCAACCAATATTTTTTTGTTGCAATTTTCCGACCAATTTTGCGATGAAATAGTATGTTTCAAAATTCTCTCTCGGAAAATTCGTCGCATAAATTAGCATCAAAAAATTTTTTATAGCAATTTTGCGACCAACATAACGACGAATATTTTTTGTCACAAATTAGCGACAAATTTTGTCGTTGCAAATTTCCAACAATAGTTTTTTTGTTGCTAATAGTTGCAACAAAATCTGCGACGAAATTATTTTCGTCGCAATTTGCGACAAAATTTATTTGTGGTACAATTTGTCGCAATTCTGCGACAAAATCAGCAACGGCTTTTGCGACGAATTTTGCAACAAAATCTTAACAATTCAGCAACAAATTTTGCAACGAATGTCAAAATCAGCGACGAATTTAGCGACGAATGTAGAAAATTTGCGACAAAAAAATTTAATTTGTTTAATATTTGCACCAAATTTCCATATATATCATATTCCTCCCTGATAGTCTCAACCAATCAGTTTATGAACTAAACCACCAACATCATCATCAACAAATCATCCAGGGTACCATCGAACAGCCAAGAATACGAAATTTATGCAGTCTCTACTCATTCAAATAACTGACCATCTAATAGTATGAATGAAATAATAATTATAAAAATACTACTATCGTCATGAAATAATATTAAACAGTACTAAATAAGTTACAGAATATCGAATTTGTAGAAGTATAAATGAAATTCTAATGAGAAGTCTAATTAAATATAAACGTGAAATAAAAATTGTTTCAAGAAACATTATCACCATCATCGTCACCATCACCATTACCGTCACCGCCACCATCACCATCACCATCACCATCACCATCACCAAATATGTCATAATCATCATCACCATCATTTGGAGGAGATAGAAAAGGGGGAATCGAACTTGAAGCGGAGACTAGCTGAAGATGCTGCATTATAAGCCTCTGTTGTGCGCGAAACTCTTCAAATTCATTGTCTCTTCGCTGCTGTTCAACGCGCATGGCTTGAAGTTCATTGTCTCTTCGCTGCTGTTCTACGCGCATGACTTGAAGTTCATTGTCTTTTTCTGCTAACAGCTCCTTCATGTGGCTCAGCTCTTGGTTCATTTCCATTAATTCTGCTCTTACTGGTGTCTGGCCGGAAGAACTTAGACCACTGAGTCTGCAAGTTCTGCTTAACGAGCCCATCCCAAGTACTCTTCCCATCTTTGCTCCACCAGTTGCCTCGAGCCATAAAGCCATATCATTAACAGATGGCTCAGACGTTGCAGCATCATCACTACCACTAGAATTTCTAAGTAGAAGCTGGTCATATTTCTCCTGCATTATCGTATAAGAAATTAGAAGAAAAATAAAATAACAAAATACTAAAATATCCAACGAAAGAAATAGAAGTGTCAATTAACAGTTGGACAATGTAATAAAAAATCTAACAAATAAAGTCAGAATACAAAATTGTATTTCCCATTAAGCGATTGACAGTAAGTAATAAGACACAAAAATTATCTTTGTCAATCAAATATTATAAATTTAATACACTTATGGAATTCTAATTACACATACTTATATTTATATATTTAGTTGCTTAATCCATTAAAATGATATTTAGATTATGAGGAGTGTTGTAATTGATATTAAAATTCGACTACTATTACGAGTTTGAAATTATAACAGATCGAATAAAGGAAAAAATTATACTATACGTGACATAATGAACCAACCATTTGGAATTGACGTAACAAATTTGATATTATGTATTTTCTAATTTTATTTTATAATGAAAAAAATATATATATATGAATTTGAAATGAAAAGTTCAATTTAAGTATTTGAGAAATTATTGGAATAGACAAATCTATTAAATTCTTATTATAATGTTGTGATGATAAATTCAGCATAATATGTTCAAATAAAAGTTTTTATAAAACAATTTAAAAATTTGAAATTACATACCATAACCGTTCTAGCTCTCTCCCTACTCCAGGTCTTGTCTTTTTTCTGAAAAGTCCTTGCGAAAGTCTCTTTAAATGATGGCGGTGATCCCATTTCGTTGGTCTAAAAACAAAACACCGTTAGATGAATTAATGAAAAAATAAATGAATTAAATTTAAAAAAATATTAATTGAACCAAATTACCATTCTAATTCTATGCTCATCAATATTGATTGAGCCTCCCGCATAAGTAGCAGATGATTCCCCAGAATTATAAGCTCAATTTATTTTATTTTGCTCACTCCTCCGTCGGCTCTCATCGGAATCCCAGAAATTTAAAATGTTGAGCCAATTTTCTTCGGTGATGCAGTGTGGCTTCTTTCGGCTCTTTTTTGCATGATTTAGTACACCTCGGATGTGATGACCGTATTTTTTTTTAAATATTCTTCTTATTTCAAGCTCCTCGGTCTCATCCCAATTGAACTTTCGCTAAAAAAAAACAATTTGTTATATTTAAATTATACACTGAATTGTATATTTAAACTTAGAGGCCTCATTTACCTTGAATTCTCTCCACCATAGCTCTTTGATATCATCTGGAGTACTTGTGTATGACATCGATGCTTCTCCCCAATAGTTGTTAATGATTCTATTCAGCTCATGAATAACATACACAGAATTTGTGAATTTATCATAAAATTAGAAATAAAAAAAATTGTTAGTAAAAAAAATATTTAAATAAACTAATCAACTATATAAATAAAGAAACAATTGTGATAATATTTCAAAATTTAATACTTACGAATCTCCGCAAGGGGATATCACCTCTCGCGTATCTTCCCCTTCAACGTGTGAATCTTGCATTGAAGGTACAATTGAAGGTGCAACTGATGGAAACGGTGAAGGTATATCAGTACAAGGCGAAGGGGCATGGGAAGGTGCAGCTGAAACGGACGGTGACGCCGAAGAGTTTGGTCTTGCATTAGAAGATCGTCTATGTCCTCCACGTTGAAGCTGTAACAAGAGTTTTTTCTTGCAAGCAATGAATATTGCATGATTATAAAAAATATAATAGAGTATATGAAGAAACATACCATATTTAATTTGTCGTCCGAAATGATCTATAAAAAAAGAAAACATATTAGCAAATAATATTTCGAAAATGAAACATGAGACACTAAATAAAGGGGACACATGAAAAAAGGAGAATTATTGGTAGCCCAGAGCTTAATAAGAGGAGAGGAATATCAATCCCTCACTCATTCTCCAATCCCCACAACACAACATCTCAATCCATCCACGCCTAACCCCAAGGATACCCTAAGTTGCGAAAACACTAGCTCTCCACGACAATTGCATTGTTCCCAAATTGTGACGATATAATTAGAAACATAATAATCCTTATATTTTTATTGATTGCCGTGTGTGTGTATATATATAATAATTTTTTATACTACATAATATAAAAATAAGTAAATATGCATGTATATGTATAATCAATGAAATCTTGGGATATTTAAATTTAGGTTAATTTCAATTAAGATTATGCTAGAATTTTATAACACAAAATTATTAATATAATTAATAATAATTTAAATCGCCATTAACTTCAATTAATTAAAAAAAATATCATTGCCCACCTTGGATTTCTCTTTCCTTTAGGATGGTCATATAATATCGCGTGACGTATGGCCTTATGAGTGTAAGGTAAGATACACATGCCGTGTCTTAGGGTGCTCGTGCCCATTCTAATTTCCCATATATATGTAGAATTTGAAACAAAGTTTTCCTTTATTTGTCTTGGAAATGGACAAGACATGTAGCAGTGCAATTAAATCTTGAGGTCGCCAGCCTAAAAAATTTTGCCCAATTACATCAACTTGATCTAGACTAGACTCTACCCTTAAATCAAGAAAAAGTCATTAGTTTCCCTTGCTTGTCTTTGGTTATGCTTGTTTACTACTATTTATTCTAATCAATAAATGATATACCTCTGTGGCCGGATCTCAGCGGGGGGAGGCGCTACGGCGCCTCCCCCACTGTCGAAAGAAACCCGGGGGAGGGGCGCTGCCCCTCCCCCGGTCGGCCCCGCCTTCGAAGATGCGGGCGGGGCCATCCCGTCCCAGATCCGGCCTTTGTGGCCAGATCTCAGCGGGGGGAGGCGCTGCCGCGCCTCCCCCGCTGTTCAAAGAAACCCGGGGGAGGGGCGCTGCCCCTCCCCCGCTCGGCCCCTCCTGCGAAGATGCGGGCGGGGCCATCCCGTCCCAGATCCGGCCTCTGTGGCCGGATCTCAGCGGGGGGAGGCGCTGCGGCGCCTCCCCTGCCGTTGAAAGCAACCCGGGGGAGGGGCGCTGCCCTTCCCCCGCCAAGATCCGGCGGCAATGCCGCCGGATCTAGAGAGAGAGAGAGAGAGAGAGAGAGAAAGAGAGAGAGAGAGTACCTCGTTGATGCCGTGATTCAGAGGGAGACGACCGCGGGGAAGAGAGGGAGACGAGGAAGAGAGGGACGGGTAAGTGGGGGAAGAGGGAGAGGAAAATTGGGTGGGAGGCATTAAAAAAGTTTTCCAACAAATTCAGTGACGAAACGCGTTTGTCGCGGAAATCAGAAACGAATATCCATTGTCGTGGCTGATCAGCGACGAACATCTCGTTCGTCGCTGAAATCAGCGACGAACATCGCGTTCGTCGCTGAAATCAGCGACGAACATCGCGTTCGTCGCTAAAATCAGCGACGAACATCGGGTTCGTCGCAGAAATCAGCGACGAATATCCATTGTCGTCGCTGATCAGCGACGAACATCTCGTTCGTCGCTGAAATCAGGGACGAACATCGGGTTCGTCGCTGAAAACAGCGACGAACAAGTGATTCGTCGCTGAAAACAGCGACGAACGCGATGTTCGTCGCTGAAAACAGCGACCAACATGCGTTCGTCGCTGAAATCAGCGACGAACAAGTGATTCGTCGCTGAAAACAGCGACCAACATGCGTTCGTCGCTGAAAACAGTGACGAACCTCTCGTCCGTCGCTGATGTCAGCAACGAACCTCACGTGCGTCGCTGATCTCAGCAACGAACCTCTCGTTTGTCGTTGATCGCAGCGACGAACCTCTGATTCGTCGCTGACAACAACGACGAATCACTCCTTCGTCGCTGAATCAGCGACGAAATATCTTCTCGTTGCTGAAATGCGCGACGAAATTCGTTTTGGTCGCTGAAATCTGCGACGAAATTCATTTTCGTCGCAAATTCAGCGACGAAATTCGTTTTCGTCGCAAATTCAGCGACGAAATTCGTTTCCGTTGCAAATTCAGCGACGAAGAATGATTTCGTCGCTAAGTTAGCTACGAAATTTTTTTCGTTGCTAATATCGTTGGAAAATGGTTATCAAATTTATTTTGGTCGCCAAATTCTTCGCAAAATAGCAACAAAAAATGTTTGTCGCAAATGTCCGTCGCAAAATCCGTGTTTTTTTGTAGTGTCATTTTGAAAATTTTAAATTTCAAATGAACTAAATTTTGGAAGGAGAAAAGGGGAGAAATAAGTGAAGGAGAGGGAGAGGTGTGAGTGAGAGTCTTAAGTTTGGGAGTGGGAGAGCTGTAAAATAGACTAAATATTAGAAATTTGAAATTAGAAAGGTGAAATCTAAAAGTTTTTGATTAATTGTACACTCTCTACTATATTAGTTTTAATTTTTAGGTTTTTTTTTCTCTTTTAATTTCTAACTATAATACTATAATAATATTTATATCAATAAAAATTATCCAATATATATATATATATTATTTTTAATTAATTCTATTAATTCGATTTGAATGAAATAAAAATTATTAAAACCGATAACTGTTTAAATAAATCAAATAAAAGTTTAGTTTTATTCAAAATCAAATAAAATGTTTAATAAATTATCTAAAATAAAAATAAACGGTCGGAAAAAAATAATTTTTTTAATTTTAACCAAATAGCGTTCGCCCTTGTTTCTTATCATACGTTAGTTCAGTCTATTTGTTGATGGCAGTAGCAATTAAGGTGATGGAAAATGTCTGGTAACCAGACCCTGGCCAATAAGCCCCAGGTAAGACTCAACCGGGGATGGCATGGGCGGTTAGGTTCTCTCGATCAAGATTGACATGGGCTGGTTAGTTCATCTGGTTTTCATATCTGAATTGACATCTTCACCACTTCCTCATAACCAAAAAAAAAAATATCTGGATTGACCTATCCCCAAGGGGATAACCTAATGATACAAACTCTCATCCCCAAGCTGATAATACTAAGTTCAAATTTTTGTACAATCAAAAAAGAAAAAATTTGGATTGACCTAATGATCAGGCCATGTCCAGCCCAAGTCCATTTTTTTTTCCATGTTGTCCCCATCTTGGGCCGGTCTGGACCCAACGCTTTCATAAGTCTGATTAGTTTCTCTTGTGTACGTTTATAGGAGAAAATTATTCCACAAGAAAAGAAATTGGTGGTTAAAACTTAAAGCTATTCATTTTCGAAAGGGAATAAAAGTCAGCAGTCGCACGTTGATTCTATATATCTTATTTCTAGACGAGTCCAGTCATTGGTTAAGAAGTTATGCATGAATGATGTCCCACACCAATGACTGTCCAAATCACGTGTTCATACAAAAGGCAAAGGCATTCAATCAAAGAACGCAAGTATTAAAAAGTCATCAAATACAAGTCATGGTATACTAAATATGCTATTTATCCCCTAATGGTGCTAACTGCTGATTGCAATATATTTGAAACTAAAATAATGTGGTTACTTGGAAAAGTTCACTATATTTACCACAAGAAGGCAGACAGCCTATAGTCATCCAAGGCATTAACCCCAATATTTAATTTTTAGTGCAGAATTAGCTAAAATAAAGAACAAGTGGCAAGAGGCTTCAATTCGGGTATGTTCAACCCCTTTGCAATAACCACGAAGCGGAAAAGATAATTCTGTACAAAAAGGTGTTGAATTTAATTCAAGAGTTAAACAAAATAACGATGATAATATAATACCAATAATAACACCCAAATAAAACTTATAACTCAAATATTAAAATTAAATAGATAATTATATAACGCAATTTGGGACATTGCAACATTACTATTCCAACTCAAGACTTGAGTGTAGAAGTTAAGGAATCGGAGAATTTACCCTTGCTTCCATTACAAAGGACTCACTCCTATTTATACTATTAGTAAGTAGGTTTCAGAACATTCTAAACAATGCGGTTTAAGTTGGTGAAAACTATTCTAGATAACAAGATTATATGCGATATTTTCTAGAATAATCAAGTTAGGTTGGTGGTAGAAATTTCTAAAGAAAGAAAGGAGATACTTTTGCAGGAAATTTCTAGAGGAAGAGAGACGGTGCATTCTAGTCACTGCCCCTCACTGACTACTCTTTCTTGTAAATGTTTTCTCAATCATCCCCAATTGTTGACGAAACTCTGAAAATTTGTTCACGCTTAAGCTTTTGTTGAATATATCAGCGACCTGGTCTTTTGTCTTGATTGAATTCATTTGATATCTCCTTGTAGCATTTTTTCTCAAATATAGTAATAGTGAACCTCAATGTGCTTTATCCTAACATGAAATACTAGATTCTCGACCAATTATATTGTTGACTGGCTATCACAATGTGGGGACACGAGATAGTTAACCATTTGATGCATATTCTTCAAGAGTTGAGTAAACCACGTGCTTTCTTGAGCTGCTATAGTTGATACTCTGTACTCCACCTCGGTAGTAGATAATGAAACAATTAGTTGTCTCTTACTACCCTAAATTAAAGATAGTCCACCATCCAAGACTAAATGTATAACTCGTAGTTGAACGTTGAGTGTCATGATCTCGACATATTCTGCATAACAATATCCTTCCAGTTTAATGGTTTCTCTTTTCTTGTACGGAATACTATAGTCAATTGTTCCCTTCAAGTATCTCGTGATTCTTTGTACTGCTTCTAAGTGAGGCTTCTTTGACTTTTGCATGAATCGACTGATTATTCCAATTTCAAATGAGATATCTGATCACGTTATCGTCAAATAGATAAGACTCCCAACTAATTGTTGATACATCGTGGCATCTTCTTGATCTTTTCCTTTTTTAGTGCACAACTTTGCATTGACTTCCATAGGAGCAGTTATTATCTTGCATTCTAGCTTCTCGAGTCTCTTCAGGATGTCCCTTGCGTATTTTTGTTATTTGAGATAGTTTTTAATTTTTTTTTCCCTGTTTTCTCTATCTTGAGCCCAAGAAAGTGCTTCAGTTCTCCAAGCTCTTTCATTTTGAATCGAGTCGCTAAATTCTCTTTAATGAGCTTAGCTAAATTCTTTTTGATGAGCTTGTTATCTCCGGTAATGATTATGTCACCCACGTATACTAGCACTATAGCTAGCTTACTATCTCAAACCTTAACAAATAAGCTTGAATTCGCTGGTGTCATTGTGTATCCACCTTGGACTAAGAACTCCACAATTTTTCCATACCATGCTTATGGTGCTTGCTTCAGATTATATAAAGCTTTCCTTGGCTTGCACAAATAATTTGGCTTGTCTCGGCTATGAAAATCAGGTGGCTGCACCATATAGATCTCATAATCAACTTCTCCATGTAGGAAAACATTGTTTACATTCATTTGTCAAAGAGTCCATGACTTACTAGCACTACAAAACAAGTGAGTTATTCTGACGGACTAAAACCGTCTCCTAAATATGATAAAACCATTGGCAAAAGCTTCTCCGACGGATGGGGTTTTAGTCGGTAATACACCAGTCGGGATAGGTATATTCCGACACTTTTCATGACCGTTGAAGCATGTCATATATTTATAGTAACGGTCAGAAAGTGTTGGTAAAATTACGTTAACAAATGGAAACAGTATAATTGGTATTTTGATATGAAAATTTAAGTAAAAACTAGATTTAATCATTTGTTTAATTAGATTAATCTGGCAAGACAAATCGCGAATACTCTACTACTTATAAGGAGTTGTAAGAGTATAAATATGAAAAAATTAACAAATTCTAAAAATTAATTCTAAAAATTATATTGTATGAGAACTATAGAGAAATGGAGACAATGAGTATAATAATATAGTGACTAAGAAAAAAAGAGAGAGGGTCAAAAAATTGTGAAATGTAGTAATTAGTTAGTAAATAGTTAGTAAGTACTTCGTAAGTAAGTAATAAAAATCACAAGGCGGTATTAATTAAAAGTATAAAAAAAATTGTGAGAAATTAAAAAACGCGGTAATGAAAAAAGAGGCAGTAATGAAAAAAGAGGCGGGAGAAAAAGCGCGAAAGCAAAATTTTAAAAATTTGTTTGTGAAAATTATATATTATAAATTCAAAGGTGAAACCTAACTCAAAATTTCTTCATCCTTTACTTCAAAGTTCTTCTCTCCAAACTCTAACTCAAAAATTTTTCATCATTCCCTTCAAAGTTCTTCTCCCCAAACTCATTTAAACCTCTCACTCATACTTTACAAAATTTTATCTGGGAAAACTCTTCTTCCCTAACTCATTTAAACCTTTCACTCATACTTTACAAAATTTTATCTGCCATCAAAATTTCTCCATCCTTCCTTGAAAGCTCTTCTTCCCGATATTTGAAAGAAAAACGATGAACATTATATGAAGAATCACAACTACTCCAAGTTCAGTCGAATAAGCTCAATCATCCAACATATTACCCAGGTTTTAAAAAATAAACATATTATTTTTATTTTAATTTGAGATTTAATATTAAAATAGAAAATTTTCAAAAAGTTGGCGCAGAAAAGGAAAAATTCTGTGAAAACTTATTTTCAAAATTTGTTTATGAAAATAGAGAGAGATTGTTACAGCGGAAGTGTAAAAATTTTGTAAAAAATTTGAAAATATTTTTGGAGACAAATAATATAATAAATATATTATTATAAATTATATTATAAATTTACCAATTTAGATCAAATTATCGAGTTAATGTACTTTTTCATAATATAATATTTGTATAATAATCATTTAATTATTATTAATATTATATAATATAACTTAATTAATTATTTTAGATGTGAAAAAATATTTCAAGCGGTGTCGATATTAATAATTTTAAATCATTAGGTTCGTTAAACTGTAAATAATTTTTTTAATTTTTATTATTATTAATTTAAATAAAATTACTAGTTAATTGCTTTCCTGCATCGTGTTAGGCTGCTACAGGCGCTTGACCCTACTCGCGCGGGTGCCAGCGTAGGCAGACGCTGCGCGCATGCGAGCGCCTGCCCTTGCTCGTGCTGGCGCCTGCGAAGGCAGGCACTGCACGCTGGCAGGCGAGCATGCGAGCGCCTGCCCTTGCTCGCGTTGGCGCCCGCGTAGGTGGGCGCTGCGCGCAGGGAGGCGTACATGCAAGCGCCTGCATTGGCGCCTGCCCATGCTCGAGCAGGCGCCCGCGTGGGCAGGCGCCCCGCGCAAGCAGTGCCTGTGCGGGCGCCTGCCCTTGCTCGCGTTGGCCCCCGCGTTGGCGGGCACTGTGCGCAGGCAGGCGCTGCGCGCAGGCAGGCACGCATGCGAGCGCCTGCACTGGCACCTGCCCATGCCCGAGCGGGCGCCCACGTGGGCGGGCGCCCACGTGGGCAGGCGCCCTGAGCAAGCAGCGCCCATGCGGGCGCCCCGCGCAAGTAGCGCCCGTGCGGGTGCCTGCCCTTGCTCGCACTGGCGCCCGCGTTGGCGGGCGCTGCACGCAGGCAGGCACGCATGCGAGCGCCCGCATTGGTCCCTGCCCATGCTCGAGCGGGCGCCCTGCGCAAGCAGCGCCCGTGCGGACGCCCTGCGCAAGCAGCGCTCGTGCGGGAGCCCTGCGCATGCAGCGCCCGTGCGGGCGCCCGCGGAGGCAGGCGCCCCGCGCAAGCGACGCCCGTGCGGGCGCCAGCTTGCTCCGCTTGCTCAGCTTCCTTTTATTTATGCAAAAAAGGGTAAAGTGTTGCAAGCACCCGGATTCAAATCTATGATCTGAGCTGAATATTTGAGATGTTAACCATTAATCCAGAACTTTCTTGTGTAAGTTTCTCTTTTTTTTTTTATTTCTTTCTTTCTTCCTACCAATCTCAATCTCATTTTTTTTTGCCTCCCTATTTCACTCTCACTTTTTTTTCCCTATCTCACTCTCACCTCTATTTTTTTCTTTTTCTGGGAGTTTTTTTTTTTTCGTTTTATATTCTCTTTGAATTATTTTTTTTCCGATTTTAACATATTCAAAACCAATGATATTTAAATTTAATATTATGAATGAATTATAATTTATTAATTTTATATATTTTGAAGGGGAAATATTTGTGATTAAATATATATATATTTTTAAATTATTAATATATTATAATTTAAATTTCATACTTATTAGAAAAACAAAAAATTAAAAAAAAAAACAAAAACAATAAAATTAAATGAAATAGAATAATGGATGATATAAAAATTAATTGTTATAAGAAATTTAAAATATATTGTTAAAAATTAAAATATAGAAAATTTTGAAAAATTGATGATATTTTTATAATTTATAAAATCTCGATACTATATAAAATCTTGGGAAATAGTGTTATATAGTTTTTTAAAATTTCATAAAATAAAAATAAAAGTTAATATATGTAATTTTGTACTATTTAGAAAAATTTTAAAAATGAAAGTAAATATAATATTTATAAATAAATGATGTTTTTTGATTTTTAATTTTCAAATTATTAAATCATAAAATTTTTCAAAAATTCTTTATACATTTTAAAATTTTAAAAAAATGTATATAATTTAATATTAAATTAGTATAAATAATTAAAATATTTAATAAAATTATTTAATGTATATAAGTAATGTATGTTAATAAATATTAAATAAATGTATGTTAATAAAAAATAGAAATAAATATAATGATAGTAGATTAAATAACGATTATATATCATAAATTTACCACTATATAAAATTACTTATCCACTTACCATCTACTTAATATCTACTTACCACGACTATATATCACAAACTTATCATTAACTTATCACTAACTTACCACTATATAAACTTAATTACCCAATTACCATCTACTTATCACTAATTTACAACTAACTTACCACTATATAAACTTACTTATCCACTTACCATCTACTTATAATTTACTTATTATCTATTTACCACGACTATATATCACAAACTTATCACTATATAAACTTACTTATCCACTAACCATTTACTTACCACTAACTTACTACTATATAAACTTATTTATTCACTTATCATCTATTTACCACAACTATATATCACAAATTTATCACAAATTTACCACTATATAAACTTATTTACCCACTTATCATCTACTTACCACCTACGTACCTACTACTTCTACTTATCATTATCACAATTGAATATTGTTTTACAGACGGTTGTGGTAACTTTACCTACAGTTGATAAATTTTTCTTCACGGACATTTTAGTCAGTTGAAAAAACCTATATTTTCCGACGGTTTTATCATAGTGCGTCTTTATAAACCATAAAAACCGTCACTAAAAGTCACCGTCATTAAAAATTACCGTCAGTACAGCGCTTTAATTTTGTAGTGTAGCTAGGCTAATATGACACAAATAATGGTGATCTTGGCAATTGGACTAAACGTTTCATCATAGTCCAAACCATATTTTTGAGAAAATCTATGAGCTACCAATCTTGCTTTATAATGCTCAATGGATCCATTATAGCGTGTTTTAATTTTGTAGACCCATTTATATGATATACGCTTAATTCACCTGGCTTTTGCACCAACTCCCAAGTCTGGTTTTGCTTCAGCACTAAAATCTCATCTTCCATGGCTTTTAGCCATTTTGGATCTTTTGCTGTTTCTTCAAATATTGTAGACTCCTTCACTTCTTCAATAGCCATGTTCGCATACTTTGGGTATGGTCACCTTTTTTGGGTATATCTCCTAAGCAATGACCTTATTTCTTCCTCTTGCTCTTCATTTTGACTTGGTTACTATTCTTCTATAGCCTCATCATGAACACCTGTCCTCCAAGGGCTTCGAGATTTATCCTTTGGTAATTACATTTCATCACTTGAATGGGTTTTGATTTCTTTATTTTGAGCCTGGTTGAAAGATGATGCCTTCTTTTCTCCTTTATTTCTTTAGAGTCTAAAAGTAGTCGTGCTTGAAATGATCACCAAGATAACACTTCATTGAACACTACATTCCTTGACACATAGCATTTTCCAAAAATAGGATCACAACATCTCCAACCTTCCCTTTGGTTATTGTAGCCAATGAATAGGCATCGAACCGCCTTCTTATCAAACTTGCTCTGAAGTTGATGTGGAGCAAATATGTAGAATAGACAACTAAATACTCAGAAATGGCTCACTATTGGCTTGACATTCCACAACTTCTTGAAATGTGATAGAAAATCCAATCTCACTTGAGGTAGTCTATTAGTCACATGGACTATTGCCTTCATACATCTAGCCAAAAATCGTGGTGGCATGTTCATTGCATGCAACAAGCTTCTACATATTTATGCCAAGTGTCAATTCTTCTGCCTAGCTATGCCATTTTACTATGGATTGGCATGCTTCTTCAATAGGATAGAAGCTTCTCTTGTGGAAATTTTAGTACTTCACGTGGCATTGAAGAAGGGTTTGTATTTTTCTCCCACCTTCAACATGAATCAGCTTAAGGTTGCAATCCGTCCCATAAGGCATTGCATCTCCTTCGATGTCCAAGGTGGCATCACGTCTAGGATGACTTGAATCTTCTCAGAGTTGACCTCTATTCCCCTGTTTATGATCAAGAAACCTAGAAATTTGCTTGTTGTGATCCCAAAAGTACTTTTGGTCGGGTTTAACTTCATATTGTAATGTTCCAATATCTGGAATGTCTTTTCAAGATAAGCTACAAGGTCCTCCGGGATGGCGCTCTTTGTTAACTAGTCATTAGAAGGTAGTTCCTACATTTTTCAAGCCGAATGGCATGACCTTATAACAACAGGTACCGAACTTTATGATGAAACTTGCTTTTTCCTCATCTTCTAGGGCCATGCCTACTTGGTTGTAGTTAGAGTATGCATCCATAAAACTTAAAAGTTGGTAGCCTGATGAGTTGTCCATCAGTTTATCGATGTTGGAGAGTAGAGTAGATGATTGTCTTTTGGGCATGCCTTGTTGAGATCCATGAAATTGACACACATTCTTCATTTGTCATTCGCCTTTCTCACCATGACTATGTTTGCCAGCCAGTCAGTATATTTCACTTCTCTAATGAAGTTCACCACAATGAGTTTTTGTATTGCTCACTTGCATTCTAGTGTGAACACCATTTTCTTCTACTTCATAGGCTTGTGATTTACATCCACCATCAGTTTATGAATGATCACGGAAGGTGGATTCCTGGCATGTCTTCGGGTGACCATACAAAGACTTTGGAGTGTCGTCGTAGGCATTCGGTGATGGTCTCTCAGAGAGGTATCGGTAGATGGGCATCAATTTGAAAAGTTTGACCAGATACGTTTGTAATGGGGATCTCGATCATCTCTTCACCAGGTTTGGGTTTGGCAACCTATTTGATGTCGTCTCTAAACTTCATAGTTTCTATTGGGAGGTTCTTCTTTTTCTCCTACAGGGCAGAGACGATTTGAGGGTTAGGATTGCAATTGAGTATTGCGATATTGAGGAGCATTCTAAATTCGATCTTCATATGTTTGGTGTTTGGCAAAACTTCTAATCCGTCTAAACTGGGATGGCCCAAAGTGGCATTGTAGAGGGATAGAAGTTTGACAACATTGAAAGCGGTTGGGGTGATAGCATGGTTAAGGGGTACTTCGAAGATTGCTAGGAACGAAATAATCATCTTGGGACATAACCACTTGTCAGAAAGTCTATTTAATGGTCCTACGTTAGACTAAAGATGCGCTCAACTGAAACTTATCTATTGGAAGACGTTCTAATAGAGAATATCACAACTCGCCCTTTGGTCGAAAAAAACTCTTTTCATGAGATATTAGCCTATTTCGGTAGTAATGACCAGTGGATCATGATGATTTAGATCGAACCCCACTAGGTCGTCATCATCAAAACCAATCGTCAATCTTCTTCTCTTTAGCGACATGATGATAGGAGAGGTAATAAAACATGACAAAAAGTATTTTTTATCAGAAAATCACTTTGTTTCCCATAGACTGAGCCAACTTGTTGGAGGAGGGTTTTGCTTCATGGACAATTGCTCCATTGATCTGAGCGGGAAATTGGTGCTATTGAATCTTTATAGCCTCCGTGAATGATGAGACCAGCAAATACCGCCAGAAGTGGCACTGACGGAAGAAGTTTCGATACTCAAGTTAGAAAAAGAGATGATAAAAGAAAAAGAAACAGATTGAGTAGAGCCAAAGAATCCCCTTGTGTTGCCTCTATATGGAGGGTGTAGAGTTTGAACATATTGACAGGTCGTCTGTGCTTCGTATATATAACATATGCATGCATGGTAACATTATAAGAAAACAAAATATTAGTGATAGAAAATTAACGACGAAAATTTATCCTATGTAGATAGCAATAGAATTACAATGGATTAACATCAAACAATACAAATTAAAAAAGTTAAATATTAAAGAGAGATTAGCGACGGATTTAACAACAAAATTAGCGATGGAAAAATTCCATTGCTAATTCGAATGGTAAAACATGTGCGAAATTGATTATTATTTCATGTGACATTTTTTTAATAGCTTAGCGATGGATTAATGATGGAATTAGAGGCGGACTAGATTTCATAGCTAATTGATCGCAATACAAACAATTTTGTGACAGATTAGCGACGAAAATATTTTTATCCTAATTTGTTACAACTGAAAGATGAAAACATTTTTTCGTATACTTAATGAGAGATTAATGATAAAATTTAGCGACGGATTTTTTTTATCGCTAATCCGTCGGTATAATGGTTTGGGGTTAAAAAAAAAGAAGGGGAAAATGTGTTCGCGCAAGCCCTCTCTGCCTTCCCTCACACTTTTCTTCTTGCTAGTATAGGTTTGTCGCCTCTCTTCAAAAGGGAAATCGACAAAGTACCTCATCACCATCGCCATTGCTGTCGCTGTTGACCCTGCGTTCAAGTTTGCCTCTCTGTTTCTCTCTCTCTCTCTCTCTTAGAATAGGGTTTGTTTGCCTCCTCCACCACAACTGCCACGAACCCAATATTATCAAGAGTAGGAGGAGAAGGAGAAGGAGTTACTAATAAAACCCTAAATAGAAATTTAGAAAATTTATCGGGTATGTGGAGGAGGAGGCAAATCTGCTTGGGGTTGGGGCAGGATAAGAACCAAAAATTAGGAGGAAAGAGTAGTGGTAGTGGTGAGAAAGGGTCGTGGGCTAGAAGCTCTGTGTGCAGTTCAGTGTCCGAAGAGAGACGACAAGAGCGGACTTCGGAGTCTTCAGATCTCTTGGCCACCACCCAAGATCTGAATTCCGATGGAATTAATGTCCACGTGAGACATTTTTCTATATATGGAAAATGAGAATAATGGGTAGTCAAAACCCATTATCTCATTTTTTATATTCTCTAAATCGTAACTGATGTGAATTGATACTCCTTTGTTACAGTAGAATAAATCAACCTTATGAGAATAAGGTAAATTAAGGAAAAAACCTTAGTGACGGCACACAATTAAAAGTGACCACAGATTGTTATGAGAGAGAGAAAAACTTTTCTCTGAGAAAGAGGATTTGAGAAAATTTCTGCATAGAGAATTTTTCCTATCATATTAGTTATTGGATTTTGGATTGCGTGCTGTGGTGCTGTGATGATAACTTGATTTTTTGTGGTTATCATCCCGATGGTGAGGTCGTTCAACCAGGGCTCGTGGTTCCCCAAATTTTCTTACGATCTGCTCATTGAGATATATCCGAACAATATAAACTTTTCCTATTATGAAAATTTATCTCGCTTCTGCATGTGGGTGGACATCTGATTCCAACATATTCCGCCAACAATCACGGAAAAGTGGATTGGTTTCTTAATAATTACGCTTCGTCGGGTGACAAGGCTGATTCCCACCATCCTTCCCCGCCATATTCTCCGTCCTCGTCCTTCCAGAAGTCGAATAAGTTTCTCACATTACCTACTATCCTTACTTTCGGTCGTGTTGCTGCCGTTCTCTTCTCATTATAGTACCATCCTTTCTCTCTCTATCTCTCTATAGATTTGAAATTTTGTGATTTGGGGTTGGCTGGAAATGTTTAGAATTTAATCAGGATTGTGGGATTTTGTTGCTGAATTCATTGTTTGATGGATTGGGAATTGGAGCTGAATTTTGATTGTCTTCTTTTTTGAGATATTATACTTTCTCTCTCTCTCTCTCACACACACAAACAAATTCAAGATTTGTTATTCGGTTGCCTGAAGTTGTCTAGATTTTTTTTTTCCATGTGATTTTATTGTTGATTTTTTTTTTTTTTTAGATTAAATGATATTTTTGTTAATGTTTATTGACAACTCCCATCAACCCTTTGGGGAAAAAGACAATGGGTTTGCTTTGCTATAGGTGGAAATCTCTCGCACTGTGATTGAGCCTATTTCCGGATTGAAATTTGAATACAATTGGAAATGTTGAAAACCCGCCATTGCTTTGGCTCAAATTTTCCCCCCCTTTTTATTGGATTATGTATGTGAAAGCATCATCCATACCCTGTCAATGCAGGGTTCTCTATCATAGCAATTTTTTTTTTTCATTTGATCTCTAGGTTTTAAAATCTGGAATGTGGGTTTGAGAGAGGTGAACTTTCTGCACTAGAGCTTAGATTGTTAAAGTTAATATGTGATTTATTGCATTTATTGAAAATTCATGTTTAATAAGGTTTAAATCATTGGCTGTTTTGCTAGCTTTTTATGTGGATACCTGGTTGGGTAAAACTGCGACACCAAGTATATTTATAGCTGCTGCAATTACAGATTGGCTAGATGGATATCTTGCACGAAGGGTATGCAATTTCTTACAAACTCCACATATGAAAAACATGTTGACCAACTGCTCTTTAGCTCTGCAAACTTTTATTCATTGAGGGAAAATGTGTTTCAGATGAGATTGGGCACAGCATTCGGTTCATTTCTGGATCCAGTAGCTAATAAGGTACTGACATTTTAATGTTTGGGACTATGTGATTGATTGAGCTGGAGCTTTTATTTGCTCTACCAATTTCTGGAGTAATCTGGTACGAATTAAAGACGTTATTGATGTTGAAATTTCTATGCTGAATGATGCAGTTTATTGTTGCTGCTACATTGCTTTTACTGTGTAGCAAACTGTGGAAACTTCAATATTTTCTCAAGCTTCGGCATGGCTCATACCTATTCCTGCAATTGCTAAAATAGTTAGAGAGGTGTGTTCTTGACTAGAACTCAAATCCAAAACTTTGGTATGCCATACTTCTTCCAATGATGCGGTCATGTATGTGCTCCATCAGGTTTGATCATTTGAGTGGTTCAAGTGTTATGTGGTAGAATTTGTTAACATCTGTTATGCAGCCGTATCAGAATGAAATGATTTTTTTATTCTAATTTTTGTCTCTGCTTCTCCTTCTGAATCAAACTTTTCCTTCTAAAATACTAGTTTGCCTTGCTGCACTTCCATCTCAACTCCCATAATCTGGAAACGGAAATCCTTTGTTCATTCTAAAATAACTATATCAGAATCCATATATTCAAAATTTTTAGTAATTCTTCTATCAAGGCAGTTTTTTGGTCACAAAAGGTACTTCGTCCGCAGATGAACTGAGCTATGGCTGAATCTTCAGGCACTTGCGATAATTTATACGCTGCGTAGAGCAACATTCCCAAAAGGCAGCCCATCTCGTACAGGAACAATTGTGTCTTGAGTTTGTCTCAAACTCCAAGCTAGCCCATGTCCACAGCTCCTCGGACACCAATGCTTTAGTCCATTTGGTCATCAAAATTTTGAAGCCCAAATCCATAAAGTTTTGTCATTACTGGAATAACAATTATAGCCCAATATCATTCTCTGTTTCAAAACTGGAAAGCCCACAAGATATCCCAATATCTCACCAATCCTAAGGAGACATTTGACCAACCAGTAGGTTCAAATTGCTCGGGAAAAGCTAGGATGCAAACCAGAATGCTTTTGACAAGTATGTCAGAACACATGAACTTGCAGTAAAAAAATGCGGACTCATGCATTCACAAACTGAGAGAGAGAGAGGGAGGGAGAGAGAGAGAGAGAGAGAGAGAGAGAGAGAGAGAGAGTGATATGGCCATTTTGAAATTTCATTCTTACCTTGTAACTTGCAACTTCACTTTGTTAGATGGATGCTAGCACTGATATTTCTAAAAAATGATTGCGTCCCTTCAGTGTCATATGGCCTTTAGACATGAGACCATACCATTGCTTTTTAACTCATTAAAGTTTTTGTAATTTTTCTTATGTCATATTCCTTGTCCATTTATTTGTAGATTTTATGTCACATTAAGCAAAATTTTGTTTTTTGTGTCATATTCCTTATCTCGTTAGTTGTCATTTCATATGTATACGTATCATCTTAATGTATTTAATTCACTTATTCTCACTTTACTTATTATGTACAGCAAAAATTCACATGACGAGATGAAAATTCACCTTAATTTCATACACAAAGAGATAATCTGATATGCTTACCCTTAGTCATCAAATTCTGATCATCCATCTATGTGACATTCACGATTTTATTTTCTGTTACTGAAAACCTTTTTGTTAAATATTTACGACGAAAATATATCTGTCACTGATTTCAGTCATCATGTTTTACTATCAGTGACGAAACTTTTCCGTTGCAGATCTCACACATTAGCAAAACTATCAATGACGGAATCTTTGCTTTTAGTGATAAATATTTTTATCTATAATACCCTTTTTTCTAGTAGTAAAGTCCCACATACGTTTAGAGATATAGAAACTGTAGTTTACTTGTAGAGAGAATGTTAGGAATTTTTCGAGATTACATGGATTATGGTCAAAGATTTTTTTTTTAAATTTAGAATCCTATAGATTAAGGAAAGTTTAAGTTGTCACAAAAATTTCATATCTTGTTGGGAGAGACTATGAAGACTTCTTACCTTATTGGGAAAAATTATTCCCGAAATTAAGGGAGATTAAATATTAAGTAATCGTGATCTAGATTTGTCGATTGTTGTTTGTCAGAAAGCTTTCTGGCAATAGCTGAGAGGGTAAGAGCGAGAGGTGAATGAGTAGCTTATCCAAGAGGGTTTAGCCAAGATGATCAAAAGACATAAGCAAGAGAGCTTGGCTGAAAGGGCATTCAATCGAGAGTGTATTCGGTCATTCACGGATCTTGTGATTATGGTCTAATGGGCATGGTAACCTCTGATCTTTATGGTAGTGGGCCATTGGTCTATTGGTGTAACACCAAGCTAAAAAAAAAAAAAAAAAAAAAAAAAAAAAAAAAAAAGAAGAGAGAGGGAGCCAAAACGCAGCGTTTTGGCCCTCCCCCCAATTGAATTAGGGCTAAAGCCCTAATTCGTCTCTCTCTCTCTCTCTCTCTCTCTCTCTCTCCCTCTCTCCGCCGACCCTTCGCCTCCCTCCCCCACCGCGGCGCTGCTCTTCCCCGCGAGCTCCGCTGGCATCTTCTCCTTCACCTTCTTCTCCTTCTTCTTCTTCTTCTTCTCCTTCTTCTTCTCCTCCTACTTCCCTCTCGGTTTCTCTCTCTACCTCACTCTGTCTTCTCTCCCTCTCGCGATCTCCCACGATCGCCTTCTCTCCGCCTCGCCGCACACCGCTGCGAGCCTCCGCGAGCACTGCCTTCCGCCACCACACGCGACTGCAGCGCGATCCCCTAGCCACAGCACGAGCCTAAGCCGCGAGCGCGAGCCCAGGCCGCGAGCGCGAGCCAGGCCGCGAGCGCGAGCCAGCGCACGAGCGTGCGCGGACCCAGCGTGCACTGGCGCGCGGCCCAGCGTGCACTGGCGCGCGGACCCAGCGTGCATTGGCGCGCGGCCCAGCTCACGAGCGCGCGACCCAGCGCACTAGCGTGCACGGGCGCGCGGCCCAACGCACGGGTGCGCGGCCCACCGCGCGGCAGCGCACGAGCACGCGCGAGCCGGAGCACGAGCGCGCACCAGCACAACGCACGGGCGAGCACCAGCCCGCAGGCCCATCAGCAGCAAGCCCACGGGCCCACCAGGCCCGACAGCCCGTCCAAACCCGCGGCCCAGTACGGCCCGCGGCCCAGTCCGGCCCCTGGCCCGCTAGCCCACGACGACCCGTGACCCTCTGCGTAGGTAAATGAATTCTCGATTCCGTGTACATACTAGGGTTTTGAAAATTATTGGTAATTTGACTTAAATTTCTCACTTGTGTTTCAAATGGTAAACATTACAGGTTTTAGACCATGTTGACGGACGAACGAAAGCTAGATCCGGAAATCCGAGAAACCCTAGGTGAGAGAAATGCAACCTTTTCAACATTTGAATTAATTCTATCGAAATTAGGTCGAATTTAGATCGATAGTTGCATAATATATTGAAATGTGTGAAATCCGAGGAAAATTAGACAAAAAATGAGAAATATTAGAAACTCGACCATTGGTGAGTCAGATGAGTCGAAATTGAGGAAACGAGAATCTATAACGAAGTTTTGTAAATTAGGTGATATATATTTGGAAGGGAAAAATTGAAAATCCCTGAGTTGGCCTTTATTTGATATTAAATGTTGATAATCTGATTTAGGTTGATCTTTTGGAGACTCGAGCGGTCAAATCCGATTTGGCTTGTCAGTAGGGAGTGACTTCCCTTCCGTAGAACTGTGAGTGGGATTTTGACATTCGCTATTGATTGAAAACCATGTTTCAAAAATACTTTTAAATGACATGTTGCAAATGTCTGATTGTTAGAATTTTCGAATATTTGATGAATGTTTTGTGACCTTTGGAGTGTCTAAATTTCTAACTTTATTGATATGCATCCATGAGTTTTGATAACTGTATATTGTGTCACATTTTCGACATATTGATATGTTTTAATGCTTTCATTGTATTGACACATGGTTTTAAATGAATTTACTTATATATTGGGCTGTATGCCCGGCCGACGTTATGATATTATGCATGGGGCTATATGCCCGGCTGATCTGGTGATGGGATGCATGGCGCTACGTGCCCGGCTGATATGATATTGTGATCCGTAGCTACGAAGGACATCTGGTAGAGGCACCCCTTGTGCCCGGATACGATTTGGCCGGAGGTATCCGCCAGATCGTCGTGTGTATGGGTGTCCCAGGTTGACCCTCATCGGAGAGGACGTTGAGTACGGCTTCGTCTAGTACCAGGCGGGGGCACCATACACGGCTGACTAGTTATATGTACATTATTATTATTTACAGGCTAGTTGGGGTAGTCTGTGGCCAACATTGGGGCAGAGAGCCATTATTTAATACTTACATTTGGAAAAACCCCCAATGTGCCGTCCTTGGTCGAGGTAGACCATTGCCGGGAATATTTCATTGGCCGGCTCTTCGCGACATTGATGTAAATATTGGATGCATATCTTGCTTTCTGATGTGTGCGTATTATTATGATTTTGAAATAACATGATCGGTTTGCACACTGTGGATATTTTCTTATCTATGCTTTGACACTCCAAATTCACCTCGATATTGATAGTATGATGTCAATCCCCTCACTTACTGAGTATTCTCCCATAGATACTCACCCCTCACTTTCTTTCCCACAGGATTAGTGTTGGACCGAGAAGATATCACCGGGCTTGGGTATGGATATTTTCCATTTCTTCCGCTACGATGATTAGTGATATTGTTATGTATTGGAGATTTTAGTTTGACCATTCTATTTACCTAATTTTATGGGATGACTGTATAAATTATGAACATTTATTCTTGAAACTCTCGTATTGATTTATTTCATGGCATTGAGGCATTTGTAAATATTTAAAAATAACTTGGGAATTTATTTTATATATGCGTAGAATTTAAGTCCGCTCGGTGTGGCGGCTGCTCATGCTCTAGTTGGGCATGACAGTAGAGGTCTGTTGCTAGGACTGTTAGAAACTTTATAGCCTTGCGTTGTTCTGGATGTTGGTTGTGGTATTTGTTGAATTTGGAGAGGCCGGGATGACCAATTGTTTATTTTTACAGGATGAATGTCATATACAGGAGAAATTGTACATGGGAAATCTCCGATTTATGGGGAGATTCTGCCCGATTTTCTGTAAAAATACAGCCGGTATCCAGGGATAACGGACGACTGTTCGCGATCCCGGTTCGGGGCGTGACAATTGGTCTATGTACCATCAAATAGAATGGGTCAAGATGATGTGGTTTTTACGTTTCAAGCGAACATTATTGAGCTTCGAGAGTTTTGCCGGTCTCTTGACCACAATGAGATTTTTGTTGGTCTATATGATCTTAAATCTTCTTCTTGAAATGGGGTGATGAATCATCGGACACGACAAGCATGCACACAAAAAGTCTAAATTTTATTTTCCAAGCGGTCATAATCGTTTGACTAGCAATAGCCAATGAAAAAGTTCCGACACCAAAACCAGAATTCAGATCCTAAATATACCTAAAGAAATGGGAGAGTATGTTGTTGGAAATTACAAGGAAAGAAGAAGCTAGCCCATCTTGGGGTTCAGCCTAAGATGTCACAGTTTTCTTTACAACCATTGTAATACCTACCAACCACATCGGCCTTGACCAAGTCTCCCACCGTGCCAATATCTCTCTCAATGTTTCTTATGTCTCTAAATAAAACTTGATGCTAATAGAAGAAAGCATTTTTTTTGTCTGCTAAAATTATTTTTGTTTATTTGTTTGCTCAACTTCCCATTCTAAGATTTAACTCTAAAAAAAAGGAAATTATATATGCTTGTAGCTATTTTTCCCTTATAGGTGCCAATGTCAATGTTTAGGTTTGGCAGAGAATATAATAAAGAATGAAAATCAAATCAATTTGCGTAACTTAATAGCACTTGTAGGAAAAAAGAAAAAGGGGTAAGCAACTATCATATATTAGGTCAAGTACATGCTCAAATTCTTACTAAATATTTGCACTCAGTAAATATTCCAAATCACCTCTTGTATACTCGCATGACCACAACCTCGAGTCAATTTCAGTGTTTGTGTATTATAAAAGGCCGTTCGATCCATCAGTGATGCAATTCATCCGACCCAAAAAAAGTTGTTGTAAAGCCTATATAAGAAGAACAATTATAGTAGAAAGTCAGGTTTTGAAGGCCAGGCACGTAATTGAAGAGACTGTTCTTGAGTGTTGTTCTGACAAAGCTTGTGGGGCAAATTGAATTCCAGTAGTCATCTCTTGCAACAGTGAGTGTCTCTGCTTGGAGGTTGAGTGCAAGAACTCTGTATTTAGGAGATATTGTAGTGATCGTAGTGATGTTATCTTGACATTGAAGCTCAAACTCTGGAATCCCAAAACGCAAACATTGAAGATATCTACTTGGTTTCTTGACAACTAGTATTTGCAGGTGAAATTGCAAAAGTAGAAATTTTTTTTTTTCAGATCATTTAAATATTTACCTCCAAAATGCAAACATTGGCAGACGAAGTGAATTTTACAATTGATAACAGTACTAATCAAAACAGGTACATTCAACAAATAAAATTAAAAAATATGCTTAAAAATGATAAACCAACTGGGAGTCATCTGCCTCTTGTACAAGCAGAGGATTTCACAGCAAGTTTAAGCAAAATGAAACTTTCATGCAAGCTAGTAAGGTTCTTTTTTGGCCAGTTGTGCGTGCTGTTATTGGTCACATGCATCTTTTTTATCAAAAAACCTTTTTCCCTCGGAATTGATTTGATGATTACAATCATGACGATATTTGGGTAGAATGTCAGGAAGATCTTGTAGGAGAACAAAGATAAGGCTTTGGGGGTATCTGCAAGGATTCAAGGCTTCCCTCTAACATTTCTATGACTTCACTCATGGATGGACGATCAGCAGGATTGGTTTGAATGCACCATAAACTCACTAAAATCATCCTCTTTGAAATTTCTTGATCCTTTCCATTTTCAATCCCAACAAGCCTTGAATTCGCTTGTGATTCAAGACACTTGTATATCAATTGCGGGAAGTATATTTCACTGGTTCTGGAGACCTCAACATCCAGGTTCTTTCTTCCACCTACCATCTCAAGCACCATCATTCCATAGCTGTAGACATCGCATTTGTGAGAGACTGCTCCAAAGCTTCCAAGGGCAACCTCAGGAGCAATATACCCAATTGTTCCTCTTGCAACATCTATGGATATCATGCTCTCTGTCTTGTTGCAGAGCTTAGCAAGGCCAAAATCGGAGATCTTTGGACAAAAATTTTCGTCTAAGAGGATGTTGTGAGGTTTAATGTCAAAATGTAGAATTCTTGTGTTACAACCTTGGTACAAGCATGCAAGTCCTCGAGCAATTCCAACCGCAATTCTGTGGAGTGTTTTCCACTCCAAATTACGACTGGTCTCTGAATATCCTTTATTATATATGAACTTATCCAATGAGCCATTTGCTATGAATTCATAGACTAGAGCTCTTTCACTCCTCTCATAGCAGAAACCAAGAAGACTGACTACATTTACATGGGAAGTTCTGCTGATGGCAGCAACTTCATTAACAAAGTCTTCCCCATCACCCTTAAGCCCATTCAAGACCTTGACTGCCACGATACGGTCATCAGGTAGCTTTCCCTTGTAAACACAACCAAAGCCTCCATGGCCGAGCTTTTCAGCGAATGAATTGGTCATTTTCTTAATATCTAAATAGCTGTACACTACAAAAAAACTTGTATTTAGCCACAAATTTTGCGACGAAAAGTTAAGAAAAATTCGTCGCTAAATTATTTAGCAACCAATTTTTCGACAAACCATAATTTGTCGCTAATAACTCGTCGCAAAATTTTTCGACAAAAAATATGAAATTTGTCGCCAATTAGCGACCGATTATAGTTCGTCGCAAAATTCGTCGCAAACATTAGCAACCAAAACTTTTTAGTTGCAAATTTCCGACAACATTTGCGACGAAACATTTTGTCGGAAAAGTTTCCAACAATAAAATATTTGTTGCAAAAATTGTTGCACAATTTAGCAACCAATTATTTTTTGTTGCAATTTTGCGACCAATTTTGCGACAAAATAGTATGTTTCAAATTTAAATTTTTTGTTGCAATTTAGCGACCAACACAACGACGAATAATTTTTGTCACAAATTAGCGACAAATTTTGAATAGTTTTTTGTTGCAAAATCTGCAACAAAATCTGCGACGAATTTATTTTCGTCGCAATTTGCGACAAAATTTTTTTGTGAGATAATTTGTCGCAATTCTGCGACAAAATCAGCTTCGGCTTTTGCGACGAATTTTGCAACGAAATCTAAAAAATTCAGCAACAAATTTTGCAACGAATGTCAAAATCAGCGACGAATTTAGCGACGAATATAGAAAATTTGCGACAAAAAAATTTAATTTGTTTAATATTTGCACCAAATTTCCATATATATCATATTCCTCCCTGATAGTTTCAACCAACCAGTTTATAAGCTAAACCACCAACATCATCATCAACAAATCATCCAGGGTACCATCGAACAGCCATGAATACGAAATTTATGCAGTATCTACTAATTCAAATAACTGACCATATAATAGTATGAATGAAATAATAATTAAAAAAACACTACCATCGTCATGAAATAATATTAAACAGTACTAAATAAGTTATAGAATATCGAATTTGTAGAAGTATAAATGAAATTCTAATGAGAAGTCTAATTAAAAATAAACGTGAAATAAAAATTGTTTCAAGAAACATTATCACCATCATCATCACCATTACCGTCACCGCCACCATCACCGTCACCAAATATGTCAAAATCATCATCACCATCATTTGGAGGAGATAGAGAAGGGGGAATCGAACTTGAAGCGGAGACTAGCTGAAGATGCTGCATTATAAGCCTCTGTTGTGCGCGAAACTCTTCAAATTCATTGTCTCTTCGCAGCTGTTCAACGCGCATGGCTTGAATTTCATTGTCTCTTCGCTGCTGTTCTACGCGCATGACTTGAAGTTCATTGTCTTTTTGTGCTAACAGCTCCTTCATGTGGCTCAGCTCTTGGTTCATTTGCATTAATTCTGCTCTTACTGGTGTATGGCCGGAAGAACTTAGACCACTGAGTCTGCAAGTTCTGCTCAACGAGCCCATCCCAAGTACTCTTCCCTTCTTTGCTCCACCAGTTGCCTCGAGCCATAAAGTCATATCATTAACAGATGGCTCAGACGTTGCAGCATCATCACTACCACTAGAATTTCTAAGTAGAAGCTGGTCATATTTCTCCTGCATTATCGTATAAGAAATTAGAAGAAAAATGAAATAACAATATACTAAAATATCCAACGAAATTGAGAAGTGTCAATTAACAGTTGAACAAATTTCTAAAAAATCTAACAAATAAAGTAAGAATACAAAATTGTATTTCTCATTAAGCGATTGACAGTAAGCAATAAGACACAAAAATTATCTTTGTCAATCAAATATTATAAATTTAATACACTTATGGAATTAAAATTACACATACTTATAATTATATATTTTGTTGCTTAATCCATTAAAATGATATTTAGATAATGAGAAGTGTTGTAATTGAAATTAAAAATTCGACTACTATTACGAGTTTGAAAATATAACAGATTGAATAAAGAAAAAAATTATACTATACGTGACATAATGAACCAACCATTTGGAATGGACGTAACAAATTTGATATTATCTATTTTCAAATTTTATTTTATAATGAAAAATATATATATATATGAATTTGAAATGAAAAGTTCAATTTAAGTATTTGAGAAATTATTGGAATTGACAAATCTATTAAATTCTTATTATAATGTTGTGATGATAAATTGAGCATAATATGTTCAAATAAAAGTTTTTATAAAACAATTTAAAATTTTAAAATTACATACCATAACCGTTCGTGCTCTCTCCCCACTCCAGCTCTTGTCTTTTTTCTGAAAAGTCCGTGCGAAAGTCTCTCTAAATGATGGCGGTGATCCCATTTCCTTGGTCTAAAAACAAAACACCGTTAGATGAATTAATGAAAAAATAAATGAATTAAATACAAAAGAATGGTAATTGAACCAAATTACCATTCTAATTCTATGCTCATCAATATTGATTGAGCCTCCCGCATAAGTAGCAGATGATTCCCCAGAATTATAAGCTCGATTTATTTTATTTTGCTCACTCTTTCGTTGGCTCTCATCGGAATCCCAGAAATTTAAAATGTTGAGCCAATTTTCTTCGGTGATGCAATGTGGCTTCTTTTGGCTCTTTTTGGCATGATTCAGTACACCTCGGATGTGATGACCGCATTTTTTTTTAAATATTCTTCTTATTTCAAGCTCCTCGGTCTCATCCCAATTGAACTTTCGCTAAAAAAAAAACAAGTTGTTATATTTAATTTATACACTGAATTGTATATTTAAACTTAGAGACCTCATTTACCTTGAATTCTCTCCACCATAGCTCTTTGATATCATCTGGAGTACTTGTGTATGACATCGATGCTCCTCCCCAATGGTTGTTAATGATTCTATTCAGCTCATGAATAACATACACAGAATTTGTGAATCTATCATAAAATTAGAAATAAAAAAAATGGTTAGTAAAAAAAATTTTTAAATAAACTAATAAATTGTGATAATATTTCAAAATGTAATACTTACGAATCTCCGCAAGGGGATATCACCTCTCGCGTATCTTCCCCTTCAACGTGTGAATCTTGCATTGAAGGTACAATTGAAGGTGCAACGGATGGAAACGGTGAAGGTATATCAGTACAAGGCGAAGGGACATGAGAAGGTGCAGCTGAAACGGACGGTGACGCCGAAGAGTTTGGTCTTGCATTAGAAGATCGTCTATGTCCTCCACGTTGAAACTGTAACAAGAGTTTTTTCTCGCAAGCAATGAATATTGAATGATTATAAAAAATATAATAGAGTATATGAAGAAACATACCATATTTAAATTGTCGTCAGAAATGATCTATAAAAAAAGAAAATATATTAGCAAATAATATTTCGAAATTGAAACATGAGGCACTAAATATAACATACAAATTGAGAAATTTAAAATACAAATCTAAATGTATTTTCACATGAAAACAGTCAAAAAAATTTTCATATGATGTTAGACAATTTTAATAAATTTTAAAAAAACAATACTTACCGACGATCAAAAATCAAAGTCATTATTGTCATCATCATCCTCATTATCAGAGTCTTCAACATCAAATTCTTCCTCATCTTCATCCTCATCTTCATCATCTGTCTCCAAATCAGGTTCTTCATCGCCAGACTCATGAATTTCATTTTGATCCACATCTATCATTACTCCATGTGGATCTCGTAATGTTGGAATAATATATTCCTCAGTCTGAAACGTAGTGGCAACTTCCATTTGTTGATATGCCATGTCTTCCCAACGTTCCTCAATTTTCTTTCGTGCTTTCGTTTTACAAACAGCCCACCAATCAATTTTGTCACGTTTCAAACTAGGATATGAAGCATAATACACTTGAATCGCTTGTTGTGCCAATACGAATGGTTCATATCTTTTATAAAATTTTTTATGATTTATATCAACCAACTTAAACTTTGGATGCACATTCATCCCTTTTACGGGGTCAAACCATTGGCACATAAATAAAACGACTCGCAACTCTGCTCCAGTGTACTCAACCTCTATAATTTCATCCAACAAACCATAGAACTCATCTTTTACACCTCCATCGTTGGATGACTGAACACAAACACCACTATTCATAGTAGCTTTTCCGGTTCCATATTCTTGAGTGTGAAAATTATACCCGTTTATAAAATACGATGGCCAAGTTCGCACCGTCGAATTTGGACCCCATGACAGATTAAGTAACAATTCTTGTTCAACTTGATCTTGATTACATTGAACCTGAAGTAAAATAAATGTGTTATTTTTTTAATAATCAATTAGATTTAAAATTTAAATTTCGTAAAACTAACATATGTTTTGAACCATGCTGCAAAATCTTCATCGCACACACGATTGAACTCATGCATCGATAGTTCAGACCGTGAATGTTGAAAAATCCTACGATTAAAGAACACGATTTATGTCAACAATTTTATCAAAAAAAGAACACATTTTTAATATTTGAGAAAAAAGGACTTACTCGAAGTATGGCGTAACTTCTGGACAGTTCAGTAAAATATATGTATGGGCTGCCCGCCATTCTTTCGCAGTTAAATATCTAACCTTACATGACCCACTTGGTCGACCGAGATAGTTGAAAATAGAGAATGATTTTAATTTAGGATCAACAGGACCCTCATCATTTCTACCGGCGCGCCGTCTCTTACACTGGACATGAGGCTCGAAATAATATGAAGCAAAAGTTGTCACTTCCTCCGCAATGTATGCATTAACAATAGATGCTTCAACCCGTGCCTTATTTTTCACTTTTCTCTTCAAATGATATAAAAATCTAATTGATATGGAATAAAAAGTGTATCAGAAAATGATATATAATAAATTGAGTACATTGACCTGCACTATAAATATTATAATGATGAGAATGTGCAAAAGTTACCTTTCAAATGGATACATCCATCGATATTGGACGGGACCTGCAACTCTGGCCTCATAAGGCAAGTGAACCAAAAGGTGTTCCATGGAATCAAAAAATGAAGGAGGAAAAATCCTTTCTAAATTACATAAAATGATAGGGATATCTCTCTCCAATTTCGCCATATGTGATTCCTTTAATACTGTCGAGCAAATATCATGCAGGAAAATACTTAACTCTGTAATGACGGCCCATACAAAATCTGGTAATAGTTCCTTAAAAGCAATCGGAATCAATCTTTCCATAAATATGTGACAATCATGACTTTTCAAACCAATCAACTTGCATTCTTTCATATCTACACATCTCCCAAGATTTGAGGCATAACCATCAGGAAATCTAAGGGATTTCAACCATTCACAAACTTTCCGTCTCTGATCCTTATTTATTGTATAAATTGCCTTTGGTTTTGGTCCCTTACTACTTCCATCCGCATCAAGTGTAGGCCGATTACAAAGAAGCCGCATATCTTTTCTCGCATTCAAGTTATCTTTCGATTTTCCAGAGACATCCATCAATATATTAATCAGATTATCGAAAACATTTTTCTCGATATGCATCAAATCGAGATTATGATGAATCAGATGGGTCTTCCAATATGGTAAATCCCAAAATATACTCCGTTTGGTCCATTTATGTACACTTCCATATCCGTACGTTGTACCATGTGGGTCTTCAATCGCAGATGGAAATTGAGACACTTGCTCCCAAATTTGTTGACCAGTTAATCTCAACGGAGGAGGTGTTTTTTCAAATTTATTTTTCGTAAATTCATCTTTATTTCTTCTATATTTATGATTTCGTGGCAAAAATTGTCTATGACAATCAAAATAACTCGCCTTCTTACCATATTTCAATCTGAATGACTTAGATCTCTCCATACATATTGGACATCCTAAAACCCCAGCAGTACTCCATCCCGATAGCATGCCATAAGCTGGGAAGTCATTTATCGTCCAAAGAAGAATTGCTTCCATTACAAACATCTGCTCAGTGTTAACATCATACGTAAGAACACCGTTATCCCATAACTGTTTTAACTCCGCAATCAATGGTTGCATATAAACATCAATCAACTTCTTCGGATTTTGCGGGCCCGGTATAACCAATGTCAAAAACATATATGGTGTTTTCATACACATACCCGGTGGAAAATTATAAGGAGTTAATATCACTGGCCAACATGAATAACTTTTTCCCGATTTTCCAAATGGAGCAAAGCCATCAGCACAAAGACCTAACCTAATGTTTCGAGTCTCTCTTGCAAATTCAGGATATGTCATATCAATATTTTTCCACACCTCTGTATCCGAAGGATGACACATTAACCCTTCCTCTGTTTGATGATTTGCATGCCAAGTCATATATTCAGCAGTAGCTTTCGATGCATAAAGTCTTTGCAATCTAGGAGTCAAGGGCAAATAAAACATTTGCTTGAATGGTTTACGTCGCTCATTACGACCTGCTGTCCTAGTAATCTTGTACCTACTTTGGTTACAGAATTTACAAAATTGTACATTTTCATCAGCTCCCCAAAACAACATGCAACCATTTATGCATACATCAATTCTTTCCACCGGAAGGCCCAAGTCATTCACCAATTTTTTCATACTATAAAAGTCATTCGGCATTATATGATCACGAGGCAATACTTCTCCCATTACTTGAACAATATCATTGAAGCAATTCTCAGACATATTATGCTCGGCCTTAACATTTAACATTCTAGCCGTTAATGACAATTTAGTGTGGGTGTCACAACCAACCCATAACGGTTCATCTGCAGCTCTCAACATTTCTTGAAATTGGTTAGACAAATAATTCTCATCTTGCACATTCTCATCGACACATGTTGCTTCTACCCCCTCCAATGGTGATGCATAACTTGTAGGTACATCTTGATTTGTTGGTACAGAACTAGAACTTGCAAAGTTTGTTTGGGGAAAAAAATTTTGACCTGCTGCATCAAATACCATCTGCTGATATGGATTTAACTGATCATAACAATTGTTATCCCCTCTACTTGAATAATCCAAATTTCGCACATACTCTTCATCAGATATAAACGCTTCACCATGACAAGTCCAATTGTAGTAATTTAAAGTAAAACCAAATCTACAAAGATGTTCCCTAACTTTATCACATACATGAAATTTGCCATTACCACACTTTCTACACGGACACCTTAACTTATTTCCATCCATAAACTCAACTTTACTAGTAGCGAAATTCAAGAATTGTTCCACCCCACAAATAAACTCATCAGTTAAACCACGACGATCAGGTAAATTCTTATTATACATCCAATTTCTTTCGTTTTGCATTGTCGCTGTTAAAAAAAATAAATATTATAAAATATTAATAAATTAATATATTAACAAACTATATATTATACTGAAAAAATAACATTAATAAGAAATAAAGAACATCTAATAACAAAACATTTTAAAATTATTTAACATATTTTCAGAAAATATAACAAATATAAAAACGTTGAGTCAGAAAAATAACAAAATAATTTAGAACTATTGCATTTCACGAATTCACAACATACATACATTGAAACTAGGAATAAAGGATATAAAACAAAGAAAATAAAATAAAATATACGAAAAAAAATATATACCTCGACCGCTTGAAGACATGAATTTCTCCCCTCTAATCGAACAACACGTCCGATCAACGCAAACACATCTGCAATGCAAAACCATCAATGTACACAAATTGGAGCTAGAATTGCCTTTACCGAAATTTTACAATTTCGAAAAATAAAAATTCTAAAACTTCATATTTTGCTTCTGACAATATTGAGAAGGAAATTTGATACTCATATAAATACTGCTTGGTCACGAATCTAAAAAATATATATATTTTAAAGAAAATCAAATTTACCATTTCTAAATATAGGAAGAAAGTGGCTACCGTTAAGATCAAAATCAAGATTTATATTAAATTAACTAATTTAAATATAGTTTATAAACAAATTTTTCAAATATAAAATTTAATATTTAAAAGCCCTACTTAGAAAACGTTTAATTTTGGTTAAAAAAAATAATTTTTTTTATTAATTGCAGATGTGTTAAAATTTGGAATACGGTAAAAATAATTTTTTTTAAATTTAAAAAAATAAATTAAATATAATAGAGTATGAGATCCGGCCTCTGTGGCCGGATCTCAGCGGGGGAGGCACTGCGGCGCCTCCCCCGCCGTTGAAAGCAGCCCAGGGGAGGGGCGCTGCCCCTCCCCCGGTGGGCCCCGCCCGCGTAGATGCGGGCGGGGCCATCCCGTCGGCCGGATCTCAGCGGGGGAGGCGCTGCGGCGCCTCCCCCGCCGTTGAAAGCAGCCCAGGGGAGGGGCGCTGCCCCTCCCCCGGTGGGCCCCGCCCGCGTAGATGCGGGCGGGGCCATCCCGTCGGTCGGATCTCAGCGGGGGAGGCGCTGCGGCGCCTCCCCCGAGGTTGAAAGCAGCCCGGGGGAGGGGCGCTGCCCCTCCCCCGGTCGGCCCCGCCCGCGTAGATGCGGGCGGGGCCATCCCGTACGAGATCCGGCCTCTGTGGCCGGATCTCCGCGGGGGAGGCGCTGCGGCGCCTCCCCCGCCGTTGAAAGCAGGCCGGGGGAGGGGCGCTGCCCCTCTCCCGGTCGGCCCCGCCCGCGAAGATGCGGGCGGGGCCATCCCGTACGAGATCCGGCCTCTGTGGCCGGATCTCAGCGGGGGAGGCGCTGCGGCGCCTCCCCCGCCGTTGCAAGCAGGCCGGGGGAGGGGCGCTGCCCTTCCCCCGCCACGATCCGGCGGCAATGCCGCCGGAACTAGAGAGAGAGAGAGAGAGAGAGAGAGAGAGAGAGAGAGAGAGAGAGGGGGGGGAGAGAGAGAGTACCTCGTTGGAGGGAGACCACTGCGGGGAAGAGAGGGAGAGGAGGATGAGAGGGAGAGGAAAGTGAGGAAAGAGAGGTAGAGGAAAGGAGAATTAATTGTCTTTTGCAACCGATTCAGCGACGAACACGCATTCGTCGCTGAAATCAGCGACGAACTAGACGTTCGTCGCTAAAGTTAGCGACGAACTGTGAGTTCGTCGCAGTGATCAGCGACGAACAGCGCGTTCGTCGCTGGAATCAGCGACGAACAAGCCGTTCGTCGCTGTAATCAGCGACGAACTGCTCGTTCGTCGCAGGAATCAGCGACGAACAGGCCGTTCGTCGTTGTAATCAGCGACGAACAGTGCGTTCGTCGCTGCAGTCAGCGACGAACGGCCGTTCGTCGCTGTAATCAGCGACGAACAGGGCGTTCGTCGCTTCAGTCAGCGACGAACTGCTCGTTCGTCGCTGGAATCAGCGACGAAGAGCTCGTTCATCGCTGGAGTCAGCGACGAACAGGGCGTTCGTCGCAAAGTCCGCGACGAACAGGGCGTTCGTCGCTGGAATCAGCGACGAACAGCGCGTTCGTCGCTGAAGTCAGCGACGAACAGGGAGTTCGTCGCTGAAGTCAGCGACGAACTGCTCGTTCGTCGCAGGGATCCGCGACGAACAGTGCGTTCGTCGCTGGAATCAGCGACGAACAGTGCGTTCGTCGCTGGAATCAGCGACGAACAGAGCCTTCGTCGCTGGAATCAGCGACGAACAGGGCGTTTGTCGCAGAGATCAGCGACGAACGCCGCGTTCGTCGCTGAAAGGTGCGACGAACTGCGCGTTCGTTGCTGAAATCTGCGACGAACTAGATGTTCGTCGCTGAAACGTTGCTGATATGCGCACCCAATTTATTTTTTGTCGCTCAAATCTGCGACAAATTCATTTTCGTTGCAAATTTAGCGACGAGCAATGATTTCGTCGCTAATTTAGCTACGAAATTTTTTTCGTTGCTAATATCGTTGGAAAATGGTGATGAAATGTTTATTCGCTGCCAAATTCGTCGCAAAATAGCAACAAAAATAATTTGTCGCAAACGTCCGTCGCAAATACCGTGTTTTTTTGTAGTGGTATCTCTGTGGAAAGATGCTTGCATAGTCCCTCATAAATGCCTCAATGTTTTGATTAGTCTTCATTTCCATCTTCCAAAGAACTGACACGTGAAACAATTTCCTCCTAAATATGTAGGTCAGAACAATTAAGGCAGCTAAAATCACAGCTGAAGTGCCTGCATTTGCAGAAGAATACTTAAAGGCCTTAACTAAACCATCATGACTAATAGGTAACTTCCAAATCATTTCTGTGGCAAAAACCAGTTAAATTAGAAATTAGATTGGAAAACATTTACCTATTATAAATTTCATCCTTCCGTTGGAAAGCTTTCCTGCAGGTTAGCATATACTCACTCCATTAGAGAGGCATTCAAATGGTTCACTTCTTGTAATCTGAACCTAACTTTTGAATGCTGGATGATGGTAATCATTCAATCACATTCCTAACATTGTATGTTATTCAAATAATTGGAGTGATGACCGGGGAGCCTTACTGCATCAGGCATTCATAATAGCTTTTATCAGTATTTGTTTTAATCTAATTGGTTTCAAACAAGTGGGTTTCATGATTGTGCTCAAAATAACAATGACTGTAACAGCTGAAAAGTTTTCGAGGGGTCTCAATGGTGATGATTAGATGAAGGATGGTCTCTGGTAGAAGCATCTTCCAGATTCACAAGCATGCTAGCCAATGCGAACCAACATATAGAAGACTTATATTTCTATATCTTATCGGCTGCAGTTGTAATAGATAATGAAATAGTTAGTTGTCTCTTACTACACTAAAAGATAGCCCTCGATCCAAGACTAAATGTATAACTTGTAGTTGAACGTTGAGTGTCATGATATCGGCATAATCTGCATAACAATATCCTTCCAGTTTAATGGTTCCTCCTTTCTTGTACAGAATACCATAGCCAATCGTGCCCTCATGCATCTCGTGATTCTTTGTACTAAGTGAGGCTTCTAATTGATCCACAGCTAGCCAAGTAAAGCTGATCCTTACAGTAACAAGTGTTGTGTACTTGAATTATACCCACGCGGCCCACCAGAACCAACACACACTTCACACAGTTATTTGCATCCCATTTTAGCCCAAAACCACCGTCTAGTGCTTCTAGCAAATGGAATGTTGTTAAATTGTTCTCTAAGACCTCTGCATTTTCCTGGTAAACCAGAACATGTACATTTGTTTCCCAGATGCCAACAAGACCTCCACCTCCAGTTGATGAAAATTTTCACGTAACATAAAACCGGTGGTATTTTTATTGTCTACGTCACAGCTAAATTGAATGCTAAGCCCACAAATATCTGAGATGAGACTGTAATTTCCAGGGTTTGGCATTTGTAGTACAAAAACAATTTCTGGGTATTTGAGGTATAGGTGAAAAATGAAGTATCTATGGTGGTATTGGCAAATTTACCATCACTAGGACAAAAAGTACCCCAGTAATCTGCTCTTGTAAGGTTGAGAGTATTGGAGGAGTTGATGATATTAAGTACTCGAAATTTCTGTGAGAGGATTGTCAATTCCGGGGCATCACCACTGCAGTTTAGCTCAAATTCAGGCCAGCCACAGTAGTCTGGCCGGTTTAAACCCCAGAATGGGTAGCCAATGTTTGGGACATTCCCACACTGGAAGGTCTGGCTGCAGTTTGAGTATCGGTAATCAGAACAAGAAGAATTTGGGACATGAGTGAGGATTAAGGTTGCAATCAACAGAAGCGGAAAGGTTGGGATGCCATGGAATCGCATTCTTGGTCAGAGAGGGGGGGGGGGGGGGGACAGGGGAGAGAGACGGAAAGCAAAATGTTTTACATAATGCTATACAAATTTTCAAAAGGGTTGGCTCTGTTTGGAGTGCTGAATTTGCAAAGCTGCCATTGGTTGGCGACATTTGACTAGAATTTTGGCATCGTGTGGATTGGCATGTTTCTTCAACGGAATAGAAGCTTCTCTTGTGGAAATTTTAGTACCTCACGCCGGTTTTCCACGGTTTCACACAAATACTTCTGCCACTTGCTCCATCAAAAAATTGATATTTGCATATTTGCATATTTTTTTATTGTTTTATTTTTGGATCTCTAGCCAAATTAAATCCACCTTTATTATTCTCTCACATAGGGGTAGGAACTCATACTGTTCCTGGTGAGTCCAACAAAACAAGTATCCCGAACTGAATTTGTTTCCTCAGGCCCCATGAAGTGTTGGATTATATGTATGAGTGGCATATATTACATATAATTAGCCTAAGACTTACTCGCTCAAGTAACAAGGCACAGGTCATTCCTGTTAGCAACCACCACCACCAAGTTAAAGCAGGCAAACAAACCAAAAGCAGCTATGAAGTCTACGTAGGCGCACAAGCATGATCAAATTTGTTCCAAGATTACTCCTCTTTTTGCATATTAATTCAGAGGAATGTATTGAGCTATCCTAAAAGGTAAGTGAATATAAATTATAAGGCAATTTGAGGAGGAGGAAGAGGGGTGCATACCAGGCAAGGAAGGAGGAGGAAGAGGAGAAAGAACATTGCCACATGTTGAATCATACGGCTTATCCTTACAATAGCATGTGAATTTGTCTGTACTTGAGTTGTATCCACACCGTCCACCAGAGCAGTGCAACCTCTACATTGATTATCATATGGATTATTCCACACGATTGCAAATCCTTCATACCACAGTAGTCTGGTCGATTTTGTCCCCAGAAAGGATATTTGATGCCTTCAATGCATCCGCATCCAAATGATTTACCACAGTTCACGAAACCAGAGTCATCAGCATATAGAAATGATGGAAGATTGCCTGATATGATGAGATTCAAGATAAGAAAGGACAGGAAAAAATTCTGATACATTTTGGAGGAAGAATAATGAAAGAGAGAATTGAATTAGAAGGAAAATGGGATCTATAGGATGATGGAAAGGGTCAAGGATGAAGTGGTTATTACCTTTCAAGTTAACTTTAGTGAGCTTCGAACGTTTCGCTAGTCTCTTGACCACAATGAGAATTTTGTTGGTTGATATGATATTAAATCTTCTTCTAGAAATGGGGTCGTGAAATACAAGTCACGACAAGCAAGCACTCAAAAAGTCTAGTACCATAATTTTATTTTCCAAGTACTCGTTATCAGCTGACTAGCAATAGCCAATGAAAATGTTCCAATACCAACAACCAGAATTCAGAACTTAATTATACGAAGCAAGAAATGGAAGAATAAGTTGTGGGCAATTAGAGGGAAAGAAATATCCAGCCCATCTTTGGGTTCAGCCTAAGATGTTACCATTTTCTTCACAGCCATGTAATACCTACCAACCACATCGGCCTTCTAAGTCTCCAACTGTGCTCATGTCTCAATATTTCTTATTTAACACTAAATAAAAGCAAAAAAAAAAAAAAAAACTTTCATGCTTGTTGCTATGCTTTTCTTTATGTATATCTTTGGTGCCACTGTTAAATGTTTAGGTTTGACAGAGAATATAGGGAAGGAGCTCATGTTTGCTGTCCATTTGCTGTTTGAGAGAATCGCGATTTTCACACAATGTTTCCTACTTGGTCCTTGTGACCTTATCTTCCTAATTCGGGAAGTGTCTGTGGAAAAGATTTATGGTTTGAGACAGTGCGGATCATCATCAGCAGAATTTAATCTCACGGGACCTTCACTGAGTTCCAATCTGGCGGAAAGCATTAAAGGAGCAAGAAAACAGCACAATTAATCACAAGACGCGCGATATTCCCGCCCTACTATGTAGAGAAATCATATTAAATATGTTATTCTCAGTCTATTATGCAAATTGATTAGGCACCAAACAAAATATATGTAATATATTATATATGTTTGTATATATAGGACTAACAAGGAAAAGGAGCAAATACCTGGTGTGAGACAAGTTGAATCATAAGGCTGATCATAACAGTAGCAAATGAAGTGGTTTTCATTTGAGGCATTATATCCACACTGCCCTCCAGAGGAAGGGCAAATATGACATAGATTGTCATCGACACTCCACTGGATTCCAATCCCTCTAGTAGAGCTGCGCTAACATCAGTTGGACTGCGTTGTATGGCTTGGGCGCCTGAATCAGTGATTGGTACATAGACTGTATACTGGCAGTACCATAACCTCAAGTCAACTTCAGTGTTAAGCATACCATAAAAGGCATCGATGTTCGATCCATCCGTGGTGCAATATGTCTGACCCAAAAATATTGGTGTTAAGCCGCTAGAAGAACAATTATAGTAGAAAGTCAGGTTTTGAAGGCCAGGGATGTAATTGAAAAAACTGTTATCGAGTGTTGTGCTGACAAAGCTTGTGGGGCAAATTGTAGTCATCTCTCGCAACAGTGAGTGCCTTTGCTTGGAGGTTGATTGCAAGAACTCTGTATTTAAGAGACATTATAGTGATCGTAGCGATGTTATCTTGACATTGAAGCTCAAACTCTGGGAGCCCACAGTAGTCCTGTCAATTTCCTATACTTTGTTCTGAAAGTACCAATCATTTTAATTTCATTCCATTCTAGTATGCGAATCCCATGCATTGTAGACTTGGGGAGGAGGGGAGTTGAATCCTTGGCAGCCTTACCCTTGGCTGATTTCTGAAACTGTGACTTCCAGGTCACAAATGGAGAGATTTGTATTGAAATGACCAAATTACTTGATGATCATTCCATTGGAATTCTTACAATATCCTATTTTTGCTCCCAGGACTGATATGGATCAATATGGCTATAATGCAGAAAGCAAAGATATTCTTTGTCCAGCATGGAATGTTGACTAAAATAACGACTAATAGCGGATATGGAAGGGAACCAAGCATTCAAAAGTACTGATTTGAGCTAGATCTGCCGATACGTTTAGCAGAAGGTGACAAGCTTATGGTAATGGCTTTGAAAGGGATCTTTTCAACTAGCTCCCCGCTGCTTGGATTTCAAATCCTAACAGCCTTGAAAGGGATCTCCATAGATTTTTGTATAATTTTTGCTTAATAATTACACAGGATCAACAGGACTCTATGAACTACTAATCCATCACAAAAAGGACCTTTGAACTGCTCCTTTTTGCTGATGAAATTGAAGAGTAAGAGCAACTGCAGCCATATGATTGCTCTTCTGCCTTTAGGAAATGAGAAGGGAGAAAAAGGAATCAGTTGGAGCATTTGATTTTTCTCTAGAGTGAAGTATGTTAATGTTAATATTTATCAAAACAACCAACCAAAGCAGATTGACAGGAGAATCACCAATTTCCCTTACCAACAAAATGATGGAAAACAAGACTAAATCAAAGACAACTTATTTCTAGAAAAAATGGTGGTAATAGTTCAGGTTGCATACAAAAAGAGACGGACAGCAAGAAGAGACCACGAAGTAGACAGAAGGTGCATACCTGAAAGTGTGTTAGGTTGAGTTGATCCACAGCTAGCCGGGTAAGGCTGATCCTTACAGTAACAAGTAAAGTGTTGTGTACTTGAATTATACCCACACAGCCCACCAGAACCCACACACACTTCACACAAAGAATTATTTGCATCCCATTTTAGTCCAAAACCACCATCTAGTGCTGCTAGCAAATGGGATGTTGTTAAATTGTTCTCTAAGACCTCTGCATTTTCCTGGTAAACCAGAACATTTACATTTGTTTCGCAGATGCCAACAAGACCTCCACCTCCAGCTGATGAAATATTTCTCGTAACATAATACCCGGTGCTATTTTTATTGTCTATGTCACAGCTAAATTGAATGTTAAGTCCAAATATCTGAGATGAGACTGTAATTTCCAGGGTTTGGCATTTGTAGTACAAAAACAAATTTTGGGTATTTGAGGTATAGGTGAAAAATGAAGTATCTATGGTGGTATTGGCAAATTTACCATCACTAGGACAAAAAGTACCCCAGTAATCTGCTCTTGTAAGGTTGAGAGTATTGGAGGAGTTGATGATATTAAGTACTCGAAATTTCTGTGAGAGGATTGTCAATTCCGGGGCATCACCACTGCAGTTTAGCTCAAATTCAGGCCAGCCACAGTAGTCTGGCCGGTTTAAACCCCAGAATGGGTAGCCAATGTTTGGGACATTCCCACACTTGAAGGTCTGGCTGCAGTTTGAGTATCGGTAATCAGAACAAGAAGAATTTGGGACATGAGTGAGGATTAAGGTTGCAATCAACAGAAGCGGAAAGGTTGGGATGCCATGGAATCGCATTCTTGGTCAGAGAGGGGGGGGGGGACAGGGGAGAGAGACGGAAAGCAAAATGTTTTACATAATGCTATACAAATTTTCAAAAGGGTTGGCTCTGTTTGGAGTGCTGAATTTGCAAAGCTGCCATTGGTTGGCGACATTTGACTAGAATTTTGGCATCGTGTGGATTGGCATGTTTCTTCAACGGAATAGAAGCTTCTCTTGTGGAAATTTTAGTACCTCACGCCGGTTTTCCACGGTTTCACACAAATACTTCTGCCACTTGCTCCATCAAAAAATTGATATTTGCATATTTTTTTATTGTTTTTTTTTTGGATCTCTAGCCAAATTAAATCCACCTTTGTTATTCTCTCACATAGGGGTAGGAACTCATACTGTTCCTGGTGAGTCCAACAAAACAAGTATCCCGAACTGAATTTGTTTCCTCAGGCCCCATGAAGTGTTGGATTATATGTATGAGTGGCATATATTACATATAATTAGCCTAAGACTTACTCGCTCAAGTAACAAGGCACAGGTCATTCCTGTTAGCAACCACCACCACCAAGTTAAAGCAGGCAAACAAACCAAAAGCAGCTATGAAGTCTACGTAGGCGCACAATTTGCTCCAAGATTACTCCTCTTTTTGCATATTAATTCAGAGGAATCTATTGAGCCATCCTAAATGGTAAGTGAATATAAATTATAAGGCAATTTGAGGAGGAGGAAGAGGGGTGCATACCAGGCAAGGAAGGAGGAGGAAGAGGAGAAAGAACATTGCCACATGTTGAATCATACGGCTTATCCTTACAATAGCATGTGAATTTGTCTGTACTTGAGTTGTATCCACATTGTCCACCAGAAGCAGTGCAACCTCTACACTGATTATCATATGGATTATTCCACACGATTGCAAATCCTTCATGAAGAGTTGCATCAACATTTGTCTCATTCTTCATGAAATTCTGAGCAGCAGATTCAGAAATTGGAACAAAAACACTATATTTGCAGGTCGGCGCCAGTTGTTCAACAGGGATAGTTATCAAACCATAGAAAACCTTTACGTAGTTGCCAGGAGTGCCGCAGGTTTTAAAAGCTGGGAGTGGGGATAAACACTCATAGAAAAAGGTTAGATTTTGATACCCAGAAACATAACTGAAGTAACTGAAATCCAGACTAGTGTTGACATAGGTTGTGGGACAAATTGAATCCCAATAATCTGCTCTGGCAATCTTGAGGGTTTGACTCTGATTGTTGATTTTGAGAACTCTGTACTTCACAGAACTCATGGTGATGATGGAAACATTACCTTGACAACCAAGCTCAAATTCTTTCATACCACAGTAGTCTGGTCGATTTTGTCCCCAGAAAGGAAATTTGATGCCTTCAACGCTTCCGCAGTCAAATGATTTACCACAGTTCACGAAACCAGAGTCATCAGCATATAGAAATGATGGAAGATTGCCTGCTATGATGAGATTCAAGAGAAGAAAGGACAGGAAAAAATTCTGATGCATTTTGGAAGAATAATAGTGAAAGAGAGATTTGAATTAGAAGGAAAATGGGATCTATAGGATGATGGAAAGGGTCAAGGATGAAGTGGTTATTACCTTTCAAGTTAACTTTAGTGAGCTTGGAATGTTTTGCTAGTCTCTTGAGCACAATGAGATTTTTGATGGCTATATGATCTTAAATCTTCTTCTAGAAATGGGGTCGCGAAACACCAGTCATAACAAGCAAGCACACAAAAAGTCTAGTGCCGTAATTTTATTTTCAAAGTACTCGTTATCAGCTGACTAGCAATAGCCAATGAAAAAGTTCCAACACCAACAACCAGAAATCAGAACTTAATTATACGAAGCAAGAAATGGGAGAATAAGTTGAGGGCAATTAGAGGGAATGAAAATTCCAGCCCATCTTTGGGTTCAGCTTAAGATGTTACCATTTTCTTCATAGCCATGTAATACCTACTTACCACATCGGCCTTCTAAGTCTCCAACTGTGCTCATGTCTCTATATTTCTTATTTGTTTTCTCACTCTCCCATCCTAATATTTAACACTAAAAGAAAGCAAAAAAAAAAAAAAAAAAAACTTTCATGCTTGTTGCTATGCTTTTCTTTATGTATATCTTTGGTGCCACTGTTAAATGTTTAGGCTTGACACAGAATATAGGGAAGGCGCTCATGTTTGCTGTTTGAGAGAATCGTAATTTTCACACAATGTTTCCTACTTGGTCCTTGTGACCTTATCTTCCTAATTCGGGCAGTGTCTGTGGAAAAGATTAATGGTTTGAGACAGTGCGGATCATCATCTGCAGAGTTTAATCTCACGGGACCTTCACTGAATTCCAATATTTGGCTCTCTCTCATCGGGCGGAAAGCATTAAAGGAGCAAGAAAACAGAACAATTAATCACAAGACGCGCGATATTCCCACCCTACTATGTAGAGAAATCATATTAAATATGTTATTCTCAGTCTATTATGCAAATTGATTGGGCACCAAACAAAATATATGTAATATATTATATATGTTTGTATATATAGGACTAACAGGGAAAAGGCGCAAATACCTGGTGGTTTGGTGAGACAAGTTGAATTATAAGGCTGATCATAACAGTAGCAAATGAAGTGGTTTTCATTTGAGGCATTATATCCACACTGCCCTCCAGAGGAAGTGCAAATATGACAGATTGTCATCGACACTCCACTGGATTCCAAATCCCTCTTGTAGAGCTGCACTAACATCAGTTGGATTGCGTTGTATGGCTTGGGCGCCTGAATCAGTGATTGGTACATAGACTGTATACTGGCAGTACCATAACCTCAATTCAACTTCAGTGTTAAGCATACCGTAAAAGGCATTGATGTTCGATCCATCAGTGGTGCAATGTGTCTGACCCAAAAATGTTGGTGTTAAGCCACTAGAAGAACAATTATAGTAGAAAGTCATGTTTTGAAGGCCAGGGACATAATTGAAGAAACTGTTATTGAGTGTTGTGCTAACAAAGCTTGTGGGGCAAATTGAATTCCAGTAGTCATCTCTAGCAACAGTGAGTGTCTTTGCTTGGAGGTTGATTGCAAGAACTCTGTATTTAAGAGACATTATAGTGATCGTAGCGATGTTATCTTGACATTGAAGCTCAAACTCTGGGAGCCCACAGTAGTCCTGTCGACTTTGTCCCCAGAGAGTATATGATACACTACTTATGCTTCCACAGTTGAATAGCTTGCTACAATTCTCATACCGTGAATCATCAGAAGAAAGAGAAAATGGAAGGTGGAGTAAGATTATTGAGTTTATGAAAAGGAAGAGAAAGGACAGGAAAAAGTTCAGATGCATTTTGGGAGAGCTTAGGGGATTTCTGAAGATGTTGAAGAGGACTAAATAAGCAAATGGGAGTAGTTTTCAGTTTTCAGATTGATGACGTATAATTGTTGAAAATTATATTGGAAATTTAGTTCTCAGTTTTCAAATTGATGAAGTCGTAATTGTTGAAAATTGTATTGGAAATTTCTGTACTACCTTAGCACTTTCTAAAAAAATTACTTACGGCAGCCTTGTCAGACTAGCAATAGTCAATAAATTAGCTTTTCATATTCATGACACTTCCCGTATCATATTGGAGATCAAGAACTATGAACGGCATTTTCTATGTTGTGAAAACGTGCACCATAAACTGGTACAATTTAGGCGGATAAAGTTCCCAACATGGATATACAGCATCCACCTCAACCATGTGATTGACTCTCTCTATCTCTCTCATAGCTACATATAGGTCTGGTTCTATCAATAATAGACTGCCTTACTTTTCGCTATTGGAAAAATGAAGTACCAGAGGGGCCCAATACGTCTGCAACAATAATGGTCTGGACATTAACCAAATTAAACACCATTAGAGAGTGAGGGTACTGTCAATAATTACTTAATCCGATGTGTGAGGACTAAGAATCAGTTTATGCTTTTCTCTTTCTGAAGTACCAAATTCCATCCACCAAATTCCAACCACAAAGAAAAGAATATCTTATCCCCTCCTACTTATCATTGCCGTGAATCTTTACTAACTCTGTTTATGCATAATTTATGGGTATTTTAGTGTTAATTTGTACTCAAAGCACAAGAAGCATACCTGGTGCAGCTGGAGATGGCTGTAGAATTACACTATCCTCTGCCGCGGAGGCTGTACAAGTCTTGTACCCAACTGACCGACCTGTACAAAGGCAGGTTGTTCGGTTTAACTCAAGGTCATATCCGCATCTTCCGTTTGATTGAGAACACTCACTACTTGCTCCTCTGTCCACCTTCCATTCCAGCACAAACCCTTCATCAATTGCTTTGTCCAAAACCGATGTAATTGCTAGCTTTGGCAAATAAGTTGCTGCAACAGAAATAACAACACTCGCATAACAGACTCCGGGGCCTACAGCTCCTGCAAGGACATAACCATCACTATAACTAGCACCATTTATCGAGCACGTAAATTGACTGGGAACGTGCATGTATGGAGGTGGATAGCTGTATAAGAGGGAAACATTTCCATAGCCAAAACCATAGTCAAAGAGTGTATAATCAAGGGTTGTACTCACAAATTTCTGGAACAAATTCCATTCAAAAGGTCCTTGCTTGCAACTCTGACAAGTTGTGATTCTGCATAGACAGCCAAAACACAATGTGACACCCATCATCTTAATGGTAGCTATATTATCTAAACAAACCAGCTGTAGTCCAGGAATCCCACAATCCTCGATCATTTCCCCAAAATGGGAATTCCACACGCGATTTCGACAATCTCCAACGACTATGATAGACCAAAATGATTTTTGGGACGTGCACAAATCTTCTAAACCTTCAATTTTACTCAATAGATTGTGTGAAATCTAGAAATTTGAACTTAGAAACCCAAAACAATAGAACGGGGTTTTTTATAGACTCTTAACTATTCAAAAATAATTAAAACCTTATAATTGTCATCTTAAATTATTATTTGACGTTATGAAAATATAATTAAATTTTCAGAATAGAAAAATAAGATTAATTATGTGGAGATTTGAATGAAATACTAAAATCCGGTTAAATACAACCCAATTCCAACAACTTCCATTCTTTATCACATTTAATCCCTTTTGGTTATATTTTTCTAATTAATTTTTGTTTGAATACTTTGAATGCATTGAATTTATGGGATTTGATTTTTTTTAAAAATTTCTATCATTTTCCCACTTGGCCTAACAAACCGATTTGAAGTCAAAATCAAGTCAATTCTATATGAAAATAGAGTATATGAGTCACGACGATGAATCCTTTAAAAGCTAGTATCATCTTTTGTGTATTACAATAAATTTTATTTTATTTTATGAATAAACCCTACGTTTATTCGAAATCCAAAATTGATGAATTTATTTCAAGACAACAACATAACACAACTTTATTTAAAAAATTCAATTATGAATTTTATTTAAATAAGTTAATAAATCAATATTTATAACATGATCGCTAAACCTATTTAGTGGCATACTTTTGATTAAGAGATCAGTCAAATACAATCAATATTAATGTGTTGGATTATAACTTTATTTTTCAACACTCTTTCCCTAATGGCTAAATATTTAATATTGATATACTTACTTCGACGACCACTCATATTATTCTTAACAAAAATAGAATAGCTGAATTATCACAAAATACATATAATGGATTAGGTACCGAATCTAAAACCCTAAAACCGGATATGAAACTCTTGATCCATACCGTGTGTAACGTAATCTCAAAACATGCCACGAACTCAACTTGCATAGTGGCGGTCGCAGTCAATGTTTGTTTAGCACTCTTTCATGATACAACTCCATTGACTATCATGAAGATGTAAACCCGACGTTGATTTTCCAGAATCAACATAGTTGGCAAAATCCGAATCCGAATACCAGACTGTTTCCAAACTATCGGTTCTTCTATAGATAAGCATGTGCTTCTTGGTATTTTATAGTTATCTCAATATTTTTTTGCAATCTTTCAATATTTCAAACCTGGGTTACTTTGATATCTATCTAATATCCCCATAGCATGCGCCATATCAGGTTTTGTGCAGATCTATGCATACACGAGACTTTCAACAACGGAAGTATATGTGACGTTAGCCATTTTTTCCATTTTCAAATCTGTCTTAGGGCATTGGTCCAAATTAAAATTATCCCCTTTGACAATCAGAACTATACTTGGTGAACAGTTATCCATTGTGTATCTCTTAAGCATTTCGTTGATGTAATTCTCTTGAGATAGTTCCAAAACCTTACTGGATCTATCTCGATATATCTTTATGTCGATAACATAAATGTATGACCTAAATCCTTCATCTCAAAATTTTTAGAGAGGAACTATTTCCCCTCATATAGTATCCCCTTATCATTGATGGCAAATAGTATCTTATCCACATATAGGACATGTAAACAAAATATACTCCCATTGATCTTGAGGTATATGCATTGATCCATAATATTCTCTTCAAAAGCGAATAAAATGACAACATTGTGAAATTTCAAAAACCATTGGTGAGAGATTTGTTTTAGCGTATATATGAATTTCTTGACCTTGCACACAAAATGCTCACTACTACTAAAGAAGAATCTTTCAAATTAACATTTAGTTCCCTATTAAGAAAAATTATTTTTACATCCATTTGTTACAATTTTAGATCGAAATATGTAATAAATGCCAGAATAATGCGGATGGAATCTTTTTTAGATATCGGAAAAAATATTTTCGAGTAGTCGATTCTTTTCTTTTGGGTGAACCCTCTAGCAACAAGTCTGATCCTGTATTTCTTGATATTGCTTAGTGAGTCAGCTTTAGTCTTGAAAATGCATTTACATCCTACGGATTTTGCCCAATTTGACAACTCTATAAGATCTTAAACCCTGTTACTCCTCATAAAGTCCATCTCATACTTTATGGCGTTCAGTCACAAACTCGAATTCTTAGAACACATGGCTTGTGAAAACATCTTTGGGTCCTCTATGGCTCCGATATTATAGTCAAACTCTTGAAAGTATACCACATAATTATCAGGTATAGTTGATCTTATTTTTCGAGTAAATCTCCTTAATGTAGATTCAATATTTTTCATAGGAGTAGGTTGACAAATTTGATCTTGGTCAATTGTTTATAAAATTTCTTGATTGTCACCCGTATCCTGATTTGTGTCTAAAGGCATTTGAGAGTTATTTTGGATGTCAATTAACTTGGTACTTGAATTTGATGTGATACTTGATAAGTCATTTTCCAAAGTTGAGTTCTTAAAATAATCATTCTCATTAACCAAGTCATTCTCTATAAATTTAGCATTCTTAGATTTCACAAATCTAGTAAGGTAGAATTGATAATAAAACCGCTATCTCTTTGACCTTTTGACATAACTGCTAAACTATCCACTTATGGTTCTTGGGTTCAGTTTCTTTTATCGTGGATTGTAAACGATTATTTTTGTAGGATAGCCCTAAATGTGTACATGTCTTAAACTATGTTTCTAATGCTTAAATAACTCGAATGGAGTTTTGGTTATATTTTGGTTGGAACCCTATTTATGATATACCCTGCCATTTTGAGAGATTCATTCCATAAGAATTTAGACAATTTGGAGTTACCATCATTCTTCTAACCATATCAAATAAGATCATATTCTTTCTTTCAGCTACCTTATTTTGATTAGTGAACCAGACATCGTATATCGGATAACAATCCCATTTTTCTAAAGGAACTTTGCAAATGGATATGGTATTTGTCCATCCTCTATATACTTTTTATAGTATTTTTCACCTCTATCTGACCTTATTATTTTTATTTACTTACCACATTGTATCTCTATTTCTGTCCTAAAAATTTTAAAGGTATCCAACGCTCAATGCTTCGTCTTTATGGCAAAAAATATAAATATACATATATTGTGAATAGTCATTTATAAATGAAATAAAAAAACTATAATCATACGATTCTATACTTGAAGTACAAATGTCCATATGTTTAATCTTTAACAATTTTGATGTCATCCTATTATCTTTTTGAGTTTTGTTGGTTTGTTTTCCTTTAATGCAGTTTACATAAATCTCAAAGTCACTAAAATCTAGAGTATCAGGTATCCCATTCTTTACCAATTTTTCTATTCTCTTTATGGAGATGTGTTTTAATCTCCGATATCACAATATGGAAGAGTTTTCCTCAATGACACTTCTTTTAGTTCATATGTGTTGTGTTCAAAGATGTATTATCTTACAAATAAATATTATGAAGTCCATCTAACATTGGACCAAAACCAACGACACTTGTATATAAAAATAATGTCATTTTATTATCAAATTGGAAAGTTGAAACGGAAATTAATTTTCTAGAAAACTTGAGTACATAAAAAATTCTTTCCAACTTCAAGACATACCCACTTGTCAATATAAACTCACAATCTTTGACGGTTTTTACACGCGAGCTCATCTTGTTGGTTGAATAGATGAGTTGTTCATGACACACTGACCTCCTTAGGTTTTGCAAGCCCTACAATACATTTGTAATGTGGATGGTACAGTTACAATCAATCTATCATGTGTCATGAGAAATCTTAGTTATGTAAGATTCATAACAAATTAATAAGATTTTCGTACATTTATTCTGAAGCTACCGCTTGTATTTGGCACAATTCTATTTCATGTGTCCATTCTTTTTACAAAAGAAATACTTGGTTTCTTTCTTTATGTTCGCTTTCGGTTTTGTGCTCTTTTGGTTTAGGTTGGATTTGTCATTCTTCTTTCCTTACACTACCACATATGCATTAATAGAATCTTGCTTCATCTCCATCAACAGCCTTCCTTCCTCCTGCATACACATAGCTATCAATTCATTGATAGACTATTTCTCCTTATATGTATTGTAGGAAATCTTAAAAGGATTGTGGGGTTGAGGGAGAGAGTTCAGAATAAAGTGCACGAGGAAAGATTCGAACATCTCAATCTCCAGATTCTTTAGTTGAGGTACAATGTCCCACATTTAAATGATGTGCTAGCGTATATCGTGGACAGTAGTGAGTCTTATGGAAGAGAATTGCATAACGAAAGTATTGATCAAAGATTTCTCTGATACCACAAATTGCTATCTATAGTCTTAAGAAAAGTACGAACATTGGTATATTGGTTGATCGAATTATGGATATCAGCCGAAATTTTACTCTTTATGAACATATATTTAGACGATTAGATCGCTACCATTTTTCATAAAAAGTTTTTTCATTTATAGAGTTGGTATCGGTTACCGGAGGTGGCTCGTCATTTCGTATAGCATAGTCAATATTCAAGCAGTCTAAATGGAGAAAACAATTTCCCTCCATTCCGTATAATTCTGTCCATTCAAATCAGGAAATTTGGATTTCAAATTTATGGTTTGAAATACTATAAAATAAATAAATGCGTTTATTAACTATATATAAGACATTTAATATATATCTACAAATGCAAACATATGAAAATAAATTTGACATAGAAATTGTCTATAGACTGAATTTCTAATTCTATTAAATTTATTTGAGTTTATAATAAGATTTATAAAAAATGACTCATTTCCTATTACCTGTGGGTTAATTAGAAAATTACCAATTGTTAGTATTTTTTTAATCACTTCTCATTTTCTACTCAGCCCTATAAAATGATCACTTTAATGCACCAGATAGGTTTTCAGATAGGTGCTGAGTCACATGGAACTGCTTAAAAACCAACCAGTCTTAAACTTATTCCTTTTCTTTTTTACAAAACCAGTTAGGATTTGCACTAAATCAACCGCACTTATAGTATTATATAGAAAATGGATTTCAATCAAATAGACTACTATTGAAAATAATTATTTTGATATTTTATTTTCAATTTTATTATTTTCACGCAACAAAAATTCTTGGGGGGATAAAATTCACATAAAAATAATTTTCTTGACAAATTTGTTATTTTCCTAATGTGATTATAATTTTATACATAATTTTCTAATTAATTATGGCTGCTGTGGCTACACCTTAATTAATTTTAGAAATTATATTGATTGTAAGGATAATATTACTTAATTTTACCATACCAAAATGTATAAAATTTTAATGAAAAATACAACCAAAATACTTAATACATTTTCTAATTTTATACCTTCTTTTATGAACAAAATTATACTCAAAATTAATTTTATACATATTTTTCTTAATTTGGGTTTAAAAGATACTTTCAAAATTTTAAGAATTTTTGAAAATTTTTCTGAATTTTTAAACCCAGAAAATTAATTTGAAAGTCTTAGGGACCAAGCTGTAAAACTTCAAAGATTTTTTGAATTTCTAAATAAATGCAGGGAGATACTGGTACATCTTAAGAAATTTTGGTAACTCTTGCAAATAAAATATTTTAGGAACCGGTTTGCAAAAAATGAATGGCTTATTTATGAGTTTGGGACAAGTATCTCTTAAAAAAAAATTTATTTAAGAAAATCATTTAATGCAAGACACGTATCATTCCAAAAACAAGAAGGATTGACCATATGATCATTCATTAAATAAATAAATATTTAAAATATTATAATTTTTTAAATGTCCTTCATCGCCCAAACAAATTTTTTCCTATTGGGCCGTCATATGTTCCCATAATATGTATCAACGTGCATGTGTTAGATTGAATGAATTTAAAAATACAAATTCAGCCCATTTATTTCATCTTTATGCACCATTCACATTGTCTTCTTCACCGAATGGCCTCGAGGGTTCCGACTCGGATCCAGTCTCTTCCGACGGGTCTATATGTCAAAAAATCATTGAAAAGTGTAGAAATGCACTGAGAGGGGTTTTTTTTATAGGTTCACAACTATCAAAAAGTTATTAAAACCTTATAATTGTTACCCTAAATTATTGCAGAATGTTATGAGAATATAATTAAATATTCAAAACAAAAAAACAAAATTAATTATGAGGAGACTTGAATAGGACACCAAATTCTGGCCAAATATAACCCAATTTAAATCTTTTTTATTCTTTATCATATTTAATCCCTTCCCGTTATATTTTTCCACTTTTATTTAAATACATTGAATTTATGTGATTTGAATTTTTAAAAAATTCCTAACACGAAGTTCCCACAGTTGAACTTCTTCCCGAAGTTCACATACCATTCATCGCTTGCACTAAAGGTTGACAGAATTAAGGCAAACAGCGGAAGCACTGCGGGGCAATGAAATCCTGATGAACTTGAAAAGAAAAGTTGATTCATTACAGCTGAAGAGACAGCTCTGCCTGTGGACCTGGGTGTTGTAAGACCAACAATGTTTCAACTAACAGAACCTGCAGAGATAGAAGCTTGAGATTTTGGATATTTTTTGTTTCACTAAAGTCTGATGTAAAGCTACACTGATTTTGATTTAACAGCATTTCTTTGTTTGTTCAACCTACCAGCCTAACAGAAATGGACCACCAACTATCATAATTTAAGAAAAATATCTTCAGCGCAAAGCCCTTGCCTAGGTTTGAGAAAGACAATGTTGTTTGATGTTGGTTGCTATTGACTAAACATGATAGAACTAATGAAAAAATATACAAGTACGTGACCCAAAAACAAAAAGTGCAAGAAGAAATTGGGGTTGAACAATTTCTTATCAATTAATTAGACCAAGAATCATGTGATAATTGTGACATTTTTCAGGCTTTGCATACATCTACAAATAGGGATAGTGCAATTGGTTTGGTTCTTCATATACGTAAAAAATGCCTCCGATAGGTTTTAAAGCTTGCACTTTGCTAGGTACATATTATGTTCCTTGGTATTACGAAAGGGCAATGGCATTTTTGTTGGGTCTACTATTCTTATAATAAATTAATTAATCTTCCAACCATATCAATTGGACAAAAAAAGTATGACGCGTTCACGGGGCTCGATTATTGTCTCAGTCCTTGTCCTACAATGGAAGGTTGATTAACTAAGACATGTTGAGACTTTGGCATAAGCAAATTGACAAACTTAAATTTTTTTACTTCTTCAGTGATCTGTATCTTGCCATACACACTAATACCCCATGTTAAGGGGAAGTTTAGAACTTTCACCTTCCCTATTAATGGTACCCTGACCAGATATGATCTACAAATTTCTCCAGATGTCTAACACATTATAAAGATTACCAAGTTTGGTACAAGATATGCACTTGGTTTCCCGTCAATAATTGCAGGTGAATGTGCAAAAGTTGAAATTCAATTTCACATAATTTAAATATTTATATCTAAAATGCAAACATCAACAGATGAGAGATTTCTGCAATTGATAGCAGTACAAACAGATAAATTCAATATATACAATTCCAAATATGTTGAAAAATGATAAACCAAATGGAAGTCATCTGCCTCTTGTACAATATTTCAAGAAGAGGCTTTACAATATGTTGAAGCTAAATGAATCATTCGTGCATGCTGGTAAAGTTTTCTCAGCCTGTTGTGCTTGCTATTATTATATACAAGCATCTGAAAACCTTTTCCCCTTGGAACTAATATGATGACTACAATCATGATGACATTTGGGTAGAATATCCGGATGATCTTGTAGAAGAACAAAGAAAAGGCTTTGGTGGTATTTGTAAGGATTCAAGGCTTCCCTCTAACATTTCTATGACTTTACTCATGGATGGACGATCAGCAGGATTGATTTGAATGCACCATAAACTCACTAAAATCATCCTCTTTGAAATTTCTTCATCCTTTCCATTTTAAATCCCAACAAGCCTTGAATTCTCTTGTGATTCAACACACTTGTATATCAATTGCGGGAAGTATATTTCATCGGTTCTGGAGACCTCAACATCCAGGTTCTTTCTTCCACCAACCGTCTCAAGAACCATCATTCCATAGCTGTAGACATCGGATTTGTGAGAGACTGCTCCAAGCTTCTAAGGGCTACCTCATGAGCAATATACCCAATTATTCCTCTTGCACCATCGATGGATATCTTGCTCTCTGTCTTGTTGCAGAGCTTAGCTAGGCCAAAATCGGAGATCTTTGGACAAAAACTTTCATCTAAGAGGATGCTGTGAGGTTTAATGTCAAAATGTAGAATTCTTGTGTTACAACCTTGGTACAAGTATGCGAGTCCTTGAGCAATTCCAACCACAATTCTGTGGAGCGTTTCCCACTCCAAATTACGACCGGTCTCTGAAGATCCTTTATCATTTATGAACTTATCCACTAAGCCATTGGCTAAGAATTCATAAACTAGAGCTCTTTTACTCCTCTCATAGTAGAAACCAAGAAGGCTCACTACATTAATGGGGGGAAGTTCTGCTGATGGCAGCAACTTCATTAACAAAGTCTTCTCCGTTACCCTTGAACCCACTCAACACCAGGACTACCACAATACGATCATCGGATAGTGTTGGAAAATGGATTCGGGTCCGCCTATGAGGGTAGACCCGACCCAAGATCCATACCCTCTTCAAAACAAATTGAATTTGAAAAAAGGGAAGGGAGTTATTTTGAGAAACCATCCCAACTCCTTTTATGTCTCTCATGTCTCTCTCTCGAGTCAACTTTCCCAAAAAAAAAAGAAAAGAAAAACTTTCAATTCATTTTGAAAAAAAACAGTGACGAGGAAAACACAAAAAAAGGGCATTAAGCCATTTTGGGGTAAGAGCGTAAGAGCGAGAATAAGAAAGACGATAAGTGGATTCTTTTCACATTGTAGAATAGAGAGAGGGTTTGAAAATTATCGCTTGTTGATTTTTCATGAAGGCATTTGGATTGTGGAATATAGACGGTGATATGATTTTGTGACATCCTCTCAGCGTAGAATACCCAACCGTTAGAAAAATATAAATGATTTTAACCCAATTTAGATTCAGAATTTTTGCATGCCAAAAATTGTTTGTTGGTTTATATGAAAATCTTCATTGGTATCAGAGCCATTTAGGGTTTATCCTACTTCTTTTGTTGAGTATTGAAAATGAAAATACCTAGAATAATTTTAAAGGTGCATTAATGGCAACTTAATATAAACCCCACAAAATGCTCTTAATTTTATACGGTAGGATGCTTGTTGCATGAGGATAAGATCTGTAAAATTTGGCATGCATTTAATGAATATATCATGAGATATTGCAAACCTTAACCAAAACTTAATGTACTCGGATCTATAAAATTACTGTATTTTATGATTTGAAATTTATATGAGTAAATTTATCTCGAAAAATTCTTTCCAACCTAATGAAGAACGTGAAAAATGGTTAAGAATTGAGAGAGATATGACTATTCGAGATTTGGGTTGAAAATCAGAAATTTGGAGAAAATGAACATCTTCTGGTGGCCATTTTCACTCTCGGTTGCGGCAAGTGAAGTCCATCCCCTAGGCTAAAGACCACTGATTGAAAATCCGAGAGTACCATTAAACTCAGAGATATTGAAAATGTGGGGTAACCAAAATTTTGGAGTCATCCGTCATAAGGAAGACGACGAGTGCATGTTACCGCCACCCAAGGAGAGTGAGCGCGTGTCCATTTTGGACAGCCCACTCCGGCGGCGTATAGGGGCGTGAAGCCCCCATTTCGGCTGTAATTTTCACCGGAATAATTCTTTATTCCTTCTGGATTTTTTTATAATTTTTAATTTATTTTTCAGAATCGAAAAATAATTTTTTTCATGAATTTTTAAACTTAGAAATTGTTTAAAATTACAGAAAAATTATATTCGGTGCATGAAAAATTCTGAAAATTTTTATATGAGATTACAAAATTATTTTCTTAATTTTAACTATCGAAATGGAAATTTTTTTTTTTGCACCCATCATTTGTTCGAATTTTTGTTCAATTATTTATATTCAAAAATTAGTTTTTTTAATATATAATTGTTTGAAATTTGAGCAAATTTCTTTAAAATAAATATTATGAGATTTATTGTAATATTTAGGTTGGCTGTGTGTCTAACCTAATATTGTTCCTATTTTCAGAAAAAATTGTGATAATTGGACGTCTTTTTGAAAGACTTTCGGGTCTCTGGGGGAAGGAAAGAGATTTGGGAAGTTCAAAACATTTGATAAAATTAGGTCAAATGTTGACTTATAAAATGGACTTATCTCATAGTTTGCCGGATCATCTGGAGATTGTGAAAGTGAAATGTTTGGAACTTATTTAGTTAGGTCATGGCTTTTGGCGAGATGACGTGTACATATTGAGAAACTCTTTGCTTCCTTATTGGGTTAGTGTGATTGACAAGTTGCTTGCCGAGAATGGACACATGATTCTCGATTATAGAATGGTAGTCAACTATTCATGTCCCTTCCGATAAACAGAAAGTTCAAATCTTGATTCGATCATTTTCTGTCAAGTGGGAGTACTTGAAAGTCAATTTGACTCACAATAATAGTATGAAGACTTTCTTGGATGTTACTCGTCACGTTGAGCTTGAGGATGAGCTGGTTGGTGGTGCAAGATCCACAATTGATACTTTTATTCTAGAGTCTAGTTCCAAGAGAGTTTCGGACTCTAAGTGTGAAAGAGATTAGAAGGAAAGTAAAAAAGAAAAGAAGAGTAGAGAAAGATCACAAAAGAACAACTCTAGAGATAAGAACAGACTAAGAGACATTTGAAAATTTTCTTCGAATGACTTCTAGTTGTAGATAGATCAATGTGGAGAACAATGCAAAAATGAAGATTAGAAAAACGAACACTTGTAAATTGAAGTTATAAAGTAGTCAAATTCTCATTTTGCGTGAGGTTCTTTGCATGCCCGAAATACGATGGAATCTTATCTATTCTTATTCTTTTAGAACTTAGTAATATTTTGAACTTTCAGAAAGACAAAATCAATTTGTATTTAAATGACATGTATTGGATCTGGACAGTTTGTAAATGATTTTATAATTTTGTAATATAATGGGCGAATGTTTAACTATTAAGTTAAATTTTGTCATATTTACAAAATGATGAGAAAACCATTTAAAAAAACTATTTGAGTTGAATTCTATTACTGTTAGTTCATTCAGACATTTGTAGTTCAATGAGTATGAAGGCAAGAAGATATGGAATTTTGTGTTTCATTATGTTCATAGATGACTTCATGTTATTTGGGTGTATCTATTTGATTTCTCACAAGTCTGAAATACCTGAGTATCTTAGATGCTATATGAGCGAATTAGAGAATTGAATGGATGGATAGCGTGAATATCTATTAGATTGAATTAAGGATTTATGTAATGAAAGTAACATAATCTGACATTTGATCATTTCTTAAACATCTCAATAAAGTGGTGTTGTAGTAAGAAATAATAGAATATTGTTATATATGACAAGATCTATGATGATGCAGATTATCTGTTGATTTCCTTTTGGGGAGATGTCTTGTTAATTGTGGGATATTTTGAACAAAGTGTCTTCAAAATCAATTAAGTTTGAGTAATCTCAGAGTTTGGGGATCGGCCGACTGTATTTAAGGTTTTTCTAATAAGTTTGGAAAGATGGTCCCTGTGAAAGTAATAGTATTTTTATAATATATTCTGACCAATTTAAAAGTGAAGTGTTCATTGGTAAATAAGAAAATGGTATTGTAGTAGAGATTGGATCACGAATCTCACTTTTTTTTTTTGAAGAATGCATTTACTAGTAGAGGTGATGTAGAGACATAGAACTTTTTTTTGAATTAGTTAATTCAAAGGATGGCTCTATCTATAATGGATTATTGGAATGATATTAATCCCAGTTGGAAATATTTAAATTCTAACAATTCAACTGATTTTCAAAACTCAGAAAAATGTTAGGAAATTGATGACCAACTGTTATTTTGAGAATAAATGGCACGTATTTATTATTTCTCCAGAAGATGAAGAGAAGTCTAAAACATAGATTAGGCTCCATATAGTCCTGCCAAGGATGAGTAGATAAAAGTAATGGAAGAAAAAGAATTGGAGTCTTTGAATTCTAATCATACATTGGAATTAGTTGAACTTCTATTGGGGTGCAAGGTTGTTGGGAACAAGTGAATTCTCAAAATTAAGTGTAGGGTAGATGGAACTATTGAGAAGTAAAACGTTCAACTGGTAGGAAGAGTTTACACTCTCTAAAAAAGTATTGATTATGAGAAAACCTTTTCCCAGTAATGAAATTTACCTCATTTTGCCTATTGTTGGTAATAATAGCCAATTTGAATTTAGAATTACGTCAGATGGACGTGAAGACTGTCTTTCTCAGTTGAGAACTTGAGAAAGAAATCTATATGGCACAACCAGAGGGTTTTGTCATTGAAGGTTAGAAAAACAGAGTATATATAAATTAAGTAGATCAATTCATGGCCTTAAACAGTTTTCTAGATAATGGTATTTAAGATTTTACGAAGGTATGATCTCTTACGATTTCGTTATGATAAACGAAAACCATTGTACCCATATTGAGATGTCTGATGACAAATTTGTAATCTATTCTTATATATTGAAAACATATTGTTAGTCGCGAATGATAAGGAGTGTGTCTTTCAGATCTTGAAATGATTGTTTTCTAATTTTGAGATAAAAAATATGGGTTAAGACAGATTGAGAATTCAAATCTATAGAGATCGTTTTCAAAAATTATTAGAATTATCTCAAGAGTTTGTAAAGGCTCTGGAGCTTGAAATTAAAAACTGCAAACCTATTAATACTCTTGTGACTAAAGACGATAGTTCAAGTGATACAAAATGCCATAAAACTCCTAATGAATAGATGAAATGTCTAGAGTACCATATTCTAACACAATAAGGAGATTGAAGTACGCTATGATATGTACTTGTCCTAATATTTGTCATGCTATGGGTTTGGTCATAGGTATCTGTCCAATCCAGAGAAAAGTGATTGGATTGATGTAAATAAGATATTGAGATACCTGAATAGAATTGCGATTTTTTTTTGATGTTAAGGAAAAGATATTTATTGAAAAGATATTTATTGAAAAGATATACGAATGTTAATTGGGAGGTGATTTAGATAATAGAAAATCTACCTCTGGTTATATTTGTTTGTTCAATGATAGCGCTATCTCATGGAGTAGTAAAAAACAAATATGCATATCTCTTTTTACAATGAAAGTAGACTTTGTGGTCTGTACTTTCACAGTTCAGTGAGAAATTTGGTTGAATAAATTTTGTAATATTTGGAAATAGTAAATGATTCAGTGGGTGCTATGATTTTGCGACAATAAGTCAATTGTTGCTTATACTAAAAACTCCAAATATGATGGCAAAACCAAATATAGACACAAATATCAATCTTGTCATAGACATGATTGAAAAGAGGGAAATGACACTGAAGTACATATCTATCCATTTGGTGGCTGGTCTTTTTACAAAGTCAACACCTAAACACATGTTTGTGAGATATGTTAGAGTACATGGATTGTGTAAGTTATGACAGTATTTGTAACTGTGATTGTGATCATATACGGAGTATATGATATAATGCTCATATTCAATAATATTTGAATTTTGTTTTTGTATTCAAAATTCTAGTGTTTAGGATTAAAAGTATGTCGGACAAGTTTTCGAAATTAGCTCACACACACGAGTAATCAGCTCTAATATCTAAGTGATATGTAGAAATGAGACTGTGTTAGTTTGTGGTGGATTAACACATATATATATATGCCACTTTAGTTAAATACTAAGATGCGATTACCGATTGTATATACATATGTGGTAATCAAAATGGATTCCCCACAAACCATTGGACTTGTCGAATAGTAAGGTATGGGTTTTTCCTTAATATTGTGAGATTTTTGGAGGACTTATAAGAAGGAAAACTCAAGTCAAGTATTGTGTACATTTGGACTAAAATCTGTACGATACTTAATTTTGGAAATAAGACATACGCTTCCAGATGGGAAGATAGCGCATCGTAGCACGTGTTTTATATCACATGTGCTTATATGACCATATGGGTAATGAGATGGTACATCTCTCTTCATCTTATTGTGTGAAACCTGAAGTTCATATTTAACCTCAAATTACTTAGGATTTTCGTCTGTCTCTTAAGATTTTATTTTAGTGTTATTATTTTAACATAATACCAAGAAACCATGATCGATTCAGTTTGGCGGTATATGTCTAGAAAATCAGCTAAGATAAGATTGAAAGTTAGTAGTATGAAAGAAAGACTGTCTTTGACTGACAAATTGTTATATATTCACAAATCGGTCAATTATGTTTATGACTTAGTATTTAGAGACGTAATTGTGAATACATGAATAGATTTGAGTCAAATATGCTCTTATATTATTTTAAACGATGAGAGATACGTTGACTGTATCGAATAAAAGAGGTTTGGGGTATACCGAGATAGGATATTCTTATCACCACATTGATCATGAGCTGTTATATACCTTTAACCAGTATATAGCTCTAGACCTCTTGGTATTTTTGTAGGTCACATGATCTACTTGTCTGTATGAAATTGGTGATATTCCATAGTAATGATCAAACTATGTGCGAGTCTAACTTTCATATATGAGTGGAAGATGTTGGAAAATGGATTTGGATCCACCCATATAGGTAGACCTGACCCAAGATCCATACCCTCTTCAAAACAAATTGAATTTGAAAAAAGGAAAGGGAGTTATTTTGTGAAATCATCCCAACTCCTTTATGTCTCTCAGTCTCTCTCTCAAGTCAACTTTCCAAAAAAAAAAGGAAAAGAAAAACTTCTAATTCTTTTTGAAAAAAAAAAACAATGACGGGAAAACACAAAAAAAAAGGCATTAAGCTATTTTGGGGTAAGAGAGAAAATAAGAAAGAAGATAAGTGGATTCTTCTCACATTGTAAAATAGAGAGAGGGTTTGAAGAATATTGATTATTGATCTTTTATCAAGACATTTGGATTGTGAAATATAGAGGGTGATACAATTTTGTAATATCTTCTCAATTTAGAATATCCAACCGTCATAAAAAAATAAATGATTTTAACCCAATTTAGATAAAAAAATTTTTCATGTTGGTTTACATGGAAACCTTCGTATAGCTCTCCCTTGTAAACACAACCAAAGCCTACATGGCCGAGCTTTTCAGCGAATGAATTGGTCATTCTCTTAACATCTGAATACCTGTATCTCTGTGGAGAGATGCTCGCATAATCCCTCATAAATGGCTTAATGTTTTGATTGGTCTTCATTTCCATCTTCCAAAGAACCGACTCGCATAACCATTTCCTTCTAAATATGTAGGTCAGAACAATTAAGGCAGCTAAAATCACAGCTGAAATGCCTGCATTTACGAAGAATACTTAAAGGCCTCAACTGAACCATCATGACTAATATTTCTGTGGCAAAAACTAGTTAAATTAGAAATTAGTTTGGAATACGTTATTATAAATTTCATCCTTCGGTTGGAAAGCTTTCCTGCAGTATAGAATGAACACACTCTATTAAAGAGGCATTCAGATGGGTCACATGTTGTAATTGTTGAAAAATTATAAGAGAAGAATGAAGAAAATAATATAGATTACTAAAGAACATTACAAGAGAAGAGAGAAAACTAAGTACAAGAGAGAAGATTGTCTCTACTTGCTTGATTATAAAGTGTGGAAATGAGTCATATTTATACAAAAACTAACCATTAAAGAAAAAGGAAAAAAAATCACAATAAAATTGGTAAAGGGGAAAATAAAGTCAATATTCTAAATTTATAATGATTGATTAAATCAATCATAATGATTGACTAAATCAATCAATATTATTTGAATTTATTTTAACACTCCCCCTCAAGTTTGGCGAATAGATATCTATAGAGCCTAACTTGCTGAGAATATTTTGCATGTGACTTGCCGTAGTTTCTTTGGTAAAAATATCAGCAAGTTGTTCATTGCTCTTCACGTGAGGAGTGACTATGGTCTTATCTTCAACCTTTTGACGAACGAAATGACAATCGACTTCAATATGTTTTGTTCTCTCATGGAAGACAGGATTAGACACAATATGAATAGCAGATTGATTGTCGCAAAAGAGTTTGATAGGGGAAGTGACTAGAAATCCCAATTCTTCAACTAGAGCTTTTAGCCAAATGATCTCGCTGGTTGCTGCTGCCATGGCTCGGTACTCAGATTCTGCACTTGATCTTGAAACTACAGATTGTTTCTTACTTTTCCAAGATACGATATTCCCACCAACAAATATGCAATAACCTGTGGTGGATCTTCTATCCATTGAATTTTCGGCCCAATCCGCATCACAATAGCCTACAATTTCTGAACTTTGATTATTCTTCATGCAGATTCCTCTCCCGGGAGACCCTTTAAGATACCTAAGAATCCTTTCAACTGCCTTCCAATGACATACTTTAGGAGCATGCATGTATCGACTGATTTGACTCACAGCATATGCAATGTCGGGTCTGGTGATAGTTAGGTAAATGAGCTTCCCAACAAGTCTCTGGTACTTTTGTATATCTGTGAAAGGTTGATCGGTATCTTTTTCTTCATCAGAGGTTGAGATAGGGCTAATTGCTGGTTTTGCTCCCAATTTACCTGTCTCCTGCAAAAGATCAAGAGTATACTTTCTTTGGGATAGGACAAGCCCCTTATGAGAGTAGGCAAGTTCTATTCCTAAAAAGTACTTTAGTAGCCCTAAATCTTTAACTTCAAAACTAGATTTAAGAAAATTTCTAACTTGATCAATTTGACTGATATCACTTCCGGTAACAATGATATCATCAACGTATATGAGCACAATAGTGATTCTTTCATTATCAAATTTAGTAAATAAGGAGGAATCACTATTGCATTTTTTAAAGTTGTAACTGAGAAGCGCAGAGCTTAGTTTTGCATACCAGGCCCGAGGAGATTGTTTGAGACCGTAGATAGCTTTCTTCAGTCTGCACACTCGTCCTTCATGACTTTGATTAAGCCCTTGAGGTAGATGCATGTAGACCTCCTCTTCTAACTCCCCTTGTAAGAAGGCATTTTTTACGTCCATCTGGTACATTGGCCAACTCCTATTGGTGGCAAGAGACAAGAGAACCCTTATAGTGTTCATTTTTGCTACAGGTGCAAAGGTCTCCGTATAATCCACTCCGTAAGTCTGGGTAAACCCTTTAGCTACAAGTCTAGCCTTATAACGGTCAATTGAACCGTCACTTTTATATTTAATCTTATAAACCCATTTGCATCCGACTGCTTTCTTTTCTCTTGGGAGAGTCGTTATTTCCCAAGTTTTGTTCTTTGTGAGAGCATTTAGCTCTTCTTTCATTGCTTTCCTCCATTCTGGGTGATCATTGGCCTCATTGAAATTTCTAGGCTCCTGTATTTGATCAATGCCACTCAAGAATGCTTGGTGACTTGAGGAAACATTAGTAGTAGTATAATAGTTAGCAATAGGATAAGATGTGACCTTAGAGATGTAGTGTTCCCATCTTGATGGAGGAAATCTTAGTCTTGTTGATCTTCTGAGTGGTGGTGGAGATGATGGTGAATTATTGGACTCTTCATTTACTTCTGAAGGAAGTAAGTCTTCTTGGGTTTTGTCTCCCCCTTGCTCCCTACTTTCTTCAGTTTTGAAGGAGCTTCTATCTTCCTTTTGCTCAGAATTTTCTGGTGATCCTCTCTCTTGCTCTTGTTCTGGATTTTCCTCTTCATTAGATTGGCAAGAGGGATTGCTAATTTCTTTTGGAGTTAACAAGAAAACTTGTAGATCTTCTTTTTGTGGTATTCTTTGTTTTGCTTATATCTGCAAAATAGAACTCATTTTCTACAAATATCACATCTTTTGATGTGTATATTTTGTTAGTCGTAGGATCATAACATATATAACCCTTTTGAAATGACCCATATCCTATGAAAACACACCGTCTCCCCTTTTTATCTAATTTATTTCTAAATTGTTCTGGTATATGTACATAACATTTGCATCCAAACACTTTTAAGTGAGTAATATTTGGTTTAGTCTTAGTGAGGACTTCTAAGGGAGATTTTTCTTGGAGTATCCTAGTGGGTAAGCGATTAATTAGGTGAGCGGCAGTACTAATTGCATCGCTCCAAAAAATTTTAGGCATGTTAGCATAGAACATGATTGTTCTTGCTATCTCAAGTAAATGTCGATTTTTCCTTTCGGCTATTCCATTTTGTTGGGGGGTATATGGACATGAGGCTTGGTGGATTATTCCATTTTCTTCTAGAAAAGTTGTGAATGCATGATTCATATATTCCCCCCCATTGTCGGTCCTAAATATTTTTATATTTGCATTATATTGTTTAGTGATATAATTGTAAAAATTTTTAAATGCTTCGAATGCTTGTGCTTTTGAAGTGAGCATATATACCCATGTGTATCTAGTCTTGTGATCAATAAAAGATATGAAATATTTAAAACCTCGTCTAGATATTACAGGAGATGTCCAAATATCAGAATGTACAAGATTAAAAGCATTTTTATAAATTGTTTCCGAAATCGGATAATGCGTTCGAGTTTCTTTTCCAAAAATACAAGCTTCACAATATCTATCTTCACAATTTTTTCTTGGAAATAAGTATTTCAAAACTTGTTTATTAGGATGTCCTAATCTAGCATGCCACAAAATGTAATTTTCTTCTTGATATGCCGTGTGTACATGATTATCTTGATTCAAAAAATATAGGTTGTTTTTTCTGAATCCCCTACCAATCACTTGGTTTGTTTTGAGATCCTGAAAAACAACAGTATCAGGATCAAATATAACTTTACAATGTTGATCTTTAGTAATTTGACTAATAGACATAAGATTAGATGAAAATTCGGGAACATATAAAGCATTAGAGTTTTTTCCAAAAATATTAACTTCTCCGAATTCTCTTACATTCAAATTATTTCCATTAGCGACCTTGACTGTCTTATAATGTGGAAGAAATTTTAGTCTTTTAAATTTCCTTTTGTCCCTAACCATATGATGATCGCAACCAGAATCTACTAACCAATCTTGAAAATTTAAAGTTGAGTTTAAGCAAATACCTAGATTAATCGTTACTTGCTTGAGCAGCACTTTTGAAACGATATTTTTGATTGTTGACTCAAGTGCTGCATTTTGGGCCATGTTTGAGGAGACTTGTCCCTTTCTTTTCAAGTGCTCAGGTTTCAGGTGAGGATGGAGAAACCAACATTTTTCTTGTTGGCCACTTGCCCTTCTGTAATTGAATTGAAACCATACCCTTCTACTTTGGATTGGCAAGCATTCTCAAGGGTCATACTTGCTTCTGCTCGTTGGATCATGGATCTCACTTCTTGGTAGGAAGGAAAATCCTTCATTCGAAGGATTTCTTGACGAACATGTGCAAATTGCTCTCCAAGAGAAATGAGGAGTCCAAAGTACTTGTCTTCATCCTCTCTTTTTTGTAAAATTTTGAGGTCGGTTGTGAACGGCCTCAAAATTTTGAATTCATTCCAAAGATCTTCATATTCGCCAAATAGTTGAGAGAGCGTCTTCTCATCTTTCTTGATATTGGCAATTCGCCTCTTTACCTCGAACACTCTTCCTAAATTCGACTCTTGCCCATAAAGATTGTACATTTGATCCCAAAGAGATTTAGAGTTTGGAGAGCAAATGACCATAGTTCTATGAATTTGATCCATAGAACTTGTGAGTAGGATGAACACTTGGTCATCCCTCATTTTCCATTCTTCAAATATTGGATCTGACTCATCAAGAGGGTCCTTTATAATATGACCCAAGAGATTTCTTGAGTTTAAAGATCTCTTAATATGAGCAGCCCATTGAAAATAATTTGAAGAGGTAAGAAGAATGAAAGAGAATGATTGTGAAAAAGAATTCATTTGAAAAGAATGATCTCCTGGCCTCAAAGAGGAAGGATTCGAAATTTGCTCTGATACCATGTTGAAAAATTATAAGAGAAGAATGAAGAAAATAATATAGATTACTAAAGAACATTACAAGAGAAGAGAGAAAACTAAGTACAAGAGAGAAGATTGTCTCTACTTGCTTGATTATAAAGTGTGGAAATGAGTCATATTTATACAAGAAACTAACCATTAAAGAAAAAGGAAAAAAATCACAATAAAATTGGTAAAGGGGAAAATAAAGTCAATATTCTAAATTTATAATGATTGATTAAATCAATCATAATGATTGACTAAATCAATCAATATTATTTGAATTTATTTTAACAGTAATAAAAGCTAGATGGCCTTTAGCAGACAACGTTCAACAGAACCATCCATGAAGAATCAATACCTATAAAATGGGCAGTAAATCTATAGACCTTGCTGCTGACTGCAATATGCATGACTATTTGATCATGCAGTTGCGGTATCCCCATCACTTCCAAAGACTCAACTATCATGAAAATCATGAATATGCATTTCAGAGAAGGAAAAAACACTAGCAACCAGATTAGCTCAAGAATAAAAGAATCAAATACCTTGCACATCACACAACTTATCAGCACAAATGCAAATGGGCTCATTCAAATTCGAGTCAAATCCACTTTTGCCACCAAAATTCAAACACTTTGAATAAGCCCCATCATAAGGGCTTTCATACACTACATCAAACCCCTGCATCAAAGTATCCTCAAGACTAATACTACTCAACCCAAGACTCAATGCCGGGGTTTCAAACACCGTAACCTCGGCAGAAACATAACATTCAATGATTTGCAACATAGGGTCATTTGGAACAGGATCAATGAAGTAATAAACAGCCATAGAAACCCCACTAAAGTTACAGAGTAATTGATCTATCGGCTTAATAAAGGTTTCAACAGAAAAGCATCCGTAGAGGATGGTGAGCTTTTCAAGATTGGTAGAAAATGTAAAAACAGCGGAACTCAGAGTGGGATAGTGTGTCCATGGCGGCAAACGTTGTTAATATGGCCTTGTTAAGGTTAGTTTGTTTTGTTTGTTAGAGACGTTGAAATGACTTTGAGATAAACAAAAATGAAAGAACTTACACGTGAAACAATCACTGTTCTTAAGGAAATTATGCCCCCACTATGTTCCTGGCTTGATTGATGGCAAATTCCTTTAGGATATGCAAATCAAAAACAGAAATTTGAGACAGCAAAATCTCAAATTTCTCCCAAGAACGAAATAGAGCCCTTTTTTTCAGTGCACGAAAATTGCCAATGACAGAAAATCTGAAGAAGTTTCCATAATGGTGAGAGGAAATATTTATAGAACATGAAAGATTGCAATAATAAGAAATCATTTCATTCAAAAGTCATAATAAATATGTCCTTTTGAATTTAAAATAACAACCGTTTATTCAATATGCATCACTTGATATTTTTTTTTTTTAGAAAATAACATTTTAATTAAACAATATCAATTTATTTAATTTCCAAATTGTGTCTTTTAAATAAAAAAAATTAAATAACTGAAAAGTACTTATTTTCTAAATTGTGCCCTATCTTTGACCATTAAATAAATAATTAAATAAATAATTATTTAATTATTTAATTAATTCATTATTGAAAATTCTATTTTCCCTCCAGCATACCATTTCAACCAAATTCAAATAGTTTCAAATTTGATGGATTATATACCCATCACATTCTCTTCAACTTTTCAATATGAGATAAATATCTATAACATATTACAAACTATATTCAACACTGCTTTTGGTCAAAGTTAAGGACTCTGTAGTTCTAAGAATCGACAGTTATTTCCGTTATGGAATCAGATCGGCAGTTGAGCTGGAACTCCGGCGGTCCACAGTAGACCCACCGGTTTGATCCGGTGAATGGGTATGTAATATTCTGGATTGAACCGCAGTTGTATCAAAGGTTGCAATCTGGGTGGTAAAGCTGGTTAGCAGAGGAAAGCAAAGGAAAACAAGGGAAGAGTATGAGGGAGAAGCGAGAGAGAGAGATTGTGGGGTGGGGGGAGGATTGAGAGAGAGAGAAGCATGATTGACTATGTTGAGTTTGAGAGAGAGAGAGAGGAGAGAACAAGTTGAATTTTGAGGAATAATGATGAATGAGAGGAAAGACAACTGTAGTTTGACAACGTGGATATGTGAGGAAATGACGAGTTAGTAAGATATTTTGGTGGTACGTGTGTTAGTAAATCAGTATAATTATGAGTACGCACCCTCAGAATAAGAAGATTTACATGGGAGGGGTTTACTTCTGGGTCTGCCTTCAGCGTAGGAAGGAGTTCTGTTCGGTGTTGGATTAAATCGTAAATAAAATGATTAAAATTAAAATAATTAATTTAATTTAATTATATCAATCTCATAATTATAAACTAATTAAATCGATTAAAACCTTTGTTTGATTGAGTTAGGTAGTTAATTCGTTTCGATAATTTAAATTAATCGAATTATTAAAATTTTTTATTATAAAAGACTTTTAAATAATATTATTTTTTATTCAAATCTATGTAAATAATATATTTCTTTCATATGAATCTGTGACTATAAATTATAATTTTCAAATTTAAAATTCATTTATAATTTTAGTTTATTAAATATCATTTTGAAAATTTTAAATTTCAAATAAACTAAATTTTGGAAGGAGAAAAGGGGAGAAATAAGTGAAGGAGAGAGAGAGGTGTGAGTGAGAGTCTTAAGTTTGGGAGTGGAAGAGCTGTAAAATAGACTAAATATTGGAAATTTGAAATTAGAAAGGTGAAATCTAAAAGTTTTTTATTAATTATACACTCTCCACTATATTAGTTTTAATTTTTAGGTTTTTTTTCTCTTTTAATTTTTAATTATAATACTACAATAATATTTATATGAATAAAAATTATCCAATATATATATATATATTATTTTTAATTAATTCTGTTAATTCGATTTGATTGAAATAAAAAATATTAAAACTGATAACTGTTTAAATAAATCAAATAAAAGTTTAGTTTTATCCAAAATCAAATAAAATATTTAATAAATTATCTAAAATAAAAATAAACGATCGGATAAAAATAATTTTTTTAATTTTAACCGAATAGTGTTGACCCTTGTTTCTGATCATACGTTAGTTCAATCTATTTGTTGATGGCAGTAGCAATTAAGGTGATGGAAAATGTCTGGTAACCAGACCCTGGCCTGCTTGGCCCAGTGGGCTGAGCCCAATAAGCCCCAGGTAAGACTCAACCGGGGATGGCATGGGCGGTTAGGTTCTCTTGATCAGGATTGATTGACATGGGCTGGTTAGTTCATCTGGTTTTCATATCCGAATTGACATCTTCGCTACTTCCTCAACCAAAAAAAAAAAAAATATCTGGATTGACCTATCCCCAAGGGGATAACTTAATGATATAAACTCTCATTCCCAACCTGATGATGCTTAGTTTGAATTTTTGTACAATCAAAAAAAAAATCTGGATTGACCTGTTGATCAGGCCATGTCCAGCCCAAGTCCATTTTTTTCCATGTTGTCCCCACCTTGGGCCGGTCTGGACCCAGCGCTTTCATAAGTCTGATTAGTTTCTCGTGTACATTTATAGGAGAAAATTATTCCGCAAGAAAAGAAATTGGTGGTTAAAACTTAAAGCTATTCATTTTCGAAAGCGAATAAAAGTCAGCAGTCGCACGTTGATTCTATATATCTTATTTCTAGACGAGTCCAGTCATTGGTTAAGAAGTTATGCATGAATGATGTCCCACACCAATGACTGTCCAAATCACATGTTCATACAAAAGGCAAAGGCATTCAATCAAAGAACGCAAGTATTAAAAAGTCATCAAATACAAGTCATAGTATACTAAATATGCTATTTTAGCTGCTAATTGCAATATATTTGAAACTCAAATAATGTGGTTTACTTGGAAAAGTTCACTATATTTACCACAAGAAGGCAGACAACCTATAGTCATCCAGGGCATTAACCCCAATATTTAATTTAGTGTAGAATTAGCTAAAATAAAGAACAAGTGGCAAGAGGCTTCAATTCGGGTACGTTCAACCCCTTTGCAACAACCAAGAAGCGGAAAAGATAATTCAGCACAAAAAGGTGTTGGATTTAATTCGAGGGTTAGAAAAAATAACGATGACGATATAATACCAATAATAAAACTTATAACTCAAATATTAAAATTAAACAAATAATTATATAATGCAATTTTGGGACATTGCAATATTACTATTCCAACTCAAGACTTGAGTGTAGAAGTTAAGGAATTGGAGGATTTACCCTGCTTTCTTTACAAAGTACTCACTCCTATTTATACTATTAGTAAGTAAGTTACAGAACATTCTAAACAATGCGGTTTAAGTTGGTGAAAACTATTCTAGATAACAAGATTATATGCGATATTTTCTGGAATAATCAAGTTAGGTTGGTGGTAGAAATTTCTAAAGAAAGAAAGGCGATACTTTTGCAGGAAATTTCTAGAGGAAGAGAGACGGTGCATTCTAGTCACTGCCCCTCACTGACTACTCTTTCTTGTAAATGTTTTCTCAATCATCCCCAATTGTTGACGAAACTCTGAAAATTTGTTCATGCTTAAGCTTTTGGTGAATATATCAGCGACCAGGTCTTTTGTCTTGATTGAATTCATTTCGAAATCTCCTTGTAGCATTTTTTCTCAAATGAAGTGATAGTGAACCTCAATGTGCTTTGTCCTAATGTGAAATACTGGATTCTTAACCAACTGTGTTGTTGACGGGCTATCACAATGTAGGGATACAAGATAGTTAACCTTTTGATGCATAGCCTTCAAGAGTTGAGTAAACCACGTGCTTTCTTGAGTTGCTATAGCTGATACTCTGTACTCCACCTCGAGTGTATAACTTGTAATTGAACGTCGAGTGTCATGATCTCGGTGTAATCTACATAACAATATCCTTTCAGTTTAATGGTTCCTCCTTTCTTGTACAGAATTCCATAGCCAATCATGCCCTTTGTGTATCTCGTGATTCTTCGTACCGCTTCTAAGTGAGGCTTCTTTGACTTTTGCATGAATCGACTATTGCAAATGAGATATCTGGTCGCGTCATCGTCAAATAGATAAGACTCCCAACTAATTGTTGATATATCATGGCATCTTCTAGATCTTTTCCTTTTTTAGTGCACAATTTTGCATTCACTTCCATAGGAGTAGTTATCAGCTTGTATTCTAGCACCCCGAGTCTCTTCGGGAGGTCCCTTGCGTAGTTTTGTTATTTGAGGAATAGTCTTTTTAATTTTTTTAAAAAATTTTTTTTCCTGTTTTCTCTATGTTGTGCCCAAGAAAGTTCTTCAATTCTCCAAGCTCTTTCATTCTGAATGCAATAGCTAAATTCTCCTTAATGAGCTTAGCTAAATTTTTTTTGATGAGCTTGTTATCTTCGGTAATGATTATGTTACCCACATATACTAGCACTATAGCTAGCTTACTATCTCAAACCTTAACAAATAAGCTTGAATTCGCTGGTGCCATTGTGTATCCTCCTTGGACTAAGAACTCCACAATTTTTCCATACCATACTTGTGGTGCTTGCTTTAGATTATATAAAGCTTTCCTTAGCTTGCACAAATAATTTAGCTTGTCTCGGTTATGAGGACTGGGTGGGTGCTCCGTATAGATCTCACAATCAACTTCTCCACGTAGGAAAGCATTGTTCACATCCATTTGTCAAAGAGTCGTGACTTACTAGCTAGGCTAATAAGACACAAACGGTGGTGATCTTGGCAATTGGACTAAACGTTTCATCATAGTCCAAACCATATTGTTGAGAGAATCCACGAGCTACCAATCTTGTTTTATAATGCTCAATGGATCCATTGGAGCATGTTTTAATTTTGTAGACCTATTTATATGATATTGGCTTAAATTCACCTGGCTTTGGTATCAACTCCCAAGTTTGTTTCTGCTCCGGCGCTGAAATCTCATCTTCCATGGCTTTTAGCCATTTTGGATCTTTTGTTGTTTTTCAAATGTTGTAGACTCCTTCACTTCTTCAATAGCCATGTTCGCATACTTTGGGTATGGTCACCTTTTTTGGGTAGGTCTCCCAAGCAATGGCCTTACTTCTTTCTCTTGCTCTTCATTTTGGCTTGGTTACTATTCTTCTATAGCCTCATCATGAACACTTCCAAGGGCTTTGAGATTTATCCTTTGGTGATTACATTTTATCACTTGAATGGGTTTTGATTTCTTTATCTTGAGCCTGGTTGAAACATGATGTCTTCTCCTTCACTTTCTCCTTTATTTCTTTGGAGTCTGAAAGTAGTCATGTTTGAAATGACCACCAAGATGGCTCTTCATTGAACACTATATTCCTTTAGACATAGCAGTTTCCAAAACTAGGATCACAACATCTCCAACCTTCCCTTTGGTCATTGTAGCCAACGAATAAGCATCAAATCGCCTTCTTATCAAACTTGCTCTGAAGTTGATCTGGAACAAATATGTAGCATAGAGAACTAAATACTCGGAAATGGCTTACTTTGGCTTGACTTTCCACAACTTTTGGAAAGGTGATAGAAAACCCAATCTCACTTGAGGTAGTCTATTAGTCACATGGACTACTATCTTCATACATTTAGCCAAAAATTGTGGTGGCACGTTCATTGCATGCAACAAGCTTTTACATATATGCCAAGTGTCGATTCTTCTACCTAGCTATGCCATTTTACCGCAGATTGGCATGTTTCTTCAATGGGATAGAAGCTTCTCTTGTGGAAATTTTAGTACCTCACGCAACATCGAAGAAATGTTTGTATTTTTCTCCCACCTTCAACTTGAAATGGCTTAAGGCTTCAATCCATCCAATAAGGCATTACATCTCCTTTAATATCCACCAACAAACGGTGGTGTAGATGGGTAGGGACATCTTCATCCCTTAATCATGTGGGGGTTCGAATCTAGGCATGGGCATGGAGAACCCTTTGTTGGAAGACCCGCCCCCACATAAGTGGGTCCCACAGCCAGTCGGTCGGGATTAGTCGGGACGAAGTCTCGAATATCGGGCGGTCGACAAGTCAAGGTACCAAAAAAAAAATCTCCTTTAATATCCTAGGTGGCATCATATCTAGGATGGATTGAATCTTCTCAAAGTTGACCACAATTCCCCGATTGGTGATCAAGAAAACTAGAAATTTGCCTGTTGTGATCCCAAAAGTACACTAACCGAGTTTAACTTCATATTGTAATGTTCCAATATCTGGAATATCTTTCAAGATCTGCTATAAGGTCCTCCGGGATGGTGTTATTTGTTAACTAGTCGTTGGTAGGTTGTTCCCACGTTTTTTAGGTCGAATGGCATGACTTTCAAACGATAGGTGCCGAACTTTATGATGAAACTTATTTTTTTTCTCATCTTTTGGGGCCATGCGTACCTGGTTGTAACCAAAATATGCATCTATGAAACTTAAAAATTGGTGGCCTGATGAATTATCTATCAGTTTATCGATATTGGGGAGTAGATAACTGTCTTTTGGGTATGTCTTGTTGAGATCCGTGAAATCGACATACATGCTCTACTTGTCATTCGCCTTTTTCACGATGACTATGTTTGCTAGCCACTCAGTATATTTCACTTCTCTAATGAAGTTCACCGCTATGAGTTTTTGTATTTCTTTTTGTATTGCTCGCTTGTGCTCTAGTGAGAACATCCTCTTCTTCTGCTTCATAGACTTGTGACTTGCATCCACGGAGGGTGGATTCCTAGCATGTCTTCGGGTGACCATACAAAGACTTTGGAGTGTTGTCGTAGGCATTCGCTGATGGCCACTCGGAGGGGCATCAACAAGTGGGCTCCAATTTGAACAATTTGACCAGATACATTTGTAATGGGGATCTCGATCACCTCTTCACCAGGTTTGGGTTTGGCAACCTGTTCGATGTCATCTTGAAACTTTATGGTTTCTATCGGGGGGTTCTTCTTTTCCTCCTCCAAGACAGAGACGATTTGAGGGTTAGGATCGCAATTGAGTGTTGTGATATCAAGGGACATTCTAAATTTGATCTTCATATACTTGGTGTTTGGCAAGACTTCTAATCTGTCTAAACGGGGCAGCCCATAATGGTATCGTAGATGGATGGAAGTTTGACTACATTGAAGGTGGTTGTGGGGATAACATGGTTAGGGAGTACTCCCAAGGTTATTGGGAATGAGATAATCCTCTTAGGATATAATCACTCGTCAGAAAGTCCCTTTATAGATCCAGTGTTATGCTGAAGATGTGCTCAACTAAAGGCTACTTGTTGGAAGACGTTCCAATAGAGAATATCCAACTCGCCCTTTGGTTGACAAAAACACTTTTCATGAGATATTAGCCTATTTCGGCAATAGTAACTAGTGAGTCGTGATGATTCAAATCAACCTCCCCTAGGTCATTATCGTCAAAACCAATCGTCAGTCTTCTTCTCTTTAGCGACATGAAGATAGGAGAGTTAATAAAACGGGACATAAAGTATTTGATCAGAAAATTAGTCTGTTTCCCATAAACAGGGCCAATTTGTTGAATGTGGGTTTTGCTACACGGATAATTGTTCCGTTGACTTGAGTAGGGAATCGGTGCTGTTAAATCTTTAGGGCCTTCGTGAATGATGAGATCAGCAAACACCACTGGTGTAACGCCGACTCTGTGATACCGTATTTTTGTATGAGAAATTTTATTTATTTATAATGAATTTTGATTTTGGGGTATTTAAATTGAATTTTTGGTACATTTAAATTTATGCCGTATCCTTGAAAATTTGTGTAAAATGAATATATATATATATATATATATATATATGTAAATAATAATGATAAAAGAAAAAGAAAAAGAAAAAGAAAAGAAAAGAAAAGAAAAGGAAAAAGAAAAGGAAAAAGAAAAAGAAAAAGAGAAAAAAAAAGAAAAAAAAATCGAATTAAGGCTTAAAGCCCTAATTCTCCCTTTCTCTCTCTCTCTCTCTCTCTCTCTCTCTCTTCTCCTCCACCGCTGCTCTCTTCTCCTCTGCCACACCTCTCTCCCTCCGCCGCTGCTCTCTTCTCTCCATCGCCGCTTCCTCCCCGCGACTGCAGCTCCTCTGCCACAGCGCCATCCTCCCCGCACGAGCCCAGTGCACGATCTCCCGCGAGCAACGCCTTCCTCCTCTGCACAAGCACAAGGGCCCCTGTGCGATCCCTGCACGAGTGCGAGCGCACTCCAGCGTGACCCTCTGCGCGAGCACAGTGCGCAATCCACTGTGTGAGCCCAGCGCGCAACCCACTGCGCGAGTCCAGTGCGCGATCTCCCACAAGCTGCGCGATCCCTAAACGAGCGCGAGGGCGCCCCAGCACAGCGCGCTCCAGCGCGACCCTCTGCGCGAGCACAGCCCATAGCGCGCGACCCCTACGCGAGCCCGCACGCCTCATAGCACGCGATCCTCTCGCGAGCGCGCCTCTCAGCAAGCGAGCGCGAGCCTCAGCCCACGAGCGCTTGCCTCAGCCCGTGAGCGCGCTACTGCAGACCTCCCACGAGCTCTAGCCCGTGAGCTCTCCAGCCCACGAGTGCTCCAGCTCGCGAGCGCGAGCCCTAGCCCATGAGTGCTCGCCAGGCCGCGAAGCCCATTGCTGACCCACGCTCCCACTGCGGCCCGCGAAGCCCACTGCAGCCAGCAAGCCGGGCTGTGAACCCGCGAGCCCACCGGCTCGCGAGCCCACAAGCCCACAAGTCCACGAGCCCGCGACGACCCACGAGCACTCGACCAGCTGTTCCCTTCGAGAGCTCACCTGCATCTTCTTTACTGCAGGTAACGACTATAATTGGATGTAATTCTAGGGTTTAGTGTTTAGCATTTAATTAGTTGTTAACCTCGTTTCAAATTTGGAAATATTACAGGATTTAGACCAGTTTGACGGGCGAACGAAAGCAAGGTCTGAGATCCGAGAAACCCTAGGTGAGAGAAATGCAATTACTTCCATAATTGAATTAAGTTTGTCGAAATTAGGTGAAATTTAGACTCGGAAACTATATAATATTAAATTCGAGAAAATTTAGAGAAAATGAGAAATATTTGAAAATTGATCATTGGTGAGCCAAATCATTCGAAAGTGATGAAACGGGAATCTAAAAAGGGGATTGGGTCAATTAAAGTTGTATTAAATTTGAAAGAAAATTGAAAATCCCATATTAGGCCTTTATTTGATATTAAATTGTGATGATTGATTAGGCTGATCTTTTTGGAGACTCGAGAAATCAGATTGGATTATTTTTTGAAAATAGGGAGTGAGCACCCTCTCTAAAAATGTGAGTGGGACTTTAATCTCTTGCATGAAATAGTGAAACGTGTTTTCTACCGTGTTTGCGATGAAACATGCTTTTGATATGCATTGATTTGGCGTATGAAATTAAAATCTGTTTTGTGATTATTTGAGTGTCTTAAATTATATTTATGATGACTATACATCCATGGTTTGACATGAAACAAAAATTGTGTCATTACTTAAAAATTGATAAATTCCTTTTTACGGTTGCATTGGTATGCAGTTTTGAAATGATTTGATAAAATGTATTGGCACGCGAATTTCAAATGCTTTGATAAACTATGTGGGTTGGATGCCCACTAGTTATGCATGATATGATTTTTTCTTGTAGGACGTTGTGCCCTTGTGATACCATGATGATGACATTAATGATTCCGTAACTACGAAGGACGTTTGTAGAGGTACGGGTTGTCCGGATACGCTTCTGTAGGAGGTATTCGCAAACGTCATTGATTTTAAGAGCTATAGGCACGACCGGTTAAACCCACGATTGGGAGGACGAGTGTGACACTACCGTCTAGCACCGGGCGGGGTCCTATACACGATAATCAGTTAGCCCCGCAAACTCATGGCCAACGTCGGGGTAGAGAGCGATTTTAAAGTTTATGCATAATAAAACCCCCGATACGCCTATCCTTGGTCTTGGTTGACCTTTGCCAAGATTATCTTTGGCTTGCTCTACTATTATTTGATTTTTAAATGGATGCATACATGCTTGTTATCGTGTGATTGATTTAAATGATTTCAAATTGCTAACATATCATGTTGTGCTACGAAATATAAATTTTTGTTTAAATGATATTATTTGACACTCCAATGGTTCACCCATACTATTTATGCTTAATATTATCCCCCTCACTCACTGGGTATCTTCCCATGATACTCACCCCGCTCTTTTCCTTCCTCAGACAGGATTTTTGTGATAGAGCGACATTTCAGGCTCTAGAGGGTTTGACAGCATATCCTGAGATTTGGTATTTACGACGGTGAGGTTTAAGTTAAATTTGAAATATGAATTTTGTACTTTGTTTCGACCCTGTGCGGTCTTGATATTGAGGTCTATAGTTGGCCGTATATATTATGGGATGACTGTATAACTTATGGGCAGTTGTGTGCATAACTCTCGTTTTGGTTCATTTTACTTGTATTGAGACATCTGTAAGCGTTTAAACTTTCTACTTGGGAAATTTGTTGTACGTTTGTATAAACTTTTGGCCCACTTAGTGTGGCGGCTGCTCATGCTCTAGTTGGGCATGACAGTAGAGTTCTGTGACTAGGATTGTTGGAAATTTATATAGCCTGGCATTGTTCTGGATGTCTGCTGTGTTGGTAGGTTGTTGTGAGGCTGGGATGACCATTTTATTTTATTTACAGGTTGATTTTAAATTATACAGGTTTATTTGTACATGGAAAACCTCCGATTTATGGGGAGGTTCTGCCCGATTTTCTATACAAATACAGCCGGTATTCAGGGCAACGGGTGGCTGCTCACGACCCTGGTTCGGGGTGTGACAACCGGAGGTGGCTCTGATGGAAGAAACTTTGATACTCAAGATCAAGTGGTTATTACCTTTCAAGCAAGCATAAGTGAGCTTCGAAAGTTTTGCTGGTCTCTTGACCACAATGAGATTTTTGTTGTTCTATATGATCTTAAATCTTATTCTTGAAATGGGGTGGTGAAACATTGGACACGACAAGCAAGCACACAAAAAGTCTAGTACCATAATTTTATTTTCCAAGAGGTTGTAATCGTCTGACTAGCAATAGCCAATGAAAAAGTTCCGACACCAAAACCAGAATTCAGAACCTAAATATACCTGAAGAAATGGGAGAGTATGTTGTGGGAAATTACAAGGAAAGAAGAAGCTAGCCCATCTTCGGGTTTAGCCTAAGATGTCACAGTTTTCTTTACAACCATTGTAATACCGACCAACCACATCGGCCTTGACCAAGTCTCCCACTGTGCAAATATCTCTCTGTATGTTTCTTATGCCAATATCTCTCTCTATGTTTCTTTTGTCTCTAAATAAAACTTGATGCTAATAGAAGAACAACATTTTTTTTGTCTGCTAAAATTATTTTTATTTATTTGTTTGCTCAACTTCCTATTCTAAGATTTAACACTAAAAAAAAAAGAAATTATATGCTTGTAGCTGTTTTTCCCCTTATAGGTGCCAATGTCAATGTTTAGGTTTGGTTGAGAATATAGCAAAGAATGAAAATAAAATCAATTTGTGTAACTTAATATCACTTGTAGTAAAAAAAGAAAAAGGGGTAAGCAACTATATATCATATATTAGGCCAAGTGTATGCTCAAATTCTTACTAAATATTGCCACTCGGTGAATATTCCAAACCACATCTTGTATACTCGCATGACCACAACCTCGAGTCAATTTCAGTGTTAAGTGTATTATAAAAGGCAGATCAATCCATTAGTGATGCAATTCATCCGACCCAAAAACGTTGTTGTAAAGCCTATATAAGAAGAATAATTATAGTAGAAAGTTGGGTTTGGAAGGCGAGGGACGTAATTGAAGAGACTGTTCTTGAGTGTTGTTCTGACAAAGCTTGTGGGGCAAATTGAATTCCAGTAGTCATCTCTAGCAACAGTAAGTGTCTCTGCTTGGAGGTTGAGTGCAAGAACTCTGTATTTAAAAGATATTGTAGTGATCGTAGTGATGTTATCTTGACATTGAAGCTCAAACTTTGGAACCCCAAAACGCAAACATTGAAGATATCTACTTGGTTTCTTGTCAACTAGTATTTGTAGGTGAAATTGCAAAGTAGAAATTCTCCGCCGTGAGCCGTGAATCGCGCTCCCTCACCTCCTCCGGCGAGCGCACCAGCTTGCAGCGCCTCCCTCCGCCACAGCGCGCGATGCAGCTCCTTCTGCCACGGTGCATGCGCGAGTGTATGGCCTTCACCCGAGCGCGCCACAGGACGACTCAGCGCGCCACAGCATAACAGCGCTCAACAGAGCACTACTGCATGACCCTCCCTACACGAGCGCCAGCGTGCCCCTGCACGAGCTACCCTGTGCGAGCGCGCCCCCCAACATGACCTCCCTCGCCCGAGCGTGCCTCAGCGCGCGACTACAATCTTTCGCGAGTGCGCACTCCAACCCATGAGTGCTCCAGCTCGCCAGCGCGAGCCCTATCCCGTGAGCGCACCGGCCTGCAAGCCCGCTAGCCTGCTGACCCTGAACCCACAGCGGGCCAGCCAGCAAGCCCGCGACGGCCCGTGAGCCCGCGACCGGCTTTCTCCTTCGAGAGCTCACCTGCATTTTCACTGCAGGTAATAACTGTGATTGGTTAAGGTTCTAGGGTTTGATGTTTAGAAATTTGAGTTAGTTGCTAATATCGTTCAAATTTGAAAATATTACAGGTTTTAAATTAATCTGACGGGCGAACAAAAGCTAAGTTTGAGATTCGAGTAAACCTAGGTGAGGGAAATGAAATTATTTCTATACTTAAATTTAATTTTGTCGAAATTAGATTGAATTTAGAGTCAGAAGTTATATATATATTGTTGTGGCTTAAAATCTATATTTAAGTCTTTAGAATATGTGGTTAAATGTGTAGAAATTTTGGAATATGTTTTGACTTGAAAATGAAAATAGGTTTCGAAATTGTTAAAATGATATATGGTTTGAAGAAATCAGAGGAGAATTGAAAAGTGTATGATTTTTCAAAAATTTTTCTAACTTGTAGGAAATTTATGTATTTTAGACTTGTTTTCGATTTTGAACGGTTTTAGGTTTGAAATTATCTTGATTTTGATTTGGTTATTTACTTATAAATGGAACTAAATTGATGACATTGGTGTATATTTATAAATTGAAGAATTTAGGGTTTGTACGAACTTAAGGAAAATGATAAACCCTGAAAATAATCAGAAATTTGATAAAAATCGTGATGATTTGATTAGGCTGGCTTTCTTGGTGATTCGATTGAGGGGAGCTTTGATTCTACGTGTTGTGGTTTTATTTGGGAGTGCGCTATCCTCCCCAAATCTGTGAGTGAGATTTATTTCAATACTTTTGTTTAAATGTGTAAACCCTGTTTTAAAATATTTGATAAATGAGCATGATTTGTAGCGTACTTGAAATGTTTTGACTGGTTTTGAAATTGATTTTTGTGAACCGATGGAGTGTCCAAAAACTGTGTTGAAATATTGAAATTATGCATCAATGTGGTTGAAATGTATAATGTGCCATTTTATGCTATATATTGCATTTAGTTTGTGAACCTGATTTCGGCACATTTTGATACGATTTTGGATTTGGTCATGAGAGTTTTGGTATGTATTGTTCCGTAGCTACGAAGGATACCGTGAGAGACGCTTTGGTGGTGTCCGGATATGCCTAAGCCGGGGTATCCCACGAGTTGTTGTGATTTGATTAACGACACGGTACTAGCCAGGTTGAACCTGAAAGGGGGAGGATTTGGATACTCCCTCTAAGTCTAGCACCTGGACGAGGTCCGTCGCCAACGCCGGGATAGAGAGCACTGTAAATAAATTTGCATATAACACCCCCGGTGCACCTGTCATAGGTCGCGGTAGACCTCTGCCAGGACATTTTCGGCTGACAGCTCTATGATTTTAGTGACAGTGTTTTGGATGCATATTTGACTTGAAAATGCGTGCTAATGATATATTGTTGAAATGAAAAGCATGATGATTTGAAATATGATTCGTATACTTATATTTTGACACTTCAGTTTCACACTTCATATTAGACGATTGCATTGACCCATTCACTCATTGAGTATTCTTCCCCAAGTACTCACCCCTCATTTCCCTTCTTGTTTCAGAGATAGTACTTGACAAGGAGCGTTACTTTTAGGACGCTCAATATCATTGGGAGATTGGTTATTTAAGGAGTTATTATATATTTCTGTTACAAAATTTATGTTGGTAATGTATATGCATTCTGAGATCTATAGATGACCATTGTGTAATTCTGGGATGATTGTATAAATATTGACATTTAAATTGTGGAACTCTCATGTCATTGCATAATATTGCATTGAGGCATTTCTTATTCGTTGTGTATGTATTTGGGAATGTGTTATATCTTAGAAGTGTACTCTAGGATCGCTCGGTGCCACCTCTAAATCACAGGAGGGGTGACTGGCGGCTGTCCATGTCTTTGACGGGGGCATGGTAGTAGAGGTCTGTGGCTAGATTACTGGAAATTTGTATAGCCTTGCATTATTCTGGATGTTGGTTGTCGGATTAGTTGATTTTGGAGAGGCCGGAATGGCCATTTGTTTATTATATAGGATTAATTATACTTGGGAGACCTCCGAAATATGAGAAGCTTTTGTCTGATTTTCTATAAAAATACAGTTGGCATTCAGGACAAAGAGCGACTGTTTACGATCCCAATCCGGGGCGTGACAGTTGGATTGGTATCAGAGCCCGGTTGAGAGCTATGTAGGAAGAGAGTCTTGAAAATATTCCCGAGTGTGTTTGTGTTTAAAGTCCTCAATGCATGAGAGTTTCATACAGTCATGAAGTCCCAGTGCATGGTCATAGGTATATGAGTTCATCTATTTTAAGGGGTTAGATACGGTTGTATCTAACCTAACATGTTATATTTTTCCCTATTGAACTAAGAATTTCATTCTCTTGTGAAGGTAGTCATGCTGTGACTAGTCTAAATTTCTTGAATCATGCCTATTCTTTGAACGATACCCAATAAAGATCTTTCTCTTACAGAAGTATGATGACCCGACGGAGCACCCGTTTTGCCCCACCAGAGGAATTAGACAAGCTGGAGGATCATTCCTCAACTCACGTGCCACCACCAGCACCTACTCAGCCAGCTGCTCAGGCTGAGACTCCCGTACCCATACTCGACGCCTTTCGGTAGGTGTACGAGTGGTACGCTTCGCATAGGGTCCAGATTCTGCCTCCACCACCTCCTACAGTGGCGCCTGCACCTGCAGTAGGGCCAGTTCCTTCAGCACAGGTTCCACTGCCGGTGGCCGGTCGTTCTACTTTGTCCGAGCCGAGTGAGACCACATCGGCTGCTCTATATGAGTTGACTCAGTTGGTTAAGGAGGCCCGTCAACTAGGGTGTACTGATTTCATGGGGCTTGGTGATGCTACGGCAGCCAAGCACTGGATCAACCGCACCCGTAGGATTTTGACCGATATAGGGATTGGAGAGGAGCTCTGCCTGAAAGTGGCACAGCGATTATTAGAAGGAGAGGCCCTCTTATAGTGGGAGGCCCTTACTGATGAGGCGACAGAGCCACTGTAGTGGGACGACTTCCTTTGGGAGTTTGACCGCAAATTCTTTCCACTCTACCAGCAGGATAGGATGAGGTCAGAGTTGGGACGGCTTACACAGAGGTCCAGATCTGTCTCGGAGTATGAGGCAGACATACGGAGACTTGCCGCATTCGTACCGGATCTAGCCACACCTCAGTATTTGCGCTTCAAATTCGAGGACGGTCTTAGTCTCAGCATAAAGAGGTATATGACTGTTATCCCATAGTTTATACTGGCCGAGGTGATAGACTCTGCTCACCGCGCGGAGGCTTTGGTCCATGCCAAGGCTAGGCAGAGAGAGAGCAGAGAGTAGAAAAGAAAGAAAGAGAAGTCTCATTTTGCGTAGAACTCCAAGAGGGGCAGGGGATCCAGTTCGCACAGAGGCGGATTAGGATCTGGATTTCCTGAGCCGGGACGGGGACAGTACTCCCAGGGGTTTAGACAGCCCGCTCCGACTCACTCTGCACAGCATACTACTCAGCGGCATCCTTATTGCCGCAGGTGCAATAGGTCCCATCCGATAGAAGATTGTTCAGTGACGGTCACTTGCTTCCACTATGGGAAGCCGTGGCATATTAGGAGTTCTTGCTCTAAGTTAGGACTCGGAGGATAGAGTTCACAGAACCGCACTAGTACTTCTCATATGGGATAGCAGGGGCAGCCTGCTTGGCCAGCATCTTCTACTCCCAGGGTGACCACCGGGAGTAACACAGTATAGACCTAGGCATGATAGTAGCCTAGGGCTCAGGCCCGGGTTTATGCCATAACGCAGGAGTACACCCAGGCGAACCCCTACATAATTATGGGTACTCCTCATTCTGATCCTGTAGAATAGGATCTCTATTCGTATTTCCACTTCTTTTGGGGATGTCAGCATTGTATCATATAGTCGTATAAGTATTTTATGTTGTGTACTCTTTTGTGACATGATACTACTCTGATATCTTTGTACACTGAAGTTATAAAAGCCTTAGAGGATCAGCTATTTTGACATATATATATATATATCAAGTTTGAAACTATTCTAAGTCTATGTGCATTTTGTTCAATGATAGGTACTCTATCTATCTTCGGAATAGATGCTCGTATCCTTATTGACATGAGGTCTAACTATTCATATGTGAACTATCAATTCTCCCGACACTCTGACAGGCCACTCTCACCTTTAGACGAGGAGATATTGGTCATCACTCCTTTGGGTGAGCAGATTATGCGCGACACAGTGTATTGAGAATGTGAGATCAAAGTTGGGGATACAGTGTTGAAGGCAGATCTAATCCCTCTCGCCATGATTGATTTTGATGCCATCTTGGAGATGGATGGTCGGGCTTCAGTTGACTGCTTTAAGAAGCAGGTAGAGTTTCGAAGACCTGAACTGCCAGTGTTGATTTTTGAGGGCGAGAGGCAGGTTTTACCCCGCTGTGTCATTTCAGTTTTAGAGGCCAAACGTATGATTCGCCGTGGGTGTGTGCCATATCTGGCTCATATCATAGACACCACTGCTCAGGGACCGAGACTGGAGGATGTTCCCGTGGTACAGGACTTTCCTGATGTTTTCCCCGAGAAGCTACCCGGATTACCACTGGTTCGGGAGTTTGACTTTGAGATCGATTTAGCTCAGGGGACTACCCCTATCTCTATGCCGCCATATAGGATGGTGTCGGTTGAGCTGAAAGAGCTCAAGGTCCAGCTGCAGGAGTTGCTGGATAAGGGATTTATCTGTCTTAGCACGTCTCCTTGGGGCGCTCCAGTGCTGTTGTAAAGAAAAAAGATGGCTCACTGAGATTGTGTGTGGATTACAGACAGCTTAATTGGGTGACTGTGAAGAACAGATATCCGCTGCCTTGTATAGATGATTTGTTTGATCAATTGCAAGGTGCCCGAGTTTTCTCGAAGATCGATCTTCGATCGAGATATCATCAGTTGTGGATTAGAAGTCAAGATGTGCCAAAAACAGCTTTCCGCACTCAATACGGGCACTACGAATTTCTAGTCATGCCGTTTGGACTGATTAATGCCCACACTGCATTCATGGACTTGATGAACAGAGTTTTTCATGACTATCTGGATCAGTTTGTCATAGTCTTCATAGACGATATACTGGTGTATTCGCAGAGTGACGAGGATCATGTTCAGCATTTTCGCACCATTTTACAGATCCTCCGCGATGAGCAGCTGTATGCCAAATTCACAAAATGTGAATTTTGGCTAAGACAGGTTGGATTTTTGGGGGATGTCGTTTCTGCGGAAAGGATTTTTGTTCATCCGTAGAAGGTCAATGCCATTACGAGATGGGAGCAGCCGTAGACAGTGACTGAGATTAAGAGTTTTCTTGGTCTGGCCGGGTATTACCGCAGATTTGTTGAGGGGCTTTGCCGGATATCTGCTCCATTGTGTAGATTGACGCAAAAATATGTCAAGTTTGTATGGGATAACCGTTGTGAGGTGAGTTTTCAGGAGCTCAAACAACGGTTGATTACAGCTCCGATTTTGGCACTTCCCACCAGCAGTCGGGAGTATACAGTGTATAATGATGCTAGCCGACAGGGGTTGGGTTGTGTTTTGATACAAAAGGTTAGGTGATCACCTACGCCTCTAGACAGTTGAAGAAACATGAGGTGAATTATCCGACACACGATCTGGGGCTTGCGGCCATAGTCTTTGTATCGAAGATATGACGCCATTACTTGTACGGGGTGACTTGCCGGGTGTATACTGATCATAAAAGTCTGAAATATTTATTCATCCAGCGAGAACTTAACTAGCGACAGAGGATATGGTTTGAACTCCTAAAAAATTATGATCTTGTTATTGATTATCATCCGGGCAAGCCCAATGTGGTTGCTGATACCTTGAGCCGGAAATCAGCTTCATTGTCTCAGGAGAACAATACGGCATACCTCACTTGTTTGATGGGACTCTGGGATTTGGGAGTCAGATTGGCTAGTGATGATTAGGGTACTCTGCTAGCCAGGTTTGAGGTCAGGCCGACGTTGTTGGACCATATTAGGGAGCTGCAGGGCATTGATACCGAGCTCCAGACTCTTACTGAGAAAGCCCACAGAGGTGATATAGATGATTTCAGAGTTCGTAGTGATGGACTTCTGACTTATCGAGATAGAGTGGCTATACCCGCCAATAAGGATCTCTGCAGGTCCATATTAGAGGAGGCACACTCCTCGGCCTATGCCTTGTACCCTGTAGTACAAAGATGTATCGAACTATTTGGGGCATCTATTGGTGGCCAAGTATGAAGAGGGACATTGCGGAGTTTGTAGCTAGATGTTTAGTTTGTCAGCAGGTGAAGGCTGAGCATCAGAGACCAGCGGGTTTACTACAGTCTTTTCCCATTCCTATATGGAAGTGGGAACATGTGACTATAGACTTTGTTATGGGATTGCCGCGGACTCAGGCCAGATATGATGCTATTTTGGTAGTAGTCGATCGACTCACCAAGTCTGCCCATTTCATCCCGATGCACAGCGACTCTCCACTGGAGACATTGACACGTCTATATATTGACAAAATAGTCAGACTGCATGGGGTTCCTGTGTCCATAGTTTCGGATAGAGATCTGAAGTTTACTTCTCGATTTTGGCCCAAGTTGCAGGAAGCTTTGGGCACACGGCTCAGTTTTAGCACAGCATATCACCCACAGACAGATGGTCAGTCAGAGAGGACCATTCAGACGCTCGAGGATTTGCTTCGAGCTTGTGTTATGGATTTTCGGGATAATTGGGATAGGCATTTACCGCTGGTGGAGTTTGCATGTAATAATAGTTATCAGGCCAGCATCAGCATGCCACATTATGAGGTATTTTACGGTAGAAAGTGTCGCACCTCGTTGTACTGGGATGAGGTAGGCGAAAGGTGCCTTACTAGTGTTGAGTTAGTCGAAGAGACTAAGGACAAGGTCAGGGTAATCCGTAAGCGGTTGAAAGCCGCCCAAGACAGACAGAGGGCATATGCGGATCGGAGACACCGACCTTTAGAATTTGAGGTGGGTGATATGGAATTTTTGAGGATTTCTCCCTTGAAGGGACTCATTCAATATCGGTAGCGGGGCAAGTTGAGCCCCAAGTACATAGGCCCGTTCCGTATCCTCAGTAGGGTTGGGAGCATGGCATACAGATTAGAGCTGCCAGACGAGTTATCTCGAATCCATGATTTCTTCCATGTATCAATGTTGAGGAAGTACATCCCAGATCCTTCGCATATTTTGGAACCTCCGCCAGTAGAGGTACAAGAAGACTTGAGTCTACCTGTTTAGCCGGTGGCCATACTTGACCAGCAGATCTGGCAGCTACGAAACAGGGAGGTATCTCTTGTCCGAGTGCTATGGTGCAGCGATCAAGTCGAGGAAGAGACCTGGGAGCCCGAGGAGACTACGAGGAGATAGCACCCCCAGTTGTTTGCCGTTTAACCTTCTTTTAGTTTCGAAAACAAAACTTGTTTTTAGGGGGTTAGAAAATGTAATACCGACACTCGGTACCCGAACAATGTATTGGTTTTGAAATATATATTCTTTTTTTTTAAAAAAAAAAAAAGAAAAGAGAGAGAGAAAGGAGGAAACGCCGCGTTTCGGCCCGAAACGCGGCACTCCCCCTTGTCAGATTAGGGCTAAAAGCCCTAATCTGTCTCTCTTTCTTTATCTCTCTCCCTCCGACTCTTCGTCTCCCCTCTCACCGCCTCTTCCTCTCCCGCTGCAGCGCCTCCCTCGCCCGAAGCCGCCGCGTATCACCACCGTCTTCTTCTTCTTCTTCTCTCTCTATTTTCTTCTCTCGGTTTCTCTCTCACTCTCCATTCGCTATTCGCGATCTCCCTCTCAATCGTACTCCGTCGCGAGCCGTGAATCGCGTTCCCTCACCTCCTTCCGCGAGCACGCCGGCTTGCAGCGCCTCCCTCCTCCACAGCGCGGCATTGCAGAGCCCTCCGCCACGGAACAAGCGCGAGCGCGCGGCCTTCACCCGACCTCACCATAGCGTGACTGAGTGCGCCACAGCGCAACAGCGCTTGACAGAGAGCGACTGCGCGACCCTCCCTGCACGAGTGCTAGCATACCCCTACACGAGCGCCAGCGTGCCCCTGCACAAGCTACCTTATGCGAGTGCGCCCCCAGCGTGACCTCCCTTGCGCGAGCGTACCTCAGCGCGCGACTGTAGTCTCTCGCTAGTGCGCACTCCAGCCCACGAGCGCTCCAACTCGCGAGCGTGAGCCCCTAGCCCGTGAGCACGCCGGCCTGCAAGCCCGCTAGCTTGCTGACCCGCAAGCCCACCAGCGGGCCAGCCCACTAGCCCGCAACGGCCCGCAAGCCCTCGACCGGCTTTCTCTTTCGAGAGCTCACCTGCATCTTCACTGCAGGTAACGACTGTGATTGGTTAAGCTTCTAGGGTTTGGTGTTTAGAAATTTGAGTTAATTGCTAATATCGTTCAAATTTAGAAATATTGTAGGTTTTAAATTAATTTGATGGGCGAACAAAAGTTAGGTTTGAGATTCGAGTAAACCTAGGTGAGGGAAATGAAATTATTTCCATACTTAATTTAATTTTGTCGAATTTAGGTTGAATTTAGAATCGGAAGTTCTATATATGTTGTTGTGGTTTAAAATCTATATTTAAATACTTAGAATATGTGGTTAAATGTGCATAAATTTTGGAATATGTTTTGACTTGAAAATGAAAATAAGTTTCGATATTGTTAAAATGACATATGGTTTGAAGAAATCAGAGGAGAATTGAGAAGTGTATGATTTTTCAAAGATTTTTCTAACTTATAGGAAATTTATGTATTTTAAATTTGTTTTCGATTTTGAACGGTTTTAGATTTGAAATTAACTTGATTTTGATTTGATTATTTACTTATAAATGGAACGAAATTGATGACATTGGTGTATATTTATAAATTGAAGAATTTAGGGTTTGTACAAACTTAAGGAAAATGATAAACCCTGAAAATAGTCAAAAATTTGATGAAAATCGTGATGATTTGATTAGGTTGGCTTTTTTGGTGATTCGATTGAGGGGAGCTTTGATTCTACGTGTTATAGTTTTATTTGGGAGTGCGCTATCCTCCCCAAATCTGTGTGTGAGATTTATTTCAATACTTTTGTTTAAATGTGTAAACCCTATTTTAAAATATTTGATAAATGAGCATGATTTGTAGCGTGTTTGAAATGTTTTGACTGGTTTTGAAATTGATTTTTGTGAACCTATGGAGTATCCAAAAACTGTGTTGAAATATTGAAATTATGCATCTATGTGGTTGAAATGTATAATGTGTCATTTTATGCTATATGTTGCATTTGGTTTGTGAACCTGATTTCGGCACATTTTGATACGATTTTGGATTTGGCCTTGAGAGCTTTGGCATGTATTGTTCTGTAGCTACGAAGGACACCGTGAGAGACGCTTTGGTGGTGTCCAGATATGCCTAGGCCTGGGGTATCCTACGAGTTGTCGTGATTTGATTAACGATACGGTACTAACCAGGTTAAACCCGAAAGGGGGTGGATTTGGATACTCTCTCCAAATCTAGCACCTAGACGAGATCCGTCACCAACGTTGGGATAGAGAGCACTTTAAATAAACTTGCATATAACACCCCCGGTATGCCTGTCATAGGTCGCGGTAGACCTCTGGCAGGACATTTCAGCTGGCAGCTCTATGATTTTAGTGACAGTACTTTGGATGCATATTTGACTTGAAAATGCGTGCTAATGATATATTGTTGAAATGAAAAGTATGATGATTTGAAATATGATTCGTATACTTATACTTTGACACTCCAGTTTCACACTTCATATTAGACGATTGCATTGACCCATTCACTCACTGAGTATTCTTCCCCGAGTACTCATCCCTCATTTCCCTTCTTGTTTCAGAGATAGTACTTGACAATAAGCGTTGCTTTCAGGACGCTCAATATCATTAGAAGATCTGGTTTGGACTTGAGGAGTCATTATATATTTCTGTTGCAAAATTTGTATTGGTAATATATATGCATTCTGAGATCTATAGACGACCATTGTGTAATTCTGGGATGACTGTATAAATATAGACATTTAAATTATGGAACTCTCATGTCATTGCATAACATTGTATTAAGGCATTTCTTATTCGTTGTGTATGTACTTGGGAATGTGTTATGTCTTAGAAGTGTACTCTAGGATCGGTCGGTGCCACCTCTAAATCATAGGAGGGGCGATTGGCGGCTGTCCATACCTTTGACGGGGGCATGGCAGTAGAGATCTGTGGCTAAGTTGCTGGAAATTTGTATGGCATTGCCTTATTTTGGATGTTGGCTGTGGGATTGGTTGATTTTGGAGAGACCGAGATGACCTTTTGTTTATTATACAAGATTAATTGTATTTGGGAGATATCCGAAATATGGGGAGATTCTGCTCGATTTTTTATAAAAATATGGCCAACATTCAGGACAACGGGCGGCTGTTCACGATCTCGGTCCGGTTCGTGACAAGAAGAGGATTTCAAAGCATGTTATAGCAAAATGTGTCAGTGTTAGTGACCCGAATTCTTGGCCCGGCCCGAAAGTTCGCGGAATGACCTGTTTGGTGAAGAAATATTTTGAGTGAAAAATTCGGAATCTGTTGTGGTAGTGGAGGTCTCGGGCCGTTTACCGTTTATGGGTTATGGTTATCTGTGCATGTATATATATTGTTTTTTTGGATTTCAGCATCATTAGATGCTTTCGTAGCCGCACTTCCTTTGCACTCTCTTCCTTTGTACTATCCTTTGAAATAGTGCGTTTACAGCTCTCCTCTGCCTGTGGTTTTTCCCGATTTGGCTACATATATCTTGATGTTCTTCATTTTTTATCTTTTTCTTTGATTTACCATTATTTTCTAACAAAATGAAACTTTCATGCAAGCTAGAAAGTTTCTTTTTTGGCCCGTTGTGCGAGCTGTTATTGGTCACATGCATCTTTTTCATCAATAAACCTTTTTCCCTCAGAATTGATTTGATGATTACAATCATGATGATATTTGGGAAGAACGTCAGGAAGATCTTGTAGGAGAACAAAGATAAGGCTTCGATGGTATATGCAAGGATTCAAGGCTTCCCTCTAACATTTCTATGACTTCACTCATGGATGGACGATCAGCAGGATTGGTTTGAATGCACCATAAACTCACTAAAATCATCCTCTTTGAAATTTATTCATCCTTTCTGCACAGCACGCACTCGCGTGATCTCCCGCGAGCTACGCGATCCCTGCATAAACTCCAACGCGACCCTCCAGTGTGTGCCAGCTCTGCTGCTCACAACCGGTTCCGCCACCGTGCGAACCCCCGGTACGATCTCCCACGAACCAGTGTGTGACTCAGCGCGCGACCCCAGTGCCCGATCTCCCTCTAGCCAGCACGCGATCTCCCGCGAGCCAGCGCGAGACCCAGTACGAGACCCAGCGGGCGACCCAACACGCGACCCAGCGCGAGCCCTAAGCGCGAGCCCTGCGCGCCCCTGCGCGAGCACATTGCACACAACACACGACCCATCTGCGCGAGCGCGCACGCCTCACAGCGCGATCCTGTCGCGAGCGCACGCCTTAGCTCATGAGTGCGCGCTCCAACTCGCGAGCGTGAGCCCTAGCCCGTGAGCGGGCCAGCCCACCAGCGGCCCAAGGCCTAGTATATTACAGGTTTTAGACCAACCCGACGGGCGAACGACAGCTAGGTCTAAAACCGGAGGAACCCTAGGTGAGAGAAATGCACTCACTTCACAGTTTGAATAAAATTTGTTAAAAATCCCTTATTAGGGTTTTATTTGATATAAAGTTTGACAATTTGATTAGGTTTGTTTTTGGAGACTCGTTAAAAAATAGGGAGTGACTACTCTCCCTAGATATGTGAGTGAGACTCTAATCTCTTGTATAAAATAGTAAAACGTGTTTTCTGCCGTATTTTCGATAAAACATGCTTTGATATGCATTCGTTTGACATATAATATTAAATTTAAAAATCTGTTTTGTGATTATTTGAGTGTCTTGAATTATATTTATAATGACTATGCATCCATGGTTTGAAATGAAACAATAATTGTGTCATTACTTGAAAATGTATAAATTTCATTTTATACCATTGCATTGATATGCTGTTTTAAAATGAATTGATGAGATGTATTGGCACGCAAATTTAAAATGTTTTTTATGAACTATGTGGGTTGGATGCCCACTAGTTATGCGATGATGTGATGTTACTTGTGGGACATTGTGTCTTGGGACGTTGTGCCCTTTGTGATACTATGATGATTCTGTAGCTACGAAGGGCGTTTATAGAGGCACGGGTTACCCGGATACGCTTCTGCAGGAGGTATCCGCAAACGGCATTTATTCTAAGGGCTATAGGTGTCACACCCCGATCCTCGGATCGACCATGCAATAGCCGCAGCATTGTCTCGGTACGCGGGCAGAACCTCTCCTGACTCCGTAAGGCTACAAATCAGTTCAAAACTCATCCAATACATACTCCATCAGAAATGGGAAAAATTATTTGACAATACACATATAAAGGACCCATCCGATCCATCCCTGTACACACGAGCATGCATCGACACGCGAATGGGGCGGGGGTTCCTGTACATGCATACATGCAAAAATTGACAATCTCAGCCATTCCAGAATTCTCAGCATAATTAAAACATTTAAAACAAAGAAGTCCCAAATCATAATCGCAGGATTTTACTAACACTCGCATGAAGAAACGAACTAGCGTCAGTAAAATCCAAACGGTATGAGATGTACAGAACTTCACAAATCCAGAAGAAAGTATCGAAACTCAGAATTTCAATCCAAATGTCCCATATGAGAGTTTAAAAGAATATGAACAAGTTCCGTACAAACCATGTAAGGATTCCATCAATACTTGCTCTTATATATAAAACAAGTATTAATTTAATCCATACCAAAAGAATTATACAAGTCTTTCATTCCATAGACTTCAAAATCAACCAAAATGAACTTGCATTTCTATGTATCTACACAAGTCAGCGGAATAAATCTTCCCCAGCTCCAATTTCTGCAGCAGATCTAAGCTTCCTCTGAAAAATGTTAAAGGGAGGGGTGAGTATTGGGAAATACTCAGTGAGTGGAGTGTAATGGTATAATTGTGTGATAAATGAGGGGTGAATGTGGGAGTGTCAAAGTATATCTCAAATAACATTTCATATATATCGAAACATTTTTCAATAAATCAGATAATTCGCAAAGTATGCATCCACATCAAGTATTCTTTCAGAAAATCACAAGGGTCCCATCGAAATTACTTCCGTCTTGCGTTTGGCCGAACCAAGACGAAAGCCCGCCAAGAGATTTTCCATTTCAGTATTTCAAACACTACCCCCTTCCTTGGCGTTGGCTCGGACCTCCCCGGGGTGTAATTCGGATAGTCCGACGTGGCAGAGAAGAGGCCGCGTATACCTCTCTCGCAATAAAACCCCAACCACGCCACCCCGTCGGGTCGCTCCGTGGAGGGAATGACTATAGCCATTAACTACTAGCACCATGCATTTATCAAATATGTCATTTCTCAAGTCATGTGCTATAATTTCTAGCAAACAATCATCAATTTCATGTCATAGCAATTTATAGAGCAACATCAAATCACATATGGCACATATCCAGTCCGGACATCCCACGATCACAAAACAATTGATATAAAACATGAAAAATCTTACAAAATCCTTTATAAAACAATTTTAAACTCATTTGCTCATTTATAACACAACGGACCATCCACTCACCTTCTAAGGAGGGTATTCACTTCTTAATTCCATAAGTTTTCCAAAATGACTCCCTTCATGTCTCCAAAAAGTCAACCTAGGCCAATAATTCACAATTTAATTCAAACTCCAAAGAAATCTATTCTAATCAGCCCAATAAGTTCTAATTTCATCTAACACGTTTCTTTCATATTTAATCAACCTAAATTCATGTAGAATTTAGACGTAACCCTAGAAATCACATATCAAAATTCAGGAAAATGCACTCTTTTCAAATTTCAGACATTTTCAGAGTATATACAAATCTCTCATTCTAAATTCGGACTAAACTCATTCAAATTTCTGAAGGAACTTGAATTTCTCTTACCTAGGGTTTTCGCAGCTTGCAGCTCTAGCGTCCGTGCGTCTACAACTCGGTCCAGACCCCTGTAATGTTTCCAAACCGAAGCACACTTTAGCAATTAACCCTAATTTCCAAGAGAATCAAAACTCCTAAACTATTGATCAGAGAATCGTTCTTACCTGCGCAGGGGATGAAATGCAGGTCGCGGCCTAGGGTTTCGAATGTCTCTTGCTACTGCCGGCTTGGGCTCCTGCGAGGGCTGCAGAAGAGCTTTCGGCAGAGGGAGAGAGCAAAGCGTGCGAGTGCGCGAGCAAGGAGAGGACAGCGCTACTGTCGTGCGCTCGGGAAAGGGAGAAGAGAATCTGTTCGTGCGTGCGCGGGAGAGGAGAGAAACGGAGAGTGAAACAGAGAGTGAGAATGAGAGAGAGATAAAGAGAGAGAGAGAGAGAGAGAGAGAGAGAGAGAGAGAGAGTCGGGAGAGGGAGAGATTGGGGGCGAGAGATGAGAGAGGGTGACGGGAGAGAAATGAGGGAAAGAAATTGGGAAAGCGACTTTTCACTTTCCCTTTTTTTTTTTTTTTTTTTTCCTCTTTGTCGGTGCCACAACAATAGGCGCGGCCGGTTGAACCCACGTAGGGGGAGGACGTGTGTGACGCCACCGTCTAACACCGAGAGGGGTCCTATACACGATAATGAGTTAACCCCATCGAACTCATTTCTAACGTCGGGGTGGAGGGCGTTTTAAAGTCTATGCATAATAAAACCCCCGATGCGCCTATCCTTGGTTACGGTTGACTTTTGCCAGGATCATTTTTGGCTCGCTCTGATATTACTTGATTTTAAATGGATGCATACATATTTGTTATCGTGTAATTAGCTAAATGATTTCAAATTGTTAAACACATCATATTTTGCTGCGAAATATAAATTTTTGTTTCAAATGATATTATTTGACACTACAATGGATCCACCCACACTATTTATGCTTGACATTTTCCCCCTCACTCACTGGGTATCTTCTCATGATACTCACCCATCCATTTTCTCTCCTCAGATAGGATTATTGTTGTGCTGGAGCGACGCTTCAGATCTTAGAGATTTGGGTGATATACGATGGTGAGATTTAAGTTAAATTTGAAATATGAATTTCGTACCCTAGTTCGACCCTGCGAGGTCTTGACATTTAGGTCTGTAGTTGGCCGTGTATATTATGGGATGACTGTATAACTTATGAGCAGTTGTGTGCATAACTCTCGCTTTGGTTCATTTTATTCGCATTGAGGCATCTGTAAGCGTTTTAAATTTTCTACTTGGGAAATGTATTATACATTGTATAAACTTAGACCCGCTTGGTGTAACGGCTGCTCATATTCTAGTTGAGCATGACAGTAGAGGTCTATGGCTAGGACTGCTAGAAACTTGTAGCTTTGCGTTATTCTGGATACTGGCTGTGGTGTTTGTTGATTTTGAAGAGACCGGGATGGCCATTTGTTTAAATTACAAGTCGATTTTGAATATACAGATTTAATTGTATACGGGAAACCTCCGTTTTATGGGAAGATTCTACCCGATTTTCTATAAAAATACAGTCGGTATCCAGGGGCAACGAGCGGCTGTTCACGATTCCGGTTTGGGGCGTGACAATATACCCAATTGTTTCTCTTGCACCATCGATGGATATCTTGCTCTCTGTCTTGTTGTAGAGCTTAGCAAGGCCAAAATCAGAGATCTTTGGACAAAAATTTTTGTCTAAGAGGATGCTGTGAGGTTTAATGTCAAAATGTAGAATTCTTGTGTTACAACTTGGTGCAGGTATGCAAGTTCTCGAGCAATTCCAACCGCAATTCTGTGGAGTGTTTCCCACTCCAAATTACGACTGGTCTCTGAAGATCCTTGATCATATATGAACTTATCCAATGAGCCATTGGCAATGAATTCATAAACTAGAGCTCCTTTACTCCTCTTATAGCAGAAACCAAGAAGGCTGACTACATTTACATGGGAAGTTCTGCTGATGGCAGCAACTTCATTAATAAAGTCTTCATCACCCTTGAACCCATTCAAGACCTTGATCGCCACTATACGATCATCAGGTAGCTTTCCCTTGTAAACACAACCAAAGCCTCCATGGCCGAGCTTTTCAGCAAATGAATTGGTCATTCTCTTAATATCTGAATAGCTGTATCTCTGTGGAAAGATGCTCGCATAGTCCCTCATAAATGCCTCAATATTTTGATTAGTCTTCATTTCCATCTTCCAAAGAACTGACACGCGTAACAATTTCCTTCTAAATGTGTAGGTCAGAACGATTAAGGCAGCTGAAGTCTCAGCCGAAATGCCTGCATTTACAGAAGAATGCTTAAAGGCCTCTAACTGAACCATCATGACTAATAGGTAACTTCCAAATCATTGATGTGGCAAAAATCACTTCAATTAGAAATTAGTTTGGAATACATTTACCTATTATAAATTTCATCCTTCCGTTGGAAATCTTTCCTGCAGGATAGAATCTCACTCCATTAGAGAGGTATTCTGATGGTTCACATGTTGTAATCTGAACCTAGCATTTGAATGCTGGATGATGCTAATCATTCTATCACATTCCTAACATTGTATGTTACTCAAACAATTGGAGTGATGACCGAGGAGCCTTACTGCATCAGGCATTCATAATAGCTTTCATCAGTATTTGTTTTAATCTAATTGGTTTCACTAATGACGTTTGAATTCGAATAAGAAAGTGGGTATCATGATAGTGTTCAAAATAACAATGACTGTAACAGCTGAAAGGTTTTCGAGGGGTCTCAATGGTGATGATTAGACGAAGGATGGTCTATGGTAGAAGCATCTTCTAGATTCATGAGCATGCTAGCCAATGCGAACCAAGATATGGTAGACTTATATCTCTATATCTTATCGGCTGCAGTTGTATAACGTATAGAAGACTTATATTTCAGTGGGAATACCGGTAATCTGCACCTATCGGAGGCTCATCGGCTAGTGATGTTATGTTCATGGAGAAGAAGAGAAGGGCTGCGGGAACTCGTATTGGATTGAGAGAGAGAAAGAGAGAGAGTGTGTGTTGTGTTCAGAACGTATAGAGAGAGAAACGTGGAATAATCTGAATGGTCAAATATTCTAGTTGGTAAGAACACTTCAACAAAGGCTGCACTCAGAAGGCAACAACTTGGTGAAATATGCATCTGCTTCTATTTTTCTTTGTCTTATTTTTCAACAACCAAGTCAGAATTCGATTAAGAATTATCCAGACAAAGCAAAATTGAAGGGCCAGCAGCAGCAGAAAAAGGTAAATTAATACCCAAACTGCATAATACTCAAAAAGAAAAAAATAATAATAATCAGCTTAATTAATTACTAGTAACTAAGAAAAGAGATAAAATGTCACGCCCCGATCCTCGGATCGACCCCGCAACAGCCGCCGCGTTGTCTCGGTACACGGGCAGAACCTCCCCTTATACCGGGACTCCGCAAGGCTACAAATCAGTTCAAAACTCATCCAATACACCCTCCATCAGAAATGGGAAAAATCATATGACAATACACATATAAAGGACCCATCCGGTCCATCCCTGTACACACAAGCATGCATCGACACGCGAATGGGGCGGGGGTTCCTATACATGCATACATGCAAAAATTGGCAATTCCAGCCATCCCAGAATTCTCAGCATAATTAAAACATTTAAAACAAAGAAGTCCCAAATCATAATCGCAGGATTTTACTAACACTTGCATGAAGAAACGAGCTAGCGTCAGTAAAATCCAAGTGGTATGAGATGTACAGAACTTCACAAATCCAAAAGAAAGTATCGAAATTCAGAATTTCAATCCAAATGTCCTATATGGGAGTTTAAAAGAAAATGAACAAGTTCCGTACAAGCCATGTAAGGATTCCATCAATACTTGCTCTTATATATGAAACAAGTATTAATTTAATCCATACCAAAAGAATTATACATGTCTTTCATTCCATGGACTTCAAAATCAACCAAAATGAACTTGTATTTCTATGTACCTACACAAGTCAGCGGAATAAATCTTCCCCAGCTCCAATTTCTGCAGCAGATCTAAACTTCCTCTGAAAAATGTTAAAGGGAGGGGTGAGTATTGGGAAATACTCAGTGAGCGGAGTGTAATGGTATAATTGTGTGATAAATGAAGGGTGAATGTGGGAGTGTCAAAGTATATCTCAAATAACATTTCATATATATCGAAACATTTTTCAATAAATCAGATAATTCACAAAGTATGCATCCACATCAAGTATTCTTTCAGAAAATCACAAGGGTCCCATCGAAATTACTTCCATCTTGCGTTTGGCCGAACCAAGACGAAAGCCCGCCAAGAGGTTTTCCATTTCGGTATTTCAAACACTACCCTCTTCCTTGGCGTTGGCTCGGACCTCCCCGGGGTGCAATCCAGATAGTCCGACGTGGCAGAGAAGAGGCCGCGTATACCTCTCTCGCAATAAAACCCAACCACGCCACCCCGTCGGGTCGCTCCGTGGAGGGAATGACTATAGCCATTAACTACTAGCACCATGCATTTATCAAATATGTCATTTCTCAAGTCATGTGCCATAATTTCTAGCAAACAATCATCAATTTCATGTCATAGCAATTTATAGAGCAACATCAAATCACACATGGCACATATGCATTAATAAATACAATGGATGTATTCATGTTTCACAATTCAGTCCGGACATCCCACGATCACAAAGCAATTGATATAAAACATGAAAAATCTTACAAAATCATTTTTAAAACAATTTTAAACTCATTTGCTCATTTATAACACAACGGACCATCCACTCACCTTCTAGGGAGGGTATCCACTCACCTTCTAGGGAGGGTATCCACTCCCTATACCCTATCGATACTCAAGAAATCTCATTTCAAGCTCCAAAAAGGTCAACCTAGACCAATAATCCACAATTTCAATTCAAATTTCCAAGGAAATCTATCCTAATCGACTCAACAAGTTTCTAATTTCATCAAACACGTTTCTTTCGTATTGATCAATCTAATTTCATGTAGAATTTAGACGAAACCCTAGAAATTGCATATCAAATGTCAAAAATGCATTTTAATCGTATCTAACATACATCCTAAATATATACAAGACCTCTTACACTAAATTCACTCGATTTATCGAAAGGATTTAAATTTCCCTCACCTATGGTTTCCGTAGCTTGCAGCCCTAGCGTCCGTGCATCTACAACTCGGTCCAGACCCCTGTAATGTTTTCAAACTGAAGCACACTTTAGCAATTAGCCCTAATTTCCAAGAGAATCAAAACCCCTAAACTATTGATCAGAGAATCGTTCTTACCTACGCAAGGGATGAAATGCAGGTCGCGGCCTAGGGTTTCGAATGTCTCTTGCTACTGCCGGCTTGGGCTCCTGCGAGGGCTGCGGAAGAGCTTTCGGCAGAGGGAGAGAGCAAAGCGCGCGACTGCACGAACAAGGAGAGGACAGCGCTACTGTCGCGCAGTCGGGAAAGGGAGAAGAGAGCTTGTTCGAGTGTGTGCGGGAGAGGAGAGAAACGGAGAGTGAAACAGAGAGTGAGGATGAGAGAGAGAGATAAAGAGAGAGAGAAAGAGAGAGTCGGGAGAGGGAGAGAATGAAAGAAACAGAGAGGGAGAGATTGGGGGTGAGAGATGAGAGAGAGTGACGGGAGAGAAATGAGGGAAAGAATTGGGAAAGTGACCTTTCACTTTCCCGATTTTTTTTTTTTTTTTTTTTTTTTTTTTTTTTTTTTATCTTTGTCGGTGCCACAACATTTAACCCCCTAAAAACAAATTTCGTCCCCGAAATTCCAAGATACAATTATACATCAAAGAGCTGCGGTTGTTGCTTCCGCATTAATTCTTCAGTTTCCCAAACCTGTTCTTCAACTTGATTATTTCTCCATAGCACCTTGACCATAGGAATCTGCTTATTCCTCAATTGCTTGATTTGCCTATTAATGATCTTCACCGGTTGTACCTTGAAACTCAAATTCTCATTCAATTCCACTGGAGGTGCTTTCAAAGCATGTGAGGGATCCGGTAAATACTTTTTCAACATGGAAACGTGAAAAATGTCATGGATTCTTTGCAACTCCGGCGGCAATTCTAGCCGGTATGCCACTTGTCCAATCCTTTCAAGAATTCTGAAGGGACCGATATAACGAGGATTTAGCTTTCCCCGTTTCTGAAAACGGATTACGCCCTTCCAAGGAGATATCTTCAAAAACACCATATCTCCTTTTTCAAATTCCAAAGGTCTTCTTCTCTTGTCAGCATAGCTCTTTTGTCGATCTTGAGCCGCCTTCATTCTTTCCCGAATCAGCTTCACTTTTTCTTTAGTGGCATCGATCATTTCTATGCTTTCAATCTTTCTCTCTCCAACTTCATCCCAACACAAAGGAGTACGACACTTCCTTCCATAAAGGGCTTCATATGGAGGCATCCCTATGCTTGCTTGATAACTGTTGTTGTAGGCAAATTCAACCAACGGAAGGTGTCTATCCCAACTACCTTGAAATTCCATAACACATGCCCTAAGCATGTCCTCCAATGTTTGGATGGTGCGCTCCGATTGTCCATCGGTTTGGGGATGAAAAGCAGTGCTGAATTTCAATTTAGTCCCTAAGGACTCTTGTAATTTTGGCCAGAATCTAGAAGTGAATCGAGGATCACGGTCCGATACAATAGACACTAGTACTCCGTGAAGCCTTACGATCTCATCAATGTACAACTTTGCCAATCTTTCTAAGGAATAAGTATTCTGAATCGGCAAGAAGTGAGCCGATTTGGTGAGACGGTCTACAATCACCCATATGGCATCGTGACGGCTCAGAGTACGTGGCAATCCCACTACGAAATCCATAGTGATATGCTCCCATTTCCATTCGGGAATTGGTAGTGGTTGAAGTGTCCCTGCCGGTTTCTGATGTTCAGCCTTGATCTGCTGGCATACAAGACACCTCGCCACAAATTCGGCTATCTCTCTCTTCATCCCAGACCACCAATATGATTCTTTGATGGTTCGATACATTTTGGTACTCCCCGGATGCATAGCATAGGCCGAGGAATGCGCCTCTTCGAGTATAGCCTTCCGGAGATCTTCATTTTTCGGAATGCACATTCGTTTCCCATACAATATAATTCCATCGTCTTGAATCCGGAATTCACCGCCTTCCCCTTTTTGGATTTTCTCAACAATGTCCTTCAACTCATCATCTATAGCCTGAAGCTCCCGAATGCGATCCAACAATGTAGGTTTAACCACAAACTTGGCTAATAAAGCACCTTGATCATCCTTAGCCAACTCAACTCCAAGTGCTCGGAGTCCAACTAAACAAGAGAGGTAAGAACTCCCTTGGGATGCCATAGACGAGGACTTGCGACTTAAAGCATCAGCTACGACATTCGCCTTCCCGGGGTGGTAGTCAATTACTAAGTCATAATCCTTGATCAGCTCTAACCACCTTCTTTGCCTCAAATTGAGCTCCTTCTGAGTGAGTAAGTATTTGAGACTCTTGTGATCGGTAAAAACCTTGCAAGTAACCCCATATAGATAATGCCGCCAAATCTTTAAAGCAAACACAATGGCAGCTAGCTCTAAATCATGAGTAGGATAGTTCACTTCGTGCTTCTTTAGTTGGCGAGAAGCGTAAGCAATCACCTTATCACCTTGCATCAGCACGCACCCTAATCCTTGCTTGCTGGCATCACTGTACACCACATAATCACCACCGCCACTAGTAGGGAGAGCAAGGATAGGAGCGGAGGTCAACCTTTGCTTAAGCTCTTGAAAACTATCCTCACACTTTTCACCCCATTCGAACTTGACTCCCTTTCGAGTCAAACTTGTCATCGGAGCTGCTATTTTCGAGAATGCTTCTACGAATCTCCGATAATACCCTGCTAATCCAAGAAAACATCGCATTTCGGTGACATTTTTAGGCTGCTCCCACTTCAGAATGACTTCCACCTTCTTTGGATCCACAAAAATACCGTCGCTAGAAACCACATGTCCCAAAAATCCAATCTCTCTTAGCCAAAACTCGCATTTTGAGAACTTAGCATACAACTCTTTTTCCCTAAGAGTCTGCAAAATGATTCGGAGATGTTTGGAATGCTCTTCATCACTTTTGGAATACACCAAAATGTCGTCGATGAAGACTATAACAAATTTATCAAGATAAGGATGGAACACTCGATTCATGAGATCCATGAAGGCCGCGGGAGCATTCGTCAATCCAAAGGGCATTACTAGGAATTCGTAGTGTCCATACCGCGTTCTAAATGCGGTCTTATGAACATCACCATCATTGATCTTCAACTGATGATAACCAGATCTCAAGTCGATCTTTGAAAAGACACTTGCACCTTGAAGTTGATCAAACAGATCATCAATTCTCGGAAGAGGATACTTATTCTTTATCATTGCCTTGTTGAGCTGTCGGTAGTCAATATATAATCGGAGGGTTCCGTCCTTTTTCTTTACAAACAAGACCGGAGCACCCCAAGGTGAAGTGCTCGGTCGGATAAACCCTTTCTCCAACAACTCTTGGAGCTGAACCTTCAGCTCTTTCAACTCTACGGGTGCCATTCGATACGGGGGAATAGAAATTGGTGCGGTACCGGGAATTAGGTCTATTGTGAAATCGAACTCCCGGTTTGGTGGCAACCCAGGCAACTCTTCCGGAAAAACCTCCGGAAACTCATTCACCACAGAAACATCGTCCCGACTAGGACTTCTCACAGTGGTATCAACAATGTGTGTCAAATAAGCTTCACATCCCTTATGCACTAGTCTCCGTGCTTCAAGAGCTGAAATTATACAACTCGGTAACACTCGCCGTTCTCCGGCGAATACAAGCAAGGGATGTCCTGGCCTTCGGAATCCTACTTCCTTAGTGAAGCAATTCACGGAAGCTCGGTGAAGATACAGCCAATCCATACCTAGAACGACATCAAAATCTTTCATTTCCAACGGAATCAAATCCGCCTCGAGAGTTACTTTCCCGATTTTTACCTCACAAGACTTATACACTGTTCCCTTGATTAAATGTTCTCCCAAAGGTGTGATAACCAATAATTCCTCAACCAGTGGAACTAAAGGCTTATCAGAATGTCTAGCAAATCCCGAACTCATAAAGGAATGATTAGACTCGGTATCTATGAGCACATGTGCATCAACATCAAAAATTTTCATTGTACCTATAATTATAAACCATAAACAAAGTCATATCATCCACATTCTTTAAGCCATGATCACAACTATCAAATTATAATCATAAACCATTTATGTCACATTTTCAATTTCAAAACTTAAAATTTAATAGAGATTTACCTGTGACTACATCAGGATTCACTTGGGCCTCTTCATTTGTCATGGTATAGATTCGGGTTTGAGTTCTAGGTTGAGGGCGTTGTGTGGGGGCAGCTACAGTATTACTTCCCGTGCCCGTCCTCGGTGCATTGCTAGTGGAAGGTGTAGGAGCAATCGTCGAATCTCTTCTAAAACCACTCGAGGGACCTCTAACTTGTCGGCTTCCTTGCTCTTCTACATTTAACTCCGGACAAGAGTGCCGAATGTGACCCTCCTTCCTACAATGGTAGCATCTTTTGGGTTCCACACATGGACCCGGATGACGTCCCTTGCAATTTGGGCAAGTTTCTCCTCTGCCACCCATGGACCCTACTCCCATACCAACAGTTCTGCTGGGAGCACTAGGCCTAAAAGTAGATTGCCTCGGAGGAAAGCCAATCGATCCCGAAAAGGATCTACCGCTATAAGAGCCCATGTCTCGACTTCTTTTAAAACCTTGACTCGAACTGGAGCCACTAGGCCTCTTTCCTTTCTCATGATGCTCTCTGACTTTGTTTCTCTCCATCACCATTTTCTCGGCCCTCAAGGCCAAGTCTAGAATGTCTTGGAAAGTATGCCCCTTGGTGATGGGCATTTTCTCTCTGATATTCAAATTTAGTCCCGACTCGAACTTTGAACTTAGAGACTCCTCGGAGTTCACAAACTCCGGAACATAATTAGCAAGCTCTCTCAGTTCTGTCTCGTACTCAGATACTGTCTTGTTTCCTTGAGCTAATTTGAAAAAATCCTCTCTTTTTTGATCCCGATAGAATCGGGTGTCGTATTTCTCCTCGAAAGCCTTAAGAAATTCTGTCCAATTAGGAGGAACAGGAGCCCTTCCCTTCACATTCTCCCACCATGTTCTTGCACCTTTATCCAACAGTTTCACCGCAACCCATAATTTCATCTCATCGCTTAATCTCATGTCGGAGACGGTCTCTTGAACTCGGCCAATCCATTCCTTGACCACTGAAGCATCAGAAGTACCCGCGAATGTCTCACATCCTAATTGCCTTGCCTCCTTTATCAACTTAGATAACTCCACAGTAGGGCGATCGGTTGTTGTGACAACCGGAGGAGGAGGCGCTAGTGGGGTACTAGGAGTAGCAACCGGCACTGAAGGAGTGGTCGGTGGAGGAGCTGAAGTCGCATGTGGAGCTTGGTACTGCGCTCCGAAGGTGTTCCACCACTCTATTACTTGCTGAAGAGCAGCAATAGGAGGAGCCGAAATCCCGGTAGGAGGAGTCGGGTGTGTAGGCACGGAAGGAGGAAGAGCATGCGAGGACGACTCATCCTCATGCTCCGGTTGAGGAATCTCGTTCACATTCCTCATTCTCTTTCGTGGAGGCATAGTGATCTACACAACAAGAAGTTACAATTAAGTCAAACGGTTAAGCGAAGGTTAATACTTAACCCCCTAAAAAGAATATTTCTAATTTCCTAAGAAATCCATGGAAGACTTTGTACATTCTCTGAAAACCTTTTTCGACAACCAAACATTTCAAAGTTTTAAAAAAAAACTTTCGGGACATTTGGAAACATTTGAAATTATATCCAAAACCATCAAACTTTTAAAATCGTGAACCTAGCTCTAATACCAATAAAGCTGTCACGCCCCGATCCTCGGATCGACCACGCAACAGCCGCCGCGTTATCTCGGTACATGGGCAGAACCTCCCCTTATACCGGGACTCCGCAAGGCTACAAATCAGTTCAAAGCTCATCCAATACACCCTCCATCAGAAATGGAAAAAATCATATGACAATACACATATAAAGGACCCATCCGGTCCATCCCTGTACACACAAGCATGCATCGACACGCGAATGGGGCGGGGGTTCCTATACATGCATACATGCAAAAATTGGCAATTCCAGCCATCCCAGAATTCTCAGCATAATTAAAACATTTAAAACAAAGAAGTCCCAAATCATAATCGCAGGATTTTACTAACACTTGCATGAAGAAACGAGCTAGCGTCAGTAAAATCCAAGTGGTATGAGATGTACAGAACTTCACAAATCCAAAAGGAAGTATCAAAATTCAGAATTTCAATCCAAATGTCCTATATGAGAGTTTAAAAGAAAATGAACAAGTTCCGTACAAGTCATGTAAGGATTCCATCAATACTTGCTCTTATATATGAAACAAGTATTAATTTAATCCATACCAAAAGAATTATACATGTCTTTCATTCCATGGACTTCAAAATCAACCAAAATGAACTTGTATTTCTATGTACCTACACAAGTCAGCGGAATAAATCTTCCCCAGCTCCAATTTCTGCAGCAGATCTAAACTTCCTCTGAAAAATGTTAAAGGGAGGGGTGAGTATTGGGAAATACTCAGTGAGCGGAGTGCAATGGTATAATTGTGTGATAAATGAGGGGTGAATGTGGGAGTTTCAATGTATATCTCAAATAACATTTCATATATATCGAAACATTTTTCAATAAATCAGATAATTCACAAAGTATGCATCCACATCAAGTATTCTTTCAGAAAATCACAAGGGTCCCATCGAAATTACTTCCATCTTGCGTTTGGCCGAACCAAGACGAAAGCCCGCCAAGAGGTTTTCCATTTCGGTATTTCAAACACTACCCTCTTCCTTGGCGTTGGCTCGGACCTCCCCGGGGTGCAATCCAGATAGTCCGACGTGGCAGAGAAGAGGCCGCGTATACCTCTCTCGCAATAAAACCCAACCACGCCACCCCGTCGGGTCGCTCCGTGGAGGGAATGACTATAGCCATTAACTACTAGCACCATGCATTTATCAAATATGTCATTTCTCAAGTCATGTGCCATAATTTCTAGCAAACAATCATCAATTTCATGTCATAGCAATTTATAGAGCAACATCAAATCACACATGGCACATATGCATTTATAAATACAATGGATGCATTCATGTTTCACAATTCAGTCCGGACATCCCACGATCATAATGCAATTGATATAAAACATGAAAAATCTTACAAAATCATTTATAAAACAATTTTAAACTCATTTGCTCATTTATAACACAACGGACCATCCACTCACCTTCTAGGGAGGGTATCCACTCCCTATACCCTATCGATACTCAAGAAATCTCCTTTCAAGCTCCAAAAAGGTCAACCTAGACCAATAATCCACAATTTCAATTCAAATTTCCAAGGAAATCTATCCTAATCGACTCAACAAGTTTCTAATTTCATCAAACACGTTTCTTGCGTATTGATCAATCTAATTTCATGTAGAATTTAGACGAAACCCTAGAAATTGCATATCAAATGTCAAAAATGCATTTTAATCGTATCTAACATACATCCTAAATATATACAAGACCTCTTACACTAAATTCACTCAATTTATCGAAAGGATTTAAATTTCCCTCACCTATGGTTTCCGTAGCTTGCAGCCCTAGCGTCCGTGCATCTACAACTCGGTCCAGACCCCTGTAATGTTTCCAAACCGAAGCACACTTTAGCAATTAGCCCTAATTTCCAAGAGAATCAAAACCCCTAAACTATTGATCAGAGAATCGTTCTTACCTACGCAAGGGATGAAATGCAGGTCGCGGCCTAGGGTTTCGAATGTCTCTTGCTACTGCCGGCTTGGGCTCCTGCGAGGGCTGCGGAAGAGCTTTCGGCAGAGGGAGAGAGCAAAGCGCGCGAGTGCGCAAACAAGGAGAGGATAGTGCTACTATCGCGCGGTCGGGAAAGGGAGAAGAGTTCGAGTGTGTGCGGGAGAGGAGAGAAACGGAGAGTGAAACAGAGAGTGAGGATGAGAGAGAGAGATAAAGAGAGAGAGAAAGAGAGAGTCGGGAGAGGGAGAGAATGAAAGAAACAGAGAGGGAGAGATTGGGGGTGAGAGATGAGAGAGAGTGACGGGAGAGAAATGAGGGAAAGAATTGGGAAAGTGACCTTTCACTTTCCCGATTTTTTTTTTTTTTTTTTTTTTTTTCTATGTCGGTGCCACATAAAAATTGGAGAATAATTAGTTATTTGAGATTAACATCTAATTTGAATAACAAAATCCATGATTTGGTGCAGAAGAACATCAAAACAAAATCCACAAAGCTCAACGCATAGACCACACGTCTCAAGATATGACCCCTTTGCCTAAACCCAGCATTAAGCAGTAATTAGAAGAGCTTGATTTGTTTAAGCTTGATAAGCACTTGTCAACAACTTTTCTCCTTCTTTTTTGTTTTAAAGGATAACTTAAAGGATCCAAGTGAAATAGGGATTTTCTATAATTTTTAGACACATCAGTGACCCCAGGGAATTGAATTGTTTCGATAATTATCACTTAGTGTAATAATTAATCTGTGATCGTAAAGTAACAAGTCAACCATCACTACTTTTATGAATACCATTATCCATAAAAATTATAAAAAATTAGAAATAAGAAATCTCTGATTTTCAAATGGGTTGGACCTATAGAATTGAACTAATTGATACTTGTTTTCTGTGATTGAAGATAAAAAAGGGCAACTTTGGTATTTCATGCATATGAAAAATTGACCAATTCTTAACGGTTTGTGAATTAATTTTATATTTAATCAAAGAAAAAATATCTGTACGACATATATGGGTTCAAGAATATCGGATCTAATTAGGTAAAGTAATTATAAATTGAAATAATACGTTGAAATTTAATCTTGGGACAGATGTTGTCGCACCTATGTTTCTCCAAGGAGCTATGATTATCTAGACAATTAACATGAACATGGTGCAAAGAAGCCAACTATATACATGTCACGCCCCAAACCGGGATCGTGAACAGTCGCCCGTTGTTCCTGGATACCGGCTATATTTTTACCGAAAATCGGGCAGAACCTCCCCATAAATCGGAGGTTTCCCATGTACAATTAAACCTGTATATGTAAAATCAACATGTAATTTAAACAAATGGTCATCCCGACCTCTACAAAAACAACAAATTCCATCTCCAAACATCCAGGACAACGCAAGACTTTACAATTTCCAGCAATTCTAGCCACAGACATCTACTGTCATGCCCAACTAGAGCATGAACAGCCGCCACATCGAGCGGACCTAAATTTTATGTAAGATATACTAATTTTTCCAAGTAACATTAAAATGTATACACTCGCCTCAATGCAAATAAAATATGAGAGTTAAATTATACAGTCATCCCAAAATAAGTACATGGCCAACTACAGACCTCTATGTTAAGACCTTGCAGGGTCGAAACTAAATTAAGATTTCATATTTCTATTTAAAGTAAATCTCACCGTCGTGAACACCAAATTCGCTCTAAAGTCTGTAACGTCGCTCTATCACAATGAATCTATCTGAGGAGAGAAAAGAGAGGGGTGAATATCATGGGAAGATACTCTGTGAGTGAGGGGAATAACATCAAGCATAAATAGTATGGGTGAACCATTGGAGTGTCAATTAACATTCGAAACAAAAATTTACATTTCGCAACAAAACATGATATATTTAACAATTTAAAATCATTTAGTCAATCACACAATAATAAGCATATATGCACCAATTTACAATCAAGTAATATCAGAACGAGCCAAAAAATGATCCTGGTAAAGGTCAACCGTGACCAAGAACAAGCGCATCGGGGGTTTTATTATGCACAGACTTTAAAACGCTCTCTACCCCGACGTTGGCCATGAGTTCGCTGGGACTAACTCATCATCGTGTATAGGACCCCGCCCGGCACTAGACGGTGGCGTCGCACACGTCCTCCCCCTACGTGGGTTCAACCGGCCGCGCCTATAACCTTTAGAATAAATGACGCTTACGGATATCTCCTGCAGAAGCGTATCCGGGCAATCTGTGCCTCTATAAACGCCCTTCGTAGCTACGAAATCATCATAGTATTACAAAGGGTACAACGTCCCAGGGCACAACGTCCTACAAGTAACATCACATCATCGCATAACTAGTGGGCATCCAACACACATAGTTCATCAAAAACATTTTAAATTTACGTACCAATACGTCTCATCAATTCATTTTAAAATAGCATATCAATGCAACGGTATAAAATGAAATTTATACATTTTCAAGTAATGGCACAATTATTGTTTCATTTCAAACCATGGATGCATAGTTATTGTAAATATAATTCAAGACACTCCAATAATCACAAAATAGAATTTTAAATTTAGTATCATACGTCAAACGAATGCATATTAAAGCATGTTTTATCGAAAACACGGCAGAAAACACGTTTTACTATTTTATGCAAGAGATTAGAGTCTCACTCACTTATCTAAAGAGGGTGGTCACTCCCTATTTTTCAACGACTCTCCAAAAGACAAATTTAATCAAATCATCAAATTTTTATATCAAATAAAACACTAATAATGGATTTTATCAACAAAATTTATTCAAACTTCGAAGTGGGTGCATTTCTCTCACCTAGGGTTCCTCGGATTTCAGACCTAGCTGTCGTTCGCCCGTCGGGTTAGTCTAAAACCTATAATATTTTCAAATTTTAAATATATTAGCAACAACTAAATTTCTAACACCAAACCCTAGAACTTCAACCAATTATAGTTGTTACCTACAGTACAGAAAATGCATGTGAGCTCTCGAAGGGAACAGCTGGTTGCGGGCTCGGGGGCCGTCACGGGCTCACTGGCCGGTGGGTTGGCGGGCTAGCGGGCTGCCTACTGGTGGGCTCGCGGGCTCTCAGCCCTGCTTGCTGGCCGCAGTGGGCTTCGCGGGCCGCAGTGGGCTCACGGGTCAGCAGTGGGTGCACGGGCCGCAATTGGCCACGGGTTGTAGTGGGTGCACGGGCCGCAATAGGCCGCGGGTTGTAGTGGGCCGAGGGCTGGACTGGGCCTTGGGCCGTTGGTGGGCTCGCGGCTGGTGGGGTCACAGCTGGTGGGCTGGCCCGTTCACGGGCTAGGGCTCATGCTCGCACAGAGGGTCGTGCTGGAGCGCGCTGGCGCTCGTGCTGGGGTCGCGCTGGCTCGTGCTGGGTCACGCGCTGGGTCGTGTAGGGTCGCGCGCTGGCTTGCACGCTGGCTCGCGGGAGATCGCACTAGGGGTTCACACAGTGGCGGAACCAGTTGTGAGCAGCGGAGCTAGTGCACGCTGGAGGGTCGCGCTGGAGTTCGTGCAGGGATCGCGCAGCTCCAGGAGATCGCGCGAGTACGCGCTGTGCAGAAGGTTAAGCACTGCTCACGGGCTGATCGCGCGCTCGCTTGAGGAGGGAGGAGGCGCTGCAGGCGGCAAGGCGCTGCAGCGGCGGCGATCGCGGGAGGAAGGAGGTGCAGCCGCGGTGGCTGGCGGAAAGGAGAGGAGAAAGAGAGAAAGAGAGAGAGAGAGAGAGAGAGAGAGAGAGAGAGAAAGAGACAGAGAGAGAAAAGAGATTAGGGCTTTTTAGCCCTAATCCTAATTTAGGGATTTGACCTCTTTTTTTTTTTGTGTTACATTTTCTAACCCTCTAAAATCAAGTTTCGTTCTCGAAACTAAAAGAGAACTAAACTGTAAATAAATGGGGGTACTGACTCCTCATAGCCTTCTCGAGCTCCCAGGTCTCCTCCTTGACCTGATCACTTCTCTACAAAACTTTGACCAATGAAATTTCCTTACTCCGCAGCTTTCTAACCTGTCGATCTAGAATAGCCACGGGATGAACTGGAAGACTAAGGTCCTCTCGCAACTCAAGAGGTGGAGACTCAAGTACATGAGAAGAATCGGCCAAGTATTTTCTGAATACTGAGACATAGAATACATCGTGAATACGTGATAGTTCATCTGACAGCTCCAATCTATATACCACACTCCCGACCCTCTTAAGGATTCGGAAGGGCCCAATATATCTGGGGCTCAATTTGCCCCCGTTGCCTGAAACATATAACTCCCTTCCTAGGAGATATGCTCAAGAAAACCATATCTCTCGTAACAAACTCAAGAGATCGCCGTTTACGATCAGCATATGTCTTTTGTCTGTCCTGGGCGGCTTTCATCCGCTCAGGGCTGACCTTAACTTTGTCTTTTGTTTGCTCAATCAACTCAACGCTGCTGAGACGTCGTTCTCCGACCTCATCCCAACATATCGGGGTACGGCACTTCCTGCCATACAGTGCCTCATATGGGGGCATCCCTATACTGGTCTGATAACTGTTATTATATGCGAACTCGACCAGTGGAAGGTGTCGGTCCCAGCTACCCTGGAAATCCATCACACATGCCCTCAGCAAGTCCTCAAGGGTCTGAATGGTCCTCTCAGACTGGCCGTCCATCTGAGGATGATATGTCATATTGAAGTTCAATCTAGTACCCAATGCCTCCTGTAAATTGGGCCAAAACCTAGATGTGAACCTGGAGTCCCTATCTGAAACAATCGACACGGGCACCCCGTGAAGCCGAACTATGGTATCAACGTAGAGACGTGCCAACGCCTCTAAGGAATAGTCACCGCGGATAGGGATAAAATGTGCAGATTTGTGAGTCGATCGACAATCACCCAAATCACATCATGCCGTGTAGAAGTCCGTGGCAATCCCATCACGAAGTTCATAGTAATATGCTCCCATTTCCACTCAGGAATAGGAAGAGGCTGCAGTGTGCCCGCTGGACGTTGATGCTCGGCCTTCACCTGCTGGCACACCAAGCATCATGCTACAAACTCTGCTATATTCCTCTTCATGCCTGACCACCAATAGCTACCTCTGATGGTCCGGTACATCTTCGTACCCCCGGGATGCATAGCATATGCAGAAGAATGTGCTTCCTCAAGGATAGCACATCGAAGATCACTATCGGCCGGGACGCACACTCTGTCTCTGAATACCATGAGTCCATCATTACAGACTCTGAAGTCTTCGCCCTCAGCTCTGCAGACTCTATCCGCAAAACCCTGAATCTCCTTATCTGTACTCTGGAGCTCTCTGATACGGTCGAACAAAGTCGACCTGACCTCAAATCTGGCTAGTAAGCTTCCCTGATCATCGTTAGTCAAACTGACTCCTAAGGCTCGGAGTCCCACTAAACAATAAAGGTAGGCTTTCTCTGTCGACTGTGAGGATGATGCTGACTTCCGACACAAGACATCTTCTATAATATTTGTCTTGCCCGGATGATAGTCAATAATGAGATCATAATCTTTGAGGAGTTCTAATCATCTCCTTTATCTCAAATTCAGCTTCTTTTGGGTAAATACATATTTCAAACTCCTGCGATCTGTAAATACCATGCAGGTCATCCCATAAAGATAATGCCACCATATCTTCAATACGAAGACTATGGCTGTCAATCCCTGTCGGCTAGTATCGCTGTATACTGTATGCTCTCGATTACTAGTGGGAAGGGCTAAAATAGGAGCGGATGTCAACCGTTGTTTGAGCTCCTGGAAGCTCGCCTTACAACGATCATCCCAAACAAAAACTTGACCCCCTTCTGGGTCAATCTCGACAACAGAGCAGCTATCCGGGAGAATCTCTCTACAAATCTGCGATAATACCTGGTCAAATCGAGAAAACTACGAATCTCTGTAACTGTTTGTGGCTGCTCCCACTTCACTATAGTCTCAACCTTCTGCGGATCAACATAAATACCCTCCGCGGAAACAATATGCCCCAAGAACCTAATTTGTCTAATCCAAAACTCACATTTCGAGAATTTGGCATATAGCTGCTTCTCACGGAGTATCTGCAATACCACCTGAAAGTGCTCAACATGATCTTCATCACTCCATGAATATATCAAGATGTCATCGATGAATACGATGATGAACCGATCCAAGTAGTCGTGAAAAACTCAATTCATCAAATCCATGAAAGCAGCTGGGGCATTAGTCAGGCCAAATGGCATGACTATAAACTCGTAATGGCTGTATCGGGTGCGAAAAGCTGTCTTGGGCATATTTTCGGCCCGAATTCTCAACTGATGATAACCCGAACGGAGATCAATCTTAGAGAAAACTCTGGCTCCCTGTAGCTGATCAAACAAATCATCTATACGTGGCAGGGGATATCTGTTTTTTATGGTGGCTTTATTTAATTGCCTGTAATCCACACAAAGCCGAAATGTACCATCCTTTTTCTTTACAAATAGTATTGGAGCGCCCCAAAGTGAGGTACTCGGGCGAATAAATCCTTTGTCCAGAAGTTCCTATAACTGAGTTTTAAGCTCTCTCAGTTCAGCAGGAGCCATTCTGTATGGCGGAATAGAAATAGGATTGGTCCCCGGTACTAGATCAATCTTGAAATCGAACTCCCAAACTGGTGGTAATCCGGGAAGCTCCTTGGGGAACACATCTAAAAATTCCTGCACCACAGGAACATCTTCAAGTCTCGGTCCCTCAATGGTGGTGTCGACAACATAAGCTAGATAAGCTGCACAACCATGGCGTACCAAGCATCTGACCTTCATAACAGAGATCATATTGCGGGGCAATACTCGTCTCTCGCCCCGGAATACTAATGGTGGTTGCTCGGACCTCCTAAACTCAACCTCCTTCGTGAAACAATCCACGGAAGCCCGGTGTAAACTCAGTCAATTCATCCCTAAGATGGCATCAAAATCCGTGATAGGGAGCGGAATTAGATCTGCTTCTAATATCAGCTCCCCAATACCGACCTCACAGCCCCTATAGACTGTATCTCGAATGATATGCTTGTCAAGAGGAGTGACTACCATAATCTCCTCATCAAGTGGCGAGAGAGGTCTATCAGAATGGCGAGTGAACGTGTCTCTCACATAGGAAAAATTCAAACCGGTATCTATGAGAATACTGGCGTCGATACCGAATATTCGCATGGTACCTAAAAGTAAGAAAAAGATCAATAGAATTTAAAATGCGAAGAAAAAGTGAACGAATATTTATATATATATCAAACTAGTTAAGTTTCGAAAGTTTTAACTAGTCAAAACTATACATCGATATCAAAATATACAAAAAAAATCATACAGAAAGTACAACAAAAGTACTACACTGAGGGGTCTACGGGAGGATTACCTATAATAATATCAGAGTTTGCCTGTGCATCCTCCTGTGTCATCGCAAACACATGAGCCTGGGCCCTAGGCTGCTATCGCGACGATCATGGTACTGTATTACACCCGGCTGCAGTCCGAGGAATGGTAAAAGCTGAGTGCGCAGGTGCCCCCTGCTGGCCTGTGCCAGACGTACCAGTACGACTCTACAAAGTCGATCCTCCTCGACCTAAATCGGGGCAGACACTCCTAACATGACCTTGCTTCCCACACTGGAAGCAAGTAACTGGTATTCTACATACCCCAAAGGCATGGTGGCTGCTGCATCTACGGCAGAAGGGCAGTCTTTGTGTAGTAGACTGTGTAGAGCCACTAGGGGCTGGTGCCCCAAAACCCTGTGGTCGAGGTCGCTATCCCGGTGTTGCTGGTCTGAAGCTAGAATCTCCGGGATATCCAGAACCACTACCCCTCTTCGACGACTGTCCACCCTGTGACCCAGTCTTCCTCTTCTAGTGACTCTCCCTCTGTCTAGCCTCTGCTCGGACGATCTCTTCCGCCCAATATGCTGAATCAATCACCTCTGATAATGTGAAAGAGGGAGTTACCGTCATATACTTTCTGATGCTCAATTGGAGGCCATCTTCAAACTTGAATCTCATCTGAGCCGGTGTAGCCATATTGGGGACAAAGGCCGCTAGTCATCTAAGCTCAGCCTCGTACTCTAAAACTGACCTCATCCCCTGGCGCAAGTGCAGGAACTCCGTCCTCATCCGGTCCTGTTGGAACAGGGTAAAGTACCTGCGGTCGAACTCTAGTAAAAGTCCTCCCACCGTAGGGTTTGTGTAGCACTGTCACGGATAGCCTCCCACCACGAGAGGGCATCTCCGTCGAGAAGTCTCTTAGCAACTCTCAATCTGAGCTCCTCTGACAACCCCAAATCTGTAAGGATCCTACGAATCCTGTTGATCCAGTGTTTTACCGCTACTGCATCATTGGATCCTGAAAAGTCTGTATATCGAGCTGCGGAGACTCTTTCACCAACTGCATGAGCTCGTAGATGCGCCTCAAAGTAACCGACGTCTCATCGGTCGGTGTAGAAATAGAAGGACCGGCCACCGAAGGAGGAAGCGGTGCCGAAGGAGCAGGTACGGCCGTAGGTGCGGTCGCTGGAATCTGTAGCTGAGGTGGTGGCATCTGCACCCCATATCTACTGTACCACTCCTGCCACTGCCTCTGGGCATCGAGTGGTGGTGGAGGAATCTCGGCTGTAACAGCCAGTGGAGGTGCTGGGGGTGGCGCTGGTGAGCGTGCTCGAGTAGAGGAAGCAACCTCTGGTACTCGTGGCACCTTAGGTACTCTAGGTGTATCAGGCACTGTAAGACCCTCAAGTGAGGCGAATCTAGCACCCCTCCTACCACGTTTAGGTGACATAATTCTGTGAAAAAAATACATTGTTATTATATAGAAATTAAGAATTAGGGTTAATTGCTCCGTAACTAATCCCCTAAAAAAAATGAACAATTATTCAAAACATTTGAATGCGAAATAACGGGTTAGAAGCGTTATGTATCTAACTCCATAATATAAAAGAACTTATATGCCTATGGCCAAATATGAGACTTTAAATGACTGTATGAAACTCTCTAATGTATTGAGAACTTTTCATATACTTGGAAAAACTCTTACTACTATCTTTTCCCCAACCTAGATGCTCTGATACCAATAGAACTGTCACACCCCAAACCGGGATCGTGAATAGCCGCCCGTTGCCCCTGGATGTCGGCTGTATTTTTACAGAAAATCGGGTAGAATATTCCCATAAATCGGAGATTTTCCATGTATAATTAAACCTGTATATGCAAAATCAATCTATAATTTAAACAAATGGCCATCCCGACCTCTACAAAAACAACAAATTCCATCTCCAAACATCTAGGACAACGCAAGGCTTTACAATTTCCAGCAATCCTAGCCACAGACCTCTACTGTCATGCCCAACTAGAGCATGAACAGCCGCCACACCTAGCGGATCTAAATTTTATGTAAGATACACTAATTTTCTCAAGTAACATTCAAATATGTACACTCGTCTCAATGCAAATAAAATATGAGAGTTAAATTATACAATCATCCCAAAATAAGTACATGGCCAACTATGGACCTCTATGTCAAGATCTCGCAGGGTCGAAACTAAATTAAGATTTCATATTTCTATTTAAAGTAAATCTCACCGTCGTGAATACCAAATCCGTTCTAAAGTCTGTAACGTCGCTCTATCACAATGAACCTGTCTGAGGAGAGAAAAGAGAGGGGTGAGTATCATGGGAAGATACTCTGTGAGTGAGGGGATAACATCAAGCATAAATAGTATGGGTGAACCATTGGAGTGTCAATTAACATTCGAAACAAAAATTTACATTTCGCAACAAAAAACACGTTTTACTATTTTATACAAGAGATTAGAGTCCCACTCACTTATCTAGGGAGGGTGGTCACTTTCTATTTTTCAACGACTCTTCAAAAGACAAACCTAATTAAATTATCAAATTTTTATATCAAATAAAACCCTAATAAGGGATTTTATCAACAAAATTTATTCAAACTTCGAAGTGCATGCATTTCTCTCACCTAGGGTTCCTCGGGTTTCAAATCTAGCTGTCGTTCGCTCGTCAGGTTGGTCTAAAACCTGTAATATTTTCAAATTTCAAATATATTAGCAACAACTAAATTTCTAACACCAAACCCTAGAATTTCAACCAATTATAGTTGTTACCTGCAGTACAGAAAATGCAGGTGAGATCTCGAAGGGAACAGTTGGTCTCGGGCTCGCCGGCCGTCACAGGCTCTTGGGCCGGTGGGCTGGCGAGCTAGCGGGCTGCCTACTGGTGGGCTCGCGGGCTCTCAGCCCGGCTTGCTGGCCGCATCGGGATTCGCGGGCCGCAGTGGGCTCGCGGGTCAGCAGTGGGTGCACTGGACGCAATAGGCCGCGGGTTGCAGTGGGTGCACGGGCCGCAATAGGCCGCGGGTTGCAGTGGGCCGAGGCTGGATTGGGCCTTGGGCCGCTAGTGGGCCCGCGGCTGGTGGGCTGGCCTGTTCACGGGCTAGGGCTCACGCTCGCACAGAGGGTCGCGCTGGAGCGTGTTGGCACTCGTGCTGGGGTCGCGCTGGCTCGCACAGGTGTCGTGCGCTGGCTCTCGCAGGGTCGCGAGCTGGCTTGCACGCCGGCTCGCGCTGGGTCGCGCGCTGGGTCGCGGGAGATCGCACCGGGGGTTCGCACAGTGGCGGAACCGGTTGTGAGCAACGGAGCTAGCGCTCGTTGGAGGGTCGCGCTGGAGTTCGTGCAGGGATCACGCAGCTCGCGGGAGATCGCGCAAGTGCGCGCTGTGCAGAAGGTGAAGCGCTACTCGCGGGCTGATCGCGTGCTCGCGTGAGGAGGGAGGAGGCGTTGTAGGCGGGAAGGCGCTGCAGCGGCGGCGATCCCGGGAGGAAGGAGGAGTAGCCGCGGTGGGTGGCGGAAGGGAGAGGAGAAAGAGAGAAAGAGAGAGAGAGAGAGAGAGAGAGAGAGAGAGAGAGAGAGAGAGAGAGAGAGAAAAGAGATTAGGGCTTTTAGCCCTAACCTAATTTGGGGATTTGACCTCTTCTTTTTTTTTTTTTTTTTTTTTTGGTGTTACAATACAAGTCTTCTCCTTTATGTATAATTGCTCTACCACACTAGATCATAGTTAAGAATCCTTTATAATTTACTCTTGTGAAAAAAGTTGGGATAAAATCAGAGCCTGGAAATACTCGAACAACGTGAATCCTTAGATGGGGACTAGACTAAATTCCTTTGTAATTACTAAGAAATGACAAGGAAAAAACGAAGGACATACCTGATCCTGGACTGTTTGATCTAGTTGTTTGACAACTAGCCGGAAATGGCTGATCCTCACAAAAACATACAAAATGGTTTGTGCTCGAGTTGTAGCCACTCTGTCCGTTTGACCCTCTGCAAGCCTCACACAAGGAATTATTTGCATCCCATTGTAGCCCAAACCCACCATCCAGGACTTGAACCTAATTATTACTAGTCAGATTATTATCCTGTATGACCTGTGCATTTTCTTGATAAACCGGAACATTTACAATTATTCCACAAGCTGCCCGAACAGTAATATTATTGTCTGGTGGCTGGTTTTTCAAAGTGCAGTAGCCGGTCAATGTGTTGTTGTCTATGTCGCAGGTGAATTGGCTTGAAATCGCGGGAAGACCCATTAGTGATCGGGTGCAGTTATAGTAGAGGAACATGTTCTGGGTGTTTGAGTTATACTCGAAAAATGAAGAATCTATAGTGGTGCTAGCAAATGCGCTAGGACAATAAGTATTCCAGTAATCAGCTCTTGTAACGTTGAGAGTGTTGTAGGTGTTATACATATTAAAAACTTGAAATTGCAGCGATTCCATGGTCATCACCGGTGTGCAGTTGAGCTTAAATCCCGGGCAACCACAGTAATTTGGCCGGTTTGGTCCTCAAAAGGGTTATCCGATGGTTGTAATACTCGCACACTGAAACATTTGGCTACAGTATGAGTATCGATAATCCGCACATGAAGTTTTCCGGACATGAAGTTTTCCGGACGTGAAGGAGGAATAAGTTCAAAAACGTGGAAAGACAGAGGATTCTATTTTCAGTTTGAAAGAGAGCGAGGGGGGGGAGGATTATAGATGCAAGAGAGAAAGGGGAACAAATTTCAAGAGGTGTGGTATGGTTAGCTGCCTATTTCCCGCCGACTACGTAATGGGAAAATTATTACTTTTGACAATTATATGATTTTAATGGTTTTTTTATAGTTGAGAGTCTATATAAATCTCCTTCTAGTATATTGGGTTCTTAAATTCAAATTTATAAACTCCACATTATCTATTGAGTGAAATTGAGAGTTTAAAAAATTTATACACATTTGAAAGATCGTTTTTGTGTTATCACAATTGTCGGATAACATCGGAATCGAGAATGACCATAGGTATATTCGATCCTATTTTTCGGGTTATTTTAATTATATTTAATCATTATTGCATTTGATATGCAAATAGTATCTAACATTTGGTATAAAACCCTTTTGTTCTTTACCTTCAAAATTCTGAAAAATTTCAAAATTTTTCAAAAATTAACATTTTTGGATTTTAAATATATGGTCCAAAAATTTTGAGTTTTCAAAAAAATTGAATCTAAAATTGAAATCCTTACATTATTACAATTAAAACTATGCTTTCAAAAATTATTTCGGAGTATTACTGCACTTTCTGATGGTTTTCCGTCATACAAACTTATCGGAAGCCATTGATTCTGGGTCAGGACCCTAGGGGTCCATCGGATGAAGAAGATAATGTTAAAAGTGTATAAACATGAAATAAATGGGTCATGAAGGACATTTAAAAATTATAATATTTTAAATATTTATTTATTTAATGAATGACTATGTGGTCATCCAATTTTGGAAATGATGTGTGTTTTGCATTAAATGATTTTCTTAAATAAATTTTTGAGAGACACTTATTCTAAACTCATAAATGCATCATTCATATTATACCTTTGAATCAAAATAAAAAAAAATTTTAAAATTATGCATAAAGTTAATTTCAAAATAATTTTGTATATAAAAGAATGTATAAAATTATTAAAATATTTTTTGGGCCGAAGAAAAAAAAAATTTTTTCAAAAATTCTCAAAATTTTCAAATATTTTCTAAACCCAAATTTTAGAAAGTTGTGCATAACATTAATTTTGAAAAAATATTTTGTATATAAGAGGAGATACAAAATTAATAAAATGTATTAGATAATTTAATTACATTTTTTTATTTTACGCACCTTAGCATAACAAAATTAGTTATTATCATTATCCTTGTGATCAATATAATTTTTAAAATTAATTAGAATTGTACCACAACAGCTACAATTAAATAGAAAAAATATATATAAGAATATGATCACATGAGAAAAAAAATAAATTTGCCATGAAAATTATTTTTATATAATAAATCTTATCCCATAAAAATTTTTATTGTATGAAAATAATAAAGTAGGAGATAGGATATTGAAATAGTTATTTTCAATAGTAATCTACTTAGTTGAAATTTCTTTTCTATATAATACTATAAATACGGTTGATTTAGTGCATGTATAAATTGGTTCTGTCAAAAAGACGAAATAAGTCTAAAGTTGGCTGGTTGTTAAGCGGTCTTATGTGACCCACCACCTGTCTGGGAACCTACTTGATGCACTAAAAAAATCATCTTATAGGGCTAAATGGAAAAGGATAAAGTGATAATAAAAAAGAAAAGATTAGCTATTGATAATTTTTTAATTAACCCACAGGTATTGGGGAATGATCTATTTTTGATAAATCTTATCATATGATCAAATAAATCTAATAGAATTAGAAATTTAGATCATAGACAATTTTTATGTAATAGATTTATTTTCATATATTTGTATTGGTAGACATATATCAAATGCCTCACATAGAATTAGTAAACTTGTTTATTTATTTTACAGTATTCCAAACCATAGATTTGAAATCTGATTTTCACTATTTGAAGAGAATTATAAAGAATGGAGGGAAATGATATTCTTCATTTAGGCTGCTTGGACATTGACTATACTATACGGCAGGACGAGCCACCTCCTGTGATCGATACTAGCTCTATAGATGAAAAAACTATTTATGAAAGATGAGAGCGATCCAATCATCTAAGTACTATGTTCATAAAGTGTAAAATTTTGCCTGGTGTCCACAGCTCGATCAACCAGTATACCAATATCTATACTTTTCTTAAGACTATAGATGAACAATTTGTGGTATTGGAGAAATTTTTCACCAGTACCCTCATTATGCAATTCTTTTCCATGAAACTCACTACTGTCCACAGTGTGCGCGAACACATCAAGCAGATGCGAAACATTGCGACTCAACTAAAAAACCTGGAGGTTGAGATGTCTAAGTTCTTTCTCGTGCACTTTATTTTTAATTCTCTCCCTTAACCCTATGGTCCTTCTAAGATCTCTTACAACACACATAAAGAGAAATGGTCTATCAATAAATTGATGGCCATATGTATACAGGAGGAAAGAAGGTTGCTAATGGAGATGAAGCAAAGTTTTGTTACTGCACATGTGGCAGTACAAGGAAAGAAGAAGGATAAATCCAAACCAAACCAAACGGACACAAAATTGAGATTGCGAGCTCATATACAAGCGTTGGCCTGAGAATAAAGGCATGAAATTCTCATTAGTTTGTTATGAATGTTGCATGATTGAGAAGGATAAATCCTTAACCTGGTGGATTGACTCTATTTATAGTGTCCAGATTACGAATGTGCTGTAGAGTTTGCAAAATCTAAGAAAACCAGTGGATCATGAACAATTCATTTATTCTGGCAATAAGATGGGTTCACAAGTAAAGGCCATTGGAGAGTGCGAGCTCATATTGGCAAGCGGGCATATCTTGAAATTGAAGAGAGTATTTTATATATCTAAGTTTTCTAGAAAGTTAATTTCCGTTTCAAAATTTGTATAATTTAATTACTTTTTCAAATTTAGTAATAATTTGATATTATTTTATAGTTAAAATGTTGTTGGTTATGGTCGATTATTAAATGGATTGTATACTATTACTTTACAAGATAATATTTGTATGAATATAACACATATAGGGGTTAAAAGAAATATCAGTGAGGAAAATTTTTTCAGGTTGTCGCATTGGAGATTAGGATACATCTTCATAAAAAAAATAGAAAAGTTGGTAAAGGATGAGATACTTGATAATTTATATGTTAGTGATTTTGAGATTTGTGTAGAATACATTAAAAGAGAGCATACTAACAAAACTTAAAAAGGTGCTAGGAGGAGTTCAAAATTGCTAGAGATCATACATTCGGACATTTGTACTCCAGGTACAAACTCATATGGTTATAGTTATTTCATTTCATTTTTAGACAACTATTCACGATATATGCATCTTTATATCTTTCGCCATAAGGACGAGACATTGAATGCCATTAAAATTTTTAAGGTAAAAGTAGAGAAACAATGCGATAAAAAAATTAAAATCATCAGGTTAGATAGAGGTGGAGAATATTATGGAAGGTATGCAGAGGATGGACAAGCACTAGGTCAATTTGCAAAGTTTTTTTAGAAAAATGGGATTGTTACCCAATGCACCATGCCTAGTTCACCTGACCAGAATTGGGTAGCTGAAAGAAGGAACGAGACCTTACTTGATATGGTTAGGAGCGTAATGACTAGCTTTAAATTGCCTAAATTCTTGTGGATTGAAACTCTCAAGATGACAGTGTACATTCTAAACAGGGTTCCAACCCAAGCAGTAGCCAAAACTCTATTCGAGTTATTTAAAGGTTGAAAACCTAGTTTAAAACATATACGCATTCAGGATTGTCCTGCAAAGATAAGGGTTTACAATCCATGGGAAAAAGAAACTAGATCCAAGGACCGTAAGTGGATACTTTATCGGTTAAGCCGAAAAGTCCAAATAATATCGGTTTTATTATCCATTCTATCACCCTAAATTTGTAGAATCTAGAAATACTAGATTTCTAGAGAATATGACTTGGTTAGTGGAATGGATAATTTTCGAGAGTTAACTCTTGAAAGGGACTCATCAAGTATCCCATTATATTCAAATACCAAGTTAGTTGTCGTCCAAAATGACTCTTAAGTGCCTATTGATACAAATCAGGATATGGGTGACAACCAAAATATTTTATAAACAACTGACCAAGATCAAGTTGGTCAACCTTCTCCTGTGGAGAATGTTGAACCTATATTAAGGAGATTAACTCGAGAGAGAAGGTCAGCTATAATTGATGATTATGTGGTATACTTTCAAGAGTTTGACTATAACGTCGGAGCCGTAGAGGATCTAAAAACATTTTCACAATCCATAAGTTCTAAGAACTCAAACTTATAACTGAACGCCATAAAGGATTAGATGGAGTCTATGAGAAGCAACAGAGCTTGAGAACATGTAGAGTTGCAAGATAAGATAGAACCCATCGGATGTAAATGAGTGTTCAAGACTAAAATTGACTCATTAGGCAACATAAAAAAATACAAGACCAGACTTGTTGCTAAAAGATTCACCCAAAGGGAAGAAATTGACTACTTGAAGCCATTTTTCCTGATATTTAAGAAAGATTCTCTCCGCAAACTGACTCATTTTACAATATCGAGAAATATAAGATCAAACTTGTTGCTAAAGGGTTCACCCAAAGGGAAGGAATTGACTACCTTTCTCAGGTGTTTAAGAAAGATTTTATCCGTATCATTTTAACACTTGTTGCATATTTTGATCTAGAATTGCAATAAATGGACATGAAAATAACTTTTCTTATTGGGCAATTAGAGGAAGAGGTTTATATGTGTCAACTTGAAAGATTCTCCTTTAGTGGTAGTAAGCATTTGGTGTACAACCTCAAGAAATCCATATATGGGCTGAAATAAACCTCCCTCCAGTGGTATTTGAAATTCCATAATGTAATCATTTCATTCGGTTTTGAAGAGAATATTATAGATCAATGCAAATACCTCAAGGTCAGTAGGAGTAGATTCTATTTATTTATCCTCTATATAGATGATATACTACTTGTCACCAATGATAAATGGATGCTATATAAGGTAAAATAGTTCCTTTTTAAGAACTTTGAGATGAAAAATTTAGGTGATATATCTTATGTCATCGGCATAAAGATACATCAAGATAGATTCCATAAGATTTTGAGACTATCTCAAGAGACTTACATCAACAAAGTACTCAAGAGATACATGATGGAAAACTATTCACCAAATATAGCTCCGATTGTCAAAGGGGATAGATTCAATTTGGACCAATACCCTAAGATAGATTTGAAAAGGGAACAGATGGCAGATGGCTAACATCTCATATGCTTTCGTTGTTGGAAGTCTCATGTATTTACAGATCTATACAAGACCTGATATAGTGCATGCTATAGGGATGCTAGATAGATATCAAAGTAACTCGGGTATAGAACATTGGAAAGCTGCAAAGAAGGTGTTGAGATATCTACAAGGCACTAAGAAGCACATGCTTACATACAAAAGAATCGACAGTTTGAAAGTAGTCGGGTACTCGGGTATTCGGATTCGGATTTTGCCGACTATGTTAATTTCCGAAAATCAACGTCGGGTTATATCTTCATGATAGTCGGTGGAGCTGTATCATAGAGGAGTGCCAAGTAGACATTGACTACGACCTCTACTATGGAAGCTGAGTTTATGATGTATTTTGAGACTACATCACATGTGGTGTGACTTAAGAGTTTCATATTCATGTTTAGGGTTTTAGATTCTATACCTAAACCATTATGTATATTTTGTGATAATTCAGCTAATGTATTTTTGGCTAAAAACAATAAGAGTGGTAGTCGAAATGAACACATCGATATAAAGTATTTGCCATTAAGGAAAGAGTGTTGGAAAATAAAGTTATAATTCAATACATTAACATTGATTGTATGTTGGCCGATCTCTTAACCAAAGGTATGCTACCAAGTAGGTTCAAGAATCATGTTGTAAATATGTGCTTCTTGCCTTATTTAAATGAAATTCAAAATTGAATTTTCTCAAATTAAGTTGTGGACATGTTGTGTTGAGATAAATTCATCAAGTTTGGATTCCAAATAAACATAAGGTTTATTCATATAATAAATGTCATAATAAGATTAGAAAATAGAATGCATTGTAGTACACGGAAGATACTACTCATTTTAGAGTGTTTATCATCATGACTTATGTACTCTATTTTCATATAAGAATTGACTTGGTTTTGATTTCAAGTTGATTTGCTGAGTTAACTGGGAGAATGTTAGAAATTTTTTAAAAATTCAAACCACATGAGTTAATGCATTCAAAATGAAGTTAATGAGGAAAATATAACAAAAAAAAAAGATTAAATGTGATAAAGAATGAAAGGAATTTGAATTGAAATGTATTTGGTCGGATTTTGGTGTTCCATTTAAACCTCTACAGAATTAATCTTGTTTTTCCATTTTGAATGTTTTATTAAACTCTCATAATGTCTAGAAATAATTTAGGGTGACAATTATAGGGTTTTAATGGCTCTTTGATGGTTGAGAGCCTATATAAACCCCCTCTTAGTGCATTGGATCATTAAGTCCAAATTTTAAAACTGCGCATCATTTATTTAGTAAAATTGAGGGTTTAGAAGAGTTGTGCACATCCTAAGGATCGTTTTGATGCTATCACAGTCATTGAATGTCACGCCCCGAACTGGGGCCATGAACAGCCGCTCATTGCCCTGGATGCCGGTTACATTTTTACAAAAAATCGGACAGAACCTCCCAATATTTTGGAGGTCTCCCAAGTACAATTTGACCTGTATATCAACATTCATCTTGTAAAATAAATAAATGGTCATCCCGGCCTCTCCAAAATCAACCAATGCCACAGCCAACATCCAGAACAACGCAAGGTTATAAAAATTTACAGCAGACCTAACCACAGATCTCTACTGTCATGTCCAACTAGAGCATGAGTAGCCGCCACACCGAGCGGACCTAAAATTTTACATAATATATAATAACTTTCCCAAGTGACATTCAAATACGTACAATCGCCTCAATGCAAATAAACTATGAGAGTTTCACAAATAAATATATATAAATTATACAGTCATCCCAAAAATAAATAAATGAGTATATTTATCAAACTAAAATCTCCAATAATCATAGCGGAAGATATGGTAACATTCATACCCAAGTCCAGTACTATCAAGCCCAAACATATTTCAGAATAACATGTTATTTCAAAATAACATATGTATCCATCCATGTATCAAGTCACATATGTAGAGCCGGCCGAACAACAACCCCGACAATGGTCTACCTAGACCAAGGACGGGCGCATTGGGGGTTTTTACTATGCAAATATCAAATAATTGCTCTCTACCCCAATGTTGGCCACAGATTACTCCAACTAGCATATAAATAATAATAATGATACATATATATAGTCGGCTGTGTATGGTGTCCCGCCCAGTACTAGACAGAGGTAAACTCACGTCCTCCCCGATGAGAGTCAACCTGGGACACCCATATATATGACGATCTGGCGGATACCTCCGGTAGAAACGTATCTGAGCATAATGGGTGCCTCTACCAAATGTTTTTCGTAGCTACGGAATGCTATAGGAAGCATATTACCACATCACCAAGTCGGCCGGGCACGTAGCCCCATGCATCACATCATCATGTCGGCCAGACATATAGCCCCATGCATCGTAACATAATTTTGGCGGGCGTATAGCCCAAAGAGAACATGTAAATCCATTTAAAATCACGTGCCAATATAGTAGAATCATTAAAACATGTCAATATGTCAAAAATGTGACACAATATCAGTTATCAAACTCATGGATGCATAATCTATAAAATCAGCTGTTGGTACACTCCAATGGTCACAAAAATATGTACATATACTAATCAAAATCCAAACATTCAGTTTTCACACGCATAAAAATCATGTCATTTGAAAATCGATAAAACATGATTTGTCAATCAATAGTAGATGTCAAAGTCCCACTCACTGTTTTAGGGAGGGTGGTCACTTCCTATTTTCAAAACAAATCCAATCTGACTCCTCGAGTCTCCAAAAAGATCAACCTAATCAGATTATCATAATTTAACATTAAATTTCAAGTATTATAGGGTTTATCCATTTTCCCTAAGTTTGTACAAACCTTAACTTTTCAATTTATGAATACACTCCAATGTTATCAGTTGTATTTCATTTATAAACAATTAAACATACTTTTAAACCAAGTCAAATTCAACCCTAAAACCACTCAAGATCTTAAATAAGCCTTAAAATAAATAATTTTCTTATAAGATGGAAAATCTTTGAAAAAGCATACACTTTTCGATTCCCATCCAAATGTTTCAAACTATATGTTATTTTCAAGGTATATGAGTTTATTTTCAAAATACGGCGATCGTATTTAAATTGACTATAAGCAGAACAATTTATAATGAGAAAGGCTGCATCAACCCTTGTACTCAAATCCCAATTTCCAACTATTTTCATGCATAGGTCAATTTAAACTCCAAGAGAAACTATTTAAATCAACTTAATTTGATTCTATCATCCTGAACAGTCGCATTTCATATAAATTCCTACACTTAACCTAATGAGCCGCATATAATGTCCGAAAATGCATTCATTTAGAATCTAGTGTACATTCTAGTATATATAAGATTTCTTATCTTAAATTTACCCTAAATTCGATAACCAAATTGAATGGGTCCGAAATCACTCACCTAGGGTTTTTCTCGGATCACAGACCTTTGTCTGAATGTCTCCTCGATCACTCCAAGATCTGAAATGTTATCTATCAAGATAGCGTTTATTAGTTAGGTTCAAACACTTAGATTGGAAGTAAAACCCTAAGTCAGTTATCTGCGTGGAGGTTCATGGGCTGTCACGGGCCGTCCTGGGCCGTCGCTGGCTCGTGGGCTACAGCGGGCTTGTGGGTTCGTGGGTCAGCAGGTTAGTGGGCTTCGGCTAGTGGGCTCGATGGTCAGCGGGCCAGTGGGCTAGTGGGCCGGTAGGCCTGTGGGCTGGCGGGCCTGTGGGCTAACGTGCCTGCGGCTGATGGGCTTGTGGCTAGCGGGCCTACGGCTGATGGCCCTGCGGCTGGTGGGCCTGCGGCTAATGGCCCTGCGGGCCGGCAGTGGCTTACGGGCCTCAGTAGCTTGCGGGTTGGTGCGCTGGCTCGCGCGTGGCTTGGCTTGCTCTCGCGGCCTGGCTCGCGCTCACGGCCTGGGTCCTGCTCGCGGCCTGGCTCGCGCTCGCGGCCTGGGTCCTGCTCGCGAACTGGGTCGCGTTGTGTTCGCACGGGGAGGATCGTGCAGGGGTGCAATCATGCTCGCGCTAGATGGATCACGCAGGGGCGTGCTCTACTCAGGCTGGGGAGATCGCGTTGCAGAAGGCGCTGCAGTTGCGCGCTATGGCTCGATCGCGTGCAAAGGTGCTGGGTTGCGCTCGCGGAGGCTCGCGGGAGGAAGGAACAGTGGCAGTCGCGAGCGGTGGCGTGCGATGGTGGAGCTCGCAGCCGTGTGTGGCGGAAGGGAGAGAGATCGTGGGAGATTCGCGAGAGGGAGAGAAGAAGAAGAAGAAGAAGAAGAGGAAGAAGGCGGCAATGATGGTGGTGGGTTGTTGGCAGCGGAGCTCGCGGCGAAGGAGGAGCTGCACTGCGGTGGAAGGAAAAATGAAGGGTCGGGGAGAGAGGGAGAGAGAGAGAGAGAGAGAGAGAAAGGGATTAGGGTTTCCAACCCTAATCCCCAAATCAATTGGGGACGCAGCGTTTTGCCCGAAAACGCTGCGTCTTCATTTTCTTTTTTTGTTTTTTTTACTAAATAAATAATTATATATATATATATATATATATATATATATATATATATATATATTTTTGCATATATATTTTCACACCCATATTTCGTTGGAATTGCGAATTTCATAAAAATGAGGTTTACTTCGATTTGCCGATTCGGCAAATTAAAATATACAAAAAAATTTAATTTAAATACCCTAAAATCAAAAAAATCAAATTTATCTCATTTTATATATATATATATATATATTTATATTTCAAAAATGGTACTCTTCTATGGACACCGCGGTGTCAGTGTTACATTGAAGATTATTGGAATCGAGAATGCCTGGAGATACATTCGATCCTTCTTTTTTGGTTATTTTAATTAGGTTTAATCATTATTGCATTTTCCATGCAATATGGCATCTAACATGCATTCAAATTGTGGATTGTTATCATCAGGGCAATGGTTGAAATAGGGCACAACAGGCAACATGGAGTCGAAGAAGCTATGGAGGCTTTCTGCGAAAGAAGTAGATGTGGTAAAGCGGTTGCAAAGCAATTTCCTACACTTTGTTCTAGAAATACCAGTGATTTTAATTTCATTCCATTCTAGCATGTGAATCTGACTCGGGGAGGGGGGAGTTGAATCCTTGGCAGCCTTACCTCTGGTTGAGCTCTGAAACTGGGACTTCCAGGTCACAAAAGGAGAGATTTGTAGTAAACATGACCAAAAATACATGATGGTCATTCCATTGGAATTCTTACCATATCCTATTTTTGTTCCTAGGACAGATATGGATCAATATGGCTATAATAAAGAGAGCAAAGATATTCTTGTCCGACATGGAAAGTTGACTAATATAACAACTAACAGCGGATATGGAAAGGAACCAAACATTTCAAAAGTACTGATTTGAGCTAGATCTGCTAATACATTTAGCAGAAGGTGACATGCTCATGACAACAGCTTTGAAAGGGATCTTTTCAACTAGCTCACCGCTGCTTGGATTTCAAATCCTACCCAGAGGTCTCCATAGATTTTTGTATAATTTTTGATAAATAATTATAAAGGATCAACGTCATATGTCACGCCCCGAACCGGGATCGTGAACAGCCGCCCGTTGACCCTGGATGTCGGCTGTATTTTTATAGAAAATCGGACAGAACCTCCCCATAAATCGGAGGTTTCCCATATACAATTTCACTTGTATATCATATTCATCCTGTAAAAATAAACAATTGGTCATCCCGGCCTCTCCAAAATCAACAAATACCACAGCCAACATTCAAAACAACGCAAAACTATAAAGTCTCTAGCAGTCCTAGCAACAAACCTTTACTGTCATGCCCAATTAGAATATGAGCAGCCGCCACACCAAGCGGACTTAAATTCTACGCATATATAAAATAAATTCCCAAGTTATTATTTTTTTAAAATATTCACAAATGCCTCAATGCAGTGAAATAAATCAATACGAGGGTTTCACGAATAAATGTCCATAATTTATACAGTTATCCCAAAAAAATTATATAAATACATTAGTCAAACTAAAATCTCCAATCCATAACGATACCACCAATCATCGTAGAGGAAGAGGTGAAAATATCCATACCCAAGTCCAGCGATATCACGTTTGCGTCACAATTATACAAACCCAACAATACCTCCTCGGTCCAACACTAATCCTGTGGGAAAAAAAGCGAGGGGTGAGTATCTATGGGAGGATACTCAGTAAGTGGGGGGATTGATATCATATTATCAATATCAAGGGTGAATTTGGAGTGTCAAAGCATAAGATAAAAAAAATATCTACAGTGTGCAAACCGATCATGTTATTTCAAAATCATATATCATACGCACACATCAGAAAGCAAGATATGCATCCAATATTTATATCAATGTCATGAAGAGCCGGCCAATGAAATATTCCTAACAATGGTCTACCTCGACCAAGGACGGCGCATTGGGGGGTTTTTCCAAATGCAAGTATTAAATAATGGCTTTTTGCCCCAATGTTGGCCACAAACTACCCCAACTAGCCTGTAAATAAAAATAATGTACATATAACTAGTCGGCCGTGTATGGTGCCCCCGCCTGGTGCTAGACGGAGCCGTACTCAACGTCCTCTCCGATGAGGGTCAATCTGGGACACCCATACACATGACGATCTGGCGGATACCTCCAGCCGAAACGTATCCGGACACAAGGGGTGCCTCTACCAGATGTCCTTCGTAGCTACGGATCACAATATCATATCGGCCGGGCACGTAGCCCCATGCATCCCATCACCATGTCGGCCGAGCATATAGCCCCATGCATCATATCATAACGTCGGCCGGGCATACAGCCCAAATATATAAGTAAATCCATTTCAAATCATGTGCCAATACAGTGGAAGCATTAAAACATATCAATATGTCGAAAATATGACACAATATTCAATTATCAAAACTCATGGATGCATACCAGTAAAGTCAGAATTTAAGACACTCCAAAGGTCACAAAACATTTCATAAAATATTCGAAAATTCTAACAATCATACATTTTGCAGAAACATGTCATTTAAAAAGTATTTTTGAAACATGGTTTTCAATCAATAGCGAATGTCAAAATCCCACTCACAATTCTAGGGAGGGTGGTCACTCCCTATTTTCAAAACCAATCCAATCTGATTTCTCGAGTCTCCAAAAAAAATCAATCTAATTAGATCATCAAAATTGAATATCAATTTCTCAATCATCTTTAGGGTTTATCCGAAAGACATGAAATGTACAATATTCTCCACTTTACGGCTCATTTCATTCTAACCCTACAACCCAGATACTTTGATGCATATTTCAAAGTTTAACTCTAAGGGAAACTATTCGAATTAGCTCGACTTGATTTTATGATTCTATAATATGCTTCTTTCATATCAGATCATCTAGTTTCTGTAACATTCTATACTTAACCTTCAAAGTCACATATAATCATTTCAGAAATTGTATTCTATTCGCATGTTACTTACACTCTAAACTTATACAGAACCTTTCATCTTAGAATCAATTCTAGATTCATTCAATTTATCAATTAGAGCCGAAATCTCCTCACCTAGGGTTTTCTCGAGGCGTCGAGTCTCGTCTGAAAGTCGCTTCTGTCACTCCAAATTCTGTAGGGTTTCCTATCAAAACAAGATTTATTTGTTAGATCTAAACACTTAGATCAGAAGCAAAACCCTAAGTCATTTACCTGCGTGGAGGTTCGTGGGCTGTCACGGGCTCACGGGCCGTCACAGGCCGTCGCGGGCTCATGGGCTACAGCTAGCGGGCTCGCTGGTCTGCGGGCCAGTGGGCTGACGGGTTAGCGGGCTGCCGGGCCTGCGGCTGATGGGCCTATGGCTGGTGGGCTTGCAGGTTGGCGGGCCTGCAGACTGGCGGGCCTCTGGCTGATGGGCCTACTGGCTGGCGGGCCTGCGGGTGATGGGCTTGTGGTTGATGGGCCTGCGGTTGGTGGGCTTGCAGGCTGGCGGGCCTACTGACTGGCGGGCCTCTGGCTGATGGGCTTGCGGGCTGGTGCTCGCCCGTGCGCTGGCTCGCTCGCGTTGCCTGGCTCGCACCAGCGGCCTGGCTCGTGCTCGCGGGCTGGCTCGCGCTCGCGGCCTGGGCTTGCGCTGAGGGCTCTGTCCTGCTCGCGCGGCGGGCTCGCGCGGCGGGCTCGTTCCTGCTCGCGGTGCGGGCTCGTTCCTGCTCGCGGCCTGGGCTCGCGCTGCGGGCTCGGTCTTGCTCGCGGTCTGGGCTCGCGCTGCGGGCTCGAGCTGGGGGATCGCACTACGGGCTCGAGCTGTGGGCTCGAGCTGTGGGATCGCGCTGCGGGCTCGAGCTGTGGAGGAAGGCGGTGCTCGCGAAGGCTCGCGGCGGAGGAAGGCGAGGCGGAGAGAGAGCGATCGCGGGAGATCGCGAGAGGGAGAGAAAGAACAGTGAGATAGAGAGAGAAACCGAGAGGGAAAGAAGAAGAAGAAGAAGAAGAAGAAGAAGGAGATGAGGAAGGTGGTGGCGATGGCGGCGGAGTTCGCGGCAAAGAACGGCACCACGATGGGGGAGAGAGACGAAGGGTCGGGAGAGAGAGAGAGAGAGAGAGAGAAGGGGGTTAGGGTTTTAACCCTAATCCCCAAATTGGGGACGCAGCGTTTTGCCCCAAAACGCTGCGTCTCCAATCCTGTTTTTTTTTTTTTTTTTTTTTTTTTATTTGGTGTTACAGCATATGGAACACTTTGCAATTTAGAAGTGAATGAGGGCAACTAAGCAAATAATAGAAATGGGTTTAAGGAAAAAACGAGGGGTGAGACTCTAGAACCTATGAAATCCAAAATTCTATCTCCCTCTCACAACCGTTCTTCTCTCTTCTTCCAAATCTAATCGATTTGCCACGAAAACTCATGATCAAAGATTCCAAACTGCTCATCCAACACTTCAAAGTCAGATTTTAGCTTTAATTTTGGAGAAGGGCATATGGATCTAGGTTGTTGCAAAAGGAGAGAATCGAAAGGCTGGTATAATTTGAGCCGAAAGACTCTCTGGAGACAAAATCAAGGTATTGTGATCCAATATTAAGTTTTAACTTGTTTAACCACCTGTCCATTTGAAGTTAGAGTATTTTAAAGTTGTTGATATAGTAGAGTTTTGATAATAATAGTTGAAAGATAGGCAGTTCAAGAAAATCAGAAAAACAGCAAGAAAATTCAGAAGCCTGCAATTCATGTTGATTTGACTAGAAAACACATCGACCTATTTTCAGGTCTACCAATTGTAAGTCCTATGTTGACCAATTCATTTTATTCACACACTCATCGACCTGCTTGGTTGTTCTTGTCGACCTAAGGTATAGAGTTTCTATAGAAATAAATAAATCTGAACACTTCGACCCACACGAAAACACATCGACCTAAACAGTGTCAGGTGGACAAATTTAGAGTGATATGTCGACCAATTTCAAGTGAGAATAGAACATGTCGATGTATAGTAGAGACACATCAACCCATAGGGACAACACATCAACCCGTTAGCACTTGTCTCCAAAACACACACATCAACCCACCATTATATTTGTGACATATACAAAGACACATCAACCAATTTGTTCATCAGGTCCACAAATTTAACTAATGAATAGTGACACATCAACCTATATGACAACACATCAACCTGTTGGTATCTGTTTCTGAAAAACACTCATGACCCACTGTCGATCGGTAAAAATCACATCGACCAATTCTTTGTACTAGGTCCATCAATTTTTACTTGTACAGTAATATATTGATGTATGCGGTAAGACATGTCGTCCTAATATTTGTTTACTCATTGAATCACATGTCGACCTGCTCTCATTCTATCGACAAAGCACACACACAATGACCAATTTAATTGCATAGGTCAACCAATACCTAATTGAATAGTAATATGTCGACGCATACAATAGACTTGTCGACTTGACATTTATTAAGTTCTAGATATTATACATCGACCTCGTCACAATCTTATTGACATGCATACACATATCGAACAATTCAAAACCATGTGTCCACCGATTTTATTTGGCACAGTATCTTGTCGACCCACATGGTATCTTATCGACCTGTTTTGACAAAATTCCACTATAAAGTTTTTGAATTCAGGTCGATGTCTACATTAAACATGTCGATCCACTTATGTCAGAAAATAGATCTGCAAAACAAATTTGAACTAAACAGATACTTCATTTTTTTGATTTCTGAAATGTTTTCCTTTCTATCAAAACTAACGTTCAAATGCGGTTCAAGCATATTCTAATTGGCTTATTTAAAAGTGGTACAAGTAGTAAAAGAGTGAACGCTCAGTGAGAAGGAAGGAATTGTTACAAGAAAATTAAATGCTTAGCATTCAGATACAACAGCCCTCATCGACCCTCAATGGATCCATTCAATACCTCAATAAAATCGAGGAATTGAAGAAGAGAGAGTCAGAAGAATTGAATGCTCTATTGAATACTCTAAAAATTCTCTACTGTTCTCTTGTGTGTTCTTTAAATTTCTTATGTCTGTTCAAAATTATATAGCTTATTCTTAAACAGTCAAATCCAAGGAAAAAGAGTCTCAACTCTTGATATTTAATTTTAGATCAGTACAAGTGTCAAAGAATAAGGAGTGAGTATCACTACCTTAAATCTAGTAAACAAAAATTCGATCTTTGTAAGATTGAATTGAAGTGATCAGTAGGAACAGTGTTAAAGGTTGAACTTGAACTTATAATCAAGTTTGTATTCCTAAACTATTAGTAAAAAATCTAGAGGAAGTTTGAAGTAGACGTGCACCGAGTTTGGTGGAACCACTATAAAAAGTTCTCGTGTTCTCTATCTTTAAATTTTATTTTTTTGTTTTTGTCGTTAGCACAATTTTTATTTTTATTTTTATTTTTTTAAAAGTCATACAAAGTCCATATTCAACTAGTCACCCCTTCTAGTTGAATAACAATTTGTGTCAGAGTAGGTATGTAGATAAAAAGCTAACAGCTTAACACTAAAGATCCAAATGGCCATATATGGAGATAATGTACTAGTTAAAGCCTACTCAACAAATCGTATACCATTCTTCAACGGAAGCAATTTCAGTTACTAGAAGCAAATGATACGTAATTTCATAATTGCACAAGATCTAAATGCATGGGAAATAATTGAAGGGGTTGAATTTCCAATCGAAGAAATAGATGGAGTGCGTGTGCAGGTCAAGTTGAAAAATATGATCGTAAAGTAGAAGAAAGCTTATCAAGCTAACTACAAAGCAATCAATCTTCTTTACCTTGTATTGAGCGTCAACCAATATAATCGAGTCTCATCATGTACAATAGTAAAGGAAATTTGGGAAAGGCTCGAAACTACCTACGAAGGCACTGATCAAGTTCGCAAGAGCAAGATCAAACTACTGAAGCAAAAATATGAAGTTTTCAAAATGAAGGAAGGAGAAACAATCAGTAAAATGACCACAAGATTCAATAAGTAACTAATGAACTAAGATTACTTAGAAAAGAAATCCCTTAGGAAGATATAGTGGATAAAATTCTGAGGAGTCTGTCAAAATTGTGGGAGCCCAAGGTTATTGCAATTGAAGATCTAAGAATCTTGAGACTCTGACGATGGATGCGCTCATGGGATCTTGATAACCTATGAGATGAAACTGAATGTAAAAGAGCCTACAAAAGAAGAAAGAAGCAAAGGAATAGATTTAAAAGCTAACAATGATGAAAGCACATCAAACTCAGAAGAAAAAGAGGATGAAGAAGATGAAACTCTTTTAGCAAGAAAATTCAAAAGGTTTATGATGAAAAGAAAAAATAAGAACAAATCATTCTTTAAAAAGCCAGAGAAAAATAAGAAGATCAGATGCTTTGAGTGTAAGAAGTTAGGACACATGAAAGTTAACTGCTCTTCTCTAAAAAAGGATAAAAAGAAATATAAAAAGGACAGAAAAGAGAAGAAAAAGAAGAAGTCAATTGCAGCTTGGAGTGATGAAGACACTAGCTCAAATAAGGAAGAGCAAACAAAGGAACAGTCCAATGTGTGTTTCATGGCCAACGAAGAAATCTCAGATAGTGAGGTAAACTCCAATCCTATTCCTCTTGTTCTAATTCTGAAAACAACTTTACCATTATTGAGCTACATGAGGCATTACTAGAATCACTCAACGAATTAAAAGATTAAAAATGAAAAATAATTTGTTAAAGAAAGATTTAGCTGAAACTGTCAGAACATTAGAAAAATCAAAAATTGAAGTAAATGTGTGGAAAATTGCTGAATTAGATCTAAAGATTGCTAAAATTGAAAAAAAAAATTTGATGATAAACATTTAGATAAGGATAGTGACAAACTAACAAATGAAAGCATAGTTTTAAAGAAAGAATTGGATGAACAAAAAGAAAAGAATCGTAGGCAAAACACCATTCTGATGAAATTCATTCAAGACCAAGAAAAATTAGATGTCATGCTAGAAGTACAAGAGTTGAGTTTGATAAGGCCAGATTAAGATATAACCCAAACCAAACTCAAAAGAAGTTATATAAATTCTTTGTGCCAAGTTATGAGAATGTCAAATTAGAGAGTTGCCACACATGCATGAAATCTGGGCACAAATATGAAAATTACAGACTTAGAAACATATCCTCAGATAGTATTAAAAGTCCAATGTGATTAACAGATACTGTACTTACTGCAAAAACATTGGGCATTCAATTTACAATTGCTGGTTCCTAAACACATCAAGAATGAATTTAAAATGGATCCCTGAAAATAAATCTAAAGCTAACTCAGCCAAACCCAAAAAGATGTGGGTACCAAAGGCAAAAGTGTGATTGAATCTTGTTGCAGATTTGTTTGAAATTAAGAAAGTCTTCCGGGAAGTCAGTACGGTACATAAATAGTGGATGTTCAAGGAACATCACTAAGGATGTTTCAAAATTCTCTTATCTCGAAAGCAAGAAAGGAGGAAAGGTTATCTTTGGTGACAATTCAAAAGAAAAAGTCATTAGAATAGGCAATATTGGAGGTAAGTCTTCTGACTCTCAAATTCAAAATGTGCTTGTTGTTTCTGGGCTAAAATTTAGTCTATTGAGTATTAGTCAATTATGTGATAAAACCTATTTAATAACTTTTGAATTTGATGCATGCTTTATTGTCGACAAATCCTCTAACTCTGTCAAATTTACTAGTCAAAGAAGAGAAAACATATATATGATAGACTTAGATCACTTAGAAAGCTCAAATGAATAATATTTAGTTGCTGTAAATAAGAATTCATCATGGCTATAACACAGAAGATTGGGGCATGCAAATATGGACACAATTTCAAAATTAGTTAGGAAGGACATAATAAAGGATCTACAGAAACTAAAATTTGAAAAGAATAAATTGTGTGATGCCTGTATGAAAGGAAAGCAAACCAAAACTTCCTTTAAATCTAAAAATTGTGTATCAATTAGCAATCCATTAGAATTTCTTCACATTGACTTATTTGGAACAACTAGAACTCAAAGTTTAGGTAGAAAATAGTATGGGTTTGTAATCATTGATGATTACTTTAGGTATATTTGGGTTCCATTTATTACCAAGGAAGAAGCCAGTGAGACCTTTATCAAATTATACAAAAAAGTTCAAAATGAGAAGGAATGTCAATTAGGAGCATTATAAGTGACCACGGCAAAAAATTTGAAAATTCAACCATGGAAGAATTTTGTAATCATTATGGTATTGACCATAATTTCTCAGCACCTAGAAGATCTCAACAAAATGGGGTGGTAGAGAGAAAGAATAGAACCCTTCAAGAGTTGGCTAGGACTATACTCTGCGAGAATAACCTACCTAAATTTTTTTGGGCAAAAGCTATAAATAACTACAAAACAAGTGACTTATTCTGACTGACTAAAACCGTCTCCTAAATCTAGTAAAACCGTTGGCAGAACATTCTCCGACGGATAGATTTTCAGTTGGCTATACACCAATCGAGATACGTATATTCCGACACTCTCGGTCACCATTGGAGCATGTCATATATTTATAGTGACGGTTAAAAAGTGTTAGTAAAATTTGGTCTTTTATCATCAGTTTAAAAACCATCAGTAAAAATTATTATTTTTATCGTCGGTTACAACTGTCGGAAAATCTTTCTACTTTTATCGTCGGTTACCATACTATTACTACCATGTCAGTTATGTTACTATCATGTTACAACATATGACATGTTTCGAAAGTATCAGTAAAACTTGCTATTTTTATCGTCGGTTACAACTGTTAGAAAATTTTACTACTTTTATCTTTGGTTACCATGTTGTTACTACCATGTTACGATATATGAATGAATGTTTAGAAATTTTATTACTTTTTTCTTCGGTTATACAACTGTTAAGAAATTATGGTCGGTTACCAGATATCAATATGTTGGGAAATGTTATAAGTTTTTATCGTCGATACTATACACAAGTATTAAAAAATGTTATTATTTTTATCATCATTTACTAGTTACTTACTAGTCAGTTACTATTAAAAAATATTACGACGCAACACTATTAAGAAATGTTAGTAATGGTTGGTTATCGCATTATCACAGTACCACATATAAAGGAAATGTCATAAGTTTTTTGGACCGGTAGCACAAGTGTTAGAAAATGCTGAAAAATGTTAGAAAATTTTGTAAAATATTATAACTGGACAATGATTACAATAGGATAAAAAAAAAAGATTACATATCCCACAATTCATATCTTCTGAGATGTTCATATATATGCTTCACTTCAAATATCAAAAAGATTAACAACAAAACACCACCTTCATGTCAATCTATTAATTCATAAAAAGAAGCAGTGAGATGAATATAATATAATGGTACATCTAAAAAATAGTTATAAATAAAAATATTACCTTTGATAGAGTATGTCAATCGATTGATAAAATAAAAATAAAATAAAAATAACTAGTGAGATGAATATAATATAATGGTAATGTTATAAATAGTTATAAAAAAAATATTACCTTTTGGTGAGTCAGTGATGATGATGATTGTTGATTTCTATGTACATTTCCAACATCTGGTATTCGAGAAGGTAAAAATATAAATAATTTGGATTATTATTGAAAAGTAAAAGTGAAATCAGTAAGATTGTTGTGAAACAGAAAAATAACATTCATACCTGGACACTAGCAATAAGTTTTGCTTCATTAACCATGCGTTTTCCTTTTTTTTAAATCCAACATGTTGGGTCGCTAAAAAAATTAAAAATGGATAAGAACTACTTATCTCACAATAAAATGATTTGTTTTTAAACCAAACATAACCTGGGATAACATCTTTGGATGATTGGGTTTCTTTAGAGTGAAGTTGTTTTTGGGATGGCTGTGATTCTTTGTGATCAGTAACAATACTCATCATTCGTTTAGTTCTTCCTATATTGAGCTAAGAAAATTTAGAATGAGATTTTGGATAAGTCACAAACTTTGAGTTTTTAAAGAAGAAGAGCTTATTAAGAAAGGAGAGGTTTTGAAGGGAAAGAGAGTTTGTGGGAAATGATTTATGATATATTTAGTTTAGCCGCTCAAATAAATTTTTAAAAACCCGCCACTTAAAATATATTTGGTTTAACCGCTCAAATAAATTTTTAGAAGCCACTTTTTTATCTTTTGTGAATTTAATTTTATCTTACTTTACCGTTTTTTTACTATTATATCATCAATTTTATTTTGTATTTTTTGTTTTTCGTATTTTTGTTTTTGTTACAACCTTGTTAATGTATTACAATATTGTTACTACATTGTTACTATATTGTTACTACAGTATAATAAATAAATACTCTAAATTTTAAATTATTACATTATTTAAATTAATAATATTAATTATATCATTATTATACTTAATTCATATTTGAAATTTTTTATACAATGTATATGTGAAAATTTTTATATAATAAAAAAAGCAAAAACATGGCATGTGTGGGCCAACATGGGCGCTCGGCCATGCCAGCACAAGCGCCTGCCCATGCATGCCACCGCACGCATGCAACCTTCCATGCGGGCATCCGGCAATGCCAGCATGGGAGCCCGCGCATGCGCGCCCATGCAAGCTCATGCGACATTATTACTGCTTACTATCTACTTACTACCTACTTACTACTTATAAATTTTTGAGGGAAAGAGATTTGTTGAGAACGATTTTTTATATATTTGATTTAGGGGCTCAAATAAATTTTAGAACCGCTATTTTTTCCCGCTTTTTGTAAGTTTAATTTCATTTTCTGTATTTGTACTTTTGTTTTTGTTACAATATTGTAAAATCTACCTTTTTACCCTTAATATTATATTACAATAAATAATAATCCTAAATTTATATCATTACATTATTTAAATAATAACCCTAAATTTATATCATTACATTAAAATTTAGGATTTGTTTTCACTTCCGAAATGGTCACTTCCCAAAGGTGGTAAGAGAGTTGTAAGAGAATAATATAAGTCATTACTATCCACTAGTAACATCCTTCTCACCCACTAAAGTCATTACTATCCACTAATTATGCTAAATAATATAAGTCACTATTATCCACTAACAATTATACTGGATCAATTGTGTCGAAAAATATTTAAGCTGCCAAGACAAAATTAATGTTACTCGCCAAAGATAAAAATTTATGTTATATTGGATAGATATAGAAGGTTAAAGTAACCAATCTATCCCCTCATGTCTTTAGGTTTAGGTGTTCTCCTAAATAGGTTACCATAATCCAACTTATTTTGTCAAAACATGACATCATCTTCTAATCATCGACAATGAATTTTATACGAAATTTATAGTAAGATATTTGATATTATAGTAATTGTTTTAGGTTGTTTTCAAGGTATTTGATTTTATAGTTATCATTCACGTATCACAAACTTACTACTTTATAAACTTAGTTACCTACTTACCACTCACTTACCTTACTACTACCTACTACTTCTTATCATTATCACATATTTTCTAAATTACCACTATCATAATTTTACTTATCATAAATTTATCAGAACCAGAGTATTTTTAAATATAAAGATATATTATAAAAAATAATAATATAGAGGTTAGTATAAATAGATTTATACTATTGTCACACTCAGAATCTAAAACTATAGACACTGGTACTATTCAGTTGATAATAAAAAATATTTATATTGACATCAACAAACTATGCGAAAAAACTATTACATTTATTCTCACGATAATTTTTAACCATCACATGATTCATTTGCAGATTTACATAATCACCAACGTACATGAACCAACTTCTCATTTAATGTGGATGAACCAATGAATTATTTCATAATGCCAAAAAACCAATATATTCAAATCAAAGTATGCTAATAATTTTAAATAATGTTACATGTGAAATATTAGTGGTTGAGATAGAGTTGGAGTTGGTGATAGGATGTGTGAAAGTTGTATGCATAGAAATTGTGTGGAGTGTGGAAATGTGAGAGATTAAATTTAGATTCATACCTTTATAATTGTAAATTGTGAAAGTTGAGAGTCGAGATAACTTAATATGAGTTTTGAATTTATCAACATAATTAATTATACCATTACATTACATTATCATATTTTTAAATTATAATATTATATTATCTTTAATGAATTCTTAAAACTATAATACTACATTATATAAATTACTAATTTCATATCATTATATTATTTAAATTAATAATATTAATAAATTTATACTGAATATAGAATATACATTATGTAGTAAGTATGTAGTAATTAAGTAGTAAGTGATTTTTTCAAGAACTTGTGACGGTATTGATTTAAAGTTTAAAAAAAATTATGACGAATTAAGAACACAATAATGAAAAAAGAGGCGGGAGAAAAAACGCCAAAGAAGGGCGGGATTTTAAAAATTTGTTTGTAAAAATGTTATATTATAAATCCTACCCCATCAAAGTTTCTCCATCCTTTCGCTATCAAAGTTTCTTCATTTTTCCTTGAAAGCTCTCCTGCATTGTACACGAAGAATCACAACAATTCCAAGAAGAAGAACAAGTTACAGTCTCAACAAGCTCAATCATCCAAAATATTATCAGATTTTAAAAATAATCATATTATTTTAATTTGATATTTAATATTAAAATATCATTTTTAATTTTTTATTTTGATCAAAGAAATGTAGAGTGTTTTGGATCAAAATGTTTGGATTCAAAGAAAGAAAATGACTCTCTCAATTAATATTTTCATTTATATTATTTATTATGTACAATTTATTATTTAATAATGATTTTACTATTTCACTGGTTTTTAATATGGTTTTTAAGAAATAAATTGACACGAAATATTGTTTTACACGTAGTTGGTGTGACATGTCTCTATGTCTTTTTTTTTTTTCTTCTGTCACTCCTATGCACTGCATGCCGGGCGCTACCACATGGATTCGAACTCTTGAATTGAACCTCAACCTCAATTGTCACAACCATCACACCACAATGTCATATGAACATGATTTTGTTTTTTTTTTTTTTATTTCTTTCTTCCTATCTATCTCAACCTCACTTTTTCCTTTTTTTTTTTTGTTTTTATCTAGTTCTCACCTTTTTATTTTTTTTCCCTTATCTCGCTCTTACTACTATTCTTTTCCTGCACCTTAGGATCATTTTTTTTCATTTTTCTAAATTTTTTTACTGCTATTTTGATATATTATTTTATTGATATTTAAATTGAATGTTATGAATGAATTATAATTTATTAATTTTATATATTTTGAATTGTGATTAAATATGTAGATTTTTTTAATTATTAATATATTATAATTTAAATTCAATACTCATTTGAAAAACAAAAAATAAGAAAAAAAACAAACGCAATTAAATTAATTAAATTAATTGGAATAGAATTAATGGAAATAAAAAATGAAAAAATATAATAGTTGAAATAGAAATAAAAATAAAATTAGATTTAGTGAAATTACATGACTTACCTACAATTACAATTACTTTCATGAAGTTACTATTTAACCCATGCTACGCGTATGAGTGCATGCCGCGTGCTGTGGCATGCACGGGCGCCCGTGCTGGCCTGGTCGGGCGCCCTCTGGGGCGCTTGCATGTGTGCATGCTGCGCACGGTGGCATGTGCGGGCTGGCATGATGACTAACTTACCACTTACTATCTACTTACCACTTACCATCTAATTATATAACACAAACTTACCACTAACTTACCACTATATATATTTACTTTCTTACTTACCAGCTATTTACCACCTGCTTACCTAACTAAAACTACTACTATCATAAATTTGCTACAACTTACCACTCAGACTATTTTCAAATATAAAAGTATATGATACAAATATGATAACAATTTTGGATTTTACAGACGTTACAATATATAGGTTGGTATAAATAAAATTTATACAAACGGTGAGAATTGAATTTAGTTTTAAAAGGCAGTGAATTTGTATGTTACATACATCTAAAACCTATAGACACAGTATTGTTAAGTAGATAATAAAAAAAATTTATATTGAGACTATTTTTAAATCGTGTCAAAAAGACTATTACATTTATTTACCATAATTTTTAACCATCACAATTAAATATGGCTTTACAGACGGTTGTGGTACCTTTACTGACAGTTGCTAAACTTTTTTTCACGGAGATTTTAGTCTGTTGGGAAAGGGTTATATTTTTCGACGGTTTTATCATAAATCGTCTCTATAAAGTATAAAAACCGCGACTAAAAGTCACCGACCCTAAAAGTTACCGTCGGCACAATGTTTTAATTTTGTAGTGAACACTTCATGTTACATTTTGATTAGAGCGCAAGTAAGTCCAATCGTAAAGAAAACACGCTATGAACTTTACAAAGGAAAAAAGCCAAATATAGCTTACTTTAAAGTTTTTGGATGCAAATGCTTTGTTTTAACAACGAAAAAGAGGTATTAGGAAAGTTTGATGCCAAAAGTGATAAAACTATCTTCTTAGGATATTTCATGACAAGTAAAGCATATAGAGTCTAAAACAAAAGAACCATGACAGTAGATGATTCAATTCATGTAGAGTTTGATGAAAAAAAAGAGACTAGCAAAAGAAATTTAGATGATGAAGAGATCACTGAGAAACTAAACGACTAAACCTCTTTGATGAAGCAAATCACCTAAAAGGGGAAACAAATGAAATCATAGTACAGGAGGAAAGAAATGAAATTCAACAGAAGCAAGAAATCAAATACCCTTATATTTGAAAGATGTAAATCCAAAAAACATAATAGGTAGCATTAGTTCACTACAAAGCCAATGTGAGTACATAGCCTTCATCTCTCAAAATGAATCTAAAATTGTGGAAGAAGTCTTAGGAGATAAATATTGGATAATGGCCATGCAAGAAAAACTAAATCAGTTTGAAAGAAAAAAAGTATAGAATCTTGTTCGTTGACCAACCAACAGATCAGTCAGTGATTGGAACCAAATGAGTCTTCAGAAATAAACTTGATGAATATGGCACAATCACAAGGAATAAATCGAGATTAGTAGTCAAATGTTACAGTCAAGAGGAAGAAATTGACTATGATGAAACTTATGTACCTGTGGCTAGATTAGAAGCAATCAAAATGCTTCTTGCCTTCTCTTGCTTTATGAATTTTAAATTTTATCAAATGAATGTTAAAAGTGTATTTTTGAATGGATATCTAAATGAAACAGTATACGTTGAACAATCACCTGGTTTTGAAGATCCAAAGTGTCCTCAATATGTTTACAAATTAACCAAACCCTTGTATGGTCTAAAACAAGCCCCTAGAGCTTGGTATGAAAGACTAAGTAACTTTTTGATTGAAAACAATTTTGAACGAGGAAAGATAGGTATCACTCTCTTTATCAAAAGGAAAGATGACAATTTCTTAATAATCCGAATATATGTAGATGACATAATCTTTGGAGGAACTAGTATAAAAATGTGTGAAGAATTTGCAATCATAATATATAGAGAATTTGAAATGAGTATGATAGAAAAATTAAATTACTTTCTTGGACTTCAAATTAAATAATCAGATGATGGAATTTTCATAAATCAATCAAAATATACAAATGGTCTAATTAAAAGATTTGGATTCATTGATTGTAAGGGAATTGCAACTCCAATAATTACAAACATAAAATTAGACAAAGATAAAAATGACAAATCAGTATGCTAAAAATGATACAGAAGCATGATGGGATCTCTACTATATCTTACTATTTCAAGATCTGACATATAATTCAGTGTATATTTTTGTGTTAGATTTCAATCAAATCCAAGAGAATCTCACTTAGTTGCAATTAAAAGAATTTTCAGATTCCTAAAAAATACCACTCACTTAGGTCTTTGGTATGATAGAAATTCAAACTTTCAGTTGCATGGGTTCTGTGATACTGATTTTGCCGGATGCAAAACAGATAGAAAAAGTACCAGTGGTACTTGCTAATTCTTTGGAAACATATTGGTATCATGGTCTTTTAAGAAATAAAGTAGTGTAGCATTGTCAACGACTGAAACTTAATATGTTTCAGCTGGACAATGTATAACACAGATACTTTAGATCAAACACCAAATGAAGGACTATAGGTTAAACTTAGATTGCATTCCAATCAAATGTGATAACACAAGTGTAATAAATCTAACAAAGAACCCAGTTCATCATTCACGAACCAAACATATAGAAGTGAGACATCACTTCATCAGAGATCATGTTCTGAAAATTGAAATTATTCTTGAGTACATTGAGACTCAAAAACAAATTGCTGACATTATCACCAAACTTTTGGATAAAAATTGATTCTGTGAACTAAGAAGAGATTTAGAAATGATAAAAATGAAGAAATAGAAGAAAAGGAATGTAAAACAGAGTCTTACAGATCTAAGAAATAACCTTCAGGTCGACCTATCTATTAAAATATGTCGACAAATTGAAAGAGTACAAAGTCATGTCGACTTGTTACACGTTAGATTCAAAAATCTTGTCGACTTGATTTCGAACCAACACTTGGAATGAAACTCAGAAGATGAAACTCAGAATATTCTAAATGAGAAGAATGCAATCAATGCATCTTCTATGTTGAGAGCTAGATGGATGAGCAATAGTGAAGAAGTATGGGTAAGGAAAGAAGGGGAAGCAAATAAGAGATAGGTTGAGGAGATTGATGATGCTGAAGAAGCCATTGAGAATGCTCCAAGAAAGGAAGAAGAATAGAGGAAGGTGAAGCTTCTAGCATCCAACCCATCACCTTAGAGATGATTTGGGGCAAGTTGTAAACCATTGAGAGGAGGCAAACCATGTTAGGTCAAATGGGTTGGTCTACAAAAATAGAACTTCAAGATGTTAAAGAGAAATTAGACTCCTTGGTCAAGGAAAAAGGAAAATCAAAGAAAGATCTTAAACCCTCAAGGTCCTATTAGCATAGGATTTTGTTATGTTCTCACTTGTTTTATCTTTACTTTTTATGCTCTTGGATTTTTCATGTGATGTGCAAACTTGCTTTTGAATGCAACTTTACAATTTCTTGTATATTTGTGCATCCACTACTAATGCATGGATAATCTGTTCTATTTCTTACTGCCCTTGATAAAGCAATATTGTTTGTATGTGTAATATATGGAGGTGTCATCTTATGTGTTGATTAGGAGTATATGTATGATGAAGAAGTATTGGAGTATAGGCAATTGTATGTTAGTATGCTTAAGTGTATATGTAGTAAAATTGTAGTATATGCATAAGCTAAATGTTGAGGAATAAATTAGAGTATTATGAGGATTGGTGTTGTTTTGCTGTCTTGGTGTCTAGTGCTAAGAAGTGAAATGGTCTCTTGCTGTCTTTTTATTTATGACAAAAAGGGGGAGAAAAGTAAAAAATGTGAAACCCTATGAGAAAGTGTGCAAATGTGAGGCTATGTGAGAAGGTTGTGCTAAGTATATGTATGAAATATGCTAAGTATAAAGTGTGCGTGAGTGTATTGTGGACTGAATATATGTAGGGAGTGTGAGTGAGCGTACTATGGATTGAATATATGTAGGGAGTGGTTGAAATGTGTGTAGTGTCGTGTGCAAAATAGTTAAGTGAAATAAGATCAAGTGTTAGACTGAGTAGGTGTGGAGTGTGCTTAGTGTGTGTGAAATGTGCAGTGCTAGACTTCCAAATGCAATGCGAAACAAAAATAAATGTCCCCCAATCTGAATACCAATAGACTAAAGTTATAGGTTAGGAGTTTTGTCATCATAAAAAAAAGGAGAATGTTGACATAGTAGAGTTTTGATGATGATAGATTGAAAGAAAGGTAGTTCAAGAAAATCAGAAAAACAACAAGAAAATTCAGAAGCCTGCAATTCATGTCGACCCGACTAGAAAACACATCAACCCATCTTTAGGTCCACCAATTGTAAGTCCTATGTCAACCAATTCATTTTATTCACACACACATCGACCTGCTTAGTTGTTCTTGTCGACCTGAGGATAGAGCTTCTATAGAAATAAAAAATCTAAACACTTCGACCCACATGAAAACACATCGACCTAAACAATGTTAGGTGGACAAATTTAGAGTGGCATGTTAACCAATTTCAAGTAGGAATAGAAATATGTCGATGTATAGTAAAGACACATCGACCTGAACTCGAGTGCCTTATATATATCACAACATAACACATCAACCTGAGCTTATAAGCTGTCGACCTACCTAAAACACAACAACCAATTCATTTCATCAAGTCCACCAATTTCAATGATAAATAGTAACACATCAACCCATAGAAACAACACATCAACCCGTTAACACTTGTCTCTGAAGCATACACATCAACCCACTATTATACTTGTTGACATATACAAAGACACATCAACCAATTTATTCATCAAGTTCACCAATTTAACTAATGAATAGTGACACATCAACCTATATGACAACACATTAACCTATTGGTGTTTATTTCTGAAATACACACATTGACCAATTATAATTCTTGTCGACCCGTAAAAATCACATCGACCAATTCTTTGTATCAGGTCTACCAATTTTTACTTGCATAGTAATATATCGATGTATACTGTAAGACCTGTAGACCTGATGTTTGTTTACTCATAAAATCACACATTAACCTGCTCTCTTTTTTGTCGACAAAGCACATACACAACGACCATTTTAATTGCACAAGTCAACCAATTCCTTAATTAAATAGTAACATGTCAATGCATACAATAGACTTGTGGACCTGACATTCATTAAGTTCTTGATATTACACATCTATTGATCACAATCTTGTTAACATGCATACACACATCGACCAATTCAAAATTGTGTCCACCTATTTTCTCTGTCTTTAATTTTTTTTTGTTTCTGTCATTTGCTCAATTCTTTAAAAAAAAAAAAAGTCATACAAATTCCATATTCAACTATTCACCCCCTCTCGTTAATAACAAAAGTCACCTTTAGTAAGAGAAAAATAGGTTTTGAAGTTAGGGTTTTTTCGTTAACTTGAGGCGATTTATATTGATGAGTTTGAAATACTTGATGATACTCTTTAGTGAGTGGTTGCACGGTTGCACTTAAATAACAAAAATATTTTTATTGAATTTTCTAAATGATTTTTGAAACATGAATTTTATATGTTTTAGTGTGTGTGTGGAATATCAAAAAGATTGAATTTGAAACACTTATGCATCCTTTATACTTTGGATGAACAAATATGCCATGTTGAGTTATTGATTTTGAATATGTTATCATGTCGACTACGAATGAGCAATTATTAAATTGATGGCACATGAAAGAGATTTCTGAATGTTTAGAAATGATGTATATGATTGGCTTGGGGGGAAGAGTCGAGACCCCAAAAATAGAATAACTAGTCATTTCCCTCCACGGAACGACCCAACGGGTGAAGTGGTGGAATTAATAGATCATAGTATGCAGTCAAGTACGTACGATGCTGTCATGGTCAAATAACATGTTGCCTAAGGATGTGGAATAGTTGGTTGCACCACCAACGAAACATTATAGCCAACACCAAGGAAAAGGGCATTTGTAAACTAAAATTTCAACAATCCCTAACGGTCCCACCCTAGGCTGTGGAAGACTTTTGTTGGGAATAATGATTTTGTTTGCCCTATGTTTGAAAATGTGAAATGGATGGATAACATAAGATTGAATCATGATGGTTAGAAAATTTATTTATAATTGAATGATTTTGAGAACAATACAATGATTTGAAATATTTGTGTTTGATATATCAACCACGCAAATCTTATTTATGTTCAATGTACACATCACTCATTGGGTATAGATACTCACCTCTCCTATTTTTAATCTTACAAAGAAAGTCTAGATGTGAATTTGTGGATTGCCTAGCACCAAAATTGAAGAAGTTGGTTTTGTTGGACTCTTTGGGTACTAGTCTTCTATTGGTTTTGAGGTATTAGTGGACACAAATGAAGATGAACTTTGTAACTATTTTGGAGACTTACTTTGTATTATGTTTATTCAGTTTGAGATTTGGATATGGTTTTGTGTACTTAAATTGAGGACCATCAATTTTTTCTTCTTTAAAATTATGTGGAAATTGTTTTTGATAAAATAGTTTACAATGATTTGGATTTGTTGAGTTGTTTTAGAAAAAAATGGATAGATATTGATGAATGTCTTGCAGTACTTAGTATGCAGGTTAGGTTTACTCATATTTTGGGGTAACACGACAGTTATTGTGTGCTCTATCTGTGGGTCAAGGCGTGATAACTTTATTGGTATTAGAATTTAGGTTTTCGATTTAAAAATATTATAAAACGTTTGAAAAATTTGTCAAATGTTTTAAAAATTCTAAATTGTTTTCAAACTATTCTGAAAAGGTTGATACTCAAAGTATTTCAAATGATTTTAAAAGTATCCTACGGGTTCTAGAAAATTAGGAATATTATTTTGGGGGGAGTTAAACACCTAGTCTAATTCATATTACATTTGTTAAGCTTAAATGTTCTTTTATAGAACCATGCCTCCTAGATGAGGAATGAGGTAGCCAAATGAGATTCTTCCTACTTCACCTCCTCAACCCGAGGCTGCATCGTCTTCATATGCGCCTCCTCCAACACCGACGCACTCGGCTCCTCCAACTAGGATCCGGGCTCCTCCTCCCTTAGCTACCCTTCAACAAGTGATGCAGTGGTGGAATGCTTACAAAGCTCAATTGCAAACCCCACATCAGACCCCAATTCCCCTACCGGTTCCTCCTTCTGGGTTTCTCCTCCTCTAACTAGAGATGAATCCCTTAGGGAATGCAGTAAGAAGTCCTACACTCGCTTTTATAGAAATCAAAAGCGAGATGAATTTTTAAGATTGGTGCAAGGAAATAAAATGGTGACCGTATATGAGATAGAGTTTAGAGAGCTATCTATATATGTTGCGGAGATCATCACTCCGAAGAGTCCTTGTGTGCTAAGTTTAAAGTGGGCTTAAATTTGAATATAAGGAAGAAGATGTTGGTGACTGCAGCCCATACATATAAGGATATGTTACAATTGGCCTTGTGGGCCAAGAAAATTATGGTTGAGTTATGGAAAGTTAGAGACAGACATGGCAAGAAAAAGAATTTCGAATTCACTTCCAGCCAAGACTCCAAGAAGAATAGGAACAAGAGGGCCTATAACAATGCATCTATTTTTGGATTTGTTGATTCTCCATAAGGCCAACAATCATCTCAGTTTGGTGATCCCATAGCTAGTTCCACCTTTGAAATTAAAACAGTGAGGAGTAAAGACCGTTGCCCAAATTGCAAAAACTTTCACTTAGGGATTTGTAGGGTACCACGTAGATGCTACCGATGTGGGAAGGAAGGACATCTCTGCAATGTCTCCCCTGAATTAGGCCCAAGCCAACATGGAGGCCAGTTGAGCTGAGACTACTCGAGTGGCTCACTGAGTGGTCAATCAAACATGCCTATACCATTGGTTAGTACTGCTCCACAGATGGAAACCGGAAGCAATATAGTGGCTGCTCCTCCTCAACATTCCCAACCAAGAACTTAAATGAGAATATACATGGTGACTAATGAGGAGATCCAGATCAATCCGGATATAGCTACATGTACCTTTTCTTAAGGGTTGATGATTTGGAAATCATGATATGAATGCCACATAGCTTATGACGTTGAGGGAAATTAGCGGTAGATGATTTTGGGTTGCTTAGAGTAGGAAGAAAGTTTGTTGGAAAAAGGTTAGGGGTATTAAGAGAGAAAATGTACATTTCTAAAAAAGATTATCAGTTGGTGGCACATTTCTAAGAGAAAGTGAAAATTTTGCGCAACACAGGAGGTACCAAGCATAAATGAGATTTTAAATTAATTTGACTTCCTAATCAAACTAGGAAAGGGATAAATATAAGTTTGCAGTGAACACTACTTTTCCGTTTGTAGGTTCTTCAATTGGTCTTAGGGAGTTTAGTCTTTGTCAGGCTTTTCTTACAAGTGTGCCGATAGTTGTTTATACAAATTTATTTCAATTTGTAGAATCATTTTACACCTAATGAAATAGTTTCTAATACTATAGTTCAACATCTCATTTTGAACTTAATGTTTAGCTAAACCCTAGAAGATTCAAGTAAATCACCAATTGTTTAGGAGATGCTTATGTTCAATCTGAACCCTGAGGATTGGGAGGTACATCGAGGTCCCGAGGAGAAAAATTTTGAGAATGTTCTTTCAATGAAACTGAAATTTTCAAACAACCCCAATGATGTCACATGTAAATTTGGTTAAGCATAAATTTATTGATTTTGAAGAGCATGTTATTAGTGTTACATGATTTTTTGAGGTTTGCTAATAGCATCGATCATTGAATGGTAGAGATAAATTGATGAACCAATCATGAGTATTAGTTTTATGCATTGAATTATGGAAATTGTGGATATTACTATGTGATGAATATGTAAGTTTTGTTGATGATTGTATATGATTTGGTTTAACGCAATAATATAGGAGTCATAGAGGGAATGCGTAATATAAAGTTTGACTACTCATCACTTAGTTGTTTATATTAATAGGTTTAATGTACAAGTTTTGCTAGGCATGCCAACAGACCCTTGATCCCACTTGACATGATTTACTAGTGATTAAACCTTTGGGTGAGCAAATATTGAGAAGTGGGCTGAAGAGACTGTGACGTACGGGTAGGTGTAATGACTCTTGATGTGAACCTAATTCTGTTAAAAATGAGGGACATTGGATTATGTTTTAGAAAGTTGAAAAGATATTTGTAGTTTTGGCAAAAAATAAATGGAGAGAAAGTAGGTGTTTATAAGGGAGAAGATATCATTTTAGGGTTTAAATTTATAGAGATAAATTTATTTAGAAAAGTATTGTATTGTGTCACACTTACTAGAAGCTCCGACTTCTTTAACAATGGGAGAGATGAACCAGATATGGGAAGTAAAGTGGAAGAAAACAAATTAGTTGCATTAAAGGCAAGGATCAAAAGATATTTGACAAAAATTAGAATATTAAAATGTATTGAGAAAATTACGTGGATAATTTATTCAGATACTAATTCCATGTGACTCAAATAATTCTTGTAAAATGAAGAGATTTTGGGTTGTCAGGAGAATTATAATGAATAAATTGCAAAGAAGTTTTGAAACAAGATGAGAATGAATAGGAGTACATAACATGTGTAGCTTGAAATTTGAAAATATTTGGGTGATTAAATTGACAATGTGGTTAACAAATCCATATATTATAATAGCTTGAACTAGCAGCCAGGACATGATAGTTGGACATTTCGGGAGAAATAAATACCTTTGAGACCTCTGCTAAAACCCTATACATTTTATTCTAAATTTTTTGGGTGACCACCTTTTTTAATGGACTCAATTAGTTGACAACCAAATGGCAATAATTTGGGAAAAATGTGAGAAGTGAATGGATAGCTATGAGAAGTGATTTTCTGGTTGATGGTTTGAATATGTTTTGTTACTCCAGAGTAACACACTATGAAATACAAAATTGAGATAGTTTGATATTTGAATATGATCTATGTGGTTTAATTTCAGTTGTCTTAGACTAGCCTCCCATGGTCTTGAGGTTCCTCCAATGGGGTTGAGGGAAGACTTGAATTTTAGAGTCCAACTAGTAGTTATTCTAAAGAAGCAAGACAAGAAATTGAGAAATAAACAGATTCCAATTTTAAAGGTTTTATGAAAAAATAACCATATTAAAGAGATGACTTGGAAACTTGAGGAGATGATGAGGAACCAATACTCCCTAACTGTTTGAGAAATAATAATGTCATAAAATTTTAAAACAAAATTTTCTTTTGGGGGGGTAGCAATTGTAATATCAGAAAATTCTAATTATATAGTTGACACTAAAAAGGGACTATTTGAGATTTTTATACTTTTATGAAATGTAAAAAATAATTAATTTTTAATGTACATGTGGATTATACCCTTTGGATTGCACCAAAAAAAAAAAAGTTCCTTAGATTCACGGTTGATTGGGTTTTAATTTTTAAGTATTTTATTATTGGAGTGGTTGGTACTCAGTAGAATTTGAATTATATTCGGTGTCGATACTTACACCACATATTGAATGAGTTCTATATCGACACAAGGGGATTGCATGTCCAGTAGACTTGAGTTGACACAACCCTCTTTGTGTCAGACACGAGCACTCTTGTGTTGGATACCAACACCCTTATGTCGACACAACCCTTGTGTTGGACACCAACTCTTTTGTATCAACACAACCTTATTTGTGTCGACACAAATATCCTTGTGTTGGATAGTCACCCCTTGGTGTTGGACACTTATCCCTTGGTGTTGAACAAACACTCTAGTGTTGGATACTTACGCCTCAGTGTTGGATACAAACACTTTAGTTGGACATAATCTCACTTGCGTTGATACAATCCCACTTATTAGGGGTGAGCATTTGGTTAAACTATAGCCGAAATGATTAAATTAAAACAACCGATTTAATTCGGTTATACAATTTTCATAACCATAAGATAACTGAAAAAATTAAAAACTGATCAGTTATTTAACCAAATTAGGTAGTTAATTCGATTCGATTATTTAAATTAACAAAATTATTAAAATTTTTTACTATATATTATTTATATCAACTTATCGCTATAAAATGTAATTTTAAAATTTAAAATTCACATATAACTTCAATTTACTAAATGTAATTTTGTAAATTTCAAACAAAATAATAAAATATGAAAATTTTAAACTATTTCTACTATTTTATTAATAGTTCATGAAACAAAAAAATATAAATAATATTGCATTAATTTTCAATAAAACAAATTTCAAAATAAAATAGAAAGGTTAAATTAAAAACTGAAAATTGAAAAATTTTCATTAATTATACACTCTATTTTTTAGATTTTTTCTCTTTCAAAATAGTGACATTGGAAATAGGAAGGTCAAATCAAAATGTAAAAATTGAAAATTTTCATTATTTTTGTACTCTTCTTTTTAGATTTTTTTGAATATTGAAAAATTTTCACTATTTTTACACTTTTCTTTTGAGATTTTTTTCTTTTTTAAAATAATCATATCGGAAATAGAAATATCAAATCAAAATGTGAGAATTAAATATTGTGCCCTCACTTTTTTATGTTTTTTCTCTTTTAAAATTTTTTTTTAATTATGATATTATTTCTTTTAAATTTTAATTATAATTTTATAATAATATTTATATAAATAAAATTATCTAAAAAATATATAATATTTTTAATTAATTCGATTAATTTAGTTTTATTCAAAATCAAACCGAATACCTACTAAACCACCTAAAATATAAAAAAAAAAAACAGTTTCAATAAAATGATTTTTTCGGTTTTAACCGAATAGTGCTCACCCCTACCACTTATGTTGATAGTGTTGGACCTAACTCCACTTATGTCGACACAATTCATCTTCTGTTGACACAAACACACTTATGTTGATAGTATTGGACATGAACACTCTGGTGTTGGACACAAATATTGTCGACGCTTGTAAATTGTTGTCGACAACATCCAATTTCCTCTAACTTGCAATCTTGACAGTATCGAACCTAAGCACTCCAAGCCTCCAAAAAGACTTGTTACCACCATGCCACTCAAAGAACTTAAACATAATATACCCAATTTATATTATATCCATATTTTTGAATATTTGAAATTTTTAATATTTCAAATTCATTTTCTATATATTTGCAATTTTCATTTCAACCTCCGCTACTTATCACCGAACACATCTTCTTCTACAAATAAAACTCTAAGTACTTAAACTCATTAGTTTAACCTTCCAATAACCCAAGAGACCATATGGAACACTTGTGCAATTTAGAAGTGATGGAGGGCAATTAAGCAAATAATAAAAATGGGTTTGGGAATAAAAGGAGGAGTGAGACTCCAGAACCTACAAAACACAAAATTCCATCTCTCTTTCTCTATCTCTAGACTATTCCTTTCAAATCCAATCGATTCACCACCAAAGCTTAAGATCAAATATACCAAACTACCCATCTAATACTCCAAAGTCAGATTTTAGCTTTGATTTTGGAGAAGAGCTTAAGAATCTAGATTGTCACAAAATGAGAGAATCGAAAGGCTGGTGTAAATTGAGCTAGAAGCACTCTCTGGAGATGAAATCAAGGTGTTGTGATCTTCCAATATTAAGTTTTAACTTATTTAACCACATGTCCATTTGAAGTTGGAGGATTTTAAAGTCACTTTTAGTAAGAGAAAAATGGGTTTTGAAGTTACGGTTTATTGATTGATTTGAGACGATTTATACCAATGAGTTTGGAATACTTGATGATAATCCTTAGAGGCTGGACAGAGCTAATCAGGGCAAGATTCTTGCAGTGAAGGATTTGGGAGTAACTACCCTCCCTAACACAGTGAGTGATTGCATGCTTGTACTTAAAAAAGAAAAATATTTTTATTAAATTTTCTAAATGATTATCGAAACTTGATTTTTATGTGTTTTAGTGTGTCTGGAATGTCTCAAAATTGAATTTTAAACACCTATGCATCCTTTATGTTTTGGATGAACAAATTTGCCATGTTGAGTTGTTGATATTAAATATGTTGTCATGTTGACTACTAATGAGTAATTGTTAAATCGATAGCACGTGAAAGACATTTATGAATGTTGAGAAATTGTGCATATGATTGGTTTGTTGGGAAAATCCTGGACCCCAAAAAAAGAATGACTAGTCATTTTCCTCTACGGAATGACCCGACAGGGTAACATGGTGGCATTAATAAATCATGATATGCAGCCGAGCACATGCAGTGCATTCATGGTCGAATAACACGCCGTCTAAGGGTGTAAAATAGTTGGTTATACCACCAACGAAATACCATGCCAATGCCAAGGAAATGGGCATTAGTAAACTAAAACTTCAACAATCTCTTACGATCCCACCCTAGGCCATGGTAGACTTTTGTTGAAAATAATGATTTTGGCTGCCCCATGTTTGAAAATGTGAAATTGATGAAAGCATATGAGATTGAATCATGATGGTTAGAAAATTTATTTGTAATTGAATGATTTTAAGAAGATATAATGATTTGAAATATTTAGATTTGATATATCTACTATACAAATCTTTTATGTTTAACATTCACATCATTCACTTGGTATAGTTTATACTCACCCCTCCTATTTTCAATCTTATAGAGAAATCCTAGATGTGAATTCATGAATTGCCTAGCATCGGAATTGAAGAAGCTGGTTTTGTTGAACTCGTTTGGGTACTAGTCTTCTGTTAGTTTTGAGGTATTAGTGGATCCAAATAAAGTCAAATTTTGTAACTATTTTAGAAATTTACTATGTATTATGTTTATTCGATTTGAGATTTGAATATAGTTTTGTGTACTTAAATTGAGAACTCCCTCCTTTTTCTTCTTAAAATTACGTGGAAATTGTTTTTGATAAAATAGTTTATGATGATTGGATTTGTGTGTTATTTTGGGTAAAAAATAGATAGAAAGTGATGAATGCCTTATGTATTTTGATGTATCATCAAATTATCAAAAATAAATTAACCCATTTTACTAAATATTAGTATAGACTGAATAGTGTCGTCTCCTCAATGAATGGTGGATTCACAACTTTCAAGCAAATAAAAACACGAGTGATTTGAAAATTAACTAAACTAATAATTAAAAAAATAAATAATAACTAAAGAAAAATAAATAACTCAAAATTCAAAAGAATTATATTCACCTTGACTTGGATTAATTAATCATCAATCTAGCTAGTGAATTCAACAAATCATAAATAAATTAGTTATAACCATTTAACATTTGTCGAACAACTAATCTCCGCTTACTTCATCGATAATTAAGAAAATCTTGTTTGCCATACCCCGACCCTCAGATCAAGTACACGATAACCGCTGTATTACCCCAAAATACAAGACATTCATCAATATCCATCTATTTTCTAAAACAATTCAAATAAATCAATATGCATTCATCACACAATCAAGGGATCAGCCCAGTCCGTCTCTATTCAAAATACGCATGCATAAGGCCATCCCGACCATTAAAATCCAAATACATGCACAATATCAGTTCGGCCATTCCAATCAATTCCATAGAATATAAAATAAGTCCATACTCAAGAGATTCAAACCAACTCAATAAAAAACAATTCCCAAATAAACTTTCAATTAATCAAATAGATTCTCAATATACGTATTCAAAACCAAATGAAATTTAAAGTTCAAAATTAGCAAAAATAGTATTCAAGATAGTTCTCCAAAAATAATTACAACCAATACCTCCACAAGGGTCCACTAATATCTCAAAATATAATCAAAAGAAACTGATACCTGAAAAGATTTTCAAAATATCTTTAGTCTAGCTCAAAATAGAGGGGCTAATCTTCAAATTAAACGTTCTCTTAAAAAAATAAAATGAGAGAAATGAGTATAAACAAAATTTAGTGAGTTAAATAATATATTATGTAATGAATGAGGATAGGTGTGGAAATGTCAAATAATATTCCAAAGAAAATGATTTTCATCATATTCAATTTCATAAATGTTTTGCATAAATATCAAAGTTGTCCGGCCAAATCTAGATATCACAATAAAACAATTTTTATGCATTCAAGTCATATCATAGTTTTCAAACAAGAATGAGAGTTGTCAAAAATACTTCGTTTGACAATGGTCTACCATGACTAATGGTGAATCTGCCAAAGAGTTTTCATACATTTCATATTTATCATGTGTTTCTAACCTTGGCGTTAGCTCAAGACCTCCTTGGCGGTGCAACCAAGTTAGTCCGATGGGACAAAAGATGCGTCTCTTGAGCCGACTACCTCTCCTGTCTAATAATGCCCTTATTACCTTGCCCCATCGGGTCACACCACGGTAGGGAATAACCGTAGCCACTAATAGGGGTTCAGTCTCACACCCCAAGCCAATAAATATACCATTCTATATTTAAGTAATGCAACAAATATGTTAAATTTTATTCAACTATTTCTCAAATCAAGTCTTAATCAATACATCACATAAAACATGACACATTATTCATTTACAATAATTTAGATGTATAACCATATCAAATTTACTTATAAGGATATTCCACATACAAAAATATTTCAAAACTCATTTTAAAATCATTTTAAAAATCAAGTAAAATATTTTACTCATTTAAAATATAACTTAAAATTCACTCACCTTTTGTGAGATTCAACACTCCCAATCTACAATGCAAAGCAAAGTTAATTACACCTAAACTTTCAATTGTCTCCAACTAAGGAGATAGACATAAATTTATCACATAATCATAGACTAAAACTAGGAAAAATCAATATTTATCATACAACCCAAACTTTAATTTTTCAAAATTCACAAATTCATCATCTAATTTCATCAAGCTATATCATCAATCTAGGGAAATAATTCCCGTTTCAAGATTTTCTCAAATTTTAACATTATATATATTTTAGATCTAAATTTCTAAACTTTATTATTCCAATCTCGACATAAAGTTTATATACAAGTAAAATGCATTCAAATTTAATATGAAGAAAGGAAAATTACTTTACTTGAATCACTAATTTTTTGTCTTAGTCACATTCAAACCCTAGATTTCCTCTCTCTAGAAAATCCCAAATCTCAACATAAATTCCAAGTTTATGTAAAAATAATTCAATTCCAAGTTTAAGAAAGAGTATTACACCTATTAGGACCACCAATTTCACTCCTTGTTAAATTATACCCAAATGCTAAGTTTTTCTCTCTTTAGAAATCTCGCTTCTCTTACTAGATCCAACCTCTAATGGATTTTGTTGTGAGTTTTGGAAACCTCAGTATGTGAGTTTGTTGGTAGTTTCGAAAGAAGAAGGGAGTGAGAGTGAAATGAGAGAGTGAAAAAGAGGAAGAAAAAGAAAAATATGGAGGGTAGAGCTCCTAGATGAAGCAAGGGAGGAAGAGAAAAAGGAGGAGAAGAAAAGGAAAAGAAAAAGAAATGGATTTGTGGGTGGTTATAGGGCTGGCCATCTCCTTTGTTATTTGTTTTTTTTTCTCTCTTTTTTTTGTCTTTATCGGTATTACAATTCATAACCCTCTAAAAAAAATGTTGTTCACAAAATTATACCTCAAAGAGATTGGGGTGCTGCTTTTTCATAATATCTTCGGATTTCCGAGTCTCTTATTCAATTCGATTGCTTTTGCATTGGATCTTAACAATAGGGACTTGTCTATTCTACAATCTCTTGATTTGGCGATCAAGAATAGCTATGTTTTGGACTCTGAAGCTCAAGTCTTCCCTTAGTTCTACCGGTAGAATCTCTAAAACATGCGAAGGATTCGGCAAATATTTCTTTAATATTGAAACATGGAATGCATCATGGATTTTCATCAAATCTGGAGGCAAGCTAGACGGCCACCTTTCCTATTCTCCCAAGGATCTTGAAAGGGCTAGTGTCACACCCCTTCTAAGGTGATACCTTCAAAAAGACTATGTCTCCGACCTCAAGTTTCAAAGGTCTTCTCCTTCTATTAGCATAGCTTTTTTGTATATCTTGAGCTACCTTCATTTTTTCCTAAATTACCTTCACTTTCTCTACAATTGCTTCAATTAACTCAACATTCCCAATCATCCTCTTTCCTATCTCATCCCAACATAATGGAGTTCTACATTTCCTTCCGTATAAAGCATCATAGGGTGGCATCCCAATTCTATCTTGAAAGCTATTGTTGTATGCAAATTCGATCAATAGAAGGTGCATATCCCAACTTGCTTGGAAGTCCATCACACATGCTCTAAGCATGTCTTCGAAGATCTGAATCATGCACTTCGATTGTCTGTCAATCTGAGGATGGAAAGCTATACTGAACTTTAATTTAGTCCCTAAGGCCTTTGTAGCTTAGGCCAAAATTGAGATGTAAATCGAGAATCACGATCAGATACAATCAACATCGGAACCCCTGGAGCCTCACGAAATCTCCATCATGTACATCTTAGCTAACCTCTTTAGAGAGTAAGTATTCTGAATGGGAAAGAAGTGTGTCGACTTGGTGAGTTGATCTATTATCACCCATATAGCATCGTGTCAGCTCGATATATGTGGCAATCCTACAACAAAGTCCATAGTGATGTGCTCCCATTTCTATTTGGGAATCGACAATAGTTGGAGAGTATCGACCGGCCTCTATGCTCAGGCTTGACTTGTTGTTATACTAGACACTTAGTCACAATTTCGACTATCTCCCACTTCAACCTCAACCACCAATAAGTCTTCTTGATGGTTCGGTATATCTTGGTACTCTCGGGATGCATCGCATAAGTCAAAAAGTATGTCTCTTCAAATATCGCCCTCCGAATATGCAGCTCACCATCTTAAATCCATTTCACATTTATCAGTATGCCGTCCTCCCGGATATAGAGCTCACCATCTTTACCCTTGTGAACCTACTCAACTATGCCCTTTGACTCATCATTGATTGCCTGAAGCTCCCAAACGCAGTCCATCAAGGTAGGCCTCATCTCAAATTTGGCCAAAAGTGCACCGTGCTCATAATTGGCCAAACCAACACCAAGTGCTCAGAGTCCTACCAAGTATAAGAGATAAGAACTCTCATGAGGTGCCAAAGAAGAAGAAAACTACTTGATCAATTCTAGCCACCCCTATCTCCTCAAATTTAGCTTCTTTTGAGTGAGTAAGTGCTTGAGGCTTTTGTGGTAGGTATAGATCTTGCATGTAGTCCTATATAAGTAATGTCGCTATATCTTCAAAACGAAAATGATCGCGGCCAACTCTATGTCATGAGTAGGATAGTTTAACTTATGCTTCTTTAATTGCCAAGAGGCATAAGAAATCACTTTATCTTCTTGCATCAAAACACATCCCAAGCCTTCTCTGCTAGCATCACTAAAGACAACATAATCACTACCACCAGTAGGGAGAGTAAGGATGGGAGCGGATGTCAACCTCCACTTGAGTTCTTGGAAGCTATTCTCATACTTATCATCCCACTGACTCCCCTCCGAGTCAAGTTAGATTGTAGAGCAATGATCTTGGAGAACACCTCAACAAATCTCCGATACTACCCCACTAATCCGAGGAAACTTCTCACCTCGATGACATTTTTGGGTTGCTCCCACTTTAATATGACTTCCACTTTCATTGGATCAACAAATATCTCATCCCTAGATATCACATGCTCCAAAAAACCGATCTTCATAGCCAAAATTCACACTTAGAGAACTTAGTGTACAACTCCTTTTCCTGAAGAGTTGGCAACACTATGCAAAAATGCTCAGAGTACTACTTATCATTCTTAGAATATACCTGGATGTCATCTATGAATACAACGATGAACTTGTCCAAATAAGAGTGGAATACCCTATTCATTAAGTCTATGAATGTCACCATAAGGGCATTACCATAAACTCGTAGTGGCTATACTGCATTCTAAACGTGATCTTTTGAATATCACCATCCTTTATCCTCAATTGATGGTACTCGGGCCTTAAATCTTTCTTCGAGAACACCAAAACCCCTAGGAGTTGATCAAACAAATTATCAATCCTTGACAAGGAATATTTGTTATTAATGGTAACCTTATTTAGTTATCAGTAGTTGACAAACAATTGGAGAGTGTCATCCTTCTTCTTCACGAATAAAACTAAAACACTATAGGGTGAGGTACTCGATCAGATAAACCCCTTGTTTAACAACTCTTGGAGTTGGACCTTCAACTATTTCAACTCCACAAGTGTCATCCTATACAAAGGGATTGAGATCAATATGATGCCAGGAACCAAATCAATGGCAAATTTAAACTCTCGAATTGGAGGCAAATCAGGCAATTCATCTGAGAAGATATTTGAGAACTCATTCACCATCGAAACATCCTTCAAGTTGGGAGCCTCAACTATGGTGTCAATGATGTGTACAAAGTAAGCTTCACATCTCTTATGCACTACCCTTCTTGTTTCCATTGTTGAAATTCTCGATAAAATCCATCGTTCACGGCAAACATAAATGAGGAACACCCCGGTCTACGAAACTCTACCTTCTTAGTGAAGCAATCCACTAAAACTCAGTGAAGGTGTAACCAATCCATATCTAGTATGGCGTCAAAGTCTCTTATTTCTAACAAAATTAAGTCTACCTTGAGAGTTGTTCTCTAATCATCACATCACAGCCCTTGTACACCGTATTCCTAACCAACTGCTCACCCAATGGAGTAATCACCAACAATTCTTCATCAAGGGGTCTCGAGGGTCTATTGGCATACTTAGCAAACCCCGCATTCACAAATGAATTATTAGAATCCATATCAATAAACACACGAGTATCAATATCAAAGATTTTTATCATACCTATTTAATATAAAATATCAAGCAATTTTTAGTTAATCTTTAAAATACATACTCTACAAATGACCCCCCTATCATGGCATTACACCACACAGTCATAAACATATCATATGTTTTCCTACAATAAGGATCCCTACTTCTAAACATGATTTTTATCACCATACTAATTACATGTATGTATATATGTAAGACTTTAGAATTTATGATTTTAGGCTTAAAGGTTATGAAGGATTTGCAGAATTCAATACCCTTTAGCCCCAAACTAGCCACGACTAAAAAATGATTCTCAGTCGCCATCGAGTAATCACTCATCGAGTGACACTCACTTAAAGAATTCTATGGGATAACTACTCAATAGCTTATCCCTTACTCAATCATCATTAATCATAGGACACTTATATCATCATGTTCAAATAACCAAGGAAAAGATTAAGGGGAGGTACATGTGACCACGATTGGGTTGACTTGAGCTTCCTCATTTGTCATGGTATCAATACTCGTCTAATTTCTTGCCTCGATGCAAATCTAGACTTCTTCTTTCCTTGACCATCTCTTACCTTCCCACTTTCTTCTACAATTTGCTAAGCCCTCAAAGCCAACTTCAAAACATCTTGGAAGGAATGGTTTTTTGTCACCGACATCTTCTCTCGAATGTTTAAGTTCAAGCCATCCTCGAAGTTAAATCTAATGTACTCCTCAGAGGCCATATCTAGAACAAAGGAGGACAGTCATCTCAACTTAGTCTCATACTCTACGACTATCTTATTGCCTTGGCAGAGCTAGAGAAACTCATTCCTTTTCAAGTTCCGATAAAAATAAGTATAATATTTCTCATCAAATTCCCGAAAGAATTTGCTCATAGAAATTGGTGCTGGAGACCTTTTTCTCAAATTATCTTACCATACACGAGCATTTTCATCTAAGAGTTTCATAGCCACCATGAGCTTCCTCTCATCATCGAGCCTCATGTTGGGCATTACTTCTTGGACTCGGCTGACCCAATTATTGGCCACCATGGCATCACAAGTTCTCAAGAATGTGTCGCATCCTAGTTGCCGAGCCTCCTTGAGCAGCTTGGATAACTCAATAGTTGATCGGTTGGTTAATGTAGCAATGAAAGTAGGAAGGGCCACCGGTGACACCTGAGGAGTCGGTGGGACGATAGGAGTAGGTGGAGGTGGAATTGGTGCTTGAGGTGAGACTTGTAAATGGATACCATATATGTTCCACCACTCCATCCATTGTTGAAGGGCATATAGTGGTGGTACTGGAATCTTGGTTGGAGGTGTCATGTGTGTAGGAACCATAGGAGACACATATGAACACGATATGACCTCGCGTTGATGAGGTGGAGTAGGAGGAATCACATTTTAAGTTCCTAATTCTCCTTCAAAGAGACATAGTTCTACAAAAAAGAAACTGTGCTTAGTATGTAAGACTTCATGAAAAACTAAATACCTAACCCCATAAAAATAAACTCAACTTTCTAGAACCTATAGGAGGCATTTTAAAAACACTCTTAAAAACACTTTGAACACCGAAATGTTAAAATAATTTGAAAATAATTGAGAACCTTTGAAAATACTTGAGAATATTTGAAAACCTCTCAAACTTTTGCAAAATAAGAGCCTAAGTTTTGATACCAATAGAATTGTCATCCATTAACCCTCGGATCGAGCACATGATAACTGCTATGCTACCCCAAAGTACAGGTAAATCTAACCTGAACACCAAGGTACCGCAAGGAATTCATTGATATCCTTCTATTTGCCAAAATAATTTAACAAATCCAAATAAACCAATATACATTCATCACACAACCAAAAGATCAGCCCGGTCCATCCCTGTTCAAAATATGCATACATATGGCCATCCCAACTATTCAAATGCAAATACATGCACAATACCAACCTAGTCATTTCAATCAATTCTATAGAATATAAAATATACCCCTACTCATGGGATACAAACCAACTCAATCAAAAACAATTCTTAAATAAAATTTCAATTAATCAAATGGGTTCTCAATATACGTATTCAAAACTAAATGAAATTTAAAGTCTAAATCAAAAAAAATAGTATTTAAGACAGTTCTCCAAAAATAGTTACAACAAATGCCTCAACAAGGGTCCACTGATACCTCAAAATATAATCAAAAGAATCTAATACCTGAAGAGATTCTTCAAAATATCTTCAATCCAGATCAAGATAGGGGCTAATCTCCAAACTAAGTGTCCTCCTAAAAAAATGAAATGAAAGGAATGAGTATAAATAATACTCGATGAGTAGAATAACATGTTATGCAAAAAATGAGGGACAAGTGTGAATATCTCAAATAATATTCCCAAAAAAATCATTTTCATCATATTCAATTTCATAAATATTCTATATAAATATCAAGGTTATTCAGTCAAATCCAGATATCAAAAATAAGTTTTATGCATCCAATTTATATCATATTTTTCAAACAAAGAACGAGGACTAGCAAAAATATTTTGTATGACAATGGTTTACTACGATCAAGGGCGAATCCACTAAAGGGTTTTCATACACATCACATTTATCAAGTGCCCCTAATCTTGGCATTGGCTCAGGACCTCCCTGACAAGACAACCAAATTAGCCCGATGGGACAAAAGAGATATCTCCCAGTCTTGACTACCTCTCTGTCTAATAAAACCCTCACCACTTTACCCCGTCAATACACACTATGAAAGGAATGACTATAGCCACAGATAAGGGTTCAAATTCATACCCCAAGCCAATAAATACACCATTCCATATTTAACAGATCCAACAAATGTGTCAAATTTAATTCAACTATTTCTCTAGTCAAGTCATACTCAATACATTGTATAAAATATGACACATTATTCATTTATAATAATTTGGATGCATAACTATAACAAATTTACGTATAGAGACATTTCACACACACAAAACAATTCAAAACTCATTTAAAATCATTTTAAAAATTAAGAAAAGTATTTTACTCATTTAAAACTAATATAAAATCGACTCATCTTTTGGGATGGTCAACACTTCTAATCCACAATCCAAAACTAAGTTAATTTTTCATAAACTTTCAATTGTATCAACATAAGACAATAGACACAAATTTATCACTTAATAACATACTAACATTAAGAAAAATCAATATTCTCCACACAATCTAAACTCTAATTTTTCAAAATTCACTAATTTATCATCTACTTTTATTAAGCCACATCATCAATCTAAGAAAATAATTTCTGTTTCAAGATTTTCTGAATTTTAACATTATATATACCTTAGATCTAAACCTGAGATTGGAATAATAAAGTTTTGGGGTTTAGACGCCCAAATTTTATTATTCTAATCTCAATATAAAGTTTATATACAAGTAAAATGCACTCAATTTTAAGATGAAGAAAAGAAAATTAACTTACTTGAATCAACAATTTTGCCTCTTAGTCACGTTAGCTTCAAACTCTAGATTTTTCTCTCTCTACAAAACCCCAAATCTCAATATAAACCCCAAGTTTATGCAAGAATAATTTTAACCAAAGTTTAAGAAGGAGTATTACCTCTATTGGGACTACCAATTTCACCATTTGTTGAATTACACCAAAACCATAAATTTTTCTCTCTTTGGAAAACTCACTTCTATCACTAGAGACAACCTCTAATGGGTTTTGTTGGGAGTTTTGGAAGCCTCAATATATGGGTTTGTTGGAAGTTTAGAGAGAAGAAGGGAGTGAGAGTGAAATAAGAGAGTCAAAGAGAGGAAGAAAAAAAAAGAAAATCGCGTGTGAAACTCTCAAGTGAAGTAGGGGAAGAAGGGAGAGGAGAAGCAAATACAAAAAAAAAAAAAAAAAGAAATGGAGCTGTAGGTGGTGGGGCTAGCCAACTCCTTTGTTATTTGTTTGTTTGTTTTTTTCTCTTCTTTTTTTTTTCTTCGTCGGTGTTGCATCGTTAATTATTTCCGTAATTAAAAGACAATCCTAGAGAAAATAGTACCATTTAGTATTCTAACAGCATTAAGACCTAAAAAAACTCAATTCTAATTAACAAACACACAAGAAAATTTATTTAAATTAAATTATCTAATTCCATGATATAGATTGGACAACTTGTGAAGCCATGAAATTATATAATGTCTTATTATATTAAAACTAAAAATCATAAACACTAGAGTATGGGAATTAAAATAAATACTTACAAAGTTTGATGGAATATATTCAATTAGATCTCACAATCATTAAGAATCAAGAGTTCAATAAACTTTCAACTAGAAAAGAAAACTAGAAACAAAATATAGAAGAAGAAAAAAAAAGAAAATAGATAAAATTCTGCAACAAATAATACAAACGTACATCATCTCTTGGAGGAATTTAATGTCTCTTTTATTGGAGTGGATCTTTTAATTTAAAAGAAAATTTTCCTAAATCTTGATAGTTACTAAAAAGAATAGTCTTACTAAAAGAAAATATTCTAATTGGTTTTAAAGAAAATAACTTCCTAAAAAATAAAAGATTATGAAAGTTGAAGTTCTAAAAAATTATCCATCAATATTAGTAGCTTATATTAATACATGTCGTAGACAGTAACTTTTTCTAATGCTTTTCTAACTAAGTATAAAAGATGATAACTTTTCATAATACTTGTGGTAATCGACGATACAGGACAGTAACTTATATTAACACATATGGTAACCCACAATAAAAACTAGTAATGTTTTCGAACGCTTTTCTAACCGATGATAAAAGACAGTAACTTTTCCTAAAACCTAAGGTAACCGATAATAAAAAACAATAATATTTCCTAACACTTGTGTAACTAATGATGAAAGTTAGTAATATTTCCTAATACATGTGATAACCAATGACATGTCTTAACAGTTATGGTAACTGACGATAAAAACAGTAACATTTCCTAACATGTGGTAGCAGACGATAAAAGACAATAACATTTCCTAACACATGTGGTAACTGATGATAAAATATAATAACTTTTCTTAACATTTATGTTAACTGATAAAAAAGATAGTAGTTTTTCCTAACACATATAGCAACTAACGATAAAAGGCAATAATTTTTATCAATATTTTTTTAACCATTAGTATAGAGCCAGGACATGCTCCAACGGCAACCAAAATCGTTGGGATAGATCTATCTCGATTGGTATATAGCCAACTAAAGGCTCATTCGTTAGAGAAGATTCTACCGATGGTTTTAATGGGTTTTGGAGACGATTTTCGTTCGTTTGGATAAGGTATTTGTTTTGTAGTGAACCAAACCTTGCTTCTACTCCCTCCTCTAAATTTGTATTATCTTGAAAGATATATATGTAATGGGATTACCTTCATCGCGTCCACCCACTTGTCTTGCCATAAATTCCATTATTAGTTTGTGAACAATGCCTGCTTCAACTTTTATAATAAACTAGAATATTGATTTATTGATATTTTATTGTAACAAGACTATTGCATGGCGAACATATGATGAATTCCTATCTTTGATCTATATAAAACAATATATGCTTTGATTTTGTTAACTAAAATGTATTTTGAGGATAATTAAATGTAAAAGAAAAATTAGAATTAATTAAATAATAATTTGAAAAATCAAAAAAAATTATCAAAACCAATTTTGTTTAAAACAAGTTGACCTGCATAGGGAAGAAGTCAACCTAGAACATAGGCCTATCTTTAATAAGAATTCGACTTGGTTATAGTACAAGTCAACGCAACAGGACTTTAAGTCGACCCAAGTTTGAGACCAAGTCGACCTAGGTTGAAAAAATTTAAAAATAATCTCTATGATGTTGACTAGGCCTCCAAAAAAATTTTACATAATTCACAAAATACATATGTCCACCTGCTAATATAAAAGCACTGTTGTCCACCTTTTTTCCCATCTATGCATTACGGCTCTAAATTAACTCATTTTTTCTATTTTTCTTTATAACTCTTATCCACCAATCCTAAAATATTAAACATCATAAAGTATAGCTATTAGTATAATATTTATTCAAAAATCAACTAGAATTATTATACTAATTTATTCCCTATCAAATTCCCCCACACCTCAACAATGCTTGTCCCCAAGCATTCCTGACAAAAGCTATTTTTTAAGCCAATCTTTTTTTTTTTCCTTTTCAAACTGCCAATCCAGCACATGTCATAAAAATCAAACCAAAAATATAATCCAAATAACAAGTATTTCATATCATTTCGCAGTAAAACAACTATTACATCTCTTAATAGCTCTTTAAGATCAAACTACAAGATTCAACAATTTTCTTTAAAAATTCACTCAAAAACACTCAAAATTAGGTAAAGGACATGTATCACTCAGATCAACATAATGAATTGGCATTACCATAAGATTACAAATATATCAAATCTTCACCACTCAAAAGTATGAAATTCATGCACCAATCAAATGGTCTTTCATTTGGTCGTAATAGGGTTAAGGCTAAAAGTAGGATAAAAGGGATATTTAAGATTGAAAGCATACCAAAGGAAATATATAATTAACTATATAATTGTTTTCAACATTAAACACTTTTGTTCCCAACAAACAACACATAAGATAAAAATTTTCTTTCTTCGTTATCCCCTTGTTCTTTTTATTCAATCTTTCTTTCTTCATTCACTTTTTCTTTTTCTTCTTTCATCTCCATGTATGAAAAGAAGCAAAATTCAACACTTTTTTTCTTCTCTTTATTTCTTTTTTTTTTTTGCTTTTTTTTTCAATCAACTACCCAAAATAGAATAGTCAAGAGAATGTCAAATGTCTTTCTTTAGAACCAAAATTTTCAATCACCATACCTCTCTTGGGGCGAACAAATAACCAAATCATTCAAGTAATTACATATACTTTTACTACAAGAGTTTGAAAAGAAAGTCAAAATAAAAGGGTAGGTGTTATGTTGAGATGGTTATAAATGAAGAAAAGGTGACGGACTCAGCTTGGTTAACTAAGAGTTTATAAAATCAAGACTGGGATTTTAACGAAAACCGAAAATGGGTTTAAATCTAGGTGTTTTTATTATTTTAATGCATGAAATTCTAAAAATATGATCTTGACATGCAAAACAAAACAAGTTCTAGAATGACCAATTCAAGTGTGACATTCACTCATTAAATAAATGATTTCAAGCATATAAAATGAATTTGTTCGTTTTAAGCTTAAAACATCACTTTTAAATAGAGTTTGTGATAAATTTTGCATATTTATCCTTCAAAGAAAACCATTGAAGAAATGAATGACCATTACAAGAACAAAAAAATCATTAATATAAGTTATCTCTCATAAATTTCCAACTCAACTAAATAACACATATCGACAAGGAAGTTCAAAATTTTTATTATTTTTTTATTTTTTACCTTAATTTTTCACCAAAATTCGTTGGCTTTACTCAAAAGACAAAAAATAAAATAAACTAACCCTAACGAAAAAATAAATAAAAACACCAAATACTCCTCCATACTTAAATCTTACATTATCCTCAATGTATACTAAGTTGAGAGAGAAAAACAAAGACAACGAACTCAAATAAAAACAAAATAAAAAAGTAAAGTTAGAATAACACTTTCCTAGGGTAGAGTAGGGAATGGTAGGTCAAATCCAACAAACCAGAAGAAACAGTTAAGGCACGGGCACATCTAAATCTTTAAATCACTTATGATTCCTTCTAAAATTGATTCATTGCATACTTCAAAACTCACGCGGGCATGCAATAAAAAAAATGAGTTGTTCTGGCCATTGTCGACTCCCAAATTTTATTCACTTATAAAATACCAACAAAATTTAAATCCAAATTGAATCAAGTAAAAATCATAAAAATATTGGGTTTTCTCCCAATAAACGCCTTTGTTTAGTGTCTTTGGCTTAACATGGTCTTCTTGGTTCATCCCTATTCAAAGATTGGTCCAATTCATTTATATTTCAACTTGATTGGCAAAAAATTCAATTTTGAATTGAAGTGAAGGACTTTTTGGCATATCATTGATTGCTTCCGAGGTAGAAGTTTGTCTTAGAAAAACTTAGCAACATTATTTGTCAAACTCTATTTAAACACAAAATCTAATTCATTTTGCACAAAATTATCATGTACAATAACGTCCACCATGTAGGGTTTTTTCATTTTTATGGCAATTTCTTTTGGATGATATGGCACTTGTTGTATTGTTTCCAAAAGTGGAATGTTCATCTTTACTTTTTGGAAAGTTTTCAAAATCTCTTTCTTTAATTGCGCCAACTTGCCAAGAAAATGTGGTGGAATCACTATCTCAATCTTTAAATTAAATTCATTACTTACCTTCTTAGTTGAAGCATCCAAAGTTGTTGACTTTTCTTTACTTTTGATCTCCTTTTTTGCTTTCACTTTTGGTATAGTATCTTGCACCTCCTTTCTACTTCTAAGGATTACGGTATTAACATTTTCCCTTGTATTGATTTCAACACGAGAAGGCAACTTCCAAGCTTAATTTCAACTTTGCTCACATCCGTCACTAATTTTGATTCTTGGGTGTTGAGATTTTGAAAACTAACCCTTGTTTCTTGATAGAATTTCTACATCTCCTACACAAAGCTTTTTACAAGATCTTCTAGGGGTGGTCCTCAGTTTTATGGGGCGGGTTGTAGCTGGAATGGTGGTTGTTCATAAGATTGTTGTGAAAATCCTTGTGGTAGAGTCTCATAACTTAGATTTGAATAGTCTCTCCAATCTTGATTATAAGTATTTAAATAGAAATCATATTTCCTTTATGGTTGGTCTGGAAATCCTCCTATGACATTGACTTGTTCATAGGGATCATCTTGAAGAGTAAGATACATATCAATTGGATAACCCATCTTTGAACAAATTCCACAAGTCTTTGCATACTGCATTTGCCCTACAACCAATTTCTCCTCAAGAGATGTTAATGCATCTAATTTTTTATCGATGGAAGAAATACTTACCTCATTGACCTTCCTTAAAATATCTTGTCTTATTCCAAATTGCTCTGCATTGGCTACCATGTTAGATATTAAATTCCTTGGTTCCTTGAGTGTTTTATTTATCAATGCACCTCCACTAGCAGCATCAATCATATTCCTATCTATAGGTATGAGTCTTTCACAAAAATATTGAATAAGCAATTGTTTTGGAATTTAGTATGAGGGACAACTCACACGCAATTATTTGAATCTCTTCCAATACTTATACAAAGTTTTTCCATTATATTGCCTTATACCACATATCTCCTTTCTAATCATGACTACATGAGATGTTGGGAAAAATATTTCTAAAAACAACTATTTGCATGTCACTCCAAGTTATTTTAAGTCAATCCTTTGTTTTATCGACTAAAAAAAAAAGGAAAAACTCTTAATTTAAGTTGTTTTTCGGTTACCCCTTGCAATCTCATTGTCGAACACACAACATGGAAAATTATGTGAATTCAATATATCATAAATAAATTGGTGCCATACAACAACTGCCAAAAACTAATCTCTCCTTGTTTTGTTGATAATTAAGAGAATTTCGTTAATTATTTCCCTAATCAAATGACAATCCTAGAAAAGCTCATAAGATTTAATATTCTGATAGTATTAAGATTTAGAGAAATTCAATTCTAATTAGTGAACATATAAGCGAGTTTATTTAAATTAGATTACTTAATTCCATAACATTGATTAGACTATTTACGAAACCATGATTGTGTCATATACCACTATATTAAAACTATCAAACAATTGCGAATTTTTTATTTTAATTTATTATAAATTATTATAAAATTATTAAATATTGGTCATCTATTCAATAAACCCCTAAAAAATCATAAACACTAGAGTATGAGAATTAAAATAAATGCCTACGAAGTGTTCACGGAATATACTTAATTAGATCCCACAATCATTAAGAATTAAGATTTCAATAAATTTTCAATTAGAAAAGAAAACTAGAAACAAAATATGGAAGAAGAAAGAAAACAAGAAAATAAATAAAATTCTATAGAAAATAATACAAATGCACCTCCACTCTCGGACGAGTTAATGTCTTTTTTATATGAGTGGATCTCCTAACTTAAGAGAAAATTTTCCTAAATCTTGATAACTACTAAAAAGAAAGTCTTACTAAAAGAAAATATTCTCATTGATTTCAAAGAAAGGAACTTCGTAAATGATAAAAAACTATGAAAGTTGAATTTCTGAAAAAAAAAAAACTATCTCTAAATATTAAGAATAAGTCAATATAGCAAAAATTTTCAATACTTCTAAATCAAACTCAAATTTGACTTGAAATTACATGCAAATAGAGAGAAATGATATTGACTCGGCCACCAAAAATGATGGTGAGTGAAGGACTTCTTGTATAGATGATTGGTATTAATTCAGCCAAAATAAATTTCTCATACTTCAAACAATATGAATAAAATGCAAGTAGTGTCGTATCCACAAGCAGCGGCGTATTTATTTCTTTTAAGAAAAACAAAATAAAATAAAAATAAATATGGGGGTTGAGTTTAACTAAACTAATAAATTAATCAAACAAAAGAAATAATTGATTAAAAATAAATAACTAAACAACCCAAAATTTAAAGAAAAAAATTCAACGAGTAATCAATTTCTAGTTAAAGGAATTATATCTACTTTGATTTCATATGATTGATTATCAATTTACCTAAAAATTTCAACAATTATTAATAAATTAGTTATACTAGCTCTATAAACGACGAACAATCAATCTCTCTTTATTTTATCGATAATTAAGAAAAGTTTTTTAATTATTTCTTTAACTGAAAGACAACCCTAAAGAATCTCTTAGCATTTAAGATTTCAATAGCATTAAAATCAAGAGAAATCCAATTCCAATTAACAAACATATAACGGGTTTATTTAAATTAAATTATTCAATTCCATAACATAAATTAGACTATTAACAAAGACTTATATTTATGTCATTCACCACTAAATTAAAACAAACAAACAATTACGAATTTGTCATTTTAATTGGTTGTAGATTATTTTAGTATTATTAAATATTTGTCACTATTTAATAAACTCTAGAAAATCATGATCCACGAAGTGTAAGAATTAAATAAATACGTATGATATATTAAATTAATATACTTAATTAGATCTCACAATCATTGAAAGTCAAAGTTTTAATAAACCTTCAACTAGAAAAGAATTTAGAATTAATTCATGAATAAATAAAACTCACAAATTAATTTTTCTGCTACTAAAAAGAATGTGAACTACAAGTAAAAATATGATTTTCCTGGCTACTGCCTTTCCTCCTCTATTATGTGTCTTGCCATGTCTAGAAATAAAGAGATATATATATCCCTAAAACTGCCGACTGCAAATCTAAACAAGATGGAATATCCCTATTTTTCACCTTAGAAAAATATTCAAATTGTTTTCTAAGAAAGGATAAAACTCTTTAAAGGATAATATTCTAGAAATTTCAAATAAAAGAAAATCCCAAAAAAATAGAATATCTTGAGATTTACATTTTCCAAAAATTCACATCTCTACATATTAGGAAAAGAATAAAAATCTTCAAAATCTTCAAATCTATCCTGAATCCTTCTTTTGAAGGTGCCATTAGAAATGTAACTTGCTACAGTAACTCTTCAAAATCTTGAACTGTCCCTTGAAATCAGCGTGCTCACGTGCTAATGAAAAAGTATTGTTATTCAAATTTTATTCCTTGCATAAGAACTCCAATTTAGTCCATTTTTCTCCACTTTTCTCTATGCATTTCTTCCATCGAGTCTAGCACAACAATCACCACAAATTAGTATAATATTTTCTAAAAAATAATGCAAACATGAATCACAAATACTACACTCATTTTATTCCTATCAATGGAGCTCCAATGATGATGGTGTAATGCATAGCCTAGTGTTTGACCTTCACTGCTTCCTATAGTGAATTAGTAGTTGGTCATTCCATAGGTAGGCTTAGATACAATTTTCCAACTCAGTGAATCATCAGCTGCTAGGATTTGTTCTGGTTCGTCTATGCTCAAATATGGGAGGATCTTGATATTGATTGACCGACTAGTGGTGACCAAGTCCAAACTGGCAAGTTTGGATAGCATGTCGGCTTTAGCATTCTCAGATCTAGGAATTTGTTGCACATCGACTTTGTGGAACTTGCTCATTTCTTCTTGGAGTTTAGTAAGGTACTTCACCATCATTAGCTCTTTAGTTTTGTATGTCCCTTCGATTTGCTTGACCATGAGCTGGCTATCGATGAAGACCCAAATGTCTTTGGCTCCCAATGATGCCACTATGCCTTTTCCATTAAGAGTAATTCGCATTCATCCTAGTTGTTAGTGGCTTGAAAATCGAAGCAAAGTGCATACACTACTTTGAAATCGTCGAGACCTATTAAGATAAGTCCAGTGCTACTTCTTGATGATTTGGAGGACCCGTCTACATGCAAAGTCTATGTTGGTGGTAGGCACCCTTCTGAGTTGTTGATGACTTGTTTTTCAAGGCTTGGGAACATGCATTCAAAACTAAAGTCGGTTAGGGATAGGCATTTAATGGCAGGTCTCGATTGATATTCGATGTCAAATTCATCAAGGTCAATACACCATCTGATGAGCCGACCTGAGGTGTGCCTGAGCGAATGTCAGCCGAGTGGTTATGACGAGAGCGAATGCCGCATTCTCGATAGTCCTATAATTAATTTCTGACCCCTAGAGGACCTGCTAACATAATATACTGGCTTTTGCATGACGAAATCCTATGTTACAAGTGTAAAGCAAAGGGCTCAATCATATATAGATAAATAGAGATAGAGTTTCTTACCAGGGATAGGCCAAGAGAGTAAAGGAGGAGATTAGAGGAGCTTTTCAAAAGTCATCTAGTACTCTATCGTCTATACAAATTTTTTAGACTTCTTTAAGGTGTTGAAGAAGGGTTTGTATTTTTCTTCTACCTTCAACATGAATCGGCTCAAAGCCGCAATCCGTCCCATTGCATCTCTTTCAATGTCCTAGGCGGTGCCATGTTTAGGATGCCTTGAATCTTCTTTGAGTTAGCCTCAATTCCCTAGTTGGTGATCAAGAAGTCTAGAAATTTAACTGATGTAATCCCAAAAGTACACTTGGCTAGATTTAACTTCATATTGTAACATTTTAATGTCTAAAATGTCTCTTCGAGATCTATTACGTGGTCCTTCAAGATAGTGGTCTTTGTTAACTAGCTGTTGGAAAGTTGTTCCCGCATTTTTCAAGCCGAATGGCATAACCTTATAATAGTAGGTTTCGAACTCCGTGATGAAACTTGTTTTTTTCTCATCTTTTTGGGCTATGCATACCTGGTTGTAGTCAGAGTATGCAACCATGAAACTTAAAAGTTGGTGGCTTAATGAGTTGTGTACTAGTATATCGATGTTGGGGAGTGGATAACTGTCCTTTGGGCATGCCTTGTTGAGTTCCACGGAATCGACACACATTTTCCACTTGTCATTCATCTTTTTCACCATGACCATAGATATTTCACTTCTCTAATGAAGTTCACTGCTAAGAGTTTTTATATTTCTTCTTGTATTGCTCACTGGCATTCTAGTGCAAACACTTGCTTCTTCTGCTTCACAGGCTTACGACTTGCATCCACCGTCAGTTTATGAACGATCACCAAGGTCGGATTCCCGGCATGTCTTCGAGGGACTACGCAAAGACTTTAGAGTGTCATCATAGGCATTCGGTGATGGCCTCTTAGAGGGCATCGCAGGTAGGCTTCAATTTGTACAGTTTAGCTAGGTACATTTGTAATGGGGATCTCGATCACCTCTTCACCAGGTTTGGGTTTGGCGACCTGTTCGATGTTACCTCTGAGGGTTTTTATCAAGAGATTCTTCTTTTCCTCCTCTGAGATAGAGGCGATTTGTGGGTTAGGATCGCAATTCAGTGTTGCATTACCAAGAGACATTCTAAATTTGATCTTCATATGCTTGGCGCTTGACAAGGCTTCTAATCCGTCCAAACTAGGTCAGCCTAGGGTTGCGTCATAAAGAGATAAAGTTTGACTACACTAAAAGCGTTTGTAATGGAAGTGTGGTTAGGGGTTACTCCTAAGGTTACTGGGAGCGAGAAAATCCTCTCGGGGTATAACCACTCATCAAAGAGCCCCTTTAAATATCCAATGCAAGGCTAAAGATGCACTCGACTGAGGCCCATGTGTTGAAAGATGTTCTAATAGAGAATATCACAACTCACCTTTTAGTCAACAAAAACTCTTTTCATGAGATATTGGCTTATCTTGGCAGTAATGACCAGTGGGTTATGACGATTCAGATTGACCCCTAGGTCATCATCATCAAAACCAATCGTCGATCTTCTTCTCTTTAGCGACATGGTGATAGGAGAAGTAATAAAATAGGTGAAAAATTTTTTATCAGAAAATCTATCTATTTTCTACAGAAGGCGTCAATCTATAGGAAGTGAGTTTTGATCCATAGACAACTGCTCCAGTGACCTGAATGGGGAATCAATGCAACTAAATCTTTAGGAGCATCTGTGAATGATGAGACCTATAAATACCGTCGGAGGTGGCTCCAATGGAAGAGGTTCCGAAACTCAAGTAAAAAAAAACGGTGAGAAAAGAAAGAGAAATAGACTGAGTGAGCCATAAAATAGCTCTATGTTGCCTCTGTATGGAGGGTGTAGAGTCATTGAACATATCTGGTGGTTTGTCTGTGCTTAGAATATATAGCATATGCACGCACGGTAAGTCCCATTTACATTTAGGGTTAAAAACCATAGTTTTCTTGTAGAGAGATTATTAAGAATTTTATGAGATTACATGGACTATAGGCAAAGATTTTTTGAAGATTTAGAATCCTATTGATCAAGGGAAGTTTGAACTATCATGGAGATTCCCTATCTTGTTGAGAAAGACTACAAAGATTCCTTTCCTTATTAGGAAAGATTACTCCTGACATTAGGAGAGATTCAAATATTAAGTAATCGTGATCTAGATTTTTCAAGCATTGTCTATCCGAAGGCTTTCTGGTAATCGCCAAGATGATAAGACCGAGAGGTGAATAAGTATCTTACCCCGAGAGGGTTTAGCTGAGATGATCAATAGATATAAACAAGAGAGCTTGATCAAGTGGGTATTCAACCGATTATGTATTCGATCATTCATGGATATTGTGATTATGGCCTAATGGGAATGGTAACTTCTGAGTTTTGTGGTAGTAGACCATTAGACCATATACCATCATATCGAAAGGGTCAAGATGAAGTGGTTTTTACCTTCCAAGTGAACATTAGTGAGCTTCGAGGGTTTTGCCGATCTATTGACCACAATGAAATTTTGTCTATATGATCTTAAATCTTCTTCAAGAAATGGGGTGGTGAGACATCGGACACGACAGGCAAGCATACAAAAAGTCTAGTACCATAATTTTATTTTCCAAGCGGTTGTAATCGTCTGACAGGTAATAGCCAATGAAAAAGTTCCGACACCAAAACCAGAATTTAGACCCTAAATATACATGAAGCAAGAAATGGAAGAGTAAGTTGTGGGAAATTACAAGGAAAGAAGAAGCTAGCCTATCTTTGGGTTTAGCCTAAGATGTCACAATTTTCTTCACAACCATGTAATACCTACCTACCACATCGGCCTTGACCAAGTCTCCCACGGTGCCAATCTCTCACTCTTTGTTTCTTATGTCTCTAAATGAAACTTGATGCTAATAGAAGAATAGCTTTTTTTTTATTTGTCAGCTAAAATTATTTTTATTTATTTGTTTGCTCAACTTCCCATTAGAAGATTTAACACTATAAAAAAAAAAAACAACTTATTTGCTTGTAGCTATTTTTTTATCGGTGCCAATGTCAATGTTTATGTTTGGTAGAGAATATAGTAAAGAATGAAAATCAAATCAATTTGTGTAACCTAATATCACTTGTAGGAAAAAAGAAAAAAGGGAAAGCAACTATCATATATTAGGCCAAGTACATGCTCAAATTCTTATGAAATATTGCTACTCAGTATATATTCCAAACCCCTCTTGTATACTTGTATGAGCACAACCTCAAGTCAATTTCAGTGCTAAGTGTACTATAAAAGGCAGTTTGATCCATTAGTGGTGGAATTCATTTGTAGGTAAACATGCCTACGTAGGGGAATTTACCTCAATAGTAAAAAGTTTATCTAAATTCAAATTTGAAATTAAGGGATAATGGATGGTTAACTTATTATCCCCACTTCCCCAAACTTCTCCCCAATTAACCTAGGTATGGTTTAACCCATTCTTCTTCAATTGGGATTTGTAGAACATTACACATAGAGTGGTTACATACACATGGAAGAGAACTTACCTTTGAAAAAAAAGGGGTCCAGCATAAACATATTTTCTCTAAAGAGAGATTAATTGAGGGCACAGGAAATATTCTGAGTGGGGAATTTTTACATCATTTTCATCACCGGATTTAGAGTTGCAGTATTGTGACATTACGATGATAACTCGTTGGGCGTGGTTATCATCCTGACTGTGAGATATTCGAGAAAAGTATCGTGGTTCCCGAATTGTCAATATTTAGTCACTGAGATATACCCATAAATTTAATTTTTTAATTATTCTAAAAAATCATCATACTTCTGCTTGTGACAATTAAATCTAACATTAGTATCAGAGCGATCATTAAATTTAATAAATTTTTTTTGAAACTTTTCGGGTATAAAAATGTTGGGTAAAAAAATTTAGAGCTTAGATCACAGATGAGTTTCGATCACAGATGAGTTTCATGAATTCAATTATATCACGATATTACCCATGATATCTAGGTTACAAAACTAATTTTTTCGTAATTTTTGTAGCCTAATAAGACCATGAAATATGAGGTCAAAGTTTTTAGACTTTAATAGTACCCAAAACTTAAAACCCTAGATTTGTCATGTTATAGGACAAATTGACCTTTGAAATTGATATATATGTGTTTCTAATGGTCTTATCTATATTTTAACATATATATTGTGTATTGTTGTCATCGGAAACAGGGTTTTCCAACATAGCCATGAAGGGCCAAGACTTTGGACACTTGATTCCCCAAGATTAGGGTTTGGCTCTCCCAAAAATCGAGTTAAGGATGACTTGGGAAAGTTCAATTTGATTTTCCCAACGAGATTGCCATCAAAAACTGGTCAGAGAGGCAGTTTCTCGTAGCCAGGTCGCAAGGACCTGGTTGTGGGCTCATTGGGCTAGGAAAAATGGCCCTAGACCTACGGGTGTGTATGTTACACATTTGTAGAGGCACGTCATGCAAGGGGGTTCAGGCGTGTGAATTTCATGCGCGCTAAGGTGTGTAGACTGGGTGGACAACCCAGATCGGATCTGACCTGGATCCATGTCCAACTCACATCCTTCGTAACCCAGGTGATCTGGGTTAGGCGCGTGAGGGCATGTGAAAGATACATTGTGCATCTAGTGCATGAGCCAGACTACTGTCGGTGCGTGGCAGCATGCCGCTAGCCCGTAGAGGAGAGTGGGATACCCGGCGAAGCATGGGACTCCCAGCGGTGCATCAGGTCATTCTGGATTGGATTTTTTCACTTTTTTGTGGGCTTCACATCCATTTATGTGACTATTTATAGGTTTTTGTGCATCAAATCCAAGTTCAAATAGTAAGATATGATTCTGGGTTGTGGTGTACGATATCCGTTAACTCATATACTCGTTTTGAAGTCTATACTCGAATCATTTAGGATTTATTGATTCCTAGGGTGCGTAAAATTATAAAAATAAGCATCATATATCACTAACGTCTCCCTTTTCTATGTAACAAAGACAATTGTTGCAACAAATACTGTAGTGTTAGATCTCGTGAAGGGAGACAAACTGAACGATGACAATTATGTGATTTAGCATTAGAAGGTTTAGTTTGTATTTAAGGAACAAAAACTTACAGAGGTTCTACAGCATGAGATGAAGGACTAGCCCGAGAAGGGTACCACACCTTAAGTGAAACAGGATCATGAGGAGTTTCATGCATGGAAGAGAAAGGATGACCAGGTTAGGGCAATCCTTCTGAGTAGCTTGCACGACGATATGTCCCTATTTATGAGCAATATCCTAATGTGATGCTGGTGTGGCATGCTCTCAAAAAATATTTTGGCTCCCGGTTAACTCCTAAGTTGAGAATGATGACCTATAAGTTTATTACCTATAAGAAGAGGCTAAATCATGGCACGAAACAGCATCTCATGCATATGTCGAGTATGATTACCTGCTTGAAGAATATGAAAGAGCCACTATCAAATGAGATTTAGGTACTGGAAGTGATCCAGTCTTGACCTGACTCCTGGAGGTTGTTAAGACCTATCTCACACACACTGAGAGTATTCATACTTTCATAAATGTGAGTAGGCACTATGAACTCAAGGAGGAGCACCAGGAGGTAGATAGATTTGTTTCGGAACATACTTACATGGCAAAGTCTAGTAAGAGCTCCCGGGGTATCAAGCGCGAATGGTGCAAACATGACAAGAAAACCAGAGGCCAAGGTAAAATGAAGTCATCTGTGATGACCAATAACAATGGACAAAAGCGCAATAAGAAGGAGTTCAATAAGAGCAAGATCAAGTGCTACATATGTGGCAGGTTTGGCTATTTTGCTTTTAAGTATGGCAAGCAGAACGTATCTCCTTCTTCTTTACATGGTCTGAGTTTTGTTTCATCTATTGTAATGCTCACTGACTCCTCTCCTTTGTGGATTGTAGACTCAGGAGCTACCGACCATATAGCTCGCTATAGGAACACGTATGTGGAGTTCCATCGATTGAGTCCCCATACGAGGAGGTTATATGTGGAAAAAGGAGCATTTGTGGATGTAAGAGTGATTGGTACATACATGCTGGTGCTGTGAAGTAACCAAATCTTATATTTACATGATGTTTTGTATGCTCCCAAGATTCGGTAAAATCTTGTATCTGTAATTTGTCTTGATCGTTTAGAATATTCTATTTTGTTGGAAAACTCTAGAGTTTCTATTTCAAATGATAGTTCTTTGATATGTACTGTTTTAGTCCAAGATAGACTATATGCACTGAATGTGATTTCCTTTAATGATATTTTTCATTTATCTCCTACTTCCTTTATATCTGATAGCGTTGTTGATGATATTTCTATTTGGTATAGTAGACTTGGCCATATAGGGTAATAAAGGGTGAACCGATTAATTGCGAGTGGCCTATTGGGCCTGCTAACGAGGGCCGAGTTGCCCCTAAATTAGTTATGCCTAGCTGGCAAAGCAACAAGGAAACCATTCGGAAAGGCAATAAGAACTGGGACTCCATTGCAGTTGATCTACTCTGATATTTGTAGACCTATGAATATGAGAGCCAGAAATAAAGTCACATATTTCATTACGTTTATAAACGATTACACGTGTTTCGATTACATCTATCTATTTTTGTACAAATCTGAGGTATTGGAGTGCTTCAGGAGGTTTATCAATGAGGTTAAGAATTAGTTAAACTTGAGAGTAAAGACTCTCAGAACCAATCGAGGGTACGAGTATCTATCTGAGTAGTTCAAAGAACTCTGTTTTGAGAAGAGTATTACGAGACAGTTGACAATTCCTACGACTCCCCAGCAGAACGAAGTAGCCAAAAAAGGAATGGGACTCTGTTGGAGATGATGAGTTCTACAATGGCATAGGCCAATTTACCCATCTCTCCTTAGGGAGATGCATTATTGACTGTACCAACATCCTCAATCGTGTTCCAACAAAGTCAGTTGTCAGTACCCCATACAAGTTTTGGACAAGAAGGCTGTATGATCCTATTTTTAGAAAACATTAAAGTATGCATTTGCATTTACATTTCTTTGGAATGCACTCAAATTCTTTTGCATCACACTATGAGAGGATTTTAGAATTTTCTCTTGTTTGCGATACGTATTTCGACTTTATGTTTATAGTTTAACTAGAGGTTGAATATATTAGAATTAGCATAGACTTAGATATTTTGTAAGCTGGATAGTCTGACCATATTCTATTATTTATTCAATATCTTTTTCTACACAACTCCAAATTGTGTACGGATTTCTCCTGATAAAATTAGACTTCCGTGGCTTTAAAATGACATAGGATTCAAAGAGTTTCAAGGAGAATTGGATGTTTGGTGAATTTTTGAAATAGCATGTTCTCTGTAGAAAAACTGTTATGTTTACGGCATGACCATGGTCTATTGTTTATTGAATATCTTTTTCTACACAATTGAAAATTGAGAACGGCTTTTACTTAATGAAACTAGACTTTCGTAGCTTTAACTTGACATATGATGTGAAGATTTTCATTGAGAAATGAATTTATGGTGAATTTTCAAAGTGGCTTATTCTTTACAAAAAATCCTGTTTCTGCCTGTTTTTGTGCTGAATTTTGTTTCGATTTTGAGCTACCTTCTAGGCTGAATGAGGCCAATCTTTGAACGTAAACATTATGGCCCTATGTCTTATCTTTAAATAACCACTGGATTCACCTCAATCTAATATTTATAGAAGAAGTTATGATAGTTTTTTTATAACTGCATAAGTTATATAATTAATATCGTTTGATATGGCATTCTTTGTACAAATGGATATTGAATCCTACTATGAATCTTATGTAATCCTTGTGATGAATTGGAATCTTTGTGATTATCGCTCATGAGAATATGAAGTAATATGATGGGACATGATACACAGTAATTTCTCCGAAAGCTTTGCAAAGCCTGCGGGTGAAGTATAAGGAGTACAATTGGTATATGGAGTTCCAAAAGATTTGCAAAGCCTGCGGGTGAAGCTTGAGGAACTATAGATGTGTTATTTCTCCCTACGAGGGTTGGGATTAGAAACAAGTGAAGTATTTGAGGTGACTAACCTAAAAAGATCTAGATTTCATTTAAGAATACCGAATATTTGGCTTGCTTTCTCAGACCCTCATACACTAGTTTGGTTCGACGTTCCATACCTTTCTTTAATTATTAAGTGGAATGAAATAGTGGTTCCATAAGTATCTATCATAGTTGCTTTCTTGAGAATGTTTGTGATAATATATATCGTTGGCACTGTCTGCAAGTTTATATTACTATATGAGAATGTTGATATCTTGGTACCTATTTCCTTGCTATGCATGTCATTGGTTCCCCGTGTACTTGCTCAGCTTATGCTAACCCCAATATCCTTATTTTTAGGTAATCAGGGAGACGAGAGAGGACCGCAGGGTAGAGGCATTTGAGCCAAGGGATTTTATGCCCTACTCTTTTCGGACTTATTGTATTATTAAGGTATGTTGCTTTTGTGTTTCCTTTGGATTTGTATAAACACTTGTTATATGTAAATGAATAGTTGGAGATCAATAAGAGCCATTAATGTTATTTATTTGATATTACAAGTGATTTATATGTTTTATCAGGTTACCCCAGGTGGTTAAATAGTCATTAAATACGGGAGATCTTGCCGTGATTTTATTTGAAAAGAATAAACGATTTATTTTCTTTTAATATAAATTTTCTTCCATGTTATCACATACGGGGAGTGCGACTGTCGCAAGTCCAGACATCATATTTTAATTGGGTTAATTGTTTCTGTATTTGCATGTTTATCTCCTTTTGCTAGGGGGTGTGACGTTTGGATAACGGGTCATCACAAAGGCAGCCTAACCTTAGCCACTTGAAGCCATGAGGTTGTGCCACATATGTTCACGATTTCTCATATCTACATGGCAAGTTAGGCCCACAGGACAAAACTATATCTTTATAAGATATTCTAAACATTACAAGGGACATGTGTTCCTAGATGAGTATACGAACAGCACAATCATTGAGATTCAGTCTCGTGATGTCACGTTCCTGGAAAATGATTTCTTTAAAAGAGGTGAAATCAATCGAGACTTCACCTTCTATGAGATGGGTGAGCCTAACAGTTCAGCTAAGCCCAACGGCAAGACTCAAAAATCTGTTATGGATTTTGGTCCTAGTGGGAGTGGCCCATCTAGAAGTGAGAAGGCTCCTCCTCCTCATAGAAGTAGTAGGGGATAAGTACCCCGATGTCATTTTCTGATTGCGAATAAGATTCTCATTGTGACTCTTGAGAATGATGTGGAGTCGAAGACATTTAAGAAGGTTTTTAAGGGTCCTATGAAGAACAAATGGTTGAAGGCCATGCGGAGGAGATGGAATCCATAAGAGTCAACGGGGTCTGGGATCTAGTTGACTTACCTAAAAATAGAAAGGCAATTAGGAACAAATGGATTCTCAAAATCAAAAGAAATGTTGATAGAACTGTAGATAGATACAAGATCCGTCTAGTTGCCAAGGGTTACTCGCAAACAAAGGACATTGACTACGATAAGACTTTCTCTCCTATAGTCAAATTTACATCAATCCATTTACTCTTCGCGATTATCGTGAGCATGGATTTAGAGTTATACTAAATGAACAAAAAGGAATGAGGAGATCTACATTGAGCAATTTTCTGGGTTCGTCCTAGTAGGTCAGGAGGATAAAGTCTCTCGATTTCGAAAGTCGATATACAGCCTAAAGCACTCATCCCGACGGTGATACCTAAGATTTCACGATGAGTTGATTTCTTATGGTTTTACAATAATCAAGGAGGATCATTGTTTCTATCTGATACGTTTTGATAACTCTTTTGTAATCTTGTCTCTATATATGAAGGATATAATATTGGCTGGGAACAACATTGAGTATATGATGACCATTAAAACATGGTTATCTTCGAGATTCAACATGAAGGACATGGATGAAGCTGAATTTATCCTCGGAGTTAAGATCCAGAGGGATCGCTCAAAACGGATGTTGGCTCTTTCATAAAAGATCTACATTAAAAATATTCTCGAACGCTTTGGGATAAGCGATTGTAATTCTATAGATACTCGTATCACCAAATGTGATGGCATAAATCTTGAAATGTGATCTAAAACTCAGGAAAAAGTAAGGAAAATGAATAAAATCCCTTATTCTAATGCAGTGGGAAGTTTAATATACGTGACGTTGTATACACGACCAGACATTTATTAAGCAGTTGGTCTGATGAGTAGGTATCAATCAAATCCTGAAAGGGGTTACTAAGAGTAATGAAAAGGATTTTGAGATATCTCAACGGAATTGCGAGTTTCTCCTTGTATTACAGAGGAGGTGATTTACGCCTTATGGGATATCAATCAAGTTTTGCTTTCTTGCTCAACGGTGATGCCATTTCTTGGAGTAGTAAGAAGCAAATCTGTGTATATCGATCTATAATGGAGGCTGAGTTCGTGGCTTACTCAGTGACAATTCAAGAGAATGTTTAGTTCCAGAGACATCAGATGACTTAGAGATTGTGACAGATAGTAGAAGGTCAGTAATAATCAGACTGTTATCGTCTATAGTCGAGATCTTAAGTATCATAGTAGAACCAAATATATTGACACCAGATATAATTTCGTAAGAGATATCATCAAGAAGGGTGAAATAACCATCAAGTACACTTCTATACATAGCATGGTGGCTGACCCCTTCACCAAACCCATTACTAGAGAGTCTTTTATAGGACATAGAGAATCATTGGATTTGCAAATATTTTGACATTTCTTAATTTGTACTGAATTGACAATGTTGATGCTTATTACCTTTATATATATAATTCTTGTGAATTATTCAGTCACACATGAGATTGTATTTTTATTTAATACACTTGTTTCTGATCATATATTTTTTTATGTGATATGAAAAAAGATATATCAGGCAGGTGAGATTGACTTTCTCACACGAGTGACCACCTCCAGTTTTGAATGAGCAGAGATGAGATGGTTTCTAGTTATAAGAGGCTTTGAAAGTAATATTGCTAAAACATAAGTCACCCTGATATGTATTTAGAATGAGGTCATATGTGTTATGACCGACATAGACATATCTGCATCCATGTTGTTTGTAAGTAGACAGATTTGAGATCTCAGATATCACTTGTGTCTAGTGATATTGTCTATGAAATACTTTCTCTGAAATCTTTGGGTAAAATTTTATGTATAGACTGAGTACTATATCTGCACAGTATTAGAGAAATCTGACATATGTCCTTTTGAGAGATGATGGAATAACACTATGACACATATTTCATGTCACATGACGACTATGGGGTAGTGAGAGCTATAATTTGAGACGATATTATGATCATAATCCATGTTCCCACTATGTGAGATCTGAGATTTATTGGGTGAGATCTCTTATACCCTTATTACTTTTGGCTGTCTCTAGAAGTTTTGGTTCGGTGTTTACTACTTTAATCTGTTTACTTATGACCCGAAAGATAAATTGAGATTTAAGGGGTAGGTTTAGGAAAATAGTTGAATTGAGACTAATGGATTCGAGTTTGGAAAAAGGAAAACCGATCGACATTACATCATGTGTAGTATTCACTGTCTGATCTATTATATTTATCCATGTTGAGATTCAACACAATAGTGAATACATAGTCGAACAATTATTGGGGATCACTTTCGATTCGATGGATGTAATTGCATTAATTTTGGGGTACAACAAGTTCTTATCTGTACTAATGGTAATTTCCCGATCACCCTAATAGGTGTATCGAAAAGTCTTTGTTTGCGGGTATACTCGTCAGTCGCACGATATCTAATTTTGTATGAAAGTCCAACAGGGTAATATAGAAGATTGTATGAGTTGTGATTTTGTGACAGATCTAAAATGTTTTCATGTGCAAATGGAAAATGTAGGTAAATATGCCCACGTAAGGGCATTTACCTCAATAGTAAAATGTTTATTTAAATTCAAATATGAAATTAAGGGATAATGAATTGTTAACCCATTATCCCAAGTTCTCCAAACTTCTCCCCAATTAACCAACGTGTGATTTAATCCATTCTTCTTCAATTGGGATTTGGAGAACATTACACACAAAGTGGTTACATACACATAAGAGAGAACTTGCTTTTGAAAAAAAAAATTCTGCTTAAACAAATATTCTCTAGAAAGAGAGATTGATTGAGGGTTTAGAAAAAATTCCAACTAAGAAATTTTTACATCATTTTCATCATCAGATTTAGGGTTGCGGTCTTATAACATTGCGGTGATAAGTTGTTTGGTATGGTTGTCATCCTAACTACAAGATTTTTTAGAAAGTTATCACAGTTCCCAAATTATCGATATTTATTTACTGAAATATACTCGTAAACTTGATTTTTTAATTATTCTAAAAAATTGTTATTCTTCTGCTTGTGACAATTAAATCTAATATCATCCGACCCAAAAACGTTGTTGTAAAGCCGATTGAAGAAGAACAGTGATAGTAGAAAGTCAGGTTTTGAGGGCCAAGGACCCAATTGAAGAGACAGTTCTCGAGTGTTGTGCTGACAAAGCTTATGGGCAAATTGAATTACAGTAGTCATCTCTGGCAACAGTGAGTGTCTCTGCTTTGGCGTTGAGTGCAGGAACTCTGTATTAAAGAGAAATTGCAGTGATCGTAGTGATGTTATCTTGACATTGAAGCTCAAACTCTGGAACCCCAAAACGTAAACATTGAAGATATCTACTTGGTTTCTTGTCAACTAGTATTTGCAGGTGAAATTGCAAAAGTAGAAATTCACTTTCAGATAATTTAAATATTTACCTCCAAAATGCAAACATTGGCAGACGAAGAGACTTTTACAATTGATAACAGTACTAATCAAAAACAGGTACATTCAACAAATACAATTCAAAAATATGCTGAAAATTGTAAACCAACTGGGAGTCATCCGCCTCTTTTACGAGCAGAGGATTTCGCAGCATGTTTAAGCAAATGAAACTTTCGTGCGGGTAAGGTTCTTTTTTGGCCTGTTATGCGTGCTGTTATTGGTCACATGCATCTTTTTCAGCAAAAAACCTTTTTCTCTCAGAATTGATTTGATGATTACAATCATGACACGATTTGGGTAGAATTACAGGAAGATCTTGTAGCAGAACAAAGATAAGGCTTTGGTGGTATCTGCAAGGATTCAAGGCTTCCCTCTATCATTTCTATGACTTCACTCATGGATGGACGATCAGCAGGATTGGTTTGAATGCACCATAAACTCACTAAAATCATCCTCTTTGAAATTTCTTCATCCTTTCCATTTTCAATCCCAACAAGCCTTGAATTCTCTTGTGATTCAAGACACTTGTATATCAATTGCGGGAAGTATATATCACTGGTTCTGGAGACCTCAACATCTAGGTTCTTTCTTCCACCTACCATCTCAAGCACCATCATTCCATAGCTGTAGACATCGGATTTGTGAGAGACTCCTCCGAAGCTTCTAAGGGCTACCTCAGGAGCAATATACCCAATTGTTCCTCTTGCACCATCGATGGATATCTTGCTCTCTGTCTTGTTGCAAAGCTTAGCAAGGCCAAAATCGGAGATCTTCGGACAAAAATTTTCATCTAAGAGGATGTTGTGAGGTTTAATGTCAAAATGTAGAATTCTTGTGTTACAACCTTGGTGCAAGTATGCAAGTCCTCGAGCAATTCCAACCGCAATTCTGTGGAGTGTTTCCCACTCCAAATTACGACTGGTCACCGAAGATCCTTTATCATATATGAACTTATCCAATGAGCCATTGGCTATGAACTCATAAACTAGAGCTCTTTTACTGCTCTCATAGCAGAAACCAAGAAGACTGACTACATTAACATGGGAAGTTCTGCTGATGGAAGAAACTTCATTAACAAAGTCTTCTCCATCTCCCTTCAACCCAGTCAAGACCTTGACCGCCACAATCCGGTCATCAGGTAGCTTTCCCTTGTAAACACAACCAAAGCCTCCATGGCCGAGCTTTTCAGCGAATGAGTTGGTCATTCTCACAATATCTGAATAGCTGTATCTCTGTGGAAAGATGCTCGCATAGTCCCTCATAAATGCCTCAATGTTTTGATTAGTCTTCATTTCCATCTTCCAAAGAACCGACACGCGTAACAATTTCCTTCTAAATATGTAGGTCAGAACAATTAAGGCACCTAAAATCACGGCCAGAATGCCTGCATTTACAGAAGAATACTTAAAGGCCTCAACTGAACCATCATGACTAATAGGTAACTTCCAAATCATTTGTGTGGCAAAAACCAGATAAATTAGAAATTAGTTTGGAATACATTTACCTATTAATGTCGTCCTTCGGGTGAAATGATTTACTGCAGGATAGAATACACCCATTAGAGAGGCATTCAAATGGTTCACATGTTGTAATCTGAACCTAACATTCGAATGCTGGATGATGGTAATCATTCTATCACATTCATAGCATTGTATGTTATTCAAACAATCGGTGTGATGACCGAGAAGCCTTACTGCGTCAGGCATTCATAATAGCTTTCATCAGTATTTGTTTTAATCTAATTGGTTTCACTAATGACTTCTGACTTCGAATAAGAAAGTGGGTATCATGATAGTGTTCAAAACAACAATGACTGTATCAGCTGAAAAGTTTTCGAGGGGGTCTCAATGGTGATGATTAGACGAAGGATGGTCTCTGGTAGAAGCATCTTCTAGATTCACGACCATGCTAGCCCATGCGAACCAAAATATACAAGACTTATATTTCACTATCTTATCGGCTGCAGTTGTATAACGTATAGAAGACTCATATTTCAGTTGGAATACCGGTAATCTGCGCCTATCGGAGGCTCATCGGCAAGTGATGTTATGTTCATAGAGAAGAAGAGAAGGGCTGCGGTAACTCATATTGGTTTGAGAGAGAGAGGGAGAGTGTAATACCCTAATTTTCTCCTCTCTTTCTCTCTCTCTCTCTTTCCCCCTCTCTTCTCTCCCTCTCTCTTTCTCTTTCTCTTTCCCGATCTCCCCGCCGCCGTGTCTCTTCCCCTCCCGCTGCCGCCGCTGCCAGCACCGCCGGTCACCACCATCGCCACCGCACCCAGCCGCCGCAGCTCCTCCCTTCCGCGAGTGAGCCGCTGCAGCTCCTCCCTGCACGAGCTGCCCAGTGCGAACGCGCGAGCTAGCGCGCGATCTCCCTCGCGCGAGCGCCAGCGACCCCAGCGTGACCCCAGCGCCAGCAGCGCCAGCAGCGCGAGCAGCGCGAGCAGGGCGAGCAGGGCGAGCCAGCGCGCGAGCCGGCGCGAGCCAGCACGCGAGCCGGCGCGAGCCAGCGCGAGCCCAGCGCGCGAGCCCAGCGCCGCCCTGCGCCAGCCCAGCGCCAGCCCAGCGCCAGCCCAGCGCCAGCCCAGCGCCAGCCCAGCACGAGCCCAGCGCGAGCAGCGCTCGATCAGCACACGAGCAGCGCGCGACACCCAGCGCGCGACCCCTAGCGCGCCTCTGCACGCTCCTGCACGAGCACCAGCGCGCCCTTGTGCGCCTCTGCACGAGCCCCTGCGTGCCTCCAGCATGCCCCAGCACGAGCACAGCGCGCTCCAGCGCGCGATCCACTGCTCGAGCGCGCCCCAGCACGAGAGCGAGCGCTCCAACGCGCGACCCACTGCGCGAGCACTCGATCCAGCTCGCGAGCGCGACCCTAGCCACTGCGGCCCAGTCCAGGCCCGCGGCCCACCAGACCCATCAGGCCCGCAGGCCCATCAGGCCCGCAGGCCCGCCAGGCCCACCAGCCCACCAGCCCGCGACGGCCCATGACAGTCCGTGAGCCTCTGCGAAGGTAAATGACTCAAAGTTTCGATTTTCGCACTTGGATTTCGAAATTTTTTTGTAATTGGACTTAAATTGTTCGCAATTGTTTCAAATTTGGAAACATTCAGGTTTTAGACCAAACCAACGGGCGAACGAAAGCTAGACCCGAGATCCGAGAAACCCTAGGTGAGAGAAACGAAATCTCTTCAACCTTTGGATAAACTTTGTCAAATTATGTAGTATTAGTTGGTTTTAGATTCGAATTAAGATTGATTTTGATTTTGTTATTTACTTATAAATAGAATGAAATTGATGACATTGGAATATGTTTATAAATTGAGGAATTTAGGGTTGTACAAATTTAAGGAAATTGATAAACCCTGACAATAGTCGAAATTTGATGAGAATCGTGATGATTGATTAGGTTGGCTATTTTGGTGATTCGATTGAGGGGAGCATTGCTTTACGTATTGTGGTTTTATTGGGGAGTGCGCTATCCTCCCCAAAACTGTGAGTGGGATTTATTTCAATGCTTTTGTTTAATATGTAAATCCTGTTTTACAACATTTTGATAATGAGCATGATTTGTCGTATGTTGGAAATGTTTTGACTGGCTTTAAAATTGACTTTTGTGAACCGTTGGAGTGTCCAAAAACTGTATTGAATTATGAAATTATGCATCCATGTGGTTGAAATGTATAATGTGCCATTTTATGCTATATGTTGCATTGGTTTATGAACCTGATTTCGGCACATTTTGATATGATATTGGTTTTGGCCTTGAGGGCTTTGATATGTATTGTTCCGTAGCTACGAAGGACACCGTGAGAGGCGCTTTGGTGGCGTCCGGATATGCCTAGGCCTGGGGTATCCCACGAGTTGTCGTGATTTGATTATCTACACGGTACTAGCCAGGTTGAACCCGAAAGGGGGAGGATTTGGATTTGGATTGGATATCCTCTTCAAGTCTAGCACCTGGACGAGGTTCGTCGCCAACGCCGGGGTAGAGAGCACTTTAAAGAAATTTGCATATAACACCCCCGGTGCGCCTGTCATAGGTCGCAGTAGACCTCTGCCAAGACATTTTTGGCTGGCAGCTCTATGATTTTAATGACAGTGCTTTGGATGCATATTTGACTTGAAAATGCGTGAAATGATATATTGTTGAAATGAAATGCATGATGATTTGAAATATGATTTATATACTTATGTTTTGACACTCCAGTTTCACACTCCATATTTGACGATTGCATTGACCCACTCACTCACTGAGTATTCTTCTCCCGAGTACTCACCCCTCATTTCCCTTTTGTTTCAGAGATAGTATTTGACAAGGAGCGTCGCTTTTAGGACGCCCAGTTTCTTTGGGAGATCAGGCTTGGACTTGAGGAATTATTGTGTATTTCCGCTGCAAATTTGTATTGGTGATGTATATGTATTTTGAGGTCTATAGATGACCATTTTTTTATAATTCTGGGATGACTGTATAAATATGGACATTTAAATTGTAGAACTCTCATGTCACTGCATGACATTGCATTGAGGCATTTCTTTTCATTGCGTCTGTATTTGGGAATGTGTCATGTCTTAGAATTGTCCTCTAGGATCGCTCGGTGCCTCCTCTAAATCACAGGAGGGGCGACTGGCGGCTGTCCATGCCTTTGACGGGGGCATGGCAGTAGAGGTCTGTGGTTAGGACTGAGGAGAATTGTTTGTTAGCCTTGCGTTGCCCTGGATTGTGCAGTAGGATGATCTGATTTGTTGTTGAGGATAATATATGCATTTTGAGGCCGGGATGGCCCCTTTTGGACAGGTAACAGGTTTATTTTAATATGGGAGACCTCCGATATATGGGGAGGTTCTGCCCGATTTTCTGTAAAAATACAGCCGGCATCCAGGGTAACGGGCGGCTGCTCACGATCCCGGTTCGGGGCGTGACAGTTGGATTGGTATCAGAGCCAGGTTGGTTGAGAGCTATGTAGGAAGAGAGTATTGGAAACATTCCCGAGTGTGTTGGTCTTTAAAGTCCTCAATGCATAAGAGTTTCATACAGTCATTTATATCCCCGCATATGGTCTTAGGAATTGAGTTTATCTATTTTAAGGGGTTAGATACTAATTCTTATCTAACATAGCATTTCTTCATTTTCAAAGAAGGAACCAATGGAGATGGTTCTTAAATTGATGATTTCATTCATTTTAGGGGGTTAGTTGTACTAACCCTAATCCTTGAACAATGCCTATGAACAATGCCTAATGAGAATTCCTATATTGCGGAACCATGACGTGTACATGGAGCGCTAGATATGTACTCCCTGATTCACTTAAAGAGAGCAAGGATACTTTCTCATTTCTGGCACCCCTTTCGGTGCCGAAGAATACATCCTTAAGGTGTGTGTTTTCTCTGGCACCTTTTCAGCCGGCTATTATACCGTCCCCACCATTTACTCTTGATATTTTCGGGCAAGTGTACGAGTGGTACATGGCACATGGGGTCCAGATGTCACCCCATCACCTTTGATGGCAATGCCGATATCTACGGCTGCGCTTATTTCTCCTACAGTAGTTCTTACTCAAGCAGCACCAAATCGTCCATCGGTGGCCGTTCTTCTTACAGTTTCGAAGCTGAATTATAAAAATTGCGCCATACTTAGGTGCATCCCCGAGATGACCCAGCTAGTCACGGTAGCTCGACAGTTGGGATGCACAGATTTTTTGGACTTGGTGATGCTACGGTAGCAAAGCACTGAGTCAACTGAATCTGACGGATCTTGATAGATCTAGGCTTGCACGAGGAGTGCAGTCTACGAGTAACTGAGAGACTATTCGATAGGGAAGCCCTCACTTGATGGGAGGCTATTTGCGATGAGGCTATAAACCATTGCGGCATAGCGATTTCCTAATGGAATTCGACCGCAGATATTTCACGGAGTTTTAGGGGGACCATATCCCCGGTGGTTATATCACCAGTCCTAGTACCATGAGCTAGGCTACTGCTCAGCGACCTTTTCTTTGCCGCATATGTGGCAAGCACCACGCTCGAATAAATATGTAGAGCACTTATTACATGCTTCCACTATGAGAAGCCGAGGCATATCAAGAGTTTATGCCCTGATTTGTGACTTGGAGGTTAGTTGGCTTCGAGTCATCAGAATACACCATATGTAGGACAGCAGGGAACACCTGCGCATTCTAGTAACACTGCTCCACGGACTGCAGCCGGGAGCAATATAGTATTAGGTTTTCACGAGAGTAGTTGAGGGTGCAGACCCTTATGTATGCGATGATTCAGGAGGACGCTCTGGCGAACCCAGATATGATCATGGGTAATCCTCCTGTGAATCCTTCTGTTTATAGGTCCTTATGCACTGTTTCTTTTGAAATCGTGTATTTTGTGATGATAAGCATAGACATGATTGTTACAGTACTAGAGGCTTATCTATTTGGATATACAGGTGTATATCCCTATCCTTTCCGTACTCTTAGTAAATTCTTTTTATTTTATGTTATTTTATTTTATTTATTTATTTATTTATTTGAATCTTGGTGCTATGGAAATACATGGAGTCGACGTTTGTGTTCTTATTGGCACATGATCGAACTATTTCTATGTGAGAGTTTCTTTCGCTCAACAGTCGGATGGGCTGTTATCGTTACTTGATGAGGAGCTATTTAGTTGTCGCTCCTCTTGGTAAGCAGTTTGTTAGAGATTCGTATATAGAGAGTATGATGTCATGGCAGGTGGGACAGTGCTGAGAGCAAATCTGATCCCACTGGATATGACAGATTTCGATGCCATCTTAGAGATAGATTAATTGTATACTTATAAAGTTTCCTTAGACTGTTTTATCAAGAAAGACGATTTTTGGAGGCCTGAAGGGCCATCACTGACGTTTGCGAGTGAGAGACGGGTGTTACCCCGTGGTATTGTATTAGTGAGGAAAGCCAGACGTATAATACGTCGGGGATGTATGATAGATCTGACACATATGATCGATACCACCATACAGAATTCGAGATTTGACGAGATTCTGGTGGTACAGAAGTTTCCTGAAGTATTTCCCGAGGAGCCACCCTAATCATCATAAATTCGGAAGTTTAATTTTGAGATTGATCTGGCTCTAGGGATTACTCTTATTTCTATTCCGCCATATATAATGGTACCATTTGAGCTGAGAGAGCTCAAGATTTAACTACAGAAATTGTTAGATAAATAATTCATCCATCCAAGCACCACATCTTAGGGTGCTTCGGTATTATTTGTAAAGAAGAAATATAGAACACTTAAACTTGTTATGGATTATTGGCAGTTGACTAAGGTCACTACCAAGGATTGATATTCATTTTCCCACATCGATGATTTGTGTGATCAGCTTCTCGATGATAAGGTCTTTTCGAAGATAAATCTTCGATCGCGTTATACTCGGTTACGGGTTAGGGTCGAGGATCTGTCCAAAAATCGCATTCTGTATCAGCATGGACACTTTGAGTCCTTGGTCATGCCATTTGGGCTGACCAATGTCCTAGCTGCATTTATGGACCGAATAGATCGGGTTTTTTTATGAATTTCCTAGATCAATTAGTTATCTTTTCCACTGATGACATCCTAGTCAGCTTGCAGAGTGTTGAGGAGCATGCTCAGTGTCTTACTCTCAGACGACAGAGAGAGTGCTTACCCCTCTTTATTGGTGGGACTCCGTACCTTAGGAGTCAGTGTGGTTAATGATGTGTAAGAAGCATCATTAGCTAGATATGAGGACAGGCAGACCTTGGTCAACCATGTCAGAGACTTCGGATTCCGAGAGAACAGATAGATAGTGTTTGGAGAACGGATTTGTATTTCAGTTGACATTGATTTTCGCAAGGCCATACTTAAGGAGGCACACTCCTCAACTTAAGCATTCATCCAGATAGTACCAAGATGTATTGGACTATTCGGGATAGTTATTGGTGGCCTAACATGAAACGAGAAATTGAGGATTTTGTGGTAAGATGTTTAGCTCGCCAATAGGTAAAAGGCCGAGCACCAGCGTTTAGCTGGTACTTCACAACATTTTTATTCCCATTCTTGAGTGGGAGTGGGAGTATGTCACGATAGACTTCGTAGTAGAGTTGTATCGGACTTTGGCACAGTATGATGCCATTTGGGTGATAGCTAATTAATTTACTCGGTCCATACATTTTCTCCTTAGTCACAGCAGAAGCGTGTTGGACCCAGAATGCAAGAGGCTTTGGGCACGCGGCCTAGTTTTAGTACAGCATATCACCCACAGACAGATGGTTAATCGGAGAGGACCATTCAGACGCTCGAGGATCTACTTCGGGTTTGTGTTATGGATTTTCGGGGTAGTTGGTACAGGCATTTACCGCTGATGGAGTTTGCGTATAATAATAGTTATTAGGCCAGCATCGGCATGCCACCTTATGAGTCACTCTATGGTAGGAAGTGTCGTACCCCGTTGTGCTGGGATGAGGTAGGCGAGAGACGCCTTACCACAGTTGAGCTAGTCGAGGAGACTAAAGAAAAGGTCAGAGTGATCCGCGAGCGGATGAAAGCCGCCCAAGATAGATAGAGGGCATATGCGGATCGAAAACGCCGACCTTTAGAGTTTGAGGAGGGCGATATGGTGTTTTTGAGGATTTCTCCCTTGAGGGGACTAGTACGACATCGGCAGCGGGGCAAGTTGAGCCCCAGGTACATTGGCCCGTTCCGTATCCTCAGTAGGGTTGGGAGCGTGGCATACAGGCTAGAGCTGCCAAATGACTTATCTCGGATCCATGATGTCTTCCATGTATCAGTGTTGAGGAAGTACATCTCAGATCCTTCACACATTTTGGAGCCTCTGCCGATAGAAATGCGAGAGGATTTGAGCTTACCTATCCAGCCCGTGATTATTTTGGATCGACAGGTCAGAAAGCTACGGAGCAAAGAGGTTCCTCTTGTTAGAGTTTTGTGGAGGAGCGACCAGGTCGAGGAACAGACCTGGGAGTCTGAGGAAGCCATGAGGAGACAGCACCCCCAATTATTTGCTGCTTAGCCTTCTTTTAGTTTCGAGGACGAAACTTGTTTTTAGGGGGTTAGAAAATGTAATACCCAAATACAAAAAAAAAAAAAAAAAAAAAAAAAAAAAAAAAAAAAAGAGGAAAATTAAAATTAGGGCTTTAAGCCCTAATTTTCTCCTCTCTTTCTCTCTCTCTCTCTTTCCCCCTCTCTTCTCTCCCTCTCTCTTTCTCTTTCTCTTTCCCGATCTCCCCGCCGCCGTGTCTCTTCCCCTCCCGCTGCCGCCGCTGCCAGCACCGCCGGTCACCACCATCGCCACCGCACCCAGCCGCCGCAGCTCCTCCCTTCCGCGAGTGAGCCGCTGCAGCTCCTCCCTGCACGAGCTGCCCAGTGCGAACGCGCGAGCTAGCGCGCGATCTCCCTCGCGCGAGCGCCAGCGACCCCAGCGTGACCCCAGCGCCAGCAGCGCCAGCAGCGCGAGCAGCGCGAGCAGGGCGAGCAGGGCGAGCCAGCGCGCGAGCCGGCGCGAGCCAGCACGCGAGCCGGCGCGAGCCAGCGCGAGCCCAGCGCGCGAGCCCAGCGCCGCCCTGCGCCAGCCCAGCGCCAGCCCAGCGCCAGCCCAGCGCCAGCCCAGCGCCAGCCCAGCACGAGCCCAGCGCGAGCAGCGCTCGATCAGCACACGAGCAGCGCGCGACACCCAGCGCGCGACCCCTAGCGCGCCTCTGCACGCTCCTGCACGAGCACCAGCGCGCCCTTGTGCGCCTCTGCACGAGCCCCTGCGTGCCTCCAGCATGCCCCAGCACGAGCACAGCGCGCTCCAGCGCGCGATCCACTGCTCGAGCGCGCCCCAGCACGAGAGCGAGCGCTCCAACGCGCGACCCACTGCGCGAGCACTCGATCCAGCTCGCGAGCGCGACCCTAGCCACTGCGGCCCAGTCCAGGCCCGCGGCCCACCAGACCCATCAGGCCCGCAGGCCCATCAGGCCCGCAGGCCCGCCAGGCCCACCAGCCCACCAGCCCGCGACGGCCCATGACAGTCCGTGAGCCTCTGCGAAGGTAAATGACTCAAAGTTTCGATTTTCGCACTTGGATTTCGAAATTTTTTTGTAATTGGACTTAAATTGTTCGCAATTGTTTCAAATTTGGAAACATTCAGGTTTTAGACCAAACCAACGGGCGAACGAAAGCTAGACCCGAGATCCGAGAAACCCTAGGTGAGAGAAACGAAATCTCTTCAACCTTTGGATAAACTTTGTCAAATTATGTAGTATTAGTTGGTTTTAGATTCGAATTAAGATTGATTTTGATTTTGTTATTTACTTATAAATAGAATGAAATTGATGACATTGGAATATGTTTATAAATTGAGGAATTTAGGGTTGTACAAATTTAAGGAAATTGATAAACCCTGACAATAGTCGAAATTTGATGAGAATCGTGATGATTGATTAGGTTGGCTATTTTGGTGATTCGATTGAGGGGAGCATTGCTTTACGTATTGTGGTTTTATTGGGGAGTGCGCTATCCTCCCCAAAACTGTGAGTGGGATTTATTTCAATGCTTTTGTTTAATATGTAAATCCTGTTTTACAACATTTTGATAATGAGCATGATTTGTCGTATGTTGGAAATGTTTTGACTGGCTTTAAAATTGACTTTTGTGAACCGTTGGAGTGTCCAAAAACTGTATTGAATTATGAAATTATGCATCCATGTGGTTGAAATGTATAATGTGCCATTTTATGCTATATGTTGCATTGGTTTATGAACCTGATTTCGGCACATTTTGATATGATATTGGTTTTGGCCTTGAGGGCTTTGATATGTATTGTTCCGTAGCTACGAAGGACACCGTGAGAGGCGCTTTGGTGGCGTCCGGATATGCCTAGGCCTGGGGTATCCCACGAGTTGTCGTGATTTGATTATCTACACGGTACTAGCCAGGTTGAACCCGAAAGGGGGAGGATTTGGATTTGGATTGGATATCCTCTTCAAGTCTAGCACCTGGACGAGGTTCGTCGCCAACGCCGGGGTAGAGAGCACTTTAAAGAAATTTGCATATAACACCCCCGGTGCGCCTGTCATAGGTCGCGGTAGACCTCTGCCAGGACATTTTTGGCTGGCAGCTCTATGATTTTAATGACAGTGCTTTGGATGCATATTTGACTTGAAAATGCGTGAAATGATATATTGTTGAAATGAAATGCATGATGATTTGAAATATGATTTATATACTTATGTTTTGACACTCCAGTTTCACACTCCATATTTGACGATTGCATTGACCCACTCACTCACTGAGTATTCTTCTCCCGAGTACTCACCCCTCATTTCCCTTTTGTTTCAGAGATAGTATTTGACAAGGAGCGTCGCTTTTAGGACGCCCAGTTTCTTTGGGAGATCAGGCTTGGACTTGAGGAATTATTGTGTATTTCCGCTGCAAATTTGTATTGGTGATGTATATGTATTTTGAGGTCTATAGATGACCATTTTTTTATAATTCTGGGATGACTGTATAAATATGGACATTTAAATTGTAGAACTCTCATGTCACTGCATGACATTGCATTGAGGCATTTCTTTTCATTGCGTCTGTATTTGGGAATGTGTCATGTCTTAGAATTGTCCTCTAGGATCGCTCGGTGCCTCCTCTAAATCACAGGAGGGGCGACTGGCGGCTGTCCATGCCTTTGACGGGGGCATGGCAGTAGAGGTCTGTGGTTAGGACTGAGGAGAATTGTTTGTTAGCCTTGCGTTGCCCTGGATTGTGCAGTAGGATGATCTGATTTGTTGTTGAGGATAATATATGCATTTTGAGGCCGGGATGGCCCCTTTTGGACAGGTAACAGGTTTATTTTAATATGGGAGACCTCCGATATATGGGGAGGTTCTGCCCGATTTTCTGTAAAAATACAGCCGGCATCCAGGGTAACGGGCGGCTGCTCACGATCCCGGTTCGGGGCGTGACAGAGAGAGAGTGTGTGTGTGTGTGTGCGTGTGTTGTGTTCCGAAGGTATAGAGAGAGAAACGTGGAATAATCTGAATGGTCCAATATTCTTAGTAGGTAACAACTCTTCAACAAAGGCTGCTCTCAGAAAGCAACAACTTGGTGAAATATGCATCTGCTCCTATTTTTCTGCGTCTTAAATTTCAACAACCAAGTCAAAATTCGATTAAGAATTATGCAGACAAAGCAAAATTGAAGGGCTAGCGGCAGCAGAAAAAGGAAAATTAATACCAAACTGCATAATACTCAAAACAAAATCCATGATTTGGTGCAGAAGAACATCAAAACAAAATCCACAAAGCTCAACGCATAGACCACACGTCTCAAGATATGACCCCTTTGCCTAAACCCAGCATTAAGTAGTAATTAGAAGACCTTGATTTGTTTAAGCTTGATAAGTACGTGTCAACAACTTTTCTCCTCCTTTTTTGTTTTAAAGGATAACTTAAAGGATCCAAGTGAAATTGGGATTTTCTATAATTTTTAGACACATCAGTGACCTCCAGGGAATTGAATTGTTTCGATAATTATCACTTAGTGTAATAATTAATCTGTGATCGTAAAATAACAAGTCAACCATCACTACTTTTATGAATACCATTATCCATTAAAATTATAAAAAATTAGAAATGAGGAATCTTTAATTTTCAAATGGGTTGGACCTATAGAATTGAACTAAGTGATACTTGTTTTCTGTGACTGAAGATAAAAAAAGGGCAACTTGGTATTTCATGCATATGAAAAATTGACCAATTCTTGACATTTGTGAATTAATTTTATATTTAATTAAAGAAAAAATATCTGTACGACGTATATGGGGTACAAGAATATCAAATCTAATTAGGTAAAGTAATTATAAACTGAAATAATACGTTGAAATTTAATCTTGGGACAGATATTGTCGCACCTTTGTTTCTCCGAGGAGCTATGATCATCTAGACAATTAACATGAACATAGTCCAAAGAAGCCAGCTATATACAAGTCTATTCCTTTCTGTATAATTGCTTTACCACTTTAGATTATAATTAAGAATCCTTTATAATTTACTCCAGTGAAAAAAGTTGGGATAAAATCAAACCTGGAAGTACCCGAACAACATGAATCCTTAGATGGGGACTAGATTAAATTCCTTTGCAAGTACTAAGAAATGACAAGGAAAAAACCAAGGGACATACCTGATCCTGGACTGTTCGATCCAGTTGTTTGACAACTAGCCGGAAATGGCTGATCCTCACAAAAACATACAAAATTGTTTGTGCTAGAGTTGTAACCACACTGTCCGTTTGACTCTCTACATGCCTGACACAAGGAGTTGTTTGCATCCCATTGTAGCCCAAACCCACCATCCAGGACTCGAACCAAATTATTAGTAGTCAGATTATTATCCTGTATGGCCTGTGCATTTTCTTGATAAACCGGAACATTTACATTTATTCCACAAGCTGCCCGAACAGTAATATTATTTTCTGATGTCAGGTTTGTCAAACTGTAGTAGCCGGTCATATTGTTGTTGTCTATGTCGCAGGTGAATTGGTTTGAAATCCCAGCAAGACCTATGAGTGATCTGGTGCAGTTATAGTAGAGGAACATGTTCTGGGTGTTTGAAGTGTACTCGAAAAATGAAGAATCTATAGTGGTGTTAGCAAATTTGCTGGGACAGTAAGTATCCCAGTAATCAGCTCTGGTAACGTTGAGGGTGTAGGTGTAGTTATAAATATTGAGTACTCGAAATTGCAGCGATTCCATGGTCATCAATGGTGTATCACTCGTGCAGTTGAGCTCAAATTCAGGGCGACCACAGTAATCTGGCCGGTTCGGTCCCAAAAAAGGATATCCGATGTTTGCAATACTCCCACACTGAAATGTTTGGCTACAGTTTGAGTATCGATAATCCGCACATGAAGTTTTCCGGACATGGAGAAGGAATAAGATCACAAGCATGGAAAAGAGAGGGGATTCCATTTCCAGTTTGAGAGAGAGAGAGGGTAGGGGGGAGAGTTATAATACAAGAGAAAAAGGGAGAACAAATTTCAAGAGGTATGGTATGGTTGGCTGCCTATTTTCGATCGACTACGCAATGGGAAAATTATGACTTTTGACCTGGTTTTGGCTGCCCCTAGATGGCTATTTTCTTTAACAAAATAGAAGCTTCCACTCGGAAAGTCTTGGCTATTGCAGCACCAGATGACAATTTCAAAGTTAAGCCGGAATGACTTTTGTCAATCGGTCCATTCAACAAATAATAATAATACTAGACAGTTGTCGCTACACGCTGTCTAAGTTGATGTTGTCTTAATTAGCATTCAAACGGGACAATTTAAAAGGTCCCCCAAATAGGCCTTTTTTCTTGATAAGCAGGGCGATGCTAATTTGAATGCTCGGACATAAATATTGCAAAAGAAAATATATGCAAATGCTCAGAAGTTTTCGGAGAGAATAAGAAGAGCTTAAAAGTCTTGCTATAACTGCATTCAAATTGTGGATTGTTATCATTAGGGCAATGGTTGAAACAGGGGACAGCAGGGGAACATGGAGTCAAAGAATCTATGGAGTCTTTCTGCGAAAGAGGCAGGTATGGTAGAGAGGCTGCAGAGCAATTTCCTACACTTTGTTCTGAAAGTACCAATGATTTTAATTTCATTCCATTCTAGTTTGCGAATCCCATGCATTGAAGACTTGGGGGAGGAGGGGAGTTGAATCCTTGGCAGCCTTTTCCAGGTCACAAATGGAGAGATTTGTATTGAAATGACCAAAATTACTTGATGCTCATTCCATTGGAATTCTTACAATATCCTATTTTTGCTCCCGTTGAATTTATTACATTTTATGCGCATGTAAAAACATATAAATTAACATTTCAGAATTTACGGATAAATATCTTGATACGTAAATTTTCAAATTTAACCGGAATAGCGTATTTTACGAACGGATCGGTTGGCCAGAATGGTGATTATAGAATTGAACCACCATCAATATTCACGATATCTCAACCCAAAGTCTGGTGACCCGATTAGCGGAAGAAATTTTCTTACACGAAAATTCCTCAAACCCTCAATTGTTCTCTTTAGAAAATTTCCATCTTCGTCCATGGCAATGTGTTCTCTTTTTTCTAATCAATCTCACGTCCAAAACATTAACCAAGATGGAGGGCGGATTAGGGAGAGTTGGTTAATGGAAGTTTGAGGGAGTTAAGGGGATAATTTGAATTCTCTCAATAATGCCCCTTCATGAATTGAATATCCCAAAAATGCCCTAACGTGGGTATAACTTTCAACATCTCCTACTTGCACACGAGAACATTTCACATCCGTCATAAAATCACAACTCATATGATCATTCACATCACTCTACTAGATTTTCATACAACATTGGGTGTCATGTGACCGGTGAGTACACCTGCAAGTAAAGACTTCTCGATATATGTTAAGATGATCAAAAAGTCACCGTTAGTATAAAAAAGAATTCACTGTACTCCAAACTCAACGCATTTACATCATCGAGTCACTTTTTTTATTGAAAGTGATTCCTAATCATTTGTTTGACTATATATTCACTATTATGTTTGAATCCCAATATGGATTAATATAACAGGTCGATCGGTGAATACAATATCATGATATAATATCGATTGGTCTTCCTTTTATACTACTAATTTTCAATCTTATCTTAACTGATTTTCTAGACATAAACCGCCAAACCGAATTAATCATGGTTTCTTGGTGACATGTTAAAATAGCAATACCAAAATAAGATTTCAAGAGATAGACGAAAGTCGAAAGGGCAAATAAAATCCTACCAGACGGATTTCGGGTTTCACACAGTGGGAACGGGGATTAAAATTACACTATCATCTCAAATAATAGTTTTCACTATCCTTTAGTCGTCTTATCACACGCGATATAGAACACGTGCCACAGTGTTATTCCCTCATATCTCAAAAGGGCATATGTCAGACTTTTCTAACACTATGCAGGTATGAATCTCAGACTGCATATAAGACTTTACCTAAAGACCTCAGAAAGAGTATATCAGAGACGATATCACTAGACATAGGTGATATCTGAGATCTTAAACCTGGTTAATTACAGGCAATATGGATATAGGTATATGTGTATCGGTCATGTCGCATATGACCTCATCCTGAACACATATCAGGACAACTTATATTCTAGCAGGGTCACTCTTAAAATCTCTTACGACTAGAAACCGTCTCATCTCCACTCACTTAGAGTTAGAGGTAGTCACTCGTGTGAGATAGTCGACCACACCTGCTTAACATATCTTTTATCATAACACACTATATAATATATGACAACAAACAAATGTAAGAAATAAAATTGTGACTGTATAATGCATATATATCATATATATTAATAAGTATCAAAATCAGTACATAGTGAGAAATATCAAATTATGTAACACCGAAAAAAAAATCCCAAAATTGGATTAGGGCCAAAAAGCCCTAATCTCTTCTCTCTCTCTCTCTCTTTCTCTCTCTCTCTCTCTCTTCTCCTCCGTCGCGGCCTTTCCCTTCCGCCACCCCCCGCCACTACAACAATCTCCCGCGAGCGCAGCTCCTCCACTGCAGCGCGCAACCTACTACGCGAGCCAGCGCGAGCTAGCGCGCGACCCCTACGCTAGCAAGCGCGACCCCAGCGCGAGCACGCTCCAACTTGCGACCCACTGCGCGAGTGCGCCCCAGCACTAGCACAGCGCGCTCCAGCGCGCGATCCACTGCGCGAGTGCGCCCCAGCACGAGTGTGAGCGCGCTCCAGAGTGCGACCCACTGCGCGAGCGCGCGATCCACTCGCGAGCTCGATCTAGCTCACGAGCACGAGCCCTAGCCCGTGAGAGCCCGCCAGGCCGCGAAGCCCACTGCTGACCCACGAAGCCCACTGTTGACCTGCGAGCCCACTAAAGGCCCGCAAAGCCCACTGCAGTCAGCAAGCCGGGCTGTGAGCCTGCAAGCCCACCAGCGGGCCAGCCCGCTGGCCCGCCAGCCCACCGGCCCTCGAGCCCGCGAGCCCGCAACCGGCTTTCCTCTTCGAGAGCTCATCTGCATCTTCACTGCAGGTAATGACTATGATTTGGTTGAAATTCTAGAGTTTTGTATTAGAAATTTAGTTATTGCTAATATATTTTAAATTTGAAAATATTACAGATTTTAGACCGATTCGACGGGCGAACGACAACTAGATCTGAAACCCGAGGAACCCTAGGTGAGAGAAACGCACTCACTTCAAAGTTTGAATAAATTTTGTTGATTTTAGATTGAATTTAAAATCGGAAGTTATATATCTATTCGAAAATGTGTTAGATTCGAGAAAAATTAGAGAAAATGAGAAATATTAGAAATTTGATTATTGGTGAGCCAAATGATTCAAAATTTGATGAAACGAGAATTTAGAAATAATTGTGTAAATTAAGGTTATATTAAATTGGAAAGAAAAAATTGAAAATCTCTTATTAAGGTTTTATTTGATATAAAAACTTGATGATTTGATTAGATTTGTCTTTTGAAGACTCGAGGAGTTAATTGGATTGATTTGAAAAATAAAGAGTAACCACCCTCCCTAGATATGTGAGTGGGACCCTAATCTCTTGTATAAAATAGTAAAACGTGTTTTCTGCCGTATTTTCGATAAAACATGCTTTTGATATACATTGATTTAGCATATGATATTAAATTTCAAATCTGTTTTGTGATTATTGAAGTGTCTTGAATTATATTTACGATAACTATGCATCCATGGTTTGAAATGAAACAAAAATTGTGCCATTACTTGAAAATTTAAAATGTCCTTTTCTACCGTTGCATTGATATGCTATTTGATTTGATGAAACGTATTGGCACGCAGATTTGAAATGCTTTGATGAACTATGTGGGTTGGATACCCACTAGTTATGCGATGATATGATTTTACTTGTGGGACGTTGTGCCCTTGTGATACTATGATGATGATATTGATGATTTCGTAGCTACGATGGGCGTTTGTAGAGGCATAGGTTGCCCGGATACGCTTCTGCAGGAGGTATCCGCAAACGTCATTTATTCTAAGGACTATAAGTACGGCCGGTTGAACACACGTAAGGGGAGGACGTGTGTGACATCACCGTCTAACACCGGGCGGGATCCTATACACGACGATAAGTTAGCCCCAGCGAACGCATAGCCAACGTCGGGGTAGAGAGCGTTTTAAAGTTTACGCATAATAAAACCCCTGATGTGCCTGTTATTGGTCACGGTTGACCTTTGCCAGGATCATTTTTGGCTCGCTCTGATATTACTTGATTTTAAATGGATGCATACATGTTTATTATCGTGTGATTGATTAAATGATTTCAAATTGATAAACATATCATGTTTTGCTGTGAAATGTAAATTTTTGTTTCGAATGATATTATTTGGCACATACTATTTATGCTTGATATTATCCCCCTCATTCACTGGGTATCTTCCCATGATACTCACCCCTCTCTTTTCCTTCATCAGACAGATTTATTGTGATAGAGCGTCGTTACAGGCTCTAGGATGGATTTGGTATTCACGACGGTGAGATTTACTTCAAATAGAAATATGAAATCTTTTTTTTTATTTCGACCCTACGAGATCTTGACATTTAGATCCGTACTTGGTCGTGTATATTATGGGATGACTGTATTACTTATGAGCAATTGTGTGCATAACTCTCGCTTTGGTTCATTTTACTCGCATTGAGGCATCTGTAAGCGTTTTAAACTTTCTATTTGGGAAATGTGTTATACATTGTATAAACTTAGGTCCACTCGGTGTAGCGGCTGCTCATACTCTAGTTAGGCATGACAGTAGAGGTCCATGGCTAGAATTGTTGGAAATTTTATAGTCTTACGTTGTCCTGGATGTTTGGGATGGAATTTATTGATTTTGGAGAGGCCGGGATGACCATTTGTTTAAATTACATGTTGATTTTGAATATACAGGTTTAATTATACACAGGAAACCTCCAATTTATGGGGAGGTTTTATCCGATTTTCTATAAAAATACAGCTGGCATCCAAGGACAACGGACGACTGTTCACGATCCCGGTTTGGGACGTGACAAATTACATGTAAACCTAATGATTTCATATGTCACATATAGGAATCTTTCACAATGTGTTTGATGAAAAGATCAGCCACCATACTGTATATAATAAAAAATATACTTGGACATCACTACACATTTCTCGATGATATCTCTCACAAAATGAGGTATCAATGTGTTTGATCTTGCTGTCTAAGTTCCTCAAATCTTGCTTTGGATAAGGGTTTTATTAAAATGTTAGCAAGTTGCTCATCAGTTTTGCAATGAACCAAAACAATCTCTTTCTCCTTTTGAACTTCCCTAAGAAAGTAATACTTAATCTTGAAATGTTTAGTTCTGCCATGAAACACAGGATTGCTAGTATAGCTATGATAGTTTCATTATCAACAAAAACTTCAGTAGCTTCATGTTGAGCATGCTTCAAATCTACCAATAACTTTTTTAGCCATAATGCTTGATTTGCAGCAACAGTAGCAGCAACATATTCTGCTTCTGCAGTAGATTGGGCCACCACATATTGTTTTTTTGAACTCCATGAAAAATAGCCTGAGCCAAGACTAAATAAATAACCAAAAGTACTTTTCATGTCATCATAGGATCCAGCCAAGTCACTATCTACAAAGCCATATAAAGATATTTTCTCTAACTTCTTGAAACAAACTCCTAAATCAACAGTGCCTTTAATATACCTTAGAACTCTTTTTGCAGCTTTGAAGTGCAATTCACTTGCACAATGCATGAATCTAGAAAGCAAACTAACAACATACATAATATCAAGTCTTGTTGCTGAAAGATACATCAAGCACCCTATAAGGCTTTTGTATAGATACTCATCAATCTTCTCAGCATCATCATCCTTGCTTAACTTCTCATTTTGCATCAAGGGAGTTCAAATGGATTTGTAGCTCTCCATGTTGAATTTTTTTAGCACCTCCCTGGCATATTTTTGTTGGCTTATAAAGATTCCTTGCTCAAACTGCACAATCTCCATACCAAGAAAAAATGTTATTTCTCCCAAGTCTGTCATGTCTAAGACATTTTTCATCTGTTCATTAAACTGATTCACCATTCTCATCTTGCTTCCTGTAACAAGCAAATCATCAACATACAATGAAATAACAATTAAATCATCATCAATTAAAGCCAATCTTCAATAGGTGATCATCAATCCTAGTATACCACGCTCTTGGTGCCTATTTTAGGCCATAGAAAGCCTTCTTGAGTAGGTATACCTGGTCCTCTTTTCCTTCACAACAAATCCTTTAGGCTGCTCGACAAAGATTTCCTCCTCCAAGTAACCATTTAAAAATGCTGACTTGACATCAAGGTGATAGATTTTCCACCCCTCTTGAGCTGTAAGTGTCAAGTGCATTCTGATTGTGTCAAGCCTTGCTACTAGTGCAAATGTCTTTGAGAAGTCAACTCCAAACTATTGAGCATACCCTTTGACAACTAGCCTTGCTTTGTACTTGTTGAGAGAGCCATCTGCATTTAACTTGATCCTGAACACCCATTTCACACCAATGGGTTTCTTGTGACTTGGTCTCTTCACAAGTGTCCAAGTCTTATTCTTTTCGATCATCTTTAACTCCTCAATTGTTGCAGTCCATTTTGAGTCCACTTCTTCATAACCTGCAGCCTCAAATACAACAATATTACATTTCTGATACATGTCAGGAAGTAATCTAGTACCTTTAACTGGAATATGATCAATCATTTCATCATCAATCTCCTCCTGAATTACATTAGGATTTGATTCTTCACTTTCAGAATGCTCCACCACAGATTTATCCTAGTTCCAGGTTGCCTTGTTATCAAACTTGATATCTCTGCTAACAATAATCTTTCTGGTAAAAGGTAGATAAACTCTATAGCCTTAGTACTGCTATTGTAGCCAATTAGGATCCCAACTTCTGCCTTGTGGTCAAGCTTATCTCTTTACACATCAGGAACACGAGTGTAGCTAATGCAACCAAATACCTTCAGATTATCCACCGATGGCTTGTATCCAAACCAAGCCTCAAATGGAATCCTTCCCTCCAGTGACTTTGTGGATAGTCTGTTGAGAAGATATACTGTAGTATTAACAGTTTCTGACAAAAATTTCTTTGGCATCCTTATCTCAGACAGCAAGTATCAAGACATATCCATCACTGTCTTATTCTTCCTTTCACTTACTCCATTTTGCTGGAGACTATAGGTGGCTATCAATTGATGTTCAATCCATGCATCTTCGCTGTTACGCCCCAAACCGGGATCATGAATAGCCGCCCGTTGCTCCTGGATGCCGGCTGTATTTTTACAGAAAATAGGACAGAACCTTCCCATAAATCGTAGGTTTCCCGTGTACAATTAAACCTATATAATCAAAATCAACCTGTAATTTAATTAAATGGCCATCCCGGTCTCTCCAAAATCAACAAACACCACCACCAGCATCCAGAACAACGCAAGGCTACAAGTTTCTAGCAGTCCTAGCCACAGACTTCTACTGTCATGCCCAGTTAAAGCATGAACAGCCGCCACACTGAGCGGACCTAAATTTTATGAAAGATACAATAATTTTCCCAAGTAACACTCAAATACGTACAATCGCCTCAATGCAAAGGAAATATGAGAGTTAAAATATACAGTCATCCCAAAATAAGTACACGGCCAACTACGGACCCCAATGTCAAGACCTCGCAGGGTCAAAACTAAATTAAGAGTTCATATTTCTATTTAAAATAAATCTCACCGTCGTGAACACTAAATCCGCTTTAGAGCCTGTAACGTCGCTCTATCACAATAAACCTGTCTGAGGAAGGAAAAGAGAGTGGTGAGTATCATGGGAAGATACTCAGTGAGTGAGGGGGTAATATCAAGCATAAATAGCATGAGTGAACAATTGGAGTGTCAAATAATATCATTTGAAACAAAAATTTACATTTCGCGACAAAACATGATATGTTTAACAATTTGAAATCATTTAATCAATCACACGATAACAAGCATATATGCATCCATTTAAAATCAAGTAATATCAGAGCAAGCCAAAAATGGTCCTGGCAAAGGTCAACCGTGACCAAGGACAGGCGCATCAGGGGTTTTATTATGCATAGACTTTAAAACGCTCTCTACCCAGACGTTGGCCATGAGTTCGCTGGGGCCAACTCATCAACGTGTATAGGACCCCGCCCGATGCTAGACGGTGGCGTCACACACGTCCTCCCCCTACGTGGGTTCAACCGGCCGCGCCTATAGCCTTTAGAATAAATGACGTTTGCGGATACCTCCTGCAGAAGCGTATCCGGGCAACTCGTGCCTCTACAAACACCCTTCGTAGCTACGAAATCATCATAGTATCATAAGGGCACAACGTCCCATAGTATCACAAGGGCACAATGCCCAGGGCACAGCGTCCCACAAGTAACATCACATCATCTCATAACTAGTGGGCATCCAACCCACATAGTTCATCAAAATATTTCAAATTTGCGTGCCAATACATTTCATCGAATCATTTCAAACAGCATATTAATGCAACGATAGGAAAGGAAATTTATCAATTATCAAGTAATGGCACAAGTTTTGTTTTCATTTCAAACCATGGATGCATAGTCATCGTAAACATATTTCGAGACACTCAATAATCATAAAACGGTTTTGAAATTCAATATCATACGTCAGATCAATGCATATCAAAAGCATGTTTTATCAAAAACACGGTAGAAAACACGTTTTACTATTTTATGCAAGAGATTAGAGTTTCACTCACATATCTAGGAAGGGTGGTCACTCCCTACTTTTCAACGACTCTCCAAAAGACAAACCTAATTAAATTATCAAATTTTATATCAAATAAAACCCTAATAAGGGAAAATTTATTCACACTATGAAGTGAGTACGTTTCTCTCACCTAGAGTTCCTCGGGTTTCAGACCTAGCTGTCGTTCGCCCGTCGGGTTGGTCTAAAACCTTCGCAGAGGCTCACGGACTGTCACGGGCCGTCGCGGGCTCGTGGGCCGCGGACTAGCGGGCTGATGGGCTGGCGGCCTGGTGGGCCTGCGGGTCTAATGGGTCTGGTGGGCCGCGGGCCAGACTAGGCCGCGTGCTGGACTAGGCCGTAGTGGCTAGGGCTCGCGCTCGCGAGCTGGATCTAGTGCTCGCGCAGTGGGTCGCGTGCTGGAGCGCTCGCGCTCGTGCTGGGGCGCGCTCGAGCAGTGGATCGCGCGCTGGAGCGCGTTGTGCTCGTGTTGGGGCGTGCTGGAGGGCGCGCTGGCATAGGGGAGCCCGTGCTGGGGAGCGCTGGGGCTGGTGCAGAGGCGCGCAAGGGTGCGCAGGCGCTCGTGCAGGAGCGTGTAGAGGCGCGCAGGGGCTCGTGCAGAGGGTAGCGCACTGCTCGCGCTGGGCTCGTGCGCTAGCTCACGCTGGGCTCGTGGGTTGGCTCGTGCTGGGCTCGCGTTGGGCTCGCGCTGGGCTCCCGCGCTGGGCTTGCGCTGGGTCGCTAGCTGGCTCGCGCGCTGGCTCGCGCTGGGTCACGAGCTGGGTCGCGCGGGGTCGCGAGCTGGCTTGTGCGCTGGCTCGCGCTCGCTCTCGCGCTGGGTAGCGTGCTGGGCCGCGCGCTGGCTCACGCTGGCTCGCGGGCTGGTCGCGCACTGGGCCGCGCATTAGCTCGTGCTGGGTCGCGCGCTGGCTTGCGCGCTGGCTCGCGGGAGATCGCACGAAAGGCTCGTGATGGCTCGAGGCGGCAGCGCTCGCGGGAGGGAGGTGGAGCGCTAGAGCGGGGTGCGCAAGTGAGCTCCCGAGCAGGTGCGCGCTCGCACTGTGGAGTGCTTGGACAGTCGCGCGCTCGGCTGGGCTAGCGCAGCTCGTAGGAGATCGCGCTGCGCGGAGGAGAAAGGCTGCTCACGGGAGGAAGGCGAGGCGGTGGGCGGCGGAGGAGAAGAGAGAGAGAGAAAAAGTGAGAGAAAGAGAGAGAGAGAGAGAGAGAGAGAGAGAGAAAAGTAAGGAGAATTAGGGCTTTAAGCCCTAATTTTGACTTTTTTTTTTTTTTTTTAGGTATTACATTCACAGAACTTGTTAAACAAGTTAGAAGTATATTCTGTCCCATTATTAGATCTAATCACCTTAATTTTTAACCCACTTTGGTTCTCAACCCAATTTTTAAATTTCCAAAATACAGCAACAACCTCAGATTTTTGTTTCATAAAGTAAACCCAACAAAATCTGCTGAATTCATCAATAAATGCTAAAAAATATCTGCTACCATTCAATGAAGGAGTTTTCATAGGGCCACATACATCTGTGTGAACAAGTTAGAGCCTTTCAGTTGCTCTCCAAGTCTTGTTTTGTGGGAATGGCAATTTGGCTTGTTTTCCTACCTAACATACTTCACAAACTCCACCTCTTTCAATCATGGGCAAATCTCTTGCAAGTCTATTCTTACACATATAGTTAAGCGCATAATAGTGAAAATGTCTTAATCTTTTATGCCAAAGTTCAGACTGATCTTTTGAACTTAGATATGCACAAGAACCAGTCTCCAACCAATTGAGAAAGAAGCTTTTTCCTTTCATTTTTACAAAAAAAAAGCTCACTCCCATCTGGATCATAAATCACACAAGCTTGGTCTTTGAAAACAATCGAATAATTTTTTTCAAGCAGCTATCCAACACTCAAAAGATTTTGATTAATTGCAGGCATATATAAAATATCATGAATGAGTTTTATACCTGAACCACACTTAATAGTAACATTACCTTTGCCCTTAACCTCAATGCAGTCACCATTGCCAATTTTGACTTTGGAAATGAGTGATCGATCAAGATTTTTGAACATTGACTCATCATTAGTCATATGATGAGTGCAGCCACTGTCAACCAGCCAATATTTACTGGAAATTTTGTTTGCAAAGCAAGTTGCTGAAAATAGTTGCTCCTCCTGTGGTTCATCAATTGTTTAAGCTCGAGCTCCTCCTTGTTTTTGTCTGCAAACTCTTCTACATGTCCCATTTGGTTGTAGAACCTACATTTTAAGTCAGGCCTAAACCAACAATGCTGTAAGGAATGCGAAGTCTTCTTGCAGTTTGGACATGGAGGGAAACTGCTATTCTTCCCTCCATCTCTTCTTCTTTCACCTTCCTTCTTGTTCTTTTTATTCCAGTTCTGTTTCTTACTTTTGCCACCTTGTTGAGTTTGCTTATCTTTTGCCTGGAAAGCACCTTCAATCATTTCTTCTTTCCTGATTGCTCTTCTTTGTTCTTGTACTTGCAAGGCATTGACCAGCTCTGTCAAAGTAATATTGAAAAGATCTCTTGAATTTTCGAGAGATGAAATCTTAGTTTCAAATCTTTAGGCAAGCTAACTAGTACTTTCTCAATCACTCTTTTATCAGGGAGTTGTTCACCCATCAATCTAATCTGATTCACAACATTCAAAAGTCTCTTGATGTACTCTTTAATGTTTTCAGTTTCCTTCATCCTCAGAAATTCATACTCCCTTCTGAGATTCAATAGTTGCATCTGCCTTGTCCTATCATTACCTAGAAATTCAATTCTGAGTGAGTCCCACATTTGTTTTGTAGTTTCACATGCCATAATGCTTGTGAAGACTACATTTGAAACTGTCGAGAGAATACAAATCTTGGCCTTAGACCTTCTTCTACTTTCCTCTTTATAACGCATCATCTGTTCAATTGTTGGATCCTCAGGCAATGGTGGAAAATCATCTGACTTCACCAAATCCAAAAGACCATTGACCTCCAAATAGGACTTCATTTTGACAGCCCAAATTTGATAATTTTCACCATTGAACATCGGAGGTGATGACAAAAAATTGTTTCTTGTTATTCTTTAAGGAAAGAAAGTTTAAGGGTATGTAATTTAATGAAAATGTTCCTCACTTATTCACTCACTCTCAAAACAGACCTTTAAGAACAAAAGAACTCTGATACCAATTTGTTGGCTAGAGTCAGAAAATGATGACTGAGTAGCTTAGATTTCATTGATCAAACATCAAATTTATACAAATAAAAATAACAAAAACAAAACTTTCTCCTAAAATATCTCAACTTAATGATATTCAAATATTCAAAAATATCTGAATACTAAACAAGCATAACTAACAAAACAAAATTCAAAATATTCAAACTAAGTAGATGGTTATCCATCTAGCTTTATTCTAGCATCCAAACTCTGCTGTATAAGTAGCACATCTCAACAGAAACCTCTAAATTGATCAAATCCTTCATGAAGAGCTGCATCAACATTTGTCGCATTCTTCTTGAAATTCTGAGCAGCAGATTCAGAAATTGGAACACAAACACTATGTTTGCAGGTCGGCGCCAGTTGTTTAACAGGGATAGTTGTTATCAAACCATAGAAAACATTTACATAGTTGCTACGAGTGCCGCAGGTTTCGAAAGCTGGGAGTGGGAAAAAACACTCATAGAAAAAGGTTAGTTTTTGATACCCAGAGACATAACTGAATTAACGGAAATCCAGACTAGTGTTGTCATAGGTTGTGGGACAAATTGAATCCCAATAATCTGCTCTGGCAATTTTGAGGGTCTGACTCTGATCGTTGATTTTGAGAACTCTGTACTTCACAGAACTCATAGTGATGATGGAAACATTACCTTGACAACCAAGCTCAAATTCGTTCATACCACAGTGGTCTGGTCGATTTTGCCCCCAGAAAGGATATTTGATGCCTTTAATGCTTCCGCAGTCAAATGATTTAACACAGTTTACGAAACCAGAGTCATCAGCATATAGAAATGATGGAAGATTGCCTGCTATGATGAGATTCAAGAGAGGAAAGGACAGGAAAAGATTCTGATGCATTTTGGAGGAAGAATAGTGAAAAGAGAGAATTGAATTAGAAGGAAAATGGGATCTATAGGATGATGGAAAGGGTCAAGGATGAAGTGATTATTACCTTTCAAGTTAACTTTAGTGAGCTTGGAATGTTTTGCTAGTCTCTTGACCACAATGAGATTTTTGTTAGTCGATATCATCTTAAATCTTCTTCCAGAAATGGGGTCATGAAACACCAGTCACGACAAGCAAGCACACAAAAAGTCTAGTACCATAATTTTATGTTCCAAGTACTCGTTATCAGCTGACTAGCAATAGCAATGAAAAAGTTCCGACACCAACAACCAGAATTCAGAACTTAATTATACGAAGCAAGAAATGGGAAAATAAGTTGAGGGCAATTAGAGGGAAAGAAAAATCCAGCCCATCTTTGGGTTCAGCCGAAGATGTTACCATTTTCTTCACAGCCATGCAATACCAATCTACCACATCGGCCTTCTAAGTCTCCAACTGTGCTCATGTCTCTATATTTCTTATTTGTTTGCTCACCCTCCCATTCTAATATTTAACACTAAAAAAAGCAAAAAAAAAAAAAAAGTTTTCATGCTTGTTGCTTTGTTTCTCTTTATGTATATCTTTGGTGCCGCTGTTAAGTGTAGGTTTGACAGAGAATATAGGGAAGGAGCTCATGTTTGCTGTTTGAGAGAATCGTGAGTTTCGCACAATGTTTCCTACTTGGTCTTTGAGACCTTATCTTCCTAATTCGGGTGGTATCTGTGGAAAAGATTAATGGTTTGAGACAGTGCGGATCATCATCAGCAGAATTTAATCTCACGGGACCTTCATCTGAATTCCAATATTTGTCTCTCTCTTATCCGGCGGAAAGCATTAAAGGAGCAAGAAAACAGAACAATACAAGATGTGCGATATTCCCGCCCTACTATGTAAAGAAATCATATTAATATGTTATTCTCAGTCTATCATTGTTCAGCAGATCAAAATGATGGTTATGCAAATTGATTAGGCACCAAACAAAATATTTGTAACATATTATATATGTTTGAATATAGAGGACTAACAGGGAAAAGAAGCAAATACCTGGTGGTTTGGTGAGACAAGTTGAATTATAAGGCTGATCATAACAGTAGCAAATGAAGTGGTTTTCATTTGAGGCATTATATCCACACTGCCCTCCAGAGGAAGTGCAAGTATGACATAGATTGTCATCGACACTCCACTGGATTCCAAATCCCTCTTGCAGAGCTGCACTAACATCAGCTGGATTGCGTTGTATGGCTTGGGTGCCTGAATCAGTGATTGGTACATAGACTGTATACTGGCCGGACCATAAGCTCAAGTCAACTTCAGTGTTAAGCATACCATAAAAGGCATTGATGTTCGATCCATCAGTGGTGCAATATGTCTGACCCAAAAATGTTGGTGTTAAGCCACTAGAAGAACAATTATAGTAGAAAGTTAGGTTTTGAAGGCCAGGGACGTAATTGAAGAAACTGCTTTTGATTGTTGTGCTGACAAAGCTTGTGGGGCAAATTGAATTCAGTAGTCATCTCTAGCAAGAGTGAGTGTCTTTGCTTGGAGGTTGATTGCAAGAAGTCTGTATTTAAGAGACATTATAGTGATCGTAGCGATGTTATCTTGACATTGAAGCTTAAACTCTGGGAGCCCACAGTAGTCCTGTCGACTTTGTCCCCAGAAAGGATATGATACACTCCTTATGCTTCCACAGTCGAACAACTTGCTACAATTCTCATACTGTGAGTCATCGGAAGATAGAGATAATGGAAGGATGAGTAAGATTATTGAGTTTTTGAAAAGGAAGAGAAAGGACATGAAAAAGTTCAGATGCATTTTGGGAGAGCTTAGGGGATTTCTGAAGATGTTGAAGAGGACTGAATAAGCAAATGGGAGTAGTTCTCAGTTTTCAGATTGATGAAGTATAATTGTTGAAAATTATATTGGAAATTTAGTTCTCAGTTTTCAAATTGACGAAGTATAATTGTTGAAAATTATATTGGAAATTTCTGTACTACCTTAGCAGTTTCTTAAAAAGTTACTTAAGGCAGCCTTGTCTGACTAGCAATCGTCAATAAATTGAATGAACGGCATTTTCTAAGTAGTGAAAAACTGTACCATAAACTGGGACAATTTATGCAGATAAAGTTCCCAACATGGATATGCAGAGAGTGATGGTACTGTTAATAGTTACTTAATCCGATGTGTGAGGACTAAGAATCAGTATATGCTTTTCTCTCTCTCTGAAGTACCAAATTCCATCCACAAAGAAAAGAATATCTTATCCCCTTCTACTTATCATCGCCGTGATTCTCTACTAACTCTGTTTATGCATAATTTATGGTATTTTAGTGTTAATTTGTACTCAAAGCACAAGATGCATACCTGGTGCAGCTGGAGATGGCTGTAGAATTACACTATCCTCTGCTGGTTAGGCTGTACAAGTGTTGGACCCAACTAACCGCCCTGGACAAAGGCAAGTTGTTTGGTTTGACTCAAGGTCATATCCGCATCTTCCATTTGATTGAGAACACTCACTACGTGCTCCACTGTCCACCTTCCATTTCAGCACAAACCCTTCATCAATTGCTTTGTCCAAAACCGATGTAATTGCTAGCTTTGGCAAATAAGTTGCAGCAGCAGGAATAACAACACTCGCATAACAGACTCCGAGGCCTACAGCTCCTGCAAGGACATAACCATCACTATAACTAACACCGTTTATCGAGCACGTAAATTGACTGGGAATGTGCATGTATGGAGATGGACAGCCGTATAAGAGGGAAACATTTCCATAGCCAAAACCAAGGGTTGTACTTATAAATTTTTGGAACAAATTCCATCCAAAAGGTCCTTTCTTGCAACTCTGACAAGTTGTGATTCTGCATAGACAGCCAAAACATGATGTGACACCCATCATCTTAATGATAGCTATATCATCTAAACAAACTAGCTGTAGTCCAGGAATCCCACAATCCTCGATCATTTCCCCAAAATGGGAATTCCACATCAGTGATATGTAATATTATATCATCCATCAAATATAATAATAATTGAATACAAATAAAAATAATCCGTAAAAAGGGATCGAATGTATCTCCGATTATTAGTGATTCTGACAATATCTGACTATTGTGATAGTACCAAAATGATTTTGTGACTTTTGGGACGTACGCAAACCTTCTGCACCCTTAATTTTACTCAATAGGTGGTGTATAGTTTAAAATTTTGAATTTAGAAACCCAATGCACTAGAACGGGATTTTTATAGGCTCTCAACTATCAAAAAGTCAATAAAATCATATAATTGTCACTCTAAATTATTATTTGACGGTATGAGAATATAATTGAATATTTGAAATGAAAAAATAAAATTAATTATATGTAAATTTGAATGAGACACCAAAATCCAATTAAATACAATCTAATTCAAACCACTTTCATTTTTTATCACATTTAATCCCTTTCGATTATACTTTTCCAATTAACTTTTGTTTGAATACTTTGAATGCTTTGAATTTATGGGATTTGAATTTTCAAAAAAATTTCTAGCATTCTCCCATTTGGTCTAGCAAACCGACTTGAAGTCAAAACCAAGTGAATTCTGTATGAAAATAGAGTTTATGAGTGTAGCGATGAATCTTCTAAAAGCGAGTATTATCTTCCGTATATTACAATACATTCTATGAAAATAGAGGGAAACATTTCCATAGCCAAAACCAAGGGTTGTACTTACAAATTTTTGGAACAAATTCCATCCAAAAGGTCCTTTCTTGCAACTCTGACAAGTTGTGATTCTGCATAGACAGCCAAAACATGATGTGACACCCATCATCTTAATGATAGCTATATCATCTAAACAAACTAGCTGTAGTCCAGGAATCCCACAATCCTCGATCATTTCCCCAAAATGGGAATTCCACATCAATGATATGTAATATTATATCATCCATCAAATATAATAATAATTGAATACAAATAAAAATAATCCGTAAAAAGGGATCGAATGTATCTCCGATTATTAGTGATTCCGACAATATCTGACTATTGTGATAGTACCAAAATGATTTTGTGACTTTTGGGACGTACGCAAACCTTCTGCACCCTTAATTTTACTCAATAGGTGGTGTATAGTTTAAAATTTTGAATTTAGAAACCCAATGCACTAGAACGGGATTTTTATAGGCTCTCAACTATCAAAAAGTCAATAAAATCATATAATTGTCACTCTAAATTATTATTTGACGGTATGAGAATATAATTGAATATTTGAAATGAAAAAATAAAATTAATTATATGTAAATTTGAATGAGACACCAAAATCCAATTAAATACAATCTAATTCAAACCACTTTCATTTTTTATCACATTTAATCCCTTTCGATTATACTTTTCCAATTAACTTTTGTTTGAATACTTTGAATGCTTTGAATTTATGGGATTTGAATTTTCAAAAAAATTTCTAGCATTCTCCCATTTGGTCTAGCAAACCGACTTGAAGTCAAAACCAAGTGAATTCTGTATGAAAATAGAGTTTATGAGTGTAGCGATGAATCTTCTAAAAGCGAGTATTATCTTCCGTATATTACAATACATTCTATGAAAATAGAGGGAAACATTTCCATAGCCAAAACCAAGGGTTGTACTTACAAATTTTTGGAACAAATTCCATCCAAAAGGTCCTTTCTTGCAACTCTGACAAGTTGTGATTCTGCATAGACAGCCAAAACATGATGTGACACCCATCATCTTAATGATAGCTATATCATCTAAACAAACTAGCTGTAGTCCAGGAATCCCACAATCCTCGATCATTTCCCCAAAATGGGAATTCCACATCAATGATATGTAATATTATATCATCCATCAAATATAATAATAATTGAATACAAATAAAAATAATCCGTAAAAAGGGATCGAATGTATCTCCGATTATTAGTGATTCCGACAATATCTGACTATTGTGATAGTACCAAAATGATTTTGTGACTTTTGGGACGTACGCAAACCTTCTGCACCCTTAATTTTACTCAATAGGTGGTGTATAGTTTAAAATTTTGAATTTAGAAACCCAATGCACTAGAACGGGATTTTTATAGGCTCTCAACTATCAAAAAGTCAATAAAATCATATAATTGTCACTCTAAATTATTATTTGACGGTATGAGAATATAATTGAATATTTGAAATGAAAAAATAAAATTAATTATATGTAAATTTGAATGAGACACCAAAATCCAATTAAATACAATCTAATTCAAACCACTTTCATTTTTTATCACATTTAATCCCTTTCGATTATACTTTTCCAATTAACTTTTGTTTGAATACTTTGAATGCTTTGAATTTATGGGATTTGAATTTTCAAAAAAATTTCTAGCATTCTCCCATTTGGTCTAGCAAACCGACTTGAAGTCAAAACCAAGTGAATTCTGTATGAAAATAGAGTTTATGAGTCGTAGCGATGAATCTTCTAAAAGCGAGTATTATCTTCCGTATATTACAATACATTCTATTTTCTTTTTTTTTTATACCATGACTTGACCACCACCTAATATCCAGAGTTTTGTCTCGACTAATCTCGATTGACCATTGTAGATCCCACTTTGTGGGGGCAGATCTCCCAACATTATTTTTTCCATATCCAGAGGAAGTCAAACTCTCAAGCTGGTTAAAGGACAAAGGTATCTATCCCACCTGCGCAAACAAATATTGGTCAATACATTATATTTTTTAATATTATAGTGACATTTACTTTATGAATTAACTCTACATTTATTCGAAACCTAAACTTGATAAATTTATTTCAAGACAACAACATATGCACAGCTTTACTTAGAAAATTCAATTCTGAATTTCATTTAAATAAATCAATAAGTTCATATTTACAACATGACCACTAAACCTACTTGGTAGCATGTCTTTAGTTAAGCGATTAATCAATATACAATCAGTGTTAATGTGTTAGATTATAACTTTATTTTTCAATACTTTTTCCCTAATAGCTAAATATTTAATGTCAATGTAAATATTTCGACTACCACTCATATTATTCTTAACAAAAAATACAGCATCTGAATTATTACAAAATATACATAATGGCTTAGGTATCGAATCTAAAACCCTAAAACCGATATGAAACTCTTAAACCATACCGTGCGTGACGTAGCCTCAAAACATGCCACGAACTCAACTTGCATAGTAAAGGTCACAGTCAATGTCTGTTTAGCACTTCTCCATGATACAACTCCATCGATTATCATGAAAATGTAAACCCGATGTTGATTTCCCAGAATCAACACAGCCAACAAAATCTGAATCCGAATATCCGATCATTTGCTGACTATCGGTTCTTCTATATGTAAGCATGTGCTTTTTGGTATTTTATAGATATTTTCATACCTTCTTTGCAACCTTCGAATATTCCAAACTCTGGTAATTTTGATATCTATCTAATATTCCCATAGCATGCGCTATATCAGGTCTTGTATAGACCTGTACATACGTGAAACTTCCAACAACGGAAGCATATGTAACGTTAGCGATCTGTTCCCTTTCCAAATCTATCTTAAGGTATTGGTTCAAATTAAGCCTATCTTCTTTAACAATCGGAGCTATACTTAGTGAACAGTTCTCCATTGTATATTTCTTAAACATTTTGTTGATATAAATCTTTTGAGATAGTTCCAAAATCTTATTGGATCTATCTCGATATATTTTTATACCGATAATATAAATGTATTATCTAAATCCTTTATCTCAAAATTCTTAGAAATGAACTATTTCACTTCATACAGTATCCCCCTATCATTGGTGGCAAATAGTATATTATCCACATACAGGACAAGAAAACGAAATTTGCTCCCACTGACCTTGGAGTATATGCATTGATTCATAATATTCTCTTTAAAACCAAACAAAGTGACAACATTGTGGAATTTCAAATACCACCGGTAAGAGACTTGTTTCAGTCCATATATGTATTTCTTGACCTTGCACATAAAATGCTAGCTACCACTAGAGGAGAATCTTTCAACTTTACACATGTAAATCTCTTCCTCTAGTTTCTCATTAAGGAAAGTTGTTTTCACATCCATTTGTTGTGATTCTAGATCGAAATGTGTAACAAGTGTTAGAATGATGCGGAGGGAATCTTCTTAAATATCGGAGAAAATATCTCCGAGTAGTCGATTTTTTCCCTTTGGGTGAACTCTCTAACAATGAGTTTGATCTTATATTTCTCAATATTGTCTAATGAGTCAATTTCAGTCTTGAAAACCCATTTACTTCTGATAGATTTTACATCATCTGACAACTCTACAAGATCTCAGCCCCGTTGCTCTTCATGGAGTCCATATCATCTTTCATGGTGTTCAGTCACAAACTTGAGTCCTTAGAATACATGGAATGTGAAAATGTCTCTGGGTCCTCTATGACTCCGATGTTATAGTCAGACTCTTAAAAATATATCACATAGTCATTAGATATAACTGATCTTATTTCTCGAGTAGATCTCCTTAATGTAGGTTTAACATTCTCCATAGGAGTAAAATGACAAATTTGATCTTTGTCAATTGTTTGTAGAATTTCTTGGTTGTCATCGGCACCCAAATTTATGTCCATAGGCATTTGAGAGTCATTCTCGATGACAACTAACTTGGTACTTGAACTTGATGGAATACTTGATGGGTCTCTTTTAGGAATTAAATCCTGAAAGTAATCCCTCTCACTGATTAAGTCATTCTTTAGGAATTTAACATTTGTAGATTTTACAAATCTAGTATGGTAGAATTGATAATAAAACCGCCATCCCTTTGACTTTTTGACATAAATAACAAAATATCAACTTAAGGTCCTTGGGTTCAGTTTCTTTTATCGTGGATTGTAAACCATTACCTTTGTAAAATAGCCCCAAATGTTTACCTGTCTTAAACTAGATTTCAAACGCTTAAATAACTCAAAGGAAGTTTTGACTACTATCTTGGTTGGAACATTGTTTAGGATGTACACTGCCGTTTTGAGAGATTTAGTCCACAAGAATTTAAACAATTTGGAATTAGGAGTTAGTCATCATTTTTCTAACCATATCAAGTAAGATTCTGTTTATTCTTTCTGTCACCCTATTTTGATCAGTGAACCAGACATAGTGTGTTGGACAACAATCCAATTTTTCTGAAAAAGCTTTGCAAATGGATCTGGTATTTATCCATCCTCTATATAACTTTCATAGTATTTCCCACCTCTATCTAATCTTATGTTTTTATTTACTTACCACACTTTCTTTACTTCTGCCTTAAAAATTTTAAATGTATTAAACACCTTATCTTTATGGGGAAAGACATAAATATACATATATCGTGAATAATCATTTATAAATGAGATAAAATAACTATGAACATACGAGTTTGTACCTGAAATACAAATATCTGTATGTATGATCTCTAGCAATTTTGATATCTTCTTGGTACCTTTTTGAGTTTTGTTGGTCTGTTTTCCTTTAATGTAGTTTACACAAATCTCAAAATCACTAAAATTTAAAGTATCAAATACCCTATCCTTTACCAATTTTTCTATTCACTTTATGGAGATGTGCCCTAATTTTCGATACCACAATATGGAAGAGTTTTTCTTAATGAGACTTCTTTTAGTTCTTATATGTGTTGTGTTCAAAGAGGTATTGTCTTACAAATAAATATTATAAAGTCCACCCAACAATGGATCAAAACCAATAACACTTGTATATAAAAATAATGTCATTTTATTATCAAATTGGAAAGTTGAAATGGAAATTAATTTTCTAGAAAACTTAGATACATAAAAAATTCTTTCCAATTTCAAAACATGCGTACTTGACAATATAAACTAACAATGTCTGACGGTTTTTACCCGTGACCTCATCTTGTTAGCCAAATAGATGAATTGTTCATAATACACTGACCTCCTTATGTTTTGCAAGCCTTACAACACATTTGTAATGCGGATGGTACAACCATAATTAATCCACCATATGTCATGAGAAATTTCAGTCATGCAAGATTCATAACAAATTAATGAGATTTTCATACATTTATTCTTAAGCCATCGCTTGTATTTGACACAATCTTACTTTATATGTCCCTTCTTTTTACAAAAGAAATACTTGCACTCTTTCTTTATGTTCGCTTTCGGTTTTGTGTTTTTTTGGTTCAGGTTGGATTTGCCATTTTTCTTTCCTTGCACAACCACATATGTACTAGCAAAATCTTGCTTCATCTCCATCAACTGTCTTTCTTTCTTCTGCACACACATTGTCACGCCCCGATCCTCAGATCGAGTACATAACAATCGTCACGTTATCTCGGCATACGGGCATGACCTCCCCATATACCGAGACAGCGCAAGACATTCCAATTGTATAATAAATCTTCCAATACACAAATCTCTCAAATAAAAAAATCATACAGATACAGCCCACATGCAAATGACCCATCTGGTCCATCCCTGTACACACCAGCATGTGTCGGCACACACATTTGGGAATGGAATTTCTGTACATGCACGCATGCAGTATAACCATCCTAGCCAATCCAGAATTCTCATTACAAATAAAATATTCCAAAGATATTTCAAATCATAATGAAAGAAGATTCAAATCATAGTTATAGATTTAACATTTCAATCCAAATGTCTCAATACAAGATATAACATTTTTTCAAAAACGGTTCAATGAAAATAATGAAGTCCCAAATCATAATCGTCGGATTTTACCAATATTTGTCGAAAAACTCAACCAGTATCAGTAAAATCCGCCCGGTATGAGATGTACAAAACTTCCTTTCCATGGGTTTACATTCTATAATTCCCAAAAATCCTACACTACTAAATACCTATGCAACTCAGCAAAATATCCTTCGTAAGCTCCGACGTCCAGTCTCTGGACTAAGTATTCTCTGAAAAATATAAGAGAGGGGTGAGTATTTGGGAATAATCAGTGAGTGGAGTACAATGGTATGATTGTATGATAAATGAGGGGTGAATGTGAGAAAGTCAAAGTATATCTCATAAACAACACTTTATATATGTAAAAGCATTTTCAATAAATCAGATAGTTCACAAAGTATCATCCACATTAAATATTCCTTTAGAAGATCACAAGGGTCCCATCGAAATCACTTTCGTCCTGAGTTTGGTCGATCCCAGACGGAAGCCCGCCAAGGAGTTTTCCATTTTAGTATTTCAAAACACTACCCCCTTCCTTGGTATTGGCTCGTACCTTACCGGGGTATAATCCGGATAGTCCGACATGGCAGAGAAGAGGCCACGTATACCTCTCTCGCAATAAAACCCCAACCACGTCACCCTGTTGGGTCGATCCGTGGAGGGAATGACTATAGTCATTGCACTCGTGTACCATCATTTCACAATCATTTAAATTACAATCAATGTGCCATGTTTCATCAAACAAATTCTAATTTCATGCTACAAGCATTTACAAATCAAGTATCCAATGCAAATGGTATAGATTCATTTATTTATAATTACATAAGATGCATTCGTAATTCAAATTTTCATTTCAGACATCCCACAATCACAAATGATTTCATATAAAACATGTAAAAATCATTTAAAATCATTTACAAAAGAATTTAAACTCATTTTTGCTCATTCATAATACAATGGACCATCCACTCACCTCTAGAGAGGATATTCACTCTCTACTTTTTAATCAAATTCGAATTGATTCCTTTCAAACCCCCAACAGATTAACCTAATCAAATATCAAAATTTACCATCAAATTAAACTCTGGGAAAACTATTCTATTCAACCTAACATGATTTTATCGTCCCTTAGCATGTTTCTTTTGTATCAAATAGCCTAATTCATATAAAATCATATACTTAACCTTAATAATCACATATAAGATGTCAGGAAATGCATTCTAATTGAATCTAACATACATCCTAAACATATATAGATTCTTTCACCCTAAATTTAACCCTAGATTCACTCAATTTATCGAAAAAATTAGTATTTTCCTCACCTAGGGTATTCGTATTTCACGGGCCTAACTTCCCTGCACCATTCATTTCAGTCCAGAATCTGTAACGCTTCCAAATTGAAATAAACGTCAGCTATTAAACCTAACTACTAAAAACACTCAAAACCCTAAAGTATTTGCTCAGAACTGTCATCCTTACCTACGCGGTGGATGATTGCAGATTCGATTTAGGGTTTTCAAAGGCTTACTGTTGCTGCCAGCTTCAAGCTTCTGCGAAGGTTGCAGGAGGGTGGTGCTCGTAGAGAGCAGTACACGCGAGCGAGCAAGGGAGAGAGAGAAGCTATCGTGCGCGAGCGGGAGAAGCTGAGGCGGTTGCACACTTGCAGGAGGGAGAAGGATGGAGCCGGGACAGCCACTTGCGGTGGTGGCTCGGCAGTGTTCGGGGGAGGCGCGGCACCGGAAGGCCGTTGAGAGTGTGAGAACAGAGAGAGAGAGAGAGCGACAGCGAGAGGGAGAGAGAGAGAATGAGAGAGAGTCGGGAGGAAGAGAGAGAGAAATTAGGGCCTTTTTGCCCTAACTTCACTCTTGGGGAGAAAGTACAGTGTTTTAGTCCAAAACGCTGCGCTTCCTTTCCCCCTCTCCTCCCTTTTTTTTTTAGATATTACAACTCTAAACCCCCTAAAAATAAATTTTGTCCCCGAAATTCCAACATTCAATTATACATCAATTCTATGCCTACATTTTTCTACTACTGTTGTTTCTCAGATTACATCGCTATCAAATTCTCAACACCATATTGAAAACAAGGCCTTCAACAAATAAATTCAATATATAAATACATTATCATGCTCTATAGTATTCCCCAAAGTAATGATAGAAAAATTGTCTTGGACAATATAAGTACTTGGTAGGTGTTATTCCTTGAAGTTGAGGTTTCTCTAATTTCCTTTTGCTAATTGCAGCAAATAAAGCACAAAAATCAATAATCTCTGAATCTCCTTATTTGTTCTAAAACCTTGAAACCTTTGGATATAAAAGGAGTAACACTTTCTAGATCAACGCATTTCTCAGTAATACTGGAACAAGCCTCCACCCTATTTCTGCTGCAAAGCATTGCAGAAAGATTTAAAACTGAAATCTTTAATTCACATACCACAAATATCTAAAGATACTATCATTGAACTCGACCTGTTCAATATATCTCAAAATTTTATTTATAGACATTCTTACTCCTAAATGGTGCTCAAGTAACCATGCATAAATATTTTTGTCTAAATGCTTGTATGATTCACTATTTCGATGTTGTAAAACCTAAAATGATCCATATAACATCATACTTCCATTTGAAGGATGAATCTATCTCAAATTAAGAGACTTTACTTAAAATGGTTATCTAAAGAACTCAAAACCACTGCACCGCTAAGTCTTGTGTAAATAAAATGAGTACGAAGGCCTAACCTTTTACCTAAGACTCACCTTCTGACAAATAAGGATCACATGCAAACACTTTGAATATCCAACCTATGAAACATCCATCTGATCAAGGATGGTGCTCTTTTTTACCCCAATACTTCCATAAGTTATCTTATCCAACTTTCAGAGACTCTTTGCATTTATGATGCACTTAAAATCCCCCTTCTTCGATTTCTCTCTAACAATCATCTACTACCCTTCTAAGACTTCTATAAGATAGCTATATGTTTTTAGCCATAAAAGGAATAGGATTCTATTTAATATAATTTGGATTCTAAATGGAAGGGAGATGATCAAAGTGCATTTTACAAGCCTTGTCCCTTGAGGTGAAATCCACATCAAGAATCTTCCTCAAATCTCATGACAATTAGGCCTGAAACCGACAAGAGCATCTACAAGTAACATGACACAATTGCATGTATCTTTGCTAATTTTACCTCCAACTCAATTTACACCCTTTCTATTCAAGTTGTAGTCTTGGACCACAAAATTGGTTAACCTCGCCAGATAATATAAAGGCCAGAGAAATACAATGATTTCTATGATAATGTCATCATTAGGGCTTATAATCAATAGCCACAACAAGTAAGAGAGATAAAGAGAATTCCAAATTCTAGTGGCACCTAATTTGCCATCAATAGTTGAGACTCCTACCTTTTTTGGTCCCTATATGAGTGATTTAAAAACTTTTAAGAAAATTCTCCTCAGTACGAGTAGTCTTACTTCTCATATTCTTTCAATGGAGTGACATCCAAAAATCTTTTGCCAAGGGGTCACAAATCGATTGAAGTGCTTAACAAACTCCGTACTTTTAAATGAATAAATCAACACTCGCACATTAACCCAAATAAAATACTCATCACACCTAATAAAAAAAACTATGAAAATATTTATCCCTAACATCTATACACAAATACAATCTCTCCAGAGTATTTTACCTTACATCTTAATCATTAACAATTCCCTATTGCCTTACCTATTAAACAAGTGTGTCAAATTTCTAACATCAAGATGTTAGTCCAAAAGAATTACTACGAAGGTACTCACCATTTAGCCAAACAAACCAAGAGAGATCCTCAATCACAATTTAGAAGCTATTCATAAAGCAATACATCACTCGGGTTATAGAGGTGGAGCGAAAAATACCCTATTCGGGTTCCTTATTCTTCTTTTTGGGGAGCAAAACTCTACGGAGAGAGTCTAAACTTAACAATTAAACTAGAAACTAACCCAAGTGCTTAACCCCCTAAAAAAAATTAAACCTAATCCATAAGGATCCATGAAAAGTTCTGTACATTTCTTAAAAGTAAATCTTTAAAAATCAAAATTTTCTAAGCAGTAGACATTTTAAAACCTTTGGAAAACCATTGGGACATTTGGAAATATTTCAAACCTTTAAACATTCAAAATCGTGAGTCTAAGCTCTGATACCAATAAAACTTTATAATTGTCACTCTAAATTATTATTTGATGGTATAAGAATATAATTGAATGTTTGAAATGGAAAAATAAAATTAATTATGTGTAAATTTGAATGAGACACCACAATCCAATTAAATACAATCTAATTCAAACCACTTCTATTTTTTATCACATTTAATCCCTTTCGATTATATTTTTCCAATTAACTTTTGTTCGAATACTTTGAATGCTTTGAATTTTTAAAAAAATTTCTAGCATTCTCCCATTTGGTCCAGCAAACCAACTTGAAGTCAAAACCAAGTCAATTCTGCATGAAAATAGAGTTTATGAGTCACAGCGATAAATCTTCTAAAAGCGAGTATTATCTTCCGTGTATTACAATACATTTTATTTTCTTTTTTTTTGTACCATGGTTTGACCACCACCTAATATCCAGAGTTTTATCCCGACTAATCTCGATCGACTGCTGTAGATCCCACTTTTTGGGGGCAGGTCTCCCAACATTGTTTTTTTTGTATCTAAGGGAAGTCAAACTCCTGATCTGGTTAAAGAATAAAGATACCCATTCCACCTACGTCAACAAATGTTGGTCAATACATTCTATTTTTTAATATTATGGTGACATTTACTTTATGAATTAACTCTACATTTATTCGAAACCTAAACTTGATAGATTTATTTTAAGACAACAACATATGCACAACTTTACTTAGAAAATTCAATTATGAATTTCATTTAAATAAGTCAATAAGTTCATATTTATAACATGACCACTAAACCTACTTGATAGCATGTCTTTAGTTAAGCGATTAATCAATATACAATCAGTATTAATGTGTTAGATTACAACTTTATTTTTCAATACTTTTTCCCTAATAGCTAAATATTTAATGTCAATGTAAATATTTCGACTACCACTCATATTATTCTTAACAAAAAATACAACATCTGAATTATTACAAAATATACATAATGGCTTAGGTATCGAATCTAAAACCCTAAAACCGATATGAAACTCTTAAACCACACCGTGCGTGACATAGCCTCAAAACATGCCACGAACTCAACTTGCATAGTAAAGGTCACAGTCAATGTCTATTTAGTACTTCTCCACGATACAACTCCATCAGTTATCATGAAAATGTAAACCCGATGTTGATTTCCCAGAATCAACACAGCCAACAAAATCTGAATCCGAATATCCGATCATTTGCAGACTATCAGTTCTTCTATATGTAAGCATGTGCTTTTTGATATTTTATAGATATCTTCACACCTTCTTTGCAACCTTTGAATATACCAAACTCTGGTAATTTTGATATCTATCTAATATTCCTATATCATGCGCTATATCAGATCTTGTATAGACCTGTACATACACGAAACTTCCAACAACGGAAGCATATGTGACGTTAGCCATCTGTTCCCTTTCCAAACCTATCTTAAGGCATCGGTTCAAATTAAGCCTATCTTCTTTAACAATCGGAACTATACTTAGTGAATAGTTCTCCATTGTATATTTCTTAAACATTTTGTTGATATAAATCTTTTGAGATAGTTCCAAAATCTTATTGGATCTATCTCGATATAATTTTTATGCCGATAATATAAATGTATTATCTAAATCCTTTATCTCAAAATTCTTAGAAATGAACTATTTCACCTCATACAGTATCCCCCTATCATTGGTGGCAAATAGTATATTATCCACATGCAGGACAAGAAAACAAAATTTGCTCCTACTGACCTTGGAGTATATGCATTAATTCACAATATTCTCTTTAAAACCAAATAAAGTGATAACATTGTGGAATTTCAAATACCACCGGTGAGAGACTTGTTTCTGTCCATATATGTATTTCTTGACCTTACACATAAAATGCTCGCTACCACTAGAAGAGAATCTTTCAACTTGACACATGTAAATCTTTTCCTCTAGTTTCTCATTAAGGAAAGTTGTTTTCACGTCCATTTGTTATGATTCTAGATCAAAATGTGCAACAAGTGCTAGAATGATGCGGAGGGAATCTTTCTTAAATATCGGAGAAAATATCTCCGAGTAGTCGATTTTTTCCCTTTGGGTGAACTCTCTAACAACGAGTTTGATCTTATATTTCTCGATATTGTCTAATGAGTCAATTTCAGTCTTCAAAACCCATTTATATCCGATGGATTTTACCCTATTTGACAACTCTACAAGATCTCAAACCCCATTGCTCTTCATAGAGTCCATATCATCTTTCATGGTGTTCAGTCACAAACTCGAGTCCTTAGAACACATGGAATGTAAAAATGTCTTTGGGTCCTCTATGACTCCGATGTTATAGTCAGACTCTTAAAAATATATCACATAGTCATTAGATATAACTGATCTTATTTCTTGAGTAGATCTCCTTAATGTAGATTTAACATTCTTCGTAGGAGTAGAATGACAAATTTGATCTTGGTTTATTGTTTGTAGAATTTCTTGGTTGTCATTGGCACCCAGATTTATGTCCATAGACACTTGAGAGTCATTCTCGATGACAACTAACTCGGTACTTGAACTTGATGGAATACTTGATGGGTCTCTTTCAGGAGTTGAGTCCTGAAAGTAATCCCTCTTACTGATTAAGTTATTCTCTAAAAATTTAATATTTTTAAATTCCACAAATCTAATATGGTAGAATTGATAATAAAACCGCCATCCCTTTGACTTTTTGACATAACTAACAAAATATCCACTTAAGGTCCTTGGGTTCAATTTCTTTTATCGTGGATTGTAAACCATTATCTTTGTAAAATAGCCCCAAATGCTTACATGTCTTAAACTAGATTTTCAACCCTTAAATAACTCAAAGGAAGTTTTGACTACTGTCTTGGTTGGAACATTGTTTAGGAAGTACACTGCCATTTTGAGAGATTCAGTCCACAAGAATTTAAACAATTTGGAATTAGGAGTTAGTCATCATTTTTCTAACCATATCAAGTAAGATTCTATTTATTCTTTCTGCCACCCTATTTTGATTAGTGAACCAGACATAGTGTGTTGGACGACAATCCAATTTTTCTGAAAGAGCTTTGCAAATGGATCTGGTATTTATCCATCCTCTATATACCTTTCATAGTATTCCCCACCTCTATCTAATCTTATGTTTTTATTTACTTACCACACTTTCTTTACTTCTGTCTTAAAAATTTTAAATGTATCAAACACCTCATCTTTATGGCGAAAGACATAAATATACATATATCGTGAATAGTCATTTATAAATGAGATAAAATAGCTATGATCATACGAGTCTGTACCTGAAATACAAATGTCCGTATGCATGATTACTAGCAATTTTGATATCTTCTTGGTACCTTTTTTAGTTTTGTTGGTTTGTTTTCCTTTAATGTAGTTTACACAAATCTCAAAATCACTAAAATTTAGAGTATCAAATACCCCATCCTTTACCGATTTTTCTATTCTCTTTATGGAGATGTGCTCTAATTTTCAATGCCACAACATGGAAGAGTTTTTCTTAATGAGACTTCTTTTAGCTCCTATATGTGTTGTGTTCAAAGAGGTATTGTCTTACAAATAAATATTATAAAGTCCATCCAACAATGGACCAAAACCAATAACACTTGTATATAAACATAATGTCATTTTATTATCAAATTGGAAAGTTGAAATGGAAATTAATTTTCTAGAAAACTTAGGTATATAAAAAATTCTTTCCAATTTCAAAACATGCCTACTTGACAATATAAACTAACAACGCCCGACGGCTTTTACCCGTGACCTCATCTTGTTAGCCAAATAGATGAATTGTTCATGATACACTGACCTCCTTATGTTTTGCAAGCCTTACAAAGATGGTACAACCATAATTAATCCACCATATGTCATGAAAAATCTCAGTCATGCAAGATTCATAACAAATTAATGAGATTTTCATACATTTATTCTTAAGCCACTGCTTGTATTTGACACAATCTTACTTTATATGTCCCTTCTTTTTATAAAAAGAAATACTTGCACTCTTTCTTTATGTTCGCTTTTGGTTTTGTGCTTTTTTTGTTCAGGTTGGATTTGCCATTTTTCTTTCCTTGCACTACCATATATGTACTAGCAAAATCTTGCTTCATCTCCATCAACAGTCTTTCTTTCTCCTACACACACTTGACCATGAATTCATTGATAGATTATTTCTCCTTATGTGTATTGTAGGAGATCTTAAAAGGATTCTGGAGTTGAGGGACAGAGTTTAGAATAAAGTGCACAAAGAAGGATTTGAACATCTCAATCTCTAGGTTCTTTAGTTAAGGCGCAATATCTTTCATCTGCATGATGTGCTAGCATATACCGTGGACAGTAATGAGTCTCAAGGAAGAGAATTGCATAATGAGAGTACTGACCAAAGATTTCTCTGATATCACAAATTGTTCATCTATAGTCTTAAGAAAAGTACGAACATTAGTATGCTAGTTGACCGAGCCATGAATATCAACCGAAATTTTGCTCTTTATGAATATAATATTTAAACAATTCGATCGCTTCCATTTTTTATAAAGAGCTTTTTCATCTATAGAGTTGGTATTGGTCACCGGAGGCTGCTCGTCCTTCCGTATAGCATAGTTATGTCCAAACAGTCCAAATGAAGAAATATAATTTCCCTCCATCCTTATAATCTCTCCATTCAAATCAGGAAATTCAGGTTTTAAATTTATGATTTGGAATACTGTAAAATAAATAAATATGTTTACTAACTATAAATGAGACATTTAATATATGTCTACCAATACAAAATATGAAAATAAATCTGACATAAAAATCATTTATATGCTGAATTTCTAATTCTATTAAATTTATTTGAGTTTATAATAAGATTTATAAAAAAATAGCTCATTTCTCTTTACCTGTGGATTAATTAGAAAATTACCGATAGTTAGTTTTTTCTTAATCACTTTATCATTTTGTACTCAACCCTATAGATGATCACTCTAGTGCACCAGGTAGGTTCCCGATAGGCGGTGAATCATATGCAACTACTTCAGAACTAGCCAGCTTTAGACTTATCCCTTTTTTTTTACAGAACATTCTAGACATGCACTAAATCAACTCACTAATAGTATTATATAAAAAAAAAATTCAATCAAGTAGACTATTGTTGAAAATAATTATTTTGATATTTTATTTTCAATTTTATTATTTTCTTACAACAAAAATTTCTACAGGATAATTCACATAAAAATAATTTTTATGGTAAATGTATCATTTTCTTAATGTGATCCTATTGTTATATATAATTTTCTACTTAATTATGGCTGCTATGGTTACACTTTAATTAATTTAAAAAATTATATTGATCGTCAGGGTAATATTACTTAATTTTACCATGTCAAAATGTATAAAATTTTAATAAAAAATACAACCAAAATACTTAATGCATTTTATAATTTTATACCTTCCCTTAAGTACAAAATTATACCCAAAATTAATTTTATACATCTCTTTTTAATTTGGATTTAAAAGATACTTTCAAAATTTTAAAAATTTTTGAAAAATTTTCCAAATTTTTAAACCCAGAAAATTAATTTTAAAGTCTTTGGGACCAAACTGTAACAATTCAAAGATTTTGGGAATTTCTAAAAAAATGCAGGGACTTTACTGGTACAGCTTAAGAAATTTTGGGACCTCTTGCAAATAAAATATTGTAAGGACCGGTTTGCAAAAAAATGAATAACCCATTTATGAGTTTGGGACATGTGTCTTCTAAAAAAAAAAAAAGAAGTTATTTAAAGAAATCATTTAATGCATGACACACATCATTTCCAAAACAGAAAGAATTGACCGTATGATCATTTATTAAATAAATAAATATTTAAAATATTAAAATTTTTAAAATGTCCTTCACCGTCCAAACAAATTTTTTCCTACGGGGCAACCATATGTACCCATACTATGTATCAATGTGCATGTGTCAGATTGAATGAATTTAAAAACACAAATTCAGCCCATTTGTTTCATCTTTATGTACCGTTTACATTGTCTTCTTCACCCGACATCACCCGACAGACCCCAAGAATCCCGACTCGAAACCAGTCACTTCCGATGGGTCTATATATCATAAAACCGTTGAAAAGTGTAGAAATGATTGAAAATAATTTTTGAAAATATGGTTTTGATTGTAATGATGTAAGAATTTTAATTTTGGATTCAATTTTTCAAAAACTTAAGATTTTTAGACCAAATATTCAAAAATTTGAAAACCTAATTTTTTTAAAAATTTTAAAATTCGTTTGAATCTTAAAAGCATAGGACAAAATAGCTCTAATACTAAGTGTATTATTATATTACAAATCAAATATAATAATAATTGAACACAAATGAAAATAACTCGAAAAAAAGATATCAAATATACGTTTGGCTATTCGTGATTCCAACGATTGTGATACACTACTAGAAAACGGATTTTCAGTGACGGATTTTTTCCGTCGTTAAATCCGTCGCAAAAAGTGACCCCGCTAATTTTTAGCGATCGATTTTTTTTTCCGTCGCAAATATCAGCGTCAGATTAGCGACGGAAAAAAATCCGTCGCTAAAATAGAAAAAATAAAAAAAAAAACAAAAAAAAAAGCAGCGACGGACAGGGATCCGTCGCTGATTTGAGTTATGAAAAAAAAAATTACATAGATGAACTCCCGCACACATGCTGGTGTTGAGACTCAAACCTGCGCACTCACGTTGGTGTAAATACACTATTGCCACTAAACCAGACAAATCATCTACCTATATATTCTTTTTTTTTTTACTTATTATTTCTATTTCTTATTTCTTAATAATATTAGAATAATATAAAACTATAATTTATTATAAAATAATAAAATAATTTTATTATTACTTAAAATAAAATAATAAAAAATTTTAAAAAATAAAATAATATTATTCTTTGCAAAATAAAATAAAAATAATAAGAATTATTAAATAAAATTTAAAATTTAAAAATTAAAAATAATTTATTATAAAATAATAAATTTTATTCTTACTTAAAATAAAAAATAAAAAATTTGTAAAAATAAAATAATATTATTCTTTGAAAAAAAATAATAAGAATTATTAAATAAAATTAAAAATTAAAAAATAATAAAATAATAAAAATTAAAAATTAAAAAATTAAAAATTAAAAAATTAATTAAAAAATTAATTAAAAAATTAAAAAAATTAAAAAAATTAAAAAAATTAAAAAAATTAAAAAAATTAAAAAAATTAAAAAAATTAAAAAATATAACAAATATAAAAAAAAATCCGTCGCTAATCCGTCGGTAATCCATCGCTAATTTTCCGTTGGTAATCCGTCGTTAATTTTCCGTCGCTAATCCGTCTCTAAAAGTTGTAAATATATTTTTTTAATTTTTTCTCCTTCATCAATTCACCGACCGAAATTAGCAATGGAAATATTCCGTCGCTAAAAATTCCATCGGTAATCCGTCGCTGATAATTTTATAATATATTTTTTTTTATTTTTTTAAGAGTTTAGCGACGGAAATATATCCGTCACTAATTTCCGTCGCTAATCTGTCGCTAAACTCTTGGTAAAAAATCCGACATTAATTCGTCGCAAATCCGTCGCTATTACCGACGGATATTTGTCTGTCGGTAATATTCCGTCGCTGAAGCCGTGTTTTCTAGTAGTGATAGCACCAGAATGATTCTTAAGACATGCACAACCCCTCTAAGCCATCAATTTCACTCAATAAATGGTGTTGAGTTTAGAAATTTAGATTTAGGAAGCCAATGCACTGAGGGGAGTTTTTTATGGACTTACAATCATCAAAAAACCATTGAAACCTTATAATTGTTACCCTAAATTGTTAAAGAAAGTTATGAAATTATAATTTAAATATTCAAAATGGAAAAACAAAATTAATTGTGTAGAGATTTGAATGAGATAGCGAAATCTAACCAAATATAACCCAATTTAAATTTTTCTATTTTTTATCATATTTAATCTCTTTTGGTTATATTTTTTCACTTTTGTTTGAATACATTGAATATATAGGATTTGAATTTTTAAAAAATTCCTAACATGAAATTCCGACGCTTGAACTTCTTCCCGCAGTTCACATACCATTCATCGCTTGCACTAAAGGTTGACAGAATTAAGGCGAACAGAATTAGCACTGTGGGGCAATGGAATCCTGATGAACTTGAAAACAGAAGTTGATTCATTGCTGCTGAAGAAACAGCTCCGCCTGCGGACCTGGGTGTTGTAAGACCAACAATGTTTCGGCTAACGGAACCTGCAGGGATAGCAGCTTGAGATTTTGGATATTTTTGTTTCACTAAAGTCTGATGTAAAGCTACACTGATTTTGATTTAACAGCATTTCTTTGTTTGTTCAACCTACCAGCCTAATAGAAATGGACCACCATCATAATTTAAGAAAAATATCTTCAGCGCAAATGCCCTTGCTTAGGTTTGAGAAAGATAATGTTGTCTGAAGTTCGTTGTTGTTGACTGAGCATATACAAGTACGTGACCCAAAAACAAGAAATACAAGAAGAAATTGGGGTTTTCTCATCAATTAATAAGACCAAGAATCAAGTGATAATTGTGAATTTTTTGGGGCTTTGCATACATCTACAAATAGGGATAGTTCAATTGGTTTGCTTCTTCATATACCTAAAAAATGCCTCCGATATATTAGTTTTGAAGCCTGCACTTTGCTAGGTACATATTATGTTCCTTGGTATTATGAAAGGGCAATGGCATTTTTGTTGGGTCAACCAGTCTTATAATAAATTAATTAATCTTCCAACTATATCAATTGGACAAAAAAAGTATGACGCGTTCATGGGGCTTGATTATTGTCTCAGTCCTTGTCCCCAAATTTGCACAATGGAAGGTTGATTATCTAAGACACGCATAACAATTTCCTTCAAAATATGTAGGTCAGAACAATTAAGGCAGCTAAAATCACAGCCGAAATGCCTGCATTTACAGAAGAATACTTAAAAGGCCTCAACTGAACCATCATGACTAATAGGTAACTTCCAAATCATTTCTGTGGCAAAAACTAGTTAAATTAGAAATTATTTTGGAATACATTTACCCATCATAAATTTCATCCTTCTGTTGAAAAGCTTCCCCGCAGGATAGAATATACTCACTCCATTAGAGAGGCATTCAGATGGATCACATGTAATAAACGCTAGATGGCCTTTAGCAGACAACGTTCAACAGTACCAGCCATGAAGAATCAATACCTATAACATGTGTAGTAAACCTCTAGACCTAGGTGCAGACTGCAATATGCATGACTATTTGATCATGCTGTTGCAGTATCCCCAATCTCTTCCAATGATTCAACTATCATGAAAATCATGTATATGTATTGCAGAGAAGAAAAACACTAGCAACCTGATTAGCTTAAGAAGAAAAGGATCAAATACCTTGCACATATCACACAAATGCAAATGGGCTCATTCAAATTCGAGTCAAATCCACCTTTGCCACCAAAATTCAAACACTTTGAACAAGCCCCATCATAAGGGCTTTTATACACTCTATCAAACCCCTGTATCAAAGCATCCTCAAGACTAATCCTACTAAACTCAAGACTCAATGCCACGGTTTCAAACACCGGAACCTCCGCAGAAACATAACAGTCAATGATTTGCAAAAAAGGGTCATTTGGAACAGGACCAATAAAGTAATAAGCAGCCATAGAAACCCCCTTAAAGTTGCAGAGCAATTGATTAATCGGCTTAATAAAGGTTTCAACAGAAGAGCATCCGTAGAAGATGGTGAGATTTTCAAGAATGGCAGAAAATGTAAAACAGCGGAATTCAGAGTGGTGTTAGTGTATTCATGTTGGCAAACGTTGTTACAGCAATCTGATCTTGTTAGGGTTAGTTTGTTCTGTTTTTGGTCAATGTTAAGGACTCTTTAGCTCTGAGAATCGACAGTTATTTCCGTTATGGAATCAAACCGGCAGTTGAACTGGAACTCCGGCGGTTCCACATTAGAACGGCCGGTTTGATCCGGTGAACCGGTATGTAATATTCTGGATTGAGCCGCAGTTGTGTTGAAGGTTGCAATCTGGGTGAAGCTGGTTAGCAGAGGAAAACAAAGGAAAACAAGGGGAGCATAACGAAGAAGCGAGAGAGACAATATGGGGGGTGAGAATTGAGAGAGAGAGAGAAGCATGATAGAGTTTGTTGAGTTTGAGAGAGAGAGAGAGAGAGAGAGAGAGAGAGAGAGAGAGAGAGAGTTGAATTTTGAGGAATGATGACGAATGAGAGGAAAGATAACTACAGTTTGACAGAGGAGATATGTGAGAAAATGACAGGTTAGTAAAGACAGTTCGGTGGTGGTGTGTTAATAAATCAGTATAATTATGAGTACGCACCCGTAGAATAAGAAGATTTACATGCAAGAGGTTCGCTTAAGAAGAAGATTTACATGCAAGAGGTTCGCTTAAGAAGAAGATTTACATGTAAGGGGTTCCCTTATGTGTCTGCCTTGGTCTGCGTTGGAAGGAGGTCGTCCTGAGTATTCCATTCAATCGTAATAATTAATTTAATTTAATTATATAATTTTTATAACTATAATCTAACTAAATAGATTAAAAATCAATAATTAATTTGATTAAATTAGACAATTGATTTAATTCGGTAATCTAAATTAACCGAATTATTAACATTTTTTTACTATAAAAGATTTTTAAATAACATTACTTTCTATTCATATTTATAAAAATAAAATATATATCATTTATAACAATTTATGACTATAAATTGTAATTTTAAAATTCAAAATACATTTATAATTTTAATTTATCAAATGTTATTTTGAAAATTTTAAATTTTAAAGTTCAAATAAACTAAATTTTGAGAGGAGAAAATGAGTGAAATAGGAAAAGTAGATGGAGAGTCACAAGTGAGAGTCTCAAGTTGAGAGTGCAAGAGCTTTAATATTAAAATTTCGAACAAAAAAAAGTGAAAACTAAAAATTTTTCATTAATTGTGCACTCTCAACTATATTTATTTTAATTTTTAAATTTTTTCTCTTTTATTTTTTAAATTATAATATTATAAAAATATTTATATGAATAAAAGTTATCCAAAATATATATAATATTTTTAATTATAAAAACTGTTAAAACCAATAACATACAAATAAATTAATTAAAATTTGGTTTTATTTAAAACTAAACCAAATGTTTAATAAACTACCTAAAATGTAAATAAATGATTTAATAAAAATGATTTTTTTAATTTTAACCGAATAATATTCACTCCTATTTGTCATCATATGTTAGTTCAGTATCAATGGACAATTGACTTTAGAAAAATACTAAATCTTTTAATTAAAAGTTCGATTCGAAACTTGGGATTAAAAAGAATTATGTTGGGAGAGCTCTTTTATATAGAGGGTCTGATAGTAATTCGAGTCAAATTAGTCAAAATATGATTTCTGTTAGAGGTGATTTTTGGATTCCACAGATAACAGCTCTACAGCTCGTTCGATTCAAGTGGGGACCAGGGCCGAGGAGTTTCGATTCAAGTGGGGATCCGGTGCCGAAGAGTTTGCAGGATCTTCTTGGATGGGAAATCCGAAAGTGTGATCGGTTGAGTTGATCCACAGCCAGCGAGGCAAGGCTGATCCTTACAGTAACAAGTAAAGTGTTGTGTACTTGAATTATACCTACACAGCCCACCAGAACAATCACACAATTTACACAAAGAATTATTTGCATCCCATTTTAGTCCAAAACCACCAGCTAGTGCTTCTAGCAAATGGGATGTTGTTAAATCGTTCTCCAAGCCTTGTGTGTTTTCCTGGTAAGCCGGAACATTTACATTTGTTTTGCAGATGCTAACAAGAGCTCCACCCCGGTTGATGAAATATTTCTCGTAATATAATACCCGGTGGTATTTTTATTGTCTACTTCACAGTTAAATTGAAGGTTAAGCCCAAATATCTGAGTTGAGAGTGTAATTTCCGGTGTTTGGCATTTGTGCAAAAAGAAGTTCTGGGTATTTGAGGTATAGGTGAAAAATTAAGTATCTATGTTGGCATAGGCAAATTCACCATCACTGGGACAATAAGTACCCAGCAATCTGCTCTTGTGAAGTTGAGGGTACCGGAGGTGTTGATGATATTATATTACAAAATTAAAACTCTATATTGATGATAACTTTTATTATCAATAGTCTTTAGTGACAGTATTTTATACTCTACAGAGACGTTTTTTACGAAATCATTGACAAATGTATATATTTTCCAATGATATAAATTCTCCAACGAGGAAAATTTATCAACCATCAGTAAAGGTAACTAACTATATGTAAAAGCGATATTCAATTTTGACGGTTATCACTTATAGTCGGTAAATGTGATAGTTTTTAGGAATAATTTAAAAACAATATCTATGTGACTCTTTTTTACTATCTACTTAATTATACCGTCTGTATAAGTTCTACATTTATACTAACCCATATATTGCACCGCTTTTAAAAGTTATGTTCAATTCTAACGGTTATTATTTGTGATTAGTAAATGTGATAGTTTTTAGTGACAGTTTGAAAATGGTCACTATATGACTTTTCTTTACTATCTACTTAATCATACTATTTGCATAAGTTTTACATATATGCTAACCGATATATTTCACCATTATTTACTATTCGAATGGTAATCACTTCTCGTCAATAAATGTGATCGCCTTTAGTGATTGTTTGAAAAGAGTTTCTATATAAGTTTTTTTTATTGACCGGTAAGTCATACCGTCTGCATAAATTCTATACTTATACTAACTTATATATTGCACCATCTGTAAAAACGATATTTAATTAGGATGGTTATCAATTGTCATCAGTAGATGCGGTACTCTTTTAGGGACGATTTGAAAATAATCACTAAATGAGTTTTTTTTACTGACTACTGAACCATACCGTCTACATAAGTGCTATAATTATGCTAACTCATAAATTGTACCGTATATAAATGCTATTTACAATTCTAACTATGATCATTGCTCTATATGGGTAATTTATATTGATAGGGTAGGATGTGATGCATATTCATATGAAATATAATGAGATTTTGTTATTTTACACATTATGCAATCATTGATATTTTCTCTATTTTATGCGGTTTATAATATGTAGTGATATGATTATAATACGTGATAACAAATGGTAACAAGTGCATGATATGAAAAGATATTGCTATAATGTATGGTATCAGGCATTAACAAGTGCATGATTTGTTGTAATACAGTTATAAAACATGGTAACAAGTATGATTTCTTTTTTCTTATTCATAAAAGCACAATACGCTATCGATTTTGTTGATAGTTAAATATAGCAACTTCATGTGATTAGGACTGTGTAGTGATATTAACTTAGCATGATATGTATTGATATATCTATAAAATATGGTAACAAATCGTAAAAATTGCATGAAATGTATTGATATCGCTATAATGCAAGGTAAAAGTGGTGATTTTTTTAGCATTCTAAATAATGCACAATAATAGTGATAATATGAAAAAGACACGTAGCAGGTATTGACTAAAAGTATAAAAAAATTTGAGAAATTAAGAACTGTTGATCTATTTATAGATTCTGATGATAAGTAAAATATGATTAGTTTGATTAAATAAATAATTTGAAAATAAACATGATTAGAATGATTAAGTAAAAAATTTGGAAGATAAGAACCACAAGAAAAAAAAAAGATAGTGATGCATATGTATAAAATGTGTAAAGGTATGATTTATATCATTAGAGAATAAGTCTATAATAAAGAGAAATAATTCATTACTGATAACAATTATTAGAATTAAGTTTGATAGAAAATAAAACATTTAAAATAGTGAGAACCCAGATTTGACCACTCCATCGGAGACTAAGTATCCGAAACTATGAGTATTTAAAATATCAAGAAAATGAGAATAAAAATTGACGGTATTTGTTCTCCATGTATCAATTAAGTTAAAAGTTATTTCTTTTTTTAGAATTTTTCTAATTCATTAACCGTTCAAATAAACTCATTCAAAAATCAAAATCGGAATTTTATTTTTTGGAAGGGACAGGTCACTTTTTATCCTTAATGAATTAGCTTTTGAAACTATTTTTATTGAATTCAAATGATGATATTTCCTTATTTACATATAATATTTTAAGTAAATGAAAATGTAAGATGTCAAATCCATTTATTTAAATGATTATTACAGAATAAATAAGATCATAGTTAAATCTTGTCAAATTGAGCAGGTCATCTATCATCCTGTAAAACCTAACGGCGGACTACCCAGCCCAAGCGGCTAGCCCACTTGGCCTCAATGGCCGACCACGCGCTTGCACAGTCTACCACAAGTGCTTTGTGCGCTCGCGTAGCTGATCGTGTGTGCTCGTGTAGCACCGAGAAAGTTAAAAAAAAAAAAGAAAAAAAGGAGAGAAAAGAAAAGTCAAAGTATTTTTTTTTATTTCCTCTCCCCTCTCTACTTTCCAAACTCTCCATTTACCCGAAACCCAATCTTCTCTCATCTCTCTCTCCCTTATTCTCTCTCTCTCCTTCCCTTCCAAAATTTCCGCTGCAAATGGAATCTCTAGCGACTCTCCGAAGAAGTTACTTTCTATGAAAGAACTGTTTGGCACGAACGACGTCGTGCTGTTCGCCATTCATTCCGGTACACTAGCCGTCACGCTCTCATCGACCTTGATCGCGCCACACTCACGGACCTGTGTTGCTCTTAAGAATACCTCCAAGTGTGGGTTATGAACAGAATCCTTTGAGTTTGTATTATTGTTATGATCTGGTTGGGTCTACTTGACATCTGACAAAGTGCATTGTTGAGGTAACTAATACTCCATGGGGAAAGAGAGTTTTCTTTAATACAAAAATTGTATGTTATTGTTGAGATTTTGTGGAATTTCATAGGATCAAAAACCCTAAATTTGTGAATAGTAAAAATTTGGAGGAAAATAGAAATGAAAATTTTATTTACATATAAATGATGTGCAATTGATAAAATTAGAATGTACGTTTATGAATCAGAGAAATTAGAGTTATGTTAATTAGGGAAAATTGAAAAAAAATGTTTAAAATTAGGAAAATCTAGGAAAATTGTGAATAGGGATTTTATAATGATGCAAATGATGACAAATTGATAAAAAGAGAACAAGAACAAGAAAATATTCGAAATTAGGGTTTAAATAAAATGAGGAAAAATTTGTAGACCATTGAATTCAATGAGAAATGATCCGAAAATTGTTATTGCTGGTTTAGGATAATCCATTAGAATTTGAAAGGAGATTTCTTTGAGAGCCGATAATGCATAGGGAGTGAATAACCTCCTGAGGTGAGTGGACCGCTATATCTCATGTAAATGAGCAAATTTGTCACGCCCCGAACCGGAATCTTAAACAGCCGCCCGTTATCCTGAATGCCGACTGTATTTTTACAGAAAATCGGGCAGAACCTCCCCATATTTCGGAGCTTTCCCAAATATAATTTATCCTGTATAAATCACAATCATCCTGTAATATAATCAAATGGCCATCCCGGTCTCTCCAAAATCAACCAATCTCACAGCCAACATCCAGATAACGCAAAGCTATAAAAATTTCCAATAACCTAGCCACAGACCTCTACTGCCATGCCCCCGTCAAAGACATGGACAGCCGCCAGTCGCCCCTCCTGTGATTTAGAGGAGGCACCCAGCGATCCTAGAGGACACTTCTAAGACATGACACATTCCCAAATACTAACACAATGAACCAGAAATGCCTCAATGCAATGTTATGCAATGACATGTCCATATTTATACAGTCATCCCAGAATTATACAATGGTCGTCTATCGACCTCATAATACATATACATCACCAATACAATTGCTAACTCACAAAATTGCAGCGGAAATATACAATAACTCCTCAGATCCAGATCAAATCTCCCAATGATACTGAGCATCCTAAAAGCAACGCTTCTTACCAAATACTATCTCTGAAACAAGAAGGGAAGTGAGGGGTGAGTACTCGGGGAAGAATACTCAGTGAGTGAGTGGTTCAATGCAATCGTCAAATATGAAATATGAAGTTGGAGTGTCAAAACACAAGTATACAAATCATATTTCAAATCATCATGCTTTTCATTTCAACAATATGTCATTTGCACGCATTATCAAGTCAAGTATGCATCCAAAGCACTGTCATTAAAATCATAGAGCTGCCGTCGAAAATGTCCTGGCAGAGGTCTACCGCGACCTATGACAGGCGCACCGGGGGTGTTATATGCAAGTTTGTTTAAAGTGCTCTCTACCCCGGCGTTGGCGACGAACCTCGTCCAGGTGCTAGACTTGGAGAGGATATCAAAATCCAAATCCAAATCTTCCCCCTTTCGAGTTCAACCTGACTAGTACCGTATCGATAATCAAATCACGACAACTCGTGGGATACCCCAGGCCTAGACATATCCGAACGCCACCAAAGCGTCTTTCACGGTGTCCTTCGTAGCTACGGAACAATACAATCCAAAGCCCTCAAGGCTAAAATCAATATCGTATCAAAAATGTGCCGAAATCAGGTTTACAAACCAAATGCAACATATAGCATAAAATGGCACATTATACATTTCAACCACATAGATGCGTAATTTCATAATTCAACACAGTTTTTGGACACTCTATCGGTTCACAAAAAAATCAATTTTAAAACCAGTCAAAACATTTCAAGTATATGACAAATCATGCTCATTCATCAAAATGTTGTAAAACAGAATTTACATATTATTAAACAAAAGTATTGAAATAAATCCCACTCACAGATTTTGGGGAGGATAGCGCACTCCCCAATAAAACCACAATACGTAGAACAAGACTCCCCTCAATCGAATCACCAAGAAAGCCAACCTAATCAAATCATCACGATTTTCATCAAATTTCGACTATTGTCAGGGTTTATCATTTTCCTTAAATTCGTACAAATCCTAAATTCCTTAATTTATAAACATATTCCAATGTCATCAATTTCATTATATTTATAAGTAAATAACAAAATCAAAATCAATCTTAATTCGAATCTAAAACCAACTAATACTACCTAATTCAATAAAGTTTTTCCAAAGGTTGAAGAGATTTCGCTTCTCTCACCTAGGGTTTCTCGAATCTCGGATCTAACTTTCGTTCGCCCGTCGGTTTGGGTCTAAAACCCTGAATGTTTCCAAATTTGAAACAATTGTGAACAATTTAAATCCAATTACTAAAGAAGTTCGAAACCCTAGTGCGAAAATCGAACTTTGAGTCGTTTACCTTCGCAGAGGCTCACGGACTGTCACGGTCCATCGCGGGCTCGTGGGCCGCGGGCTGATGGGCTGGCGGGCCTGGTGGGCCTGGTGGGCCTGCGGGCCTGACGGGTCTGGAGGGCTGCCGGCCGCAGGCCGGACTGGCCGCGTGCTGGACTGGGCCGCAGTGGCTAGGGCTCGCGCTCGCGAGTTGGATCAAGCGCTCGCGCAGTGGGTCGCGTGCTGGAGCGCTCGCGCTCGTGCTGGGGCGCGCTCGAGCAGTGGATCGCGCGCTGGAGCGCGCTGTGCTCGTGCTGGGGCGTGCTGGAGGGCGCGCTGGCACAGGGGAGCCCATGTTGGGGCGCGCAGGGGCTCGTGCAGTGGAGCGCAAGGGCGCGCTGGCGTTCGTGCAGGAGCGTGCAGAGGCGAGCAGGGGCTCGTGCAGAGGGTCGCGCACTGCTCGTGCTGGGCTCGCGCGCTGGCTCGCGCTGGCTCGCGCTGGGCTCGTGCTGTGCGCGCTCGCGCTCGGGAGAGCGCGCAGTCGCGCGAAGGAGGAGCTGCAGTGGTGGTCATGCAGGGAGGAGCTGCAGCGGCTCGGTGGCGCACGGCGATCTTCGCGGCGAAGGATGGCAGCGGGAGGGAGAGAGAGACAAAGAGAGAGAGAGAGTGAGTGAGCCGCGGAGAGAGAGAAACAGTAAGGGAGAAGAAGAAGAAGAATAAGATGGTGGTGGTGGTGGTTGCTCGCGGTGGCGATGGCGGAAGGAGGCGCTGCCGTAGGAGAGGAAGCGGCGGGGAAAGGGGAGACGAAAAGTCGGAGAGAGAAAGAGAAAGAGAGAGAGAGAAGGGGGAAATTAGGGTTTTAAATCCCTAATTTTCCAAATGCAGCGGGTGCTGCGTTTTGGCTCAAAACGTTGCACTCCATTGTGTTTTTTTTTTTTTTTTGGTGTTACATTTTCTAATCTCCTAAAAACAAGTCTCGTCCTCGAGACTAAAAGAAACTATATAGAGAAAAGTTGGGGGTGCTATCTTCTCATGGCTTCCTCAGGCTCCCAGGTCTGTTCCTCGACCTGGTCGCTCCTCCACAAAACTCTAACAAGAGGAACCTCTTTGCTCCGTAGCTTTCTGACCTGTCGATCCAGAATAGCCACGGGCTGAACAGGTAAGCTCAAGTCCTCTCGAAGCTCAATTGGCGGAGCCTCTAAAATGTGTGAGGGATCTGGCTGATATCTCCTAAATACTGAGACATGAAATACATCGTGAATACGCGATAGGTCTGCTGGCAGCTCTAATTTATATGCTACACTTCCGACCCTCTCAAGGATACGAAAGGGCCCAATATACCTGGGACTCAATTTTTCCCGTTGCCCAAATTGAATGACTCCCTTCAAGGGAGATATTCTTAAGAATACCATGTCTCTCACAGTAAACTCTAGAGGTCGCCGCCTACGATCTGCATAGGATTTTTGTCTATCCTGGGCGGCTTTCATCCGCGTACGGATAATCCTCACTTTCTCCTTCGTCTCCTCTACCAGCTCAATATTGGTGAGTCGTCGCTCACCAACCTCATCCCAGCACAACGGGGTACGACACTTCCTCCCATACAAGGCCTCATAAGGTGGCATGCCAATGCTCGCCTGATAACTATTATTATAGGCGAACTCCACTAACGGAAGATGCCGATCCCAACACCCCCGGAAATCCATAACACAAGCCCTAAGCATGTCCTCTAAAGTCTGAATTGTCCTCTCTGACTGACCATCTGTCTGGGGGTGATACGCTGTGCTGAAATTCAGTCTAGTACCCAAAGCCTCCTGCAGACTGGGCCAAAAACGGGATGTAAATCTGGGGTCTCGATCTGATACTATCGACACTGGAACCCCATGTAATCTCACAATCATATCAATATAGAGGCGTGCCAACGCCTCAAGCGAGTAATCACTCCTAATCGGGATGAAGTGTGCGGACTTAGTAAGTCGGTCAACTATCACCCAAATAGTATCATGCTGTGCCGAAGTCTGCGGTAACCCCACTACGAAATCCATCGTGATATGCTCCCACTTCCACTCAGAAATGGGAATGGGATACAAAGTGCCAGCTGGACGCTAGTGCTCAGCCTTTATCTGCTGACATACAAGGCAACGAGCAATAAATTCTGCAATTTCCCGTTTCATACCCGACCACCAATAACTGTCTCTGATGGTGCGGTACATTTTAGTACTGCCGAGATGTAAAGCATAGGCAGATGAATGGGCCTCCTCAAGAATAGCCCTACGAAGATCACTATCTGCTGGTACACATATCCGATCTCGAAAAACCAATAGTCTATCCTTGCGAACTCTAAAGTCATCAATATCACCTCTGCTGGCTTTCTCATAAATACCTCGGAGCTCTTCATCACTCTACTGAAGCTCCCTGATCCGGTCTAGCAAACTCGGCCGAACTTCAAATCTGGCTAGTATAGCTCCCTGATCATCACTAGCCAACCTGACTCCCAAGGCTCGGAGTCCCAATAAACATGAGAGATAAGTACTCTCGGTAGTCTGAGAAGAGGAAGACGACTTCCGACTCAAGGCATCAGCCACTACATTAGCCTTGCCCGGATGATAGTCAATGATGAGTTCATAATCCTTTAGGAGCTCTAACCATCTCCGCTGCCTCAAATTCAGCTCCCTCTGAGTGAACAGATACTTCAGACTCTTGTAATCTGTAAACACCCTGCATGTGACCCCATATAAATAGTGGCGCCATATCTTTAGTGCAAAGACTATGGCCGCCAACTCCAAATCGTGCGTAGGATAATTCACCTCATGCTTCTTTAGCTGTCGCGAAGCATAGGCAATAACTCTACCATTCTGCATCAATACACAACCCAATCCCTGCCTGCTGGCGTCACTGTACAATCGCTGTTTGAGCTCCTGAAAACTCACCTCACAACGGTCATCCCATATAAATCTAACTTCTTTCCGTGTCAATCTAGATAACGGAGCAGCAATTCGAGAAAAGCCCTCTACAAATCTACGGTAATACCCGGCTAGACCAAGAAAACTCCTGATCTCAGTCACTGTCTACGGCTGCTCCCATCTCGTAATGGCATCGACTTTCTACGGATCGACAAAAATACCCTCCGCAGAAACTATGTGGCCAAAAAAACCAATCTGCCGCAGCCAAAATTCATGTTTGGTGAACTTGGCATAAAGCTGTCTCTCATGAAGAGTCTGCAGAATCACCCTAAGGTGCTGAGCATGCTCATCATCACTCCGTGAGTAGACTAAGATATCATCAATAAAAACAATAACGAACCGATCCAAATAATCATGAAAAATTCGGTTCATCAAGTCCATGAATGCAGCGGGGGCATTAGTCAGTCCAAACAGCATGACTAGAAATTCGTAGTACCCGTATCGAGTACGGAAAGCTGTCTTTGGCACGTCTTGACTCCTAATCCGCAACTGATGATATCCCAATCGAAGATCAATCTTCGAGAAAACTTGAACACCTTGCAATTGATCAAATAAATCATCTATACGAGGCAGTGGATATCTGTTCTTCACAGTCACCCGATTAAGTTGCCTGTAATCTACACACAATCTCAGTGAGCCGTCCTTCTTCTTTACAAACAGTACTGGAACGCCCCAAGGGGACGTGCAAGGACGGATAAACCCCTTATCCAGCAACTCCCGCAGCTGGACCTTGAGCTCCCTCAGCTCAGCCGGTGCCATCCTGTATGGCGGCATAGAGATAGGGGTAGTCCCCGGAGCTAAATCGATTTCAAAGTCAAACTCCCAAACCGGTGGTAATCCGGGAACTCCTCTGGGAAAATATCCGGAAAGTCTTGTACCACTGGGACATCCTCCATTCTCGGTCCCTGAGCAGTGGTGTCAATGATATGAGCTAGGTAAGCCACACATCCGTTGCGAATCATGCGTCTGGCCTCCAAAACTGAAATGACATAGCGGGGTAAAACCTGTCTCTCGCCCTCAAAAATCAACACTGGCTGATCGGGTTTTCGAAACTCCACCTGCTTCTTAAAGCAGTCAACTGAAGCCCGATGTATATGTAGCCAATCCATCCCCAAGATTGCATCAAAATCAGTCATGGCGAGGGGGATTAGATCTGTCTTCAGCACTGTATCCCCAACTTTGATCTCGCATTCTCTATACACTATGCCGCGCACAATCTGCTCACCTAGAGGAGTGATGACCAATAACTCCTCCTCCAACGGTGAGAGCGGCCTGTCAGAATGTCGGAAGAATTGATCGCTCACATACGAATAGTTAGACCCCGTGTCAATAAGGATACGAGCATCTATTCCAAAGATATGTAGAGTACCTATCATTGAACAAAATGCACATAAATTTAGAATAATTTCAAACTTGATATGTATATATATATGTCAAAATAGTTGAGTCTCTAAAGCTTCTACAATTTCAGTGTACAAAGATGTCAGAGCAGTACCATGTCGACAAAAGGGAACACAACATAAAATACATATACGACTGATACAATGCTGACATCCTCAAAAGAAATGGAAATACTAATAGAGATCCTATTCTACAGGATCAGAAGGAGGAGTACCCATGATGATGTCGGGGTTCGCCTGGGCGTCCTCCTGCGTCATGACATAAACCCGGGCCTGAGCCCTAGGCTGCTGTCGTGCCTGAGTCTGCACTGTGTTACTCCCGGTGGTCACCCTGGGAGTAGAAGCTACTGGCCGTGCAGGCTACCCCTACTGTCCCATACGAGGAGTACTAGTATGGCTCAATAAACTCTGTCCTCCGAGTCCTAACTCAGGGCAAGAACTTCTAATATGCCATGGCTTCCCACAGTGGAAGCAAGTGACCGTTACTGAACAAGGTCCTATCGGATGGGACCTATTGCACCTGCGGCAATAAGGATGCCACTGAGCAGTACACTGTGCAGGGTGAGTCGGAGCAGGCTGTCTAAACCTGTGGGAGTACTGTCCTCGTCCCAGCTCAGGAAATCCATATCCTAATCCACCTCCGTGCGAACTGGATCCCCTGCCCCTCTTGGATTTCTGCGCAAAATGAGACTTCTCTTTCTTTTTTTTCTGCTCTCTGCTCTCTTTCTGCCTAGTCTCTGCGCAGACCAAAGCCTCCGCGCGGTGAGCAGAGTCTATCACCTCGGCCAGTGTAAACTGCGGAGTAACAGTCATATACTTCTTTATGCTAAGACTAAGACCGTCCTCAAATTTGAAGCGCAAATACTGAGGTGTGGCAAGGTCTGGTACAAATGCGGCAAGTCTCCACATGTCTGCCACATACTCCGAGACAGATCTGGACCCCTGTGTAAGCCGTCCCAACTCTGACCTCATCCGGTCTTGCTGGTAGAGTGGGAAAAATCTGCGGTCAAACTCCCGAAGGAAGTTGTCCCACTGCAGTGGCGCTGTCGCCTCATCAGTGAGGGCCTCCCACCATGAGAGGGCCTCTCCCTCTAATAATCGCTCTGCCACTTTCAGGCAGAGCTCCTCTCCAATCCCCAGATCGGTCAGAATCCTGCGGGTGCGGCCGATCCAATGCTTGGCTGCCGTAGCATCACCAAGCCCTGCAAAATCTGTGCACCCCAACTGACGGGCCTCCTTGACCAACTGAGTCAACTCATGTACCCGTCTAAGAATAGCCGATGTAGTCTCACTCGGCTCGGACAAAGTAGAAGGACCGGCCATCGATGGTGGAACCGGCGCTGTAGGAATTGGCGCTGCTGCAGGTGCAGGCGCCGCTGTAGGAGGTGGTGGGGGAGGAATCTAGACCCCATGCGAAGCGTACCACTCGTACACCTGCCGAAAGGTGTCGAGTGTGGGTACGGGAGTCTCAGCCTGAGTAGCTGGCTGGGTAGGTGCCGGTGGTAGCATGCGAGTCGAGGAACGATCCTCCGGCTCTTCTAATTCCTCTTGTACTCGTGGGGTCTCGGGTGCCCGAGGTGCATCTGGCACTAACAGACCCTCAAGTGATGCGAATCTAGCACCTCTCCTATCACGTCTAGGCGGCATAATTTTGCAAGAGAAGGATCCTTATTAAGTATCATAAAAAAAATAGGCACGGTTCAAGAATTTTAGACTAATCATAGCATGGCTACCCTCACAAAAGAATGAAATTCTTAGTTCAATAGGAGAAGAATATAGCATGTTAGGTTAGATATAATCGTATCTAACCCTCTAAAATAGATGGACTCATATGCCTATGACCATGCACTGGGACTTCATAACTGTATGAAACTCTCATGCATTGAGGACTTTAAAGACCAACACACTTGAGAATGTTTCCAAGACTCTCTTCCTACATATCTCTCAACCAAGTCGCTCTGATACGAATCCAACTGTCACGCCCCGAACCGGGATCGTGAACAGCCGCCCGTTATCCTGAATACCGGCTGTATTTTTACAGAAAATCAAGCAGAATCTCCCCATATTTCGGAGGTTTTTCAAGTATAATTTATCATGTATAAATCATAATCATCCTGTAATATAATCAAATGGCCATCCCGGCCTCTCCAAAATCAACAAATCTCACAGCCAACATCCAGATAACGCAAGGTTATAAAAATTTTCAATAACCTAGTCACAGACCTCTACTGCTATGCCCCCGTCAAAGACATGGACAGCCGCCAGTTGCCCCTCCTGTGATTTAGAGGAGACACTGAGCGATCCTAGAGGACACTTCTAAGACATGACACATTCCCAAGTACTTACACAATGAACCAGAAATGCCTCAATGCAATGTTATGCAATGGCATGTCCATATTTATACAGTCATCCTAGAATTATACAATAGTCATCTATCGACCTCACAATACATATATATCACCAATACAATTGCTAACTCACGAAATTACAGTGAAAATATACAATAACTCCTCAGATCCAGATCAAATCTCCCAATGATACTGAACGTCCTAAAAGCAACGCTCCTTGCCAAATACTATCTCTGAAACAAGAAGGGAAGTGAGGGGTGAGTACTCGAGGAAGAATATTCAGTGAGTGAGTGGTTCAATGCAATCGTCAAATATGAAATGTGAAGCTGGAGTGTCAAAACACAAGTATACAAATCATCTTTCAAATCATCATGCTTTTCATTTCAACAATATGTCATTTGCACGTATTATCAAGTCAAGTATGCATCCAAAGCACTGTCATTAAAATCATAGAGCTGTCAGCCGAAAATGTACTGACAGAGGTCTACCGCGACCTATGACAGGCGCACCGGGGGTGTTATATGCAAGTTTGTTTAAAGTGCTCTCTACCCCGGCGTTGGCGACGAACCTCGTCCAGGTGCTAAACTTGGAGAAGATATCAAAATCCAAATCCAAATCCTCCCCCTTTCGGGTTCAACCTGGCTAGTACCGTGTCGATAATCAAATCACGACAACTCGTGGGATACCCCAGGCCTAGGCATATCCGGACGCCACCAAAGCGTCTCTCACGGTGTCCTTTGTAGCTACGGAACAATACAATCCAAATCCCTCAAGGCTAAAATCAATATCGCATCAAAAATGTGCCGAAATCAGGTTTACAAACCAAATGCAACATATAGTATAAAATGGCACATTATACATTTCAACCACATGGATGCGTAATTTCAAAATTCAACACAGTTTTTGGACACTCCATCGGTTCACAAAAAAATCAATTTTAAAACTAGTCAAAACATTTCAAGCATACGACAAATCATGCTCATTCATCAAAATATTGTAAAACAGAGTTTACAAATTAAACAAAAATATTGAAATAAATCTCATTCACAGATTTTGGGGAGGATAGTGCACTCTCCAATAAAACCACAATACGTAAAACAAGGCTCCCCTCAATCGAATCACCAAGAAAGCAACCTAATCAAATCATCACGATTTTCATCAAATTTCGACTATTGTCAGGGTTTATCATTTTCCTTAAATTCGTACAAATCCTAAATTCCTCAATTTATAAACATATTCCAATGTCATCAATTTCATTCTATTTATAAGTAAATAACAAAATCAAAATCAATCTTAATTCGAACCTAAAACCAACTAATACTACCTAATTTGATAAAGTTTATCCAAAGGTTGAAGAGATTTCGTTTCTCTCACCTAGGGTTTCTCGGATCTCGGATCTCGGATCTAGCTTTCGTTCGCCCATCAGTTTGGGTGTAAAACCTGAATGTTTCCAAATTTGAAACAATTGTGAACAATTTAAATCCAATTACTAAAGAAGTTCGAAACCCTAGTGCGAAAATTGAACTTTGAGTCATTTACCTTCGTAGAGGCTCACGGACTGTCACGGGCCGTCGCGAGCTCGTGGGCCGTGGGCTAATGGGCTGGCGGGCCTGGTGGGCCTGCGGGCCTGACGGGTCTGGCGGGCCTGGAGGGCCTGCGGATCCACAATGGGCCGCGGGCCAGACTGGCCGCATGCTGGACTAGGCCGCAGTGGCTAAGGCTCGCGCTCGCGAGCTAGATCGAGCGCTCGCGCAGTGGGTCACGCGCTGGAGCGCTCGTGCTCGTGTTAGGGCGCGTTCGAGCAGTGGATCGCGCGCTGGAGCGCGCTATGCTCGTGCTGGGGCTTGCTGGAGGGCGCGCTGGCACAGGGGAGCCCGTGCTGGGGTGCGCTGGGGCGCGCAAGGGCTCGTGCAGTGGCACGTAAGGGCACGTTGGCGCTCGTGCAGGAGCATGCAGAGGCCCACAGGGGCTCGTGTAGAGGGTCGCGTACTGCTCACGCTGGGCTCGCGTACTGGCTCGCGCTGGGCTCGCGCTGGCTCTCACTGCGCTCGCGCTCGCGCTAGGGAGAGCGCGCAGTCGCGCGAAGGAGAGCGCAGTGGTGCTCGTGCAGGGAGGAGCTGCAGCGGCTCGCTCGCGGGAGGGAGGAGCTGCAGCGGCTGGGTGGTGCACGATGATCTTCGCGGTGGAGGATGGCAGCAGGAGGGAGAGAGAGACAAAGAGAGAGAGAGAGTGAGTGGGCCGCGGAGAGAGAGAGGAACAGTAAGGGAGAAGAAGAAGAAGAATAAGATGGTGGTGGTGGTGGTTGCTCGCAGTGGCGATGGCGGAAGGAGGCGTTGCCGTGGGAGAGGAAGTGGCGGGGAGAGGGGAGACGAAAAGTCGGAGAGTGAAAGAGAAAGAGAGAGAGAGAAGGGGGAAATTAGGGTTTTAAATCCCTAATTTCCCAAATGCAGCGGGTGCTGCTTTTTGGCTTAAAACGCAGCACTCCGTTGTGCATTTTTTTTTTTTTTGGTGTTACAAAATTGTTTTAAATTATAATTTATAAACTGATTTTGAATTAAATTTGAAATATTATTTGAAATGTTTTGTGAAATTGGTGTGTCCTGAAATACGATTTAACAATTCTATGACTCGAATATGCTTATTGAATTATTTACACTGTATCATGTTTGGATACTATGAAAATTGTAAAATGCTTGTTTTATCTTGAAATTTGAGCATCATTTGATTTATTAAATGGATATTTGTTAACAAGGTACTGAAAAATGACTATAGTGTCACGCCCCGAACCAGGATCGTGAATAGCCGCCCGTTGTCCTTGGATGCCGGCTGTATTTTTACAGAAAATCGGACAGAACCTCCCCATAAATCGGAGGTTTCCCAAGTACAATTTCACCTGTATATCATATCCATCCTGAAAAATAAGTAAATGGCCATCCCGGCCTCTCCAAAATCAACAAATACCACAGCCAACATCCAGAACAACGCAAGGCTATAAGTTTCTAGCAGTCCTACCAACAGACCTCTACTGTCATGCCCAACTAGAGCATGAGCAGCCGCCACACCGAGCGGATTTAAATTCTACGCATATATAAAATAAATTCCCAAGTTATTTTTAAATATTTACAAATGCCTCAATGCAATGAAATAAATCAACACGAAAGTTTCACGAATAAAAGTCCATAATTTATACAGTCATCCCATAAAATTTAGATAAATAGATTGGTCAAACAAAAATCTCTAATACATAATAATATCACCAATCATCGTAGCGGAAGAGATGGAAAATCTCCATACCCAAGCCCAGTGATATCTCCTCGGTCCAACACTAATCCTGTGGGAAAGAAAGTGAGGGGTGAGTATCTATGGGAGGATACTCAGTAAGTGAGGGGATTGACATCATACTATCAATATCGAGGTGAATTTGGAGTGTCAAAGCATAAGATAAGAAAATATCCACAGTGTGCAAACCGATCATGTTATTTCAAAATCATATATAATACGCACACATCAGAAAGCAAGATATGCATCCAAAATTTACATCAATGTCATGAAGAGCTGGCCAATGAAATATTCCCGGCAATGGTCTACCTCGACCAAGGACGGCGCATTGGGGTTTTTTTTCCAAATGCAAGTATTAAAGAATGGCTCTCTGCCCCAATGTTGGCCACAGGCTACCCCAACTAGCCTGTAAATAATAATAATAATAATGTACATATAACTAGTCGGCCGTGTATGGTGCTCCCGCCTGGTGCTAGACGGAGCCGTACTCAACGTCCTCTCCGATGAGGGTCAACCTGGAGCACCCATACACACGACGATCTGGCGGATACCTCCGGCCGAAGCGTATCCGGACACAAGGGGTGTCTCTACCAGATGTCCTTCGTAGCTACGGATCACAATATCATATCGGCCGGGCACGTAGCCCCATGCATCCCATCACCAGTCGGCCGGGCATATAGCCCCATGCATAATATCATAACGTCGGCCGGGCATACAGCCCAATGCATAATATCATAAAGTCGGCCGGGCATACAGCCCAAAACATAATATCATAAAGTCGGCCGGGCATACAGCCCAAATGTGTAAGTAAATCCATTTAAAACCATGTGCCAATGCAGTGGAAGCATTAAAACATATCAATATGTCGAAAATGTGGCACAATATACGTTTATCAAAACTCATGGATGCATATCAATAAAGTCGGCAGTTAAGACACTCCAAAGGTCACAAAACATTTCATCAAATATTGGAAAGTCATAACAATCATACATTTTGCAGAAACATGTCATTTAAAAGATATTTTTGAAACATGGTTTTCAATCAATAGCGAATGTCAAAGTCCCACTCACAGTTCTACGGGAGGGAAGTCACTCCCTACTGACAAGCCAAATCGGATCTGACCGCTCGAGTCTCCAAAAGATCAACCTAAATCAGATCATCAAATTTCTGTAACATTCTATACTTAACCTTAAATTCATATATAATCATTTCATAAATTGTATTCTATTCGCATTCCACTTACACTCTAAACATATACAACACCTTTCATCTTAGATTCAATCATAGATTCATCCAATTTATCAATTAAAATCGAAATCTCCTCACCTAGGGTTTTCTCGAAGCGCCGAGTCTCGTCCGAAAGTCGCTTCGGTCACTCCAAAGTCTGTAGGGTTTCCTATCAAAACAAGGTTCATTTGTTAGATCTAAACACATAGATCCGAAACAAAACCCTAAGTCATTTACCTGCGTGGAGATTCGTGGGCTGTCACGGGCTCGTGGGCCGTCACGGGCCGTCGCGGGCTCGTGGGCCACGGGCCGGACTGGGCTCGTGGGCTACAGCTAGCGGGCTCGCTGGTCTGCGTGCTACGGGGTAGCGGGCCGGCGGGCTGGCGGGCCGATGGGCTGAACTGGGCCGCGGGCCGTACTGGACCTGCGGGCTTGGACGGGCTGTCGGGCCTGGTGGGCCCGTGGGCTTGCTGCTGATGGGCCTGCGGCTAATGGGCCTGCGGGCCTGCAGGCTGGCGGGCCTGCGGGCCGACAGTGGCTCGCGGGCTGGTGCTCGCCCGTGTGCTGCGCTGGCTCGTGCGCGCTCGCGCGCTGCTGCGCGCCCCTGCGCGCTCTGCTCGCGCGCTCTGCTCGCGCTCGTGCGCTGGGCCGCGCGCCCGTGAGCTGGGCCGCGCGCCCCTGCGCTGCTGCACGCTGGGCCGCGCGCCCGTGCACCCTCGTGCGCTGGGCCGCGCGCTCGCGGCCTGGGCTCTCGCTTGCGGCCTGGGCTCGCGCTCGCGGCCTGGGCTCGCGCTCGCGGCCTGGGCTCGCGCTCGCGGCCTGGGCTCGCGCTGCGGCTGGGTCCTGCTCGCGTGCTAGTGCGCTGATCCGCGCTGGTGCACGCCCGTGCACTGATGCACGCCTATGCGCTGTGCTGCTGCGCACTCGGTGGCTCGATCGCGGCTCGCGGCAGTGTGCGGCGAGGCGGAGAGAGAGCGATCGTGGAAGATCGCGAGAGGGAGAGAAGACAGAGTGAGGTAGAGAGGGAAACCGCGAGGGAAGAAGAAGAAGGAGAAGGAGAAGGAGAAGGATGGCGGCGGCGGCGGCGGTGGCTGTGGCGGAGGAAGCCGAACGGCCGCGGGAGAAGACGAGGCCGCAGGAGAGGGAACGTCGGGGAGAGAGAAAGAGAGAGAGAGAGAGAGAGAGAGAGAGAGAGAGAAAGGGGGTTAGGGTTTCAACCCTAATCCCCAATTGGGGACGCAGCGTTTTGTCCCAAAACGCTGCGTCTCCAAATATTGTTTGTTTGTTTTTTTTTTTTTTTTTTTTTTTTTTTTTTTTTTTTTTTTTTTTTTTTTTAAAGTTTGGTGTTACATTTTCTAACCCCCTAAAAGTAAGTTTCGTCCTCGAAACTAAAAGAAAGTAATACGCTGAACAAGTGGGGGTACTGTCTCTTAAGTCTCTTAATAGTCTCTTCGGTCTCTCAGGTCTCTTCCTCGACCTGGTCACTCCTCCCCAAAACTCTGACCAATGAAAGTTCTTTGCTCCGTAGCTTTCTGACCTATCAATCTAGAATAGCTACGTGCTGAGCTAAAACACTAAAATCCTCTCTGTCTGGCCGTCCCTCGTCACCCGTTGTTTGAGCTCTTGAAAGCTCGTTTCACAACGATCGTCCCACAAGAACTTGACGCCCTTCGTATCAATCTGGTAAGTATAGCGACGATCCGAGAGAATCCTCTTATGAATCGCCGATAACACCTCGCAAGACCAAGGAAACTTCGCATCTCGGTCACTATCTGTGGCTGTTTGTGTGTTGGTCAGCCCAAATGGCATGACCACGAACTCGTAATGTCCATAATGATATCCAAATCGAAAATCGATCTTTCAGAAAAACACGCGCACCCTGGAACTGCTCAAATAAATCATCAATATGCGGCAAAGTGTTCCGATTCTTGATGAAAACCTTGTTTAGCTATCTATAGTTCACACACAATCTTAGAATCCCGTCTTTCTACTTCACGAATAATCACCGGAGCACCCTAAGGCGAAGTGCTCAAACGGATAAAACCGTTGTCCAGTAATTCCCACAACTAGACCCAGAGCTCTCTAAATTCCACTGGCGCCATTTTGTATGGCAGAATAAATATAGGAGTGATCCCTGGAGCTAGGTCAATCTCGAAATCACACTCCCGAACTGGGGGTAGTCCGGGTAGCTCCTCGGAAATATATTTAGGAAACTCCTATACCACCAGAATCTCATCAAGTCTCGGATTCTGTATGGTGGTATCGATCATATGTGTCAGATCTGTCATACCTCCTCGACGTATTATACGTCTGGCTTTCCTCACTAATACAATACCACGAGGTAACACCCGTCTCTCACTCGCAAACGTCAGTGGTGGCCCTTCAGGCCTCCAAAAATCGTCTTTCTTGATAAAACAGTCTAAGAAAACTCTATAAATATACAATTAATCTATCTCTAAAATGGCATCGAAACCTGTCATATCCAGTGGGATCAGATTTGCTCTCAGCACTGTCCCACCTGCCATGACATCATACTCTCTATATACGAATTCTCTAACCAACTGCTCACCAAGAGGAGCGACAACTAATAGCTCCTCATCAAGTAACGATAACAGCCCATCCGACTGTTGAGCGAAAGAAACTCTCACAGAGAAATAGTTCGACCTTGTGCCAATAAGAACACAAACGTCGACACCTGTATATCAAAATAGTTAAGCCTCTAGTACTGTAACAATCATGTCCGTACATAGCATCACAAAATACACGATTTCAAAAGAAATAGTGCATAAGGACCTCTAAATGGAAGGATCCGCAGGAGGATTACCCATGATCATATCTGGGTTCGCCAGAGCGTCCTCCTGAGTCATCGCATACACAAGGGCCTGCACCCTCAACTATTCTCGTGAAAACCTAATACTATATTGCTCCCGGCTGCAGTCCGTGGAGCAGTGTCACTAGGATGCGCAGGTGTTCCCTGCTGTCCTACATGTGGTGTATTCTGATGACTCGAAGCCAACTAACCTCCAAGTCACAGATCAGGGCATAAACTCCTGTTATGCCTCGGCTTCTCATAGTGGAAGCATGTAATAAGTGCTCTACATATTTATTCGCGCGTGGTGCTTGCCACATATGCGGCAAAGAAAAGGTCGCTAAACAGTAGCCTAGCTCATGGCACTAGGACTGGTGATATAACCACCGGAGATATGGTCCCTAAAACTCCGTGAAATATCTACGGTCGAATTCCATTAGGAAATCGCTTTACCGCAATGGCTTATAGCCTCATCGTAAATAGCCTCCCATCAAGTGAGGGCTTCCTTATCGAATAGTCTCTCAATAACTCGTAGACTATACTCCTCGCGTAAGCCTAGATCTATCAAGATCCGTCGGGTTCAGTTGACTCAGTGCTGTGCTACCGTAGCATCACCAAATCCAAAAATCTGTGCATCCCAACTGTCGAGCTACCGTGACTAGCTGGGTCAACTCGGGGATGCACCTAAGTATGACGCAATTATTATAACTCAGATTCGAAACTGTAAGAAGAACGGCCACCGATGGACGATTTGGTGCCGCTTGAGTAAGAACTACTGTAGAAGAAATAAGCGCAGCCGTAGATATCGGCCTTGCTATCAAAAGTGATGGGGTGACATCTGGACCCCATGTGCCGTGTATCACTCGTACTCTTACCCGAAAATATCAAGAGTAAATGGTGGAGACGTTGGAATAATAGCCAGCTGAGAAGGTGCTGGAGAAAACACACACAGAGGATGTATTCTTCGGCACCGAAAGGGGCGTCAGAAATGAGGAAGTATCCTCGCTCTCTTTAAGTAAATCAGGGAGTACATATCTAGCACTCCATGTACTTGTCATGGTTCCGCAATATAATAATTCTCATTAGACATTGTTCAAGGATTAGGGTTAGTACAACTAACCCCCTAAAATGAATGAAATCATCAATTTAAGAACCATCTCCATTGGTTCCTTCTTTGAAAATGAAGAAATGCTAGGTTAGATAAGAATTAGTATCTAACCCCCTAAAATAGATAAACTCATATGTCGAAGATCATATGCAGGGATATAAATGACTGTATGAAACTCTTATGCATTGAGGACTTTTAAAATCAAGTTACTTGGGAATGTTTTCAAATCATTTTATAAAATATAGCTCTAACCAAGAGCTCTGATACCAACCGAACTGTCACGCCCCGAACCAGGATCGTGAACAGCCGCCCGTTGTCCTTGGATGCCGGCTGTATTTTTACAGAAAATCGGACAGAACCTCCCCATAAATCGGAGGTTTCCCAAGTACAATTTCACCTGTATATCATATCCATCCTGAAAAATAAGTAAATGGCCATCCCGGCCTCTCCAAAATCAACAAATACCACAGCCAACATCCAGAACAACGCAAGGCTATAAGTTTCTAGCAGTCCTACCAACAGACCTCTACTGTCATGCCCAACTAGAGCATGAGCAGCCGCCACACCGAGCGGATTTAAATTCTACGCATATATAAAATAAATTCCCAAGTTATTTTTAAATATTTACAAATGCCTCAATGCAATGAAATAAATCAACACGAAAGTTTCACGAATAAAAGTCCATAATTTATACAGTCATCCCATAAAATTTAGATAAATAGATTGGTCAAACAAAAATCTCTAATACATAATAATATCACCAATCATCGTAGCGGAAGAGATGGAAAATCTCCATACCCAAGCCCAGTGATATCTCCTCGGTCCAACACTAATCCTGTGGGAAAGAAAGTGAGGGGTGAGTATCTATGGGAGGATACTCAGTAAGTGAGGGGATTGACATCATACTATCAATATCGAGGTGAATTTGGAGTGTCAAAGCATAAGATAAGAAAATATCCACAGTGTGCAAACCGATCATGTTATTTCAAAATCATATATAATACGCACACATCAGAAAGCAAGATATGCATCCAAAATTTACATCAATGTCATGAAGAGCTGGCCAATGAAATATTCCCGGCAATGGTCTACCTCGACCAAGGACGGCGCATTGGGGTTTTTTTTCCAAATGCAAGTATTAAAGAATGGCTCTCTGCCCCAATGTTGGCCACAGGCTACCCCAACTAGCCTGTAAATAATAATAATAATAATGTACATATAACTAGTCGGCCGTGTATGGTGCTCCCGCCTGGTGCTAGACGGAGCCGTACTCAACGTCCTCTCCGATGAGGGTCAACCTGGAGCACCCATACACACGACGATCTGGCGGATACCTCCGGCCGAAGCGTATCCGGACACAAGGGGTGTCTCTACCAGATGTCCTTCGTAGCTACGGATCACAATATCATATCGGCCGGGCACGTAGCCCCATGCATCCCATCACCAGTCGGCCGGGCATATAGCCCCATGCATAATATCATAACGTCGGCCGGGCATACAGCCCAATGCATAATATCATAAAGTCGGCCGGGCATACAGCCCAAAACATAATATCATAAAGTCGGCCGGGCATACAGCCCAAATGTGTAAGTAAATCCATTTAAAACCATGTGCCAATGCAGTGGAAGCATTAAAACATATCAATATGTCGAAAATGTGGCACAATATACGTTTATCAAAACTCATGGATGCATATCAATAAAGTCGGCAGTTAAGACACTCCAAAGGTCACAAAACATTTCATCAAATATTGGAAAGTCATAACAATCATACATTTTGCAGAAACATGTCATTTAAAAGATATTTTTGAAACATGGTTTTCAATCAATAGCGAATGTCAAAGTCCCACTCACAGTTCTACGGGAGGGAAGTCACTCCCTACTGACAAGCCAAATCGGATCTGACCGCTCGAGTCTCCAAAAGATCAACCTAAATCAGATCATCAAATTTCTGTAACATTCTATACTTAACCTTAAATTCATATATAATCATTTCATAAATTGTATTCTATTCGCATTCCACTTACACTCTAAACATATACAACACCTTTCATCTTAGATTCAATCATAGATTCATCCAATTTATCAATTAAAATCGAAATCTCCTCACCTAGGGTTTTCTCGAAGCGCCGAGTCTCGTCCGAAAGTCGCTTCGGTCACTCCAAAGTCTGTAGGGTTTCCTATCAAAACAAGGTTCATTTGTTAGATCTAAACACATAGATCCGAAACAAAACCCTAAGTCATTTACCTGCGTGGAGATTCGTGGGCTGTCACGGGCTCGTGGGCCGTCACGGGCCGTCGCGGGCTCGTGGGCCACGGGCCGGACTGGGCTCGTGGGCTACAGCTAGCGGGCTCGCTGGTCTGCGTGCTACGGGGTAGCGGGCCGGCGGGCTGGCGGGCCGATGGGCTGAACTGGGCCGCGGGCCGTACTGGACCTGCGGGCTTGGACGGGCTGTCGGGCCTGGTGGGCCCGTGGGCTTGCTGCTGATGGGCCTGCGGCTAATGGGCCTGCGGGCCTGCAGGCTGGCGGGCCTGCGGGCCGACAGTGGCTCGCGGGCTGGTGCTCGCCCGTGTGCTGCGCTGGCTCGTGCGCGCTCGCGCGCTGCTGCGCGCCCCTGCGCGCTCTGCTCGCGCGCTCTGCTCGCGCTCGTGCGCTGGGCCGCGCGCCCGTGAGCTGGGCCGCGCGCCCCTGCGCTGCTGCACGCTGGGCCGCGCGCCCGTGCACACTCGTGCGCTGGGCCGCGCGCTCGCGGCCTGGGCTCTCGCTTGCGGCCTGGGCTCGCGCTCGCGGCCTGGGCTCGCGCTCGCGGCCTGGGCTCGCGCTGCGGCTGGGTCCTGCTCGCGTGCTAGTGCGCTGATGCGCGCTGGTGCACGCCCGTGCACTGATGCACGCCTATGCGCTGTGCTGCTGCGCACTCGGTGGCTCGATCGCGGCTCGCGGCAGTGTGCGGCGAGGCGGAGAGAGAGCGATCGTGGAAGATCGCGAGAGGGAGAGAAGACAGAGTGAGGTAGAGAGGGAAACCGCGAGGGAAGAAGAAGAAGGAGAAGGAGAAGGAGAAGGATGGCGGCGGCGGCGGCGGTGGCTGTGGCGGAGGAAGCCGAACGGCCGCGGGAGAAGACGAGGCCGCAGGAGAGGGAACGTCGGGGAGAGAGAAAGAGAGAGAGAGAGAGAGAGAGAGAGAGAGAAAGGGGGTTAGGGTTTCAACCCTAATCCCCATTTGGGGACGCAGCGTTTTGTCCCAAAACGCTGCGTCTCCAAATATTGTTTGTTTGTTTTTTTTTTTTTTTTTTTTTTTTTTTTTTTTTTTTTTAAAGTTTGGTGTTACATTTTTAGCTCAATTGGTGAGAGGCGCTCCCAAGATGGGGGACAAATGCACAAGGTCCCGTGTTCGACGCCCAGACCCTGCAGGGTGCGGTCGAATAGATGCGGGAATTGTGGTGACAATACCTGGCTATGGAGGCTGGCCGTACGGGTGTGATCCCGCGGGGCCTCACATAAAAAGGCGCCTTTTTATGTGAGGCCCCGCGGGATCACACCCGTACGGCCATCCTCCATAGCCAGGTATTGTCACCACAATTCCCGCATCTATTCGACCGCACCCTGCAGGGTCTGGGCGTCGAACACGGGACCTTGTGCATTTGTCCCCCATCTTGGGAGCGCCTCTCACCAATTGAGCTGCAGCCCAATTGGTGAGAGGCGCTCCCAAGATGGGGGACAAATGCACAAGGTCCCGTGTTCGACGCCCAGACCCTGCAGGGTGCGGTCGAATAGATGCGGGAATTGTGGTGACAATACCTGGCTATGGAGGCTGGCCGTACGGGTGTGATCCCGCGGGGCCTCACAATAGTCTAAGTGTTGTCACGAACCGGGCCATCAGGGCGGTGTGGTTAAGGCTTGTTAAATTGGCTTGGGGGTAGGTGAGTTGGAGAGCCTCCACCAGCCGCCGGATAAAGTGGTAGCACCCCACGGAACTCCGGACTAACGCCAAGGAAAAATGGGATTTTATAAAAACTGTGGAAAACCACTTGGCGGATCCTACCAAGGGCCATTAGGAGGAAAATATTTTCAGCACACCCCAAAATTGTGAAAAAAAAAATGAATATAGACAGTTTGTTTCGATTATATGAGTTATGGTGGTTTGATATGAATGATTTTATGTGTAACACCAAGAAGAAAAAAAAAAAAGAAAAATGGAGACGCAGCGTTTTGGGGCAAAACGCTGCGTCCCCAAATTTGGGGATTAAGGTTTCAACCCCAATCCCTCTTGCACTCGCTCTCGCTCTCCTCTCTCTCTCTCTCTCTCTCTCTCTCTCTCTCTCTCTCTCACTCTCCCTCTCTCCCCTGACCCTTCGTCTCTCTCCCCCACCGCGGCGCCGCTCCTCCTTCGCCGCGAGCTCCGCTGCCAATGGATCGCCGCCACCCTCTCCCTTTACTTCTCTCCCTTCTCTCTCTATCTCTCACCCACTGTCTCTTTCTCTCTCTATCTCACTGGTTCTTTCTCTCCCTCGCAATCTCCTGCGGTCTCTCTCCCTTCAGCTGCACATCGTCGCAAGCCACGATCGATTGCACCGCATGCGACCGCAGCTGCCTTTCCTCCCGCGAGCACCGCCTTCCGCTATAGTGCGCGACTGCAGTGCCTTCTGTAGCGCGATCCCCCAGCCCAAGCCGAGCATGCCTCAGTCCCTGAGCGAGCAGGACCCAGCTCGCGAGTGTGAGCCCGGCCGTGAGCAGGACCGAGCCCGCAGCGCGAGCCCAGGCCGCGAGCAAGACCGAGCCCGCGAGCACAAGCCAGGCCGCGAGTAGGACCTAGCCCGCGAGCGCAAGCCAGGCCACGAGCGCGAGCCAGCCCGTAAGAGCGAGCCAGCCCGCGAGCACAACCCAGGCAGTGTGCGAGCCAACGCACGAGCCAGCGTGTGAGCCAACGCACTAGCGGGTGAGCCAGCGCACGAGCACCAGCCCACAAGCCACTGCCGGCCCGCAGGTCCATCAGCCGTAGGCCCGTCAGCCCGCAGGCCCATCAGCCGCAGGCCTGCCAGCCCGCAGGCCTGCAGGCCCGCTAGCCCGCTAGCCCACTGGCCCGCAGACCTGCGAGCCCGCTAACCGAAGCCCACTAGCCCACTGGCCCGCTGACCCACGAACCTACGGGCTCGCGATGGCCCGTGATAGCCCACGAACCTCCACGCAGGTAACTAATTGAGAGTTTTGATTCTGATCTAAGTATTTAGATCTAACAAATAAATCTTGTTTTGATAGGAAACACTACAGACTTTTGAGTGACCGAAGAGATATTCATACGAAACTCTGCGCTTTGAGAAAACCCTAGATGAGAAGATTTCGGCTCTAATTGATAAATTGAATGAATCTAGGATTGAATCTAAGATGAAAGAATCTGTATATGTTTAGAGTGTAAGTAGAATGCGAATAGAATACAATTTCTGAAATGACTATATGTGATTTTGAAGATTAAGTATAGAATGTTACAGAAACTAAATGGTCTGATATGAAAGAAGCATGTTATAGAATCACAAAATCATGTCGAGTGAATTCAAATAGTTTCCCTTAGAGTTAAACTTTGAAATATGCATGAAAGTATTTGGATTGTAGGGTTGGAATGAAATGAGCCGTAAAGTGGAGGATACTGTATATTTCATGTCTTTCTGAGGTTGTTTTGAGTAGTTAATTAGCAAAATGGTATGTAAGACGAAGGGTAGCTTAAAAATGGTGATCAGAGCTTAGGGACGGTTGAAATCGTTTTCATTATAAGTTATTTTGCATATAGGCAATCTAAATACGATCTTAGTATTATGAAAATGGATAAACCCTAAAGATACTTGAGAAATTGATATTAAATTTTGATGATCTGATTAGGTTGATCTTTTTGGAGACTCGAGAAATCAGATTGGAATTGTTTTGAAAATAGGGAGTTACCACCCTCCCTAAAACAGTGAGTGGGACTTTGACATTCGCTATTGATTAAAAACCATGTTTCAAAAATACTTTTTAAATGATATGTTTTTACAAATGTATGATTGTTAAAACTTTCGAATATTTTATGAAATATTTTGTGACCTTTTGAGTGTCTTAATTTCTAACTTTATTGATATTCACCCATGAGTTTTGATAACTGAATATTGTGCCACATTTTTGACATATTGACATGTTTTAACGCTTCCACTGTATTTGTAACACCAAGCCAAAAAAAAAAAAAAAAAAAGAAGGAAATATGGAGACGTAGCGTTTTGGGGCAAAACGCTGCGTCCCCAAATTGGGGATTAGGGTTGGAAACCCTAATCCCACTCTCCCACACACACTCTCTCTCTCTCTCTCTCTCTCTCTCTCTCTCTCTCTCTCTCTCTCTCTCGCTCCCGACCCTTCGTCTCTCTTCTCCCACCGCGGCACCGCCTTCTTCTTCACCTTCTTCACCTTCTTCTTCTCCTTCTTCTTCTTCTTCTTCTTCTTCTTCTCCTTCTTCTTCCCTCTCGGTTTCTCTCTCTACCTCACTCTGTCTTCTCTCCCTCTCGCGATCTCCCACGATCGCCTTCTCTCCGCCTCGCCGCACACCGCCGCGAGCCACGATCGAGCACTACCGCACGCCGTGAGCCTCCACGAGCACTGCCTTCCGCCATCACACGCGACTGCAGCGCCTTCTACAGCGCGATCCCCCAGCCACAGCACGAGCCCAGGCCGCGAGCGGGAGCCAGCGCACGAGCTTGCCCGGACCCAGCGCACGAGCGGGCGCGGACCCAGCGCACGAGCGTGTGCGGCCCAGCGTGTACGGGCGCGTGCGGTCAGATCCGATTTGGCTTGTCAGTAGGGAGTGACTTCCCTCCCCTAGAACAGTGAGTGAGACTTTGACATTCGCTATTAATTGAAAACCATGTTTCAAAAATACTTTTAAATGACATATTTCTGTAAATGTCTGATTGTTAGAATTTTCGAATATTTGATAAATGTTTTGTGACCTTTGGAGTGTCTAAATTTCTGATTTTATTGATATGCATCCATGAGTTTTGATAATTGAATATTGTGCCATATTTTCGACAGATTGATATGTTTTAATGCTTCCACTGCATTGGCACATAGTTTTAAATGGATTTACTTACATATTTGGGCTGTATGCCCAGCCGACTTTATGATATTATGCATTGGGCTGTATGCCCGGCCGACGTTATGATATTATGCATGGGGCTATATGCCCGGCCGATTTGGTGATGGGATGCATGGGGCTACGTACCCGGCCGATATGATATTGTGATCCGTAATTACGAAGGACATCTGGTAGAGGCACCCCTTGTGTCCGGATACGTTTCGGCCGGAGGTATCCGCCAGATCATCGTGTGTATGGGTGTCCCAGGTTGACCCTCATCGGAGAGGACGTTGAGTACGGCTCCATCTAGCACCAAACGGGGGCACCATACACGGCCGACTAGTTATATGTACATTATTATTATTTGCAGGCTAGTTGGGGTAGTCTGTGGCCAACATTGGGGCAGAGAGCCATTATTAAATACTTGCATTTGGAAAAACCCCCAATGCGCCGTCCTTGGTCCAGGTAGACCATTGCCGGGAATATTTCATTGGCCGGCTCTTCACGACATTGATGTAAATATTGGATGCATATCTTGCTTTCTGATGTGTGCGTATTATATATGATTTTGAAATAACATGATCGGTTTGCACACTGTGGATATTTTCTTATCTTATGCTTTGACACGCCAAATTCACCCTAGATATTGATAGTATGATGTCAATCCCCTCACTTACTGAGTATCCTCCCATAGATACTCACCCCTCACTTTCTTTCCCACGGGATTAGTGTTGGACCGAGGAGATATCACTGGGCTTGGGTATGGATATTTTCCATCTCTTCCTCTACAATTATTGGTGATATTATTATGTATCGGAGATTTTAGTTTGACCAATGTATTTATATAAATTTTTTTTGGGATGACTGTATAAATTATGGACATTTATTCTTGAAACTCTCGTATTGATTTATTTCATTACATGGAGGCATTTGTAAATATTTAAAAATAACTTGGGAATTTATTTTGTATATGCGTAGAATTTAAGTCCGCTCGGTGTGGCGGCTGCTCATGCTCTAGTTGGGCATGACAGCAGAGGTCTGTTGCTAGGACTGCTAGAAACTTTATAGCCTTGCGTTGTTCTGGATGTTGGCTGTGGTATTTGTTGATTTTGGAGAGGCCGGGATGGCCAATTGTTTATTTTTACAGGATGAATGTCATATACAGGTGAAATTATACATGGAAAACCTCTGATTTATGGGGAGGTTCTGCCCGATTTTCTGCAAAAATACAGCCGGCATCCAGGGACAACGGGCGACTGTTCACGATCCCGGTTCGGGGCATGACAGTATTGGCACATGGTTTTAAATGGATTTACTTATATATTTGGACTGTATGCCCGGTCGACGTTATGATATGATGCATTGGGCTATATGCCCGGCCGACATGGTGATGGGATGCATGGGGCTACGTGCCCGGCCGATATGATATTATGATATGCTTCCTATAGCATCCGTAGCTACGAATGACATCTGGTAGAGGCACCCCTTGTGTCCGGATACGCTTTGGTCGGAGGTATTCGCCAGATCGTCATGTGTATGGGTGTCCCAGGTTTACCCTCATCAGAGAGGACGTTGAGTACGGCTCCGTCTAGCACCAGGTAGGGGCACTATATACGGCCGACTAGTTATATGTATATTATTATTATTTACAGGCTAGTTGGAGTAGTATGTGGCCAACATTGGGGTAGAGAGCCATTATTTAATACTTATATTTGGAAAAACCCCCAATGCGCAGTCCTTGGTCGAGGTAGACCATTGCCGGGGTTGTTTGATTGGTCGGCTCTTTATGAATTGATTTCCACATTGGATGCATATATTATTTTCAAATATGTGCCTGATGATATCTAATTTGTTGAAACAGTACGTTATTTTTCCCACATTTGATATTGTGTTTCATGTTTTGACACTCCAATTTCACCCTCGATATTGATAGTATGTTGTCAATCCCCTCACTTACTGAGTATCTTCCCATAGATACTCACCCCTCGTTTTCTTTTCCACATTATTAGTGTAGGACCGAGGAAGTATTGTTGGGTTTGTATAATTGTGACACGAACGTGATATCACTGGGTTTGGGTATGGATATTTTCATATCTTTCGCTACGATGGTTGGTGATATCATTATATATTGGAGATTTTAGTTTGATCAATGTATTTATCAAATTTTTTTTATGGGATGACTGTATAAATTATGGACATTTATTCGTGAAACGCTCGTATTGATTTATTTTATTGCATTGAGGCATTTGTGAATATTTAAAAATAACTTGGGAATTTATTTTATATATGCGTAGAATTTAGGTCCGCTCGGTGTGGCGACTGCTCATGCTCTAGTTGAGCATGACAGTAGAGGTCTGTGGATAGGTCTGTTGGAAAAATTTTATAGACTTGCGTTGTTCTGGATGTTGGCTATGGCAGTGATTGATTTTGGAGAGGTCGGGATGGCCATTTATTTATTTACAGGATAAATATGGATATACAGGTCAAATTGTATTTGGGAGACCTCCGAAATATGGAGAGATTCTGTCCGATTTTTTGTAAAAATGTAGCCGACATCCAGGGTAACGGGCGGCTGTTCATGACCCCGGTTTGGGGCGTGACATTATGTGAATGAATTTTTTTATTGCATTAAATTATATTTGATACATGTATTTGGCATCACCACATTTACTCCTCATTTATATGCTGCATACCATTGCACTCCACTCACTGGATATTTAAAATACTCACCCCCTCATTTTTAAAAATTCTTTCCAAAGGAAGTATAGAGTGACGACGTCTACTAGTGCCGATCGGAGGCCTATTTTTGGTTGATTTTGAGTAGGTATGGATTATGTAATCATTTTGGGAGTTGTTATTCATCAGACCATGGAAAGAAAGTTCTGTACATCTCATAACGTGCGGATTTTACTGATATTGGTTGAATTTTTCGAGCAAGTATCGGAAAAATCCGAACGACTATGATTTGGATCTTCATTATTTTGCATGAAATTAATTTTGAGAAAATATTTTATCATGTACTGGAATATTTGGATTATAATGATATATTTTGATATATTATTCCGGTTTTATGAGTTTTATGAACTGTCTGAAAATTCTGCATTGGTCGGGATGACCACACTACATGTATGCATGTACAAGGATTCCCTGATTGTGTGTTGATGCATGCATGTGTGTACAAGGATGGGCCGGATGGGTCCCTTGCATGTGTGTTGTGTATACGATTTATTATTTAATGGATTTTATGTTTTGGAAAATTTATTGTACAATTAGAATGTCTTGCGCTATCTCAGCATATGGGGAGGTCATGCCCGTATGCCGAGATAACGCGGTAGTTGTTACGTACTCGACGGGAGAGTCGGGGCGTGACAGCTCGCGCGATCTACCACGAGCACAAGTGTACTCAAGCAGCTGATTGCGTGCACATGCGGTCAACCCGTAGTGCTCCAATGGTCAACTATGAGTATAGGCGGTTGACCTGTAGAGCTCTGACAGCTAATTGTTAGCACAAGCGGTCAACCTATTGTGCTCAAGCGGTCGACCGAAAGTTCAAGCGGTTGTTTAGATTGAACAATGCTCTTCTTTATTCAACCTGACAAGACAAAGGCCGTCACTGTATACAATATACTATTCATGAACAAAATCTATGTGCTCTGTTCTACTACCTTTTCTCAACTTTCTTTTTTCATCTTTATATACAACATACTGCATAATTTCAAAATAGTTAAAAATTGTCATACAATTTATTCACTCTCTCTAGGATGTAGTTCAAGAACAAGGTGAGTAATGACTAAATGTGTGAAAAAAAAAAGGTGTAATAAAAGAACAGGCACGTAAAGAGTAGAAGTGTGGAAAAAGGGCGAGAAAATTTATAGGGAGATAAAAAACTGAAAAAATGATGGGTTTTGAAATTTTTTTTTTGTGAAAATAGGGCTGCCAAATGACTAAATTCAAATTATTTTAAATCAACCGCTTGAAACTATCAAAACTCTCCTTTCCTTGAAAGCTCTTCTCTCCTCAAAACTCTCAAAATCCATCGAAAGTTTTAATTCAGCCAAACATATTTTTAGTCTTATTCCTCTGAAATCTCTCACAATCTATCAAAAGTTCTCACTCAACCAAACATATTTTCAACGAAAAATCGAAAATTTTCTTTCCTTTTAAAATCTATACAATCAACCAATTATATTTTCAGTTTTCAGATCCATCCAAAACTCTCACTCAATCTCTCACTAAATCTCTCTATAACATACATTCAGACATCAACAATTTTACAAGACGAACAACTTTGCAAAGTTTCAGCAAAAGGTAATCGCATTTTTTTTATAAAAAAAATCACTCTGTTATGCTGCGTTATGTTGGATTGTGCTGAAAATGGGTATTTGAAAAATTTTAAATTTTTCTGTCTACAAATACGAGACGTACTAAACGATAGATGACTATTATAGCTGACCATGAAAAATTACAACTATCTCAAGAATAAGTTCAGACTGAAGAAACTTAATCTTACTAATTTGGTGAGTAACATTCTTATGCATGTTGCTATACGTGTTGGAAGTGGACAACAAGATGAATTGATGAATCTGGTTAATAAAGCAAAATTTATTGCAGATGTTTAGGTACGAACATTATTTTTCTGGTTTTTAGCATAATCTTATTAATTTCATATTTATTTGTGAATAATAATCCAAATTATTTATATTGTTAGGTTCTTCCAATACCAAATGTTGAGAGTACACATAGAAACCAATCATCATCATCACCACTTTGAGTCTATCCTAGAAGGTAATATTTTCATTTATAACAATTTTTTATAATATCACCATATAATTATATTCATTTCACTACTAGTTTTTATGGATAGATTGACATAAAAGATTGTGTATGAAGTTTATCACTACTATTCAATTATCTGCTTAGTTTTGGCATTATCTAGTTTAGATGTTGAGATTGTGTATTCAAATTGTGATGGTAACATTTATTTGTGATCAAAATGAACATTTTTGTTTAAGCATATCAGAAGACATGCAGTTGTGGACATGCAATCTTTTCTTGTTTTCCTTTTTGGTCTTATATTTATACGTCATTCTACTTACAAATCAATATATCAATCATTCTCGCATATTAATACAATATTTATTATATTTATATTATTTGTATAATTTTTTTTTTATTTTATAGCTTCTTAATTTACTTATAGTATTTCAAATTTTAACCATATTAAAAAAACCGTGATTATTGATATCATGTGATAATCGATGATAAAAGATAATAAATTTTCTTATCACTTATATTAACCGATAATAAAATGCATTAACATTTCCTAATATATGTAGTAATTGATAATAAAATGCAATAATTTTCTTAACACTTGCAATAATTAATGATAAAAGACAATAACATTTCCTAATATACGTGGTAATAGATGTTCAAAGGTAATAACTTTTACTTATGCTTTTTAAACTAACGATAAAAGTAATAACTTTTCCCGACACTTATGATAACCAACGATAAAAAGCAATAATGTTTTTTAACACATATGGCAATCGATGACAAAAAATAGTAACTTTTATCAATACTTTTCTAAGTGTCGGTATAAATCCAGCACATGCTCTAATAGTGATCAAAACTATCAAGATAGACCATCCCAAGTGGTATATAGCCAACTGAAGGCTCATCCGTCGAAAAAGGTTCTGCCGATGGTTTTAATGAGTTTTACAGACGATTTTCGTCCATCTAAATAGAGTAATTTTTATAGTGTTAAAGTACTCGAAATTTCTATGAGAGGATTGTCAATTCAGGTGCATCACCGCTGCAGCTTAGCTCAAATTCAGGCAAGCCACAATAGTCTGGCCGGTTTAAACCCCAGAAAGGGTAGCTAATGTCTGGGACATTCCCACACAGGAAGGTCTGGCTGCAGTTTGAGAATCGGTAATCAGAACAAGAAGAACTTGGGACACGAGCTAGGATTAAGGTTGCAATCAAGGGAAGCAGAAAGGTTGGGATCCATGGAAAATCATTCTTGGTCAGAGAGTGGGGCGGGGGGGAGAGGGGAAAGAGAAAGGAAAGCAAAGTGTTTTACATAAGGCTATACCAAGGGGATTGCTCAGTCTGGAGTGTTAAATTTGGAAAGCTGCCATTAGGTGGTGACATTTGACCAGAATTTTGGTATCAAAGATTGGATTGGCACGTTTTTTCAATGGAATCGAAGCTTCTCTTGTGGAAATTGTAGAAACTCACGTGGGTTTTCAACGGTTTCATACAAGCACTTGCAACTTGCTACATCACCAAAAAAAAAAAGGATATTTGTATAATTTTTTTATTGTTTTATTTTTAGGTCTCTAGGCGAATTAAATCCACCCTTAGTATTCACTTTCACATAGAGGTAGGAACTCATTTACTGTCCCTGGTGAGTCAAACAAGTATGCCGAACTTGAATTTGTTTCCTCAGGCCCCATATAGTGTTGGATTGTATGTATTGAGTGGTATATATTACATATAATCAGTCCAAGACTTACTCGCCGTTAAGTAACAAGGCACAGGTCATGCCTGTTAGCGACCACCGCTACCAACATAAAGCAAGTAAACAAACCAAAAGCAGCTATGAAGTCTACATAGGCGTACAAGCATGATCAAATTTGTTCAAAGATTACTCCTCTTTTTGCATATTAATTCTGAGGAATCTATTGAGCTATCCTAAAAGGTAAGTGAATATAAAGTATGAGGCAATTTGAGTAGGAGGAATAGATGGTGCATACCGGGTGATGAAGGAGGATGAAGATGAGAAGGCACATTGCCACATGTTGAATCATACGGCTTATCTTTACAATAGCATGCGAATTTGTCTGTACTTGAGTTGTATCCACACTGTCCACCGGAAGCAGTGCAACCTCTGCATTGATTATCGCATGCATTGTTCCACTGGATTACTAATTCTTCATGAAGAGCTGCATCAACATTTGTCGTATTGTTCTCTAAATTCTGAGCAGCAGATTCAGAAATTGGAACATAAACACTATGTTTCCACGTGAACACTTGTTGGTCAACAGGGATTGTTGTTATAAAACCATGGAAAACATTTACGTAGTTGCCAGGAGTGCTGCAGGTTTCCAGAGCCCAGAAGGCTGGGAGCACGTTCATTGATATCACACTCATAGAAAAAGGTTAGATTTGATACCCAGAAACATCACTGAAGTAACTGAAATCAAGACTAGTGTGGACATAGGTTGTGGGACAAATAGAAACCCAATAATCTGCTCTAGCAATTTTGAGGGTCTGACTCTGATTGTTGATTTCGATAACTTTGTACTTCATAGAACTCATGTTGATGATGGGGACATTACCTTGACAACCAAGCTCAAATGTTTTCATCCCACAATAGTATGGTCGATTTTGTCTTCAGAAAGGATATTTGATCCCTTTTACCACTTCCTCAGTCAAATGATTTACCTTACTTCAGGAGTCATCATCATATAGGAATGATGGAAGATTGCTTGTTATGATGAGATTCAAGAGAAGAAAGGACAGGAAAAAATTCAATTGCATTTTGGAGGGAGAGTAAAGAGGGAATTCAATTAGAAGGAAAATGGGATTTATATGATGATGGAAAGGGTCAAGATGAAGGGTTATTACCTTTCAAGTTAACATTAGTGAGCTTTGAAAGTTTTGCCAGTCTCTTGACCACAATGGGTTTTTTGTAGGTCTATATGATCTTAAATCTTCTTCTAGAAATGGGTCCATGAAACACCGGTCACGACAAGCAAGCACTCAAAAAGTCTAGTACCATATTTTATTTTCCAAGTGGTCGTGATCATCCGAGTAGCAACAGTCAATGAAAGACAAAGCTAGCCCATCTTCGGGTTCAGGATAAGATTTAATACCTACCAACCACATCGGCCTTGACCAACAAGTCTCCAACTGTGCCAATATCTCTTTCTATGTTTCTTATGTCTCTAAATGAAACTTGATTGCTAAAATTATTTATTTGTTTGCCCAACTTCCCAACAAGTCTCCAACTGTGCTTGTAGCTATTTTTCCTTTATAGGTGCCAATGTCAATGTTTAGGTTTGGTATATAGAATAGTAAAGAATGAAAATCAAATCAAATTTGTGCAAAGAAAATCAAATCAATTTGTGCAACTTAGTATCACTTGTAGGAAAAAAGAAAAAGGTAAGCAACTATCATATATTAGGCCAAGTACATGCTCAAATTCTTACGAAATATTGCCACTCAGTAAATATTCCTAACCACCCCTGGGTGACCACAACCTTGAGTCAATTTCAGTGTTAAATGTATTATAAAGGCAGTTCGATCCATTAGTGAAGGAATTCATCCGACCCAAAACGTTGTTGTAAAGCCTATAGAAGAACAACAATTATGGTAGAAACTCAGGTCTTTAGAGGCCTGGGACATAATTGAAGAGACTGTTTTTGAGTGTTGTGCTGACAAAGCTTGTGGGGCAAATTGAATTCCAGTAGTCATCTCTAGCAACAGTAAGTGTCTTTGCTTGGAGGTTGAGTGCAAGAACTCTGCATTTAAGAGAAATTGTAGTGATCGTGGTGATGTTATCTTGACATTGAAGCTCAGACTCTGGAACCCCAAATAGCAAACATTGAAGATATCTGCTTGGTTTCTTGTCAACTAGTATTTGCAGGTGAAATTATAAAAGTAGAAATTCACTTTCAGATCATTTATATATTTACCTCCAAAAAGCAAACATTGCAGACGAAGAGACTTTTGCAATTGATAATGGTACTAATCAAAACAGGTACATTCAACAAATACAATTCAAACATATGCTGAAAAATGATAAACCAACTGGGAGTCATCCGCCTCTTGTACAAGCAGAGGATTTCACAGCATGTTGGAGCAAAATGAAACTTTCATGCAAGCTACCATGGTTTTTTTGGCCTGTTGTGCATGCTGTTATTGGTCACATGCATCTTTTTAATCAAAAAACCTTTTTTCCCTCATAACCGATTTGATGATCACAATCATGACAATATTTGGGTAGAATGTCCGGAAGATCTTGTTGGAGACCAAAGATAAGGCTTTGGTGGCATCTGTAAGGATTCAAGGCTTCCCTCTAACCTTTCTATGACTTTACTCATCGATGGACGATCAGCAGGATTGGTTTGAATGCACCATAAACTCACTAAAATCATCCTCTTTGAAATTTCATCCTTACCATTTTCAATCCTAACAAGCCTTGAATTCTCTTGTGATTCAAGACACTTGTATATCAATTGTGGGAAGTATATTTCACTGGTTCTGGAGACCTCAACATCCAGGTTCTTTCTTCCACCTACCATCTCAAGAACCATCATTCCATAGCTGTAGACATCGGATTTGTGAGAGACTGTTCCCAAGCTTCTAAGGGCTACCTCTGGAGCAATATACCCGATTGTTCCTCTTGCACCATCAATGGATATCTTGCTCTCTGTCTTGTAGCAGAGCTTAGCAAGGCCAAAATCAGAGATCTTTGGACAAAAATTTTCGTCTAAGAGGATGTTGTGAGGTTTAATGTCCAAATGTAGAATTCTTGTGTTACAACCTTGGTGCAAGTATGCAAGTCCCCGAGCAATTCCAACCGCAATTCTGTGGAGTGTTTCCCACTCCAAATTACGACTGGTCTCTGAAGATCCTTTATCATATATGAACTTATCCAATGAGCCATTGGCAATGAATTCATAAACTAGAGCTCTTTTACTCCTCTCATAGCAGAAACCAAGAAGACTGACTACATTAATGTGGGAAGTTCTGCTGATGGCAGCTACTTCATTAACAAAGTCTTCTCCGTTACCCTTGAACCCACTCAACACCTTGACTGCCACAATACGGTCATCAGATAGCTTTCCCTTGTAAACACAACCAAAGCCTCCATGGCCGAGCTTTTCAGTGAATGAATTGGTCATTCTCTTAATATCTGAATAGCTGTATCTCTGTGGAAAGATGCTCTCATAATTCCTCATAAATGCCTCAATGTTTTGATTCGTCTCCATTTCCTTGTTGGTGCTCCTTTTGATCATGTGTATCAGAAGAACTAAAAAAATCACAATCCCAGCAAAAGTGACTGAAACGCCTGCACTTAAGAAGTGAAGATAATGACTCAATTTGAAACCATAAAACTCTTAGTCTCAAGACAGAATAAGCTTTTAAATATTACCTACAACAATTTTCTTCTTCACGTTTGATGATGTTCCTGCAATACCATGACATTAGTAAAGGAGGCATATTTATTGGATTGCCTAAACTTAGCTTGTAAATGTTACCTGTAACAAATTTCTTCTTTGTATTTGATGATGTTCCTGCAATACCCATGACATTATTATGAGAGGAATTTTTATTGGATTGCCTAAACTTATATTCGATGATAACGCCTGTACCCAGGCGGCTTGTAGTTTGTCCATATAGGCGATGAATAGGATAATGAGTTGAACCCAAGTGTATTCAAATGACCCTATTACTGTCAACAACATTAGCAAAGCAGGATTATAAGCAGATTTCGCCCCCCAATCTCAACAACAACGAAGAGAGGCGATTGAAATCAACATCTTATTAAGGATTTTTCTTTTAAATTATTTTAAATTTATGGAAGAATTAAGCAAAATCTTAATTGTTGAAGTTTTTGAAATACTTCTGTGTTTTAACATAAAATAAAAAAGACAATTAACATATTTGAATAATATAAATGCTATTTGTACCAAAAATAATTTAATATGGGTAAAAGTTACATATACTATTCACACATGGATTGTAACACCAAGCTAAAAGAAAAAAAAAAAAGGAAATATGGAGACGCAGCGTTTTGGGGCAAAACGCTGCGTCCCCAAATTGGGGATTAGGGTTGGAAACCCTAATCCCACTCTCCCACTCTCTCTCTCTTTCTCTCTCTCTCTCTCTTGCTCCCGACCCTTCGTCTCTCTTCTCCCACCGCGGCGCCACCTTCTTCTTCACCTTCTTCTTCTTCTTCTTCTTCTTCTTCTTCTTCTTCTTCTTCTTCTTCTCCTTCTTCTTCCCTCTCGGTTTCTCTCTCTACCTCACTCTGTCTTCTCTCCCTCTCGCGATCTCCCACGATCGCCTTCTCTCCGCCTCGCTGCACACTGCCGCGAGCCACGATCGAGCACCACCGCACGCCGCGAGCCTCCGCGAGCACTGCCTTCCGCCACCACACGCGACTGCAGCGCCTTCTGCAGCGCGATCCCCCAGCCACAGCACGAGCCCAGGCCGCGAGCGCGAGCCCAGGCCGCGAGCGCGAGCCAGCGCATGAGCGTGCGCGGACCGAGCGCACGAGCGTGCGCGGACCCAGCGCACGAGCGTGCGCGGACCCAGCTCACGAGCGTGCGCGGACCTAGCGTGCGCGGGCACGTACACGGCGTGCACGGGCGCGCAGCCCAGCGCACGAGTGTGCACGGGCCCGCGGCCTAGTGCGCAGCAACGCACGAGCGCGAGCGAGCCGGCGCACGAGCACGCACCAACGCACGGGCGAGCACCAGCCCGCGAGCCACTACGGCCCGCGAGCCACTGTCGGCCCGCAGGCCCATCAGCAGCAAGCCCACGGGCCCACCAGGCCCGACAGCCCTTCCAAGCCAGCAGGTCCAGTACGGCCCGCGGCCCAGTTCAGCCCATCGGCCCGCCAGCCCGCAGGCCCATCAACCGCCGGCCCGCCTGCCCGCTAGCCCGTTAGCCCACTGGCCCGCAGACCAGCGAGCCCGCTAGCTATAGCCCACGAGCCCGCGACGGCCCATGAGCTCGTGACAGCCCACGAATCTCCACGCAGGTAAATGACTTAGGGTTTTGCTTTGGATTTATGTGTTTAGATCTAACAAATAAATCTTGTTTTGATAGGAAACCCTACAGACTTTGGCGTGACCGAAGCGACTTTCAGACGAGACTAGGCGCTTCGAGAAAACCCTAGGTAAGGAGATTTCGGCTCTAACTGATACATTCAATGAATCTAGGATTAAATCTAAGATGAAAGGTTCTGTACATGTTTAGAGTGTACGTGGAATGCGAATAGAATACAAATTATGAAATGATTATATATGAATTGAAGGTTAAGTATAGAATATTACAGAAACTAGATGATCTGATACGAAAGAAGCGTATGATAGAATCACAAAATCATATCAAGTGAATTCGAATAGTTTTCTTTAGAGTTAAATCTTGAAATATGCATGAAAGTATCTGGATTATAGGGTTGGAATGAAATGAGCCGTAAAGTGAAAGATATTGTACATTTCATGTTTTTTTCGGATAAACCCTTAAGATGCTTGAGAAGTTGATATTCAATTTGATAATCTGATTTAGGTTGATCTTTTGGAGACTCGAGCGGTCAGATCCGATTTGGCTTGTCAGTAGGGAGTGACTTCCCTCCCCTAGTACTGTGAGTGGGACTTTGACATTCGCTATTGATTGAAAACCATGTTTCAAAAATACTTTTAAATGACATATTTCTGCAAATGTCTGATTGTTAGAATTTTCGAATATTTGATGAATGTTTTGTGACCTTTGGAGTGTCTAAATTTCTGATTTTATTGATATGCATCCATGAGTTTTGATAATTGAATATTGTGCCATATTTTCGACAGATTGATATGTTTTAATGCTTCCACTGCATTGGCACATAGTTTTAGATGGATTTACTTACATATTTGGGCTGTATGCCCGGCCAACTTTATAATATTATGCATTGGGTTGTATGCCCGGCCGACGTTATGATATTATGCATGGGGCTATATGCCCGGCCGACTTGGTGATGGGATGCATGGGGCTACGTGCCCGGCCGATATGATATTGTGATCCGTAGCTACGAAGGACATCTGGTAGAGGCACCCCTTGTATCCGGATACGCTTCGGCCGGAGGTATCCGCCAGATCGTCGTGTGTATGGGTGTCCCAGGTTGACCCTCATCGGAGAGGACGTTGAGTACGGCTCCGTCTAGCACCAGGCGGGGGCACCATACACGGCCGACTAGTTATATGTACATTATTATTATTTGCAGGCTAGTTGGGGTAGTCTGTGGTCAACATTGGGGTAGAGAGCTATTATTTAATACTTGCATTTGGAAAAACCCCCAATGCGCCGTCCTTGGTCGAGGTAGACCATTGCCGGGAATATTTCATTGGCCGGCTCTTCACTACATTGATGTAAATATTGGATGCATATCTTGCTTTCTGATGTGTGCGTATTATATATGATTTTGAAATAACATGATCGGTTTGCACACTGTGGATATTTTCTTATGCTTTGACACTCCAAGTTCACCATAGATATTGATAGTATGATGTCAATCCCCTCACTTACTGAGTATCCTCCTATAGATACTCACCCCTCACTTTCTTTCCCACAGGATTAGTGTTGGACCGAGGAGATATCACTGGGATTGGGTATGGATATTTTCAATCTCTTCCGCTACGATGATTGGTGATATTATTATGTATTGGAGATTTTAGTTTGACCAATGTATTTATATAAATTTTTTTGGGATGACTGTATAAATTATGGACATTTATTCTTGAAACTCTCGTATTGATTTATTTCATTGCATGGAGGCATTTGTAAATATTTAAAAATAACTTGGGAATTTATTTTATATATGCGTAGAATTTAAGTCCGCTCGATGTAGCGGCTGCTCATGCTCTAGTTGGGCATGACAGTAGAGGTCTGTTGCTAGGACTGCTAGAAACTTTATAGTCTTGCGTTGTTCTGGATGTTGACTGTGGTATTTGTTGATTTTGGAGAGGCCGGGATGGCCAATTACTTATTTTTACAGGATGAATGTCATATACAGGTGAAATTGTACATGGGAAACCTCCGATTTATGGGGAGGTTCTGTCCGATTTTCTGTAAAAATACAGCCGGCATCCAGGGACAACGGGCGACTGTTCACGATCCCGATTCGGGGCGTGACATGGATTATGGAAATTGGTTACTCGGGAATTATTCAGTGTAATTAATAATTTTTTTTTTATTTTTTTACTCTATCTTCTTAAAGAGTAATACATTATAAGATATATATATAAAATATTTATAGTATAACAATATATAATTTATGTATAAAGGAGGGATCAACTGATATCGGTGTAAGTAAACTTGATTAAAATTTATACCGTAAAATGAAATGCATCTAACAGTTGAAAGAATTTTGAGTAATGATAAAAAATAAAAATAAAAATAAAAATATCATATGACCTTCGCTTATCGCTTTTTATTAAGACACATTAATTAAGTTGTGTTAGGCAATACTATGCTATCTTTATTTAAAATATTTTATTCTAAACTATTCTTAGTTTGTTTTTATCATACTAAAGAAACAATTGTTCCACATTTTATGGTTTGGCCTTCCGTATGTTTCGAAATGACATCACATTCTAAGGATCCCAGGTCACTATTGTCAAAGTGATAGGTTAATTCTATCTTCAGCTGGTTTCACAGCATCCTTTTTGTCACCCAATGTGTCACTATTAGCATCATCAAGAATTACACCCCGTCCTCTTTGTTGAAACTTCTGAATCGCAAACCTCTTTGCTTTCAACATCAATCCCAATCTCAATCATGGTTGTCATCGACTACTTCAACAAGTATCCTCGAGTATTAAGTGCTCTCTTGAGAACACCTTCACAATCAGCATTTTTCTCTCCATGCGCACTTTTGGGACTAAACATGTTGGTGGGCTTGACAGATACATTCCTGGTTTCTTGACATGTTTAGCATGAATAACTGCAATTAGCACATTCTTTTCCTTTTTTCTTATGATCAGGAATTAGCTTTATGAAGGATTTTTGTTGTCAACCATTCTCGACTTCATTAACCTTATCTTCATGAGAATCTAAGAATTCCAACCTTGTAATGTTATTGAAAATTCAAAACTCGGCTACCTAATCTCTCCTAACTTTTCTCATCCACCGGCGCAGTTGATGCAAGTACCAATAAACAAAATTTGTTAATTGTGAGGAAGAAAATTGTCCTTCAACAATTGCCTCTCCACCAATATCAAGCTGTGATCGGTGCTTTTCTTTCATGGTTCCTTTTTAACCGCAATCTTCTCTCACCATACCATAACACCAACTTTTAATCACCATGCAGCAAGTCTTACCCTTTTCCTTCAGCGATCATCATAACTCAAAAAACCTATCGATTTTTACAATCCAATCTAGAAATTTCTCAATATTAGGAATCTAGGAATATCTACCTTTAGTTTGAACTCATTGGCCTCCTTAGCTTGCCAAAGTAATCTTCTTTGCTCAAGTTTTCCATGTAGATATGGTGTCAATGGTAGTGTTCACGAATAAGTCTGCCCATAGGCCATCCACGAGCGAAGTCATCTCAGATTTGAAACTAATCATCTTTTCTTTTTTTGTTGGCATCGATACCTAGAGTATTGAGTTGATCAGTAATTTCTTCGAAACATCATTTCATACATTCAAATCTAAAATCCACCCATTGCTCCAAAACTTTCTACACCACCCCTTGATCTTTCCACCGAGAGGTCTCCACTCTCTCATCTTTCGCCGGCTAGAACTAAGTTAGTTGACATGTTAAAATGGGTGAAATCTTACCACTCTAATATAAACTCGTGCAGTATGTGGGCATGATGAAAGACTAGCACATGGCTACACCTTAAGAATAAAGAAATTTCATTTCAAAAACTTATAGAATACATAAAAGTTTAAAAAATCGATTAAATTAATTAAGAATAAGATATTCTACAATGAAAAAAACCATGGAGAAAAGAAATATGGTTGTGCTAACATTATAAAACGTACTAAGCAAATAATTTTTAAAAACAAAAGAAAGCCTAAAACCAAAATACTTTTTAGACAAAATCTCTCGAGGAGCAAAACTTGACCATTTAATAGGGCTGCTTCCAAAATAATCATTCAAGCCCTCTAAGAAATCAATCTCAGCTAACGAGTGCTAATTGGCATTGTCAACTCTCACTCTTTTCCCTTCAGAGATCTCCATTTACTCAAAGAATCTTGCGGTTTCTATAATCCTATCTAGAAATTTCACTATATTAAATGTGACACCGGAACCAATAAAAAAAATAAAAAAGAAAATGAAAAATCACTTCCCAAAATTTCACTCTCTCTCTCTCTCTCCCGTCTCACTCAATCCCTCCCCTGTTCTCTCTTTCTCCCAATCTCTCCCGTCACTCTCTCTCCCGTCTCCCTCAATCTCCCCCTCTCTCAATTTCTCCACCTCCCTCCCTCCATTTACATACACACAAACTCTTATTTTCTCTCTCTCTATTTCATCTCTCGGCTTCTCTCCCTCGTGCGCGACAGCCCTCTGTCTCTCCCTTTCCTGCTTGCACCCGCGCACTTTGCTCTCTCTTTGCCGAGAGGACTTCTGCAAGTCCAAGCTGACAGCAGTGGTGAGCCTTTGAAAACCTTAAGCCGAATCTGCAATCATCCACCGCGTAGGTAAAGATAATAGTTCTGAGTAAATACTTTAGGGTTTTTGAATGTTCTTAGTAGTTAGGTTTAAATGCTGACGTTTATATCAATTTAGAAGTATTACAGGTTCTAGACTGAAATGAATGATACAGGGAAGCTAGGTCCGTGAACTGCGAAAATCCTAAGTGAGGGAAATTCTAATCCCTTCGATAAATTGAATGAATTTAGGGTTAATTTAGGATGAGAAATCCTATATATATCCTGAAAATGTGTAGGAAAAGTTATAGGCTTTTCTCATGGCTGCACAGATAGGAATTTTGAATTTTGGACTATGATGTTCAGGAACTTAGATGCCTTGCTATGATTTGAATGGATTTAGGACATAAGCAACAAAGTTGTAGTTTTATATCTAATTTTTAAGTAAAAATTAGAACTTCCATGATCCAAGAAGTGTAGGTCAAGGTACGGCTATTTTTTTATAACATGTTGTGCCGAAAATTATTGGAAGGTTAGGAATTCGTGATGTATTGAGAAGAACCACTTTGCTCCAATGTTGGTGTACGATTTAATGATTTATTTGTGATCAATGTCTTAACTTAAGGCATTCGGGATTAAAAGAGGGGTATTCGATTGGGAATTGAGAGTGATTATCCTCCCAAAAGATGAGTGAACGGTTTATTGTGTTCTTAAATGAGAAACTTGTTTTACAATTTGTTTTATAAATGATTTTGTAAGATTTTTATATATTTTATATAAATTGTTTTGTAATTGTGGGATATCTGAACTGGATTGTGAAATATGAATGCATCCACTATGTGTATGAATGCATGTGTGTCATATGTTAATTGATGTTACTTTATGAATTGCTATGGCAAGAAATTTATGATTATTTGTTGGAAATTATGGTACATGATTTGTGAATGAGGTGTTTGAGAAATGAAAGGTACTGGTAGTTAATGGCTATAGTCATTCCCACCACGGAACGACCCGACGGGGTGGCGTGGTTGGGGTTGGATGTGCGGGGGAGTTAGACGTCCCTCCTTCTGTCGAAATCATGCTATATCTGATTTGCACCTCGGTGAGGTACGAGCCAACGCCAAGGAATGAGGCATGTTTTGAAACATTGGATAGAAAAACTCTTGGCGGACTTTATTCTAGATTCGGCCAACCTAAGACGGGAATGCTTTTGATGGGACCCCAGGATTTTATGATAAAATGATCAATGTGGTTGCATGTTTTATAGATTGATTGAATTATTAAAATGCTTTTACATATATAAAATGTGATTTTGAGATATGCTTTGACTGTCCCACATTCATCTTTCATTTATTAACACAATCACACCATTGCACTCTACTTACTGAGTATTCCCCAATACTCACCCCCTTCTTAACATATTACAGAGGATAATTAGTTCGGAGACTGCATGTGGGAGCTTGCGAAGGATTTTTGCTGATTTATATAGGTATCTAGAAAAATTAGAATTTTTGGGAATTATAGTTCATAGAACCACGGAATGGAAGACTTGTATAATTCTTTTTGGTATGGATTTAATCAATACTTGTTTCATATATAGGAGTATGTATTGATGGAATCCTTACTTTGCTTATGTTGAAACTAGTATATTTTGTTTTAAAAGTCACTTTTTGGTAAAAATTTGTTGTTTAAATAGGACATTTGGACTTTATTTGAATTTTGGAAAGGCCAGGATGGTCGGATGCATGCATGTGAATTGGATCGGCCGAGTCGGCCATGTCTGTGTGCTGATCTGAGCTAAACGGACGGGTACGTCCTTTGATTTTGTTGTTGAACTCTGAATTGGCTAGGATGGCCATACTGCATGAATGCATGTACAGGAACCCCTTCCCCAATTGTGTGTCGACGCATGCTCGTGTATATAGAAATGGACCGGATGGGTCCTTTGTATGTGTATTGCTTATATGTTTTCTTAGTTTGGATGGATTGTGAATTGGAATAATTGTTGTACTGATTTGTAGCCTTGCGGACTCTCTGCATATGGGGAGGTTCTGCTCGTGTACCGAGGTAATGCGGCGGTTGTCACATGATCGATCCTAAAATCGGGGCGTGACAGCTTTATTGGTATCACAGCGTAAGCTCACGATTTTAAATGTTTAAGGTTTTGAACTACTCCCAAATGTCCCAATGGTTTTCCAAAGATTTTAAAATATTTGCTGTTTTGAAAATTTCTAATTTTTTTTAGATTTACTTTTAAGGATGTACAAAGGTCTTCCATGGATTCTTAGGAAATTAGGGATATCCTTTTTAGGGGGTTAAGTTATTAGTATTTCTCTTAACCCTGTTTACTAAACATAATTTTTCCCTTATAGATTGTCATGCGTCTACGAAGGAGAATGAGGAATGTGAAAGAGATTTCTCTACAAGAGCAAGGGGATGAGTCATCCTCGCTGGCTCGGTCGTGTGCAAGGGCGGGTTGCGCTCGCGGAGGTTCTACAGTCGCGCTGTGGAGCGCTCAAGCTCGCGTGATGGTGGCAGAAGGAGGGGTTGCTGCTGGTGGCGGCTGTTCGCGGACGGAAGCAAGATCGCGCGGTGGCGTCGCTCGGCGGAGCTTGCGAAGGAGGTGAGATCGTGAACGATCGCAACTGCAGAAAGGAGAGAGAGCCGCGGGAAGAAAGAAGAAGAAGAAGAAGAAGAAGAAGGAGAAGAAGGTGAAGGAGAAGGCGGGTGGCGGTGGCGGAGGAAGCCGAACGGCCGCGGAAGAAGACGAACGGCCGCAGAATAGGAACCGTCAGAGAGAGAGAAAGAGAGAGAGAGAGAGAGAGAAAGGGGAATGAATTAGGGCTTTAGCCCTAATTCAATTGGGGAGGGCCAAAACGCAGCGTTTTGGCTCTCCCTTTTTTTTTTTTTTTTTTTTTTTTTTTTTTTAGTTTGGTGTTACAGAAAGAGTGTCAAAAAATTTAGACCAAAAGTTTAAAATAACAATTTGAAGTAATTATGTGTACTTGCTTCTCTTCCCTTACTTTTTGCATTTGTATTTGTAGTTTTGTTCATTTTGTATTTTCATGTGTATTTCAATGTTGATGTGTTGATCTTTTCTATTTTTCAATGTTAAAAAATTCTAGTAAGTATGTCTATTTTATATTTTTTATTTGTATTTTGATATGTTTTGTAATTTTTTTATTCTCATTGTATTTTGATTTGTAATGTAATGTTTAGTTGTATTTGTAAGTATCTAAATTTTAATTTTCTAATGTAATGATATGTTATAGTTGTAATGTTTATTAAGAACGTAAGGTTGGTCATGGTTAAATTTTGTTGATCAACCAAGCTGTTAGGTCAGTTAGGACAATAAGGAGTATTAAACAAAATGTATAAAAAGTGGTAAGCTCTAGAAGAAAGAGGGAAAAGGATTGATTTCTTAATTTGTTCCGAGTCTTCTCTCTGTCTCTCTATCTCTCTCCCTATCTATCTCTATCTCTCATCTTCTCCATCTCTGCAACTCCTTCTTTATACTCTTTTCAAATTTTCCTTTCAATCTCTAACCTTTCTTCTATGGCTCCTATGAACTCTATCAGAATGCACAAATCAACCATGCTCTGTTTTGACTTCTTACTCTGTTTTTCGATTCCATTTCATGTGTATACTTGCTCTTTTTCTATTTCCATTTGAGTTTGAAACCAATATCTTTAATATTCCAATCCTGTGCCACCTGAGCAATAGGTCACAGGGTGAGCACCGGTGCAAGCCGCCCTGCTTCCGTGCACCATGGGCGGAGGCCCCTGCTAGCCTCACAAGCCCAGAATCCCTTGCGGGCGCAATCTCCTCTCATGCGGGTGCAGTTTCCTGCTCATGCTGCCCCCGCCAAAGTATGGGCATAAGCCCGGGAACCCCTTTGCGGGCGCAGCCTCCTAATCATGCTGCCCCCGCCCAGACATGGGCATAAGCCCGGCAACCCCTACCGGGCGCAACCTCGTGCTCATGTTGTCCCCGCCCAGTCATGGGCATAAACCCTGCAATAATAATCAACAGTAGTGGTAAGTCATTTCAATTTTCATTTGAATACTTTTTATCAATACAATCTGAATTCCATATATTTCAATTCTATTCGTTCAAGGTTTATTTACATTTTTTTGGCTTTGCTTTGATTAGTTTGCTTTGCGGTGCTGATGGTCGTGAGATCTTCTCCATAATATCGCTTCGAACACTATTATACTCAGACATTAAAAGTTTCAAAAAATATTCCTTTCTCAAAAAATTTAGCTCCTGAAACCATCCAGCCATGAAAATTCATAAATTAATCATATCAGTTCAATTCAAATAAAAATGATGAAATGCAATAAGAAAATATATATACTTTCTGAGTTGGTATAGTCCAATTCAAGTTATTCTTATTTACCAAATAATAACACTATGTATAGATGATAAAATAAGGAGTGAATAAGAGATTGATAGTATGGCAATTAGTGTTCATTAGTGTTCAATCAGCAAGATTCATGTGTGTGCACTCAGGAAGAATAGATGCATATGCATTTGTAAGGTGTAAAGTGATGTGTGTGCACTCAGGAAGAGTATATGCATATGCATTTGTAAGGTCTAAAGTAACGACTATGGAGAAATCAAATATTACTAATTTTTACGTGTATTGAAACACTAAACAACTCGAATTAAGAACAATATAAAGATTAAAGATCATAAATATTAAAAATGGTGACAAAAGCTAAAACAATAAAAATTTAACGAAAACCATAAGGGAAGAATACATCTCGAGAAAAATGGAGATGAGTTCCGATTGTAGGTATTAAGAATCCTGATATAGCAATCCATCGTTTACAAATATAACCAAAATCATTACAATCATTAACTCAACTATTGCAAATATAACCAAAGTCATTATCATTATGTAAACTATTGCAAATATAACCAAATTCATTAGTAGCATTATGTAATTCTGTTTGAAGGTAATAGTAAGAAAAAAAAAATTCGTACGCTAGGTTAAATTATTAATATATATAGACGAGATTAGATTTCATTACCTTACTCGCACGCAAGGCAATCCTCTTCTTCTTGTATTTAGCCACTCCTTTCTTCTTCTCTTCTGTATCTAGAAATGTAAATAACGTATATTATATTTCTAGAATTTATAACATAAATCACTAAATCTCAAATCAATTACTAAAAATCCCTAAATATTCTAATAACCAATAACCATAAATAATCTCAAATAAAGGATAAATATATTGGCGAACGAACCTGCAAAAGCCTCATTGTCGGAATAAATTTCCATTTGTAGTTCTGATTCAAAATTTTCAAAATATTCAAAAATAATATCTTCAAACCTCTGCTCTTGGCCTCTCTGTTTTCAAAAAAAGTTCTCGATTCTTCTTCTATACTCTATCCTTATCTTCACTCTTCAGTTTTCACTCTTTACTCCTCTTACTTTTTTCTTCTCCTCCTCCTCGCTCGTTCTCTCTTTCTCCTCCTCCATTGTTCTCTCTTTCTCATCCTCATCCGTCGTTCTCTCCCTCTCTTTGACTCAGTTCTTGCAACAAGTATTTTTCTGCAAATCTAACTTCGATGAACCATCAAAGTGAGTAATTTCACGAAGAAATGGTAGAAAATGCCGAAAAAAACTAAAATAGTGACAACTTGTTACCGAGAAATGCTGAGCAATGCGGAGACATTACCATTATTTCACCACCATTGGATGAAATGCCTTTTACCGGATCAAATGCCTATCGTTGATGGTGTTCATAGGGTGTTGTGAGCTGTGCGTGTTTTGGAACTCATTGTTCAAAAGACGTGTGAGTGATATGTCTCTTCTTCTGATGACTTTGAATCCCGGCCATTGGATCAAGCAAGATAATCAACAATCAACCCTAACCGTTGACACTTTACCAACTAACTTACCATCCATTACCATGACTTACCATCAATTAATACCAACCATCAATTACCCCCATCCATCAATTGCTATTGCATAATTGCATAATGTCTGAAACAAATATTTTAGTTTCAATTTACTATATTTAATTACTATATCTATGTAATACTATAATCTATTTAATTTTATATTTTATATTTAAATAAAAGTATATTTATATAATTACAATTACTATATCATTAATCCATTATATGAAGATAATGATAATGTTAAGGTTAAGTGAGAAAAGCAGAGTTGGATTGGACAACTGCAATGTATACCAAACATTGCTCTATTAATGTAATTTACAATATTTAATATTTAATGATTAAACAATACTATATTATTATTATTAACTATTTTTAATACTATATTTATTTAATAACAAATTACAAAAAAAGTTTCTCCAATTATGAACATGACAATTACTAATTATGAAAATGACAATTATCAAGACAATCAAAGAAATCGAGTTTGATTGAATGTCAAATTACAATAGTCTGTTTACAAATCAAAAACTTTTTTAAAGAGTAAAATGTGGCTACAAATACTTTGTACTTATTTAATCTTAACTTTCTGATATGTTGATATTGATAAACCTTCTTGGCGCGAATATTGACGCCCACACCATATTTTCTTCTTTTTCTATTTTTTTGTGCCAAAAATCAAATCAAAAATCACAATTTATTTCATTTGCCAATTCATTCATTTATTTGACATATACAAATAATTCTCTAATATTTCTATCTTTGCTTCTACAAAACAGAAAAAAATGGAGAGGTCATGGATGTATTATAAATAAAGAGCTAGTGATAAATATATTGACAGGATTAATGCATTTCTTGAATTTGCATCGGCAAATATTCAATTTATGGATGGCAAGATATCATGTAACAAGTGATAAAGCATAGTAACAAATTATAGGTATAAAATTCCCAAATTGCATTGTATCAAATCTTGAAATTTAAAATGTACTATTAATTTAGATAATGATATATTATCTATTACATAATTTATTAAGAATATTATAAATATAATATTAATTAGTATTAATTTCCGTCGGAAATTTTTTCAAAATTAAAGAAAAAATCTTAATTATCAACCGCAAACCAATCGACAACTCTATATACACATGTTACTAATATTACTATATGTTACTATATATTACAATCTATTACTATTTATTACAATCTGTTACTATATATTACAATATTACTATGTGTTACTATATATTACTATATATTACAATCTACGGTATATTTTTTAATTACAATTACTATATATTTAGTATTAAATAACTATCACTATTACATAGTAGTATTACATACTACTATATATTATTATATATTAATATATATTACCATATTAAGTTATATTTGTTGGAATGTCTATGTATTATTATCTATTACTATATATTACTATTGCCCATATATTACTATTTTATTACATAATCTTGTTCTAGTATATTAGTACTTTTAATTACAATTACTATTTTATTATAAATTACTATTATATTATTAATATATACGACTATTATAGATACATTTAATCTAACATTGGCATGCCACTTCTATTACCGATTTTATATAATAAGTTACATAAATAAGAATAATATTTAAACAAAACATCTTATCATCAATATTATATGAACCAATAAAATTTCAAAGAAAAATGGAGGAATTCTTTTTATTTATTCACATTATATAATTTTATATAAATTTCAAATTAAACGAATGACAATATTAATATTAATTTCAATCTCAATGTTCATTTTTACTTTAAAAATAGTGTATTAATTAATTAATTAATTAAATTATTCAATACCAATCAACTCGATATAAATATATTCTATATATTTCTTTAATTTAATTTACATGTAATTTCATTTAATTTGGTTCATAAACATATATTTTGAATAGATGAAGAATTTTGAGATATGTGTTATCAGTTTTATTTAATTGTTATTTGCAATTATGCATACTAACCAGTGGTAATAAAGTGGTAGCAATTAAGTCATGATGAAATCTAATTTAAAAAGAATTTAATAATAAATTTTAGATTGAGTGACTTTTTCACTATTCTAAGTTCTCGACATGAAATTAAAAATTATATAAAATCAATATGCAACAAATCTTACCGATTTAAAAATATGAAAAAAAAAAAAAAGAAATATATGAAAGAAGAAAAAGACAACAGTAAGAATTTAAATTTAAAAAATGCGGTAAGAAGTGTGGAAAAAAGGCGGGTGAAGAAAAAAAATAGCAGTACAAAATGGCGCTTTGTAATTGGATTCTAATCCAAAAATATTATATTAAGTATGAATCATTACTTTCCTCAAAACTCCTCAAAACTCCTCAAAGCTTCTCAAAACGCTTACTCTAAAAGCATCTGCTCTGCGAACCACCGTAACTATGGGACGAACTAAACGTCGGATGAATATTGTTACTCAGCATGAAGAATCACAACAATCCCAACAATAAGTTCAATATGAAGAAACCCAATCTTATGAAAATGTTACCCCAGATATTATTTTAATTTGAGATTTGACATTACCATGGGATGACAATTCATGTTTATTTTTTTAGTAGTTGTGAAGAAATGTAGAGATCAACACGCTGTCAAGATATTTGGGATTTAGAAAAATGACAACGTATGCTGGTTGAAATGAACGAATTAAATCACAACAACGTATGCTGCCATGACGAATGAAGAGGTTCAAGTTAATCCCACGGGTAATATTTTCTTTTATAACCATTCTTTATATTCTTTATAATGTTACTATATGATTGTATTAACTTTACTTTTTTATTCATTTTTTTATTGACAGGAAGAAAGTTTGATATAAATTTGTTACTCACTGTTTTGCTTAATTTTGGAAATACGGTGGGATTGTGACCTCCAAATTGTAATGGTAATATTTTTTGTGATGAAATGAACGTTTTTTGTTTCATTTTGGGTTTCACCAAGAGATGTTTTTTGTTTCATTTTTGTTTTATCCTCTTACTATTAGTACAAGACAGACATGTTATTGTGGAACAGGAATCTTTCTTTCCTCTTGGTCTTATATCTATTACTCAATGTAATATACTGCTCAATCTTGGTATGTTAATACAATTTTGTTTAAATTTATAATATTTTTGTAATTCTTTTATACACACTTAAATCATGTGGTGGTGATTACTAATTTTATATCATTACATTATTTAATTTGATAATAATCAATTTGTATTTATTTTAATAATAATATTTTTAAAATAAAAAATAATGAAGTAATCGCTCTGACATGCATGATATTTTCTTATGCTCGGCATGCAAGCACGGGCCCCTATGAGGCATATGCTTACGCCAGTCCATCATGCGAAGGCCCCTCTGAGGCGTTTGCTTGAGCCCTTCTTACGCCCGTCCGCCCCTGTGAGGCATATGCTTGTGCCCTTCTTGCGCCCGTCCATGAAGTAATTCAAGTAACCCATAGTAACACATAGTAAGACACGGTATGTGAGGCGTATGCTTGAGCCCTTCTTGCGTCCGTCCGCCCCTGTGAGGCGTATGCTTGCGCCCTTCTTGCGCCCGTCCATGAAGTAATTCCAGTAACCCATAATAACACATAGTAAGACACGGTAAGCAACGGTAAGTGTCAATATTTTCTAACATTTTCTATCTCAATAGCAATCGATACTAATGTTAGTAATATATGGTAACACATAGTAACTGACCATAAAACCACAAATTTTACTAACATTTTGCACCGTCAACATTTTGTATCATATGATAACACATGGTGACTGTAACACAGGGTAACATATGGTAACACATAGTAACTGAAGGTGAAGTCACTAATTTTACTAACATTTTCTAATGTCAATATGTTGTGACATTTTGTCACTCAATAGTAATCGATGATAAAAATTAGTAAAATTTCGTAATACTTTTCTATTGTTCACATATTACACAATTTTGTAACTCAATAGTAACCGATCATACAACACTAATTTTACTAACACTTTTCTACCGTCAACATTTTGTAACATTTTGTAACTCAATGGTAACCGATGATGGAGTAGTAACATCTCCTAACGCATGATAAGTGACTATACAAACAACTAATTTCACTAACACTTTCCTACCGTTGATAATTTGTATAATTTTGTAACTCAATAGTAACGGACAATATTTGATACAATTTTCTAACTCATTTCTAGCCATCAATATTTTCTAATATTTTCTATCTCAATCGCAACCGAAAATAAAGGTAGTAACATATGGTAACACATGATAACCATCACAAGTTTTACCATCTGATAACACATGGTAACCGACGATACATCACTAGTTTTACCAACTCTATCCTTCTGTTAGTATATATGTGACATGCTCCAACAGTAGCCCATAGCGTCACGATATATCTATCCCGACTAGTGTATACCCGACTAGTGTATACGCGACTGAATGTGCTTCCGTTGGAGAAAGTATTGCTGATGGATTTGATGAGTTATGCAGACGGTTTTTGACCGTCATCTCAACGCTCTAATTTTGTAGTGATGGAATCAAACTCCAATTGAAGCATGGAACGAAAGGAAACTATCGATGAAACACCTAAAAGTTTTTTGGAGCATTTGTTATGCTCAGATTCCAAAAGTGAAGAGATACAAGCTTGACGAAATATGTGAAAAATGTATTTTTGTTTGCTATAGTTCCAAATGTAAATGTTATAGATTGTTTAATTTGAAAACTAACAAAATTATCATTAGTCAAAATGTTTTATTTGATGAAAATGCTGTTTGGAATTGGGATGGGAAAAAAATTGAAAAACATGTCATTTTGTACCATGAACAAGAAGACAAATTAACAAATGAAGAAGGAAGTAGTGATGATGCAATTCAAATCAGCAGTTCACCATCATCCCCGAACTTGAGTTATCCAAGCTCAAATTCCAACAATTCACCATCATCCCCAAGATCAATTTGTCTAACCTCAACTCCATAGAAAATAAGGAGTTTGAGTGATGTCCATGCAAGATGTAACTTTTGCATTCATGAATTAGAAAATTTTAAAGAAGCATATGCAAAAAGAGATTGGAGAAAAGAAATGGAAGAAGGTTTCATTTGATTGAAAAGAAACAAGACTTGGAAGTAGTTACAAAGCCTTAAGACAAGGAGATAATTGGAGTATGGTGAATTTACAAAGTGAAACTGAATCCAGATGGTTCAATAAAAAAGAAGGCAAGACTTATCGCAAAGTGCCATTTGTAGCTATTCATAATTAATTACAATGAAATATTCGTACCGGTTGCAAGACTTGACACAATTAGAGCTCTCATTGCTATGTTAGCTCAAAAAGGTTGGAATCTCTACCAACTTGATGTCAAATCTACATTTTTAAATGATACCAACTTGATGTTCGTTCTTAAAAACAACTTGTTCTGAATCATGTGATCAACTATATATCCCTCTCAATTTTCATTCTCTCTCTACGCCACTCTTCAATCCCCTACAATGGTGCTAAAAAATTATAAGGTTTAGAAAAAGCAAAATAATATTAAGATAGATAAAACCATAAAAAGAAAAAAGCTAAACAAAACCAAAACAAAACCTAAATGCTACTAAAGCTAAAGGAAAAGAATGGTGACAACTTGAAGGAATTTAATAACGGCAGCTTGAACCAGCAAAGAACGACAACATCGGGAAAATCAACTGCAAAACCTTTAACATGGGGTTTTCCCACGTGAATCTCCTAGTTCTTCCTTCTCTGCTAACACCAACCAGAGTCCAACCCCCTAATTTATCAATCTCTTTCTCACTTATAAGTGTAGCTCATCTTGATTTCTTTCCTCTTCTAGGTCTCATTTTCTTCAACTGTGATAGAGTTTAAATAAATGTAATATTTGCGATTGATTTTTTTTATTTATGAATAAATATTACACTAATATTTATATTTTGTAATATTTGATATGTTAAGATTGATGGAGAATGTTTATTAAAGAAAGTGAAGCAAAATGTGACAATTTGGAACATTTATGTAAAAAATGAAAAAATTAAACAGCAATGATCTCTCATTAGAATGTGGGAACGTGGATCTCTGGAGATAATGTGAAATTTTATTGAAAAATCTCAGCACCAAGTTTCCTTTCTAGCGGCACAAAATTCAAGGAAGGAAGAAGCCTAAATTGAAAATATTAGAGACTTTGAAGATATTATTTTATTCCTCATATTTAGGAATATAAATTTTGGAAAGTCCAATTTTGTAATCTTCTATTTTAGTTAGAGTAATTCTTTGGCAAGTCAATTAGGCTATTTGTCATAAGAGGCAGCCCCGAAGGGGGCAATGGCCACCCATGGCTCCTATGGCTCTCACCGCATTATTCTTAGGAAAATAGGAGTAGCAGTTACGAGTCCCTGTAGTTCATTTTATTATTGCTTTTCCAACAGTAACATTCAATTTATTTCAACCATAACAATATTTTATAAGCTTTTCTTTTCCATACTTTATTTGTAATTTATTTTATAGTTGAAGGGTTATTGAAGTTTTGATTTTCAATAATTGTGAGATCTAAGTGACTATATTAATTCAACATATCATAAGTATTTATTTAATTCTTATATTTCATATATCATAATTTTCTAAATTTTATTGAATATTGGCCAATATTTAATAGTTTTAAAATAATTTATAACCAATTAAAACGATAAATCCGTAATTGTTTATTTATTTTAATATAATGGTAAATAATATAAATATAAAGCTTTGTTAATAGTCTAACATATATCATGAAATTGAATAATCTAATTTAAATAAACTCGTTATGTGTTTGTTGATTAGAATTGGATCTCTCTCGATTTTAATGCTATCGAAACTTTAAATTTTAAAGAGTTTTTTTAAAGTTATTTTTCGGTTAAGAAAATAATTAAAGAATTTCTCTTAATTGTCGATGAAATAAGGAGAAATTGGTTATTCGGCATTTGTTGAGCGACTATAACCAATTTATATATGATTGTTAAAATTTTTAGATATATTGATGATCTATCACATGAAAACAAGGTGGATATAATTTTTTTAGTTAGAAATTGATTTCTCTTTGAATTTTCTTCTTTTATTTAGTTATTTACCTTTAGTCGATTATTTCTTTTGTTAGATTAATTTAGTTTAGTTAAATCCAAACCATCCACTTTTTTATTTTTATTTTTACTTTTTAAAAGAAATAAATTCACCGTTCCATGTAGATGCGAACTTACTCACCCTAAACACATCTTTTGTGAAGTAGGTATATATCTTTTTGTTGGATTGACACCTACCAAATTTTGGCGTCGTTCCCGAATAACGGTGTTGAGTGATTTATTTTTTTTAATTTTATTTTCTCCTTATTTTCAAAACTAAACCTTTGCAGTAAACTTACTGAAAGTTATCGATGTTATAAAAGAGGACTTTAAACTCAAAAATATGATTACCTAAAGGATTTTAAGGGAGTTACTAATCTCTGATATTAGTGAACATTCTTTTTGCATTGATTTTCTTAATATGACAGCAAATGCATCACAGTTTGGGAGACGACAAGATGACCCAAAAAGGGTTAATGAGATAAGTATTTCTTCCTTTGAACATAAGTTAGTCCCTAACTTCTATTATGGAAAAGTTGATTGTAGGACAGGTACAACAAGTGAAAGCATACAAAATTTACTCGAATATAGGTCACCCAACCGATATGTGTCCTATCTTTCAAGAGAAGTTTAACAAACAATCAAATGTTGTAGTTGGATTTTCAGGATAGCCTCAAAGAAAATATGATCCCTACTCCAACACTTACAATCAAGGGTGGAGAGATCATCCGAATCTGAGCTATGGGGTTAGACCACAAGGATTTTCGTAGCCATTTTTTGGAAAACTACCTTTTCAGTCGTAGCAACCTCCACAAAACTAAGCACCATCTTTTGAAGATCTTATGAAAAATTTTATGTTGGACATGCAAAAATTCCAAGAAAAAACAAGAGCAAGTATGCAAAGTTTCGGTACCCAAGTGTCACAATTGGCAACAGCAATAAACAAAATCGAAACTAATCATGGAAAATTATTGTCTCAAATTGAGGTTAATCCAAGGGAGAGTGCAAGCGGTATGCTGTTCAGAAATGGAAAAGAAGTGTAGAATTTTTCATCAAAGGAGACACAAAGAGGAAAAAAAACAAAAAGGAAACAATGTCTCTTGATGCTACACCAAGAAAGGTCAGTAGGGAACCAAATAATTTAAATTCAAAACTAACTATTCCTCCTCATTTTCGTGGTAGGTTGGCATATTCCAAGAAGCAAGACGATTAGAAGGGGATTTTGAAAACTTTCCAAAAAATAGAAATCAATATTTCACACTTAGAAGCAGTACAACAAATGCCAAATCATCCAAAATAAATTGCCGTAAAAATACAAAAACCCTGCATCATGGACTTCATAGTACATGCTAATTTTGTGCAAAATGAATTGGATTTTGTGTTTAAAGAGAGTTTGACAAATAATGTTGCATAATGGGACAAACTTTTTCAAAACAAACTCCCACACCGAAAACAATCCATGGTAAGTCAAAAAGTTCTTCACTTCAATTCAAGATTGAAGTTCATGCCAGGCAAATTGAAGTCTAAATAAATCGAATCAATATTTCAGCAAGGTTGTAACAATAAAATCATGTCAAACCAAAGATACTTATTGGAAGACAACCCAATATTTTTATAATTTTTTATTATTTCATATTTATTTTTGTTGGTTTGATCTAGGTTTGATTTTTTTTTTTGTAAATAAAAGCAGGAAAATTTGATGACCAAAAGTGCTCTGTCATTACAGCGTACCTACGACTTAACAGATTTTCATTTCTACCTAATTCGGATTCCCTTTAGAAAATGGACAGAAATACTCCTGAGTTAAGGCGTACCCACGCCTTACAAAAAATTCGTTATTGCTTGTTCAAGAACCACCCTTGGGAACGGACAAAAGTGCTTGAAATTTAAGGCATGCCCATGCCGTAAATGACTTTCATTACTACCCACAATATGAAGTATCCTAAAAAATGGACAAAACTGGTTATAGTTTAAGGCATGCACACGTCTTATCTCTTTCTTTGAATTCATTAGAATTGACCGTCCATTCTCCATTTCAATCTAGAAGAGTATTGTTCTCACCTTTCTTTTTTTATTTCTTTGTCATCTTTCTTTTATTTTGCTAGATTGGTTTTATGTATTTTTTATCTCTCAACTTAAACATACATTGGGGATAATGTATGATTTAGGTTTGAGAGGATGTTAACTACTTTACTAGTTACATACATTGGATTTGCCTTATAGGTTTTTCTTTCTTATGAGATTGTTTAAGTTTCATTTTTTATTCTAAAGAAAAAATTCGAGCTTTTTGTAGTTAATGTGTGCATTACTAGAAAACGAACTTTCAACGATGAAAAAATCCATCGCTGAAATCCGTTTTCCATCACTGAAAGATATCAGCGACAGATTTTTTCTATCGCAAAAAGTAACCCCTTTAATTTTTAGCGACGAATTTTTTTTTCCATCATAAATATCAACGTCAGATTAGCGACGAAAAAAAATCCGTCGCTGAAAAAAAAATCAGGAATTGGGTGTCCATCGCTAATTTTTTAATCCTAACAAAAAAATAAGAGAAAGCTCCAAGAGCCCCCCATTCTGAATTTTGTCTCCGTTAGGAATCGAACCCATGCACAAAAGTGAGGGAAAGAGCATGCCAACGACCAACCAATGTCCTCCTTGTGATCTAATATCTTTTTTTAATTTACTTATTATCTTTATCTCACATTTTTTAATAATAATAAAATAATATAAATTTATAATATATAATTATAAAATTATAATTAAAATAAAATAATAAAAAATTTGAAAAAAATAAAATAATATTATTATTCTACAAAATAAAATAAAAATAAAAATTATTAAATAAAATTAAATAAATAAATCCGTCATTAATTTTTCTGTCAGTAATCCATGGCTAATTTTTCGTCACTAATCCGTCGCTAGTGATTGTGTATTTTTTTAAAAAATTTTTTTCCTTCACCAAGGATTACCGACGGAATATTTTCGTCACTAAATATTTCGTCGGTAATCCGTTACTGATAATTTTACAATTATTTATTTATTTTTTTTGCGTTTAGTGACGAAAATATTTCCGTCACTAATTTTTGTCGCTAATTCATCTCTAATTCATCGGTATTCAGTCCGACATTAATTCGTCGGAAATCCGTCACTATTACCAATGGATTTTTTTCCGTCGGTATTTATCTGTCACTGATGCTAGTTTTTCTAGTAGTGGTGCTATTTGATTGGCTGGAGATTTATGAACACTAGTTTGTATTGATGGTTTTTTGTGATTGAAATTGTTCATGTCTTTAATAATAATTTTCTTTAAAAGATAAACAAGCATGATTTAACACAAACCATACTTAAAAAGTGAGATTCTGAGCCGAAAATGAGCTATTTCATTTTTTGTACTTGAGATTGCTTTTCTTAATGAGTGATTATCACATTTGGAATACACATTCTAGAAGTTACTTTGTTATGCATTTCGTGACAACATTCTAGAATTTCATGTATTGAAATGATAAAGACACTTTAGTTTTATCCCATTTAGCTTTCTAAAAAACCCTACCTTGATTTCATAAACACATTAGTTAATCAAGTTGAGCCTATGACCCCTTTTTCTTCTTTCATAACAATCTCAATACAATATCTAACCTTTATTCTAGCTTTCATTTCAAACCCTAGTACCAAAAGTATTTGTAGTTAATTGTATGGTTTTGGTTATATATTTGCCTCAATAAAAAGATGATGATTGGAATCTAAACATCGATGTTTTCATGGTTATGATATATATCTCATTCAAAAAAAATGCAAAAGCCCAAAAAAAAACAGAGGAAGAAAATTAAAAAAAATGAAAAGAAAACAGAGGGAAAAAAAAGTACCGTATATTGTTGAAATTTCATTCATTTACTTTCATGGAGATGATGGAAAAAAGATGACAAGAGTACAAGAAGACAACAAAAGAAGATACATTTTATCTTTTGTGCTGTTGTGGGGGCGAAAGTGTTGCAGAAAAATTGTGTGGTTAATTATATATTTCCTTTGGTACATTTTAAAGCTCAAATATTACTTTTATCCCACCCCTAACTCTAGCCTTATTACAACCAAATGAAAAACATTTTGATTGATGCATGAAATTAGAATTTATAAGTGGTGGATATTTTATATATTTACAAACTTATGGTAATGCTATTCCATATTATTGATTTGAGAGATATATATTCTTGACGCCTTTTTGAGTGCATTTGAGAAAACACTAGGAAATGATTGTTGAATCTTGCAGTTTTGATTTCACAAGGAGATGATGGGATATGTAATTGTTGTTTTAGTACAAAACGTTGTGAAATATTTGTTATTCCAATTATGTTTTTAGATTGACCTTATGGCATATATTGACTTGAGAGCTTGGAAGAAAAAAAAGTTGGTTTGTTTTAGTTTTACTTGAATTAGAAATGCTTGAGGGCAAGCATTATCTAGGTGTAGGAAAATTTGATGGAGCTTAAATGAGTAAAATATTTGTGATTGATTTTGTTTTATTTTTTAATAAATGTTATACTAATATTTATATTTTGTGATATTTGATATGTTAGAACTGATGGAGGAGATTTATTACGAAAAGTGAAGAAAAATGTGCTAATTTGGAGTATTTATGCAAAGAATGAAAAAATTAAATAACAATACTCTTTTATTTGCATGTGGGTACGTGGATCTCAGGAGATAATGTGAGATTTTATTGAAAAATCCCAGCAGTAACTTTCCTTTCTAGTAGCACAAAATTCAAGGAAGGAAGAAACCTAATTTGGAAACATTGGTGACTTAAAGATATTATTTTATTCCTAATATTTAGGAATAAAAATTTTGGAAAGTCCAATTTTGTAAACTTCTATTTTAGTTAGGCTATTTTTTTGGCAAGTCAATTAGGTTATTTGTTATAAGAAATTTCCTTTTATTTATTTAGCTGCTGCCTTAGAGATTGGAAACTTTCCCTTTTTGAAAATAGGATTACTGCTCCTATATATTGGAGTATTACATATTGCAAAAGAGGTAGCCCCGAAGGGGAGCCCGAAAGGGGCAGCGGCCACCCACGGCTCCTATGGCTCTCAACACATTATTCCTAGGAAAATAGGAGCAGCAATCGCAAGTTCTTGTAGTTTATTTTATCATTACTTTTCCAACAGCAACATTCAATTGATTTCAGCAATAACATTATTTTGTAAGTTTTTTTTTTTCATACTTTATTTCTAATTTATTTATAATTGAAGAATTATTGAAATTTTGATTTTCAATGATTGTGAAATTTAATTTAGTATATTAATTCAACATATCATAAGTATTTATTTAATTCTTACATTTCATGGATCATGATATTCTAGATTTTATTGAATAGTGGCTGATATTTAATAATTTTAGAATAATCTATAACCACTTAAAACGACAAATTCATAATTATTTGTTTGTTTTAATATAGTGGTTGGTGGGTGTCAATCCAACAGAAATAAAAATGTCTACTTCACAAAATATGAGTAGGGTGAGTATGGTTGTATCCATGGGGAATGACGAATTTATTTCTTTTAAAAATAAAAATAAAAATGTAGGGGATTTTAGAAATTATCTAGAACTAACAAAAATAAATAAATCAATAAAATTAACTAAACAAGACAATTAAATAATACCAATAAAAAAAGAAATGTCAATGAAAATAAAATATAACCAAAAGAATTATATATACTTTAATGTCATGTGATTGATTATCGTTCTATCTAAAAATTTCAACAACCATAATTAAATTGATTATAGTCACTCAATAAACGTCGAATAACCAATCTCTCCTTATTTTATCGATAATTAAGAGGAGCTCTTTAATTATTTTACTAACCAAAAGACAAATCTAGAGAAACTCTTAGAATTTAAAATTTCGATAGCATTAAAATCGAGATGACCCAATTCTAATTAACAAACACATAATAAGTTTATTTAAATAGATTATTTAATTTCATGATATAGATTAGACTATTAATAAAGTCTTATATTTATGTCATTTACCATTAAATTAAAACAAACAAATAATTATGGATTTACCGTTTTAATTGGCTATAAATTATTCGAAAACTATTAAATATTTGTTACTATTCAATAAAGTTTAGAAAATCATGATCTATAGAGTATATAAATTAAATAAATACTTATGATATATTGAATAAATATATTCAATTAAATTTTACGATCATTGAAAATTAAGACTTTAATAACTTTTCAACTAGAAAAGAATTTAAAATGAGTTCATGAAAAAAGAAAATTCACTAAATTGATTTTATTGCTGCCGGAAAAGAACGTGAAACTACAAGAAAAGTGTGCTGCCGACTGTTGCTTTCCTCCCTGAAAAAACAATTGTGCTAAAAGTCAAGAAACACACAAATATATCTAGGCTCCTAGGCTGCCAGCTGTAACCCTAACAATAAGTAGAGTCCCTTCCTTTTTCCCCAACTAAACAAAATATTATCATTAATTTTAAGAAAGGACAATACTTGGAGGTTTTGTGTAGATTATAAATAGCTGAACAATTAGAAAGTTAAGGACAAATACCCTATCCTTAATATTGATGAATTGCTGGATGAGTTGTATGGGTCCAAAATGTTTTCTAAGATTGATTTACGATCCAGGTATCATCAAATAAGGGTCAGACCATAAAACATTCCTAAAATAGCATTTCATACTCACCATAGAAGATTTGTGAAGCATTATGGTCTCATTGCAAGACCCTTAAATGATTTGCTTGAAAAAAATAGTTTCAGGTGGAATGAAGAGGTTGAAGTAGCATTCTAGAAGCTTAAGGATGCCATAATTTTTGCTCCTGTAATAAGGCTACTAGATTTCTCTAAATCCTTTGTGATCGAGACAGATGCATGTTCACAGGGTTGGAGTGCTATACTGATGCAAGAAGGGCAGCCTATTGCCTATTTGAGTAAGGCTTTAGGTCCAAAGAGTAGGGGACTGTCTATATATGAAAAAGAGCTGACAGTAGTAATGATGGTCGTGATCAAGTGGAGACCTTATTTGTTGGGATACCATTTTATCATAAGGGCGGATCACCAAAGTCTTAAATACCTATTGGAACAAAGATTAACTAGCCCATTGCAACACAAATGTCTTACAAAATTGCTAGGATATGACTATGAAATCCAATATAAAAGAGGGGTGGAGAACAAAGTGGTTGATGCTCTTTCTCGGAGAGAAGTGAAAGATGAAGAAACTCTAGTAGAACAGGAGGTGATTGCCATTTCTGTGGTACAGCCTAAATGGATGGAAGAGGTAATGCAAAATTATGAAGGAGATGAAATGTGTCAAAATTTAATAGTTCAGTTGATGTTGCAACCAAGAAGTAGGTCTGATATGCAGTATAAGGATGAAATTTTGAGATGTAAGCACAAGATATATGTGGGAAATGGATCTCAATTGAGGAAGAAGATAATGCAGTTTATGCATGGTTTAGCAGTAGGAGGGTATTCTGGGTAGTAGGGCACACTAAGGAGAATTAAATCCACCTTTTGTTGGCCATCTCCAAAGCTGCTGTCATCCAATATGTGCAAGAGTGTGATGTTTGTTAGAAAATAAGTATGAAAATGTGGCTTTTCCTGGTTGTTGCAGCCACTTCCTATATCAGCACAAGCTTAGGCACAAATTACTATGGATTTCATCGAGAGACTACCAGATTCATAAGGTTATGACACTATCTTGGTGGTAATTGATAGACTAACAAAATTTGGTCATTTTGTATCTCTGCAGCACCCCTATTCTGCTATGAATATAGCCAAAATATTTGTGGATCAAGTGTTTAAGTTACATGGACTACAAGATGCTATAATATCTGACTTCACAATTTTTTTTATTTATGTACATAATATTTTAATCTTCTTTTTGCAGACTTGTGGAGCAGTTCATGAAGATATTGGGCCTTAAAAGAAGCAAGAAAAGTATTGGAAAAGGGTTGGAGGCAAGAGGAAGGAAGAAAAATGAAGTTAAAGGCAAAGTTCAATCATAGTTACGATAGAATCTATCGTAACTATGATACAAAACAGAAGAAACAAACTACCTACCATTGTAACTATGATAGTCGTAACTATGATATATCTATCATAGTTACCATAGCCTATGAACTCCAACGGAAGAGTGTCATATCCTCTTCACATTTCCAAGCATAATGACAATAATTATCACAGGCATAATATTGGACTTATTTATCATACCTTTCACTATTTTTATGTCTTCCTCTTCTATAGCCTCTACTCTTCCTATTCCTTGATTTACACTTGGAACATTTTGATCGTCTCTTCCTTTTCGCTGGTTACATCCAACTTCATGATCACAAGCTTGACCTCTCCTCCTACCCTTCCAAATCCATCTCTTTTAGATTTGGCAGCCATATTTAACTATAACATTTGTTCATTATGCTTTATTTTGCCCTGATTAATTCTTTCTTCATAGGCTACAAAAGAACCATTGAGTTGTTCAGTGTTCATCTCCTCCGAATCTTTGCACTCTTCGATTGCTACCTCCCCATGGTTAAATTTGGAATTGAAGGAGGGAAAATGTTCTCCACCACCCTTAAAATCTTCTCCAAGCATCCATATTTTGTTCAACACGATTTGAACCCATATGAAGTGATCTGAGATGCATTCACTCTCCATCGGGCTTCAAACTGAGAATTTAGAGTTTGAAGTCTCACTTTCAAAAAATCACATGCTTGCTTAGCAGTGATCTTATCGACAATTTTCTTGAATATTTTATCATCCAATACTTGATGAATGATTGTAATGATAACTTATTTCTTCTTCGTCTCCTTTTATACGGCATTTGTTTGTGGTTGGACACAAGTTTTTCAAAATCTCTTTCAACAATATCCCATACTTGGTGAGATCTAAAGATTGCCTTCATCCTTATAATTGAGCTTAGTAAGGATTGGTTATTTGAATGAGATGGAAATATTCTTTGAAGCCATCTTCAAAACTCGGCTTGGAATTCAACCGTAATTCTAATAATACCACTTTGTTACAGACCAAGTTCAGAATTTTGAACCTAGAATTTTAAACTTAGATTCTCAAGGTTTTGAAATTTTGCTAGAGTTTGAACTTGTGAAATCCAAATCACTCGCACTCACAAGAGGGACGAAAGTAGAGAGAATAAGAATTAAGGTCTACTCGAACTACAACTTGTATTACTTGAAATTATCTGGACTGTTTAATGACAAAAGAGCAACAAGGGGGGGGGTATATATAATAATCTACCCCAAATCCACATTTTGAATATTTATTGAATGTTAGAATTGAGTACAAGAATGGAATTATCAACTAAAAGGATAAAACACATGCAAAATACTTCAAAACCAATTTTGGTAGTATTAATCATTATTTCGAAAAGCATATCTAAACCTTGTCTGTCCCTCATTTGGAAGAGCTTTGTGGTTAGAGTTAAGGAATGAAAGCAGAGGGTGATTTATAGAAAATATCAAATGAAATCAATTGATTGGATAGAAACAAATAATCGATAATTATCCAAAACAAATGGATCAGATTAATGGTCAAAATTTATGCCAATCCAAAAGATGAATCCTTGACATCAATCTCAATTTTATAACATTTAAGATTTCTGGCCTTAAAAATTAAAAGTTCATATCAAACTACATTTTCATAAAATTTGTCAAAAATAAAAGTGGAAAATAACTGCACATCACTTTCAATTAAATTTTGTTGATCAAATCAAATCTGACGGTCCAAAAATTAGACCATCTAATATTTTTACACCAAAAATTTTAAAAATAGTAATTTTGAGCCAAAATTTATTTTAAAATAAGAAAAATGTAAAAATAACTCTTTTATTTCAAAATAATTTTTAAAAATTAGAAATAATGCCTATGGATACTAAAATAAAGTTCCAAAGTTTAAAATCATGAAATAATTTCTAAAAAATTTAGAAAAACATCAAACCTAAATTTTAAAATATAAATAAAAAAGCCTAATAATTATTTTTAATTTTTTTTTCAAATTATAGAGTTAGGGTTACCACAAATGTGCGCGGACTTCGAAGATTTTCTTGCTATTTTTGTTGATTATGTTATTTATTCTCTTTCATTGTCAATTTCCTTATAGAATTTTAAAAAAATCAATACCTTTGCTTGATGCTGCCTCACGAGGTCAACAAGCAATATTTCAACCACAGGATTTTACAAAATGTTGAAGCCAATTAAACTTACATGTCCTTCTGAATTGGAATAAAAAAAAATGAACCCGTTGGAGCAGCAGCCAAATCTTTTTAGAGCCTGTTGTGCGTGCGGATATTGTTTACATGTACCTGTCCCAACACAAAAAAAGGGTAAAAACCCAACTTTTCCCCTCAGTATGATCACGACAATGATGACAACATTTGGGAAAAATGTCCAGAAGATCTTGTAGAAGAACAAAGAAAAGGCTTTGGTGGTATCTGTATGGATTCAAGGCGTCCCTCTAACATTTCTACAACTTTACTCATGGCTGGACGATCTGCCGGATTGGTTTGAATGCACCATAAACTCACTAAAATCATCTTCTTTGAAATTTCCATATCCTTTGCATTTTCAATCCCAACAAGTGGTAGAGACTCTTGCGATTCAAGATACTTGTACATCAAACATGGAAAGTATATATCGCTGGTTCTAGAGACCTCTACGTCGACATTCTTTCTTCCACCTGCCATCTCAAGAACCATCATAACATATCTGTAGACATCGGATTTGTGAGAGACTGCTCCAAAGCTTCTAAAGGCTACCTCAGGAGCTATGTACCCAATTGTTCCTGTTGCACCATCGATGGATATTTTGCTCTCTGCCTTGTTGCAGGGCTTAGCAAGGCCAAAATCGGAGATCTTTGGACAAAAATTTTCATCTAAGAGGATGTTGTGTGGTTTTATGTCAAAATGCAGAATTCTCATGCTACAACCCTGGTGCAAGTATGCAAGTCCTCACGCAATTCCAATTGCAATATGGTATAGCGTATGCCATTCCAAATTACGACTAGTCCCCATCGATCCTTTATCATAAATGTATTTGTCCAAAGATCCATTAGTCATAAACTCATAGACTAGAGCTCTTTTGTTCCTCTCGTAACAGAAACCCCAGCAGAGTGACTATGTTAACATGAGAAGTTCTGCTGATGGTACCAACTTCATTTGCAAAGTCTTCCCCATTATCCCTGAACCCACTCAAGACCTTGACTGCCACAGGACGGTCATCAGATAGCTTTCCTTTGTAAACACAACCAAAGCCTCCTTGGCCAAGCTTCTCAGCGAATGAATTGGTCATTTTCTTAATATCTGAATAGCTGTATCTCTGTGGAAAGATGGTTGCATAATTCTTCATAAATGCCTCAATGTTTTGATCAGTCCCCTCTTCCCTGTTCCAGAATATGAACTCGCAACCAGCTGGGAACAACCTCCTGCTGATCATGTGTATCAGAAGAACTAATGAACTCAAAATCCGAGCAACCATGGGTGAAATGCCTGCACATTAAAAAGCGGAGATAAGGACTAGTTTGAGATCACAAAAGTCTCCTACTTTCAGGGCAAAATTTTCCTACTTTTAAAAATGGCGAATATGAACTCGCAACCAGCTGGGAACAATCTCCTTCTGATCATGTCTATCAGAAGAACTAATGAACTCAAAATCCCAGCAACCATGGGTGAAATGCCTGCACATTAAAAAGCAGAGATAAGGACTCGTTTGAGATCACAAAAGTCTCCTACTTTCAGGGCAAAATTTTCCTACTTTTAAAAATGGCTGAAATGCCAGCAGAAACAGCTCGTAACAATCTCCTGATTATTAGTATCAGAATAATCAAGGAAATCACAATTCCAGCAACAATGGCTGAAATGACTGCACATAAAGAAGTGAAGGTAAGGACTCAATTTTAAATCATAAAAATTTCCGACTTTCAAGACAAAATAACAGAATCATAGGCTTTTAAATATTACCTATTGCAATTATCGCCCGGTCATATTGGAAGATGCACCTGCAATGTCACGGATGTATGTTAATCCCATGGAGATATAAGCAAGATTACTTTTTTGAATTGAGGTGAATTGAAGGACCACATATTAGGCTAACTAATCCTGTCACTAAAACTAATCCATGACAAACAACCATAGGATTGAAATAGAATTTGTCCGGTCCTATTCTATCCCCTTCTTAGCTCGTGCCATGCATGATCGATGAAAACTATAACTTGAGGGACAACCCCCTCATAAAATCCAGAAATTGATCTGAACAAGTTTCAAATAATGAATCTTAGTAATTATAACATGAGTCTTAGTATTTAATAGAACCTAAACAAGTTCAAAAATAGTAAAACATAGAATACCAGCAAGAGAACAGCAGTTTGCATGCCGGAAGGAGCACCACAAGTTAAATCATATTACTGAACATTAAAATAGCCCCCGTGCACCAAAGCAATTCAAACTCTGATAATTATCATATACATTATTCTACTACATTAGACGTAGAACAAGAAGCCATCAAAATCTCAGATCACTTCATCAAGACAAAAGGAAAGCTTAAAGGTAGAATTTTCGCACCAACAGGAGGTTAAATGTTCAGCCAAGGCAGCACAAAAGGACAATCAAGCCCAACTGCCAGCGTGCAGGTGTGCCCCAATGCCATGTGTGCCTCTGCCTTGTGCGCAAGCACCGTTCCACCAGCATGCAGCTTCTTATTCAATTTTTTGATGTTTTTCAGTTTAGTTTCTTTCCTTCTAATATGGATTGGTGTCTAGGTTTTTTTTTTTTAATATTAATTTCCTAATTTAATAAATAACTCAGGCTATTTAAACACTTTACTTTCTCATTGTAAAATGCTTTTGGAATATCAATAAAATCTGATTTCTCTCTCTAAACCAAGGTTTAGTTCTTTGAACCTTGGATTAGGATCTACAGAATAATGGGTTTGTGCTTTAACAAATTCCACCATCCCAACCGTTTGCTTAGGATTACAAATACTACATCTAGAGATTCATCATCAACGGTTGCTGGATTCTTTTGTAGATTCTAAGTAGCAGATTCAGAAATCAGAACATAAAAAGTAGATTTGCATGTCACCAGTTGTCGGTCAACAGAAATTCTTGTTATTACACTATATAAAACATACACATAGTGTGTAGCACCGAGAAACTAGAAGAAGAAGAAAAGATGAAAAGTCAACAACCCACTAACTCTCTCTCCTCTCTTCTCCTCACACACCCTCTGCCACACTATTTCACTTCACCAATTCTTCACATTCCCAAAAAAAATCCCAAACCCCCAACCCTCTCAAGAATCTCTCTCATCCACAATTTCGAGCCCCCTCAACTTCAACCTCTCTATAAAATTAGATCTCTTCAAAATTGGCCGTTGTCGACAAGCGAAATGTGCCGGCGATGGTCTAGAAAGTTCCTCTGCGCGGAGATGGTTTCGATGCAGTCGATGATGGCAGACGATTGTGGGAAGATGATCGGATAGCAAATGATGGTTGCTGCTTGCAAGCCGAATAGTGTGAATCAAAGGCAGCGGATTGTGGAAGAGTTTAGTTAATTCACTGCATGTGGTTTTGAAATTGTGAGTAGATTGTGTAATTCTTGCTACTGCTTTAGTGCATTAGTCCATTGACCAAATTGAGTCCCCTTCTCGATATTGTTTTATCTTCTCATTATCATGCACTCATTCACACAATAAACTTGGAAGTACTGGAATCTAAGGGCCTTATTTGATGCCATCTATATTGGTACTGTTCAGTAGATTCTTTTTTTAAGAATTTACTCGTTTTAATAGATTCTTTTTTTTAAGAATTTACTCGTATTAATGAGACCGTAGTAATTTAGGAATATAGAAATTGCTTGTTGCTCTCCAGATTGGCCGGACTAAATAGCTACTATAGGGCAAATAATGAAATAAGTTGTCTGGCATCACATCAATATTACTTTAGGCAAAAATGAGGAACTTTTTATTTCCAAAGATAACTTTGACTAGTTAAATAACAAAAACAAACACCTATATTGATATTGTGATAATTATGAACTCATTATGCATTGTGGCCGGGAGAAGCTTCAATTATGCAATTATTTGCGGATCGAAGAAGCTTCGGTCGTCACGGTAAAGTAATTGGGATGGATGTAATAGGTAGTGTTTGAACTGTGAACATAAGTGACCTAAAATATCTTGAACTTTGTTTATAATAAGTTTTGGCCCCGGGGGAAATTTCTTTGACGAGGATATCAGAATTACTTAGCTTATCTATTTATTCTCATTTGGTGATCCATGTTAGATTTGACTATTCTCTTCTTTATCTCTAATTAAACGCTTGAGAAATGCGCACCTGACCTTGTGATGTCCATTTGTAAGAAAGAGAGCTTTTCAAAGCATAGCCAAAAGTTGCCACAGAATTGCACTTTCTGGGTGTTACTTTTTTGCAGTATATCAAGAACCAATGTGCTCTAGTGTTGGTATGTAATTTAATGACTAAATTATGATCAATAAATTAGGTTAAGGCATTTTGAGAGCTAAAGGAGGAAAAGTTCTCATTTAGTTGAGAAATTTGGGAGTGATTACCCTATGAGTGGATGGTTCATTGTGACCTTAAATTAGTAAAATTATTTAAAATTCTTTACAAATAATTTGTAATGATTTTTATACGATTGATATGAACTGTTTTGTGATCGTGGGGTGTCCGAAATATGAATTTAAACTCGATATGCATCCATTATTTTTATAATTGAGATTGTGTCATGTGATTATTAGATATTTGATTTATGAATGCTAAATTATGGTTTGACAACTGATTATTGAAATTTTGGTACATTGATTGAAAAATTGAATGGTTGTAATAAAAAAAAAAAAAGAGAGAGAAATGGTGCAGCGAAAATGGCTATAGTCATTCCCCCCCGGAGTGACCCGACGAGATAACGTGGTTGAGGGTTAGATTAGATTAGCGGGGGAGATAGACGTGACTCCCTTTGATGTATGTCGAGCTATATCTAGATGCACCCTAGTGAGGCACGATTCAACGCCAAGTAAGGGGCTTTTGGTATTTTAAGATATATGGAATGAAAACCCCTTGGTGGGCTTTTGTCCGGATTCGGCCAAATCTGATACGGGAGTATTTTCATAGAAGGACGCCATGATTTTGGGAAGACTGAAATTTATGGATGCATGTTTGTTTGAATTATTCTAATTTGTTGAGACCATTTTATATTCAAAGAGTTATTTATGAAAAATATTTTGATTTCCCCACATTCACCCCTCATTTATTGTCACAACACCATTGCACTCCACTGATTGAGTATTCACAATACTCACCCCTCTTTTTACATTTTTCAAAGGATACTTAATAGGGAGATTTCACTTGGATGCGGCGGAAGAATTATTTTTGCTGATTTGCATAGGTATTTAATGATGTAGGGTTTATTTTTGGTTGATGTGTAATCCATGGAAGGAAAAACTTTGTCTTAATCTTTTGGTTTGGATTTAATCGATACTTGTCCTATGACGAGAGGCAAGTATTGATAGAATCCACGCTTATTTATTGTGAAATTTGGTTATTTTTGTTTAAATTCTTCTTTTGCAAAATTTATTATTTCAAATAGGACATTTGGACTTTTAATTTGAATTTTTTTTGTTTATATGGATGAAAGGGTGTTGAAAATTGTGCCGAGTTGGCCAAATTGTATGCGTTCATGTACAGGGATGGATCGGTGGATCCTCTGTTTGTATGTCCTTGCATGCCTTTGATAATTGATGATCTAGGAGGGTCATTTGAATACTGTTGAGCTATTTTTAAAATAGGTTGAACAGATGAAATGTCTTGCATTGTCCCGGTATATAGGGAGATACTATCCGTACGGCGAGATAATGCGACGGTTGTTGCGTACTCGACTCGAGGGTCGGGCATTGTAATCACAAAAGGCTGGGATGGTGTACTTACCAGCATTGTAATCACACTCATAGTAAAAAGTCAGGTTTTTTTATACCCTGAAACATTATTGAGGTTGCTGAAATGAAGATTAGTTTTGACATGAGCTGTGGGCAAACTGAATCCAAATAATCTGCTCTAGCAGCTTCGAGAGTCAAGACTTCGATTACTCATGGTGATGATGGGGACAGCATCTTGACAACCAAGCTCAAGTGCTTTTATCCCACAATGGTCCAGTCAATTTTGTCCCCATAAAGGATATATGATCTCTTGGGTTCTTCCGAAATCAAATAATGTGCTTGCCATGATGGGAGAGGAAAAGTTTTGGATGCATCTGGGACAGAATAGTGATGGCTGGTACTCCAAACATAAAGAGGATTAAATCAGAAGGAAAAATGGGATTTTATAGGATGACAGAAATGGTCAACATGAATTGATTATTAGCTTTCAATTAAACGCTATTGCCACAGTTTTGAAAATTTTTCCAGTCTTGATCTCAATCAGATTTTTGTTGGTCTATATCAGAAACGTTCTTCTTGAAATGGTGTCATGAAACACTAATCACTACAAGCAAGCATACAAAAAAGCCTAGTAACATAAGCACTTGCAAGGGTCTGACTACCAATAGCCAACTACCTGAATTCTACCTCTGTATCTATAATTACTCTACAGATCATAGTTAAGCATCCCTTATAATTTATTCATTTGAACAATGATCAAACCCGGAAGTACTTGAACAACATGAACGGGACTAGACTAAATTCCTTCGCAAGGACTAAGAAATGACCACAAGGAAAAAGCAAGGAACATACCTGATCCTGGATTTGATCCGGTTGTTTGACAAGTAGCTGGAAATGGCTGATCCTCACAAAAACATACAAAATGGTTTGTGCTCGAGTTGTAGCCACACTGTCCGTTTGAGGCTCTACATGCCTCACACAAGGAATTGTTTGCATCCCACTGTAACCCAAACACACCGTCCAGGACTTGAACCAAATTCAGGGCCGACCACAATAATTTGGCCGGTTCGGTCCCAAAAAGGGATATCCGATGTTTGTAATATTTCCACACTGAAACGGTTGGCTACAGTTTGAGTATCGATAATCAGCACATGAAGTTTTCTGGACATCACGGAGGAATTAGATTACAATCATGGAAATCAGAAAGGATTTCATATTTGGTATGAGAGAGAGAGAGAGAGAGACAGACATGGGAATATCAAGAGGTATGGTATGGGAGTTGCCAATTTCAATCAATTAAATGTAGTGGGAAAATTAGGACATTTGACCGGGTTATGGCCGCGTCTAGATGGCTACTTTTCAATACCATATAGGCGTCTTCTTGTAAACTCTTGGCTACTGCAGCAATACCCGTTGACTGTCTCCAAAAAGAATATGACACCCTCCTTATGCTTGCACAGATGAATGACTTGCCACACTTCTCATACCTCGAGTCATCAGAAGATGGAGATTATGGAAGATTGATTAATGTGATGGAAGTTATGAAAACATTCTGTGTGTGTGAGTGTGTGCGTTTGTGTGTGTGAGAGAGAGGGAGAGAGAAGGGTATTTGCTCCGACTTGGAAGACTCATCTCTTGTATAATGCCTTAAAATAAATTAATGACTACCTAGTTGCGTTAAACCCCATTCCGCAGATATTATCTTTCCCACCTCTTGTATAGGATTTCCACCTCATCAAAGAAAATTGGGTAAATACATGTATAATTATTTATATTAACAAAGGTATTTCTGTATTAATCACTTAAATGATTGATACAAGTAAAATAAATAAATGAATAAAAAGTTAGTATGCAGACGTTAAGAACCACAAAACTGTAATCTTCACTTATACGGCAAAAGAACATTAAAAGTGAAAAGTTATTCATGATTTTGTTTGTGAATTATCAGATACTGAAATCTCATTATAATTACTAAAATTTACAAGAATTTAAAAGTTAATGTACAGAATTTTTTTCCCCGTTGAGGGATGAACCTGTATTTTTACTGGGCAATGGTTCCCCTTTCCTCATTCTCTGCTTCCCTGGTTCCTCCTTGCTCCCGGTTCCAACCATCAATGGGACATAAAATATATATATATATATATATATATATATAAAGTATGATGGGTTCTTTACTAGTAGCAGAATTTTCTTCCTTGACTTGTCGGCCTGGTGTAGGTGTAAATATATAAATATAAAATATATACATAAAAGGAAAAAACTGCAACGCCAGCCTCTAGGTGTAAATAAAACATATTTCAAGCACAGGATTTTACAAGTTGTACATGTCCTTTTGAATTGGTAAAATAATTGAATGAATTGCTTGGAGCAGCAGACAAATCCAAGGCAGTTAGGCTTTTTTCAGCCTGTTGTGCATGGTGATTACAATCATGCAATTCCAATCGCAATTCTGTGGAGTGTTTTCTACTCCAAATTACGATTAGTCTCTGAAGATCCTTTATCATATATGAACTTCTCCAACAAGCCATTGTTAATGAATTCAAAAACTACAGCTCTTTTGCTCCTCTGATTGCAGAAACCAAGAGTGACTACATCTAATTAGGAAGCTCTGATGGCAGAAACTTCATTAACAAAGTTTCTCCATTACCCTTCAACCAACTCAAGATCTTGAATGCCACAATACGGTCATCAGATAGCTTTCCTTTGTAGGCATAGGCAAAGCCTCCATGGCCAAGCATTCCAGCGAATGAATTGGTCATTTTCTTAATATCTAAATAGCTATATCTCTGCGGAAATATGTTTGCATAATTCCTCATAAATGCCATTGATGTTTTGATTAGCACTCATTTTCCTCTTCCAAAGAACTGACGTACATAATAATTTCCTTCTAAATATGTAGGCCAGAACAATCAAAGCAGCTACAATCACAGCCAAAATGCCTGCATTTAGAGAAGAAAACTAAAGGCCTCAAGTGAACCATCATCACCAATAGTACAGTCCAAGCCATTGCTGTGGCAAAACAAATAAATTAGAAATTAACTTCAAATAAATTTACCTATTATGATATTCATCCTTCTGTTGAAAAGCTCTCCTGCAGTATAGAGTGTACTCACTCTATTAGAGAGGCATTCGGATGGATCACATGTTATAATCTGAACCTAACTCTTGAACGCTGGACAATGGTAATGATTCAATCACATTCCTAACATTATATGTTATTCTAACAATTGGAGTGATGACTGAGGAGCCTTATGGCAATGGGCATTCATAATAGCTTTTGATCGGTATTGGTTTCACTAACAAGGTTTGGATTAGAATACGAAAGTGGATATCATGCTAGTTATCAAAAGGACAATGACTGTAACAGCTGAAAACTTTTTGATGGATCCCGATCGTGATGATAAGAGATAGGATGTTCTCTGGTAGAGCATCTTCTAGATTTAGGAGCATGCTACTCAATGCAAACCAACCTATAGAAAATTTTGGAAAATGCTACTTTCCAAGCAGCTTCCATTTCCCTGACTCATATAAGTTGATGATATGTTGAGCAGAATAGATTAGAATGAAGGGCCGGGAAGTGTGTTGTGGTATTGGCAAATTCACTAGGACAGCAAGTTCCCCATCTGCTCTTATGAGGTTGAAAGAGTAGAGTTGATGACATTAAGTACCCAAAATTTCTGCAACAGGATTGTAAATTGCGGTGCACCTCCTGATCAGTTCAGCACAAATTCGACCGCAGTAGTCTGGCCTGTTTGGACCCAAAAACAGGTAAACGATGTTTCTTACATTCCTATACTTAAAAGTTTGGCTGCAGTAGAACCATGAATGCTATAATTGACTGTGGTGCATGTAGAACCATGAATGCTATAATTGTGAAAAAGACAACAATATTCCAAAGTTTTAGTGGCATCCACTACATTGGTGCAAAAACTTTGAGAAAATTTTTGATTGAATTGGCTCTCAGTCGTGAATTAGATTCACTTTCCTTTAAACTAAATTCGTCCTGTATTAATAATGCAACAACTTAGATGAATTCCCTTTAAGATAAAATGAAGAAATTGTTTGATACACTTTCACTTTGTAAATCAAAACCAAAAAACAAAAAGAGTGTATTTCAGAATTTTCTAAATGTTAGGAAAGGATTTTCTGTAACAAATCAATACCCAATTACCCTTTTATAATTGTAAAAACCTCAGGGGAAGTTATAACTAACAAATCCAATTGGTGTCTTTTCATATTAACTACCATAGAAAGTTATAACCGACTACTAATTGGTGTTTTATCACAATAACTAACTTTTTAAATTCATTTTTTCAAATTAAATATCTATTTGGAAACTTTGAAGATTTCCAACATTGCCCCCACCATTTTCAAAGTTTTGAAATGGGTCACAGAAATTTTGAAAATCATATACATAATTAATGGTGTCTTTCAATTGAATCACTATCTTAGTGAATGCTCTTTATAATGATAGACAAGTTATGAATCATTCATACATTTGACTATCCACAACAGCAAACACACATAGATTTTGACGGTCTCTTATGTTCCAATATAAATGATACATTTATAGACCTTATATTCTTATCCTTTCATGAATGCTTAAAAGTCAAGCCCTTAACCTTTTGGAATATCTAATTCCTGCATTCATATGGGCAAACTTTGAGTACCCCCCCCCCCCCGCGCCATTCCATGGTACTTTCTAAAGTTTGTTAAAAATTCTTAATTCACCCTCCGACCTTAAAGGTAGAAAGTAGCACTATATTATCTTGGGATGATTAACAACTTATAGTGCACTAATCACTAGAATGATGTACTTTATCTCATTGAATTCAAAATTAGATGTTGTATCTAGCGTTGAATTAAAATTCCAGCATTAGTGATCAATTTCCTTGGGTTTTAGCTCCATCCCTCTTGATGTTTTATACACCAAATCCTTAAATAACCCTTTCGTTAAAGAATCACCTAAAATTTGAGTTGATGTCACAAAATCAACCGTGATAACACCACTTGTAATTAAACCTCTCACATAGCTATGTCTTAATCCAATATGTCTAGCCTTTTCATTATATACTTGACTATAAGCCTTGGCAAATGTGGCAACATTATTACAATGAATATAGAAATTGGCAATACCGGTTTGGGCCACAACAGTATTTCATAAAGCATGTGTCGAAACCATTCTACTTCTTTACTTGCAGACGCTAGAACTACGAATTCAACTACCATAGTTGAATCCGTAATATATGTCTGGTTCTTTGAACCCCAAAAAAACAGCACCACCACCCAGCCTAAAAACTCAACTACTAATCAGTGAGTGATCATCTTTATTGGTGATCCAACTGATATCTAAATATCCCTTTAAAATTAGAGGATAGCCTTTATAGCAAATACCAAGATCTATTGTCACCTTTACATATTTTAATATTCTTGTCACACCTTGCTCGTGTAATTTGCTTGGATTGCTAGTGTATCTACTCATTATGCCTACAGCATAAACAATATCAAGTCTAGTACGTCATCACATACATTAAGCATCCAATTACTCTAACATTGTTAAGTTGAAATGTTATATCCCCACCATTCTTTATATAGTTTATCTCAGGATACAAAAGAGTGAAAGCAGGAGTACACTCCAGGTAATTAAACCTTTTAAGAATCTTTTCGATATAATGAGATTGAGAAAGTATTATACCACCTTCCTTTCTATAGATTCTTATTCCTAAGATGACATCGGTCTCTCCCACATCTTTCGTCGCAAATTTGCTAGATAGAAAATTTTTAGTGATTTGAATTTGTTCTAATCAGTTCCAAATGTTAGCATGTCATCCACATATAAGCAAATTATAGCATTTTTGTCTTTATTGAACTTGTTATAAACACACTTGTCTGCTTCATAGATTTTAAATCCAATGGCAAGTACAACTTGGTCAAATTTCTGGTGCCATTGCTTATGAGCTTATTTTAATCCATATAAGAACTTTACAAGTTTGCATACCTTATGCTCTGACCCGATACTACAAACCCATCTGATTGTTCCATGTATACTTTTGCACCTAGTTCTCCATTTAGAAAAGTTGTCTTTATATCCATTTGGTGTATAACAAATTTTGGATAAAAGCCAATGCAACTAGTATCCTGAATGTAGTTATTCTAGCTACCGAAAAGTATGTATCAAAATAGTCAGTACCAAGTTTTTGGGTGCACCCCTTATCAACTAACCTAGCCTTGAACATTTCAATAGTTCCATCGACTTTCATTTTCTTTTTGAAAATCCACTTATAACTAATTGATTTTGAATCAATGGGTAACTCAACTAATTTTCAAATCTTATTTCCCATAATTGAGTCAATTTCATCATATATTGCTTCTTTCCAAAATGAAACATCATGAGATTTCATTGCTTCTTCAAATGTCTTGAGATCATCCTTAACATTTAGGCAATATGGAGTTTGTGCACTTGTTGAATCCCTATTGCCTTCAACAAGATATATAAAGTAATCCGAATTGTAGTCCTTAGCCTTTTTGGTTCTTTAACTCCTTAATCTAGTGGATTCGTTTTCATTTTCACTTGTTGTCTAATTATCTTTGATAGATACGTTCTGGTTTAAAAAAGTGTTCATAGAAATAAATTTGAATCTATTCACTTCAAAAATAGCATCTCTTGACTCTATTATGGTATTTACCGATATTGAGTCATTAGGTTCTACGACAATAAATCTATATGTCTTGCTATTGTGTGCATATCCTAAAAGAATACACCCAACACCTCTTTCAACTAACTTCCTTTTCTTTGGTTCAGGGAATTTCACAATTGCCCTACAACCCCCAAACATTAAAATAACTCAAATTAGGTTTTCTTTTGTTCCAAAGCTCATATAGGGTTACCGAATTCTTCTTGTGTGGAACTCTATTTAAAATATAACAAACAGTGAGTAATGTTTCACCCTAAAATATGCTACACCATTTTGTTGAGGTGTGTAAAAAGCAATAATTTCATATTTTATTCTAGTAGACTCAAGAAAATCATTTTGATAATACTCTCCTTCTCTATCTGATTTTAAACAATTCATAAATGACTCACATTTTAACTCAATTTCAGATTTAAATACTCAAAATTTAGACATGATTTCATTCTTAGAATGTAACAAATAAACATAACAATATCTACTGCAATCATCAATGAATGTCACAAAATATATTTTATTTCCTAAAATCAGTGTATTATATAAATCATATACATCACTATGTATAAAATCTAAAATCTTTAATGATCTTTCAATTTTAGGTAAAGGTTGTCTTGTAATCTTTGTTTTTATGCAAATTGTGCATTTAGATTATGTTTTGTCAAAATATGACAACAAAATCAATTTTACCATTTCATGAATTCTTTTGTGATTCATATGTCCTAATCTTTGATGTCATAAAGTAGAAGATTCAAACACAAAAACCAAAATATTCATTTTATTATCATGGTTCATATCAAGTACATTCAATTTGAACATTCCATTACACAGATAGCCCTTTTCAACAAACAAACCCCTTTAGACTGTACAAATTTATTAGTCTCAAAAATAAGTTTGAAACCACACTTGTTCAACAAACTACCCGATACTAAGTTCTTCCTAACCTTCTGTACATAAAAGACATTGGTCAAGGTTTCAACATTGTCAGGAGTAAATTTTAATTGTACTTGTAACACTAAAAATTCAGTATTTGAATTTTTTTTATTTAATTCCATTTATGTAATTTACTGGAAGTGCCGATTATGTTGATTATTGCATGTTAAATTGAACTTTACAAATTTCCTTTAGAGATTAAAGATGTTTGTGCCAACACACTCTTGAACAAATGTCGAAATAACTTGTTCAAAACCTTGTGTCGACACTTATATCGACACGACTAGTTAGATATTCCTTTTCAAGTCAATATGTCAACACATAAGTCGACATAATTGAAGAAAAGTTTGGTGTTGACACTTACATCAATATAAATATGTTGAATGAGCTCTATATCGACACAACAGAATTGTATGACCAGCACATAAACTTATGTGGACACATTTATTTGTATTGACACAAACACACTTATATTGACATAACTTTCGTTTGTGTTGACACAACTTATTTGTGTTAATATAACTTAACTTGTGCCAACACAACTTTAATTATGTAGACACAATCACACTTGTGTTGACACAACCCTACTTATGTTGATATAAACACATTTATGCTTACATATATTCCTTGGTAATGGAATGCATTGGAAATCAAGGTGGAGTTAAGATCAAATAACCAAAAGGGAACCAAACCTAAATGAAACCTAAAGAAAATGATGGACAGGGTGGAGAATTACACAACACCCAATACAAAGACTTAAACAAAACCTCAACTCTCATTTCTCTCCCTACCCCAATCGATCTCCCTCTCTCGGCTCACTCTTCTCCCTCTCGCTTCACTCTCTCTCTTTCTTCCTTTGAAAGCGATCAAAGTTCTTCCCAAACTAATAGATTTGAACTTCCAAACTCTCAAATCAGCACATAGAAGATTAAAGCTAGAGAGAGAATTAGGTTTTCTAGTAAGAGAAAGTGGTGTCTCAACTTGGAGACAAAATTGATTACACAAATAAAAGTAATACTTCTCACATGACTATTAAATTGAATTGGATTCACCATACTTCTAATATCTACTATTTTCGATAATTTTAGGGGTGTCAACCAGCTTACATTTGGTTATTTGGAGTTTCTTCCAAGTCTCTTTAGGAAACCATTCCTGAGATAGAAACATACCATTTTATGATTATATCTTAACACTAAGTAGTAGGACATGATATCATCTGTCATCTCGAACTAATTGGCCATTGTTTTTTTTTTCTGAATTTATTGACCATTCATTTGTTGTTGCATGTGAATATTAAGTAATCGGCATTATATACATACAAACAAGAGATGATCTTGACTTTTCTTCATATAAAATGCATACTCATCAATATATCTAGTGAATTCATTCTCTTGAAAGTATTTGTCGATGCGGTTATTCCATGCTCTCAAATCTTGCATAAGGCTATACAAGGCAATCTTCAATCTGAGAATCTTGTACCCATGATTTTTGACAACATAAATAAATGGTTGTTCAATGTAGATTTCTTCTTCTTGATAGCTATTCAATAAAGTTGATTTCAAATCTAGTTGCTAAATCCTTTGATTCTTCTAGATAGTTATCGAATTGAGTTATCAGTCGTCTCAAGTCTAGATTTGGGATCAAAAACCTTATCATTGTCGATACCCCGCCTCTCTTAATAACCCTTGGTTATGAATGGTCTTATGCTGCTTCATTTCTCTTTTCGAAATGGGTTTTAAATCTTTTAAATGCATCAAAATTTTCAAACTTGTTTTTGAAAAGGTACATCCAAATATTTTTGTGATAATTAATGATGAAAAGTAAAAAGTAAGAATTTTACTGAATGATAAATGTTGCAGGGTCTGCAAACATGAGCATGGACTAGTTCGGTGGCTCGTCATTGCTTGTTTTGAAAAATTTCTCCTTAAATGCTTTCTAAGTAAACAACCTTTGCATATGTAGTCTACGCAAATAATAATTGGGATTCCTTTCACCATTTCTTTACTCCTAAAGTTTTGATATCCCAAAAATTGATGTGGACAAAACTTATATACCAAATCTATGAAAGATCTTGAATAAATCCTAAGCACATAGAATCAACTATTCGAAAATTCAAAAGACTAATCTATTCTCTGTCATGGAATCTCGTTTATTAGCTTAACATTCTGATCTCTAAACTATATATATCTACCCTCCATATAAATGTTACAAATATTTTCCAAGAGTTATCCTAAACTCATCTGGTTAATTTTGTAGTATAATAAATATAAATCAACAATATATGGCTACTATTTTATTTTTTATTAGAATTATATATTTGCCTTCAACCTCTACATTTGTGTTATCACTAAACAGAACATACTCAATAATCTTGGTATTAAATCTATGAACACCAATTTCTAGTCATATGTAGTTGCTAACAGCATTATAAAACTACAATTTACTTCACTCTGATTCAAACTTTATTTTGAGAGAAAACTATATCTAAAATTTTCTTCCACCTTGAGTTTCAACAAATTGTCACCTTATCTCCCTTATTGTGTCACATCCCGACCTTCGAGTCGAGTATACAACAACCGTCCCATTATCTCAGCATACGGGCAAAATCTCTCCATATATCAAGACAACGCAAGACATTCCACCTATTCAAACCTATTTTCAAAAATATTTAAAATCACATAAAGGACGAACCATGTCCATCCAATCTCAATAGCATGTACGAGGCCAACCCGGCCATTCCAATTCTAATGCATGCTCTAAACCAATACATTGAACAATTAATTTTTAAAAATATTTTCAAAATTCACAATAAAAGTACAAATATTCCACATAAACAAAAATAAGTTCGCGAAAGTAAATTTAATATCATTTACAAGGTTTCAAATGGTTTAAAAGTGGATTCTACAGATACTTGCCCACAAAAAAAAAAAGAAAATAAAACAAATATCAATCGAATCCAAACCAAATAAAATTATAAAATTCTCCTTTCATGGATTTTACTACATTAATTCCAAAAATAGAAGGTACACCATCAATACCTATCAAAGATCAGAAAAAACGCTTCTCCAATCGTTCCAAAAAAAGTCTCCCGTTTAAACTTTCTCTGAAAAATATGAAAAAGATAGGTGAGTACTATAAATATTTAGTGAGTAGAGTGCAATGGCATAATTATGTAATGAGTGAGGGGTGAGTGTGGGAAATTCAAAAGCACATATGTCATAAATAACTTATTTCATAAGTAATAAGTTCAGCAAATCAGAATAATTTCAAATAAACATGCATACTTTAGACTTCCCGAAAATCACGGGGTTTCTCTAAAGAAAACACTTCCGCCCAAGGTTTGGCCTAACTAGGGTAGAAGCCCACCAAGGGGTTTTCCATTCACTTATTTCGAAATACTATATCCTCCTACCTTGGCATTGACTCATACCTCACCGGAGTGCATCTAGATATAGCATGATTTCGGCAGAGGGAGCCACGTCTGCCTCCCTTGCTCATCCAACCCCAACCACGTTACCCTATTGGGTCACTCCGTGGAAGGAATGACTATAGTCATTTATCTCATGCACCATCCTTTCACAAATATCCAAATCACATTCCGTGTGCCATATTTTAACAAACAATTCTCAAAATCATACCAAAATATTCATGAATCAAATATCCAACAACATATGACATACATTCATTTATAAATATAATGGATGCATATATGATTCAAATCTTTATTTCAGACTTCCCACGATCACAAAAATTTATATAAAAGATATAAAATCATTCAAAATTATTTATTAAAGAATTTAAAACAATTGTTCATTTAAAGACACAACGAACTATCCACTCACCTCTTGGAAAGATAATCACTCCGAATTTCAAACCAAATTAAATCCAATCCCTCCTTTTCGAATGTTTTAATTTAAGACATTGAGTACCAAATAAATCAATAAATCATGAATCAACATTTGACTAATTTGTTTTTCCTCAATATTCCAAAATTTTAATTTCCAATAAATTTTTAACATAACATGTCCTAGAAAATGGCTATATTTTGAACTACAATCCTTGGATTACGGTACTTAAAGGTTAAACATGAAACTATGACTTTTATGTTCATGACTCAAGTCAATTCTAATCACACAAAAATATCCAAATCTATGAAGGTCATAGTCCTAAATTCATGATCACATTTACACAGTCACCTAAGAATCACCATAATTTTCACTACACATCTCGGATTTAAGAGATTTTTATCTCAAATTAAAAATAAAATATAGATCTATAATTTTCATGTCTAGACATTAACCTAACTTTGCCTCAAAGACAATTCAAATCCACAACAACGATCACGTCCAGAATAGGACAGGAAGCAGGGAATTCTGCAAAACATGTTATATTAAAAAATTCATCAAAAATTCAATTATCAATGAAACGCCTACTGCAACATGTGATTTTAAAGATCTGGGAGTCTAGTTTCATAAGAACAAAACCGCATTTGAATTGCCTATATGCAGAAGGAGTTATGAGGGTAAGATCACAGTATGCACAAGTTGTCCCCTTTGCAGAAAAATCAAGATTTGAATTAGAATTCACTTTCCTCCATTATTTTAAGTTCAGATCATCTATCAATCCTTATTTATATAATTACACAATTTTCATTCATTCTAAACCCTAAACCTAATATTTTATAACCCTAGGTGTAGATTTCCCAAATTTAATTTTATCATTTTCAACAAAATTTTCAAATTCATAGAACAAGAAAGTAAATCCAAGTTAAGACGTGAAAATTACCTAAATTTTCATCACCAATGTCACCTCCAAGCCAAGCCACCACCATACCCTAACTATCGTGCTTCTTGGGGGGAAAAAGAGAGAGAGAGTGTTGTGAGTTTGGGTGAGGAGAGAGCAAGAGAGAGAGAGACAAGAGAGGGAGTATGGGAGAGAGTGAATAAGGTTGAGAGAAGAGAGAAAAATCTTGGGTCTCCGGTGAGGGAAAAAGAGTAAAGGTGGGTAGGATTTTTTTTATTTTTAGACATCACATATTGCCACTTTCACATTGTCAAGCATAATATCATAATTATCACGAGATTTATCATACCTTTAATTGTTGTTATATTTTTCTCATCCACAACCTCTACTTCTCATCCATATTGGAGGCATTTTGATCATTTTCGCTCTTCCTTGACCCTGTTCCATCTCCACGACTATGGTTGGACCTCTTCCTCTTGAGTGGTCTCTTCTCCTCTTCGTAATCCATCTTTTTTAGACCTGGCAATCTTTGACTGCAATGTTTGTTCTTTTTTTTTTTAATTATGTTAATCGGTATTCGGAACCATATTCTGACTAATCCGCTTCAGAACTTGCAGTGACCTATTTAAGGAGGCTACCCTCCCGACGTAGTTTTTGTATACCCAAACCGCGAGTCGAACTCGAAAACTTAATTAAGAGATTTAGCGTCATATCTCACTAAACCAACTGTCCATTAGTACTGCAACGTTTGTTCACTATGCTTTGTATTGTCCCGGTCCATGCTACCATAAAACCATTGAGCATGGTCATCCACTCTAAAACTTTAAACTCTTTGATTGGATACCACCAAGGATAAAATTTGGAATTGAGGGAGTGCAGAATTTTCTCCGCCATGATTCTTAAAATCTTCTCCTAATCACCACATTTGATTCACCATGGTTTGAACTAGTGTGAAGTAATCCAAGATGGATTCACTCTCTTTCATGGAAAAGGCTTCAAACCGAACATTTATGAAGTCTTACTTTCTTCACTTTGTCGGTACCGCTGAGAATGTTTTTCAAAACATCCCATGCTTGCTTGACAGTGGTCTTGTCAACAACTTGCTCAAACATTTCATCACCCAATTCTTGATAAATGATTGTGAGGGCAGTTCGATGCTTCTTTCTCTCCTTCTCTATGACTTCTAAAATCTTTTGCAGCTATATCTCATGCTTCTTGGGATCCAAGTATTTACTTCATTCTTATAGCCGAATTTCATCGTTGAGGTTAGTAAGGATCAAATATTTGACTGATATAGAGATATCATTTGAGGCCACTTTCAAAACTCGACTTGAAGTTGAAATTTAGCTCTGATATTATTTTATTCAAGAAGAAGTTCAAAATTTTTCATATATATATATAATCTCAGATAACAACCAGGTGAATTATCCCTTCCAAACAAATAAAATCTTTGATTAGTTTTGGAAATCAGCTTTAAATGTTGATTAGTCACTTGGTAGGTATTGTGCCTAATTTTAATTATATAGACAAAAGGGTTGTTGTTAAAGATGAAGCACATTATTGCAAATTTGAATAAAAGCAAAGGTCAGTGGTCTAAAAGGCAAATTAAGGGGATCCAACCACAAGGGTCATGCATGTGATGTTGGCGGGGGCTGAACTATTTAACTATTTTAAGGTAGGGAACAATAATTAATCTATTGGAAAAAGTCATGATATTATGATATAGAGAAAGATTTTAAACATGTGGCACTTGTTGTCTTGGATGCTATAAGAAAAGTTGAAACATAATATTTTTGGCAATTTATGGTAGAAAAACAAATTTTGAGTGGTGGATGAACAAGCAAATAATGAAGGGTCTCTACTTGTATTTGAGAAACATGCATGACATTTTGAGATATCAAACAGGTGGAACTGCTGAAACATTATCATTTGACTCATCTGAGAAGGGAATGCTTGGGTTGAATTGCTCATGGCAGCTACAATTGTGAGGTCGGGTCATTTCCCCAGAATGTGCTGATTCCATCTTTCTCCAAACAAAATCCCATATTCAAACTTTGTCAAGCTGTCGATTTATATGGAGAGTTGTGTCCCTCCTCAACACAACAGAGTCAAATGAAAATTTTATATATTATATGTTATAGAGTGTCATCTTGTTTAAGAATTATTTTCAATTTCAGTACTACCATTTCTACTAAGCATAAAATAGTTTTTTGTTAAAAAAAAAAAAAAAAAAAAAGGTAAAACTGAAATCGTGATCCTTCTTCGATGCCCGTCAATATCCAACTTTAATTCTTTGTGTTTGTAACATGAAACACCAGTACCCACACATGTAGGCTTTATCCATGATTTGCGAACTATAGCTTTTATCTTATATAAGTAAATTGGATAATTTTTATCAAGTGAAATATTGGTAAGATTCTCTAAATATTACCCACTTTTTTTATTGTACCAAATTACATAAAATTGATTTATCCGAGTTTTGCTCTTATAACCATTTTTCCTATTAAACTAGTGTTCGAAACTTGGGAGAGCAGTCCTTTTCCTTAACATTAGACTATTCTTAGAAGACGATTCAATATTCATTGCTTGCACCATCACAAGAAAGGAGAAAAGAATCCAACAATTTACAAAAGGAGAAAACATCACGTGATCAACTCTCATAATATAATGAAAAATCAATTTAGTGGATAAAGGTGTTAGATCCCTTTAAATTTTGGATTTAAAATTTGAGAATGAAAAAAAAAAACTATATTGAAAGAGTTATCCCCTAAATTAGACCCGACACCGCTCCACCTAATATCGATAGGTTATAAAAATAAAAAATAAATAAAACAAAAGTTCGTAATGCAAAAGAACAGAAAGGGTAAACTGTTGATACTGGGAAATAGACCAAACAGGGAAGTTCAACATTCATGATTGAAATGAACCCTTCTAAGTCACAAAGTTAGAGAAATGTACCAAAATAACTTATTTAAAAAAAAAATTTTTTAAAAAAACCTAAGGGGGAAATAATTTCCCCAAATGACCCATATTTGTCGCGGGTTGGACCCGCGACCGTATTTGTCGCGGGTTGAACCCGCGACAAAGCCACGTGTTGCATCCCGGGAGGGTATCGCGCGTGTCAGCCTTTCCGCGTGTTCGAAACGCGGAACGCTGAGCGTTCCGCGTCTTGAAAACGCGGAAAGCTCAGCTTTCCGCGTTTTGAAAACGCGGAAAGCCCAGCTTTCCGCGTTTCGAAAACGCGGAAAGCCTGGCCTTCCAGTCAGGCCGCGACACGTGGCACCGCATTCTTCACTCGGCATCCGCATCCTTCACTCGGCTTCACTTCTTCTCCCATTTTGCATTCGAAGTCTCCGCTTTCCTCTCCTCCTCTCCTCCTCTCCTCTCCTCTCCTCTCATCTTCTCTCACGCCTCTCCCCTTCTGCAGACGAAGAACCGAAGGGTGCCGAATTTTTCTGGATCTATCAATTTAGAGGAAAAAAAAGCTGCTGAAATTGCTGAAATTATTGGAGCATTCAAGATTAGACTTTGTCCAAAAATTTCAAAGGTATAAAATTTTTCCTCTCAATTTAAATTATTTTAGATGCATAATTTTATAAGAATGTGTATTTGTGAATGCAATTGATATTTTAAATTCAGTAGATTTGTATGACATTTACTGTTAATTTTTAATTAATGACGTTTTTAATTAGGTTATAGTGAGATTAATTAATTTAATAAATATTAAATATGCAGTTAATATAAATTAATATGAAATAGTAATAGTTATATTAAACTATTAACTATTATAAAAATTATAGTTAAAATTATTTAAAATGACTATAATTATATTAAATGATTTATGATTAAATTAAAAAATTTTAATATAAATGATTATAATAATACTTATAAAATAATACTTATAAATATTAATGTTGATGTTTAAAAAATTTACATTAAAATATTTTAAATTGAACGATTATATTTAAAATTAAAATGTATTAACGTGTAAATGGTACAATATATTAATATTTTTAGTTTAATATAAAAGTATTAGTAAAAATTAAAAATATTTAGTAATTTTTAGTTAATATTTAGTAATTTAAATATATTTTTAGTAATTTAAAAAAAAAAGTATTAGTAAAAATATTTTTAGTTTAATAAATGATTTTAGTTAATATTTAGTAATTTAAATCAAAATATTAAAATTATTAAAATTAGTATTTGTATGAAATTGAAAATTTATTTTTATCATTCCATTATTAAAATTAGTATTATAAATATAAAGTGAGTTTAGAGTTTTAGATTAAATTTAAATTTAATGAAGATTAAAATTTTGTTAGTAGTAAGTTAATATAATAATTTAGTAGTAATTATATTTTTATTGGTATTTTTAAATAAAAAATAGTAATAGTTATATTAAACTAATAATTATTATAAAATTTGTAGTTTAAATTATTTGAAATGACTATATTAATATTAAAATATTATACAATAAATTTAAAAATTTTAATATAAATGCCTATAATAATACTTAGAAAATATTATAAAATATATATTTACAAGTTAAAAATTACAATGAGGTAAATTAAATATTTGAAAATAATTTTAAATATTTTAAAAAATTATAAATTAATACTTTAAAAATACTTTAAAAATATTATAAAATATTATAAATTTTAAAATTTAAAATAAATGACTACATTTAAATATTTTTAAGTGACCATATTGTAATTAATGACTATATTAATCTATATAAAATTTGTAATTTAAATTATTTGTAATGACTTTACTTATATTAAAATATTATAAAATAAAATAAAAAGTTTTAATATAAATGATTATATTAATACTTATAAAATATTATAAAATAAATATTTATAAATTATGAATTAAATTTAGAAATTAAATATTTGAAAATACTTTTTAAATATTTTAAAAGATTATAAATTAATACTTTAAAAATAGTATAAAAGTTTATAAAATTTAAATTTTAAATTTAAATTGTTGAATTTTTTTGTATGTTTGTTTAATATTTATAAAATGTATAATTTATTTTTTTTATATTTATAGAATAATGGCGGATATGGTAAGTCTGTTATGTTATAGCAATGGTGAAATTGTGACGGGAGACGATGGAGTCCGTTATGACCGTGGTCCAACAAAGTTGATTAGGGTACGGAGAAATTGTAATTTTACTGAGTTGCTGAAAGTAGTATGCAAGGGTGTTCGAATAAATCTGTTGAGACAACATGTAGAGATTTTTCATCGGTTTCCCGTGTCGTATATGGGAGCTGGTAATGTACGGTTTGAATTGGTTCCGATAAGTGATGAAGACGATGTTTTGAATTTGATGGAATTTGCGATAACTAGGGGAGTGGGTGGGACTATTGAGTTGTACGTAAAATCATATGATGGTAGAGATTCTATAGTACAAGATTGTGATTACATGGAAGATTATCCGCATATCGAATCTCGAGTGGATGTTGCTTTTGCAGACGTAGATAATGATGTTGATGAGGAGGAAATGGCGGAAGAAGAGGCAGAAGAATATAATGAAGATGGAGAGGAAGATGATGAAATTGGCGATGGGAGTGGTGGCGGTGGTGCAAACCAGTTAATGGTCGGGCCTTCGTCAGTGTCTATAAACATTGGTGGTGGTAGGAGATATGGGGGCGGTGGAGTAGAGGAATCCATATCATTCATGACGATCGCACCGGGTGGTGATGGTTATGTGAGATTTGAGGAAGAACACAGATTGACATCTGATAGTTGGAGTTTCAGCGACGAATTGAAAAAGGGTATGAGATTTGATTCGAAAGAGCAGCTTATTCATGCTGTTAAAATGCATCATGTTGAACACCACTATCAATTTCGGGTTGGTAAATCAACCCCTGAACTTTGGACAGCAATTTGTATGCAAAGGGAAGAAGGTTGTAGATGGAGGTTGCGTGCTTGTAAAACACGGTTACTTGGTGCATTTGTGATTACAAAGGTTGAGGGACCCCACACATGTGTGAATGCTGGGTTGACGCAGGATCATAGGCAGTTGGATTCAAATTTGATGGCTAGGCATTTGCTTAATTATGTGAGGGAAGATCCCAGCGTGAAAGTTTCTTTTCTTCGAACTGTTATGACCGAGAGAACGACATATGCAGTTTCTCGTAGAAGGGTTTGGGCAGCAAAGAGAAGAGCTATAGAGATGGTTTACGGGGATTGGGATGAATCTTACAAACAACTACCTCAGTTGTTAAATGCAATAGTGGAAAAAAATCCCGGGACACAGGTAAATTGGAAGTTGGGTCCACCTAATGCCAGAGGGGAACAGGTTTTTGAGGCTTTATTTTGGGCATTCGGTCCGAGTATCTTGGCTTTTAGGAGTTGTAGACCATTGATAAGTATAGATGGGACTCACCTTTATGGGAAATATAATCACAAATTGTTGATTGCATGCAGTATGGATGGAGCGAATCATATTGTCCCGTTGGCATTCGGATTGGTAGATGGAGAGTCACTTGCTTCTTGGTCATGGTTTTTGCGATGTGTGCGAGAGTCAGTTGTTCGAGATAGGGAAGGTCCCATTTGTTTAATTTCAGATCGACATGAAGGGATAAGGGCAACAGTTGTACGTCCAGAGTTCGGGTGGTCACCTCCCAATGCTGTGTGGCGATTTTGTATTCGCCATGTCGCTAGTAACTTCAACACGCACCACAAAAGTCAAGCTTGTAAAAGAGTTGCTACGATTGCCGCGTTGCAACCACAGCGGAGGAAATTTGATTTATATATGGCGAAGATGAAGGAGATTAAAGAAGACGCTCCTGATTATTTTGCAACTATTCCTCTGGAACAATGGACTCTTTCTCATGATGGTGGTATTCGTTTTGGATATATGACCACAAATATTAGTGAAAGTTTTAATGCCGTGTTAAAGGGGGCAAGAAATCTGCCGGTTTCTTCTTTGGTACTTAAAACTTTTTATAATTCCGTTAACTATTTTCAGACTCGTTTGGGAGAGGCGAATGCGGGAATTGGAAGAGGAGAGCGGTACACTAAATATGCGTTCGCCATGTTAGGGAGATGGATGAATACGGCTAACCTTCATACCGTCGTTTCTTTCAGTAGGGAGCATGGGATATTCGAGGTCGAAACTGGGAATAGACAGACACGGTATGGATACAAGGGAGGCAATAAACACATTGTCAATGTACGGGGAGAGCATTGCACATGCGGGAAATGGCAAACTTATAAAATTCCTTGCTCTCATGCAATTGCTGCATTAACACGGACGATGATTGATGTGCATATGATCGTCGGAAAATGGTATACATGGGAACATCAACTTAAGGTTTATGAGCGTAATTTTTTCCCCATTGGAGACCACTCGGCATGGCCTATTGATTCTTACCCTACAATAATTCCCGATATATCCCTGAGACGTCAGAAAGGAAGACCTAAATCATCTCGATATCACAATGAGATGGATCTTCGAGAATCATCGACACGGACATCATGCGGTAGTTGTAGTGCTGAGGGTCATAATAGGAGGAGATGTCCGAGACGAATGAGGTGCGGACTTTGTGGTCGAGAGGGTCACGATCGAAGACATTGTCCAACAACAAATTAATGAGATTTTCTTGTATTTGTATGATTTTGTAATTATTGTACTTCTTAATGTATACTATATTTTGAAAATTTAAACATGTTGCTGTATTTTCTTTATTATGCAATATATAATATATTTGTGTGAATATCAGATTTTCTTTTTGTGCATTGAAATATGTGGTTATATATTATTAAATTTATTTGTACATTTATATATTTATGCTAATTATTATACTTTTTTAACATTTCAGATGGATCCCGGACCTACTGATCCGAGCCTTCTACGCTTGCAGCAAGGACACCGCTCTACTAGAGTTTGGGAGGGAGATGATACTGATTGGCTTGTCTGCCGTAGACGTGAGGCAGTATTACGACGTTTTGGGCATGACCATATTGACGATAGAGTAGTTCCTCTCCTACAGGCGTCGGGCTTTTTGGGGGTCGCTCGACTTCGTTTTATACAGTTGGATTGGCATCTCATCACGGCTCTAGTGGAGAGATGGAGGCAGGAGACACACACATTTCATATGCGCCACGGTGAGCTTACAGTTACGTTACAAGATGTAGAAGTTATTTTAGGTTTACCTTTAGATGGGATACCCGTTGTCGCTAGGACAACGGGTTTTTCGTGGATTGGGCTGTGTCAGAGATTATTAGGTGTTATCCCTCCTCGCTCGGCTTTTAAGGGTCATTCATTGAGTATGCCATGGTTGTCAGCTTTCATAGGTCACTTGCCCCACGATGCAGATTATGATCATATTTTGCGATGGACACGGGGGTATATATTACTATTGATAGGGGGTGTTTTATTTTCTGATAAGAGTGGTTATTATGTACATTTACAGTATTTATTAGTATTAGAGGATTTAGATTACTCTAGTCGTCGTAGTTGGGGTTCTGCGTGCTTAGCTTACTTGTACAGACAGCTTTGTATAGCATCGCACGCAGATTCGCATGAGATTTGTGGGGCTCTGATTCTTTTACAGATTTGGGCATGGGAGAGATTTCCATGTATTGCTCCTATTAAGCGATCTATATATGTCGAGGGGGATGGCCCATTGGCTTTGCGGTGGAGGACGGAATTTGATGTCACTTCCCTTTCTACACACGTCGTGACAGTGTATAGGGAGGCATTAGATAGATTGACGAGCGATGATATCGTGTGGCAGCCTTACACTGAGGACGTGTTATCTTCCCTCCCCGATTATTGTCATGAGGGTAGGGATATTTGGCTGGCTCGGGTACCGCTTATCTGTTTCTCTATTGTAGCGTGGTACTTTCCAGATCGAGTGATCCGTCAGTATGGAGGAATGCAGGTCATTCCGGATCACTGCGATACTGAGGATCGATTGCACGAGATTAGCTTGCGTGGTTCACAGGAGATAGATTGGTCAGTCGAGCATGCCCGTTACATCGAGATTTGGAATCACCGACGAGATTATGTAGTCCCTATTGACACGTCAGTTGGACCCACTGTCCATAATTCTTACACCGCATGGTACCGCACCATCTCTCGTATATTTATTAGTCGGCATGGCGCTTGTTTGGGATATGTGGTAAGTGTGTAATTTAAATTTTTTATTTTTTTAATTTCATTTTTTATTTTTTAACTAACGTGTATCGAGATCTTTATAGCGTGATTCACTACATCAGATTCGAGAAGACTCTGAGGATGTTCATATCCGTGGAATAGCGGATACAGCCATGTCAGCTTTGAATGATGACATGGCATATCTCCTGAGACCTAGACATCCTAGAGGTCGTGCTGAGAGAGGTGAGGAGGAGCATCGACCTCGACGGAGCCGAGCGCGACAACGTCCGAGGGCATCTACTCATGATGCGTCACCATTTCCATCTCAGCATCCAGAGGACGTTGCAGGACCTTCGAATACATTTGAGGACTCCTCTTCTTTCTACACACCAGTGTTTGAGTTCCCTCATTTCTCTACTCCTGACGCCCCACAGAGGGGCATTCGTATAGTTGAGGGACAGACACAGTTTCAGAGAAATGATGCACACACGATGTACCATGTTTCTCCTCCTCGTTTTAGTGACGTAGGACCCTCACAGATCACACAATTACATGATATGGGTTTATCGTCCCAAGACGACACTACATATATCAGGACAGATTTAGATGTTAGACGTTATGATACAAGAAGGCGACGACAACGTTAGTTATATATTATGTACTTTGTATCCTATATTATATTAATAATAATTCGATTCATTTATATATGTTCATTTCTCGGATTTTATTTGTTTCGTTTCTCCTTTTTGTTTTATTTATAAGAAATTAGTTTTTTTTTCAAATTGTATTTTACTTTAACTGTTTAGATAATACACATATATCGATAATATCGTGCGTCCGGCCCATTACACCGTTGGTTAACCGTTGACTCGCAGACGCGTCTGGTGGATATACATTTAATTATTTTAATTTATCAAACCACCATTACGAGTGTTATAAGGGATAACATGCAAAAATATATATATATAGATATATGACAAAATAATAAATTATTATTAGTTGACTTCTCTAAAAATTCTAATATTTATTTTTGTTTGTAATTTTAATTATTTTATATATTTATTTATAATTTAAATAATTTTAATATAACAATGGTTAGCATGTTACAATTATTTTGAAAATCAAAATCAATTCGTTATATATTCATTCTATATTTTAAAACTCTATTGATATTGATTATTTATGCAATATGATATTATTTTTATATTAAATTAATCAAAAATAAAAAATAATATATTAAAATATAATGAATCTTAACATATAATTTTTAGATACTAATACTAATATTTTGTAATGTTACAATTTTTTTCAATTATGAGAATTTTTTGTCACTATTTTCTAATTTTTAAAAATTCTTAGAATTATTTTTTAATTTTGTAATTTTTCATAAAATTATAAAGGCAAACTAGCCTGATTTCTTTTAATTATTATAATACATAATTTTGGATCGTCTAAATTAGATATAATTACAAAAATCGAAATTAAATATAATTATAAAAATCGAATTAAAATAATTAAGGGGTAAAATAATTGGGAGATTAAAACAATTTCGAGGGGGAATGGCGTGCGTTTTTGGGAGGGAATGAGGAATGTGCGTTTTTGGGAGGCATTTCCGCGTTTTGCAAACGCGGAATAGTGTTTGCGCGCATTTCCGCGTCTTGGAGACGCGGAAAGGCATTTCCGCGTCTTGGAGACGCGGAAAGGGGTTTCCGCGTTTCCAAGACGCGGAAACCCCCCAGCTGCCACGTAGCTTTGTCGCGGGTTGAACCCGCGACAAATACGGTCGCGGGTTCAACCCGCGACAAATACGGGTTATTTGGGGAAATTTTTTTCCCCTCAGGTTTTTTTAAAAATTTTTTTTAAAAAAAGGGTCCTTTTGGTACATCACTCCACAAAGTTAAGCTCATCCTTTTAACAGCAGAGCACAAGATGTGACCAACAAAGCAGATAGAACAAATTTTTTAAAAGAAAAATAAAATGTCAAAAACCATTTTCATTAACAATTCCTTGAATTTTCCTCTCTAACTCTTCTGTGCAAATCTGACCCATAAGTTGGTAGAAAGACTTGAGATCAGACAACTGCTCTATTGACATCTTCCCCATAACAATTTTTGCAACTCTCTCTCTTTCCTCATTCATCTTCAGTTTCTCAATGTATGAAGTTGAATTCCTCACAGTTGCACCCATTTGGATCAGCTTCTTTTCTTGTTGTGAACTCAACACTGTATTTGACTGGAACAGCCCAGGAAAAAAAAACAAAAAAAAAAAAAGCCACTCAGTTACACTATAAACACAAGATATGAACCCTTTTTTCCTATTTCCATGAATCAATTATATTACCTCAAGAAAATCTGCTCCAGCTTCGAGCTCGGACTCTTTGGCAGGACTTAGTCTAACCCCATGAAGATATATATTCTTGGCAAGAGAAAAACTTCTAATTATTGTTTTTCTCCTCTTATCTAATTCTTGATCAAGCTTTATAGGTTTCGGTATGGTCGTTGCACTACTTAGCTTCTTCTGATAAGCAATAACTGCCTTGACAAATTCCTGCACAAAACCAAACAAAATTCACTTACTACATTCTAAATTCCCATAATGAAAAATTCCAATGTTCGGATTTTCAAATTCAGAGTTTTCCAAATCCTGGGAAAAAAATAGAAATTCACCTGATAAGCACATGGGCAACCAGGGTAGTCGAATTCATCTGTATCCTGTCTCCTCATTCGCTCTGGATGGAATTGAAGTCCCATAATGAACTTGCCCTCCTCAGGATTACAAGCATCAGGATCATAAAACCCTTCAGTCAAACCGTCCTGGGAAAATGCCATGGGAACAAATCTTTGAGCTAATCTTTTAACTCCTTGATGGTGATAACTATTCACCCAAATCTCCTTCTTGTCATCCGCCAAAGAATCCTTAAACCAACAATGCAATGGAGTGTTCTCAACAACATTCACTACATGTCTATGCCCATCATAGTTATCATAATCAATATGCTTAACAACTTCTACATCGTCTCCTTCTTTGTTCTGGCTACAAAGTTCTTTTTCCACATCTTGATAAAGGGTACCCCCGCAAGCAACATTAAGGACTTGTGAACCTCTGCATATACCCAAATAAGGTATGTTCCTCTCAAGACAGCGTTTGGCTAACCTTAATTCTATGGTATCTTTCTCTTTATCAATTGCAGTGTCACTTGAGTGAATTCTTTTGATTTCTTCAAGTTCTTCTGGAGAAAGAATCGATGATTCTGTTTCGTATAACGAAGGATCTAAGTCTTCTCCTTCGCATAAAAGAACACCATGAATTGGCTCAAAACTATCCAGTAACATATGAACTCCAGTCACACGAGGCACAATTACAGGGACTGCTCCATAACCCACAATCAAATCCAAATGATATTCACCTAAAAAAATCAATTTTATCTTACAGGATTGAAGAAAATAAAATCTGACAACATGGGTATTGATCAAAATGTCAAAAAATCAAAATGAAAAATGAAAAGAGAATTTTGAACATACCCACAAAGTCTACAAACTTGTTCTTGCGAACGCTTCTTCTTGAGACAATGAGAACACGAGGTAAAATCACGGAGAGATCGCTGGTCATGGTTGAGTGGTTGATTCTGATGAATAGATGAAACAAAAGAAAGAAACAAAATCAATAGCAAGAGCAAAGATTTAGGATTTTCTGTCTTAATCAGAAGAATGTATGAGAAAATTAAGGCTAATTGCTTGGCTGCTTTTTACTTAGGACAAGTTAAGGAGGAATTATGGATAGGGCTTGTTTTGCAAATCTCGTTCGCTCTAATCGCAGAGAGAGAGAGAGAGAGAGAGAGAGAGACGGGGAGAGAGGGGCGCAGGGTCCTGACACCGTGTAAACTTATCGTTCCGAGGGGTGAGGGGTTCAATTTTATTTTACTTAGAAGAGAGTGAGGTGGGGTGTGACACGTGTGTAGAGCTTATCCAGGGGAGTTCGTAACGTAGGATGAGTCAAAGCCGAGGAGGCACTGACCTGGGATGGCAAACGTTCGACATTCATGCATTGCAACTTCCAGAGATGTCCAACTTGTCTGTTGATGTGATGGAAGTGTATGATTAAGTGGTAAGAGACATAATTTTATCATAATTTAATATAAACCGTTTAACAATTATTAAAATCATTGTATAATATATCAAAAATATACTCGACTACCATGTATTTTTTATGATTAGGGAATAAGAATCAATCAGACCAATGAATGTCAATTGTTTTCCAAGCCTAAAAAGATTGACACAATGAACCAAAATTACTTTCCCTTTACATCTCCGATAGAAGTGTTATCTATCATATTTGGGGAAGAGTGTTTCCAATAATGAATGGCAATTTTTTTGGGATAAATCAGATAATATTGACGAGCTAAATAATAAATTTTTATAAAAGGTAATTGTATAATATATATTAAAAATTATAATTTTTAAGAGGATAAATAAATTTTAAAATTATAGAATATTTGCATGTCTCAATTCAATATAGAAAATCCATTGTTTCTACCTTTGTAAAGATTAATTTCCAAATAAAAAATCTCAATCTATTTAATTCAAATCAAAATATATGTACATATCCTTATCTTGAAACATTTCTTTTATAAATTATCGGTAACCGATAATTATATTTAATCTAATTAAATTTGATTCAAATCAAATTAAATCTGTTAAGAGATAAAATTCTCCCGACACAAACTAGAGACTCGAATCCATAATTTTAGTTAAGAGGGTACTCATACTTAGTTACCCGACGAATTAAGCATCGGTTGTTAAAGCATGATTTAGCAAAGTATTAGTCGGTGGCAATCATTATTGTGACCTGTGAAGGATTTGCATAGCGAGGATTAGGTGAATTAATTAATTAATTAAAGGAGCCTAAAAGGGAAAGAAACATAATAGGGAGATGAACATTTCTATTTGTAGAAAGTGACTCTTCGAGACATGAATAGGCAAATCCGAGTGGATACTATTTTAATATTAAACCATAGAAACAGTTGCGTCTATCAAATAAATCCATTATGGAACTTCCATCGTATCTAATTTTTATCCATCAAATTCGAAAATCTAATTTTCATTTATGCATTATCTTTATAATTAGGAAAAAGAAATAAAATTTTGAACTCTCACTATTCATGAAGGCTAAGGCCCCATACCACTAAGGTTTTGTTTATAAAAGTTCATTAAAATTAGATATTGATATAGTGAAAACTTAATTTTTTTATAGAGAAATTTAATTTTTATTTAAAAAATTCTATTTTTTATAATAAAAATTTTTTATTTTAATTAAAATATATTATAAATAAAATAGAATAAGGTGGAAATAAGTCGAAACAATTTGAGTAGAACAAAAATTTCTTAAATACTGTCTAAATTAAGATATCACATTGGGAAGGTCAAAAACTCACTAACAACCAAAAGAAGCAAAGTGATCAAGATTTCAATTATTTGATTCGAGTACTATATGATTCATATAAAATTAATTTTTTTAAATTTTATTTTTTTATTCTCACAATTCAAATTTAAAATCTATATAATCGAGAGATTACACCTTAAGAGTTTAATTTATCTGTCTCTCTCTAACATGTGTCATTAGTTGTCGCTTGCCGGGTGTGGTGGCATGTCGCCGAGATATGTTGCGTGACTTGGTGACTCACAGACATGCATGCCAAACTTGTTTATTGATTTCAAATAGTGTAATTAGATAACCCAATTTTGGACCCACCAAATCCATTTTTGGGATTTTTTTTTTTTTGGAGGTTATTTTATTTCCGAATTTGCATTAGGATTAGATTACCAACACCCCATTTCTACTCTATCAATGATTTCTTTATTAAAATCATGATTATCCATAGAATCATAAATTAATTTAATTAAACTGCAACTAATTTTAGAAGAGATGCCAAAAAATATTGGGCATCTGATGAATTTAGATTAAGCTTCTTTTAAGAGATTTTCTGTATTTGAGAACAATTTCACTTTTGAAATATTAAATTTCTTAAATTATCCATCAATGTCTTTCCATAATATATTAAATAATCGTAAAATTTTATTTTTGTCAAATATGTTCTTTAAATAAAATTTCCATTTTCTCTTTTTTTTAAATAACAAAATTCTTATTCCATTTTTTTGAATTTGAAGAAGAAATGGCGAACATCGAAAATAATGCAAGAACATAAATCTTTTAGGAATGAGAAATCTCTATTCGCTTTTGGTCTTTTTGTATGTTTGCAAAATATATTTTGAAGGGAGAGCATCTTCACAAAATTATTATTGGAAAATTGCAGTATTAAAATCTTTTTAAATTTCATTTTTAAAAAGAAAACCCACCCCCCCCCCACATGCAAACTTACCAAATAACATATCTAAAATATTCATTCAGATGTGACACATCAACATATAATTATAAATTTATATAGGTTACATATGTATATAGAATTATTTATACAATTTAATTTATTTTTAATAAATTATAAAACTCAATTTCACATATCTTTTTTTTTCTTTTGTGCGTGCTGCCGATCCGTCATCAGTGATATCATCATTTTTTGTCTCCTTTTACCAAATTATTAATACATAAATATTTTATGAACTATTAAAATATATTATGTTCGAAAATTATTAAAAATATTGTATATTAAAACAAATCAATTGATTTTAAAAATAATTGATTTTTTTTTATTTTTATGTTTTTATATTTATAATAATAAATTTTTTATATAAATTCAATCTATTGTAATATTTTATATAAAACAATGGATTATTAGGGGTTTTTATCTTTAGTATGTTATTTGAATTATATTTAAATTTTTTTAATACAAACAAATAAGAAGAAAAAATCATATAATTAACTTTTAAAATGGTGAATTAATTCTAATGATTAATGAGCTTAATCTATTAGAAGCATCTACAGAACTTAGGCCACAAGAATCCAGAATTTCCTGGCTTGTTCCAATAAATGTGAAGACCGTAGAGTGAATTTCTCTATTACATGTTTATCTCACATTAAATAGAGAGCCTTTAAAACAAGGGTCGGAATGTTTGAGAAAATTCGAGTAGATGATTTATTTGATAAACAACTCTATTTATAGAATTCTAATAGTTATTATTTAAAGTAGACGTGTCAATTGGATGAACAAATTTAAGAAATATTTTAATTATTATCTTAAAATTAACTATAAAGTATGCGACTTTTTTATATTTATATATCTCATCTAAATTTTAAGTTAATAGATTTGAAATTCAACGGTAATTAGATTCAACTTAAATATATATATATTAGTTTAATTAAAAGTGCTGAGATGATATTAAAACAAATTGAATGATGAAAAAAATTATATTAGGAGGGTAACCTATTTAAATGGGTTTTTGAATCAAATTAATTAGAATATGATTTCGAACACTGATTGGTATAGTATCAAAAGAAAATTTTGATGAATTCCCACCTTGAGATGCGATTAAATGTTGCATAGAATAGATAGAGATAAAGTGGTATAAAACCAACGAGTTATCGACTATTTCTGTCTCTTTTCTTAAAAGTGAAAAGTCTCGAATTCGTAAAGTTCCACGATATGCCTTCACATTTTCAAAGATCATACCAATTATTCGCATTAAGTTTTAGACCCCCAATCAAACCCATGTGAATCATGTTCTTAAAATGGTTTTAAATTATTTTTAAAACCCCCAATTGTTTCATGCAATTCATATGCTCCCAAAGATGCAAATCATGTGCAAACCGACCCATATTTTTTTTTTTCCCTTTCTTTTGGTGTGTGCATGTGTGCGGTATGGTATTAGCTCGTCGCCTTTCCATCGTCAATGATATCATCTTTTTTGTCTCTTTTTACCAAATTATTAATAAATAAATACTCAATAAATTTTTAAAAAATATCATATATCAAAATTATATAAAAAAAAAATATGCATTTTAAAGGTTAGAATAACAGAGTTCCAAAAGGTTAGAATAACAGAACATCTTTGACACGATAGCATTTTAAAATATGCATCATTGATTCCACAAAAAAAAAAAAAAAAAATAGATTCCACCAAAAAAAAAATATGCATCATTGTACTCCATCTTATTAAGAAATGCTTTTATTAGGAATTGTGGGAGGGAATTCGCCCTTGTCTTTTTAATTAGTTTTTTCTTTTTTTTATTTTTAAATAATTTTTTAATGAAGAGATGGACATTTGAGGGTCAAAAAAGGGTTGAGTGCAAATAAATAAAATATAATTTCTCTAATTAAAAAAACTACTATGGTTAATAAATATATCACATTTATGCCAACTAATATATTCAATTTACCAAACTTCTAATTTACTTGAGAATTTTAATTATCACCTTTCAAATTCCACGAGACAAAAAACACGAGTCAAGTCAACCCAAGCCAAAACCTTAGCAAGTTGGGCTCGACTTGTTTCGTTATTCTCTTAAATTAGATCTATAAACAAATGACAAATATTTTTTTTGTTATAAAATATCGATATCTGATAATTATATTCAACTTGATTAAATCTGATTCGATTTAAATTAGCCCTTTAGCGACAAAGTTCTTCCGACACCTGTTTTTTCTCTACACAAAATTCGAATTCGAGTAAGTATTTGATTACCGAAACAACTAAACGTTGATAAATTAAAAATATTCTTATAAACTATATCCTAATATATATAAATTATATGATATAAATTATAGTTAAAACATATTTTATATATAATTAATTATACATATCAACCTCTAAACTAATTGACCAGATTGAGAAAAGACCGGTCATTCTTAACTAAACAGGCTAACTTTTTAACCTAAATCTAACTCAAATAGATATACAAAGCAAAATAAATCAGAGGTAAGTTGGGTATGTTATTTCACCCCTAGGATTCACATTAAGCAAACACACCAATCGAATCTTGTCTGGGAAGAACGATGGTCGACATTTATTATATTGGAGACATAAGAATGTGAGATTGCAATCAAAACCAACGATCTTTAACTTGCACCGCCGGAAGTTGTAATGAATTACCCTATAATAATTGTTGGATTAGAAATTTTTTCATAAGTTCTTTAGTTTTCACCTCCCGTTGCCCCCTTGCTTGCTTGTCGTTTTATACACAAATATGGTATATGTCTATATGTAAAGGAAGAATCTCTTTTGTTCAAATTTTCAGAACACAATTCTTTCATTTTTCTTAATACCCAATAGAAATTCAACAATGGACACCTCGCATGAGAGATGTTCGATCTCTCTCCTTGCTACCATACAAGATTTAGAGCCTAAATGGCTGGCTTCAGTATTTGTGGTAGGATTAAGCTGACCCTCTATGCATAATTATTTGCGACATGTTAAGTGCTTCTCTCTCTATTATCTAATAATTAGGCAGACCCCACGTGTAAAAGCAAAGTATTTTCCAAAGGATTAAGACATTTTCTAGGGATACAGTCATACTTTAGTTGTAATCACCGATTTTGTTTTATTTTATCCATCATAGCATGTGGGAAATGGAAGATGCACCTAAATAGAACTTAGACAAAGAAATAAGTAGGACACATCTATTTGTTAAATCATACGCCTTGTGTCACCTTATCCCTGGCGTCTTAATAACATCATTAGATTGGGAAGGCTCTATCCAACCAATGCAATTACTAAAACTTTGCTGAAAATTATTTTAAGTCACAGATTCACTTGAGCCTCATCCAAAGTTCCATCCACATAAATCAATCCAGTGTGACACATTAAACATAGGTGCCACGTAGTTGCCCTTGATTTGATTATGGCAAACCAGTACTCTCTGATTTAAGACTAGTTTACGAATAGTCCGAGCTCAGAGGCGTTCAATCTCAATCTTCCCCCCCCCCCCAAAAAATGAATCGAGCTAAACCTCATCTTGAAATGAACTTCTTAAAAATTTTGTTTAAACTCGATTCATCATGCGTTAAACGAGTCAAATTGAACTTTAAATAATTCTAAAACTCATTTTCAAGGTGAATGAGCCTCAAAATGGTGTTCCTATTTGATTTATTCAACTAAATAAACAAAGACAAGATATAAGTTGTTCATGAACAACTCAATTCGCAAATTTTAGGTTGACAGGAACTCACAAGTCCTTTCTAAAAGCTTGACTGCTCTCAATAAATTATGCATGAAAACTTCATTACAAAATCATACATAATTACTCATGGTGTGTCAATTCCTAATTAGAAGATTGTGCCCCAAGTCTGATTTGCTGACTTGAACTCAAGTCTTGCCATCAACAAGAGAGATGATAAATGAATCTCATGACCCCATTCTCCTGATCCCCCACGGCAGACATCTGGTCAAGGCAGTGACAATCACATTTTGGTATCTTGACCCATTAAGCAAATCATGTTCTTAATTAACCTTTAAACGTATGAGAAAGGTTGCATGGACTGCAATGCCAATTTTAAAAAACAAAAATAAAAATAAGAATAACAACGGCAAGCAGAAAAAATAGAAGCAGCAACCAAGATTTTCCATAATATGACTGACCCTCTTGAAACCGAATGTCTACCAGAAATGCAGGATTTTTGAATCCTAACTTTCCATGGACTTCAAATCTGTATCTGCATGCAAAGAGAATGAAAAATAAAATGCAGTGAAGAACTTAAAAGTCTTCTGGCAATAGAATATGGAGTCAAGTTGTAGAAACTGAATAGAAGCCATTTTCTAAGTCATTGTAGCCACAGAAGTAGAGATCTAATAAGGTCAAACCAAAAACAAATCTCATTTTCAACTCTTTCATATTGCTGAACCGTTAGCAATGAAAAGTATGCCGAAAGGTATAGAGTCAAAAGGTATTCTCAAAGACTTAAAACACTTTGAATGAGATGAATGGGTGGATATGTTAGGAATGATAATTTAATTTTTCTCATTCACTACTGGAAATCCCAAGTCTTGGTCTTCACAATGCTTGGGCCAAGTAGATACTTTCCTATTCACCCTTGTTAAAGACATTTTCAGGAGAATGATTGATATAAGGAGTCAATTTTTCTCCAGTCTTTAAGTGGGCTCTTCTTTTTTCCTTTTTTCTGGGCTAGTCTTTAGGTGGGTTATTGGAATGTTTGTGTTTCTTATTTTCAATTTCCTAATGGCAATAATTAGGGAGGTTCATATTCTTAATAATCTTGGAATATAAAACTTGGTTTTGTCTTGGGATTGATATGTCTAAGAGTGCCATCTATGCTTTAGTATTCAAAGCAATACCTTAAATGATCTTGTTTCAATCACCAGTTACATCTAAAAGAGTTGCCCTGCCCTTTACTTAGACGTTCCCTCGGGTATTACCTAAGTCTGCTTCTTTTGGGACCCCACACTTTAAGGTTCTTTGCTCTATCTTTATATTTCATGTCCTTGTTTAAGATTCTACTTGGGATGGCGAGAGAATTCAGAAAATGACAAGGGATTTCCTCCGATTGGGATGTGGCTTGGAGAATAGAAATTATCTGATGAGTTGAAGACGGTTTCAAGGTATAAAGTCTTAGGCTCTTTGGCCATGTTTTCTAGTTCAATATTGTTAAATGGTTGGCTCTTGTTGGAAAGTAGCGTGCCGCATCCTTCCAAACTTAATTCACTTTGACATCAGAAGAAAAATTGGCCCGAGTGAGATGCCAAAAGTTGGGAATTTCAGTGACCCACTCTTGGCCCTCGTCCTCGGAAATTCATATTTGAGAGCTATCAAATATCAGTTCTCTTGCTTTTTACGGGGTGTGATGGTCATACTCATTTCTTGGGGGGAGGTTTTTTCTTCTTGACTAGTTCCTTATCTATTTTCCGTATCTATAGTATTAGCATCTTTCATCCATTAGTATAATTTATATTAGTATTATTATTATTTATTACTAATACAAAACAACGATAACTGAATCTTAAACCCAATAATTTTAAATCGGTCATTTGAGAGACAAATTATAATTAAAAAGAAAAATAAATAAGTAAATAAATACATTCAAAAATAGAAATAAATATAAAAGAGAATAAAAATAAATATATATATATATATATTCAAAATATATTAGTTTAATTTGTACGGATTCTTCTACGCCACTCATTTTCTATCCAAAGTCATCTTCTCGTCTAAACCCTTAACTATCATATCTTTACTAATAACTTGCATCCAAGTTTTCAACGCTCTACCCCTACGTTTTACTAAATCTCTCATATTTAAGTTCTCGATTCTCCTAATTGGTGTGTTCTTAGACCTTCTTTGCACATGCCCAAACCATCTCAAATGATACTCTCGCATTTTATCCTCAATTGAACTAACTTCCAACTTGTTACGAATCTCTTCATTTCTAATTCTATATTTTCTACTTTTGCTACACATTCACCTAAATATTCTCATTTCTGTAACTACCATTTTTTATTCTTATTGTTGTTTAATAACCCAACACTCAGTACCATACAATAATGCAAATCTAACCGCAATTTTATAGAACTTTCCCTTCAAATGCATTGGTATCGTGCGATCGCAAAGAATTCTAAATATTTTTCTCCATTTCATCCGGATGTTTTTCTCCATTTCATCCGGTCCACTTGAATCCTATGGTTCACATCTCCATCGATATTGCCATCATGTTGAATGATAGAACCTAAATACTTCAACCGTTTATTTTTTGGTACATCTTGTTCATCTAACTTAATCATTTCATTATCATTTCGATAATTATTGCTAAACCTACACCTCATATACTCAGTTTTTGATCTACTCAATCGAAATCCTTTGAATTCTAGTGTGATCCTCCATAACTCTAATTTAACATGAATACCCTCCCTAATTTCATCAACTAGAACTATATCATCTGCAAAAAGTATACACCATGGTATTTCATTTTAAATGTTTTTTATAATTTCGTCTATTACTATTTCAAAGAGGAGGGGGCTTAATGCTGAATCTTGCTAGAGTCTGATGTTAATGAGAAAGCTATCGTTCAAACCTCCGCGAGTTTTTACATTAGTTACAGCTTCCTCATACATATATCTAATGAGATTAATATATTTCGAGAAGATCTCTTTTTTCATCAGCGTCCACAATACGTTTCTAGGAACCCTATCATATGTTTTTTCTAAATCAATGAATACTATATGTAAATCTCTCTTATATGCTATATATGTCTCCATTAAATGTCTTAGCAAGTAGATGCTTCCGTAATAACTCTCCCAAGTATAAATCCAAATTGATTTTGAGAAATATTTATCTTCAATTTCAATTTATATTCTATCACTCTCTCCCATGATTTCATGATATGGCTCATAAGTTTAATTCATCTATAGTTTGAGCAATCTTATGTCTCCTTTATTCTTATATAACGGTACGATTATACTCTTCCTCCATATTTTGGGCATTCTCTTGGTTTGCTAAATTTTGTTAAAAATAACCGTTAACATTATTATACCAAATTCACCTAAACATTTCCACACCTCTATAGGGATGTTATCAGGTCTTATGGTTTTATTATTCTTCATTCTCTTTAAAGCATCTTTCACTTCATGGGGACAAATTTTACATTTAAAGTCTCTATTAATCTTTTCTACGAGTATTTCAATATCCTCTTAACATTCAACAGATTATCAAAATAATATCTCCAACGCTTTCTTATATTCTCATTCCTTATAAGTATATCATTAGCTCCATTGTTAATGCACATAACACCGTTTAAATATTTTCTCTTTCTTTCTCTTATCTTGGTTATTTTGTAGATTTCTCTTTCTCTTTCTTTAGTTTCCAATCTCTTGTATAATTCATTATACATCTTACTCTTTGATTCTTATATAATCTTTTTCACTTCTTTTCTTGTACTTTTGTATTTTTCATATGCATCACTACTATTCTTATCCTTAAGATTCCTATATATTATTTATTACTAATATTAATATTATTTTTATTTTTATTGTAATTGTAATTGTTATTACTATTAGTATTATTAATATTATCATTATTAGTATCACTACTATTAGTGGTATTATTACTATTATTAATATAAAATACATTACTATGGATATAAAGTTATTAAAATTTATAATATTTCAAACTCATAACGGTATAATTGTAATATAAAAATTTATTATTTGGAAAAACTCCGCCACGATCAGTCCTAAACCCGGATAAAGGAGTACGATTGCAGTAGGTCGACACTGAGGGCAAAATTTTTATCAAGATGAAAAAATGGAAGACATATAGAAAAACTTTTGGAGCATTTCTCCCTCAGCGACGCGCTACATTGGACTCCAGGTGTAATAACAAGTTAACAACAGACCTTAAGGTATGGGTAAATAAAATAATTCATAAAAATAGGATTCGTCTAACTATTTAGAATATAGAATGCTTAATCGGCAAGTTAGGGGATATAGGAGAAGTAATGACTAGAAAAAAATTAATATCATGTGTTTTCAAAAAATTAAGTGGGTCAGCGAGAAGGCTAAAATAGTAAAGTCTTATGATCATGAGTTTTGATACACAAGTAGAGATAGAACAAGCAATGGAGTAGAAATAATTGTACATAAGAATCTATTAGAGAATGTAATAGAGATAAGAATGAAAGTAAATAGAATTATACTTGTCAAGTTAGTATATGGAGAAAACGTAGTCAATATAGTTAGTGTGTATGCGACCCAGATAGGTAAAAATGTAATTAATAAAAAACAATTTTGGGAGTATTTTTATGAACTTATATAAGTCATACTTAACGGAGAGAAGTTATTTATTGGAAAAGACTTAAATAAACATGTAGGAGAAAAAATAAAGGATTCGAAGTTGTAAATGACAAAGTTGGATTTGATGGTAGAAATGAGATAGGAGATACAATTTAAGAGTTTCATAGCATTCGATTTGATACTTGTAAACACCTTCAAGAAAAAAGAGTCACGCATACTTACATATAGAAGTAAGTCCAATGTTAGTCAAATAAATTTCTTTCTCACTAAGAATGACTTGTAAAGATTGTAAGGTTATATCGGGAAAGAGTGTAGCAACTCAGCATAGACGCTTAGTTGTAGATATACGTGTGCTTAAAAGACAAAAATAATAGCGTCCATTTGTAGAGTCAAAAATTAAGTGGTGGAATCTGAAAGGAGAAAATATGACTTTTAGAAACAAATTAATTCAAGTAGCAAATTGATCCGCTAATGATGAATCAGAAACAATGTTGAAAGAGATATCTACCAATATTAAGAACATAAGTAAGGAAATTCTTGGTATAGTATATCCACGAGTCAAGCCCCAATAGGCAATAAGTGATGGTGGTAGAACAAAAAATACAAATTGCTATCCGAACCAAATGAGAGTGTTATAGAAAACTTAAAAGTAAACAAAATAACAATGCATATGAAAAATATAAAAGTGTAAAAAAAGAGATAAAAAATATTGTCCACGAATTAAAAAGTAAGGTATATAACGAACTATACAAGAAACTTGGGACTAAAGATAGAGAAAGAAAAATCTATTAAATTGTCAAATTGAGGGAGAAAAAGGGAAAAAATCTAAATGTTGTTAGATATACTGAGTAAAACTAATAATATAGACACAAAAAAGCGTTTGAGAGATTATTTTGATAATCTCTTTAATATTAAGAGTACAATAGATATAAAAAATATCGAGATACCCATAAAAGAGATTAATAGAAATTTTAAACGTAAGATTCATCCCCATGATATTAAGAAGGCCTAAAGAGAACGAAAATTAATATAGTCAAAGCATCTGATGGCATTCTCATTGAAGTGTGAAAATATTTGGGCAAATTTGGTATAGTAACATTAACGGATCTTTTCACAAAATTTGACAAACCAAAAAAATGTCCAAAACATGGAGGGAAAGTATACTTGTACCACTATATAAAAATATACAAAATATACAAAATTGCTCCAACTATAAAGGAATTAAACTTATGAGTCATACCATAAAAGTATGAGATAAAGTGATAGAGCATAGGTTGACATTGGAGATAAGTGTATCTCAAAATCAATTTAGATTTATATTAGAAAAATCCACAACAGAAGCAATCCACTTATTAAGGCATTTGATGGAGACGTATAGAATACAGAAAAGAGACCTACACATGGTATTTATTGACATAAAAAAAGCATATGTTAGGGTTCCTAAAGACATACTATGGTGGACGCCGATGAGAAAAGGGATCTCCTCAAAATATATTAATCTTATTATAGATATGTATGAGAGAGTTTTAACCAATGTAAGAACATGCAAAGTATGAGTTATAACGTTTCGGCATTAAGTCCTATCCTTTGTAATAGTGATAGATGAAATCACAAAAAATATTCAAGATGAAATATAATGGTATACACTTTTTACAGATGATATAGGTTGGTTGATGAAGCTAGAGAAGATAGTAGTGCTAAATTAGAGTTATGGAATGTCACACTAGAATTCAGAGAATTTAGATTAAACAGGTCAAAAAATGAATATATGATATGTAAATTTAGCGACAATCATCAAGATGATAAAAAAACGATTAGTTTAGAAAAAAAAATATAACAAAAAGTGAACATTTTAAATATTTTAGTTTCATCATTCAAAATGATGGTAATATAGATGGAGATGTGAATCATAGGATTCAACACAGATTGGATAAAATAGAGAAGAGCATCTGGAGCCCTTTGCAATCACATGATACTACTGCATTTGAAGGAAAAGTTCTATAAAACTGTAATAAAACCTGCACTATTGTAGGACACTGAGTATTAGACTATTAAAGAATAACAAGAACAGAAAATGGTTATAACAGATATGAGAATAATTAGGTAGATGTATGACAAAACGAAAAGAGATAGAATTAAAAATGAAGAAATTCGTAATAAGTTGAGAATCAGTCCAATTGTGGATAAAATATAAGAATGTTGTCTGGGCCGTTTGGGCATATGCAAAGAAAATTCAAAAACGCACTGGTCAAGAAAACCGAAAACTTAAATATAGAAAATTTAGTAAAATATAAAAATAAATCGTTGAAAACTTGGATGTAAGGTATGCATAAAGGTATAATAGTTAAGGTTTTAAATGAAAAATGGTCATGGATAAGAATGAATGGTGTAAGAAAATCTACATAAATTAAAGCAAAGTTAGTTTTTGTTTTTTTTTTTTTTTTGGTATTTTTTTAATTTTTCTCATATTTGTCTCTCAAATAACCAAGTTGAGATTAAAACTCAGTTTTTTTTTCTTGTTATTTTGCGAATCTAAACAGCAAAGAGACATTAGATTTTACATATTAAATTAAATCTGTAAAACTTAATTCATCCCTTACTCCTCCCATGGCCTTTTGATAATATTGAGTTCCTTTCCCACACCATTTTCTTGGTATCTTGTTCAATATCCCAAACACAAATTCCTTACCTCAGGTCAATTTCTTTTTGAAACTATCCAATTCATCCAAATCCCAAGGCTAAGGCTCATATATGTTCCATGATTCTTGAAGAAATCAAAAATAATAATCTATTGCAACTGAGAAAATTTTTCACAACCATATCTCCTGATTTTTTGCAGCTTTTTGTCATATGCAAGTCATGAAATCACCTTGTTCTCGTTGTAAAGCTTCAATGAAAATTAATGGATTTTAATATCAAAGTTACAGAGTAAGTTTGTCCAGAAAATTTCAGTTGATTTCCTTTTCACTATAATCATAAGTTATATGGATAACAAGGTGGTCATCATCACTAGAAAAGAATTGCAAGATTTTTTAATATTTATTTATCACTTTGATAGAAACCAAGCCCTAAAAGTTTATTCAAGAAGGAAGAAATCAAATTTGAGTGAGCCACTCACTTTGATTTGGTGGGAGAACAATTGTGGATGGCTTTCCAAGCACTTGAGGAAATTTCAGGAGGAGCATATTGTTCACATGGCACTGTGGCAGTACTACTCATGTCCTTAGCAGAATACTGTTCACACTATTATTGCAGAATTTATTTCTAAAATTTCTTTCGCACTACTATTCGCCTCAGGTATTTGAGGAATTGGAGGCATTATTTAATTCATAAGGAATATCGCTGTACTGTTTTTGAAGGAAGTGTTCGTCCTCATGGCCTTCCAAAGGCCATAGTGTCAAATCGTTACGCGAGAATAATGAGTTATTGACCTTGTTTTGCTGAATATAAAACTTCAGTGCATTTCATTCTCAAACAGATGGACAAACTGAAGAAGTGAATAGAAGCTTGGGAGATTTGTTGATATGCTTGGTTGATGATCATGTTGCCAGTTGGGACCAAATTCTTCCAATGGCTGAGTTTGCTTTTAATAGTTCTATAAATAGGACTACAGGAAGGAGACCATTTGAGATGGTTCCAGGAAATCAACCTTACATGCATATTTATTTAATTAATTTACCACAAGGGGTAAGAGAAAATGAAGATGCTGACAGTTTTACTCTACACATCCGAGATAACATGATGAGGTAAGAAGAAAGATTGCAACCAGCAATGAATCTTATAAAGCACGGGAAGATTTGCATTGTCGTCACATAGAGTTTAATGAAGGTGACATGATTATGGTTTGAATTCAACCAGAACAATATCCTAAGGGAAAATTCAAGAAGCTTCATTCTAAAGTGCTCAAAATTCTTAAAATATATATATATATCAGTTCTAATGCTTATGTTCTTGAGCTGCTGGATGATTTGGGTATTAGTCCTACTTTTAATGTTGAAGATTTGACTAATTGTCATGGGGAGCAGAAGTTTAGAGCAAGTTTTGAGGTCATTGCTCGATTGCCCATAATTCCTAAATTTCAGGAGGTTAAGCAAATCTTTGAAAATGAAATTGTATCAACAAATACAGGAGGTCATCACAAGCTTTTGGTGAAATGGATAGGGAAACCACTTTCAGAATGCACTTGGATTTCTCTAGAAAAACTCCATCGCATCAATCCAGTGTTACCTTTCTCAAAGCTCAATGGAGTCGAGTTCAATCAAGTCGCAGGGAGAAGATAAAAGCCAAGCTCTAAAAGTTTATTCAAGGAAGAAATCAAATTTTAATAAGCCTCTTACTTTGATTTGGTGGGGAAATGACTGTGGACAGCTTTTGTGGGAGCTTGAGGAAATTTTAAGAGGAAGGTAGTGTTCACGTGGCACTATAGCAGTACTATTCATGTCCTTCACGGAATGATGTTCACAGTACTATTGCAGAATTTATTTCTAAAATCTTGTTAGTTAAATTAGTTTCTACTTTTTTGGTGTCTAATCATTTAGGAAGTTTTTTCTATTTTTTCTTATTGTTAGAGTTAGTGCTATTTTGGAATTTCTAAATTTTAGTCTTCCTAGTAGTTTCTATTTTTCTTAAGGTTAACTTGTCTATTTAAAAGACCTTTATCCTAATTATGAGAATGAGGAATAAGACTTTGAATTTATGTTTTGAGTTCTCTAAAACCCTAGAATATGTGATGCTTTCTTGCCCTAGGTGTGATGCCTAAGGATCCACAAGTGTGGAGCTAGTAAACCAGTGTTTGTTTCAATTTAGCTGCTGGATTTTAATATTTCTCTGCAAAACCAAAAATTTCTTCAAGAAAACAGCTTATAACAGATAAGAATTTCCTACAGTAAACCCTAGTTTCCTTGCAACCTTGCCTAATTCCTCTAAAATCATCCTACATCACACTTGTTCCCCATTTTAGGATAAATTATCATTCAAGCTTCTTTGTGCAGTATTGCAATTGGCAACCTTAAGAGATTAGGCTTCAAAGCTAACTTATAGAGTTAATGGCTTCTCCTATTATAGGGGAGAGCACATACCTATAGGGAGATCGTTACAGATCCAGTGAACTGAGACAAACTGTCATATATCAACCTCCCATATCTGCAAAAGAGACAATAATGATATAAATTTACAGTAAGATTTTGGTCAGACAAATAGAGAACAATCCAACCCAAAAGAGAAGAAACAATCATGAATGTCTTGATCTTACATTCAAAGGCTATTGTTTGAAATTCAAAGAAACTGTGTGCGCGTGTGTGCATGAGTGTGCGTGTGTGCATGCGTGCGTGCGTGCATGCGTGCGTGCGTGCATGCACGTGTGTGTGTATGTGTGTGTGTGTGTGAGAGAGAGAGAGAGAGAGAGATGAATAGTGCCCAAGACAGATAAGAGGAGAAAAATGGATCGACATATGCTTGTGAGAAAGTGATTATAAAATTGGTCCTTCCAATAGTTTCCACCAGTTAAAAACGATAAATAGAAAATTCAGATGATACCAATGACTTAATCGGATCTGTGATTTCAAAAGTGTGTAAAAAGATCACCTTCGTGCTTTACTCTAGTGGAGGCAAACAGTATATGAGTAATCATTCTCTAACAGAGATAACAGCACGAGGGACTTAAGACATGTTTGGAAACAAATTCCCTCCCCTCCCCCCCCCAAACAGTCCTCCTTTGCATGTTCCAAAGTCAAAAGGTGCCCACTTGTACAATATGTGAATATAACAGAACATTACCATCCAGAAACGTGCAAAATACAAAATCAGGGAGCAGTTATGCACAACAAACTCTGAAGTCAGCCAACAACTTGCAATTCTCCTTTTCTTTTCCAGGACAATTTAGTTGGGCAGGCCTCATGATTTGGCCAAAATCACATGATCCCAAGTGATCCAATATGTGTCAAAATACCCGCAAGGTAACCCTCGATAGCGAAACTGGCCCCACTTATGTTTGTGGTCAAACTCCGAAGGGTCTAATGGAGGGGCAATAGAGAAGAGGAATAGTTTAAGACATTTTGAAAAAAATAAGGGGTTGAATAATTTCAAATAAAATGGCAGCAAGTCAATTAAAATTGTTAACACACCCCAGGAAAGGAGGAAAAAAAAATACACTTAAGGAAGGATGTTTACTGACAGTGAAAGATGGGCGTACTTTGTACATCTTTAACCCATGAAGGCATCAAGTGATTTTTTTCTCACGTGGCTATCATATTCTCCATCTTAGGTAAAATGAGATGATTAGGACTAGGTCACAGAAGACTATATGTGAATAAATGTACTGGTAACCTTCTTATCAATCTGCAAACCAAACCTTCTAAAAAGAAAAGGAAAAAAAAAAAGGATGGGCCTTGCTGATTTAGATTTGGACACAAGCATGGAAGCCCCAACAAGAACTTGAAAGATCAGCTGCTGATGAAATCAGGTTACTCAAGAATATGAGCACCATGAGGGAGACATAATACCAGAGCCACTGCCTTCTCCTTCATTGTTGAGGATGGCCACTTCAATAAACATTATATGGAATTCTGAAGCCTCAGCAAAACCTGTTCCCGGGGAGCATAATCACATGAGGGAATATAACTAAAGCCTACACAACAATGCTCCTGAATTCTGAAGCCATTTCTATGCCATTAAGCATAATCAAGTTCTTCCAAATATGTCACCAAACAATGAGTCATTGAATATGATCAATGGGTTTAAGCTTCATATTGAATTTAAGAGATCAATAATTGGAGAATGCCAGACCATGGACTAAAATCACATGCCAAACATCTCTTCACATCTTCTCACAGCAGACCACCTCATTTGCTCCCAAGAGAATGTGGTAAATTTCAGAGGTGTATGAGGACGGATGCACTCAGATGCGTACCTAACTTTTACTTGCAAGCAACAGAACCTACAGATCCTGGATCATAAGGAGTTCAATAAAATTTAGATAGATTAAAAATGGAAGAAATTCTGCAACTGAAGAAGATTCTAGTGCCAGGTATAAAAAGGTGTTACTTTTGCAACAATTCAAAATCAAGCCCAAAACTACCAGAAAGCTTGTAGAAAGGTAAAAGAATTCACCAAGATTTAGAACACTGCTTCTGAGACATCCATACAATCTTCAAAAAGATTTTGCTTTGATGGAACAACAATCCCAGATCAGCTAATGTTAATCTAAGATAACATAATTATACAGTTTAACAAAACAATCAGAGCAACACAGTACCAAAATGCAGATTAATCACCACATAAAACTTCCAAGTTCAAGCAAAGAGAAGATTTGTGAGAGAGAAAGAGAGAGAACTTTACAAGTGTTGGCTTGACTGCCCCAACTAAGACAGAATATGTTGAGATGTTAATGAAATTTATTGCCAATATCTTCTGTCTCTTCCCACGCAAGATCCAAAGTATAGGCATGCTTTTGCATGAACAACATAAAAAAGTGGCAAATTCATGTGTCACAGGAATAGACTTGAGGCGGAAAAAATAAAAAATAAAAAAAAGGGCATCTGAAAGTTCATAGTGGTCTAGCCAAGCATGTACAGTCAACCAAAGGAAAGAAGAACCAGCAGACGCTCTGCTGCAAGAATTAGGAAAAAAAAATTGTTACAATTTTACGGCCAACCCAACCACATCATAATATGCAGAAATTTTTTTTTTTTTTTTTTTTTTTTTGAGGGGGGAGAGAGAAGAGAAACACCGGTGGGGTAAATTTGCATAAGAAGCTGAATAACGAAACCAGCATGTTTTATAAGATGAGTGCAAGGGAAAATTTCTACCACAAATATCATGAATGCACAGCCAAAATAAATTAATCATAAAATCACAATAATTTATGTGATTGACCGATATGCCTATATCCAAGGACCGAGCCAAAAAAGGCCTGGCAGGAGTCATCCCACCCCCCCCCCCCCATTTTTTTAGGTAAAATCCTAAATTTTTGTCAATAATCTATTGCTTGGCCCCCTTCATCTTTTTTGTAATGTTATTCCTTTTTTATTTTTCTATCTCATATCCCTCTGTTTCTAATTTATTAGATGTGGCCCCCCTTATTTTTTTTGGTTTATAAAAGAAACAAGAATGTAAAGAAACAACGAAGCAAGAAATAACCCAATTATCAATGCCTTAGTTATGCATCTCAAAGTCAAAAGGGAGATGACATACTCATCCCTTTCTTTTGATTAATCACCACCTACACAAGGATAAAAGAGAGGGTAAAAAGAAAAAATGGACAAAGAAAGCACCCTCATTAATTATCCCTAAAGCATCCTCATCTCTTTTTCTCTGAACTTCACAGTAGCCTCTCTATCTCTCTCGCTCTAGACCCCCTTTAGTCCAGCCATTCATTCAATTCAGGCCTTTCTCACACTCTCTCTGCATAAATATTACATGCAATTTTAGGGCTTTTTAGGGTTTTTTGGTTAAAATGCTTAATATTTTTTTATTAATAATGAGAAAAAATGATAACATGTTAGTTAGTTTATAATTAATAAGAATTTATAGCTTTCTTCTTTTTTACTTAAATAAATATAGCTATTGAATCTACAATTATCATTTTAATATATGTTTAATATTTTTCATTACAACCTTTTTGTTGTATTTTTGTTTTGTTTTGGCAACAAGACAAAAACCTCTGGCTCCTTCACTGCTCACATCCATGACTCATCAACTATCATTCATTAATTCATACCAAACAACCATTATAAATAATCCTCCACATAATCTTTCCCGAAACCAGCCTCATAACTGAATTAGCGATCTATACCAACTCCACAATCATACCACATAAACAACACCCCGTGACAACACTCTAAACCTTGCAAGCGGTTACTAATGGTCGACCCTCATCCTCACATATGGTGTAAAATCCCTTTATAGACTACCCATATTTTTAGTAATATCTCTCGAGCTACACAAAGCTACCGTCCCCTTGTAGAACTCCAATGAGTCACAATCTAACTGTTACACAATTATCTATATTTATAGGAGTTAAAAAACTCACTTCACAAATTTCTTTCTAAAATTCTTATGGATAAGATACTTTCTCTCCTTGCTATTTTCATTTCTGTGATTTTCTTTCAACTAAAAGACACTTTCTAATCTTTTGTATTTGGATTGGACCAAAACATAACAATGAGTCACAGCAGTTTGTTCAACTAGTCCAACAGTTGTCAAGGACCTTTTTCCAGACCATTAAATTTTTACTTAAGCCTTATTACTATGCAAACATAATCCTATCTAATGTCTTAAGAACTATTGTCTTGGCTGATATCCAACTTCAATTATTAGCCATTTCCACATATTACGATGAGGAATTAGCCTATTTCCATGAAAGCATCATCCAAACACCTTTGAATCATTTCAAACAAGTGTAACAAAATTGATCCAATCAGTTTTTAAACAAACATCCAAGCACTCTAAGAAAAACAACTATTTCACATTCTCAAGCATATATAGATTTAAAAGTTCTACTTATGCAGATGGCAATCAACAAAACAAGTGAGAACTGATATAGCCAACCCAAATTGGGAAAAAAGGAGAGAAAGAATAAAATAAATAAATACAATACGATGACTGGATAAGAAACTTTTCCCACCAAAAAGTAAAAGGACAAAACTAAACAAAAAGCTCTAGTAATTGTGAAGCAACTATACCATCACACAGATTTACCTTTTTCCACTTCCCTTAAGCTACAGCTACAAGCAATTTAATTATCAGGTTGAAATGTGTTGTCAAAATCCAAGCAAACAGAAACCGATAAAAAAATTTTGAAAATTTTAAGGACTCCATTAATCAACCTTTTCCATGTCAAATAGTTATTCGTCATATATTTAGTTTCTAGAAATCCAACCTGCCATTCAAGTTACCTATCTCCCTACACTGAGCAGTATGGCAGGTGCTTCAGCTCGTAACATCTCAATAGGCTTATCTTAGGTCATTGATTTAGCACTTCTAATTAAAACTAACTGGTCCATGTGTTAAAACCAGAAGGAAAAGAAGATATTAAGTTTCCATTTAGCCAAAAAGAAAATTGCCCTTTAACCAGGCATTGCAATGGCAGCCCAACAGAAATGATAAAGAGATGTCCTCTAACAGATAAAATCGCTAGGCTAGTTGTGAGTACTTGACAGCCTTTGTGCATAGTCATGCTATGTGACATCTCACATCTGTTGAGGGCATGGGATGTGGGTGTGGCAGAACTTGAATCTCACATCAGCTAGCACTAAAGTGATCTTTGGCCTTATACACACACACACAAACAAAAAAAAAAACAACCCCATCCTAGTGAGTCACCTTTGAGGACAAAACTGTGGGGCCTTCCGGCCAAAGCACACAATACCATTGGGATGAGTAGTTACACTTGGTATCAGAGTCAAGTTAGTGAAAGAACTTTCATCCCTTTTTATGGTTCAGTAGGAGGCCCGTGGATCTATAACTACACAATTTTGGGTAATTCTCCCTATACAACCATTAAAGAAACTAGAGTCACTACTAGGAAACTAACTCGCTCCCTCTAAAAAAGCTATCGAGTCAAAGCAGACCATATCTGGCTAGAGTGATCAGTGGCCAATATATATGTGGCTACACCCCAACCTAGTGAGACACCTTTAGACAAAATCGTGAGGCTTCTGGTCAAAGCACATAATACCTCATGCATTGGGACAGGTAGTTACATGCTAGTGAGAACACAAGCCACCCTGCTATCACCAAAAAAAAAAAAAAAAAATGTACACTAATCAAATCAAATTCACAAACCATGTGAAAAGTTGCCAAGAAGGCTTACTCTCAAAGATACTTGACGCCAGGAGGAAAATGTCCACAGTATGGCATCCTCTTCTCAAATTGAATAGACAGACAATCAAGAAGATTCTCTCCATGACACATCAATTGGCTCAGACTCTGTTAGATTTTTAAATACTCCTTGATTACCGTATATCAACTCTGACAAATCAGCCTGACAAATTCAATTAATGAATACTAAATGAGAAAACCTCGTCAAGCATATATTGCTAAATACTGCAGGAGTCTTGTCATAGTGAAGAATGATAAAGTTTGTTGTGTCGTCTCAAAATGTTCAATCATGAACAAGGAAAGAAAAGTTTTTCATCAACGTCATCCAGTGCAAAAAGAGTTCACTGGGGTTTCCCATCATTTTGGCAGTAAGAATTCCTTACAGGCTTACCAGTTTAAGTTTCAACTCTGCCATTGCATGCTGCCTTTGAGATGCAAAAAATGTCAATGACTGGGACAAAGAAAGAAAAAGAATCAAATAGAACACATGGCAATAATCAGAAGAGTTTGAACAGGAGACTCCAAGCAGATGGAAATTATTTTAATAAGAATGGTACAAATACTGTAGAATAAAGTAAAGAAAACTGCACAGGGTAAAACAAAGATACTCTACTTACTCCAAATCTTTGCATTTCAAGGGATCGCTGCAGTGCTTTTCTTTTTGAAAGAAGATTCATATGTGCAGACTTTAGAGGGCGCATGTAGTTCTTCCCACGGTATAAAATGATAGCATGACCTTCTTTTAACCTCTCAATTGAGACTAATATTCCTCTGCTTTCCGTTTCAAGTAGTTGTGCGGTATCCAGAACTTGTGAATAGAGTCTCTGCATTGTAATCACCTTAACTACTTCTCTGTGCTTCCAATGCTGATGCAAGCCCTCTATCACACCATCAAAGATCCCACACCGCCCTAAATCCAGCATAAAAGCTGATATAGTTAGTTGGTAAACATCAAAAGAACAAATTATGCGTTAGACCACGACTAAGAAGACAACATATGAAAGGTTGAAGCATCAACAATATGGCGCTCGAACAAAACAATGCTCCAAGTTTGACTCAGTAGAGGACCCTATAGTTGTAGGGAGCAAATGGTGTCAGCATATTTTACTGCACCGTTCTTATGACAGATATCAGAAAAGGAAGTCCAGAAATTTGGGATGTCATGCAATATGAGGTGCCAAAAAGTATAACAATAATATTCCTGTGCGAAAATAAACACACGCACACACACAGAGCAAAGAGAATGTTACACTGACTATTGACACACAGAGCAAAGAGAATGTTACACTGACTATTGACCTTTGATTTTACCCCATTCTTAGTTTCTGTAGAATCTAAATTACCAACCAGGTCGAGTCTCCAAAAGCTAATGGCTCTCCCACATTTAAATACTTTTCCTGGCTTCTATGTAACTTACCATGTAAGAAATTTTCCTGATTGAGCTCTTTGTTTCCATTTTAGATTTTACCTCCAACTTATTATAAATAAGAATCATTCATATTTGTAACCAATTCAAATCTTTAGATGATATTACTTCCCCAGATGTTCTTAGCCTCTTTCCCATAACATCATGCGGACCCTTTTGGCCTTAGCTTATCACTTGAGACTGATCAAACACCAAAGCTGTTTTTCCCACTAAATAAATGCCATTTTACAATTGTTTCAAACCAGAATAAATGTCATTGTTCTTTTCAAACTTCCCCGGTGAGTAATCCCATACCAATTGGTCCGAGGGACCAACAACAAAAACTTGCATCTTAGCATTTCTGAATTGCACTAGGCTCTCTCTCAATTTTGATTTCCTTTGCACTTCTATACTAGTTTATTCGTTAGAGATTGTTAAGAATAAGAGTAAAGGTGTGAAATTAATGCACTAGTATAAGCTAATTGATTTTACACTAGGTAAAACAACCATAGAAGCTTCGAATCTAATTAATATCAACTAGATAATAAAAAAGTTTTAAAAAAGGGGAAAAAGTTAAAAACAGATAGGATAGGTCTGGTACAACTGATGTGATAAGTCTTGGAAAGAAATTTGTATGACTTCCTGAAATATCATGATGGAAAGTTATCTAAATAACATGTGTGTCAATTCAAAGTCTTTATTTGTTAAAACGTCCTTTTTCCTAGCATTACTGATGTATGAATGATCAGAAGCATGACTGTTGCTTTCCAATTGGCTGTTTTTGCATTAATTGCTATTTCATCTATCTTACTGATTAGCGTACCTGTTGTATTTTCGTCTCGAAACATAGTAGGATAAAAACAATGTTATTCTCTACTTCATGTTTTCTGTAAATGATGTAGGGTAAACTAATGAAACTAAATGGCAATTAATTATAACTTGACAAAATGGAGAAGCGCCTAATCAATTAAAGATACTAAAATAAGCATAACCAAAATTTAGTTAATTTTGATACCCTAATATAAATGAAGGATCAATAATGATTAAGATTTAAAATTAAGAAGACCACTTCCTACATATGGGGTCTATTATCAAAAACAATGAGGAGATCAAACTTATATGGCACATAAGATGAGTCACCAACAGTAATTTAGGTGAAGTGCTTTAAAATTATTACGAGGAAAAGCAGTGACTAGAATCAGATAAACAACATAGTTTGATAAAATTGTCATTAGGAATAGCTATGCATCATCGTATAGAATGTCAAATGATCCTGTCAGCGTAAAAGAATAAAAGGGATGAGAAGTCTCACAGACAAGATTCAATGCATACAAGAAAAAGCTAGAGCCACTTCCAAAAAGATAAAACTAGATTATTTAGCTTAGTTTGAAAAAATCTAATGCTCTAACGCAAACAAGCTATGAAGCAATCAATATATCACTTGATTGATGTGCTAGCATGTTCCCAAACATTTGAGACACAGTCACAATCAACACATCTTAAGTCAAGCAAGCATCCATGCATACCAAAATAAAAGAAAATTCTGATCTCAGAATTGAATCAAAGCTTAGGGAAGATTTTAGTAATTTTATCGGCTAAGCTTGGAATTGTGATAAGAAATTGCTATTAGTTGTTATGTAATTTTCTGCATATATAATTCTAATTATACGTGAATATCTTACTTCTTTATGTATTTGCCTACATTTTAATAAGCACATCAAGCACTCTATTGTGCCTTTTTCTTTTCTTCCTTTTTTTGTGTGTCCTTGCATAGATTAAAAGGTATCTCATTCAAGAGTTTGTTATAACAATGCTCAAACTCAGAGTGTATAAATCACTAGCTAATTTTGCAATACCTATAAGCAAAACTTGTTAACAAGATTACATTAAATAGATATCTTTTTTTCGGGGAAATTTGTTGTGCTGTCATGCATGTGCCCCATGTCACTGTTCATGCTGCCTAGCCCAGAAATCAGCAGCAGCTTAATTGAATCATGGAAGAGGAACCCAAAAGGGCATGGCCAACTAATATGATAAGACTTTAGACATAGCAGAGTATAAAGGGGAATTTTGTGATCAATCCGAACTAGCAGGGAATTCCATACCCCACTTCTATTGAATGTCTGGATTGGCTCATAGCCATAGTTGTCTAGCAATTAAGAGCAATAATGGAATTGTGTGAAATCAAGGTACTCCTGAAGCAAGATTACCGAGCACTAAGCAACTATCCATCTTCATTCCTATCTTCCTGAAACATTCTCTCTCCTCTTCTGTTATTATTTCTTGGTCTGCTTCTGTCATGGAAGGTCTCCATGCACTATTTAATTTGCATAACCCCTTTGCTGACATTGCCATCTTCATTTTAAGCTGCATATCCAAAACAGTTGTCCACAATTAGCATGTAATGAGTCTGACAATAAAGCTTTTTTTGTTTTTAAATATGGAAGAATTACAACTTTGCACTTACAATGAAAAGTTTCCTCTCTTGTTTTCTAATTTCTTTCTCCAATTTTTCCTTTTCAGCTTGCTGCTGAAGCACAAGCTCCTTGCTTTCCTTATGCAGATACAAACATTCTGTTTGAATATTCTGAAATTCTGATAAAGTTCCAACTCTGCTGATGCTTGCCACTTGTGTATTAACCAAAATTGATTTAAGTGCTTCCATGCGAGCACCTTCTTCATGAATATGACACCTTTTAAGCTCACTTTCTCTGTTCTCTATCACCTTTGCAATCCCACAAGGCAAAAAGTCCTTGCCTCTATAAAATATGATGAAATATTTGTTGCAGAGTATTAGAACTCCACCAGTTAGACCCTGCACAAACAAAAATTTCACATGACTGGATAACCACATGTTTAAAGACAGGATGAATTATGCTATGCTCATTATTCCATTGGCATGGCACTTTTCAATTTATTGACAAGGATAGAAATTTATAGTGTAAATTGAATTGTTTGGACCACATGGTATGTCAAAGAATAAAATTTTGTAGACTAGATTGAATTTCTTTATAAGAGGATGGGTCCCAGTGTAATGTTAAAGTTTCCCTGTTGTGACATCCAAATCCAATCGACAGCCTCTTTATTTGTGGGGGCAGGACTGCAAATAACTGACAGACCCAACACCATGCAGTGGCAGGAGCCTTTAGTATTCTGACACAGGATGTGACCATCTTTGAAATCTTTAGCCATGATTATCTATAACATTGTGAACCAATTGCAAGTTTGATTAAGATGCACTAAGTTTTGGTGATCTGATTCATAAATTGGATGTTCATAAACAGAGATGTGATAAACAAGTAAATAGATAAAGATAACGGAGCATGAACTTGCCTTGAGCTCAGATGCCATTTTCTTATGGTCTGTATTCACACATCCCCACTTGACAGCAATCTTGGCGATAATACTTTTCTCCCACAATTTTAAAACAGCAACAGCCAAGCCTTGGAGTTTTTGGTTTCTCCCTTAAAAAACCAAGAGAGAAAAAAATAAACATAAGAAACATAAAAAAAAAAAAAAAAAAAAAAAAAGAACTAAAAAGGACATACTACATATACTCTCAGCTATAATAAGTTTTCAATATCGGAATTTAAAGTTTATGAGATAATATGCACCAATTTCATCAAGATCATATAACTTTTTATTTCGGTAACAGGCACAACATCAGAATATCAAGTGTAAAAAGTGTAAAAACTCTCTTCTATCTTATATGTTAGGACGTAGAAGTAACTTCAGCCTCTGTATGCAGCATGCTTACACATGCATATGTGGCTCATACATCATTTATTATGCAAGAATGTACTCGGTGTAACTAATGCAGAAATATTTTAGAGGGAAAAAAAGATCAAAAATATATCTTCTGCTTGACTTCTTACGAGTAATCATCTGGGTAATTTATCTTCTTTAGAGATGAATATAAAGAGTGCTAATTTTCAACCCATATCAATTAAATAAATGTACTGATGTCAGAGATCTGAAACACAAGATTTTGTGAGCCTATGAATTGTAGATACCAAGAACAAAGTGTGTGGGTAAAGGGCGAGCAATCTTTCTCAAGTATGTCAGTTCATCATCTGCAAGCTTTGGCCGAACATCAGGAGGGCACAATCTAAATGGAGGTTTGAATCCAGGGACTACTTCTGGAAGCATATCTGCATCCACAGGCAAAGGCTTGGGCATCCACCAGTCGATGTAGCGAGGTCCCAGGTCATCTAATAACCTATCAGCTTCTCTCTCATACAGTGATCCTCTAACTGATTGGTGACCTTCACTGGTGCCATTCAACATCATTCCCTCAACTCCTTCCTCATTAGCTATCCTATTAATGAGGGCTGTGTCACTAGTATCTTTAAAGGTTACTCGAGGTATAAAAAAGCTGTCTCCAAGCTTCTGCTCTTCTATTTTTGAGCAAGAGGTTGCTTCAACTGCAAATTCTGATTGCATCCTCTGAAACGGCACCGTCTTAAAGCTATATTTGGTTCTTCTATACACAACAAGAGCATCCTTTTTACTCCAAACTACCAAACCTCCTGTCTTAACCTGGTTGGCACAAAATAAATGAAATAAAATAAAAAATAATCAAATGAGCAACCATCACAATAGAAAGATACAAGATAAAACCTTACAGCTATTTATGGCATAATACAGACAAGTAGGACACTAATTACTAAAAGAAGAAAAATATAAGTAGCCAAGCCAAACACACTACACAGAGTTGAACATTTCAAATCTGTGACTCTCCAGGAATAACTAAAGCCTCAAATATGGCCACTGAATTTCATGTTTGATTTCAAACAGCCTTTTAACTTTTGTTGCAGTTAATTACCTCCAAAAATTCCAAACTCAAATTCAATGTCAGCAAACAGTTCAGTGATCTCTGCAAGCATCCCTTTGGGGTTTGATTTCTCTTTCCTCCAGAAATGATTTTTCACCAAGTTGACCCCAAAACTTAATTTTTCATAAGGATTCTTTATATGGCCCTCAAAATTGCTAACAAGTCTTCATTCATGGAATTTTTGGGTGGGTAAAAATCATAGAATCCCAATTAATGAAGGTATGTTGGTAAAGTTGGGGACCGTATACAAAATTCTTACAAAACTTTAGTTCAAGGGTCAAATTTAGTAAAAAGTCATCACTGTTGGAAAGAGAAACCAAAACCCAAAGGGATACTCCCCCCCCCCAAAAAAAAAAAAAGAAAAAAAAAACTATCACAGTCAAATCATAGGGACATTGAATTTTATTTTGAAAGTTTTGGGGTTAATTCACAACAATAAAAAGTTTATGAGATAATTTGAAAGTAAGCATAAAGCTTTGGGGTATTCATCCTTTTGGCCAGCATCCAAAAAGCAAACCCAGCAAGGCATCAAAAACTAACACTACATTAAATTCTTTCATTAAGATGCTTTTTCTCTACAGTATTCAATTCAAGAGCAACAGAGTTTCCCTAAGACAATCAATTGGTGTTAGATCAACAAATAGGGAGAAGACATTCAAGTTTCCACGTGGCAATACTTTTGTCGATTAGTTTTCATAAAATGATATCAATAAAGAAGATTGAGGATACCAAAGGCCACACAGACAACTAGTATACAAATATTAACAAGCTAAGCATGTATAGATTGATTACAGAGCCAAATCTAAGCGGTCAAACTCAGATAGTCCAGATACAATTGACTCCACTATAGATCCAATGTAAAGTGAAATTATGCAATTTTTACGCCAACATGTATGATAGCTGGGTTCTGTATTGTCCTGGAGAAATACACCCTTGCCCAGGTAATATGTTATATCATTACCACAATTATGCATGCGGATGGCCTGCAAATCCTAACTCTCTACCTAGCAAAACTACACAGGGCAAGACAACTAAAACCATGTGCATGGCTACTTATTCCAGCACCAGAAGCACATTGCTTTCTCTTTCTATCAGCAACATTACCATTTTTTTTTTTTTTTTTTGATAGAAAGAGAATTGCATTGGATAGAAAGTAGAATATATAAAAAAGGCCTGGGGTTCAAAAAACCTCTAAGCCAAAACAAGAAGAGTTGAAGGAAAAAAACCACAGGACTTCTTTCCGATCCCTCTTCAAATCCCCAGCTGTGATCTCTAAACACTCTTAAAGCATGAGCCAAATGAGATTCATAAAAAGCAGTATTGTCCCAAAGGAGAGAGGGACCAATACTTCAATTTTTAAAGACTCTAGCATTGTGTTCCTCCATGTACCAAGAAATAGCTATATGAGCACATTTCCTAAGAAAAGAGGCATCTTTCTATGGTATGGAAACAGATTCTATTGCAAGGGCATAACACAAACCTATTAACTATACCTGTCAGAAATATTATGGATTGGACAATATTATCTCACTTGAATAGCAACAAGTAGCACTTTCATAGTTGGTAATGAATTTTTTAATGAACTTAACCATTTTCTACCTTCCCATCCACTCCTTCATTTACCAAAAAGATTAGGGCTGCTGCCAATCTCTTTAGTCAAGCTCTTGAATTGAGCACATGGAGGCAGATTATCTTTTTTGCTCCAGATCTTGTTGTGAACTGTATATTGAAGGTTCAACAATTAGTTGCCTATCATTTACCAAGGGACTAATACATTGGTAATTCATTTCTTTTTAGCCCAAGTTTCCGTACCACTTTTGAAATATTATAAAGCACAGTTTCCTCCGAGATTAATTCTGATGTTATATGATATCAGGTAATTATTTATGTTATTGTGAATCACATAGGATATTTATTTCTCTTTTAAGGGTACCCTCTACCCCAGGTTCTTTGTATGTACGAATCATAACCACAATTATTACTTACCGTGAACTAGCAGTCAACAAACTCAAGCCTAGTTGCAACCATTCAATTATTAAAAGGATTCTCCCTTGTCGATACAACTAAAACAACATTTCACAACTGAAACCTAAATAGCAAACTACAAGAGTTACCAAACTAAGATATTGCAACTTAGAATGTATTGACAAATTGAAATCATTAAAAACCAAACCTGAACAATTTCTCGAGCCCGGTCCATATTCCGAGACAAAGGTAAACCAAACTTTAGCATGGCAAGCTCGTTATTTCTCCATATTAACTCGATCTCCTCAACTACAGCTTTAGTTACCCCAGCTTTGTTCACTTTTACCCATTTCCTCATCTTTTTAGCTTCAGCTCTCAATCTCTTTAGCAGCATTTCAGGAAGATTCAACTCTGCAGCTGTCACAACTTTTTTTTTCTTTGGCCTCCCGAAAGCAATCCTTTCGGCTTTCGACCATGGCATTGGCTCCGAAGATATCTTTTTCCCATTTTCCTCAACCTCATTCCACAAAAGCTTAAACTCTGATTCTGATTTCTGGGAATTTTTCTGGCTGTCTTCTAATTTATGATTTTCTTTATGTCTTGTAATGCCCTTGATTAATTCTGCGGCTGTCACAACCTTTTCTTTCTTTGTCCTCCCAAAAACAATCGTATCTGCTCCGGACCATGGCATTGGCTGCCGAAATCTCTCATTCTCATCTTCTTCAGCAGCATCCACCAAAACCCTAAACCCTGATCCTTGGGGATTTTTCTGGGCGTCCTCTGAGGTTTGAATCTTTCTAATGCCGTTTTGCTTCTTGGGCCTCCTGAATGCAATCCTATCCGCTCTAGACCACGGCATTGGCTCCCGAAATCCCTCAGCATCATCTCTGAAAACCCTAAACCGAAAATTATGGGAAATTTTCTGGGTGTCCTCCAAATTTTTATTTTCTTGAAGTTGTGTAATGCTCTTGATTATATTACTCATTGCTTTCTTCCCTCGTCCTCCGCTAGCCTTATCAGTCAGAGCCCTATCAGAATCCCTAATTTTCTCACTGATGTCTCTCTTTTTCTTTGCATGGACTCTTGCTTTAGAGAGGTCTAGCATTTCACTGGGTTCAAGAAGAAGAGGACCGTTCATCCAAGGAGCCGTTGGAGCTTTAATGGCACAATCGAGAACTGGGTTTTTGAGTTTCAGGCTTCTTTTGTCATTTTCAACTGTGTTTTTCAGGTTTTCTTCATTGTTGCTGGTGATAGTTGTGTTGCTCGAGGAAGCTTTTAAATGGAATTTGAGTTGAAGTGGGTTTAGATTTTCTAGAAATGTAAATTTGGAGAGAGTGGTGGATGAAGAGAGAGAATATAAGGGACATGGAGGAGAGAGAAAGGCAGCCGTCGCCATGGACGAGGAGAGAGAGAGAGAGATGAGCCGTTAACAATGTGATAACAGCTCGGCAAATTTTCCAATTTGTATAGAGAGAGAGAGAGAGAGATGCTCTACACGGAGACGACGGATGGGCAAAATATCCCGGGCCTTGGGTTATTTACGTAAATATCATATTTTTTAAATAAAATTATTTAGGTATCATAGTTTTTTTTTATTCCTAAAATATTGTTTTTGAGAGTACAAAATAAGTATTTTTAATACATTTCTCTTTGAAAAATAGTTTCGCACTCTCGGTATCAATTTGGTTCTATTTGGTTCTATTTGTCTAGTACTCTAGAGTAGTGAAGTAACCGGGCCGGTTTAGGCCCGAAACCGGCCCCGCTGGCCCGGGTAAAGTCCCGAAATCGGAATCGGCCCATGCTACAGTAAACCGGCCCGGCCCGGAACCGTTTCCTATAGCGGGCCGAGCCGGTTCCAAAAAAATTTGAACCGGGAACCGGCCCGGAACTGGAACCGGCACGGAACCGGCCCAGCCGGTTCCGGTTCAAATTTTCCCCATTTTTTTTGAATTTTGAAATTTTTCCAATTTTACCCCTCCCAACAGCTATAAAATGACTACTTTTGAGCTTATTTTGGTCCATAGGGTCAAAAAATTTTCCTATAAATACCTTATACCTCATTTCCAAAATCTACACAACAAAATCTCTCTCTCTCTCACATCTACATTCTCTCAATATTACTACATTCTCTCATTATTATTTCCTTTGTATTACCATTTTTTATATCATTTCCATCATTTTCTACATTATTACCTACACCATTTCCATCAATTTTTACACCATTTCATCACCTTATACACCATTTTCATTTTCTCCATTATCTACATTTTCACAATTATTTACATTTCCACCAATTTCTACACCATTTCTATTCTCTTATACCACATTACCTACACCATTTTTTATACCATTTCTATCAAATTTTACATCATTTCCATCAAAATTTACACAATTTCATCACCTTATACCCCATTATATACATTAATCAAGATTTGAGAAAATTTCAAGGTTGTGAGTTCATTCAAGAATTTGCGAAAAACAACTGTGATATTCGTCAAATCGGTACATTTAAATTTTTTGCATATTTATTTTTTTGCATTTGTATTACATTTGCATTACATTTGCATTATCTTTTTAAAATATTTAATTTTAAATTTTCTTTAAAAAATTTTATCGTATATATTATTTTAAAAATTTTAATCTTAATTTTTTTTATAAAATGGCCGGAACACACACTTCACAATCTTCTCAACAATCTCCTCTTCCTCCATTTTTTGAAATTCCCAATCATATAGATATTGAAACTTTTTTGGAAGAAACTGAATATAGTAATACTGAATCTAACACAACACAAACTAAAAAAAAATGATTTTAATATATGAACATTTTTTGAAAGAAAAAATGATGAACAAAAAGCAATTTGTAAAATTTGTCATCAAAAATATAAATTTTTAAAAGATTGGGAGGTAGGCACACTTAAGAGACACTTAATTAATAATCATCCAGATAAATTACCACAAACAAAACAAACACAAATTTCTACAGGGGAGGTAATATAACTGATACATTTAAATATAATTCGAATAAAGAAAAACTTGGACAAATAGAATGGCTAGCAAGAAAAGAATTACCACTTAGTATAGTTGCATGTCCTGTATTTGAAGAATATGTACAAAAATATTTACAACCCGATTATAAAAAAAGTAGTAAAAAATTCGGTAGGAGGAGATCATTAGATAGATATCAGGAATTAAAAAATGGTATACTTACAGAATTTATGACTAGTCAATATAAATTTTTATTAATTTCGGATAGTTGGAAAAGTGAGCATAAAAAAGAATATTATATTGTAATAACATGTCATTGGATAAATAATTCATGGTTTTTACAAAAAAGAATTTTAGCTTTTCAACGTTTGGAATTTTCACATTCCGGTGCACATATAGCTAGAATAATTTCAAATGTTGTTTATGATTATGGAATAAGTGATAGAATTTTTTCTATTTCCTTTGATAATATTTCGGCTAATACTACTGCGGTTAATAGTTTAAAAAATTCTTTAAAAACAATTTTAAATGGAACTTTTTTTCATATTAGATGTGCATGTCATATAATTAATTTATGTGTTAAGGATGGTTTAGCAATGGGAGGATTATTTTTACAACCTATTCGCGATTTAATTCATCAAATAAGAAATTTTGCTGTAAAAACTCAAGAAATGAGACAATTATGTATTTTACATAACAAAAAATATAAAAAATTTAAAATGGAATGTGACACTAGGTGGAATTCAACATATAACATATTACAAGGTGTTCTTCCTTTTCAAAATATTTTAATTGAATTTGCAAATTCAAATTACGAATATGTTTTTATTGATAATACCGCTTTTAAATTTGCGTCTACACTTACAAAATTATTGGAAATTTTTTATTTATGTACAAATTTATTTTCTGGATATTATTATCCAACTACTCATTTAATGCTACCAAATTTTTGTAAAATTATTTATGTATTTAATGAATTTGAAAATGAAGAAAGATTTGGTGAAATTGTTTTTTCAATGAAAACAAAATTTTTAAAATATTATGAAAAAATTTCAATTTTATATTTAGTTGCAAATGCATTAAATCCACGTGTTAAGGTTGAAGGTACTGAAATGTTAATAGATTGTTTTGCACAAACTTTTCCATCAGAAATGTCTATTAACCCATATTTTTTAAAACAACAAATATCTCATACTTTACAATCAATATTTGAATTATATGAAAAGGAAAATAATAATTTAAATACTAATAATATAGTTAGTAGTAGTAGTAATAGTATTCAATCATCTTCATTTTCATTTAATCCCTTACACATGTTAGGAAAAAAACAAAAAATTTCTTTATCATCATTTAATGAATTATTTTTATATAAACAAACACCTAAATTAGAAAGTTTTGATTATGTAGATTTATATGATATATTAGGTTGGTGGAAAAATAATGCATCGTATTATCCAATTTTGGTCCAAGTGGCTAAAAATGTACTAACCCCTCCGGTATCTACAGTACCATCCGAAAGTGCTTTTAGTGTAGGTGGTCGAGTGTTAACCGAAAAACGTACAAATTTAGCGGACGATACTTTAGAAACTTTAATATACATTAAAGATTGGAAGGATGCAGAAAAAAGAATGCAAAGAATTATCAAAGTCTCGGAAGATGATGAACAAGAAGTTGAAGAACAAGAAGAAGAAGAATAATAATAATAATATTAATATTTTTCTTTTATTTAAAAGTCATTTTAAATAGAAAAAAAAAATCAAAGTGATGTAATTATCAAAATAATGTAAAAAAAAAAATAGTAGATTTAAAAATCCAAGTGATGAGTTTGGTAGTGGACGTACACCGAATTCGGTGGAACCACTCTAAAAATCTTGTGTCTCTAATTTTTAATTACAAGTGAATTATCAAAAGTTAATTAAAAAAAAACAAAATTAAAAAAAATGGAGTTATAAAATTAAAATGGAATTAAAAAATAGAGTTACAAAAAAAATTTAGAAAAACGCAATAGAAGAAAAAAAAAAAACGAACCGGGCCAGGCCCGGAACCGGCCCGCCCTGGAACCGCCGGTTCCGGTTCAGCGGGCCGGGCCGGTTCCACAAGAAAAAAATTGGGAACCGACCCGGCAAGGCCCGGACTGGCCTAGGAACCGCTGTCGGCCCGGCACGCGGTTCCTCGAACCGACCTTGAACCGGCCCGGTTACTTCATACTCTAGAGTATGAATGATGGAATTCACAGTATCGATTTAGTAATATTTCGATATAGTTTACTTGTATTCGGTATGAAGTAAAGTGATAATGTTTTGAGTATTATAATGGACATATTTAGTATTTCGTTTGTTATGCAAAATTGATAGAAACTGCGGATACTAAAGTAGTATATTATATTTGTCTTGGTCATGAGTAGTGTAGGGGTAACGCACATAGATCATGTGTGCTATGGCATGGGACATGGTGTCCATGTCATGCATGTGCACTATGCCGGCATGCCCGGCATTGTTTAGCATTGTTTACAGGCAATGCACGTCTATTGTATAGGTCTCACTCGTGATTTGCATAGATTATACATGTTTTGACATGGCACCGCACACAGTGCACAAGTCATACACGCCCACTGTATAGGCACCAATTGTGATTCACACAGGTCTGTGGCATAGCACTCCATGCGTAGTGCATAGGCTATGCTTGCGCACTATAAGGGCACCACGGGTAGGGAGCGGGGTATTTTCGTATTTTAAGAGTATGAAACTATTTTTTTAAAAAAATATATATATTAAAAATACTTATTTCACATTCTCAAAATACGAAATCAATATTTTAAGAATAAAAAGATTACGATATCTAAATAATTTTATTTAAAAATTATAATATTTACGTAAATAACCGAGGCCTTGACCTGCAATTGACTCTTCTTATTTTCCCTTTTCCCATGTTTTATTTTCATTTCACCTTATTTTCAAAGTCATGTTCTCGGGAAATTACTTAAATATTTTACAATTGTAATATTTACGATATAAATAAAAATAATAAAAAAATACCAAAAACTATTTTTATAAAAAGATATATTTTTTTTATAAATAACAGAAAAAAAGCTCTGTAAAATAACACTTATGAGTCATATGATATAAGAAAATACTAATCTATGCAAGTATTCTAAATTCTAAATAGTGGGTCCAATCCAAACAACCATGAAGCGGATAAAAGGGACATTGGCTTCAAATGTCATGGGGATGCTGTGCTGCAATCGGATAGAGTAACAGCGCCATTTGAGGCGGTGGAAAGAGCCACAGCATTTTGTAGCATTTGAAAATTTTTAACATTTTTCAATTAAACTAATAAATTTTGAATAAATATATAAACTTTTATAAACAAAAATCAAATTTTATGTCTACAAGTTTAAACTATTATTTTTAACATTGAAAAATCCAGTCTTTAACATCAATTTTATCAAGCCATAAGTATCCCCCTCCCCCCCCACCAAAAAAAAAAAACACACTTTGGGAGTGGTCAGTACAAATAATGACCTTTTTTTCCTGTTGAATGAAAGCAAAAATTAGATCAGGCGACCACTAACAGCTAAAACTCCGGTTTCCATGCCCACAGGCATGCCCAAGGGTGTTAAGATTGCTTCTCATCGCATCTAACATAGGACATATGTTTGTGTACACAATGCAGCACTTAGTCCGCCACAACAGTCCATTAGAATACATTGTCCAATAATTATTAAAACTACTGGTTTACACATTTCGGGGTGGGAATAGAAGCAAGAAAATCTGTCACTCCGGTCTACCAACTCATGACCACTTGAAAGACACGAAAGAAACATAATTTACATGCCAATGCATTGATCAAACCCAAACAAAACACAACACACAAATAGATCACTGGAAAACCAAAACACCGTCCTGAATTCCTTGTCAAGAGCATCATTCCACTTTTTTTGGTTCATCTTCCATGGGGTCATGAAGAGTTCCAAACATCCAATCCATCCATATTGTGTAATGGCCATAATTATGGCGATATGTTGTGTGGTGAATAGTGTGGTAGCCAGCACCCATTATAGGCCATATCTTGCTGTGAACGCAATCGTGGATATTTGCTGTCCATATCGCCTCGAGGAATAAAAGTGCTATGTGTGTCGTAAAATGTGTTGGAATCAGGAAGAGAGCTATGACATGTGGTACTGCTTGTAATATCCCATCAAGCGGGTGGAATGCCAAACCTGAGAAACGGGATATCAAAAAATATAAACTCTTTTGCTAATAACAGCGGATGGAAGAGTTACCAGGGCTTATAATCTCTTACAGGAGAAAACAATGATCAGAGCAATTAAAATAAATCCTATTCATGTATTCGGAATTTGCCTTTTAAACAAGAAAGAAAACTCTTGTAGAAATACAATTACAATTTAGAAAAGACCAAGGGGTATCTAATAACTGGCTTAATACAAAAGGCTGCTATAATGCCAAATTCTTTTTATGAAGCCAATTTACTGACACTGAAAGTTGCTCAATTTGCAGAAGTTATTGAGGGGGGAAAATGGAATGATGCCGATTCCATTGGAGGTTGTTCATCGATTCTATTGGAAGTTTGGTTGACATAGTGCAATTTGATGTCATCCCTCTTAAAGTTTGTCATATATTATTCAGTCTTCTACGGTTACTTGATCAAAGAGTGAAGTATGAAGCCAACAAAAATACTAACTCCTTTGTGTTGGGTCCAATAGAAATCAAATTTTTTCAGCAAAGGATCTTTTAGTGTCAAAGTTGAAGATGGCAACGTGGTCTTTGCTTATACAACACATTGATTCTTCTGCCAATGGCATTCTTGGCTCGACTCCAAACTTGGACTTAGCTTGGACCAAAAATTGTGATCTTTGGCAGCCCAGGGTAAAGGGCAATGGTTCCATTATGAAGACAGAGGCTTTCTAGGCCAACAAGAAGTGTTTTGGGTAGTATTTTGAGTCTTTTAGTAAATCTGGTAGTCCTTTAAAGCCACGAATAAGTTGATGGAATTTTTTAATATTTTAGATGTTTTTATTTTCTTAAGTTCTCTTGTTTTATTAAAACAACAATAACAATAAACTGAGTTTTAATACCAATATTTGGATCGGCCATTTGAGAAACAAATTTGAAAAAAATAGAGAAAAGAAAATTGAAATAAAAAAAATATATATAAAAATATAAATATAAATAAATAAATAAATCAATAGATAAAAATATCTAAAATATATTGGCTAATTTGTGCGGATTCTTCTACGCCATCCATTCCTATCCAAAACCATTTTCTTTTCTAAATCCTTAACTTCCATGTCTTTATGGATAATTTGCATCCAATTTTTCAATTGTCTACCTCTACGTTTTTACTAAATCTCATATATTTAAATTATCGGTTCTTCTAACTGATATATTTTTGGGTTTTTTTTGCACATGCTCGAACCGCCTCAAACGACACTCTCGCATCTTATCCACAATTGAACTAACTTTCAACTTGTTACGAATCTCTTCATTTCTAATTCTATCTCTTCTAATTTTTCCACACATCCACTTAAATATCTTCATTTCTGTTACAACCATCTTTTGTTTTTATTGTTGTTTAATAGCCCAACACTCAGTACCATACAACAGTGTAGGTCTAAACGCGATTCTATAGAACTTTCCCTTCAAATGCAATGGTTTCGTGCGATCACAAAGAACTCCGAATGCCCTTCTTAATTTCATCCAATCTGCTTGAATTTTATAATTCACATCTCCATCTATACTGCTATCATTTTGAATGATGGAACTTAAATATTTAAATCGTTCATTTTTTTGTACATATTGCCCATCTAATCTAATCATTTCTTTATCATTCCTATAATTGTTGCTAAATCTATATATCATATATTCGGTTTTCGATCTACTCAATCTAAATCCTTTGGATTCCGGTGCGAGTCTCCATAACTCTAGTTTAGCACTAATATTCTCCCTAATTTCATCAACTAACATTATATCATTTGCAAAAACATATATTATGGTATTTCATTTTAAATATTTTTTGTGATTTCATCTATCACTATTGTAAAGAGGAGGGGACTTAATGTCAAACCTTGATGGAGTCCACTGTTAATGGAGAAACTATCGCTCAAACTCTCGCAAGTTCTTACGCCGATTACAACTCCCTCATACATATCTCTAATGAAATTAATATATTTCAAGGATATCATTTTTTTCATCAACGTCCACCATAATAAATCTCTAGGAACCCTATCGTATACTTTTTCTAGATCAATGACTACCATATATAGGTCTCTCTTCTGTACTCTATATGTCTCCGTCAAATGTCTCAACAAATGAATTACTTCCATAGTAGATCTTTTTGACATCAATCCATATGGATTTTGAGATATATTTATTTTCAATCTCAATTTATACTCTATTACTCTCTCCCATAGTTTCATGGTATGGTTCATAAGTTTAATTCCTCTATAATTTGAGCAATCATGTATATTTCTTTTATTCTTATATACCGGTACAATTACACTCTTCTTCCATATTTGGGACATTCTGTTAGTTTGTCAAATTTTATTGAAAATATCCGTTAGCATTTTTACACCAAATTCATCCAAATATTTCCACACTTCTATAAGAATACCATCAGATCCTATGGCTTATTATTCTTTATTTTCTTTAAAGGCTCCTTCACTTCATGGGAGCGAATTTTACGTTTAAAATCTCTATTAATCTCTTCTATAGATATCTCGATATTTTCTATATCTATTATATTCTTAACATTTAAGAGATCGTCGAAATAATCACGCCAACGCTTTCTTATGTCATCATTCTTTATAAGTATATTATTAGTTTCACTCTTAATACACCTAACACCATTTAGATATTTACCATTTTTTTCCCTTAGTTTGGCAATTCTGTAGATCTCTCTCTCCGTCTTTGGTCTTCAATCTCTTGTATAGTTCATTATACACCTTGCTTTTTTACTCTTGGATAATCTTTTTCACCTCTTTTTTTGCATTTTTGTTTTATTAAGAACTTTCCATTTTCCTTTACATTCTGATTAGCATTAAGTTATAGGTATCAAAGTTCCAGCCCCTTGGTTATCCTTTTTGTGGGAGCTTGAGTAAATTTTTAGAGCATGGTATTGTTCTCGTACTGGTACTGTGCACAGATTTTGAGAAACTTCCTTCTTTTGTATTTATTCAGTTGTTTAGTGTTTTAAAGAGTTATTTTTATTTTATTATTGTTAGTGGAGTCATCGTGTTAGTGGAGTCATCGTTAGGATTCTTTAGAAGTTTTTATCTTAGTAGTAGTTTCTATTTTTTGTTAAGGTTAATTGTCTATTAAAGAATTGTAACTTTATTGGGACTAATGATGAACAAAATTTTGAACTTATGTTCTGACTTCTCTCAAACTCTAGAAGTGATGCTTTCTTGCCCAAGATGTGATGCCTAAGATCTACTAGTGTGATGGTAGTAAACTTATCTTCTTTCTTCTCATCTATTGCTTTATTTTTTTCAATTTAATTGTTGGCTTTTTATTTATTTTCTACAGAACTAGAAATCTCTTCAAGAAAAAATAGCTTGTCTAGATTAATAATTCTTGCAATAAACCTTAATTCCCTACGCCTAACCGTTTGCCCTAATTCCTCTAAAGTCATCCTACATCATTAAGTTAGTGTCTTCCTTTAGAGTCTTCCGATCTCAGAAACTTTCGATTTTACTGAGATTTGAGTTATATATATTGACAAGGGCATTTCTTCTTTTTTAAAGGTTTAAAGTGTCATTACATTGTTCCAGCACCTATAAATAAGCGTTACTGATGAAAACATGAAGAGAGAATAAAGTTTTATTTAGTTAGGTATTCATATTGAAGGCATGTGTGCCTAAGTTTTCTTCTTCTTGCTAGCTTCTTCTCCACGGACTTACCAATCAAGATTTCCAATAATATTGAACAACTGATTTTTCTTTACAACAATTCAGCCCACCCATCATTCTTCCATTTGCAGGCAATCTACCATAGTTGCCCAACATCAAGGAGTCCAAACCAGATGCAACAGTTTTGATATTCTTTTTTTTTCATGGCAAAGAGAGAATATAAATATATACCAGGCACACAAGCAGCACAGAGGTAGCATCCTAAAAGGTCAGACAAGAGATCTAAAGGCAAAGCAACATCCTCAAACAATGAAAAGGATCTAACAAAGAACCAAAAAACTAAAGACCTAAAACATCCACAAAAATAAAAAATAAAATAAAGAAATAAATATACAAAGGTTTCCAACCCCTCAAAACCTCTCCTATTTCTTTCCCTCCACCAATAAGAAATGGTGAGAGGGATTAACCCAACAAGCTTTTCTTTGCTGTACATCTTCCCACACCCACACCACTACCACAGCTTACCACGTGCAGATTTCACAGACATCAATTGGATATGGAGAAGAGAAAGAACTACACTCCAAATCACCCTGGTCCAGTAACAGCGAAGGAGATGATCAACTCTTTCGGCGAGTTTATAAAGAGAGGGCATGTTTTCACCAATACAATTCCTCTCCTTCGCAAATTATCTTGAGGTAGAGCGCAACATCCGGTAACCTCCCAAGAAAAGCAACCAGGACTTCCACACTGCTTTGTTACCTTAGTGGTCACATAGCCAACTCTTTCACTTCAATATTTTAGGTCCACCCTCTTCCCTAGCATCTTTTTTTTTTTTTTTGGTACTGGCTTCCCTAGCATCTTTAGTTCACTTAACTTTTACTTATCTAATCACCGTTAGTCAACATGAAAGAGGGACTATTTTAAACCTATTCTATCATCTTTGCCGTTATGCACCTCAAACCATCAACAAGAGTATGACCTTAAAGATAATCTGTTTCAACACTTAAAAACATTCATCCATCTAAGATAAAATTTAGCAAAGTCCTTCATATTTCTCACTTTCCAAATAGAGCACCAAGGAGCATCAATATCCAACTAAACTTATTCTTTCAGCTAGCCTGGACCACCCATTCTAGTGCAAGTTTGAAGCAGAGTCCACTATCCTGCCACCCATCTCAGATGATATTTCTCCACTGCCTAATTCTTATACCAAACACTATAATTTACACTTAAAAAGCTCTAGTTATTGGATAGAGGCCACCTAAATGGACAGCTTGTGAATTGGGATTAAAAAGGTGAAGACAAGTTGTACTCTTCAGTGAAAAAAAAAAAGATAACAACAATCAACCCAATTTTGAAAATCATATTGGACTCTCAGAATAGGTGACTAAATCTCCTGTAAGTAATTTCAATTTCTATGCAAAGAGAGATCAAGAATGACAATGAGAGGAGAATGGAACGGCATTGGCAACACGGGGGGTGGCATTCTTGGTTTATCAAATCATTGACAGGCCCGTTTAACACTACCTAGGTAAAATTGCAAAATGACACAGTACAATATTCTTTTGGCTTAAACCCCTTTTTCGCCCTAAACTATGGCCCAAACCAATTTTGGCCCCAACCAACTTGTATAAAACACTCTTAAATCCCTTATACTTCACAAAAAGCAACCCTTTTGGTACATCGTTAATTTGCCCATCAGTTAAGCTCATGTGGGTGTTAATCACCTATCTCCCATTTTTACGTTCATAAAAATTGATGATGTGAAATTTCCCCATCATAAAATCTTTTTTCAAAAATAATATTTTGTAACTTTTAATTTTAAAAATAATTTTTGGGTCAAATGAAAAAAAAATTATTGTATTAAATAATTTTATTTTCATTTATTAAGAAATGAAAAATATTTCCTGGCTAAAACTATTTCTCATTTAAATATTTACTGATATTTTTTTTAAAACCATTTCCCTAGAGTTTGAAATTTTGAACTCTAGGGGGGAAAAAGGTTTCTTGCTTAAATAATCAAGAAATGATAATTTCACAATTTAATTAAAATTTTCAAACCCTCAAATTAAGAAATAATTATTTATTCTATTAAGAAATAAAAATTCTTTCTAGTTTAAATAATTATTTTCTAATCAATTTGATTAATCAAGAAATGTCTTGTCAATTAAGAAACAACTTTTAACTAGCATAAACTATTTTTAATTGTTTTAAAAATTAGAAATTAACCATTTTTTTAATTTTTGATGATGAGGATATGACGCATCAACTTTTTTCTAAGCTATTTTTTAAGAGTGGAAATGCCATGAATGCATTTGTAGCCACATAGATTTTGACTTAATGGTCAATCTAATGGAGATATTAAAGGTGCTATTTGTAGAGAAAATGAGCCTTAAGAGCAGTTTTCAAAGGTAAGAGGCTGAAAATGGTTTAGAATTATACTTCAAGGCCAAAAAAGGGACTTAAGCTTATTCTATTTTACACGAGGGGATCTGAGTGGTTACTCCCCAAGGAATTCCCTCCCTTCAGAACTTGCGATTACCATGCTTGAGAAGACACATATTTTAGGATGCCAGAGTATAACAAAGAACAAAAAAGAGAAAGCTCCAAGGGACAATTCACGGTCTTAAGAACCAGAAATCAAGAAAAGATTGACAAAGAGACAAAACAGCCACTGCGTAAAACCAGAATAGACTCAATAATATTCTATTTGGAAAAAGAATAGTCAGATATCATACCAGCAAATGGAGAAAGGGTATTCTGCTTATTGTAAATATGATGTGTTGCATGAAGATACTTGTACAGAGGCTTTATGTCATGCAACTCTCTATGCATCCAGTAAATACCAAACTCCGCAATTGTAAGATAAATCATAGTGTAGATAATGTAGGCAGGCCAACCAACATCACTGATTCTTGAAAAGCACCGCGTCCATCCATTTTCAACCATATATTCTGAAAGTGTTGGAAGAGCACAGTACCAAGGCATGGCTTTCATTGCAACAATTATCTGCAAGACCATAGCCTTTGTTGAAGGAATTGCATCTGTTAAAGAAAATTCAAATATAATGTAAGCTTCCACTGTTCCATAATGAATCCTATGCAAATACATGAGCACATATAATGCAAAACTATAAAAGCTCAATTTCCAAAAATTTTGCCCTCTTCTGGATGGTTAGATCTTCAAAATCACTTGCATGCCTATGTAACACACACACACATATAAGCACATGCACTTCAACCCAAATCATTTGCATTCTCCAAGTGCATACAAATCCAATTAGTTCTGACTAACATTTAGAATGCCCCATCCTTGCACAAGACTAGCTACACTAAATTTTCTGCAAAGACAACTTATAAGCATTTTACACTTGAAACTGCAAAAAATAGGTTCCTGCCTGTCGGTTCAGGAAGAAGAAATGTGGCCTTTAGGCCAAAATGGAACAAGCATACCAAAATGCCAAAGAAAGCCCCTTTTATTTTCATTGGGTCCACAAAATAATCCAAAACACAAGAGGTTCACATGGCCACAAAAGACTATTTCGAAGTTGAATGGTAGACATAGCTAAAACAGTGGGAAGTCTGATCTCATCACATACAAGTTATCTATATTCACTTAATCAATTTCCCTGTTCCTCATATCAACAATAAAATTTCTAGTTACTTGGTTTAAAGTGTTGAGTTCACAGGAAACAGAATTAACTCCTGTGAAGCATGGATACTGTAAAATGGGGGCTTTGGCAATGCCTAGTGCCATTTTGAACATGCTAGATTTGTTAAACGCATAGTGGATATTCCACATCGCATGTGAAATCTTTTAATATTCTTTTGAACAACAGATGTTTCACAAAATCTCCATGGACAGTTCTCGGCCACATTTGGATATTTTTCAAATAAGAGAGAAATAATTTGCATGGTTATTGCTAATAATATTGGAACCTTATCATTGTCTTACAATATTAATAGAAGTTCATTCCTTAAAAGTTAATCATAATAATAAGAGCATTTGAACTTATAAATTGCTTATTTATTATTTTTATAATAATTATCAAGATAAAATTTGTCAATATTATGTGAATATTAAATACGTAGAATATATTCAAAGACAATATTAATTTAGTGCTGGGACTTATTAGCATTTTGTCATATTCTTGGAAGTTTGTTGTATCATTGTGCCTACATCCACACTACATTGATTTATTCCGCAATGGACCACCGGTACCTCTTTCATGCATATTGCAAAGCAACTTTGAAGTAATATTTCCAGCAGTTCAAGTCATGACTCGGCTCATCTAGGGCTCATTTAAGATCATTTATTTAAGAAAAAAAACCGAGTTTAACAAATATCTTATGCTCATTGGCTAAAAGAACTGATAGGTTCATGAACACTAATATTTCTGCCTCTGTGTGAGTAGAGTATGAGTGTGTGCTTTGTTACATATAGTTAAACGGCCCTTCTAGGTCATTTTCTCCCTTATGTGTTTAGATTAGTTGCTCTAGTTGTTACTAAATAGTTATATCTTCCCCAACAATAGGTTTTTGTGGCATTTAAAATAAAAATTATGATGAACTAGGCACAGTGAAGTAGCATATGAGCTCAAATGAGCCGACTAAGCCTGAATTTTCTCATTTGCACAAGGCCAAACTTGTACATACTTCATCAAGCTCACGACTAGCATAAGTAACAACAGTTGTAAGCAAGCAAGTCATCCATCCTGAATACTGCACGACTCGTTCGACTCAGATAATTTGCAACCCTTTGTTAAGTTGTCCAAACTAAATGACAGAGTGGCAAACAGGTCCTAGATACCCAAAATGTCTTACAAACAAACTTTTCCACTAATTATTCAAAGGCCTAAAATGGAGTCAACTGCAATCCAAAAGGCAAGGCACAAAGAAATTCCCCCAAAATAATTGAACCCCAAATTCACCATATTTCATTCCAGTACTTACTCAATCTCAAAAAATTCGAAACAAAAAATGTATCCAAAACTCACAAATGATAACATAGGAAATTAAACCCCTGCAACATACAATCTAGTGTTCAAAAATACAACCATATCACGTCACCCCCATCAGTGGAAATCATCAAAAATACAAAAATCAAAAGCACCACAATCAATTCTCAAATCCAAATGTCAATCAAAGAAATGAGCATCATTTTGATTAGTACCTTTGGGGACATAGACGTTGTGCTTCAAGTAATAGATGTAGAAGCACCAAGCGAATCCGGAGATGAAGTATAGTAGGGTTCCTCCAATGTAGTTCCTCAGCCACGTCTGAAACCAGTGAGGCAGTGGAGTCCACAGATTTTCCGGGAACAAGTTTCCGAGGACTATTTGGTTGCAGAAAGTCGTCTCCTTCATAAAAAGGTCTAAGTAATTGGTTTCCTCCATTGTCAGATTCCGGTGAAATAAGCGCCGGAGTGTAGACGGAAAATGACAAACTAGCTTGAGAGAGAGAGAGGGAGAGAATTCTTGTTGGAGTCCAAGGGAGAGAGCAGAGCTTACCAATTTGTGTCTCTGTTAGTTTTGCAGAGATAATAGTCGTGCGACCGGCGATCTATCACATGTTATGGGGACAACGCGATATCAAGTATTTTATTATTATTATTATTATTTTGCTATACTTGGATCTGAATTTTTAATTTAAATAATGATTTTAAATCAGTGACATAAAATATCAAAGAAGTATATACAATGGATGAATAAATGAAAATTGATGTAATATAGGTTTTTGGTCATTAAAATGAAAGTTATAATGATAATTATGTGCTAATTTAATACAAATAGTTTATATAATTAATCAAATATGAATTTAGAGCGAGTAAATAAGAGTTAAATTTAGGTCATTTAAGAAATGGGTCTCATCTCTCTTTGCTAATAGGACAAATTCAGATCAAATTCGATTTGGTTCAAACCACTTTAGTTATTTTGCGACCCCCTAATTTAAGTGATGAGTAAAAAATAAATCATTATGTACATAGTTTAAAAAATCTTTGCAAATCGTGTTGGAATATTGCATTTCCTACTATTGGAATTAAATGATTCAATCTCAAATGGCCAATGTTTAGAATCAAAACAAAATTGAATATTTTTTTTTGGCTGAATAATTCTAACCTAGATCTAGTTTTATACCAAGATAGTTTTGATTGTGGTTTAAGTTTCGATATTTATAATTATTATATAATTTTTTACTCTTCTCATTGGTGTGCATGCTTGTTTCAGGGTTTATTTTTCTATTTCAATTCAAAGTTCTTTTAATATTTTAATTTCAGTTTTGATTTCAAATTTCAATTCTAATTTTTAGTATGATTTCAATTTTGCGCCTGAAAATCAAGAAACAAAACTAGTGGTATGAGATTCTGGTTACAAAACTGAACCAAATCTATTTTTACTATTCTAGTTTAATTCTATAAAATTTGATTCCGATTCGGTTCCTATCCAGAATCGAAACATTGGATATGTTTATAAATTGAGAACTTTTCATCAAAGTAGAAATAATTTATCAAGTCTCATACAAAAATTCAATTTTATTTAATCTTTACTAATATTCATTAAAGTAGAGATACCACTTTTCAAGTTAAAAAAAAAAGTTATAAATAATTTAAGGGTAAATTACCATTTACATATTCATTTTGATCGATTAAATTTTACTAGATTATGGTCAAATAACATCTTGCATATTTCATTTAAAGTTGTTAAGATATTCCGTTGAGTGGGTAAATATGTTAAGTACTGATGATACATGGCTTATAGGCCCATTATCACAAAATTTGGACCCATGATTAGTACCTCACACAAATGATACGCGACCCGTCACCTCGACATACACCGACTAGACCCTCCTCAATAGCTGACTGATCTATCGCTTCTCGGTGCTCTGTATTGGGTCAACTCAAGGCAATATTCGACTTTTTCAAAATCACATAAATAATATTTCGTAATTAGTAGGGAGATTTTAAATCCTAATTGATAAGAAAATAACTTTCTTAGCTGAAATGATCCTAAATCTCATGGAGATCTTTCCTAAAGCGTCATACAATCTCGAGACACATCCATAAGAAAATTAAGGTTTTAATCTCCAGGATGCATATGGAACTCAGGCATACAGACTATATATATATCATTAAACCACCCGATATGTAAGTCTTCATACTCTTTAAACTTACGCATAGTACACAAAGGCATACAGAACTTTCTTTCAATCTGTTTTCTCTTTTCGAAAACTACTCTCTGACTTGAGTGTTGGAATTTCCCCGCCAGAGTATCTTCTGGCGGTTCTTTACAAATCTCATCGAACAAGATCACCTGATGACTAGTCAACCCGTTCAAGTTAATAGATCCATTATCTGTAGAGTTAAACCTACCTCCAATAGATTGACATTGTCCGTGAGAACAGATTGATTCCTCGAGTTCCTACCGCTATCCCCTTTATTTTAGAACAATGGTATCGAGCAAGAGAAAAAGACCCGCCAACAATTCGATGATGACGATCTAATAAGAGTTGAAACCAAGTGAATCGACTTGCTGATCATCACTACTAGAATCTCTTGTTGATTAAGGAACAAATCGAGATCTCCTCTTTTGAGACATCTGCCAATGGATGGGCTTTATCCCATTCCATCTTCAACCCCCTGACAGACCAATAAAATGATTCGCTGACGAACATATACATCTAGAAGGTACCATCTCACTTATTGCAACCTTAGGAATGTATTCTCACCATACTGCTACTAGAACCACTTTTCACAAGGTGAAACTCTCATCCCCCTACAATACCATCCTAGGTCATTAGTTTGGATAATCTCGAAACACTGTCAAGCACAAAACACATGAAAATCAAATTCAAGATACCCCTAGGGGTCGCAATGTTTCACAGTGTCATTAACCTGTCGGCTGTCCCCACCATCAAAACAAAGAAGGAACACCTCTCAGTAAAAACGTTGGAACTTAGAGATGGTGTCAAACATCAATCTAAGCCACATCTCGAAGATAAGGTAATCGAAGTTTCCATCATAGATATGCCTAGCCAAACAGTCCAAATTGGCGCCCACATGCTAACGCTTCTCCGAGATGCAATTGTGGATTGTCTTCGACGACATTCTAAAGTTTTCGCATGGTCCCCAAAAAACATGTCAGGTATTCATCTTTCAGTCATAATTCACAAACTAACTCTAAATGCGAGTCGAAAGCCTATTAAACAAAAGAAGAGGATGTTCACACAAGAACGTTAGCACACCATATATGAGGAAATCTAAAAACTCCTAGCGGCAGGATTCATTCGGGAGATAGAATATCCTGAGTGATTAGTCAATGTTGTTATGGTAGAAAAAATTAATGGTAAGTTGAGGATATGTATAGAATTTCCCGACCTCAACAAGGTATGTTTGAAAAATAGCTACCTGCTCCCTAATATCGACAAATTAGTAGATAATTCATTAGGTCACCAATTCCTGAGTTTCATGGATCTATTCTCCGATTACTACCAAATTCGTATGGCTCCCGAAAACGAGGAAAAAAACTAGTTTCATCACGGAATTTAGCACTTACTGTTATAAGATAATGTCGTTTTGTTTCAAAAATGTTGGAGCAACCTTTCAACGGTTGGTCAATAAGATCTTTAACAAATAGTTTGGCAGAAATGTGGAGGCCAATGTAGACGACATGCTCGTCAAGAGTTCTGAGGCCAAAAATCGCATTGCAAACTTGGAAGAGGGATTCTGAACGTTAAAACATTACAACATAAGACTGAATCGAGCAAAATACACCTTCGGAATCACTTTTGGAAAGTTTATTGGATTCTTCATTACCAACCGAGAGATCAAAACGAATCCCGAAAAGATACAAGCCATACTAGATATGACACTACTAAGAAAAGAAATGTAGTGGCTCACGAGAATGATTGTAACTCTAAATCAGTTTATGTCGAATGTGGGGGAGATATATAAGCCCTTCTATGGTACTCTAAAGAAGTCACAGAAATTTATGTGGACCCTAAAGTGCCAAACAGCGATCGAATGGCTTAAAGAATATCTCTTGTCACCTCCACTCCTCTTTCGATATGTTCCCGGTAAGAAACTCTATCTCTACCTCTCCATTTCTGACCAAACACTTTGCTCTATTCTTGTGAGACATGAATCCACCATACAGAGTCCAATATACTATGTCAGTTATATATTCAAAACTCAAAAGTTAACTACAGACCTATTGAGAAAATGGCTTTCGCCTTAATCAAAACTGCTAGATGCTTTCAAACCTACTTCTAATCACACACCATTGTGGTACCAACCAATCGACTTCTAAAGCAAATTTTATAGAAGACGGACACCTTTAGTTTGCTTGTTAAGTGGAGTATTAAATTAGGTGAATATGACATCAAGTACCAACTAAGACCGGCAATCAAAAGCCAATCTCTCGTTAATTTTATCCTCGAATGCATACTTCTACCACTTACTAAACCAACCCCTGCTAAAAGCCGAGAAGAATGCTCATTCCCCGAATGGACCCTCCATATAGACGGGTCATCGAACTCCTCAAGAAGCGGAGCCAAACTCATTCTCATTGAGTCGGATGATTTAAAAGCCGAGTATGTCTTTCATTTTGACTTTCGAGTAACAAATAATCATACAGAGTATGAAACCCTTCTAACCAGATTACGAATTGCGATATCACTAGGGCCCAAAACATACGAGTCTTTATCCATAGTTAATTGGTTATCAAACAAATTAACGGAATCTACAAAACTAGGGAACCAACAATAGTGAAGTATTTTTCCAAATTACGAGAGGAGTGGATAAATTCAATAAGGTATATATACAGTAGATCTCCCAATCAGAGAATACGCGAGCCGACACCCTCTCAAAACCAGCCATCTTCGACTCAGTAGCAACCAGTCAAATAGTTCACATAGAGAGCTTGTTGCACCTGAGCATTGAAGAGGCCAAATAGATCTTATCGACGAATAGTTCGCCAAGTTGGAAGTATTCCATAGACGCCTAATTGAAATATGGGTAACTACCGAACTCGCCCTTTGAAACTACTAAGTTAAAGCATAAGGCCGCCAATTGCACCATTATTAATGAGATTTCTACAAAAAGTCCTACACCTATCCGTACTTGAAATACCTGATACTCGAAGAAGGGAATTACATGCTTAGAGAAATCCATGAAAGGATATGTGGCAACCACCTAGGCGCTTGAAACATAGTGAATAAAGCTATCCGACAAGGATATTATTGGCCCACTATGAAAATTGACGCAGATGGTTACGTCAAAAGATGCGATAAGGGTCAACACTTTTCATCGGTACCCCATCAACCCTCTATCGAGTTCAACCCAATAACGAGTCTGTGGCAGTTCGCATAGTGGGGGATGGACATCCTTAGGCCATTCCCCCCCTCCGCTACTGAATAGTAGAAGTTCCTAGTCATGGTCATCGACTACTTTATCAAATAGGTAAAACCGACTCGTTGGCCTAAATCACTATCGACAAAATATAGAATTTTGTATAGATATCCATTATCACCAGATTTGGCATACCTCACGTCTTAATTATCGACAACAACATATAGTTTGATAACAAAAGTTTTCAAGAATTCTGCAGCAAGTTGGAAATTCAATGTCATTTCACCTCCGTCACATATTCTCATACTAACAGTCTCGTCTAAATAACGAATCGAATAATCCTACAAGAACTAAAGGTGGCACTTGATGAAGTTAAAGGTCGTTGGGTAGATGAACTCTACAGCATTCTTTGGGCCTACTGAATGACACCCTAAAGGGTAATAGGAGAAACCTCGTTTAGTCTGCTTACGGCTACAAAGTAGTGATGCCAATGGAGATCAACATCCACTCACTCCAAGTAGATTCATATGAATATGGACAAAATGAACTCACATTACACGAACGATTGGATTTGCTCCCCGAACCAAGAGAAATTACATCTATTCGAATGGCTGCTCATCAATAGCAGATGGTACGATACTACAACAGATGAGTCAGGACTTAAACGTTCAAGCCAAGGGACCTAGTGTTGAGAAAGTAAAGGCAACCGGTTAACCTCAATCAGGGGAAAACTGACACCCAAAAAGACCCTTATCGGGTATACTTGAATGTCTGCCCAGGGAGATATCGTCTCAACCACCTATACGACTCTATCGTGCCCAGGACTTGGAACTCTGAAAACCTGCATCTACTATCAACAATGATCGTCGCTTTCTCATGGAATATGCTCCATTCAGTATCTAGTTGAACAGCCAGATGAGACCTCCATGGTTCTCTATTCTGCTACATTGACTTATCAACCAACTAATTTGTTTTTGTATCTATACCGAACGCAGCGTATCATGGATGCATCTTTCTATCAGGTAAACACGGTCAACTCTCTTAATCGAGTGTTCTACCAAACATAACAAATCGTCAATAAAGGATATATCTTTCCGTCAGGTAAACACGATTTATTCTATCGTTTAAACTCTCTTAATCGAGTGTCCTATAGAATGTTGCATCTCATCCACAAGGGATGTATCTTTTTGTCAGGTTGACACGACCTATCATATCATTTGAACTCTCTTAATCAAGTATCCTATCAAACGTAGTATATCGTCAATAAGGGATGTATCTCTCTGTCGGGTAAATACAGCCTGTCCTATCGTTTACGGCCCATCCCATCGTTTGAACTCTTAATTGAGTGTCCTACCGAATGTAACATATCGTCAATAAGGGATGTATCTTCTCGTTGAGTAGCCACGACCCATCCTAACATATGCGTTCTCTTAATCTAGTGTCCTACGGAATGTAGCATGTCATTAATAAAGAATATATCTTCTCGTCGGGCAGACACGGCACATTCTATCATTTGAACTCTCTTAATCGAATGTCTTACCTAATGTAGCGTATCATCAATAAAGGTTGTATCTCCTGGACAGGTAAGCATGACCCATACTTTTGGTTAACTCTTAAAATGAGTTCATTCACGATTAGACACATATAATATACTATGGAAAATGCTAGTTGAATGATTCAAATGTATCGAGTAGTATTATTATTCCTTGCATCTCGGATACAGGATGAACATGCCATGCAGAAAAGACAAGAAGTTTATCTGCTAATGTTATTACAAGACAAAGCGATACAAATGAAACAAAAGGTACAAAATTCCACACAAAGCAAAAGAGATATCATACGACCAGAAGAAAAAATTTCTAAATTTTTACAACAGAAACTGGAAAGAATTTCGAGAAGATAGGAGGTGGCTACAAAGAGATAGAAAAGATGTATCAAGTTTTGTACCCTCTCCATCGACCAATCTCCTCCGGTCTCCGAACTTCTCTTATCACCTGACCCGAAAAGGGCTGAAAAAGAATCCTTAGCCACTTGTTGCACCAAAGGGTCGAACGATGATTCTAATCTTAAGAAGAGAGCTTCCACTATAAGTAAGATTTTTTTTATTTGAGCTAAGATCTCTCTGTACCTGAAGTCAACATTCTCGAGGAACTCCGACAGATTCCACCATAATGTCGGGATACCAAATGTCATGATAGATCCTCGAATCGATTGTCCCATTCTTGATGTATCGGAAGAAGTATTTTCAACAGGGGGAACTCTTAAAGCCACTCTTGGAACAGTCAAAATCACTTTGAAATTGTATTAAAGTCTCATCTTCTATTTATAATCATGAACACGTGATCCCTATGACTACAATCAACTGAAATGCCCCAATGAGAGACATGCGTAATAAATGAAGAATTCAAACTCTCTAATGTCCCACATAAAATTTATTCTGAAATTATTTATTTGGTGGTTATCTCCATTAATACCTCCGTAACCTTTCAAGTATTAACTTTTGACCTTACTCTTTGAGTCTTTTTTTTTTCAAAACAATACAATGAGTAGGGGCACATGATGATACATGGCCCATAGATCCATTATCACAAAACCTGGGGCCATGATCAGTAGCTCACACAAACGAGACATAGCCCATCACTTCAACACACATCGACCAGACCCTCCTCAATAGTCCACTGATCAGTCGTAGCGCTTTCTCGATGCTTGGTATTGGGTCAACTCAAGACAATATTCAACTTTTACAAAATCACAAAAGTAGTATTTTGTAACTAGCGGAGAGATTTTGAATCATAATCGGTAAGTAAAGAAATTCTTCATTAGTTAGAACTTTCTTAGTTAAAAGGATCCTAAATCTTATGGAGGTCTTTCCTTAAGGGTCCTACAATCTCGGAACAATCCCATAAGGAAATTAGGTTTTTAACACTTCAAATGCATATGGAACTCATGCATGCAAACTATATATATATCATTAATTTGAAAATTGCTTTTAGAAAGGCATACAGAATTCTCTTTCAATCTGTTTCTGTTTTTGAAAATCATTCTCTAATTTGAATGTTGGAATCTCTCTTGCTAGAATACTTTTCGGTAGTTCTTTGTAAGTCTCATTGAACAAAATCACTTAACGACTAGTCAATCCGTTCGAGTCATCAAATCCTTTATATATAGAGTCAAATCCACCTCCAATCGATACTTATTTTTTGGTTGGTAATAGGTTTCAATCTTTTGTCTCATTTTACTTTTTCTTTTTTAGATTTTAAATTCGTTTTTTTTAATTTGTTTGTAGTTAACATATGATTCCAATTTTTTCATATTTTGCTAGCCACCAAAGCTTTTTTTTTACTATAACCGATTAATATTTAAAATTATATTTCGATTAATTCGATCCGAATATTATCGATTCAATTCAGAATAAAACTCTCGTGATATAATATTTTTTATTTTTAAATTTAAATTTTAAAATTTGATTAAAAAATCTAACACTTTTACTCTCTAGACGAAGACCTTCGTTGGTAAGCTCAAAGCTTCTTTCCTCCCGGTAAAGCTTCTCTCACCATCACTGCAGCCAATACCCTTGCCACCATATCTCTCTCTTTCCTCGCCGAATTTTGAGCTCCTATGAAATTTTTAGTTGATTTTTATGTTGAAATTGACTAGCAATTTCCTTCAGTGCTGCAAGATTTTTTTGCTGAAGATGCAGTCAATGTCATGCGTTGCTAAAGGATTCAAATATGAGAAACTTTCCATTGTCATATTGCTTAGACAATTATATTTGTCAAATAGGTTGCCAGCAAATGTTATAATTGTTTAGAGACAACAAAGAGAATTTCCAAATATCCTAACTCCACCCAAAATGGGAAACCAGAAACCAAATAGAGAGAGAGTTTTGTAGACCAAAAATAAAATTCTAATCCAGAAACCAATTTCGATGTGGGTGTTCATCGGATGTTGCTAGATTTGGAGATTTCCCATGTTTAAGTTGCTAAATCTGAATATGATTGTTTCTTCTGATTTTGTTCACCTTCTTCGTCTCCTCAATTCTCTTTCTCTCTCTCCCCCCAATAAAGTAATTAAAAAAAAAGCACAACCCAAATTTGTTCTTTCAATCCAATAACACAACAGTAGCAAAAATCTCTGCTTTCCCCAAACAGTGAATCTTATTTTGTCCATCTTCATACTTCTCATTTGGTAACCCAGTTGGCATTTTTGCTGTTTCAATCTCATTTTTCATAGCCCTAGTATTGATTAGTATCTGTTCCTTTTTGGTTGAATGAATTCAATTCGACTGTTATGGGCAGAAGATGACAGAAACGCGAGAGAAGAGAGAGAAAGGTGAGAGGACGAGAGAGAGAAAAGTGATGAATTCCGTAATGTCTTGTGACGAATCCATGCGATGAAAGAGAAGACTGGAGTTAAATCCTATTGGCCTGGTTCCGGTTGTACCCAAATATGCCGAGTCCTGTCCAATCAGTTGACCCGACTTGATTGGTCTGATTATAAAATGAACGGTCGGACCGGGATCCGGTAATCCGGCTTGACAATGTGGTCGGGTCGAACCACCCAGGATGATAAACTGACCGGAGCTCATCGGTCATCGATGCTTAGTTTGGGAGTTGAGGAAAGAGAAAAAAAGAAAAATCAGAAAAAAAAAAAAAAGAAAAAAAAGGGAGATGGTGAAATTTTCTTTCCATCATGTTTGAGAGTTTTTAAGAAAGAAAAAAAATGACGTGATATTTATTTAAAATTAAATATTTTTTATTATTTTTTTAAAAATAAATTTAATATATTCGTGAGCTAACTTTTTTTCTCTCCTTTTCATTCCACTTTGGAAAGAAAATTTTTTATATTTAAAATCATCACAAATCATTTTTTTTATCTCTCCAAATAAAACTCCAAAAAAAAATACTTTCTTTCATAATTTCTTCTCTTCTTCCCAAATCATTCGATCCAAAAGCAGTGTTGAAAAAGAAACGTCATCGTTTTGCAACAGCAGGCGACACGAGACAATTGAATAACATTGGCCTAGGGTTTTAATTGAACATTTTTTTAGGCGAGGGAGAGAGAGATGGAAGAAGAATTAAAAGAAGAAGAAGAAGAGGACGAAAGGAGAGAAGCAGCAATAGCATCAGCAGCCTCATTGAAGCCAAATTTCAAGCCATCAGGCAATGGCATCAACCAATCTCAGCTCTCCAAGTTTCAAGTAACCCACTCCTCCATTCCACCTCCTTTTCAATTCCAAGCCAGATTTCAGTTATTTATTTCGGGTGAAATTCAATGGCATCATTGACCTAGGGTTACATTTCCTTTTTTTTTTGGTGTGGGGATCGAATAGTGAGTAATTTTTAAGGTACAAAGGTAGCAAACAAGTAAAGATTATAGCGGCAAAACCCTCTTATTCGGAATCGCCATTCTCAACCAAATGATTTTGATTATTGAATTTGTTTTGATTAGAGCTGCAAAGTGGTCTTTACTTCATTGGCTAAACCCGGAATTTCTTCAACGATGAACGCCTTCAGAGGTCAGGTTTTGGATGAAACTAGCTGGGGCACCTAATTACAACTTAGAAATATACATAATTTTTCACCATCTAGAGTAATGGTGAGAGCAAGAACACTTTGCATAAATGGGAAAGCGAGAGAGAAAGAGACGTGGAAATTGGTAATAAAAACAAGAGGGATGGATTACTCACCTGCAGAGCATCCTCCTTTTTCCCTTTTTCCCTTTTTCTGATACTTGCTATCAGAATGGCGGGGTCCTGCAAATGAGCATAGAATTCTATTGTTCTAATGGTGCCCCCTCATAGGACTTAATCTTGAGCTAGGACTATTGCCACACTGTTGTAGGTTCGGTGGCCGTGCTTTTGCTGCTTCACATATTTGTTTATTTCTCTTGTGAGTGGCCATGGTATAAGTTGCTTGACATCAATAGATTAGTGGCTGACTTCTTTGATGGATTGTATGTGCTGCAAATCACACATCAGAACAGGAGAAGGAAAATCTGATTCTCTATTGCAGACTGTAGATATCATGTGGGCCTAGAGAAGGCTTAATCCCAGTTGCATTGACATTTGTCAGCTTTATCTACCATGAACTGAGCTAGTTTGACTGGGTTAAAATCTGTAAAGCTGTGGTCAGTAAACATTAACATAGCTGGTGGGATGAAATCTAGATTGTCGTGGAATATTTCTGTCAAGTAAAATTTGTTTCATTGCACCCAGATGTATTGGAAAGAGATCAGAAATTCTTTTAAGCTCTCTCCTGCTTTGTTATTATGCCTTGCCCATGCCATGCTATTTTAGGCATAATTCAACGTCCTAATAATCATTTTCTCTCCCTGGTAGGAACTGCACAGACGGCGTTTAGAGATTAAATCGAAATCAAAAGTTCATAAGAAACCAAAAGGTTCCTTCGTGGCTGTTTTTAGTCTGGTAGTATACATTCTCTTTCTTTTTAATTAATTTCTAACATGACATGCTAGAGTTTTCAGAGTGGCGTGGCAAATCTCACAAGAATGATCTTACCACTACAAATTCTATGCCCAAATTTTCCAGTCCTGAAATTGAGGTTCCCAGCATTTCAATGATACACAATAAAAGTATCAAGGAATCTCTCGCAGTGCAGACATGCAATGAAGTGATAGATGTTACACCAAAGAAACGGCAGAAATTACATTGGGGGTAACTTTCTTATTTATACGGGCTATAGTAACATTTTAGACATATTAGCAATTATATGGATAAGAAATACTCTTTGATTTGCAAACAGATGCCTGATTCACTTCCCTGTGTCCATGTGTATAACATGTACTTATATAGTGGCCAAAGGGAAGTCTGAAGGCCTGTCAACCAAAGATAACTCCACTGAATCAGATCACTAGACTCCGTAATTTTGGATTTGGATTGAAACTGTGGAGAGGATATAGTCAAACAAATCAAACTATTGATCATCAAAAGCTGTAAATTGAAATGCATGAACGTCTGCCTAATCATTTGCATTTCCGAGGAACAGACACAATGATAAGATCCATATGATAAAAAGCATTCTGGTCTTTATTTATCAATTAATGGCGAAGTAGTTTTCTTTTTCTTTCTTCTTTTGCTGCTTTGACTTTATAACCTTAATTGTGTCTTCTATTATCAGGCTTGATACAAAGGAAAGGTGGGAAAGGAAAGCTAATATGTAATAGTTGCCTTAGTGGAGTTATTGTTGGCGAAATCCCCTGCACATGGTCCTTTGAGCAGGAGAAACTTGTTCACGTTCTCAGCTTCTATATGCAAATTTTGTTCCAGAAATTTGAGGGATGCTGTCCTGGCGTAAATACCCTTTAAAAGGAGCTATGTAATCTACTTGATTTTAATTAAATTGCGTTTAGTTTTTCCCCTTAAATAATGCTTAATAATGAACCCACAATATATTTGTCATCTATTAATCGTGAGGTGTAAGACATGTGATGTTACACATTTTCCAGATTTAAACACATCTTCTGTCGGGTCATGGCTAAATAAATACCAAGTCAGACTAAAATAGGCCAGAGTTCCTGTCCTGTGCACGCAGAACCTGTGGGAGGGATGCAGTCTGGAAATAGCTATTATTGCCAATTTATTGAACTGACCAATCTGTGTGCACCTAAGAATGACCTAATCTAAGACTCTCCTCATCCGTACTTTCTCAAATGCCTGCTCATTCTTCCATACAAAGTGGATTACATTAAACTTGAGGCTTAACATTATTAACACAAAATTGTGGCACCTTATGCAGAGGCTTCCTGAGCTCCGGTTGGTATGTTATTTGTGCTCTTATAAGAGAAACAGATCCAAAAGCCTGGAATACAAAAATTTTGCCAACTTATTAACAAAGGCCCCTAAAGTTCAGAAAGCTAGACTTTCATTTTCCATTGACTAAAGCTGATAACACTGAAGGCTTGATGATAAGACTACAGCCACCAAAATCCGACAACCAAGAGAGGATAGATTGACTAACTGCACCATAGAAGAAACCTTTCACACATTGATACCCAGGAGCCGCAAAACATTATTGACATTTTCTATGAGGACGCCAAAAGATTTCCTACTTAAGTTGCAGCATTAAGAGCAAGCTCAATTTCTTCCAAGGATCGCCCCTTTGTTTCCACCACATTAGCAGATATGTACAAGACAGCAAGCATACAGATCATCGAGAACCCCAGGTACACCGTACTGATACCATATTTGTTAACAAAACTCAAGAAGTACAGGCCAATGACAAAGTTGGACACCTGAGGAAACAAAAAGGATAACATGTACATGGATGAGTGCAGTGCCCACAAGAGTATGCATATGCAAGCATTACCGGCCATATATGCAGTTCCTAAAATATATTGTTGGATCAGAAAACATTTGACACGAGGACAATTAGATGACTTACCCAGTGCATGGCCAAAGACAATGCGACGGCTTTTGCTCTAATTCTCGAAGCAAATATCTCTGGTAGTAGGAGAGCAGGCACAGGGCCCGCACCAAGTGAGAAGGATAATACATACCTGATTTGCAGACAGAAGTTTATGCATTGCATACTCTAAAGGTAAAAAGAATGATATAGACATGCCAAATAAACGGCGTTCAACTTACAGAACAGTTCCAGTAACAGCAATGGGGCCAGAATATGGTGCTAGCACCGCCAAAGTGAAGGACAAAGAAAGAAGTAACATCGAAGCCGCCTTCAAGATCAGGATAAAAATGCAGATCATACAGAGTGAAACCAGCAGATTATAAGGAAGAAATATAAAGAAAACAAAAAATCACGTCATTCCCTCTCTAGTTCACATCTACAAGTTCTCAGATTAAAAAGTATGCACATGAAGCCACAGAGGTGAAGAAATAATACTCTTTCAGATTTTAGTAGCATTTTGTTATTTATCCACTGCAGAGAACGATCTTATTATAGGAAAGTATGTCATTTAGAGCATAACCATATTGTGGGAGACACTTCAAGAATAACTTGATTGCAAAGATTTTTATTAAAAGTATTATCAAACAGGACAATGGAAATAACATCTTCCTTATGGTCAAACACAGTTCTCTCTCAAGCCAATATCAGAATCTCTTAGTTCATATTATAACATCAATGCATAGAAATATTTTACTTTACCCCTGACCACACATATATACCAACAATTATGGCACCAGAAACATTACCATTCCAGCAAAGCTTAGAATAAGAAGGCTTTTCCTCCCTTGCCGATCCATTAAAGAGGATGCAACGGTTGTTCCTGCGAAGGGATTATCACCGATTAATAAGCATTCTATTTGCATATTAGGGGAGTAAACACTCATGGTTTAAAAAGACTTACCCAAGACGTTTGACAATCCAACAAAAGCACTTGCAAGTATATCAGAAGCAACACCAGCATTACGGAACACAGAAGTGGAGTAATACACGACAGCATTTATTCCAGCCAATTGCTGGAATAGGAATAGGGCAGCTCCAATGCTCACAACTGAAGGCATAAGCAAGAAAATTTTAATTTCTGCTTCAGACATCAAAGAACAAAGTAAGAAGTAACATGTATAATTAGTTAAGAAACATAAAATTGGAGGTCCAAAGATACAAAGAATATCAAAGTAACAAACGAGAAAAGGTTGGGCTGAAACTGTATGGCAAACAAATGTTTTTCAAGCTCCATGTTACCACAATTGCATGGAACCTACTGGATTCAACTAACATGAAAATTACTTGATTAACAAGTATATTAATGTAAAGAAGTTAATCATACAAAATAAAAGAAAAAGCATTGACAGTGCTTTGGACATCAGTTGAAAAACTTGCTTCAAAAACAAGATGGGCTCAATACCAGAAAAGTGCCTTTTATTTCAAGAGAGAACATTATAGCCATAGCCATGCTTAGATCCCAGTGGAATAATTTCTGGATATAATGATCACTTTCATTCGTTTTGAAAGAAAACTAATGACTTTTTAAAAAGCCTTATGTTGTTTCAATGTAAAAAACTCCACCTGTGTTTGATCTTAAAATGTAATCATCTTTTTAACACAGTCGGTCTCAAACCTCGGTAAAGGAGGGCTGCAGTAGGTTGACAACCGGTGTAAAAATTTTATCAACACTATGAGAGACCAAAACAGAAAATTCGTTGGGGCATTCCTTTCTCAGCAACACGCTGCATCAAATCCCGGATGTAGTGAAAAGCTGGCAAGGGCTACAAGGGTGTCGTCCGAAAGTGACATGCAACATCGCCATTTGGATATGGTTACAAGTAGCCAAAGGTTCCCGCATTTATATAGATGGATGCAGATAAAGAAACTAGTCCACAATGACAAGATTCACCTATCCACTTGGAACACAGGATTTTCTTGAGATATATTGATCTCATTAAAGATATGCGCGAGAGAGCTGTTACCAATGTAAGAATCTACGAGGGTTTAAGTGATAGATTCCCCATCAATATTGGGTTTCACCAAAATTCGGCATTAAGTTTCCTCTTTTTTTCAATAATGATAGATGAAATAACGAAAAATATTCGAAATGAAATACCATAATATATGCCTTTTGCCGATGATGAAGTGCAAGTCAATAAAACTAAGGAGGGTACTAGCATTAAATTGGAGTTATGTAAAAACACACTAGAATTAAGAGAATTTAGATTAAGTCGGTCAAAAACAAAATATATGAGATATATATTTGATGACAGTTATCAATATGATGAAAAACGATTAAGTTCAGAGGACATGATGTATCAAAGGGTGAACATTTTAGATACCTTAGTTCATCATTCAAAATTATGACAACATAGATGGAAATATGAATTATAGGATATAATCGGGTTAAATAAAATGGAGAAGTGCATCTAGAGTTCTCTGCAATTGCATGATACCATTGCAGTTGAAAGAGAAGTTTTATAAAACCATAGCAAGACCAGCATTATTGTATGTAACTAAATATTTGGTAACAATAATAAGAACATAAAATAGTTATAACTGAAATGACAATGTTCAAATGGATGTATAATAAAACTAGAAAAGATAGTATTAAAAATGAAGAAATACGTGTTAAGTTGGAGGTGAATTTAATTGTGGATAAGATGAGAAAGTATCATCTAAGGTGATTTGGATATATGCAACGAAAATCCAAAAACACATCAATTAGGAGGAGTGAGACCTTAAATGTAAAACATTTAGCGAAATATCGCGATAGACCATTAAAAACGTGGATACAAATTATCTACAAAGATATGAGTATTAAAAGTTTAGTTAAGCAAGTGACTTTAAATAAAAATAAGTGACGTAGGAGAATCCGAACCAATTTAGTTTTAGAGTTTAGAGTTAAGGGTAAGCGTGTCTTAGGCTCAACTTATAGTCATACAAGATTGTTCTATTATTGGGGATTTGTAGGTTTAGGTTTTAGGGTGAAATCATATTCGACTTTTCTCTATCCTATATTGGTTTCTAACAATCAACTCCAAAATTTAGGATTAAAACTTAGTTTTTTGTTGTTATTGTTGTTTCCATGTAAAACCATTTTGTCCTAGTTGATAAATGCTACATAGAATAAGATGTCACGTCTGTAGAGGAGAGAAGGAAAGTAGAGGGCGTCCAAATGCCTCCTATACCTTTCCAATAGCGGCTACTAAATAGATCAAACCACCCAGCTTCTGGTTCTGCAGTGCCTTGACTTGCTGTTCTTAAATTGAGCATGACCTCAGAGACTCTCTCTTTTCCATATAGTGTTTTTATAGCTCTTTCAGCCTCTAACGTTTTTCCTTGCTGCAAACCAAATGAAAATAACTTAAATCTTTTCGTAAAGCTAATAAACATGCACATTTCCTCCAAAGCACATAACTGTACAAAACTGGGTCATTGAAAAGTCAGCAAATAAGCACCTGGAAAAGCCAACGTGGACTTTCTGGTGAAAATAACATTCCCAGGGCCAATAATACAGAAGGGATAACTGCAATGCCAAACATTGTCCTCCACCTGATAATGAGTCCAAATAGCTATGTGAGAGATAGATAGATAGATAGAGAGAAAGAAAGAAAGAGTGCAGTAAAATGTTCGTGGAACAAAGTTCACAATGAACAGAAAACCAAACACTCATATAAGACTTTCAATTGAACCCACAAAAGTCAATTTGCAGGGGAAAATATCCTTAGGAACATGCAAGACAAAGTTTTCTTATATTGTCATCTTCTTGCTGATAACAGAAATATTTGAATGGTTAGAGGAAAGAAATGGAAGAAAAAAAAAGGAGAATTAATGAATCATCTTCTCAAAAGAAACACAGAATTAAAGGACAACACCTAGCAAACAAGACTCTCCAACATAGTTGTTCAAAATCCAGAATCTTACTGTATACAAATACACTGATCCAAAACACCTAAAAAAAACTCAACCTGAAAATGTTTAATAAACATTCTTTTAATCAAGTTAAATATAAGAACTCATTATAATCTGATAGCAAAGAATATATTTCCTCATACCAAAAGATGAAATAACCAAATTTTGACACTCCTAGCACTGTTCTCCAACAAAATCCACGATAGAAGATTCTGCTCCCCAAACCTCTAAATTAAAACATTAGTAGAGTTCAAAAAAAGAAAATCGATATTGACAGGAAAGGCTCAAAGCTACACTTTGCATGGATCAAGAACTTCTTTCAGTTTCTGTTAGTATGAGTTACCCAAGTCATCGTGACAGATGGTTCAGTTAAACCATCACTTTACTTTTTTCTTTTTCACGAAGAAACTGGCCCCAACAAACTGTTATTATTCTAATATAGAATGTGCACTTGAACGGATATCATCAATGGTTTGACAATCTTTTAATGGCAAACAAATGGTATGTTTCATGGTTAGGCCTGTAAAGAGCATTACACTGATTCATCATATCATTGTGCGTATTTGGGCTTGTTTTAATTTGCACCCATCTTTCATATGAAATGCCTGATGGTGCATAGCTTAAGCCAGGAAAAACTAGTTAATGGAATAATGAGAACTTTGAAGTCTTCAAAGATTATATATATATATATAAAAGATTTGTTTCTTCTAATATGATCCAAACCCCCCCCCAAAAAAAAAGAAAAAGGAAAAGGAAAAAAAGCACAATTTAGGTGGTGGTGTTTGGTATAATTGTGGTTTTTAGTCCCCAACCCCCCAAAAAAAAATTGGTAGTGAATTCCAATTAATGTAACATCAAAAGCAAAAAAAAAAAAGAAAAAAAAAGAAAAAAAAAAAAGAAAATGCAAGCTAGCTGTTTACATTAAAAAGTGGTTTCAACCTTTTCTTTGTCATGCATAGGGCATCCTTTCTTTTTCCTCTTATCTCCTTCCTCCCCATGCTCTCTTTCTGGCTCATGCTCTTCTTGTGGAAGGGAACACAAACTGGATTTGGATAGGATAAGGAAGAATATGGGTACAATAGGCATGTTCTAATGCAATATTTTGAAGCTGGGAGATTGATCACTGCTTCCTCATTTAAAAAAAAAAAAAGGAACACACACACACACACAAAGGAAAAAGAAAAAAACTAGCACATGAATGGACTTAATAGGAAAGACAGAAATTTCTAGGGCTTTAGGGCTCGGAATCCACTCTGGAACTGTGAAGCAATTCAAGGAGAAGTGATTGTCAAGGGGCGGCAGCTTTGTTAGCTCAGAATTTGAATTTATGTTAATCTTTTCCATCCCTCTCTTTGTTCGACGCTGTGGAATTTTGGATTGGTAATTTATTGTGCTTGAGATACGTCTATATATAGGCTGTGTAGTCTAATACTGGATTTCATATATCCCTTGAAAGGTGATTGTTCGTGGGGCTTTGACCTATTCAACAAATTTTGATGATTGATTAAATGAAATTACGATGATAGAGATTTTGCTTTCATGGAAGCACCAGATTCTAGTGATTTAATTAATTTTTCAAATTGCATACCAGATCCAAGTTAGGGATCTACCATGAACAGAAATCCTGTAGGAACCATCAGAGGCCTCATTTTCCACCGGTTACCAACTTACACACTTTATGCAAGTCTTAGTAGTTTAAAACAAATTTAGGCGACAACAAATTTGTAACTAGGGTATTATTTGACATTATAAATCTCCTGAAACTAATCAAATGTAGCATTTTAAGATAAGTACCTCACAAGAAAATCTATCTCAAGAATAAAATAAAATAATTATGTCTTAAAACTATAAGAAGCAAGAGTTGCCTCTTTGTGTGTGTATTGGGGGTGTCATGATGATAAAAAAGAATATCACTAAATGCAGAGAAACATGACTTTGAAACCAAACATCAGATGATCTGTACCACTTGGCATCCAAAAGAGATGATGAGATGGCACCAACTTAAATTGAACTTAGGGGGATTATTGGGACCAACTTAAATTGAACTTAGGGGGATTATTGGGTAATCTATTTTTTAGAAATTGCTCAAAATTTCTTCCCAGAACATAAAAAACATAGAAAACATACCATAGGGGATCTCCTCCCAGGGGTAATCCAGCAACTAACGCTGCAAGAATTCCAATACAAATGAAAAGTTGATTGATGGATCCAAGTGCACCACGAATTTCAGTTGGCGAGATCTGATTAATAGAATGTATTTTAAGTAATGAACCCAAAAGGAGAAACCATTCTAGCATGGCTAGAATAGAGCATCAGGTAATTACCTCAGAGATGTAGAGAGGAACTACGGCAGATGAAATCCCAATTCCAATGCCACAAAGTAAGCGGCCTACTATCATTGTTTCTACAGTACTTGCAGTTGCACTGGAAACATGAATTCATTTGGCACTAAGAAAGTAAGAAGATTAAGGGAAAAAAAAAAGAATATATCATAATCAGAGGAACATACCAGAGATATGCACCAATTGCAAGTGGGATGGCATCCACTATAAATGTCTTTGTTCTGCCAAACTTGTCTGCCAATGATCCGCCAGTAAATGAACCAAGAGTCGCGCCAGCAAGCGTGGTGCTCACTACCCACCCTATCAAAATGAATCACATTTTTCAAGGTTTGTTAAGGCCATCACGAAGGAAGAGGATATAGAATGACATAAAGAAGAACTATCTCAAATACAAGTTAAAGATAAGGAAATGAAATTACAGGTTAATATCGGACATAAACTATTTAAATGTACATGCCAATGCAGGTGCACATTGCAAATTACTGCCAGTATAATCAAATGGGGTTCAGACTCTCTCTCTTCACAAATCAAGAAGATATATTGCACTTGCCTTGCAGAGCAATGTTTTCAGCAATGCCGAGATCCTTGGATAGGTAATTAAGAGCACCATTAACCACCCTGCAACAAACAAATCTATGATATTACAATAGTGAATGGATGATACAATAACATGGACTTGGAGCATAGAGAAAATAACCGGATGATGGATTTTAGCATTAGCATAACAAGAACATCAATTCACATGCCTCAAATAGGATTAATAATAAGAACAATCAAGCAAAATAGCTAATATGCTCAATACTCATAAGTGCTTTGAGTAATACTTGACAAGATTATTCTTGCACTCACAAGAGAAAAGCAAGAAGGTAATTGAATTTCATGGCGTAGATAATGAACACATACCCTAGATGGTAACCAAAGAGGATTGCTCCCAAACAAGCAACTCCTACAAATGGTAAAACAGTCCCCGACGACTTGGGTTGAACATTGGCAGGAACAACATCCTCTATATCTCCTTCTACAACACAATGTTTAGAACTTAGTTGAAAGAAAATGTTTAAATATGAAGAACCCACATCATTTCATTAAAACTGACGAATTGATTTCAAGGGCTCAATAACAAGGCAAGACTAAAACAAACTGTGAAAGATCAAAACACTTAACCAAGCATTACAGATTTACCAATATAAAAAGAATGTTAGATATGACTGCTCTGTGCTTTTCATCCCATTTAACCAGTCAATAATATGGGGTCTCAAAGAAAGTGTGAAACGAGTGGCAGCATAGTTTTTCCTATGTAATATGGACACAAGACATGGGACACGAAGATAACAAAAGTATTTTTCTTTTAAACTGTGTCTAAAGTAACTAAAATTCTTATTATTTTTTTTTCAAACTATGGATTGATCTCTACAAACATTGGAGAGGACACTAAGCCAATGTTATTAGACATTTTTGCAATCAGAAAAACATAAATTTGCACAGAATATAGAAAACCCAGCACGCATCAAGGCAGATAAAATTCAATTAATTTATAGACTAAAGTTAAAGTGACACCTGAAGCACGAGCAATAACTGATCTCGACTGAGCAGAAGACCTAAAAGCATTTTCCATAGTATTTCTAGAGGAAGCCAGTTGTGCACCGATTGAAGTTGGTGAAGAAGAATGAAGGCGCAGAGCAGCGCCGGAAACGACACCGTTTCTGATGCTCAGGTTGGTAGAAGATCTGTTGAATTGAGCAAAACCAGAGGAGACTCTGGGGTTTTGGAGATTGAGACCCAAATTTCCTTTACCCGTGGTGTGTGTTAATGACTGCATGTTGACCCTGGGGGCATAGATCCCAATATGAAAAGTCAAAAACCCAATAAATAAAAAACAAGAGAGAGAAAACAACTTTTTATAGAGAGAAAGAGAGAGAGAGTAATAAAGGAAGAGTGGAATTAAAGAGAAACGTTACGGATCAAATCGAATTCGTGAAACAGAAATCAGGAGAGAGAGAGAGAGAGAGAGAGAGAGAGGGAGAAAATGCGAAGTAGAGGAGAGAGTGAGCAAAGAAAGAAAAATACGCGATTGTTGTTCGTCTATGTCCAGGTCTCTGCCTGCTTCTCCGACTTCACTATGCTCTCTTAGTGGTTGTGGTTTTTGCTCATCCAATAGTGAGAGAGAGAGAGAGAGAGAGAGAGAGACTTAAAAAGTTCCGCTACGTTGTAGAGAGAGTGTGTGTGTGTTTGCTTAGCAACAAAAATGGTGAAATCCACAACGTCGCAGGCCGAAAAGACGCACGTGGCTCACTCCTGAGGATGTTGGCTTCGATTGTCGCTCCCCGTGCGTGTGCGTTTGCGTGTGCGTGTGCGTGTGCGTGTGCCCTCACCTCATTCCATCCGTATCACTTTCACTCGTTTCGACTCTCATCCATCCCCGTTCTTTTTGAATGCGAACACAAGGGAGTCCGTATTCAAAACAGCAGGGTAGAAACAAGTACATTTGCACCTGAGCCCACTGTTTTTTTGTCCTATCCTTATCAAAATTAACGATAAAATCTTAATATTATTAAGTGAACTCCGGCGTTCATTGATGTCGGGGAACTCTTGGTTAAATGGATCTGAATCTATATAATTTATTTAAGCTAATAGAATAAAAATAATATTTTATAAAATAATATATAAAATTCCACTTTATTAATAATGAATGATCATATCATTCTAAACATAATCCTAATCACGTATAACTTACACTCAACTCTTTTTATTTCAAGATTCCGATTCATTTGAATTCATATTTACTGTCACACCCTGATCGACAAATTATATGCATTTCACTAGCAACATTTATCGATTTACTATACTTCCATTAGAAACTCTTTTTTAGTCTTATTCTCCCACCTCGACCAATAATTTAATTTATCGAGAATTATTTAAATAGTCATATAATTTTAATCCCATTTGTTTGAGAAAACAAATTCCATGTTAACAACACATATCTCCTACATTCAATTGATCTAAGGCCACAAAATACATGTTTGCTCATGCATAATTTGCACAAACTTGATACATGCATTTCCCTGGTCTCTAAACATTATCTTAAGTAAAAGTACTATATATACTATTATAATCGGAACGAAAATTCATTGACATAGACAATTCACCGTGTTATTGTCATTCTCGCATAAGGTTTAACACTCCTATCCCGTAAGTATGAGCATGTCTCCTATCATGATGCTCAATGGTCCATTTGAATCTATAGCTTTTTATTTAAGTTGTCTTATCATAAGTTGATACGATCATGAATGGTTTAAGTATTTTGATAAAACTACTTTATGCCCATATTCTTTAATTGCTTAATAATGAAATATTTTCAAAAATTCTAATGGAAATAAAATATATTTAATTAATTTAAAATTTTATTAATGTTATTTGTAATTATAAGGAAACTAGGGTATAGACACACAAGTAACAATTGGATCAAAAACTTTTTGCAATGAAAGACCCATGTCCTTAGAAAACTATTCCCCTCCCCCCTCCCCCCCCCCCATCTTGTTCTCGTCTTAATTTTTAAAGTTATCCAAATCCATTTTCATATGGAACAAACTTTAATGTTTACATTATAACTTGTTGATAATATTATAAGCAATATATTAACAAGGGCTACGGATGGTCCATGCGCTGAAGGCCACTGGGACCTTCTTGGTTCATCTGATTTTCCGAGGGGATTGATGGTGCTACCTTTAATAATAATAATAATAATAATACATTAAATTATTAGAGGTTAATGGTCCAAACTGTTTCTACCTTTTGAGATGCCAAATGAAGAAAGGATGATTTGTGATTCTCACATATATTGTATATAATGCTTAACTTCAATTTTAAGCCACCATTCTTATAGCCCCACCATTTGGAATTTGGCTCTCTCCCGACCCCTCTTCCTCGTTTGCTAAAATTTATCATATTCCAACATCAACAACTCAATGGGACAATAGCCACACTCTCTCTCTCTCTCATAATAATAATAATAATAATGGTAGACAACTTTTGTCCATTTCTTTTCTTAGATAGTGATAAAGGTTATCGTTATATAACAATTTACAAATTTCACTAAATTAGATTTGATAATTATTTAAATTAAATTAATTAAAATTTTAAATATCATTAATTAAATAAAAAAATAATTTATAAATTAAAAATATTAGACAAACAAATAAAAATATTTTGCATAGGTATATTTTTTTCTATTATATAAGATTTAAATTTTGAGTTATAGAATCAAAAGAAGAAACCATTAGGCCGACCATTACGGCATCCCTCGGCGACATCAAGCATATAGGTACATATCTCTCAAGTCATTTATCAAAACTCGGAATTAATTTTTTATTCAAAAAACCCACCCGTGATCCTTCAAGCTGCGCTCGAATTGGACCGACCCGATACAGTCCAAATCCGCCACCGCGCGATATCCATCTCCTTTGCATTCATCTCTTATGTAACTCAGATTGCGAAACTCGAAAGAAATTTACAAACGAGCGCCATGTTTTAACCAAACCCCGATTATATCAGACAGTCCTCTCTCTTTCTTTCTCTCGTGCCACTGACAGATAAAATCTTCTGAATTCTTCCATTCTCGTATTTCCAAGTAAGGTTTTATTTCAATCCTGACCCGCTTTGGACTTCCCTATTCCCTGAGCTCTATATGTTTGTTGAATTGCCTTAAGTGACGAACTTTTTGATATTTGAACTGACTTTAGCTCTGTGTCTCCGTGTGCGTGTGAAAGAAATGTTTGCCTACTCATTTTGAGTTATGGGTACCCCTTTTTTGGTATCTGCTTACCTTTCAGCACTTCAAAAAGTCCCACTCAACTTGTATTTCCTGAATGACTATTTTTGAAGAAACCCTCCCTGGGTTCATTCGTTGGAACACTGATATTGAGACCCTTTTTATCTTCTTAGGTCAATGTTTTGTGCCGTTTCTGCCCCCGGTAACACTTGCATATTCCATCCACAAAGGCTTCAATTTGGAAGAAGAAGCCATTTAAATCCATCTAGAATTCGAATTTCTGCATCATTGCCGGATACAAATGAGATTAAAGTGGAGTACACGCCCTGGCTGATTGTTGGACTGGGGAATCCAGGAAATAAGTATCATGGAACAAGGCACAATGTAATCCAACCTCTCTTCTTGAAACCCCACTTCCTAAACTTCCCCATTTGTGTTATTTTTAGTTTTTCTTTTCCTTTGTAACAGGTTGGATTTGAAATGATTGACCGCATTGCTGAAGAAGAAGGCATTATGTTGAACACTATACAGTCAAGAGCCTTAATTGGGATAGGTGCTTATTTTGCTCTATATTAATTATCTCTTTCCGATAGTTTGGCTAGCTCATCTATTGTGATCAGATTCATACTAATTCAGATTCTTTTTGTGATCAGTACAGGCTGCATTGGAGACGTACCAATTCTTTTAGCAAAACCTCAAACATACATGAACTTCAGTGGGGAATCGGTTTGTTTTTATCCTTTCTGTTCAGCTCTTAACTTAGTTTCTGCTTGCAGTAGATAGGCGAATAGAATAATTTGGTTGACTTATTGACTTCGGCCTCTGTCATGTTAGTCAATAATGTATCCATGCTTGAGAGACAAAGCCATAAGGCCAAAATGCATGTCGCATACAGGAAAGGCTAAATGACCTAAGTGAGATGTCACAGCTATCGGCAAGCATCTTTATGACCAATATTTATTGAGATTTGTGTGTTTCATGACCTGCCTTTGTGAGGATTTGCGGATGAATATTTTATGGAAAGTTTGCTGCATATTATTTTAACTACATGATAGAGGATTAAAGACCCCTATGACCTTAATATTGGAAACACTGCCAAAGTATATACTAAGTTACAATCTTTTAACCAATTCAGGAATTTTTTAGTCAGACGAGGGATTTTGTAGGAGGAAACTGATTTCATAATGCGAATTTTAGAATTTCTCAGGCATTCCTTTTTCCTTTTTCCTTTTTCTTGGATTATGTCCTTTCCTGGCTTGAATCTCACTACCATGCTAACTTAAACTAGACCTCGGTGATGTAATTATCTGCCCTGAAAATTTCAAGTCACATGTTTCTGCAATCTTTTCCATCACGTTTTAGAGGGGGAGAAAATATAAGAATAGACAGCCACATCATAATTGAAGTCCGCATGATCTAATGTGGCACCTTACCCTAAAATTCTGTAAGCCACCTGCTCCTTCACTGTCATAAACTGTTTGGTTTTTGGCTTAATGGTTGAAGATAGGTTCAAACTCTGTAGATTCATAATCACCTGAACAGGGTTTTAATAGCCATCTGAGATTTGTATACACGTAATGCTTGACTATCCTTGCTCCATTCATCTGGGTATTAACATATACACATTCACCGGGTGACTTCAAGAAGGTGCACAGTGAATTATGGGCTTGGGGTGAAACGAGAGTTTGTACAGCAAGTGAAGAATCCTTAGGGGAATTCCTCTAACTCTTTTGTTGTTGGTTTGGAGGGATCCTCTAACTTTTAGTTTTGTAGCATTTTCTTTGTAGTTTTTTGCTCATTTTTTGTTGTTGTCTTTTGCAAATTATATCTTTCTTTCTTAAAAAAAATGTTCAGTGTATTAACTTTCTCACTGTGGTCATAAAGAGTTATGTGTTTTTTCATTTTATTTTTCTTTCTTTTTGTGGCATAATAATTTGTGTATTCATTTATTGATTTTGGATTTTAGTCCATATTAATCTTACTCACATGGTAAATCACATAAACTTTGGATATTTGTCACAGGTCGGACCACTGGCTGCTTATTACCGGGTGCCACTGCGACATATATTAGTGGTACGAGTCTCCTAAATTTCACATGAACCCATTACATGAAAGCTGTAACATAAACCTTATCTGATTTTGAAAAAGAAAGGGAAAAAGGAAAATTTGTTATCCCAGATATCGTTGGGTTTCATGTCCCTCTTCATTTAGGTATATGACGAGATGAGCTTACCAAATGGTGTTATGAGGCTTCAGCCAAAAGGTGGGCATGGACATCACAATGGGTAAGTTTCTTGATTAATGTTTTCCAACCATTACGTGAACTTATAAATAGGTCGTTATGAAATCAGTCCAGGGATCATATTGCATCTAGAGGACTGCTTCGTGAAATGACGTACTTAGGATTCCCTCACATATATATATATTTATTGTTATCATGGTAGATATTGACTCTGGTTCCTCAGATTTGCACGTAAGCTTATGATTTTCTACTTTATAATTGAGATCATCATCTCAATAAAGCTCTTAAAAAAAAACTAAGATCATGTTTATCGTTAAATCATCAACGTATTAGGCATTGATTTGCTACATAAAAAAGCATCACCTTAATCTTAAGTCAGAAGCACGATCCTGATATCTTATGATTTGAGCACCATCAAATCTTGATTATCTAGGATATCTCTGCTATATGGAGTTGCAATGATACGAGACTTAGTAAATTTTCAGATGATTAAGAACCTTAACAAGTAGTATGTTACTGGCAAAACTGAAGGGCTCTACTGCAAAGACACTGTGTCCCTGCGACTCGAGGTAGCTACCATTCACACCTTGGCAAGAACATGACAACAAATTAACAAATGTAATTCACTCAGTTATTTTCTCTTGTGAAATCTCATTCTTGGTTTGCACACAAATTGAAGACTGGCTGTTACCATGTAAACTGCTGTGTTCCTTTCTTTCTTTTTTGGTTTTTTTTTTGGGGGGGGGGGGAAGGTGAGAAGAAGCTTTTGTTGAACTAGAAAACCGGAATGAAATTTTTCCGGGAAGGGTTTTCCTCCGAGGATTGCTCTGTGTGTGTGTGTCTCCCGTACACCGAAAATTAGGCTGCCAGCCTAGTCCTCTGGCTTTCCTCCTCTTGAATTCATCCCCTCAATTCCACCATAATTTAGGATTATATGTTACAAGAAATCACTATTCATCAACATTTTCTTTTAACCATCTTTTATTTGGTACCACTTGACTCAGATTCTAAATACTAGTTCTCCTGTTAACTGGGGCCAACCTTCACACTTTTTGATGTGATTATCAAGACTGCAAGAAATTTACAACATTCAACTCAAATTCCAGTTGGGCCAGTAACAAAAGTTCGAGTTAAAAGGTCCAAAAAAGTACTGAATAAATTAATTCAGAGAGTTTTACAATAAGAAATTGGAGCCCAAATGAATGAAGAACCAAAAGGGGCCTCAATTATGCTCATACAAGCCCAGTTGGAAGAATAAAAGGCCCAAAACTATCCAAAACCAAGGGAGGACGAAAATAAAGAAAAATAGCAGCAAGACTTGGTCAAAATAGTTTGATTTATTTAGTTTCCTAATTCTTATTTTTTTGTAACTTTTAGTTTCCTAATTCTTTATTGTTTAGAGAGTTATTAAATTTTTAGTTGCCAATTATGTTTTACCTTTAGACTATAAATAGGTCATTATACATTGTGTAAAACAACACTTTGGAGAGAATTAATAAATTGTGAGGATTCTTCACACAAGTCTTGTTCTTTTGAGAACTTTGAACTTATTCAAGATATGAGTCTTGTTTAGTTCTTTGACTTATCAATCTAGGTTTCGAACCATCTAGATTGTAGCGTCATTCATTCCATCTTTATACCAAAATTCTTGATCTAGTGAGAAACGGGTCTAAGGTCATATACCTTAGGTTCTTCCTCCTTTAGGGCAAGGGTTGAGGTCTTTAATTCCACTGGTTCAAATAATTCGTTGGAACGATTTTTGGGCTAAATTAACTTGTTCGTGGGTTCTAGGGTTTTTATACCCAACGGGTTCACATCAGTTGGTATCAGAGCAATTTCGGGTTACCCTTCGAGTTGTTCATACTTGTCTATAATTGTTCATATTTGTCTATAATTTTTCATAAAACAAAGGCAGTTTCCAATTTTTTTTTCTTTTTTTTTATTGTTTCTTCTTTATTTCTTATTTGTTCACCTTCTTTATTTTATTCCTTTATTCACTTTCTTATTCAATTCATTCCATATTTGTTTCTTTCTTAATTTGGAATTTTTCCAAATTTACGACTTTCTTATTTCTCACTTATTTTTCTTCTTTATTTTTCTTGTTATTCTTTCTTTGAATTTCACAAGACAATTATTTGTAAGTTAAATTCAAAGAGTTGTTGATTCATTAAAATGGTAAGAGACATGTTCGAGGGATTGAATTCATCGAGACTTTTTCCAAGCAAAATGCGGTTGCGGATGCATATTCACACAGGTGACGATTTGGGGACAAATCGTTGTCAAGAAGGGGGGAATGATGTGATTATCAAAACTGTAAGAAATTTACAACATTCAACTCAAATTCCAGTTGGGCCAGTAACAAAAGTTCGAGTTAAAAGGTTCAAAAAAGTACTGAATAAATTAATTCAGAGAGTTTTACAATAAGAAATTGGAGCCCAAATGAATGAAGAACCAAAAGGGGCCTCAATTATGCTCATACAAGCCCAGTTGGAAGAATAAAAGGCCCAAAACTATCCAAGACCAAGGGAGGACGAAAATAAAGAAAAATAGCAGCAAGACTTGGTCAAAGTAGTTTGATTTATTTAGTTTCCTAATTCTTATTTTTTTGTAACTTTTAGTTTCCTAATTCTTTATTGTTTAGAGAGTTACTAAATTTTTAGTTGTCAATTATGTTTTACCTTTAGGCTATAAATAGGTCATTATACATTGTGTAAAACAACACTTTGGAGAGAATTAATAAATTGTGAGGATTCTTCACACAAGTCTTGTTCTTTTGAGAACTTTGAACTTATTCAAGATATGAGTCTTGTTTAGTTCTTTGACTTATCAATCTAGGTTTCGAACCATCTAGATTGTGGCGTCATTCATTCCATCTTTATACCAAAGTTCTTGATCTAGTGAGAAACGGGTCTAAGGTCATATACCTTAGGTTCTTCCTCCTTTAGGGTAAGGGTTGAGGTCTTTAATTCCACCGGTTCAAATAATTCGTTGGAACGATTTTTGGGCTAAATTAACTTGTTCGTGGGTTCTAGGGTTTTTATACCCAATGGGTTCACATCACTTTTCCAATTATGCTGGGTTACTGGTAGCGCATTCCTTTTTATTTCACCATTCCTATAAGCATAGGTTTGGAGTCTTGTGAACACATGCCATTGCTTCTTTTTGCTAAGTTCCTAACTTCGTAAGACATTGCATCTGCTTTTTATTTTATTAAATTTTTCCCCTGAGCATGCAGATTCCCTGATGTTATGATTTGTGTTGCTCCTTACCGGTTGAGTTAACCAAAGGTATCATAAATAAACATTGAAAAAAGCATATATCAAATATGTCCACTTTCTTTCATCCTGCAATTGACACTTTATACCAAACTACTTATTTTATGAATCCAACAGATGCAAAAGTAATTCTGCTTTCAAGTTTGAACTTAATTGTCGATATCATGCTACAGATTGAAGAGTGTTACAGGTCACTTGGATGGTTGTCGAGACTTCCCTCGCATGTGCATAGGTTTGTTTCGTCCCTGTTAGGGCTGACCATGACATATAACCTCCCTTGAAGTTGTTGAAGTGCATGGCCTTCATGAAAAAATGTGAAAGATAACAGCTTTTGCTCATTATTGCAGGCATTGGAAACCCACCTGGTACAATGGACATGAAAGCTTTCCTTCTGCAAAAGTTCAGCACACTAGAACGAAAGCAGGTATAAGTTGCAGTGATCTAAAATGGTAGAATACAACTCATTTTCAGCTATACATATCTGGAACATCCTTAGGTTCTAACTCTCATGAGCAGAGTGAATCTTGCTATTTTTAAGGCAGGTTTATAAGCAAAATTGTAAATAAATTCATTTGTATGACCTTCAATCTAGTGATGTAGCTAATGCTTATTTTCCCGTCCGAGTAGATTGATGCAGCCCTTGAGCAAGGCCCTGAAGCTGTAAGGACCCTGATTCTTAACGGATTTAACAGCACTATCAATAGATTCAATCTGGGGCAGAAATACAAATACCACAAAATTTGAATATTCTACCAAGAGTAAATATGAGACAGGTGCTGTGGTCTCCCTCCCATTGTCTAATTTGAGACAAAAGTTAGAATCTTGTGGTGTTTATAGGACGTTACATTCATGTATTTATTAGAATTAAATTAATGGGATTGTAAAAGAAATTCTGTACTCGAAATGTTTAAACGTGGCAATGCCAATAGCCCAATTTTCACCGGTGATAAACTTTTTTTTTCCCCTTTCTATGTATCCACATTCACTTAGGCATTGGTTTGATGGTAAGCAACTAGTATTATGAATATTTTAGGGTCTTTTTTTTTTTTCTAGAGGTGTTTAAATTTCAAAAATTAAGTAATCTCTTTTCCTCTCATAATCTCTTTTACACATAATTCAAATTCAGAATTTTGATATTATTTTGACATATTATTTAGAGTCGTGAGATGTTTATTGGACGTCAGATGTATTTATTAGATTTAAATTAATGTGATATTAGATGTAAAATAATGTGATTGTAATAAAGATTTTGTATACGAAATTTTGAAACTCATTGAAATGCTAATAGCCTAATTTTTATCTTGTACCCTATTATATGTAAGAGCTACATCATAGTGATTTTTTCTCTTTATGTAGCTACATCATACTCTTACTCTTACTCTCCCTCCTTCCCTCCCTCCCTCCCTCCCTCCCTCTCTCTCTTGCTCTCCTTCCCTTCCTCCCTCCGTTTTTCTCCCTACCTTTGCAAGCAGTCTACCTTCGCTTCTGAACTTATCTTACTGCTTGCTCCTGAATCTAAACATCCACTGACCCAGACCCCCGATCAATACCTTAGAAACTACAGATCTGTCCTACTTATCGCCTGCTACCTTCCTTCCATACCTTCTCTTCTATCTCTCTCTATTTGCATTTCTATATACCTAGATTCGCCCCACGTCAACCCAAATCTGTACCTCCAAATTCATATTGTCGAAAACTTGCATCTGGTCCTCGCCTTGACCCGTGCAGATCTGTCCCTCCAGATCTGCACCCTTCGCACACTCTCCGCCTCTCTCTCGTAACCTCTCTATTCTCCCTACCTCGATCCCCTTCTCTTTCCACTTCGAAAACCTACCCCCTAAGCCCTCTTTATCTCTATCTTGTGATCTCTCTCTCTCTCACACCCTGACCCCTAGACGAACCAGATCCCTTCTCCCACCACAAGATTCGACCAAGATCTACCCTCGTAAGCCCTCGAAAGCCCCAAATCTTGTCAGAAACGCAGATTTGATCTTTTGACCCCACCTGCTCCTTGCCTCCCTTTCCCCTCGCTGACCCCTGCAAGAGACCTACCACCGCATCTCCGTCGAATTTCCCAACCCTGACAAGAACTCCTCCAAGCCCTTTACTTCCCGCTACCCTCTGCCTCAGTCGTCCTCTTCCTCTATCACCTGCCTTCTCTCTCTGCCTCCCTCCCCTCACCTTCCTTGAATCATGTTCCGAAACAACTCAAAAAAAAAATATTAAAATAACCTTGGGAACAAACAAATTCCGGAAATAACCCAATTCTATCGCGGGCTGAACACATGACACCATGTGACAGCATCCAGTTGGCCGAAACCTGTGACACGTCTTGAAGACTCGACAAGCCTCCGCCGCCGCCCGCAGAATCAGCAGCCCCTGCCTAGTCCGCCCGCGGCTTTGCTCCATTCCCCCTTCCCCTGCGGCTCCCTCCCTCCCTCCCTCCCTTCGCCCGCGGCTTTGATCCGCTCCCCCTCCCTCCCGCCGCGGCTCTCTCTCTCCTCCCTCCCTCCCTCCGCCGCCCGTGGCTCTGCTCCTCTCCCCCTCCCTCCACCCCGTGGCTCTCTCTCTCCCTCCCTCTGCTGCCCGCGGCTCTGCTCCGCTCCCCCTCCCTCCCCCCGCGGCTCTCTCTCTCCTCCCTTCCTCCCTCCCTCCGCCACCCGTGGCTCTGCTCCGCTCCCCCTCCCTCCCTCGCGGCTCTCTCTCCTCCCTCCCTCCCCCTGCGGCTCTCTCTCTCCCTCCCTCCCCCGCCCGCGGCTCTGCTCCGCTCCCCCTCCCTCCCACTCGTAGCTCTCCTCTCTCCCTCCCCCACCCGCGGTGCTCCTGCCTCCCTCTCTCCCTTGCCCGCGGCTCTACTCTGTCCCCCTCCCTCCCACCCACCCGTGGCTCTCTCTCTCTCCCTCCCCACCCGCGGTGCTCCTACCTCCCTCCCTTCCCCGCCCGTTGCTATGCTCCTCGCGGGGTAGAGAGAGAGACAGTCGTAGGGGGAGGGGGAGGGAGAGAGAGAACCGCAGGGAGGAGGGAGGGAGAGAGAGAGAGTCGTGGGGGGAGAGAGGGAGGGAGAGAGAGTCGTGGGGGGAGAGAGGGAGGGAGAGAGAGCCGCGGGAGGGGAGGGAGGGGGAGTGGAGCAGAGCCGCGGGCGGCCGAGGGAGGGGCCGCCGGGCGCTACGGGCGGCGGTGGAGGCTTGTCGCGTCTTCAAGACGCGACACGAGGGCTTCGGCAAACCGGACGTTACTACGTGGTGTCACATGTTCAACTCGCTAGAAAATGAGATGATTTTTGAAATTTGTTTGGTCCTAAGATTATTTAAATTTTTTTTTTTTTGAGTTATTTCGGAACATGACTCCACTTTCCTTTCCCATCTCACCCTATCAAGTGCTGATAGCACTATTTGATCTTAATAATCTTACCATTAATAGTAATACTACCATTATTAGTGTTGGTATTATTATCATTTAGGAATACTATCATATTTAATATTATTAATAACAATATTAGTATCAACAATAGTGTAATTATTAGTGTTATTAACGATATCCCTATTATTATTACTTGTATTATTGCTATTATTACTCTTACTACATATATATACATATCATTTTATTATCTATTTATTTATTCATTTATTTATTTACTTATTACTAATAGTTATCTTTTCACCTAATTCGTTTTTATATATCATTATTTTAAGAACTCTACCACGATCAGTCCTAAGCCCGAGTAAAGGAGTAGGGTTGCGGTAGATCGACAATCAGCCTAAAATCTTTTGTCAAATGAAAGATGAGAGACAGATATATAAAAACTTTTGGGGCGTTTCCCCTTCGGCAACGCGATACATCAAATCCCGGATGTAGCGACAAGTTAACAAGTGATACTAGAGTATGGGTAAATAAGTTAGTCCACGAAAATAGGATTCATTTAGCCACTTGGATATAGGATTTTTGACTGATAGTTAGAAGAGATTGGAGAAACAATAAATAGACGAAAAATTCATATCATGTGTTTTCGAGAAACTAAGTGGGTCGAGGAGAAAGCTAGAGTAGTAGAGCTGTATGATCATAAACTTTGGTACACAGGAAGAGATAGGAGTAAGAATGGGGTAAGAATAATTGAACATAAAACTCTGTTAGAGGGTGTGATAGAGATAAGAAGGAAAAGAGATATAATTATATTTGTCAAGTTAGTAGATGAGGAAAATATAGTTAATATAGTCAGTGTGTATGCGTTCCAAATAGATATAGATGTAATTAGTAAAAAATAATTTTTGGAGAATTTAGATAAATTTATACAAATCATACCTAGTAGTGAAAAACTATTTATTGGAAGAGAGTTAAGTGGACATGTAGGAGCAAGAAACGAAAAATTTGAAACCGTACATGACAACTTTGGATTCAATACTAGGAATGAGGCATGGGGTATCATTTTAGAATTTATTACAACATTCGATCTAATAGTTGTAAATACTACTTTTAAGAAAAGAGAAGCACACTTAGTTACATATAGAAGTGGATTTAATACTAACCAAATAGATTTCTTTCTCACTAAAAGAGATGATTTATAAAGTTATATCGGGGGAGAGTGTGGCAACTCAACATAAACTCCTAGTTTTAGATATACGCGTGTCTAAAAGGTAGAAGAAGTACTGCCTATTTGTAGAGTCAAGAATTAAGATGTAGAATTTAAAGGGTGAAAATATAATGGCTTTTAGAGATAAATTAATTTAAGTGGTAAATTAGTCTATTAATAAAGATTCGAAAACAATATAGAAAGAGATATCTACTAATATTATGAGTGTAGGTAAGGAAGTTATTGGTGTATCTAAGGGTCAGCCCCCAATAGGCAAAGAATCATGGTGGTGGAACGAAAAAATTCAAACGGCTGTTCGTACCAAATGAGAACATTATAAGAATCTTGAAGGTAATAATAGTAGCGATATATATGACAAATACAAAAATACGAAAAAAAGATGTGAAAAAGATTATCCAACAGTCAAAAAATAATGTGTATAATGAACTATACAAGAGATTTGAGACTAAAGAATGAGTGAGAGATCTACAAAATTGCTAAGTTAAGGGAAAGAAAAGGTAATGATCTAAATGATATTAAATGTATCAAGAGTGAAACTAATAGTATACTTGTAAAGAATGGGGATATAAGAAAACGTTTGTGTAATTATTTTGACGATCTTTTTAATGTTAAGAGTATAACAGATATAGAAAATATCGAAATACCTGTAGAAGAAATTAATAGAGATTTTAAATATAAAATTCGCACTTATGAAGTGAAAGAAGCTCTAAAGAGGATGAAGAATAATAAAGTCGTAAGATCTGAAGATATTCCTATAAAAATGTGAAAATATTTGGGTAAATTTGATATAAAAGTGTTAACGGATATTTTTAATAAAATTTAGCAAACTAAGACAATACCCCAAATACGGAGAAAGAGTGTAATTGTACTACTATATAAGAATAAAGGAGACATACAGGACTACTTCAACTATAGACGAATTAAACTTATGAGTCATACTATGAAATTATAGGAGAGAGTAATAGAATATAAATTGATATTGGAGATAAATGTATATCAAAATCAATTCAGATTTATACTAGAAAAATCTACCACGAAAGCAATCCACTTGTTAAGATATTTGATGGAAACATATAAAGTACAAAAGAGAGACCTACACACGTATTCATTGATTTAGAAAAAAATATATGATAGGTTTTTTAGAAAATTATTGTGATGGGTGTTGATGAAAAAATAGATATTTTTGAGATACATTAATCTCATTAAAGATATGTATGAGGGAGTTACAACAGGCGTTAGAACTTGCAAAGATTTGAGTGATAATTTCCCAATTAATATTGGACTCCATCAATGTTTGGCATTAAGTCATTTCCTTTTTGTAATAGTGATAAACGGAATTATAAAAAATATTCAAGATAAAATATCATGGTGTATATTTTTACAGATGATATAGTGTTAGTTGATAAAATTAGAGAGAGTATTAGTACTAAACTAAAGTTATGGAGACTCATATTAGAATCCAGAGGGTTTAGATTGAGTAAATTGAAAACCGAATATATGAGATATATGTTTAACGTAGTTATAGAAATAATGAAGAAACGATTAAATTAGATGAGTAAGATATCCTAAAAAATGAACGATTTTGATATTTAGACTCTTTCATTCAAAATGATGGCAATATAGATGGAGATGTGAACTATAGGATTCAAACGAATTGAATGAAATAGAGAAAAATATCCGGAGTTCTTTGCGATCGGACGATACCATTACACTTGAAGGGAAAGTTCTATAGAACCACAATTACACTTACACTATTGTATGATATTGAGTGTTAAACTATTAAACAATAACAAAAACAAAAGATGGCTGTAACAGAAATGAAAATGTTTAGATGGATGTGTAGAAAAACTAGAAGAGATAGAATTAGAAATGAAGAGATTCGTAATAAGTTGGGAGTTAATTCAATTGTGGATAAAATGCAAGAGTATCGTTTGAGGTGGTTTGGATATGTGCAAAGAAAATCTAAAGATGTACCGGTTAGGAGAATCGAGAATTTAAATATAGGAGATCTAGTAAAACGTAAAGATAGATTATTAAAAACTTGAATGCCAGTTATTTGTAAAGAAATGAAAATTAAGAGTTTAGAAAAGAAAATGATTTTAGATAGAAATTGATGGCGTAGTAGAATTTGTACAAATTAAACCAATATATTTTAGATATTTATCTTTTGACTTATATATTTATTTTTATTTTATTTTTATTTTTATTTATTTATATATATATATTTTTATTCTTGTTTTTATATTTTTTTTATATTTTATAAATTTATCTATCAAATAATCGATTTTAAATTTTGAGAATAAGAATCAATTTATTATTATTGTTGCATGAAGCCACAATCACTCGGGTATGGTTTGACGCAAGCAGCAAGATTATGAAATATTTCTCTTGTTCTTACACGCTGCTCAACTCAATGAGTCGTGACCAAATCCATATGCCGAGTCTGACTGAATGAGAAGGGTAAGATGACATCTCCAAACCCCCTGACTTTTGGAATTAACAAAAAATTCTTCACCCACAGCAAGCATATTTAACAATTGCCCTTACTATGGGACGTCTGAAATTGTCTTATGAATTTTGCAGCCTTAATACACATGGAAAGCTCTCCTATAGCCGCTCTTGTTTTCAAAATTATATGCCAAAATCATAGGAAAAGATGCCAATCAGCTTTAGCTCAAATGATATATTTTTCCTTCTCCATATAATAAGTTTAGATTCAAACCCTAATATGTATAAAAAAAATCATAGAAAAGGATAATTAGAAGATGAGATGTGGGATTAGACTTTCATCGTTAGTGTTTTTTTTGTTTTCATCAACGATATTTAGATTTAACTCGAGTAATCCGGTTTGAATATTATGAAATCCAGTTTAAAAATTGATTCTTTTAAATATTTTTACGTTATTAATGTCAATAAAAATAAACATTAAAGGCAAAACCCAAATTCTATTTGTTCATGTGAAATGCAATACTTGACTTGGACGAAGTATCTTTAATTAAATAAGTACAAATTTTAATTTTTTTTTTTATAAATTATACTACATACAACCTAACGTGCTTAATTGATGTTCGTAATTTGTAAAAATTATAAATTGATCGGATCCGTCGTGACCTTTCGGTGGACACAAAGTGTTCATTTCCTTTAGACGGTCCAGATCCTTTTCATCCAACGGTCCCACCTAAAAATGGCCTCCATTTCGAGAAGAACGTTGGACTAGAGCCCCGTCCACAAACACAAAAGATTCTCTCTCTCTCAAAATTAGACCGTTGTAGAAATTCAATTTTCTATAACAAAAAGCACAAGAAGGACGATCGGGTTACAACAGCTATTAACAAAATCTCATCAAAAGAAAAGAAGAAGAAACAGAGGAATTAATTCATCAAGAATGGCAGCGAACTGTAGTCTCTCTCTGCAAAGCACTCACCAATCAAACTCCAACCCTCCTCTTGAATCTCTCTTTAAAGCCCTAGACCCCAAATCCCAGGTCCTCTCACGAATTTCGAATCCATCTCAATCTCACCCAGATCAACCCCATTTGATGACAGATTTCTTCATCATGGAAAGAGGACCTAGATACAACGACTACGCAGAATTGAGAGAATCAAGGCTCAGAATGAAGAACATGAAGATTCAAGAACAACCTCAACTCGAATCTAGATTAACCCCACCGAAGAAAACTCTCAAACCAACACTTTCCCGAAAAGGGTCTTCGATTTTGACGCAATCTGTCCCAGATTTCTCTTCTGCCCTGCGGAAGGAAAACCGGAAACCGGTTTCTACTCTGCCTTCAATGCTGGAACTGACTCCTCCGCCTTCCAAAACCTCGAAGTTCTTAGGGGTTTTGCCCAAATCTGGAGGGAGTAAGTCTGCAAATTCGGGGGATAACAAGAGGGTTAATGGAGGTTTGTTGGCTAGAAAGAGTTATGCTTGTATTGATGAATTGAAGAACCTGAATTCGATGGCGGCTATAAATATTAATGGCGAAAACAGAGGAAGGAAAACAGGTAGGTCTGTTTTGGGCAACAGACAGTACTGATTTGTTTTGATTTTGGATTCTTTTATTACACGGGTGAAGATTTCTACTGCGGTTTGTTCTTTTTCTCTTGTTCTTTCGAAGTCACTGCTTCATAATATCATAGAACTGTATGAGGATTTTTTTTTGTTTGATTTGTTTGGTGAGATTACCACTGCTATTTTAATTCTTAAAATTTGTTGATTGGTGGAGGAGGTTACGACTACCTGTTATTTCCACTCTTTTGGGGTTGAATTTTTTTTTTGTGGCTTCTGTTAGGTTGTAAAGATTTTGCATGGAAACATTGTTTCTTGATTCAGACTCATAAAAACGTGGCGAGATTCTGCTTTGCCCTGTTTGGTTTTGATTTTATTTACGAGTTCTCTTTGGTTTAAGAAGATAGTACCCAATTGTATCATGTGAATTTTTTTTCCCTCAACGTTTTTGCCCTTTCTGCATTTGCACTGCTCTGGTAGAACAGGGACTTTTGAGGTAACTCAGTGGTTTTTCCGAGTGGTGGATGACTTATAACATAGCCCTGGAACTTTGGAAATTTGGGATGTCTTCACGTTAGCCTTATTTTTTTTTTGGGGGGGGAGGGGGTGTGTGGAGTTGCCTAAGGGTTGAGTTCTTCTCAATGGCCTTGTGAGGGTAATATAAATTTATGATTATCCGAGAATCAGCATTATTTTTTGAGCAATATGTTAGGAAGGTCCAAAAATTTTACGGTTGAAAGCTTTTGCAAGACCAAATTTCTCTATTCTCTGTTAAAATCAGATCTCAAATTCTGACAGGCTGACAACAGGTTATTCCACAAAATGAGAAAACATAACCTCAATCTATTTATTGATGGTAGGAAGTAGGGAAAATTTGTCGCTAGTTCTGGACTGCAAACAACTGGCTGCAATATGTTGAGAAGATATTCCTTCCCGGAATGGAAGGATGAAATACTTCCACAAACCACACCGGAAGAAAGTGCCCATTTTCTTTTATAATAAGCAAATTTTCATAGTATCAGCATCAAGTTTCAATTTTAAAAATTTTTGTTTGTTTCTAGGACAAGAAACAATTGAACGAGAGATGCTTTATAGGTCAATCAATTTGTGTCATATTTCGGTGGAGGGGGAGGGGGCCGCGGATCTGAAACGTCGAAACCTGCTTCCTTCTACAACACAATTTCATTGTCGCATAAAGAGGAAGTATACCCACTTGGCTTTCTTTTACCCATTTTTTTTATGTCTAACGCCGTTAGAAAACATTTCATTAGTGATGAAAAAATCCGTTGTTGAAAACTAGAAATCCGTCGCTGAAGGATATCAGCGACAGATTTTTTCCATCGCTAAATCTGTCGGTAAAATCGACCACGGTAAATATCAATGATGGATTTTTTTTTCTCATTAATATTAGTGACAGATTAACGACGAAAAAAATCCGTCACTGAAACAAAAAAAAAAACGACGGATCCAGTTTCGTCGCTGTTGCCAGAGTTTTGAAAAAGGATATCAGCAACAGATTTTTTCCATCGCTAAATCTGTCGGTAAAATCGACCACAGTAAATATCAATGATGGATTTTTTTTCATCACTAATATTAGTGACAGATTAACGACGAAAAAAATCCGTCGCTGAAAAAAAAAAAAAAAAAAAACGACGGATCCAGTTCCGTCACTATTGCCAAAGTTTTGAAAAAAAATAAACATGTTGCTCCCCTCTGCTTAGGATCGAACGCATGCACACAGAGAGAAATGAGAGCATGCACACAGAGAGAAATGAGAGCAACCCAACCACCAAGCCAACTTACTTATCTAATCATATTTAGATATTTATTTATTTATTTTATCTCATATTTTTTAATAATAATAAAATAATATAAAATTACAATTTATTATAAAATAATAAAATAAATTTTATTTTAGATTAAAATAAATAATAAAAATTTTGAAAAAATAAAATAATATTATTTTTCAAGAAAATAAAATAAAATAAAAATAAAAAGAATTATTAAATAAAATTTAAAAATTTAAAAAAATAAAAAAATAAAAAAATAAAAAAATAAAATATTTTTAAAAATAAAATATTATTATTTTTCAACAAAATAAAATAAAAATTAAAATTAAAATAAAAAGAATTATTAAATAAAATTTAAAGATTTAAAAATTTAAAAATTTAAAAAATAAAAAAAATTTAAATTTTAAATTTTAAAAAATAAAATAATATTATTTTTCTACAAAATAAAATAAAAATAACTAAAAAATATTTAAAAAAATCCGTCGCAAATCCGTCGATAATCTATTAGAAAATTTTCGTCGTTAATCTATCGATAATCCGACGCTGATAGCTATAAATATATATATATATATATATATATATATATTTTTTTTTTCCTTTCAACAAATCAACGATGGAAAATTTTTATCGCTGACAAATTTAAATTTTTTTTTTTTTTTGGGATTAGGCTTTACCGATAGATTAGCGATGAAAAAATTTTTATCGCAAATCTCATGATATTCAGTCTGATAGTAATCCGCTACAAATCCGTCTCTATTAGTGACGAATTTTTGTCCGTCGATAATTTTTAATCGCTGATGTCGTGTTTTCTGATGGTGTACAGAACGTGAGATTCACCTCTTTCATGTAACTGGATTAGAGGACATCGTGCATCCCCTTTGGTTAAAGTGCTTGATATATCAAACATGAGATTTACACACAAAATAAAGATCAGCACATTGATCTACAAATGATATATGCTCCTTGACATAATTCTATTTCCCGCTGCGACAACCCCAGAAATTTGTACACAGTAAAGAGTCAATTAGGTGTCCCATAAGACTCCTATAATAAGCTCAAAATGGGAGAACTTGTGAAAGATTCAGGAGAACAGACTGACTTTGCATTAAGTCTTCCACGACTTCATCCACCAATATCTGCAGTATACCCGTGCCAATGTCAGCACCAGCTTCAAATGCTTCAAGCTCAAAATCTGTCCATTTCCCTAAAGCATAACTCATCTCCCTCTCTATTATCTCATCTATGATCTTCCCCCTCATATCCATCCATCTTTTAATTTCCTTGTCGACCTTTTCGATCAGAAGCTTCATGTTCAAGCGAGAAACAACTCTTCTCCATGCCTTGAATCCAGATTTCGAGTACTGGCAATATTCTGAGTCGAGGAATTCTATTAAGCAGTCAAAAAGGAAACATTTGAGTTGTATACCATTTTCAGTTCCCTTAAAACCAAGAAAGTTGGGAATTGTCCACATGCCACCGGGAAAAGCTTCCAACTTATTAAGAAGAAAAGGGCTTATCAGAAAGCCTCTCAATCCATCTGATTCACCCATCAAAACAATTCCAAATAATAGTTCAGCATGCAAGATAACTTCCTTTGCATGCACGAGCTTGCATTCTAATACTCTCCCATTGGCAAGATTAGAGCTGTGCACAAACTTGGCAACAACGTTAAGAAGATCAATGGAGATCCAGAAACCAGTCTGCACTTTGTTCCATGATGCTGCTGAGTCAAAAAGTTCTGCATCAGATTCTGGTGGTTGTGACAGGCCATAGGAGTAATCCATGTAATCATCTGGCAGCTGATGTCCTGGAATTGGAGCCAGAGGTTAAACAATAGAGACATATAAATGAAGCAGAAATATATCATGTTTAAACACCAAGACATTTGTTGCAGAAATAGACATTAAGGCATGCTACCAAACGTATGCAACTCATGCCCTTGCTTCAAATCCTTACCTGAACACTCATCCACACTGCCAGAAAAGCAACTATCATTTGAAAATGAAGCTTCTAAAACAGATCCTGGGCTAGGATGATCACCATCAAAAGGAATCACATAGGAAGCCGCGTTAGGCCTAGTTTCCTTCTGGGAAAAAAGGGAAAATCAGATATATCAGATTAAGAATTTGAACCTTGCACAAGTCAACCAACCAGTCAAAAAGTAAAGCCAACAGAAAGAGCATCCATCTGGGGCTTACAACATCAGGAAAAATGTTGCACAGCGCAAAATGGGATAGAGATTAGGATTGGGATCTACAGCAGAATGAAAGAACAACAGGCAATCACAACAGCAAGGTAGTATGCTCAAACATACACACACTAAGTGGTGATCTTTAGGAAACAACCATACATACTTGCAATCATATTTTAGCATGCTGTATATTTCAACAAAAATGTGGTTGCACTATCCTTAGAAGGAAGAGTAACATATTAACCCTCCTTCTCTTCCACTAACAGATGTATTTGATACAGGAAAATGTGCTACAGTTTTGGGGAAAAAAATTACCCATCTATCCTTCCACTGGTACCAACCATCACACTAATCCCTAATAGATGTCAAACCAGCTAGGCTACAAGATCACTCAAGAGTATTTTTAAAACCTGGTAATCATGTCATAATGAATTAAACAGATGAGACAATTCAACATACCTTCAAGACATTTTGGTTTTGAAAAATAAAATCCCACCTTCAATCCTACAAGAATCACCCTAGTTTCGAAACCTCATTTACAAAAAATTTGCGCAAATGTTAAATAGCTCGCTGGTTCATCAAAAGGAAATAATAAAAATTACAAAAATTATAATACAAAGGAGCTACATTTCATCAATCTTGCACGGACCAAATGATAATGGCCCTAAGTTCACTTTCCACATTTGTTCCTGTTAGGGATGGATTTAGAAGCACATCCCCCCCTCCCCCAAAAAAATATAAATAAATTCAAAAAAGAAAAGGAAAATGAAGGGTAAGTAATGGATGTGCTTCACTAAGTCCTGTACACAGTTTTGGCAATTGTTCGATCCAACTAATACCTGCAAGCCATGAGAAGGAAAAGTACATTCCAGCAAGTTTGCCCACTATAGGACTCAAAAAATAGTAAATAAATAATAAGCTGCAGAAACTATGCTGATTGACCAGGACTACCATGTGCAGCAAAAAGGTCCTTCAAAAATTAAAAATAAAAAATAAAAACAAACTCCGAGGGATTGAGGGCTGTAACAGAGAAAGTCAACTTCATTCAGATGAAAATTTTAATAGAGCCACTAACCTGGAAACGTGTGCTTGCATCAAGCGTCTGACCGCGGCAAGAGAATTTATGTTGGTTGATCCCCAATTCAACATCACCAAGTGAAGCAGATCCTTCTGCAGTCAGGGCAGATATTAGCTCTTGAAGAATTAAGGCAGTAGATTTCCTAGTACCTCCTGCCAATTCATCTTCTCCACATGTTAACTCCTCCAATTTTTGCTCCAACAGGGCACCAAGAGTATCTCCTCTTACTAATAATGGTCTCTGAAAAGATCTTTTACTGCCGCTTTTATCTAACATAACCTCTTTTTTCATGGGCAAACAATCCTCTCCAATATTAAATCTGTCACTTCTTTTGTGCTCCATTACCTTATGGGGGACATTTCTGGTCTTACTTCTCACTGAGGAGCTAAATGTGTAAGAAACAACATTAATGTCCTTATTGCTGTTAGTCCTGTGACTTTCTCCTTGGTAGGCACATCTGCTAGAAACCATAGACTGAGCATCCTGCACTATTCCTTTTCCTTTCATTACACCACAAGCAAAGTTTTGTTGCTTTGAAATGGTGGAATTGACAGCATCTGTGCAAGCAACTTGTCTTGCAGCATTCATCGTTCTTCTTTTTCTTACTGGAGTCCTAAGCTCCAGTAAATCACCTTCTTTCCTTTGATGCAGTTTCCCTGCTGTCTGAGGTTTACATGCATCATCTTTGATAGGTGTCCGTGGGTGGCTGCGACCACTTAGACTTCGATTCAGTGAGACAAAATCCTTGATCTCATTGACAGGCTTTACTGAAAACGAACTCCTGCTTGGCACTGCATAACTCAATTTGGGTCTTGGAGGTTCCCTCTCACTAAATGTCATCTTCTGATTTGGCCTTGTCCTCCTATTTCTGACTGCAGTAGAAGCTGATACATCCTTTTGAGGCCTGAGCTGGTTTGACAAGTGTGATTGCTCTTGACATTCTTGATGTAGAGGCTTACTGTCCCTGAGAGATTCCCTGTGTTCTTGATAATCCATAACCTGAGAACCAAAACATTCAGGTTGATTTTCATTTATCTTTGCCACATTAGTTTCTTTCTCAGAGGACAAGGGCAATCTCATCATACTCCTGGATTCCCGATCGGATACATTGGCAAAGTCGGGTGTTGAATCAACCATTGGTGCTTGTCCACCGGCACGTGCCTTTGATTCAACAACATCAAACAAGTTACCACAACTGTTGCAAGAAGTCTGACCTTTTAAGGACTTAGCTGCACTCTCACAATACCCCGACTGTCTTTGTAGTTCCACCGAAGGGCTAAAGGCTCCCACAGAAACCTCATCAGAAGAATAATGATGCAAAGAGTCAGTATAAGTAAGAGCACATTTTGCTCTATTTGTAGCCAGCAATCCAGGCTCCAAAATTCTAGTGGCAGCACCTATTAACCTAGATGCCTTTTTTCCAGATGCAGTTCTTGGACTCTTGACTAATGAAGCAAGTTTCGGTTGATGCTTCCTCGACCGCGACAAAACACTATTAAACTGCAATGCCTCCGTACTAAATGGAGTCACAGACCGTCTCTCTTCTGGCCCCGTCTTCTGAAGCTTCTGAGGCCTTAATTCATTCTTAGTATGCTCCTTCTCTAAGCTCATTTGTTCTTTATCAGATTCCCCATGGCCGCTTCTTACATTCTCGTCCTTAACTTCAGAAAATGAAACCTTTTCTAATTTTTCCCTTTTTGCGGCTGGTATTGATTCTAGACCCATAAGCCGTGCAACAAGACCCGGCTTGCGCATTTCCTGGCCTTGCCCACTCTCAACACCCGTAAACCCATTTTTCTTCACATTTGGAAAACCCCCACAATTTTCATCCGCAATCTTTATTCAAACATTAAAGGAAAAATAATAAGAACCACAAAGAAATAAGCGCAGATCCATTCGAGCACAATGCACACTAACAAAAATTTTTTTTTTTGGGGGGGGGGGGGGGAGGGGAACACGCACACACATATAGCACAACACAAAATGCACATACCAAAAGAAGCTTGGCCATTGGCATCTTCTCATCTCCCTTAAACTTCTGTTTTGTACGAGCTAAAAAAATAACAATGCCCAAAAACATAATAATGATAATTAGGACAGAGAAATAGGAATGCCCATTATGTTTTTCCTATAAAAAAAAAACCCCCAAAACAAATAGACTGCATTTGTCTAATGAAGATCCACAGAAATTTTAAAAGAGGAAACAACCTTAGCAATGTATCATCTTTTTTTCGCTTTTCTTAGAATAAAGGTAAGTAACGAATACAAACCGGGAGGTAGTAATTTCTTGGAGAAAAGCTTCTTCTTAGCAAACCTTCGATTCCAATCAAAAAGCTGAAAGAAGATTCCTACACAACCTCCAGGTCTACTTGGCTTCTTCTCAGCAACCACTAAGCTCATCGATGTCGATGAAGACGATGCGTTTTTTGCATTAGCATCGCTCATTTCTTCTTTAACCACACAAAACCCCAAATTTGCAAACCGAAACCTAATCCAAACCAAAATGCACCAAATTTTCCAATCTTTTCACATCAAATCAAATCCCCTAAGAAACATCAAGAAACCCAAATAATTTGAAGCAATGTCGCATCGAAATCTCAAACTTGGATCTCTCAAAATTGGGGAATCGGAATGCCGTACGAGAAAAAAACAATCAGAATAAAACAGAAAACAGAAAACAGAAAACACTGTGGGAAAAGACTTGGGAAGAAAAAATGACGATACAAAGCAGCAAACAGTGAAGCTTGAAAGGCACGGTTACGACGACGTTATCCAATCATAGAGAGAGCAGAGGCTTTTACTTGCTTTTTTGGTTTACACTATTTTTATTTGTATTCTATGAGAAACCCCAGAAAATTACATTACAGCTCGAAATATCTGCAATGGCAGAGACTATTGTATACCAATACGAAAAAGAAAAAGGTATTCTCTCTCTTTCCCTCTTTCTCTATTTTCTGACGAGCTCTGCTTCGATGGTTGTGTTTTACGGTAAGTGAAGAGGACGAGGGTGCGCAGGATGGGCAGAGAGCGGGGGAGGGGGATGGGACAGAGTTAGCGACCCACACCACGCGCAGTAAAGCGACGGTCAACCTATGGGAAGTGAGAGAGAAAATGAGGAGGGAGAGATTAAGACCGCGTTTGTTTCTATGAAAAATAAATAACCATGGAAAGCATTTATCCTCTTAAAAATATTTTTAAAAAAAAACAAAAATAGTTTAAAATTAAATGAATCAATTTCTACCTGCAATCTATCTTAACATATTTTAAAATTTTTCTTAAAAAAATAATTAAATATTTATTCCATTAAATAAGTTCAGTTATATGAATATTTCTACACTATTTACTTTATTTCATATTATATATTCATCTATACGTTTATTTTTTTTTTAAATGACAATAATAGTAATACTTTTATCTCATTTTGTGAGGTCGACAATAAAAATATTTTTACGTCATTGTATCTTATATCATATTATATTTTTGTCTATATTTAAATATTTCATATCATAAATCAAAAATTTATATATGAAAATTTTTCTTAGTTTAAAAATATTTTAATTAATTTCAAATTATTCAAATTCAAAATATTTTAAATAAATTTATTATTATTGTTATAATTGTTATTGTTATTTTGACATATACTACGATAAAAGATACAAAATAATTTTTTATTATATGCATAAAACAAATGCATTCATAAATTATATAAAATATAATAAAAATTGAAGATATCGCATATTAAGAATATATTCGATATCTGTTTGTACTTAAACATTGTTTACTCAAATTTCCTTTTTCATTTAAATGAAAAATATGAATTTAAAAAAAAAATTAGGACAAGTAAACTCCAAAGCTAATATCTTTTCATATAGCACATAAATAGCAAAAAATTATTGGAAAAAATATTTTTCGTTAAGTTAAAAATTTTCAATAGCCAAATTAAAATTTCAAAAATAAAAGGAAAAGTCCAAGGAAAAAAACATATAAAAATGTGAACAAACACGGCCTTACAAGCATGAAGACAGGAGTAAGATGATGTGGCCGTGGGTCGCGAGAAAATGGTGAATCGTGGAGTCTACGTCTGTCTGCTACCATTCTGGGGTTGGGTTTTGGACCCTATGTTTTTCGAAATTCAACCACTCGCCCCGAGTATCAGTCTACACTCTACTCGCTAGCTTCCACTTTCTTGACCGTCACCATCGGACGTGTCGTCACCTAATTCCGCATAAAATTCCTTAAATTTCACAACAGAAATTCGAATTTTAAAATCCCATGTAATGCAATAAATAACATTGCCTTCTCATTTTCAATTATTTAATAATTATCACGTATTGACAAAATTACCCCTAGCATGGTTGGGCCGAATGCATGGCTCATCACCCCATTAAACCTCTCATTCTTGGATTAAAAATTTAATTTTTAATAGTGTATAGACATTCCGACCAAAAAATAATTTAAAAATGACTTTAATAATTTTATATTTTAATTTTATAATTAAGATTTTTTTGCTAATTTAACTCCGAAAATAGTGGTGTCTAACATGGATAAGTAAGGTTAACTCCACCCAAATATCATGCCTTTATCTATTATTTAACTTTTCTCGTTATTAATATTTCATAAATCTAATAATAAAATACTAAACTTTTTCATTCAAAATTTTAAATATGAATATTGAAAATAAAAAAATAGGTGTCAAGAGAATCAACCGTTAAATCAGATTAATCGAATTTTTAGATTAAGTAAAAAAAAAGACATGCTCTAATTAGGTTGAATTAGATAAAATTTACTATTGTTATCATAGATTAATTAATTCCTTTTAATATCTGTGAAATTGTAAAAAGAAACAAAATTTTAAGTGAAGAAGATTTAATTAGACTTGTGAGCTTAGAAAAGAGCATTTTGCTAAATTTATAAACTCTTTAAAACGTTTTATAAGAAAACTGAGAGCTCATCGACTCAAAATATTTTGTTGGGTTATTTTTTCTTTAAAAAGTATTAGACACCAAAAATAAAATGTTCATAACTTATAAATTATTTAATAAAATGTAACTCTACCTTTATTTTTATATGTATCGTATAAATTATTTTATTTCAATATATATATTAAGATTGTGTTTGACTAAACTTATCGTGTATTCAAAACATTTTATAAGATAAATTCGTGAAATCTGTTTGATAAAATTTTTTAAAGAATTTATAATCTCGACCTCTTTACATGATATTAATAGTATTTTGATATTTTTTAATTATTTTCAATATTAAAAAAATTATAAAAACTCATTGTTACGAAAAGTAACAATTTCTTATAAACTCACCGAATATTTTATAGATTATTTCATTTAATTCTATTGAAAAACTTTATTAACTTATTTTAAAAATAAGATATAGTGGTTTATAAAGTCAAAATTATAATGTAAACATTTTAAAAATTCATGAAGTTTTTAAAATAAATTTAACCAAATGAATTCTATTAAATTACTTTTATTAATACTTCGTGGTCTCGCCTTCACAATTTCCATATTAGTAAATGAATATTTACATGATGACAGTGACAATCATGTCATTTTTAATCATTTTAACAATATTACTAAATATTATAACAAATAATAAATTCACAGAATATCTAATAAACTGATTTTATTATTTCCAAACACTTTACAAACTTATTTTGAAAATAAAATATAGAAGTTTATAAGTTAAAACAAATTTATAAACTATTAAAATAAAATCAGTCAAACAAATACTTTAAATTCGCGATTCTATTTATTTATTTATTTATTCAAAAGAAGGTTCGTGGAATTATGATTTCACACCAAGAAAAGGGATGTTTTCTGATTTTTTTTTTCAAAAAGAAAAAAAGAATTTCAAAATTGAAAAGAGGGAATTTTATATATATTTTCTGAGTCCAACCAGGGGGGGGGGGAAACGGTAAATCCATTGCCCTGTCCACACATGTTTAGATGCAACAAACTGTGACTTCTTTTTTGAAATTTAGTCTGAAAAAGTAAATAAAAATCGACTTCCACCGAAGATCCTGCAATCTTGTCATTCCTAAAACCCACGCAGCAGTCATTTCTTGCCGTCGATTTCCTTTACAACCCAACCTGACCACAATGGATCATACCACGACCACGGGTTAACCGGTCACCATTCCAAACATGGGAAAAAGGGTTTGCGCTTTGATTCTCCTGCCCTATGTATGGCCTATGCGGTTGCAGACCGAAGGAAGGATGACGTATCAAGTTAAATCAATATCGAACTCGACGTGCCCCCTGCCTGTAGGGTGAACTTTTCCATCTCTTCTGTGCATTTTCTCTCTGTGTGGGGTTCAACCTCCCCCCCCTCCCCCCCACCCCCGGGGGATGGTTTCAAATGTTCTTCTTTTATTTTCATATTTATTTATTGGTTCATTAGAAAGGCTATCGTTATGCCAAATTTTGTGCTCATGGGCACGTTTGAACTCCACCTCATACCTCATAAACCTTAGCTCCTGTTTGGAAGGAAAGAAAAATGAGAAAAAATATAAATTAAATTGATTTTTTTTACTAAGCTTTTATCATATATAATAACAAATACTATCCTTGTTTAATCAAAGAAGGGGGAAGTGAAAATATTATCATTGCAATTTTACCCTTCAAAAGTTTTCTCTCAAACCAAACATGTCCTTAAATTTGATAAAGTCTGTAATATGATTAGGTCAAATAAGTGGTGGTAATATTATTTTATTTATTATCTAAAAAAATATTTCAGTTAGGAAAGCAATTGATATATATATATATTTTTAAATCCTTTCTCTTATCTTTTGGTTTTTTTTTTTAAAGAGAAAAACTAATTACATTTAAGCCAAAATGAAAAAGAGATGGGTAATTTAGTGTGTTGCTAAAAAATTATATATATACGAAGAGCTTACCAAAAAAAAAAGAATTTATAAATAATAAGCTTACCACCTAAAGATAAACTTAAAAAAGGCTTGGGTGTGGACTGTCAAATTGTAGGAAAGTTTTTCATTCTTAATTCATCATTTACATCCAAAATATATACAAGTACAAAGAGAGAGTTTAGGAAGCTATATATGACTATACAAAAAGTTAGACTAAATTTAAGTATGTCTCTAAAATTAAGAAATCTCTACAGTTATAGTTCCTATATCAGCTTTAATGACTCACGCCAACACTTCCCCTCAAGTTGGGGCAAAGATATCTCTAACACCCAACTTGTCAAGTGAGTCATGAAATTTTTTACAAGACACTGCCTTGGTGAGTACTTTTGCTAGCTGGTGTACTTCTGTTAGCTGGTCTTCTGATCTAACAAATGGAAATCGAATGATTTTCTCCTCAAGATTCTGTTTTATGAAATGCCTATCTACTTCAACATACTTCGTCCGATCATGTTGAACAGGATTGTGAGATATATCAACGGCAGCCTTGTTATCGCAGAATAGACCCATTTTAGAACTAGGACAAAAACCAATCTCTGTTAATAGCTTCCGAAGCCATAGAAACTCACATAGTCCTTTAACCATACCTCTAAATTCAGTTTCAGCACTTGATAATGCCACCATGTTTTGCTTCTTACTTCTCTATATAACCAAATTTCCTCCCACGAAAGTGAAATATCCTGAAGTTGATTTTCGGTCCATGACATTCCCTACCCAATCCGCATCCGTATAACCTTCAATATTTAGATGTCCATTCTTGGTAAACATCAACCCTTTTCTCGGTGAACCCTTTAGATAGTGTAGAATCCGAAAAACTACATCCATATAATTCTCCCTCGGACAGTGCATAAACTGGCTTACTATGCTCACAGCATACGCAATGCCAGGGCGAGTCTGTGATAAGTAAATCAGCTTACCCACTAGTCTTTGGTATCTTCCTTTGTCAGTTATAGCTTGATCAGAACACAACCCAAGTCCATGATTTTGAACTATTGGAGTATCTACTGGCTTGCAATCCAAGAGTCCTACTTCTGCTAATAGATCTAACACATATTTTCTTTGAAAAAGAAATATACCTTTTTTCGATCTTGCTACCTCAATGCCCAGGAAATATTTAAGTCCACCTAAGTCCTTCATTTCAAATTCAGCAAACAACTGTTTTTTTAGTTTGGATATTTCCTCAACATTATTTCTTGTGATGATCATGTCGTCAACGTAGACAAGCAGAGCAGTTACCTTTCCTTGTTGATGCTTTATGAAAAGTGTGTGATCAGAATTACTTTGATAATAGCCATATTTTTTCATTGCAGAGTTGAATCGGCCAAACCATGCCCGAGGGGATTGTTTTAGCCCATCTAGAGCTTTTTCCAACTTGCATACAAATTTGGTTTCTTGATTGACTGAATATCCTGGTGGAATGTCAATATAGACTTCCTCTTCAAGATCACCATAGAGAAAGGCATTCTTCACGTCAAGTTGATGTAATGGCCAGTCCAAATTTGCTGCAAGAGACAATAACACTCTAACAGTATTCAACTTTGCGACTGGGGAGAATGTCTTTAAGTAATCTACACCATATGTCTGTGTGAATCCCTTCGCCACAAGCCTTGCTTTGTACCTATCAATTGATCCGTCAGCTTTGTATTTTATAGAAAACACCCACTTACATCCCACTAGTTTCTTCCCTTCTGGTAGAGGAACAATTTCCAAGTGTTATTTTTCCGCAAGGCCTTTAGCTCTTCTTCAATTGCTTGTACCCAATTTGGGTCAGTCAAGGCTTCTTCAATATTTTTCGGAATATGATGAGAGGACAATTTTGTATAAACATCTTTATAGGCGCGGGTAATTTTTGAGTGGATACATAATTTGCGATTGAATATCTTCCCTTTCATTCTTTCTCATCAGGGGAGTATCTCTTTGGTGGTATTCCACGATTATGCCTAAAAGGCAGAATATAGACAGAAGTACCCAAGTTGTTAGTATGAGAGGAAGTGATAGGGGAGCTTGCCTCAGGAATATTCTCAATAGGAGAGGACCCTTCAGATACTGGAGTGAGAGGGGGTGGCATTCACTTCATTATCAGATTGGAGTGTAGCATGCTCTCCACTAGCAAGTTGTTCATCATTGTCTCTACCGGTAGATTCTTCTCTGTCAAGTCTATTTCCAAGTTGTTCAATATCTAGTGCTATGTCTCCTTTGTTAATTTCAACTCCTGTCATTGTCTCCCCTCTTGGAAACCAATTCAACTCTTCAACTGTAGGCTCCCCCTGAAGAGCTGAGTCAGATATGGTTTTATGGAAGAATGACTCAGATTCCAGAAATGTTACATCCATGGAGGTATAGGTACGATTTGTGATAGGATCAAAACACCTGTACCCCTTTTTATGTAATCCGTAGCCCAAGAACACACATCGAATGGCACACGGATCCAGCTTAGTCCGTTGGTTCTTATGGAGATGGACAAAAGCAACATAGCCGAAAACTCAAGGAGGGAGAATGAGAACAGAAGGTATGGACAAAACCTGTAAGGGAGTCTTGAAATTTAAGACTTTGGAAGGCATCCAATTCATCAAATAAACAGCAGTTGTTACTGCATCATCCCCGTGGTGATTGGGTACATTTGCACCAAGAAGTAGTGCTCGTGCAATCTCTAGTATATGGTGATTTTTTCTTTCAGCGATGTTATTCTGTTGTGGAGTTTGTGGGTATGACGTCTCATGGAGAAGACCATGTTATTGGAAATTAACCTGAAACTTGTTATTGATAAACGCTCCTCCATTATCTGACCGAAGAACCTTTATGTTAGCTAAGAATTGGGTTTGTACCATACTGTGAAATGTTTGAAATATGGAACATACTTCATCTTTAGTCTTCATTAGATAAAGCCATGTCATGCGTGTACAATCATCAACAAAAAGTACAAACCAATGATAACAAGAGGAAGTAGGGAGTGGGGAAGGTCCCCAAACATCTGAATGTATCAAGGAGAAAGGAGTACCATTTTTATTCATACGTGGTGGATAGCAAATTCGATGATTCTTTGCCAAAATACATGTTTCACATTTCAAGTCTTTAAACTGTAAATGCGAAAACAAATCTGGAAATAAGTATCGTAAATAGCCGAATGATGGATGCCCTAAACGACGATGCCAAAGCCATAGTTGTCCTTCTCTGCTACTGACATTATTGGCTTGACTTGGACTGAAGTCATCCAAGTAATACAGCCCCCCTCTCTTAGTACCATGCCCAACTATCTCCTTGTTGAGAATATCCTGTATAAAACAAAATTTTGGATACATCAGTACCACACAATTTAGTTCTTCAGTAATTTGACTCACTGACATTAATTTGTTTGATAAAGATGGAACCAAGAGAGTATGAGATAAGGACAAAGATGGTGATATTGATACAACTCCAGCCCTAGTGACTGGATGTGCAGCTCCATTGGCATTAGTAATACACGTTCGTCGTGGTGGTGTTAATTTTGAGAAGTCACTGGCATCAAAGGTCATGTGATCTATGGCCCTGGAATCGATAATCCAATCGTTAGCATTAGCAGCATTAGAGATATAAAGAGCTTGGCCATATTTACCTCCATCAATGTCAGTACCAATTTGAGTAGCAGCATCTGTAATAGGAATAAGAGATAATTGAGATTCAGCAGTATCAATGGCAGCGTGACCTGTGTTTCCAGTCATATTTATAGTATCTTGCTTCTTCTTGGCTTGTAATTCATGCCACCAATCCGGGTACCCATGTAATTTAAAGCAAGTATCTTGAGTGTGCTTTGTCTTGCCACAATGGGTATACTTTCCTTCACCAGATTGGCCCTTAGATCTGGTGGATGATTCATTCCTCGTCATTTATGACTGACTTGATTTAACCCCTTTAGTAGCCATGACAGCACCATTAGAAGCATTCTCCAGGCTGGATGTCATCACAGTTTGGCGAGTATCTTCTCTTCGAAAACATGCATAGGCTTGCTCAATGGTAGGGAATGGCTTTAGTTGGAGAACATCACTGCTAATATTATCGAGTATGTTATCTAATCCATCTAGGAAAATATAGACTCTTTCCTCCTGGAGAATAGAGTTATATTTTTGTATATCCATAGCACATTGCATTGGGTTAGGACAACGAAAATCAATTTCACGCCATAACCTTTGTAGATCATTGTAATATTTTTCTATAGATCCACCACCTTGCCGCATTAGAGATACCCGTCGTCGAAGGTCATAAACCTGTGATGAGTCAGATCCATCAAAATATGTAGTAGCAATAGAATCCCAAACCTGTTTGGCTGTGGAGAAACGAATGAAATTCCTAACTAAGGATGATTCTATTGAGTTGATCAGCCACCCTTTCACAATGGCATTCTCTGTTCGCCATTTACGGAAAGATGAGTCTGTCTCTGGTGGCTTTGGTAGGTCTCCATTGATATATCCCAGTTTGTCTTTGCCTGAAATATATATCTCAACAACCTGGGACCATAGGGCATAGTTGGAGTCATTTAATTTGATGTTTATTGGTACTATAGTGGAGTCAATGATGGGTGAGGTCTGACATAACTTCTGTTATTTTCGTTGTCAAGTTGTTAAGTATGGATTCGGTTGAGGTGTTTGGTGATAATACTAGTTTTGTAGGGTCTTCCATGGCTTTCAATAGTTTGAGTTCCTTGCCAAGTCAATTTGAAACTCAACCTGCTCTGATACCATGTCAAATTGTAGGAAAGTTTTTCATTCTTAATTCATCATTTACATCCATAATATATATAGGTACAAAGAAAGAGTCTAGGAAGCTATATATGGCTATCCAAGAAGTTAGGCTAAATTTAAGCATGTTCCTAAAATTAAGAAATCTCTACAGCCGTAGTTCCAATATCAACTCTAATAACTCACGCCGGCATGGACATCCAAGCACGAGATCACACCCCCCCACGTGATCATTTTTTTTTCATCCACTTTTTTCTTTTGCATCGGGGTCATTCCCATATCTTGTGAGCCCTTTTTTTTTTCATTCAATCTTTTTTCTACCTCATTTTTTTTCATTCGGATCTTTTCTCTTTTTATTTTTTATATATCTATATATAATATAAAATAAAAACTCTCGACGGTGTGGTTGTCCCATACTTTTTCTTAGACCCCAAGTTTTTTCTTTTTTTCATTTAGGTCTTTTTTTATTCAAATCCTTTATCTTTTTTTGACCCTGCTTTTTTTCATTCGGATACTTTCTCTTTTTATTTTTTTATCCGATTTTGTTTTTTTCTTAACTCATTCGTTTTTTTGGACAGTTTTTTCTATTTTTTACCCCACTTGTCTAAATATTAAAGAAAAGGGGAAGGGTTTTGATCGTTCCATATTTTTGAGAGCTCAATTTTTTTTTCATTTAAATCCTTCATCTTTTTTTGACCTAGTTTTTTTTTATTCATTTGGGCAATTTCTCCTTTTTTTTTTAACCTAATTTTGTTTTTCACTTTGATCCTTCGATTTTTTTTAGATATAAGTTTTCCCTTTTTTTTCTTGCCTCACTTGTTGACCACAGTTTTTTTTTTGTTCATATTCTCCCTCATTTTTTAACCATTTTTTTCGTTCAGCTTCTTTCTCTCTTTTTATCCGTTTTTTACATTTAAGTTATTTTTTTTGACATAGTTTTTTTCCTTTTTTTGCCCTACTTGTCCATTATGCACTCGTATGATTGTCTTTTTATTTTTAGACTACAATATTTTTTCATTCAAGACCTTCCTTTTTTTTATCCATTTTTTTATTCAATTCCTTCCTCTTTTTACTTTTTTACCTAATTTTTTTCTTAAATCCTTTGGTGTTTTTATATGGGTTTTTTTCCCCTTTTTTGGCTCTATTTGTCCATTCAGATCCTTACTCTTTTTTTGACTCATTTTTTTGGTTCGCTTGTCATCTTCTTTGAACATATGTTTTTTTTCTCTTCTTTATTTTTAAACAATGATTTTTTTCATTAAAGTTTTTATTCTTTTTATTTTTGACCCTTTTTTCTTTTTATTTTTTTACCTTTTTTCTCCCTTAAGTCATTGATTTTTAGGGATATAGATTTCTTTCACTTTTTTGGCCCACTTATCCATTCGTATCTTTGCACTTTTTTTGAACTTGATTTTTTTCTCTTGAAATTTTCACATTTTTTAAACATAAGTTTTTCTCTTTTTTTGGTTCCATGATTGTTATCTATTTATTTTTAGATCATAGTTTTTTTTTTCATTCAGATTCTTATTCTTTTTATTTTTGACCCATTTTTTCTCTTAAATTTTTCATCTTTTTTTATATAGATTTTTTCACTTTTATTTTTTTATCTCACAGATGATCGTCCCTTTATTTCTATTACTTTTTTACTCCATTTATTATCTTGTTTTTAACCTCATTCATTCGTATTTATTAGAATTCCAGTGGTTAACATTTTTTTTTCCTATCATTAATATACGTCGTATCTTTCATTGATTAAGACAATAATTTAGTTTAAATATTGAGTTAATTATAGATCTAGCAAGTATTTGAATAATAAAAAAATACAATCCATATCTTGTGAGTACCCATGTTAACTTTAAGTATTAGAAAAAAAAAGGTTAATGGATGTGGTCGTTTTATCACATAACCAACATGTGACCTCTCTTTAAAGAAGTCAAAAAGTTGTTTAAATCTGTACATGTCCCTGCTTTGTATTTATTTGTCATTTCCATGTGCCGCTTTATTTTTAAAACTTAAATATAGTTTTGAGACTCTGGATCTAAGCACATTTAGCTCATGTAAGTTTCAAAGATTGATCCGAATCATTTTGTTCTCAAAATTTAAAAACTTCTAAATTTGTTAAAAAAAAATTTTAATTATCGAAATAATCTATCACAATCAAAATTTTAATATTTTAAATTGTGTTATCTATAATTTGATAATTGTATTATAAATCTGATATATTATGATTGTTTTTAACTGTTTCTGATACATACTGCGCAATGTGCGGCATGTACACAACTCGCTAGTTGGAAGAATAAGTGGAAGTATAGACTGTGCTACCTCCCTAAGTTAAAATTAAAACTAACATTACATAACTATTACTTTAAGCTAAAAGTTTGTTGGTTTACACTATTGCATAACATTTGCTATTTTAACATGTATGCTCAGACAGAACGATGAATATCACAAAAATAGATTCTTTTATAATATTTTTATTCGGTTTTGGAAAAGGTATATAGTTTGGTATATTTTTTTTAAAGAAAATTTGTGGCCTAAGGTAAATTTAGAGTTGTGACTTTGTGTAAATGATGACAGCTTCTTATATAATTATTCATGGTTGAAATTTTTTATGGTTTAGTTCTTTTTTTTTTTTTTTTTAATAAATTTTGTCAACACAATGACAGATCAAAATAAGAATATTATTAATCGAGGTTTTTTAGATTATTATAAGCATGGTGTTATAATTTGCCTTTTTTTAGCTTCCCTAAAACAGTGTCAATGTCGCAGGTAGATTGAGAAAAAAAGAATTTATATATTATATTTAATTGTAATATCCGATTTCTTAATGTTTAATGTGGTCCGCAATTTGGTTTTCAAAATTATGCATTTGTTAATATTGAACAACTCATAACACCTCTGCAAAAAAAACCCCAATAATTTAAATTATTTTATTTATTGGAGCAGACTTACTTATCAATCGTTATTTGAAATTCATTGTGAATGTTTTGGGTATAAATATTATTAAAATTTAATATTTTTTATTATAAAAATATTAACAAAAATAATTTATATTACATATTAAAGGAATGCCTAGTAATTTTTACTAATCCCTCATAACCCTTTTTTTCTCTCAAATTAATCATTTCAACAATTTACATTTTACTTTTTTTTTATACATAAAATAAAATTGGTTGCTTTCAACCTTATATATGCATATATAAAACTAATAATAAACGAGTCAAATTTTCTTAATATAGACCGATGCTAGTTGGGGCCGGGCCGGGTTGTACATGTTCTCTCCCCAACGCAGGAACGGTGCCCCTCTCTCTCCTCTGCGTTTTTGCGTGATTCGAATAAAAGAGGAGGAAGTGATGGATAAGCGAGCATCAACATCAGGCTCTGAAGTCGAAGGCGAACTGCATCATAGGGCAAGTTCCTCAATCTCTGTCCTTTTCTTTTTCTCTGGCTTCCTAGGGCTAGGGTAAGGGTTAGGGTTAGGGTTAGGGTTTTGCCGGATCTTCTTCTCTTCTCAAAATCACTATCTCAAATTGGTTTATTCAATGGTGTGTAGTGTTTTGGGGGCGGGAAACGATGATCGGAATTGAAGAAACGAGAGTGCTTTTGGCTTTACTAAATGGTGGAGAACAACGGACTTTAGATGAAATCGTGACGGATTTCAACTCCAAATTCGGGAATAGGAATGCTTTCAATGCTTGCTGTTCTCTCTCCATGCTCTTAGAGGTTTTAAATTCGATTCATATTTGATTCATTTACTGTTGATTTGAACCGTTTTAAATGCTTGTAATGAGTTTAGTGACGATAATTGTATATGATTTCACTTTTGGATTTGATCATTTTCTCTTGAAATCATTTCCTCCTGTCACATACAATTCATCTTCAGGAAAGATTTTCGTGGCTGGCAATTAGTTTCATGTCCTTTGCTTCATTTTTCATGAAAATTTTTTACATGTTCTTTCTGATATTTATCTGCTGACTGTGCCGGTGGCAAAATTCTTTTGACTTTTAGGTATTTTCTTGGAAGGGAAATTTATACAAATGGAAAATCGTCATGTTCTTGTTCTAGGATTTTGAAATTCCTGATTTTCTGCATTGCAGTTCATAAATGTTTTGGATGCACTGTTGTAAAGCCTTGTCACCCGAACAGTAACAACAGTAACAAACTGAGTTTTAATCCCACATAGTGGGGTCGGACGTTTTGTGAGACCAATATAGGAAAGAAAAAAATATAAAATTAAAATTTGAAATAAAAAATAGAGAACATAAAACTAAAAAACAAAAATAAAAATAATAAAATGTAAGAAGTAAAAATAAACTATGTCACTCATCATCATCATTATCCAATTGGTTCACATTCTCCAATACTATTTATTTCTATTTAAAGTCATTTTCTTAACTAAATTATTGATATTTATAACCTTACGGATAATTTGCATTTAGATTTTTAACGAGACGTTTAACTAAATCTCCTACATTTAATGTCATGATCCTCTTAACTGATACATTTTTGGGTTTTCGTTGTTCATATCCAAATCACCTTCAGCAATATTATCTCGTTTTATTCATAGTTAAACTCAGTGTCAACTTAGTACATATATTTTCATTTATAATTCTATTTTTTCTAGTTTTACTAAACATCTATCGGTATCTCTTCGTTTATAATTTTATTTTTTCTAGTTTTACCAAACATTGATTGGAATATCATCATTTCATCTGCAACCATTTTATACTTTTGTTGACACTCGGTGCTATACAATAATATAAGTTTTACTATTGCAAAGAACTCCGGATGCACTTCTCAATTTCATCTAACTTGTTTGGAAGTTGTATCCTATAATTTACCTCCTCATTTATATTGCTATCGTTTTGAATGATAGACCCAAAATATCTAAAACGTTCACTCTTTGGTACGTTCTGCTCTTTTAATTTTATCGTTTCTTCATCATTCCAATGACTGCCCCCCAAACATACATCTCATATTCTTAGTTTTGACCGATTCAATGTAAATTCTCTAGATTCTGGTGTATCCCTCTATAACTCCAATTTATGACTAATACCCTTATTAGTTTCATCGACTAGCAGCATATCATTTGCAAAAAGCATACACAATTATACTTCATTTTGGATGTTATTTGTTATTTAATCTATCACTATTGTAAAAAAGATAGAATTTAATGTCGAATTTTTATGAAACTTAATGTTATTTGGGAAGTTATCACTTAAACCTCTCGCAACTTATTACATTGATAACATTTCATTCATACATATTTTTGATGAAATCAATATATTTCTAGGAGATTCTCTTCTTCATCAACACTTACCACAATATGTCTCATATGCTTTTTCTAGGTTAATGAATACCATATGCAAGTCTTTTTTCTGTGTTCTAAACGTTTCTATCAAATGTTTGAGCAAGTGAATGGTTTTGGTGGCGGATCGTTTTTGTACGAAACCAAATTAATAATGAGACATTCTTATTTCCAATCTCAACCCATGCTTCATCATTCTCTCCCACAACTTCATAGTATGACTAATAAGTTTAATTTCTCTGTAATTGGAACAATCTTGTATATATCTTTTATTTTTATATAGTGGTATAAATGTATTCTTCCTCCATGCTTAGGGCATTTTATTGGTTTGTCAAATTTTGTTAAAAAGGTCCGTGAATATTTTTATCTCCAATTCACCCAAACACTTCTATATTTCAATAGAGATGCCATCGGGTTCAATGATTTTATTATTTTTTATTTTCTTTAAGACCTCCCTTATTTCATGAGGATGAATATTGCGTTTAAAATCTCTATAGATTTTCTCAATAGATATCACAATTTTCCCGATATTTTTTTGTATTCTCAACGTTAAAGAGGTTATCAAAATAATCTCTCCAACGTTTTCTTATGCTTTTATTTCTTACAATGACACTATTGATCTCACTCTTAATATACTTAACACCATTTGAATTTTTTCTCTTCATATTTCTTAATTTGGCAATTCTGTAAACCTCTCTCCATTTTTCTTCGTTCTTAATTTATAGTTTTTTATATAATTCGTTATACACTTTTTTTTTTTTTCAAATAATTAGTTTCACATCTTTTTTTTTTTTTTTTGGTAATCTTGTACTTTCAAATAAATTGCCACCTCTCTTACTTTTAAGATTCTTATACACTCTCGTTTGGTTTGTATAACGGATTGGATTTCCTCATTCCATCGTCATGACTCCTTGCCTATCAGTGCCCGACCCCTAGATACACAAAGAAACTGCTTACCTAAATTTATAATATTATTAGACATTTCTACTCACATGGTTTCCAAATCATTATTAGCATATTATGTTTTTATTTTTGTATAAAATCTCTATAGATTTTCTCAATAGATATCACGATTTTCCCGATATTTTTTGTATTCTCAACGTTAAAGGGGTTATCAAAATAATCTCTCCAACGTTTTCTTATGTTTTTATTTCTTACAATGACACTATTGATCTCACTCTTAATATACCTAACACCATTTGAATTTTTTCTCTTCATATTTCTTAATTTGGCAATTCTGTAAATCTCTCTCCATTTTTTTTTCGTTCTTAATTTCTAGTTTTTTATATAATTCGTTATACACTTTTTTTTATTTACGAATAATTAGTTTCACATCTCTTTTTTTGGTAATCTTGTACTTCTCAAATAAATTGCCACCTCTCTTACTTTTAAGATTCTTATACACCCTCGTTGGGTTTGTATAACGGATTGGATTTCCTCATTCCATCGTCATGACTCCTTTCCTATCGGTGCACGACCCCTAGATACACAAAGAAACTGCTTACCTAAATTTATAATATTATTAGAAATTTCTACTCACATGGTTTCCAAATCATCATTAGTAGATTATCTAGCTACTAGAATTAACTTTCTCTAAAGGTTGCCATCTTTTCTTCTTCAGATTCTACTATTTAATTTTTAACTCCATAAATTAGCAATCCTTCTTTTGCCTTTTAACCACATGCATATTTAAAACTAAAAGTCTATATTAAGTTGCTACACTCTCCCCTGGTACAATCTCTATAGGTCATTTTATTGCGCCTCCTAACGAGGAAGAAATCTATTTGGATGGCTTTCAACTCACTTGTTTACATAACTATATGTGACTCTTTTTTTTTTTTTGAAAAAAGTATTTACGAGTATCAAATTGAATGTCATGGTAAACTCTAGAATGGTATCCCCGCCTCATTTCTACGATCAAAGCCAAAGTTTCCATGTATGGTTTCAAATCCTTCATTATTTTCACCCACATGCTCATTTGGATTTCCTTCGATAAATAATTTCTCCCCACTGGGTATAACTTATATAAATTCATCTAGATCTTTTCAGAACTATTGTTTATTAGTTGTATTTACACTTATTTGAGATGTATAAATGCTGACTATATTAATTACATCTTTCTCACTAATTAACTTAACAAGTAAAATTCTAACTTCCTCTTTTCTGATCTCTATTATATCCTCTCGTAAGTCCTTGTGGATAATTGTTCCTATCCTATTCTAATTTCTATCCTTACTTGTGTACTAAAGTTTAGAGTCATAAGACTCTGCTTCTCTAGTCTTTTCCCCTACCCACTTACTTTCTTAGAGACACATAATATTAATACTTCGTCTGGTTGTTATTTTTCTTATCTTTCCTAACTTATCGATTAAGGATCCTATGGTCAAAGTGGTTATGCGAATTCTATTTTTGTGGACTAACTTTTTTACCTGCACACTTCCACATAAATGTGGGAACCCTTACCTATTTGACACCACGTCTAGGCGACGATATAGCGTGTCGCTTTTGGGCTGCAACGCCTTAGAGACCTTTGTTAATTTGTCTCTACACCTGGAATCCGATACAATGCGTCACTGAGAAGGAAATGCCCCAATAATTTTTTTTTGTATGTGTCTCTCATTTTGGTATCGACAAAACTTTACATTGACTGTCACCGTACCGCAACCCTCCTGCTCTACATGGGCTTGGGACCAACCATGGCGGAGTTAAAAGCTTTGGCACTCGTGGTTAAAATAATTTCAAGTGGAAATTCATTTATTGGATTTGACTGAATCTATGTTATCTTCTTCCTTGTGCAGATCTATATTGTAAAAGACAAAAAGAAGTGGTGAAAGTTCGGATATGTATTATTCTATATAAGATGCACTTGTTGTTAACTTCTGATTAATTCTCCCCTCCCCCCAAAAAAATGAAGAATGACAAGTTAATTTTTGTTGGTTTTATGTGAATTAAACGAATGTTTTTTTGATATTTTTTCCATGTTCTATTCTTCTTTTGGCTTTCTTGGAGCATCTAGGCTGTTCACTTGATTGAAAAACATGCTATGATGATATCTGTGTCTCCATGTCCTTTGCCTCATAATTGAGGATGTCCGGTATCAATCCCTGATCTCCTATTTATATATTTTTGCAGAACAAAAAGTTGCTTAAATCTCATCAACGTCTGGTTGCATTCACCATTCTTCACCAGGCTTATTCTTCCCAGCAACATTCTACAAACCCTTATATTTCTTTCTTACTAAAAGTAAGTAAAAGTATAAGACTCTTTATTTTTCAATAATGTGGATTGTGATGTTTACTGTATTCTATAGAAAGAGAACTTGATTGTTAATGAATACCCTTTCTAGTAACTGGCTTTGCCACTTGACCTACGAAACCTCCCATGTTGTTGTGCTATAATATGGCATACTGTAGCCAGAGAGGAGCTATCGCTTTCCATTTTATGGTAGGAATTCATGGTCATGGATGTTTTACTTCTTGATACGCATATACATACATACATACATATATATATAATAATTCATTGTTATTTGATTGCATTAAAATTTTTCTGCTCCCTGATAATAATGTATTCTTCTCAGGCAGCATGCGATGAGGAAGCTGACAAAGTTGAAAGGGCTTTCATTCTCCAGTTATTGGGTGCTGCTGTAGCAAGTAATAGCAAAGAGGTGTTACTTTTTTGTGTTTGTCTTTTTTTGAATGCAAAATATTTTTTTAATGAAAATTTGATTTTATTATCTTTGATACACGACCAAGGTAATTAAAATTGAAATTACTGAAGCTTGGATGCTAGCAGTGGTTCTGGGGAATGCCTTGAAAAGTGCCTAATCCCCATTTGCCATGGTTCGAGCGATGTTATTATAAACAAATGAAATTGTTTCAGGTTATTGTTGTTACACTCAACATTCATAGATGATTCATGAATGTGTATGAGGATGAATAATTCATTGAACCCTGTTATGAGATTTGTCTGGTAATGCAGTTTAATGCAAAAACATGTAATTTGTATGGGAAATGAAGAAAGTGAAGGGGAATGTAAAATATAATATTGCCGTTTCATGTATTTTACTGAATATGTGGCATTTTTATAGATTGGCACTTAATATGTGATTTTAGTTAGAACAAAATTCAAATATCGTCTTAGGAGCCCGGAGGCCATTTTGCTTTCATAAGAATTGATCTATTAATGGGTATTAATTTCCTGTGTCCTGTCATATCATGTTCTTCTTTTTGGCTGTGCTAATCATGCTCTGGACTTGTTTGAAACAGTTTATGAAACAGTCCGCTGCAGATTACATCAAGTTTTTTGATCCTTCATCACTTGTGAGTTAGATTTTTATACTCGTTCTTTGATGCTTGATGATTTTGATTATGTATCGATTTTGATTTTGATGTTTTTGTTGGATCTTCAGGTGTTCCCACAGTTTGAACAATTGCAGCAGCAATTCTCTGATAAAGTGCTTCCAGAACCGTACAAATGCTTATTGAAGAATTCTTCTGTGAAAAATGTTATATCAGACCCTGACTTATCTCTTGACCATGATGCAAATTCACCAGAGTATGGCTCATGTTAATCTAGGGAATGTTCTGATGCTTTATTATCATTTTTGAGAGTACCGTTGTTTATGTTTTCATTTCTTTCTTCCTGTTGAACTTTGCTTTCTTTTCATTGTTGCTGTTATTGTTATGTCATTACAAAAATTTTGGTTTTTCTCTTGTATTTGCTAAAGGATTTTCCCTCCCTCTAAATTTGACCTGCAAATGGGAGCTAAGTCTAAGATTTGATCTGGAGACAGGGACGAGACGATAAGTGGTCTTCTGCAGAATTTGTCATTAGAAGGGTTAGGTCCTTGGTGGATGAGGCCTGTTCCTCCCAGGCTTCCTGTACAAGATGGGGAGGTAAGACATTTGGTGTTTCATTTTCATCAGAGGAATGAAATAAACACTTTGGTAGTTACTGATACATTCCATGTTTTTTATAGCTAGTGTGGCTCAACCCTGATAATAGTCATGAGCTATTATGGGATTTTGGTATGTGTGCCGATACGAGCAGAGGGGCAGCAGCTAAAGATTTAATTGCAAAGGCTTTAAAAGGAGCACTTGCACCTGCACAACAAGAGGTGCGTCTTGTTTCTTCTTTCTCTCCCCACCCCAAATGATATGTTTATGCACGGTTGATATTCTAGCATTATATTTCTCTTTATGTAAGTTACTACTAATGAATTTATTCTTGAATATAAATTGTACTTCAGATAGACTATTCTGATGCCATTCAGGAGTTCTAGAAATGTTGATTGCAGGTCGATTTCCTGTTTGAGATGAAATCACCTATAGAAAGGTTGAAATAAGATAATAGCATTAAAAGCAGCATAGTATGGTTGAGAACTTGCTGGGATTGGGGCTCTCCCTCTTTGTATTTTTTATTTTTAAATTTAAATGATAAGCGACGGGAATATGCTTGTGCATCTTTATTCAAGATGCCAAAGCATTTGAGGAGAAAGTTCTATAGAACCGTAGTTAGACCTGTACTATTGTATGGTACTGAGTGTTGGGCTATTAAACAACAACAAGAACAAAAAATAGTCGTAACAGAAATTGGGATACTTAGATGGATATGTGGCAAAACTAGAAAAGATAGAATTAGAAATAAAGAGATTTGTAATAAGTTGGGAGTTAGTTAAATTGTGGATAAGATGTGAGAGTGCCGTCTAAGGTGGTTTGGACATGTGCAAAGAAGACCCATGGACACACCGGTTAGAAGAATCGAGAACTTCAATATAGAAGATCTAGTAAAACGTAGAGGTAAACCGCTAAAAACTTGGATACAAGTTGTTCGTAAAGATATGATAGTTAAGGGTTTAAACAAGAAGATGACAGTGGATAGGAATGAGTGGCATAGAATAATTCGCACAAGTTAAACTATTATATTTTATATATATATATATATATTTATTTTGATTTTGATTTTGATTTATTTGTTTATTTATTGTGATTTATTTTTTATTCATTTATCTTTGTATTTATTTATTTATTTATTTATTTTAATTATTTTTATATTTGTCTCTCAAATGGTTGATCCCAAATTATTGGGATTAAGGCTCAGTTTGTTGTTATCGTTGTCTTATCTATAGGCTTGATTGTTGATAAACAAAATAAATGCTCTGTTGTGTGGACATGGATGTAGGAAAACAAGACTATATGTCATGGACAAAACTAGCACGGAAAATTGATTGAAAGGAGATTGAGTATTTCCAATACAAAGTCATATTTATGCATCTTCATACATTGAGATTGCATGTCAAAGTGCATATCTACCAGCTTTGTGGGTATGGATAGACAAATAATAGTCCATGTTTAGTCTTGTAATCTCCTTGTTCCTGGTGGGTTGAACCCTCAAGGGATCATGCATCCATTAGTTGAGTTGGAAGGAGTTTAGAAGACCCTATTTAACATTTATTGCATGCAAGCTGTGGAATCTTGCTTGTTGACCAGACGCATGGACAACCATCTCCCTCCATCATTGTAGATTTTCAGCAGGACTGGACTTAGTCATTGATGAGTCCCTGATGTCTAGAGTAGGTGTTGATCTATGTTCCAGGTCTGGGAAACATATTAGGGCAATTTTGTGGATCATGAGAAGATAAATATCATGCCCCATTTAACTAACTACAATTATATATTGACCATGGAACTTGGTTCTTACTTTGCCCTCATTGATGTTACCATGCTTTCCTCTTATTTGCATTTCTTCTGAATGTTACCTTAGCAAGTTTTTCTGGAGTTGGAAAATGATCCGAAGCTTGTATACCACTGTGGTCTGACACCAAGAAAGCTACCGGTAAGTCCTCCATCGTCCAGTTTGTACATTTATTATAAAATAACATCTGTGTTGCTTTGTTTACAGAAGGCCTTTTATTTTGTTTTAGGAGCTGGTGGAAAATAATCCTCTCATTGCAGTTGAAGTGCTTATCAAGTTGATGAATTCAGCTGAAATAGCAGAGTGAGTTTAGTACTGTATTTAATTATTTGTCTCCCCTGTTTTATTGTGGGATATATTGGTACATCTTGGTGTACCGCCGTTCTTTCTGACTTTGAATTGATTTCATTTGTGGATGCAGATATTTTACTGTTCTTGTCAACATGGACATGAGTCTACATTCTATGGAAGTTGTGAATAGGCTTACCCAAGCTGTTGAGCTTCCCACTGAATTTGTACACATGTACATAACAAATTGTATATCATCCTGTGAGAATATTAAGGTCTTTTCTTGCACTTTGATCTCTAATTGCATTTTTTTCTCTATCATAATGTTTGCGCATATGTGTGTTTATATCATTGATGCTATTATGAGACGATAACTTGTTGCACCAACATTTTAAATTTTGACTTTTAATAAGGACCCATCCTGTCATGACAAAGATGCTGTATTTGTTACTTGTAATTAATGAGGAGTGTTTCTTGTAGTCAGTTGAACATGGATCATGCTTATATCAACTTCTTCTATCGGGGTTATAATTTAGCTTATGGTTCTCAAGACTTAGACCTCTAGTAATCATATTTTACTTTGTCAAAACTTTGAACTTTTTGTGATTAAGAAACATAGACAAAAAATGGAGTGCGGCAGAATCGATGTTACAACAACAATAACAACAAACTAAGCCTTAATCCCAATACTTGGAGTTGGTCATTTGAGAGACAAAGTTGAAAAATATAGAGAAAAGAAAAGTGAAATACAGAAATAAAAAATAAAATAAATAAATAAATAAAATAAAAATAAGAATACAATAAAAAAAGAAATATATATATAAATAGAAATGAAATAACATAAAATAAAACGAAAAACGAAAAAGAAAAAGAAAAGAAAGCTAAATGAATAAATCAATAGATAAATATCTAAAATATATTGATTTAATTTGTATGGATTCTTCTATGTCATTTATTCCTATCCAAGACCATTTCTTATTCTAAACCCTAACTTCCATGTCTTTGCGAATAATTTGTATTCAAATTTTCAACAGTCTATCTCTACGTTTTACTAGATCACATATATTTAAGTTTTCGGTTTTCCTAACCGGTGCATCTTTAGCTCTTCTTTGCACATGTCCGAACTACCTCAAACGATACTCTCGTATTTTTTCTACAATTGAATTAACTCCCAATTTGTTATGAATCTCTTAATTTCTAATTATATCTCTTCTAGTTTTTCTACACATCTATCTAAGTATCCTCATTTCTGCTAGATAAAGTGGTGGCTTTCTAGGAAGTATAAGAAAGTTACTAGAAAGCAATAAAAAATTAGGTGGAATATTGCGGCCAATGTTGGGTTTAATATTCCCAGAAGCAAAACATAAGGGTGCTAAGGAAATGCCATCAGGAATCATTTGCACAATTCTCTGTATTTCCTTCTTTTCAAATGCCTCAATTTTTACATTGAAAGGAAGGTTTCCAAAATTTTGGATAATCCTATTTTTCCTCAAACTCATGACACTTACAAGTTGCTAACGCAGTATAGAAATATGTGCTCCAAAGTTTTGATTCTTTAAGACTATAACAAATAACATTTAGTAACTATCCCTTGTTTGGCCTTCTCACTTGCAATAATTGGGAATATAAGAACTATATATGGTATAAGGTCTCGGCTTTTGACAATACTTAAGCCAGCCAACTGGTCTAGGCCAGGGGAAGGGTGTCATAACTAGGATAATCTTAACTTTGTCAAATTAAAGAAATCAATGGAATTATCTATAGATTGTGCTTTATTGTCCAATCCTAGAAAGAGACAACAAGAAGCATAAGGGGTTTTGGTCCATTAGAGTGAACTTTGGATCATTGTGATTGGAGTATTTGTTGACCATGAGGCCTTTCAATTGCTGACCCTGCTAGTGAATCAAAACTATAAAGTGACGTCTGCTGCAATTTTATGCCTATTTAATGTGTCATCTTTGGGGCCAAGCTTGAAACAGAAATTTGTTGTGGTTATTTTGGTAGAATATGCAGGGTTGTAAGTATTAGTTGCCTAAAGTATAATAAAAGAGGGAGATATTTTGGGGTTTGAGAATGCTAAATTAAATTTTGATATTTTGTAGTGATAAAAAAGGATGAGATAAAATTGGGATGTTATGAAGCACATTATTGCCGCTCAATTTTTATTTGGTAATCTTTAAATATTATGGTGAAATATAAAATTGAAAGAGAATCATGAAGTGATTGAGTGGTGTAGACATTTGTGTTTTACTCATGCAAGTAGATGATACTATCATTTGTTTAGACTTTTCTTTTGCTGATCACAGGGCTATCAGACTTGTGTTTACACAGATTGATCAATCACTATGTTGTTGCTAGACATCACAAGTTCATTGGATACTCTATTTTTTTCAGACTTGCATTCTTCTCATATGCAACTGTGTTCTATCTACCTGACTTGATATTATGTTGTATCTACCTGGACGATTTGTGTATTGCTTTTATCAGCATGAAAAAGTTAAAAAGTGGTGTATTAGGTTATGCTGGAGGGAGAAAAGCATCCCTTGCTGGTTGTTAGCATTTATAGGAAACACCAATGAACGAGGTAGTTTTACATGATTTCAGCTTTGTGGCATAACATTCTACACATTATTGGATAACATGGATTGCAATAAAATTTACGATGATGATGTGATCTTTTGTGGGCTAAGGGTAAGGAATATGGAGAGAGAAACATTCCAAGGGGTGCTTGATTTTAGTCGTTCGCAAGGATTTGTAAGGCTTTATGTTTATGCTTGACTTCTTCTACCATATGTGCTTTTGAAGGTGCAGATTCTTAAGAGCTCGATTTATCATTTTTGACAATCCTTTTTGTTCTTCTTCAATAAATAAAAATGGCGTGTGGTGTTTTCAATGTCATCATTGTGCTATTTTTACTTATTTATTTATATGTTACAGCTACAAACTTAGCATTTTGTTTCTCTTTTTGTAGGATAAGTACATGCAAAACAGACTTGTGAGACTTGTCTGCGTTTTCTTGCAGAGCCTTATCCGAAACAAAATTATAAACGGTGAGTCTTCTACCTGTTCCTCCACCTGAAAGGCGTTCCCTTGCCCATTTTGGTATGATAAGCATCCGGATTTTAATTGTTTCATTTGCAGATTTATCGTAATTTGTTTTTTGCAAAATGGTTGCCACATGTTTTCTAACCTCACTCTGTCTTCTGCATCAAGTCCTCAAATTAACTTAATTTAATCCAAGTGGGAGAAAATGAACAATCTGATAGTTAACTCTGATTTATCAAAACCAAGTTGTTTTTAGTTCATTTTAACTATAGTGTCACTTTGAATCTGTTTAGCATTATTTGCTAGGATTTGATATCTACACTGTTGTAGCTATCACACTCTAGTACACTATGGTCTCTGTATGGTGCATCCAAATAATGTTCTATGTACCAAAAGCTGGTTTTATTAATGGTCCACATGTCCTGGACATCTTGATCTAGGTGGCACGCCTTTTGAACCACAGGGTATGTACCAAACCTATAGTCGGTGTACTGGAGTTTGGATTTGTTGCTAATCTGAGCACATGCTTTAGTCTTGTTCCAGTCACCAAAATCTTTGTCTTAAAGATGCTCTTTGGCTGGATTTGGAAATCCCTACCCTGTTTAATGCCTGGAATGGGATGGATATCTCTACCTTTAATGCCTGGAATTCCTGAAACTATCACTATAATTGCTTCTAGATATCTGGTGGTCTTGGTCTTTTTGTTGCACTTGCAAGTATTTGTCTGTCTCAAAGTTTCCTGGCATCAGTTTAGCAGATCTTGTTGGACTTGGTATTTCAGTTTCCTTAGCCCAAAAGGCTAGTTAAGTTTAGCGGGTGTAAGGGCTTGTACATTGTGCAGTGAGTGCCTAGATGCTTCTTATGGGATTTGATCTCTATTCTGTGGAAGTGGTAAACTTCATGCACATGAAAATTGTGTATAAGTTTTCTAACACTTCTTGTCTTTCTATTTGTTGAAATGCAAATGAGTCAGCTGAGCTAGTTTTGTGTGGTTAAGAGATTGAAGGGAAGAAGCTTCTCCACAAATATGAAGCTTTCCTTCACATTATCTCATGATTCAACTTAGAAGAGCCTTGCAGCACTCAAACTTCAGTCTCTTGCTTCGTTTTTGGGCTCTAAAGAGGACATGGTATAGTTTTTCATTACCATGGCTCAATAGTTTCGGAGGGTGGCTTAGGTAGCCTAGCTCTACTCGAACTCAAGTCGCTTCTTTTTTGGGCTCAAAGGACATGGTATTATTTTTGCATTACCATGGCTCAATTGTTTGGGGGAGTGGCTTGGGTCTGGTGATGAGTGTTGACTGAATCAACTAGTCGGATCTGTTGTCTTGACATGGCAACATGGCCCCACTAGTTTGAAAAAAGTAGAAAAGTTGTGTGGGCCATGTCGGGGGATGTGTCACCAAGTCGGATTGGCATATTTCCGACTACTTGGTCCTGTCATCACTCTCGGCCAGCTCAAAGCCATCCCTCAAGCTTGGACCTATAGAACGGTTCCTCTTTAAATGAGTCTGAAAGCTAGCAATATCAAGTGGCTTTGTTTTATTTTAATGGCCTGAGCTACGCTTGCATACATTTTGGGGTTTTGGGGTTGTCATGTATATATATTGTATTACAGAGATACAGAAACTCCAAATCAATTTGATGCAATAATCTTTGGTAGCTGGAGTTGGAAATTGCCTTCTCACTCTTTTGAAACAAATGGCGCTATTTATATGAATGTCTGCCCAGGGGACAACTTACTGATGTTTGAACATATGATCTTGTGGCCATGTAGTTCAAGATCTTTTCATCGAAGTCCAGGCGTTCTGCATCGAGTTCTCACGCATAAGGGAAGCAGCTGGATTATTTAGGCTCCTTAAAACCTTGGAATGACCAACGATCGATGATTGGTTGATCTTTTCTTGCATACCTGTTACTATTTTATGTATAGATAGATTAGCATAATCGGTGCTCAAAAGAAATGTAGTAAGTTTATCTTTCCTTCGCCCTGCCTTTTCTGATATTCTTCTGAATTTACAAGTCTCAGTTTTGTCTAGGTTGTATTCTTTCAATCTTATTTAGTAGTTCCCATCAAATGGATTAAAACCTTCATGTTCTCAACCGAAGAAGCTAATTATGTTGTATATTGTGTCACATTTTTGTACCATGTTATGCAGTGACAGAGGGAGAAGGTATATATATATATATATATATATATATATATATATATATATATATATATTTTAAATACTTAAGTTTGGTTCGGATATGGAGAGAGTTGAGTTTGTTCTTGGAAAGCTTTTGAGTTTTACCTTATGAACCCTCACTACGGGCAAGGGTGAAAAGCTAAACGGCCTGTGCCAAGGTCTGCTGTGCTTATGAATCAGTTTGACTTTGCTCTCATCAATTTCTATAATTGGCAATAAATTACTCTTATCAAGTCATGCACGTTGTCACAACGTGCACTCAATCAAGAAACAGATGCATAGGAGTTGGTACGGCAGTGTCCAGTGACCCAGTTCAACTACCATGTAAAGGAAGAAAGACGTATCAAGAAAAAAAAAAAAAAGGACACAAAGCAGATTTCTCTACATTCACCATACCATCCATATCCTGGGATCCTTGCGCAGCACACAAAATATGCGAGGATCCTTCTAAGTCTATTGGACAACAAGAGAGCAACATTTACAAAATTTCTTTTAGTAACATCAAACAACTGGCTGGTTTTGTTTGATTCCAAAGGAATCCTTGTAAGGCTACAACATATATGCGCAAAAAAACGAAAAATGTTTTGGGATAGAGGTGGGGTGAATGACTAGGGCGAATATATATTATGTTCATCAAAAGATGCGTGATCAAAAGGAAGATTTGAGGAGTCTTGCGAATGATGAGGGGTATAATATTTTATCTATTTTTATTGATAAATGATGGATGCAGAGAGGTATAGTTAGCATTGGGGGGTTGGCACTTATTAATGAGATGTTACAGGCAAATCTTTGCCTTTGAAAGAAAAAGTCTTCACAAGCAACATGCCATGCCCGCATCAATCACACAACGTCACATTTGATTTCCAAAGATTCCTTTTGTCCCCACATTGTATTCAAATATAAGTGACCGCCCATCACTGGCTGCTTCTGAGCATTCATCGACAAGTCGGTCAATCTCATATTCAAGGTAGAGCAGAGGGCCCTGCAAGCGATCGATGTCTCGCCTCGGATGTTAGGTTGATGAACTAACTATGATACTCAAAAAAAAAAAAAAGTAGAGCAGAGATTTTCTTTTTTTTCTATTAATTCAACATTTGGTTTAATGAAACAGAATATTATATTTTTTAATTAAGTATCGAATTTACAATTTAAAAATAAAAAAAAAGTACGTTGAAACAGATGCACCCTAAATAGAGTTCTCGTAGACACGCTAAAATCGGATTAATCAGAATATGAATAACGATAGTGGGAAGGGCACTAAGATTCTAACCATACCCGGATTTGATTCGGTATGGGAACAGAAAAACTATGTTGGGAGATCCCTCAAAAGCGGGCCTGACAGTGGATCGATCTAGATTAATAGGGGTGAAATCTCATATACTGGCCGGTGGCCAAGCTAGAGACCAAAAAAAAAAAAGTGGGAATAAAAAAAACTAGGTTATACTCCTATTGGTTCTTTGTTCCCTAGTTTTGGTGCATAAGCTGAAACTTCTTAAAGAAAAATGCATGTTTCATAGTTTTCTGCTATGATTTTCTTCAAAGATGATTACTATATCATAGTTAACTTTCAAAAATAATCTATGCAATAGTTTTCAATGGCATTATTTTAAAGTTTGGTTATCAAGTATTTCTAGAAGATAAGTACCTTATATTGCACGAATACGAATACAATGTTGTTTTTCTTCCCAAAAGACAAAAAGAAAAAGAAACAAAAGAAAAGATTATTTGACCACACAATGCATTAAACATTGAATTAGACAAATATATGACATAATTAAGCTCAACAAAACTCAGGCATATGATTCTAAAAGTTTCCCCTACGTAACTGTTTACAAACTTTTCTATAAGAGGAAAAAACATAAATTAGAAATCGAAAAGTCGGACCAATGTTGATAATTATGTTTTTTCTCTCTCTCTTACTCATTACTTTTCATACATGCACTGACAAATATATCAATAATGCAAAAAATTAACAAATCAAATGTATGGAGTAAGTAAACTAAACAAATGTTAATGCATTTAAAGTTGTATTTGTATGATTAACATGATTGTAACGTTTGAACTGACGATCGGTTAGTATAGTGGAATATAATGTTAGATCCCTTAATTAAAATTATGAGTTCGATTCGCGATTTGAGTATGAAACAGATTACGTTAGAAGTGTAACCCCCTTAAATAGGTGAATGTAAATATCGTATCAGATTAATTATAATATAATTTAAGATACTGATTTATATAATAAATAAAAAAAAGAATGTAACATTTGAACATCGTTATTAATTTTCTTTTTCTTCAATTCTAATTAAATTATTAAACTAGTGATTTTTCCCTACAAGACAGACAGACAGCGATCTCCATCATGGTAAAGTATGAAGCTGTAATCATTGACCCTTTTAAGTTTAGGAAAAACCCTTATGCCCATATGATGCCATAATTAAATAATTAAGCTTCCATGTCATTGTCTCCCACGTAACAATTAAATTATTGACTTTACCTTAATCATAGATGATTGAAGTACTTGTATTAAATACCCATAACAACATGCTTCAATTTCAGCCAACAAAAAAAAAAAACAAATATTATTTCTCATTACCTTATTAATATAGCCATATTTATGCTTTTTTGAATGGTTTGCTTATATTAAATTAGGTCAATGAAATTTAATGAAATATAATTCAACTGATACTATCTCTTTTTACTTATCTCAAATTCGAAACTCTCTTATGTATAAAAAAAAATCAATGAAATTCTGTTCATTATTTTTATAATAATAAATTAAATAAAAAAATGTGATTGAAATTCATCTCAATAGAACCGAGAACCCCATAACTTTTTAAGAAGGTTGTCCTTGTCCTTACTATGATCCCTTCTTGCCCTAGAAGGAAACTTCCTCCTGTCCCAATGCAGGTTTAGTATTGGTTTCGGTTGTAAATTAGTTATAAAAGCCCATATTTTTATTGTGTATAGAACCCAATTCTCTAATTTTTCAAATTTTATAATGTTTTATTTACAAATTTTGAAAAATTTTAATTATTATGAACATTTGTAATAAAGAACATAAGAAAATTTGAAAGAAAAAAAATATATATGCTTTATTAGAAGGTGACAAGTTTCCATTGCCAGATGGGAGTTGAGCTAATTGCCAGAGTAAAATGGTGAGGAACCTTTCAATAATTAAATTATGAAAGCCAAGAACTATGTCAGACAATTTATTAATTTTCCATAAATTTGTTTATTTTTCTCTTGACTGATTCACTATGAAACTAAACCATCCAAAATAAAGAATAATTCAAGAAACAAATGAAGGCTGCTAAATTGAAGGAGACAGTATACCAACAACTTTTATTAATGAGAGTGTATTCACGTCGAATTGGCTAGTAATTGGATACTGATCTCTCATAAATAAAATTTTTGATTCAAGTTTTGTAGGCATGAGATAAAAAAAATGTTAATAATAGCATAATTCAAAACTAAAACCCCATTAAAAAAACCCAAAAATAGCAAAAATAAAAAAGTAACAAAATGCTCCGATCGGATGGCCACTAAAAAACAGAAATAATTAAGAAAAGCTAAGCTAAGAAAGAGAAACATTGAATAAAATTCATAATTAAAATGAGTCATTGAAAGCAAACAAACAACCTTGTCAGTGTCTTTTAATACAACCAAACATCAACAACTAAATCAAACAAAGAACAAGGCATTACAGACCACCACGCACTCTTAACCTCAAGAAACATTACTATCATCATCCAAAAGTCAAAAAATAAAACAGAAAAAGGAAGAAAGAGACAGCCATGAAAACAAATTGTTACCTGTAAAAATTTTTGTGTCACCAAAATGCATAATTGCAAAACCAAATCAATTCACTTCAAACCCCACTTCTCGGTTCACCACTCTGTTTCACTATGAATCCATTTTTCCCTAAAATCACAAATTGTAAAAATCTGCAAAATTAGCATAGAGTAAACATTTTCTTTTGCCCATTTTATAGAACATCAAAAGATTCATTTTTTTTTTATTCCCACTCGCTAAAGATGCTAAATGTACGGATTTAAACATGGCTATTCAATCCGAAGCTGAAAATGATATTTTTCTTTGTTCTTTTTTACTTCTTCTTGTTCTTGTCCTTGAAGAGAACGGAGCCCAACCCAAACATGCTCCCAGAAGGCACATTCAGAACAGGAACAACATTTCCATAAGACCCATATTTTTTCTTCAATGGAGGCTTATTATAAACAGAGGAAACAGAGGACGAAGAGAAAGAACTTTGTTGAGGCTTTAATGGTGAAATCAATGGCTGTTTCTGCAAATTCGACTTCAAAAATTTCGACTTTTTCCCTTCAGACCCAGTTGAATTGCTTCTTGACAGAAGTGGTATTGGACACAAGCTTGCCTTGTACCCAATTCCGCAATTTAAGCTGCTGCTTCTCTTGAAACTCCAAAACGATGTCTTCCCACTCTGTTTTTCCTCCGTTTCCGACTTCAAATTCTCTTTCAAATCCTTGGAATTATCGACAATTTGAGACGACCCAGGATCTGTTTCCTGTTCTGCATTCGGAACCGTACGATTTTCGATTTGATTGCTTGGTTTTTGGGGAGTGACTTTTTTCTTGATTTCAGTCGGGAGAATTTTGCCATCCGAGAAAAGCTCATCTGCAGTGGAAGATTCAAGCTCGAAACTCTGACCAATGTTGAAATCAAAATCATGGGTTTGTTCGAAAACTGAAGAATTTGGATTTAATTGGAGGTTTTGCAATTGTTGTTGCACGGAAACAGAGTCGATGAAATCATGGGAAAATGAAATTCTCGGACTCATTCCAAACCCTGGACTCTCCGAACACAATTCAATCGCCATTGTGAAGTTCGATATTTGATTAATTTCTTTGAGGTCAAAAGCAACAACAAAGAGTGATTTGATATTCAACAATTTGGAACTGAAAAATTTTGTGGGAACGGAACAGAGGGGAGGAGAAGGCAAAGATGAGTTTTATTTTTGGGTTAGGTTTTCATGGGAAGTTCTGTTGAAAGAAAAGGTGATAACTTGGCAAATTAACAAGAGAAGGTTCTTGGTTTATTCAAGGCCAGGTTAGGAGACGAGGAGAGAGAGAAAGAGAGAGAGAGAGAGAGAGAGAGAGAGAGGAATACGTTACGCCCCCGGCAGGGTTAGTTGAGAAATAGAAATAGGTCTTGGTGGTACTGTTTGGAGAGACTAATCTGTGACGCTAAATCCAAACATAGGAATCTTATAATAATGGATACTGCTAATTTTGGACTTTAGATTTATTTTTAGTGTTTTCAAAATTAATAATTTTTCTGTGTTAAGTATAGTTTGGATCCCTTTATTTCTTTTTGGGGACTCCAAGCCTTGGCCGAAAATCTACCTATATGAGGGGAAGGCCATCCTGCAACTTGATTTTTGGTTCTATAAGGTTCTTATTTAAATGTTTTCCTCATATTGATATTGCTTGGATTTTCATAAACATGTATATTTATGTGATTTTCATGAATGTTTTCAAAATTAGTCACACTTCTTTTAATATAAATAATTTTTATTTTTAGATTTATCTAAATTATATCATCTTTGCACAAACTTATATGCAAATGATTATTTTCTTCATACTAACTTCTCATTATTCTTTTCAAAAATAAAATTTTGTAGTTCCACCAAAAAGGGAAAATTCTTGAAATCTTTTTCCAATGGCTTGCATTGATTTTTTTGATGAATTTTTGGCTTGGTAAATTTTAGGGGGAGAAGATTCTGAGGTCATTTCGGATTGCTTAAAAAATGCTGCTTATAAGCGCAAGTGCTTATAAGCAGCTTTTTAGCTTATAAATCTATTTTAATTTTTTTAAAAAATAAGTTATTATCTGTTTGGATAAATATTATTCAACAATAATTAATTGTTTGGTAAAATGAGTGATTATAAACTATATAAAATATGGTATGGTTATAATTTTTGTTAAATATAAAAGAGTAAAAATGTATTTCTTTTTTAGTCAAAGTAATTTATTTTAATTGTATTTAAAAGTACCAAAATGAAGAAATTGATGGGAGTAGCTATTTTTTTTTTTTTTTTGGCTTATAATCATTTTTTGGACTTATAAGTATATTTATAAATTTTAGTTATCAAACAATTATACTTTTAATTTTGACTTATAAGCCGGTTTGATCTGTTTATAAACAATCCCAAACACCCTCTCAATTCTAGTCCAAGTTTAAGAGGGTGGGGGAAAGTATAGAAGTAATAAGCCTTAGGGAATAGCCTATGTCAATTGTTAGATAATGAAAGTAAAATTTTGATTTGTTTTGGACAAAAATGTGAGAATTCTAATCAAAGTAAATTTTTTATTTGTTTTTGTTTTTGTTTTTGGTTTTTGTTACACAAAAATGTGAGAATTCTAATCTTGAATATTCTTTTCGTTTTTGGTTTTGATTTTTGATCATCGGTTAAATCTTGAATTAAATTATTTTGTAAACCAATAAAGTATCTTTTGGAGAAATATTAAAATTTGAGTCTAACAAAGGTACAATAAAACTATAACTATTAATGTGCATCCATATTGTGCACTTTCATTTTATACAAGGAAGTTTATAAAATTGGAAATAAAAAAGATTATATAGGAGAGTTATCTCTAAATTAGATCCGATAATATTCAAATCGAATTAATCAGAATATAATTCTGAATATTAGTTGGTTATGAAAAAAAAAAGAAAGTTTGTGAAATAAGATTGACTTTGCAAACTTAAACATATTTTGTGAAAAGGAAATGTTGTTGCAGATATTTTGATAATAAAAGTAGTAAATTGATCATATTATTGATGAAACATGTATTTAATTAAAATAATAAAGAAGAATGATAAAAATTCGAAAAAATACTATTTTTGATCGATATTATCTTCTTTGATTTATCTTTAAAGATTCGAACAGTTCTAATTTTTTTTTTTGTGATTTCTTATATTATAAATAAGATGAAAATTTTATGTATACTTCTCACCTAAATCTTCTCTTATACTCAGTGACTCACTCTTATTGTAAGATCGATTCAAATGGAGAGAATGAACATGAAATTGAAGATTATTGTGTGATTGAACCATCCAAAAACTTTAGGAAGCATTAATGTTAGAATATTATTAAGGTTAGAAACCGCAAAATACCTCAAAAAAAACAAAGTTCTCATAATTTTCCAAGCAGTATGAAACAAAGTTCTGATGTGGTTCACATACAAAAAACAGATCATGCATGCTAAAAATCTACCTGGGATCTTAGTGTTACTCTTAGCATTTTGTGTTTGTGTTTTTCCCCCCTTTTCACCATTTGAAGTAGACATTTGGCAACGATATCCGGGAAGTGGCATTGTCCTTCTTCTCTATCCATTTTTATTAATCTACTTATGTCTAATATCAAATGTATTTATGTTATGTAATCATTCAATTCTACATTCATAAAGACAAAGAGCATGTGGAAAACACTAGAATTATAGAATTTGATCATTTCTACTTGGTCCTAGAAAAAGAAAACAAGAAGGTCCCCTTCTTTGTTTTTTGTTTTTTATTTTTTTTATTATATGAAAATTACGAAAAATACGAAAATATACGCGTTTATAAAAATTCAAATATTAGAGCTCGATCTTGACTAAAACACTTGAATAAAAGTTTTTTACGGTTTTTACTAGGAGCCGTCCTTTGTTTTTTTGGAGGGTGTAGTGTAATACTTAAAGAGATTGACCATATTCCTACCCAATTAACCAATGCCGCCATTGACACAAAAACACAAAAATATTTTAGCATCACAAATGTCACAAAGTAGTTCTCGATCCTAGATTGTTCAAATTTGTGAGCTCTTTCTCTTTGACTTCATTCATCCTCGTTCTACTGTGTGGTGTGAATGTCCAAGGTCAAGGCGGTGGATTTAGAAAAAGAAAAAGTAAAAAGTAAAAGTTGGGCTGGTTGAGTCTCAAACTTGGTCTTCAATTGTTTTTGAACAAATGTTAGACATTCTCAATATGACCATATAGAAAAGTGTCAAATTTTGAGAAATCCCTCTTCTTTTCTTAAAAGGGTAGTCCCTATTAACATGAGAACCTCATTTTTCCAAAGATAAGTTTGGTTCGCAGAAGGGGAGAAGGAGGGAAGAGGAAAGGAAAAGATTTATTTCACTTGATAAAAATAAATATATTTTCTTCTATTTTATCTGCTAAGAGTGAAAGGGAAGAAAATGAATATTACTTTCTCTTGTTTGGTTGGAGTGAAAAATAGAGGGGGAGGGAAAAGAAAATAAGTATTATCTTCCTAAACCATATAAAATTGAAAGAAAAAAGAGGGAATAATTTTACCATAAATTTTTATTACAGTCCCAATCCATCCACAAGTGGAGGGAAAATTTTTTTATCGTGAAGAAGGTGCTATTTCACCTTTTTTACTCCCATCCCTTTTTTCACTTTGAACCAAAGGAGAGTAATTTTCTATTTCACCCTATATTTATTTTATTTCCTCTTTCTCTTCCTTTTTACACCCCAACAGAATTTACCGCAAGTGATTCAAGGATTATTTTGGGAGGATTCGTTGTGCAATTTCTTGTTTAATTATCCTGAAATTTCTGCAGCTTCTTGTGGTCCAATCCTCTCATCTACACTGAAAAAGTTTGATAGGGACTTAAAATACCTATTCCATAAGTAAGAATTGGGACCAAATTGAATTGTACTAGGATAGATTCACATGACAAAAACGACAACTTGGACACTTGTTGTTGTAAGATATTTAATTTTGTCCAATAAAAACCTCTTATTATAACGATATTAAGAGATTCTTAAATTAAATTTCAGTCTCTCCTAAAATATAAATAAGGAGAGAATCATTCCATTATATAGTTCAATCATTTTTTTTAATAAGAAAAATATTTATATTTCAATAGTATTATTATTTTTTACGTCAGAAATTCTGTTATTTCATTTGTAAAATTCACAAAAAATTAGTTTAGATAGTTTACAAACCTTATACATGTTTGTTAAATTTAATGAAACGAATTTGGGAAAAAAAAATAATAGTATTCCAACCATTATGAAAAAAAATAAATATTTATTAATTTAATTTAATTTAATTTTTTGGGTTAAGCTAAAACCTAAAAGAGCATAAATTTTTGGTGGCAGGTAAAGCAATATATAAAGTAGTTTACCATGATTGCAAAGTGGTTCATCATTAATTTGGGTTATGAAATCTCTGTTGCTCCTATGGCTACCATCTTTCATTCAGTTGTAGGTCATCATCTCACTCGTTAATGTGCAGAAATGTGAGTTTGCAAATAATAATAATAATAATTAAATTGAAGAGAAAGCTTGCAGGACAGAGAGGTGGGTATAGGGTAGGAAATCCAGATAGGTGTCATCAATGTTGCATGAGCATTCTAGGCTTGGTGCCTTATGGGAGCATGAGTTTTCCCAATTGAACATTATAATTGCAGTTGGTGAGTCTAATAAAAAGCTAGGAAAGCATAATCACCTACCAAGTTAGACCCCAAGAGCATGCAACACTGCATATTAAAATTGTTAGAAGAATCAATTTAATATATATTTCATGCACATCATATATGCAACATGGTGTCTATTAACTTAAAAATCCCTCTACAGGTATTATTAAAGATTAGAAGTCATATTTTATTTTGAGAGATATCCTGAATTCTATGTACTATCTTCCATATTTAAATTCATTGTGTTTTCTTTTCTGTTTTGCCAAAAAAAAAAAAGGAAGAGGTTGATTGAACTTAGGATTAAAATCCTCAATCTCTTGATCAGAGATCAGAGTATTACTAGATAGATTACATGAGTTGATAAACTTGTATGCTTTTTTATGATATATTATTCTTATTTTAGTTATAGGTGCAGTTGTTGGATTGATATGCAAGAACCTAAGGCAGACCAAAATAAAAAACATCATAAATAATTATACCAAACTCCACCACCCCACCAAAACAAAAGGGAAAGAAATCCTTGATTGATAACATGGAGGGATTAAAATAGACCCTTCTTTAAAAGTATGTACGTGATTAGACAAGAACATTACTTTTAATACCTGTTTTCATTAGCGATTGGTATAAATTATATGGCCCAGGTAACGTGGTTTAAAGATCGATGAATGATTTGGTTAATGGATAACGGTATTAGATTTTTTAATCAAATCTCAGATTTGAAACTTGAAAATGGAAGACATTACGTTGGGAGAACTACATTATAAAATGGATCTGACTGGTGTTAGAATCGGATTAATTAGAATAATAATTCAGATATCGATTGGTATAGCATATAAATAAATAAATAATAATGTGGTTTACAGGAAAATAAATTAGAGATGATGCTGGTCTTAAATCACATGTTGGTGCAGATGATTAAAGAAAAGAACCTTATGATATGGAAATAACAATGTACACAAAAAGTGTAGTGTTGGAGTCATGGAACTTTGTGGAGTCAAATGAAATAAATGCAACATAATAATAATGGAATCCAGTTTATAAAAATCAAAATGGCTTTATCTATTAAAATTGATTTTGCATGACTTTTGATTGAGCACAGCTATTTTAATTTCTAATGAAATGAACATGTTCATATAGTCCATTTTACTTTTGTTAAAGCTCTGCCAACCCTATCGGATACATCAACACCCCTATTGTCTTGGATCTTCCATTATTATTGCTTTCGCCTACCAACACTTTATATGGGATTGCTAGCAAAGTTCCTCCTAGCTATCCTTGAGAGAGATGCACCAATTAAACTTTTTTCCCCTTTTTAAAAATCTTTTCTTTCTTTACATCTTTGGCCACTTGCCATGTGAGCGAATTCTAAAAGATGAAACCAAGAGGATATAAGGGTATCCACCGCTTTAGTCCAAAATGGACCCCTCTCCCCAATTTGACTGTGTACAGACCCTGAGGTCTCTTGTCACACTATCATCGCTGTCCATGTTCAATAAACCTATTTGTTCTAAGTTGATCTTATATTCTCGGAATGCCAAAATATTAATATCAAACTCTTTTGAATTGAGTAATTAAGTGTACTCTATCCCTTAATAAGAGATTTCGAGTTTGGATCCTCAGAATAATGAAAAAAAATTTAAAAGAGCCAACCCTTAAAAATGGACTTTACAGTGCTCGAACCGGATTAGTAGGGTAAAACCCGAATATTGGTGATAAAAACAAAAAAAAAAGCCAAAATATTAATAAATGTGACTGAACCAAACTTCCATGAATATACGGTAAGGTGTTACATTTCCTTAATTATAGGTTTTGGATTCAAGTCATGAGAATAGAGAAATAAGATTTGATAGAATAAATCCTTTAATGAACTCTATAGTGCTCAGACCTGTTTAGTCGGAAAAATTCAGATATTGATCGATGAAAATAAAAATAAATAAATAAATAAATGTGACTGAAATCAATACAATGCATTTCTTAAAAGTACAATCACATAAACATTTTTCTCAAATTCATCTTGTTTAGAGTTCCTCATCTTCCTCATCTTTCTTTTGTTTCACTCACTATATATATATATTAGAGTAATTCTCTCTTTGCCATTAACCCTCTAATCGTACTATCTATAATCCAGGTACAATCTAATCTTTGGACGATTTCATCCTGCTCTACTTGTTTTCTCCAATTAAAGAAACTAATACTTATTGGATAAGAGTTGATCTTTTGAGAAGGTGCAATATTTTGCCAAAAAAAGCACACAAATCTCGTGACATTGCCAGCTCTCACTTCCATGTGCTCCTTGTTGTTAGACCACAAAATGAGTTTGGAAATTTCCACTCATTTTTCCGCTTGATTAATAAGCTATCCCAATACCGGCAGAAATCTTGAGCTAACAGGTCTGAGAAGACTTTGAAACCGAGAACACTTCCAGAGTCATGCTTGGGGGGGGGGGGGGGGACTTAATTTTAGTGCAAGTTGTATAATTCTCCCAATCACATGTATCTTTTTTATCCAGAACCATATTATACTAATCCGATTCGAGTATTTGCAGGGGTTCTATTTAAGAGTTGTTCTCACAGCGTAATTTTTTTCATTTTCAAAATTTTGAATCTGAGATTTTGTTAAGTGATTTAATATTTTATTTCATTATGTCGATTATCCATGAGTCAATAAAATATTAAATAATATGGGTTTAGTGATAATTAAATAGATAATAACACTAACAGAATAGGTAATCTTTCGTACTCCAATGACCATAGGGTGAGTTGGGAAGAGAAAGACATCCACAGAAGAATGTCCTTGTGCCTTACAGATAATCCATTAGGTTTTTGTAACCTTTTAAGGGAACATTGGCTCTTACCACAAGATGATGGGTGTAGCTAACCCAGATAGGCCCTACACATACAAAGCATAATTTCCTTCAATCATTTCATTTCTTCCTTTTCACATTTGTAAAAAAATAAAAAATAAAATAAATAAAACAATTAAAAACAGACAAACATTCTATATAATTTACAAATTGATCGTTCTGGATGTCATATGCTCTTGTGGAATCGTTTAATCTGATTAAAATGATAAATTTTAATACAATTAACATAGAGAGATCGTAGATTTTTTATATTCAAAGGTTTTTTTTTTTTAAAAAAAGAAAATATAAAGTAATCTTTTTATAATTTTTATGGGTATTAACACCCGTAAGATTTGTAATTATTAAATTATTATTTAAATAATATTTTTTTTATAAAATGAAATTATAGAATGATTAGCAACCGTTGAATACTGATTCAATCGTTATAAACCCTATAGATATTAATACCAATGGGAGAAAATCCATGTAAAGATAGATAGGTAAGGAAAGAAAAGTGGGGATGAATACGGATCGGAAAGGGGCATATCATCAAAAGCATCCAGAAAAAGCTGTCACTAATATTGCATATGCACCAAAATTTTGTTTGTTTGGTATCATTTTAACCTTTTTTACAGCGGAGAGGGAGTGATTATTAAGATCTTTCTCATGTCAGGGAATATCTGTGGACCGCAGACCTGCTCTCCTCCTTCACCCCACTTCTCAAATCTTGCCAAGGATAAAAAGATTTGGTTTTGCAAAATTTGGGACAATGCTCCACAAAGAAAGGTACAAATAATGTTGGGCATTTGTGTGGTAGCATACCTCTATGACTATCACAACACCCATTTTTCATCTAAAAGTTTTGATTATTAGGTTAGATTTAAGATTGTTCTGTATGCATTATTATTATTATTATTTTTTTGGATGTTTATATGATCTGCATGATTAATAGATATCCTACATTGTAATTAGCTAATAGAGAGCCAATTGTCTACTTCATTCATTAGGAGGAACACATAATACAAAATTACTCGGGATAGTATTGTTAAAAATAGTTATAGCTAAACGTAGTATTCTATTACATTTTTTGATATTATATCAATTGTTATTTAGAGTTATATTTTAATTAATCTGATTTGAGATTTATAATGGTCTATTTAAGGGGTCTACCCTCCTAATATAGTTTTTTTTTGCTATTCTCAGGGTTCGAACTCGATATCTCTAGTTAATGGGATAGAGTGACCGAATCCAAAGGAGTTTGGTTCTTTTTTTTTTTTTCCTCTCTCTCTCTCTCTTTGACCACTAGTATTTAAAAATTCAACTAATTTAATTCGAATAGTTATGGAGTTCAATTTAGAGACTAACTTTTCTAGCGTCTATTTTTTTATTTTTAAAACTTGAATTTAAAATTTTAATTAAAAGAGTTTAGTGTCCTGTAATTAAAATCACATGACACTTGTCCAAATCAAGGTTCTATGGAACTAGTGATCCTGAACTATTGAAGAACGTGAATTAAAGAGTCATAAAAGAAAATTTTGTGTTTATTTTTCTAAATTCATAGTTTTTTTTAAAAAAAAAAACTACTGTTACTAATTAATAAATATTATAAGAAAAATAGAATAATAAAATAAAAACATATCAATCAAATTTGGTTGAAGAAAAAATCGTCCAGCTAAATTGTGAATTTATAAGAAACAAGTGGCTTATGGTTAGCTTTTTGCCGTTATATTCTATGATTCCACAAGTAAGAAAATTTCACAAGGTTTGAATAGATCAAAATATTGAATACAACCAAGTAAGAAACTAAGAAAATTTTTTTAATAGAAAAATTAAGAAAATGTTGGAGTCTCTAAATTTGAAACGTAAATTTATAAACACTATTGGAAAGGATCAAGGTAGACATGTTTACGGTTTTAATTTTCAACCAAATTTGAAATGTAATCAAACCACAATAATAAAAATGATTTTAGTGCCTATGAGTTATAATTCAACTGATAATGTCACCCTTCCTCTTGTAAAAGATCGAGTTTGAGTTTGCTATGTACAAAAAAAAAAAAAAAATTCTGGTCTGATTTTGGAACGGAAAGCTTTAAGTCACCAATTTAGTTTTGATTTTTGATTTTTAAAATCTAGACCATAATATTTAAAAAAAGAAAGAATCATACTTTTATCTCACTAAATGGGGTCTGCAATATGGATATCTCAATATAATTGTACTATATCTTATACAATATTTTCATTTATATTTAAATAATTTATATTATATTTTATTATTATTATTCAAATCTTCTTAGGTCTCTTGTTCTCTCAATTAATATAAGTATTTGTCATAATTTCACACCGCTTAACTGGAGTTTCTATCTATCACCTATGTACATATCTATACCATCTTAATTGTGTTTTCCTCTATTTTTTCTTGATAGGTACAATTCTAACTTTTTTTTAATACATTCATTTCTTATATTGTCCATTTTTATGTGTTCGCACTTCTACCTTAATATTCTCATATCCGCAACTTTCATCTTTTGCTTATACTTTTGGTTCATTACCCAATATTCAAATTTATACTACAAACCATGTCTATTTACCATCATATAAAACTTCTCTTTAAGTTTTGGGAATACTTTTCGATCACATATAATACTCGATACACTTATTCATTTTCGATCATATCCTGCTTGTATTCTATGTGATACATCTCTGTTAATCGCATTTTTTTTTATATAAAATTGATTTTAAATACTTAAAACTCTTATTTACAAATAATTTATCATCTCTTATCTTAACCATTGATTTACTAATATTAGTATTATTAAACTTAAATTTTATATATTCTGTTTTTATCTTATTAAGTTTAAATTCTTTTACTTTTAATATTTCTTTCTAAGATTCAAGTTTAGTATTTACTAATTCATGAGTTTCATCCATCAAAACAATGTCTGGTGTGTTCATCTATAACTAGTGTAAAAAGATAAGAATTTAACGCTAACTTTTGATGTAACCATACCTTTATTGAAAACTCTTCGGATGATCCATCTCATGTCCTCATTTTTGTTACTATGTTTTTGTCCATGTCCTTGATTGTTTCAATATATGCTACTTTTGCATGCTTCTTTTCTAAAATCCTCAATTTAATTTCCCTAATAAATTTGTCATACACCTTTTTTTGATTGATGAATACCATGTATAAGTCTTGCTTTTTCTATCGATACTTCTAAACTAATTGTGTAAGAAGGTGTATTGTTTCTATCGTCGAGCCTCCAAGCATAAATTCAAATGGATTTTTAGGTAGCTTGGTCTCCTTCTGTAATAAGAGTATTAAAATATTTTCTCTCCACTAATATGACATTTTATTTATCCTCAGTATTATATTGAATATCGTCATGAACCATTTAATACCCTGTTTCCTTAGACATTTCCATATCGCCATTGGGATATCATCAGGTGCAACCGTTTTTTTTTTTCATTTTTTCTCTTTTTTAAAACTTTTTCAACTTTTGAAGGTTGAATTCTTCAATAAAAGTTTATATTTCTATACTTTTTTGACCTACTTAGTTTATCTAAATTAACTTGATTATTTTGACATTAATTAAACAGTTCATGAAAATGTCTCTTTCATCACTCTTTTGTTTCTCCATCATTCACTCATATCCTATTTGATTCATTTTTAATACATCTTATTTGTATAAACTCTTTTGTTTTCATCTCTCTCGCTCTAGTTATTTTATAGATATCCATTTTCCCTTCTTTTGTATCAAGACGTTGATAAAAGTTTTTAAAAACTTCATTCTTAACTTCATTCACTACATTCTTTGTCTCTTTCTTGGTGCTACATACTTCTCTAAGTTTTACTCATACTAATTAGTGTAGAGTAATTTATCTATAGTTCTTTTCACCTTTACTTTTTCTTGTTCTTCCTTCTTCCACCATCAAGTTTTTTTTTTTTTTTTTTTTTAATTTAGAGTTACACGTTCTTTTGACTCACTAAGTACATCTTCACCATTGTTTCACATGAAATGTCATCTTCTCCTACGTTATATTAGGATCACTATGTATTTCTCTTACTTTCTCCTTAAATTTGTTTTATTTCTTATTCTTTAAATTCCAACTACTTAATCTTAAGGGTTATGCATGATTTCCTTCTATCAATACTATACTTGATATGCATATCCAACAACATTAACTTATGTTGGGTAGTTAGATTCTCTCCTGGAACGACCTTGTAATCTTTACCAGTTTTTCTATCTCTCTTCCTATTCATAAGAAAATCAATCTGTGATTTATTATTCTCACTTTTAAAAGTAACCAAATATTTTTCTTTTTTTTTGAAACATATGTTGGTCATGATAAACTCATTTCTTATCGTGAAATACAAAATAGCTTTTCCCTATTCATTTCTTTCTCCAAGACTATAACCCTGTGTACCCTTCCATTTAGTTCTTCTCTTATAAAAATTCTCTCACTTTGTAGAATTTCTTGTACCACCTCTTCTAAATCCTCCCAAAACTTTTGTTTAGTAGTTTCATCTAATCCTACTTGAGGTGTATATAGGCTAAATACATTAATACTTTCTTTTGCTATCACTATCTTAAAAGCTATAATGCTATCTCATTTTCTAACTACTCTTACTATTTTATCTCTCAACGAACTATTTATAATAATACTTACTCCATTTCTTATTTTGTTTTTTTCGTGTATATCATAACTTAAAACTTAAATTCTATAATGTTTTTGCATTCTCACCTAATTATTTTATCTCTTGTACAAGCAGAATATTAATTTTTCTCCTGATCATTGTATCTACCATCTTTATAGCTTTGCTAGTGAGGACTCCTAGATTCCAAATTCCAAATTTAATACAATCTTCTGTCATATGTTGTCTTTTGTTATCCAACTTAGAATGTCAGAACTCTTATTTATTTAACACTACATCCAAGTTCCCATGGAGATGTAGCAATTCTTGTCTAAATGTCACAATTGGATCTTGCAGGCATGAGAACTTTTGCATACTTAACACTATACTCGAGTTCCCATGGAGATGTAGTGATCTTTGTCGAGATGTTGCAGTCTGACCTTGTAATGTATTCCTATTGGGGAATAACCTAGTATTAGCATAATATTGTAAGAAATTTATATATAAAGTTCAAGAATTATTAAATAATTTTACTCCACATGTTGAAGATAAAATTAAATAGAAAAATATTTAAATTTTATCTATTTTACTTAATTAAAAGATGCACTCGAGGGTTTTAGATCAAAGATAAATATGAAAATCTATGTTTTTTAAACTAAGATATCTAATCATCATTATTATGATTATTATCATGATCATGATCATCATCAAAATTACGTGGTGGACAAATTGGGTCATTGATGAATCTTATGTAAAAGTATGTTTAATTGGTATTAGGTGTATTAAAAGTGAAAACAATTGTTTTTGTAAGAAATGAGACATAAAAAAAGTTATAGGGATTATTTTGATAATTTCTTTAATATTGAGGGTACAAGAGATATTAGTGATATCATAATATCTATAGAGGGGACTAATATAGATTTTAAATACAAAATTTATTCTCATGAAGTAAGAAAGATTTTAAAGAAAATGAAAAATGATAAAATTATAGTATTCGATAGCATCGCTATTGACGTATAGAAATGTTTAGATGAAGTGGGAATAGATATGTTGAAAGATCTTTTCAACAGAATTTGACAAATCAATAAAATATCTCAAATATTGAGAAAAAGTATAATTATACTACTATATAAAAATAAATGTGACATATAAGAGTACTTCAATTATAAAAAAAATTAAATTTGTTAGTCATAAAATTGAGATTGTAGGTAAAAGTGTTTCAAAATTAATTTGGTTTCATGTCAGGATTATCTACTACCGAAACTATTCACTTATTCAAACTTTTGATGGAGATATTTGTCTTAAAAAATGCAAATGATAGGATTCCAAAAGACATACTATGATGGGTATCAATGAAAAATGAGATTTTCTTGAAATATATTGATTCTATAAAAAATGTATGATGGAACTATTACAATAGAAGAACTTGTGAGGGTTTAAGTAATTGTTTCCGAATTAACATTAGATTTTATTAAGATTCAGTATTAAATTTTTTAATTTTTATATTAATGATAGATGAAATAATGAAGAATATTGAAGAGGAAGTACCATGATATATATTTTTTTTACAAATGATATAGTGTTTATTGATAAAATTTGTCAGAATGCAGATAATTTAGATTGTGTCGATTAAAATTGAATATATGTAATATATATTGGTGTAAGTTATCATAATCATAAATAAATAATTAAGTTGAATGGACAAAATATATAAAAAAAGTGAATAATAGGATTTAAGTAGATCGGATGAAATTGATAAATATATCTAGAGTTTTTTAGGATCACGCAATGTTATTGCAGCTGAAAGAGAAATTTTATATAATACAGTAAAATCTATATTATTGTATGACATTAAATATTTGGTAATTAAATAAAAACAAGAGTATAAAATGATTATAATTGAAATGAGAATATCTGGATAAATTTACAATAAAATTAGAAATAAATATATGCGTACTAAATTGTGAGTGATTTCAATTGTGAATAATATGAGAGAATATTAGCTAAGAGAATTTAGACATATGTAACAAAAATCAAAAAACGTATTTGCTAGGAGTAGTGAGAGATTAAATTTATAAAATTTAATAAAATGTTAAAATAAATTATTGAAAATTTGAATACAAATTATCTCTAAACATATGAATATCAAAAGTTTAATTAAGAAAATAATTTTGAGTTAATATATGTTTATTTGTTTTTCTTAATTTTATTTTCTTTATTATTAATTTTAAACTTTAAATTTCTATTATTTTATTATGTTTTTCTCTTTTCTATATTAATTTCTCAGGTAGTTGATTCAATATTTGCAGTTGGATATTGTTGAAGATGAAGGGCTCTCTAACTCTAACGAAGAAAATAACGATGGACGGGACATGGTTTAAAACTTAGAACTCGTCCGGCCCCTCATCTACCAATTCCTTGTTTGCATTTGAACACAAAAAAAACACGCCCTCTCTCTCTGTTTTTTTTTTTTCTTAAAATTTTGAAAATTCCCAACGCGCTATTGGCAGTTCATTTTGCCGTTGACTTTCGGTCTTTCACATCACCAAAACTCTCTCTCTGGGGTTAGAAATAGTAGACTACATAACATACCAACCCAACCCCAAAACAAGTGTTTGCCCAATTCCAAGCTCGGAAAAAACAAAGCAAAGATAACGTTCGGGATTGGAGAGTTGAGTGGTAAGGGAGAAGAGATGGCACCGAATTGGGAACTCAAGGATTGTTGTAAGCATGATCAGGTGGCATTCTTGGCTACTATTGGTGTCTTCACTGTGGTCATTCTCTTGGTACGCTTTTTCTCCCCTTTTTCATTTCTTCTTCAAACCCCCCTATTGCGTTTTCTAGATCTGTAAACAAAATTGCATTTTTACTGATTTCTATGAAATGGGTCGGTCTTAGAATTTCGATCAAATTTAGGATTTTGTTACTAATTTAGTCGATAATATTCGCCAGGAAAGCTCCATAGGGGTGAAACTATCATAGAGATGAATACAAAGCGCAGATTCATATAACTTATCCCTCACTAGTTTGGAATTAAGGATTAATTAACTTTTTGTTGACTACCAGGTTAAAGGTTAATTTTTGTCGGGTTAAGGAGGTGTTGTTAAGATTGGAGGAGTTGATAAGACGGTGATGTCGAGATGGATATTAGTAGCTAATAAGCATCGATTGATTTTCTGATCAATACAATACTATATTGTAAAGAGTGCAAGTTATCAAACTAGTTCATACTCATTATTGGGAACTATGTCATGCCCTCATCTGGACCGGGGACTAGGTTATGGGCGACTATTTTTTTTTTTTTTTTTTTTTTTTTAAGGGGCAAAATGGAGTTAAAAGCAACAATGGGTTTGACTAATAATTGCAAATAAATTTTTATCCCTACTGTTTGCTGATTGACTTGTAAGTCCATATTCACAGACCTCTTGCTTTTATCCTAGAACGAAGAGGAGCAGTTTGAACTTTGAGGGTCAATTTATCCTGGAGAAACATTATGGTGTCACAAGTTTTTCATGTTTATAAACTATTTTAGAATTACCATGACAAAATAATTTCTTCCAACCTAGAAATGAATAAAACCAAGCCTAGGTACAAGTATTACTTCTATAATCTGGGAAACCCTTCTAAGAATTCTTTCTGTGGCCTTATAAAATGGAGGCATCATGATGCTCTCTCATCCCAAGATTTTCTCATGATACCATTTTTATTTTCTTCTTTCATCTTTGAGTTTTTCTCATCTTTTGAGCCTCATCTATTTTCTCTTTTTCTTCTAGTATGATTCTTTTTCTTTACAAAAATAATGATAATAATGCCCTTTTAAAGCCCCCTTCGGTGGAGTATTTGTAGGATAATTTCAGCATTGATATAAATAGCTAAATAACTAACCAAAGGTAAGTTTTGAACTCAGATGTCTTTGTGCCTGCATCCATTGACAAATATCCTACTTTAAAAAATGTCATTATTCATGATATTTTGACCATGGAGAGCTCCATGTTCCCATGTAGTAAAGATCTGCTGGACAACAATGGATAATTCTAAGAGACAATATAACCATGCATGCCATTTTATCTAAGGAATGCCACATGAATTATTAAAATGGTCATGGAGATTAGTGTTGCTGTTAAATATGCACATACACTTGATGTTTTTCTCTTGTGCTTGCAATGAGTAATGGAAGATGTCAACTAGCAATTCTATGTGGATTTTTTTGGGAACAAAATGTATGGAAAGATAGGCTCCTTTTTATCCTCTCTTGTTGCCTCTGGGATTCTGGGATTTCTATATTACTCAAGCAAACCTTCTGCATATAAAAAACCTTAAAGTTCTACAACTCCTCGCTCCTAGAAACATGGAAATCATTGAGATCTTCACCAAAATAAGTGTGGCATGCCCCCTTTTATAAAAATTGGACTGTCTGATTTATTCCGGGGAAGCTTGGAAAAATAGGTCATTTCAAGAAGATGAGATTCACTTAGAAGTTCTCAACTTCCTTGGAATTGGATTTATGCTGATTATATTTATCCATTATTTTCTTGAAAGTCAGATTGGAGGCCTATGCAAGAAGTTTAAGGCAGTTCTTAATCAATTAGATTGGACTGAAAGTAAAAGGAATTAAAGTGGGTAGGAGAATGTGGGGAAACGGGAGTATGCTAATAAGGTCACAATGATCCCTCGGCTTAAACAAAAGTTATTATTGTCAGCTGAAACTTATTAGATAAAAAAATAAAGTTGAATGACTGTGAGAAATTTAACTCAAGATAGAGTTCTGGTGTGATTTGTATTACTTTTTTTTGTGGGAAAGTTATTCGAAACTTGTACTATGTTAGCAGGCTTGACAGAAATACTCTGATGGTTTCTTTTGCTTGGGTGATAACAGCTTTGGAGAACATTTTTGCTGACACCTTTCAAGCTGATCACCGTTTTTCTTCATGAAGCTAGTCATGCGCTCGCGTGTAAACTCACTTGTGGTCATGTAAGTTTACATTTTTTGAATAATGATTTTTTAAGGACATAATAGAATACTCTCAATTTACTTGTAGGCCCACCCTTCAGAATATGTTGCTTTCTTTCCTTCTCCTCTTTTCACTTTTACTAAGTGTACCGTGCTTTTTGTTACCATGCAAGCTTCAAGACTTGGACAGGTAGCATAAGACTTTATATTTGCAATAAAATAATGAAATTTAATTGATTGGACAAACAAATTCATGAAATATCCAATTTGATTTTCGGATGAAATATTTTTTTGATAGTGTATGAGAAGCATTTAATGTTTTGATGCTAAATAGATGAATTTTCTCGTTGAAATATTAAATAATTCTAAAATATTGGTGTATTCATCTGTCTCCTATAAATCGTCGGGCCTCTCTACTACTAAGAGGATGCAGACAGTGGACTTATGTCCAAGCTAAAGTTTGAACTCTTGTTCGAATGATGGGTTCAGGTAGAAGAAAACCCTAAATTTAGGATGGGAACAAAAAAGAACTAAGCTAGGAGTCAGAAAACACTAAATATGTGAAAAAAATCAAGCAAAAAGAAAAAAAATGGAAAAGACTCAAATTTACTAAACTGTCCTATATAACTTTAAGGCCTCCAAAATTGGGATAGGAGCAGTATTCATTAGCATTTGAATAGTGCGAAACCTGCAATTTAGGCTTTGGCCTAGCAAAAACTCACGGCTGCAAAACTAGTCTTTCCCTCCATCCAAGTATAAAGGGTCCTAAAGTTTTAGTGATGACAAATGACTCCATCTTTCCCAATAAAAGATATCATAAAATTTTTGCTGAAGAAACAATTAATGTTGTGGACAATGATTTATGATTTGCCATTGCAGAATACATTTTTATCTCTTAAAGTGAAACAAAGAAAAAGAAAATCATGCATTAGGTTTGAAAATTCTATAGTTAATTGACTAAACTTTTCTGGCAACTTAGTCAGGGTTTGCTATGTGATTCTGTCTTTCCGATTGAACTCTATCAAAAGTAATATCACTAATTTGAAACTGCAGCTATCATATCATGTTTTATCACGAGTTTTCTTAGGTTTTGATCTTGTTATTGATGCACCTTCAACTTGTATACTATCACTTCTAACATATGCATTAGGTGGTCTTTTTGAACATACCCAAACCTTCTTAATTTATTTGTTCTTATCTTATTTACAACAGGGACTACTCTTAGGTTTAACGTAACTTGCTCATTTCTAAACCATCTTTTCTTGTTACTTCACTCGTCCATCTTAACGTTCTTATCTCCATTACGGTCATCTTTTGCATATTTTGATTTGTAATAACGCAACACTTTGCCCCCTAAAGCATTGCTTGTCTTATTATAGTTCTATAAAACTTGCTTTTTATGTAAGACAATCTTGTGATCAAATAATTCATCGGATGCATTTTCCTTTTCGTTCACTTTGCTCTAATCTTGTGTATGATATTTTCATTAATAATTCCATAATTTTGAATAATAGATCATAAATAACAATAGCTATCATTTTAAGGCACTTCTTCTCCTTCATTTTTTTTTTCTGTTTCTTTGTGCAAATCTTTTTTTGTTCAAAAATTGTAGTTGATGTACCTTTTGTGTTCTAGTAATTCCAAAACTTTTGATTCCATGGCATCTCTTCATTGGAAAGATGTGCATGAATTTTGAAAAATGTTTATGAATATTTATTCGAAATAGGAATATGTGTTTGGTTGGTTGATGCACTAGACATCGGGAGCTTTTCTTATTCGGTACTGGCAATCATGCATGACTTAGGAAGCATGGATACTTAAAAACCCCTCAATATTGATATTGAACGCGTATCAGACACGTATATGGCTAAATAACCTTGAATGTGTATTGAATACGATATGCACAATGCATTTTATTGGGAAAAATTATTCTAGAAAATGCATATCATTGGAAAGACATTTCTAAAAAGATATTTAGAAACTAGTAAGAACGAAATATTTTAGAAAAATTAATAGTTTCTTTATTTTAGTTGATAGCAATCTTCATAAAAATAGTAATTATCTTAGTTTTGAAATTTTTAATATTAGGAATGATTTTTGGAGTTTGTTTTTAGTAGAAAATCTATTATATTGTAAACCCTAATTTCTCATTTTTAAAGAGAGTATAACTAATAAAGAAACAAGTCTAATTTTTATAAAAGAAGTATGGTAGAAAACTTGTTAGGGAACAAGTTTCCGGCTGTCAATTCTAGGATCTAAGAGAGGAAAAACTCTAATGAGGGAAGAGAGGAATTCCTTATAGAATATCTATTGACTAGATCCTGTATTAGGGCTATATCAATTTGGTATTAGAATATAATATATATCATTGAAAAGAATTATTTTAAAAAGTCCAAATCGTTAGAAAGAGATTTTCTAAATATTTAGAAATTAGTAAAAAGGAAAAATTTTAGAAAAATAATAGTTTCTTATTTTAGTTGATAGTAATCTTTTTAAAAATAGTAGTCATCTTAGTTTTGAAATTTTCATATTAGGAATAATTTTAAGAGTTTGTTTTAGTAGCAAATCTATTATATTGTAAACTCTAGTTTTCCCTATTTAAAAAGAGTATAATCAATAAAAAAGTAAGTTTAATTCTTATAAAGAAATATGATAAGAAACTTGTTAGAGAACAAGTTTCCAGCCGTCAAAGAGAGTAAAAACTCTAACAAGGGAAGAGAGGAATTCCGTGCAGAGAATTTATCGACTAGATCGTGCACTATGGCTCATATCATAATATGCCACATTGCATGTTAGATTATTTTATTGTTTTTAAGTTGTGGAATACATCTCAGATACTGCTAGGATACGTGGTTGGATACTGCTGGGAGTTAATTGCAAATTTCTTTCTACAAAAGTGGGTGTTAAAGTGTAAAACCAAAAAATTAAGTGGTGAAATTAAAAAATTAAAAAGACTAGATAAAAAGCTCTTCATATCTCTTCATCAAAGTGATCTAAGCATCTGAGAGGAAGAAGGGTGAAAAGAAGGTGGATTTGAGACAAGGAGAGAACTTGGAGCTTCCTTTAGATTCTAGGTGCAGGAAAGAGGAGAAAAAGAAAAGAAAAACTTTCAATCATGCTTGAAGATGAAAAAGTAAGGAGCTTTGATTACAGCTGGTTGTTCTTCTTTTTATTTTCTTGAAACTTCTCTTCTGCAACTTTTTCACTTTTCTTCTCAGCAATTCATCTTTTTTCCTCTGCCTCTCTCTATTTAAGGTTTAGAGAGACTACCTTTTTGTTTTCCATCATACTTTTGTTTCTACTCTTCTTCTCTTTTGTCTACACCATATCTCACTCACACACACCTCAAGCTTTTTTATCACCATTTATAGGGCTGTTTGCGGTGGAAAAAAAAAAGAAACCAAAAGCAATCAAGAAAATATTATTATCTATATCATATTATTAATATATGTTTTAATACAATACTTAAATTTATGTAAATTATATACATATATATATCTATGTGTGTGTGTATATGTTAAATAATTTATACGTTACTTGTGTCGTATCTTCGTATATGTATTGTGTTGAGTATGAACTTCCTATTTGTGCTTCCTAGTACACAGCAAACTGAAACATGTCCTGGTTCAGACAACATTAAAAGTTATAATGAATCTGGGTATTTGGAGTTATGAAGGTGTAGCTGGCGCACATATTGTGTTTTTCGGCTTGTGCTTCTAAGTCTTTTGTGAAGAAACTAACTTGCATGTGCTAGGATCATTATGTTAGGAAGATATTGCATGTTTTATGCATGTGTAAAAAGATGAAAGATGTTAGCCTAGCAATTAGAGAAGAGGCCGGTGAAGATTGTTGATGCTATTGATGGTGTCAATTTTGTGAAATAATTTTTTATTTCTTGGAAAAAATAATGAAAAACAAAAACATAATTTTTTATTTCTTGGAAAAAATAATGAAAAACAAAAACAAGGGAAGAGCACCGTAATGGTCTTTGAAGGTAACCTGAAACAATGATATATACAAAACATTCGAAGGACTTAGAAGTTACAAGTCAACAAAAAACACAGAGATTTCATAAAATTAACCACACTGTCAAGGATTTCTACACCCTGAAAATTCTTCTATTTCTTTCCCTCTACTTCGATTAAATGGCTACAATGAGCGTTTCAACAACTCTTCTTTATGCTGTACAAACCTACATATCAACGCCCACGACTCATTCTGAACTTGAAGTCACCCAAAGTACATGCAAAAGATAGAATGTTTCCGGCAAGGATTGTGTCCATCTGCGATGATGATGCAAAGGATCGATAGCTTCATGCTCTCTTTTACATAATGAGCACGTATCTACTAAGACAATGTCTATCCTTCAAAGTTTAAACATTATCTGACCTGGGACAACCTAGGAAGAAAGTTGTCGACTAGGGATTCGTGGTGGAATTAGGGTTTAGGTATAAGTGTAGAGAATTATGGTTTACCATAAGAAATTTTAATCTAAACAGATTGTTATTCTTGAAATTATTTAAAAATCCAGCTATTAAATTGAAAAGAAAAAGAAAAAGCAATAAATGAGAAGAAAGAAGATAAGCTTACTAGCATCTCACTTGTAGATCCTTAGGCATCACACATTCTATGGTTTAAGAGAACTCAAAAGTCTAAATTTGAATTCTTATTCTTTATTCTTATAATAAGATTACAAATTTTTAAATAGAGAATGCCTAGAAAAATAAACCATCATTAAGACAAAATTTTAGAAACTTCTAGATAGTCTTTGTAATAGCTCTACAATGATTAAATAGAAATAATTTGTCAAATAACTAGACACAAAAAAATAAAATTTACTTAAGTAATAAACTTGCCCCCCAAAAAAAATATTTTGCAACTTTCTAACACAAAATAAAGACAATATGATTTATTCAAACTCAACTAACCTTCTCATCATCTGACATTTGTCAAACTAAAGTTTTAGCATTAGATCTACTCTTGGTAGGCTTTTTAACAAACTTTGAAGGTTGCTGCCAACCTGTTCTATCATTTCTCCCCGGTTTGGAAAAACTCGACTCCGTTGAGTTAAAAGCATGAGAAGTATCATAAATTTAGGATGAAGTTTCTGTAATTCTTCTTCGGTAATCCTTGAAGTAGATGTTTTTTCCATTTCACAAGAAACTTCTGACAACCACTTGCAAGAAGTAGCCAAAAAGGTTCTCTCGCGTTGTTTCAAATGACCCCTCTAAAGCCAAAAATGAGAGGACATAAGTTAGCATCTGGGCTGAGGAAGGTGATGAAGTGAGCTTTGCTGCCACTACAGCTACTGCAGACTTTCTGGGTTCATCTTCAATATCTGGTTTTTTGGGTAGAGGCAGCTGTCTCATATACATTACTAGCACAGAGTGTTCTCCATCTCCCGCAATAAAGCTTGGTGGTGCCTTGGAGATGTGGACTTCTTTCAAACTCTGATCAGCTTGTGTCAACTGTCTACAGATACCGCCCACCTGTTTTGAGTGAGACTGAGCAGCCTTTAGTTGATTTAGCTTTGGATGATTCAATTGTTGTTAGCTGGTCAACACAGTCCCTCAACACAGCATGCTGCCCCTGCCACTTCACAACAACTCTAGATCCATTAAGTTGCCCTGAAGAAAAATTCCCCACATTCTCCTTCTCTACTTTCTCAACACAACTTATAGAATTCGTACATTTTCTTAAAATGACATCTTCATCCAGCTGGTCACAATAAACAACTTCATAACTGAAATTAACTTTTCCTGCACATTCCCAGGGTCTCTCAGTTTGAAGCCTGAAAATTTTGGATTTCTGCCGTGCTATCCAGGTGCCTTCCGGCAAACTCTTCCTCTACTTTAGGTGCTGCCAAAATAGGCCTCACTACTTACAAAAGAGAGGTATCCACCTCATCGTCTGCAAGATCATAGCTACATAAGTCCCATAAAATCATCTTCTGTTTGTTATTCTATCTCCATAGTTTGCTTGCCAACATGTAGATTATTCTTCTTTGGGCATTGAGAATCTGTATGACCCGTCTCTCCACACTTGGAACAAGTGATTCATCCGCTGCTTTTACAGTTTGAATTGCTGATCTGGCCCTTAGAACTAGTTTCATTAGAGGAATAGAATTCGACCCATGATTTGCATCATAAGTCGTCTTTGGGCTGTTTCTCCAACTTGAAACCCCAATCTTCTTCCTTATTAGTAGTTTCCTCTTGATCTCAGCCTTTAGACCAGCTCTAAATCAAGCTACTACTTGAACGACATCCTCAACCATACCACTGCAACTTTTGAGTTCAAATTCTGCATGTACTCAGCTACTGTCATATTGCATTGTACTAAGGTGTAGACCTTGTCCCTCATCTTTTCAACATAATTTATCAGCAGGAACGTCTCTGTTACCTTGGCCTTCATCTCATCCTAAGTATAGGTTGGTGGCAGTCTCATCTTTTCAACACCATGCCACCAACATTTTGCCAACCCCACAAGCTTCATCTTTGCAAACCTGACCTTGTGATCATTGAGCATGTCATACAGCTAAAATATTCTTCAAGGGAATCGATTCAGTCGCTGAATTCTGTAGGATTTAATTTTTGCTAAAAATCTGAGATTTCTATCTTGATCTTGTTGGTGATATCCCTGGCTGCATCATGTCCTTTTGTCTAATGTTCTTGCCCAGATTGATATGTTAATTGAAAACCTTGATTACCCTAATGTCCCGACTTTGTTGAAAAGCCGGATTACTGCCAATATCAGTTGAATTCCTGCCTACAACAAACTGAGCCAGTTGTCTTAATATTTCGGTGAACTTTGCATTCATGTCAAGTTCTAGGAATGCATCCTCTTTCAATTGCTGCATATCTGACTTCATGCCCTCTGCAATTTGGTGAAGACCTTCAAGCTTGGAAGTTAATTCAGCGTTTGTCACCATAGTTATAATAACAAAATTTCTGGATTTTTGTTCCAATACCAATTGATGTATGACAGTCTAGGAAGAAAGCTGTCTACTACAGATTCATGGTGGAATTAGGGTTTAGGTTTATGTGTAGGGAATTAGGGTTTACTGCAAAAAAATTTTAATCTAACCAAGTTGCTATTCTTGAAAAAATTTAAAAATTCAGCAATTAAATTGAAAGAAAGAAAGCAATTGATGAGAAGATTGAAAATATGTTTACTAGCATCTGTAGATCCTAAGATTACAAATTGAGAGAACTAGAATTTGAGAGAACTCAAAGCATAAATTCAAAGCCTTATTTTTTATTCTCATAATAAGATTACAAATTTTTAAATAGAGAATTAATCTAGAAAAATAGAAACTATTGCTAAGACAAAAATTTAGAAACTTATAAATAGTTCTTCTAATGACCCTACAATAATTAATTAGAAATAACTTGTTCAATAATTAGATACAAAAAATAGAAACTAATTTAAATAATAAACTTTTAAAAAGGATAAAAAGATTCTGCAACTTTATAACACAAAATGAGGACTCAATATGTCTTCTTCAAATTCTCAAGGAAGGTTCTCATTATCTGACATATGTTAAATTAAAGATTGAGTATTAGATCCACTCTTAGTAGGGTTTCTAACACAACATGCTTCATGATAGTTTGAACTTTTAATGAAGCAAACTCCCATGCAAAAAAGGCAACTACTTGTGGGGTGGGGGGAAGAATTACGAATAACTTGAGGGTAAAGAGGCTTCCTCTCATTCTGCCATTCAATCTAAGCATGTTATGGCATCTCTTCAACTCAAGGTTCCTGTTGGTGAACCCCTTCATATCATCGTGGCCTCCATACTCAAATTTATCTTGACCCCCTTTAGAATTTTAAATAATGTACTTGAATAGAAGGTGCAAGTCACTACCCCTGCAATCCTAGTGAAGTTGTTCATTTAGTTTTCCCAAAACAAGAATACACTGATAAGAGACAATATGTAGTGAGAATGGCCATGGGACCTAAAAGGACACCTCAATTGTTGTGGTTGAGGTGAAATCGCCACCTGATGACAATAACATTTGGCCTTGCAAGGAGCAGCTTAATGTACTCTCTGTCAAATCATGATTTTTAACAAGTAAAAATTTTAGTTGATTTTAAAGAGGCTGTTTGCAGCTCTAAAGTGCAAAGATCATTTAATTACTTTTTCTCTACATCTTGATGGGAATGAAAAATAGTCCATGTGAGTGTCCAACAATCATATTTTATTTGGATATATTGTACATATTATATCAGAAAATAGATAATAGTGATTTTCTAGGATGTTTCTATGAAAGGATTCCTATTTTATCCAGTCTTAATGAGCATCTTATGCCATTGCATCCTCATAATCAAATGTGTTACTAGAATAGGATGGAAGCCTTTGTTCTTCTTATATGCTCAAGCAGAGATTTTGCCTGCTGTTATATGCAGGTTGAGGGGATCCAGGTCCATGCTAATGAAGGAGGGGTGACACAAACACGTGGGGGTATATACTGGTTGATCTTGCCAGCTGGATGTACTACCCTTATCCTACAAGAGCTTCACTTTTCTCTTAGTTTGTTCTCCTTTACTATTATATTAAAGTCCAAAGAAGCATTAGAGTCAACTTTTTGTCCATTTGTGTACATATCATATATTTGCGCTTTTTCCTTAATGGCTTTGCTGCCTTGAAGTCAAGATCAACCACTTCTAATTGGCACATGGTATTTGCATTAATTGCTTTTTTTTCTTTCCAGATCTTGGTTCTTCATTTTGGGGTATGGTTTTCATACTTGCTTCCGCAAATCTTATCACTGCTAGGATTGCTGCTGGTTGTTTGGCCGTGGCATTGTTGATTGTCCTTTTTTCTGCTAAGAATGTAAGTTACATTTTCTGTGTTGCTTTTTGTCATAGAATATCTTTTTGAATGAAGCATAATTGTCAATTTCCTACTTAATCTGATCGGCTTTGCTTTCTCTGTCATATGATGTTAAAAGTGGACACTTCGAGGACTATGTATTGGTAAGTGGCATTATGGTCCGTTCCGAGATTTTCTTATGGCATGAGTTCTTGTGCTTAAGTTTGTACTCGATATCCCTTGCTTGACCTTGCAGGATTTATTATTTTCCTTGTTGTGATTTGGCTTTTGCAAGAGAAGACAAAGATTCATATTCTGCGGTACATCATTCTCTTCATTGGTATATGCAAATAAATCCTGCATTTCCCTTGTTCTAAATGGACTTGCCATATGACCTTTTTGAACCAACCTTTGTCTGTTGGTTGACATTTTAAGGGTTTTATTTTAATATTTTTTCCCTTGGAAAATTGCAGGTGTCATGAACAGTTTGTTTTCAGTATATGGTATCACCTGCAATCCTTTTTCTCAAGAGCAATGGTTTATGACTTGCAGAACACACTTGCACACGCACATATATATATCATCACATATGTCACAATAATGTTACCATCATGATGCAGATATCTATGATGACTTAATTTCACGAAGAGTTCATTCCAGTGATGCTGAGAAGTTTGCAGAAGTTTGCCCCTGCCCTTGCAATGGTGTTGCATGGGGAGTCATCTGGTGAATTTCAAAGCCTAACAGGCTATATGCTATAGTTCATATTATGTTTTATTCTTTTCTTGTTTTCTTCTAATTATTTTTGGGCTTTACATTCAGGGGAATGATATCACTGGTATTCCTTTCCGCAGCGATATACCTCGGGCTTGTTATCTTGTCTTGAGGTAATCTCTCACCATTCCAGTCTCAGTTATTTGTTTTGGGGTCAGATGATCAACAAATGCATCTAAACATCAGTTATGAACTATTTATCTTTCTCGTTTAGCATTTGGGTGCAAATCCATCTCGCAAATAGTTTTGTTAGAAAGATAAGGAAGGCAGGACAAAAGTATTAATCACCTCCTTTAGTACTAGAAAACAAGTACAGTGGTAGAATTTTTTTCCCACACTGGTAATTCTGCATTTGTGTTGGGAATTTGCCTGTGCAACTTAAGATCTAGCAAGCAGTACACCAAGTAAATGGCTGATTTTTTCTTTCATATATTTTTCCTCCAGCAGAGAGGATGAAGTCCCTTTATATTTCAGCCATGTATGTACCTCCTGATAGATTTAATCTGAGGATGAGCTGCACCTCTATTGTGATATGCTTCCTCATCTTCTTTTTAGTGGGCATTGTGACAAATTAAAGGAGAAAAACTGTTTTTTTTTATTTCTATATATTATACAAGAGTCTCTAATGGGCTATATATACAGAATTTTTCATACAAAAAGAAATAACAACTACCATAATTTTGTATATCCTCTAATCAAGGATCTCTAATCAATGATTCATGATTTCCTCTCAATCAAATCCCTATATTTTAGGAAACAGATCTTTAATCAATGATTCTTGATTTTCTCTCAACCAAATGTCTATATTTTAGGAAACAGATATTTTCATAATTCTTAAATTAGGAAAACAGGTTGGCATGTATTTTTCACACTCCTCAAGCTGGTGAATAGATATTATCCATTCCCAGGTTGGAAGTAATGTCTTGAAATGCAACATTATTTAGTCATTTTGTGAGAACATCTGCCAATTAACCTCCCGTAGGAACATAGAGTGTGCAAATGAGTCCACTTTCCGGTTTCTCCTTGATGAAGTGTCTGTCTATCTCAATATGCTTTGTTTGATTATGTTGTATAGGATTATGTGCAATACTAATTGCTGATTTATTATCACAGTAGACTCTCATTGATCCACTCTATTTAATCTTCAAGTCCTCCAATATAATCTTCAGCCATAACAACTCACAAACACCTTGTGTCATTACTCTGAATTTCGCTTCTGCACTTGACTGAGTGACAACATTTTGTTTCTTACTCCGCCATGTCACTGGATTTCTGCCAAGAAATGTGTAATAGCCAGAGGTTGACCTTCGATCCATAGGGGATCTTGCATAGTATGCATCTGTATAGTCTTCAAGAATTAAGCTCAGAATTCTTTCTGTACAATATTCGATGGACCCTATAGGCAGCCTGTAGGTGAACTTCTTTAGGATCATACCTGAATTGGCTAATGACACTCACAGAGTATGCAATGTTCGGTCGGGTGTGAGAAAGATATATCAATTTACCAACCAATCTTTGGAACATTTTCTTGTCTACTGATTGATCTCCAACAGCCTCTGTAAGTCTATGATTCAGCTCTATAGGTGTTCCAACTAGTTTACTCGCAAGCATCCCTGTTTCTTTAAGAAGATTAGTAGCATAGTTCTGTTGGGAAATGAAATTTTCTTGTTTAGAACGAGTTACTTCAATTCCCAGAAAATGTTTTAATCTCCCCAAATACTTGATTTTAAATTTCTTAATCAAACACTTTTTCAAAACTTGTTTCTCTTTTTCATCATTCCAGTCATAATTATATCATCCACATAGACTATTAGGGCTGTAACTCTCCTCAAAACTGAGTGTTTGATGAAAAGAGTGTGATCGTTTTGACTTTGCTTATATTCCATAGCTAGCATTGCTCTAGTGAATCTCTCAAACCAAACTTGGGGTGATTGTTTTAAACCATATAAGGTTTTCTTCAATTTGCATACCTTATTTCCTCCGACTCCTCCAAACCCTAGCGGAATATTCATATATATTTCCTCTTCCAGTCCACCATGAAGGAAGACATTTTTTACATCATACTGCTGTAAATTTCAGTCATAATTGGCTGCCAATGATAATAAAATTCTCACTGTATTTATTTTTACGACTGGAGTAAAAGTCTCTTGGTAATCAACTCCATATGTTTGAGTGTATCCTTTTGCAACTAACTTTACTTTATAGCGTTCCAATGAACCATTAACCTTATATTTCAAGGTAAAAACCCACTTACATCCCACTGCCTTCTTTCCTTTTGGTAGATCAACTAACTCTCATGTATCATTTTTCTTCAATACATTTATCTCATTTTTCATGGCTTTTTTCCATTATTCCTTAGATAATGTCTTGGATACAATGTTTGGAATAGGAATTTCATTTAGACTTGTGAGAAAGACTGTATGGACTGGTGAGAATTTTTCAAACAATCCAAAGTAGGACAAGGGGTACAGTGGTTTTTTTGTACACTCTCGGGTTCCTTTCTTCACAGCTATAGGCAGATCTTGATCCCTGATTTCAGTTTCTAGAGGCTGGTCTTCCTCAAGAGTAGGTTTAAATATAGTTACCTTATTTCCAGAACTCAAGTTGGAGTGTTGGACTTGTTCAAGAGCAGGAATTGCACCTAACTGTCTTAAGTACACGTTTTCTTTCCCAAACCGCACTTGATTAGGAAGCAGCGACTCGGGGATAGATTTGGGTTGAGATTAAGGGTTTTGCATAGGTGATACAGACAGTGGAGTTGATGATTCTAAATTAGACTAAGAATTGGACTAAGGGTGTTTTGACACAGGTGACACAGTAGGTGGGCGAGATGACAAATCAAGGAAATAAAAGTCCTTATCTTTCACTGTAAATGACTCTCCATAAAGATAAGATTTGGTAAAATATTGTTTTCCTTCTATAAATGTGACATCAACTGAGACATAAAGTTTCTTTGTGGGTAGATGGTAGCATTTGTAACCCTTTTGTGTGGATAAATACCCAACAAAAACACACTTGATGGCTTTTGGATCTAACTTTCTCTTGTTATGACTATGGATATGGACAAATGAAGTGCACCCAAAAATTCTAGAAGTAAGATTGCTTGTGGTATGAATATGAGGGTAGAATTTCGAGAGTGTTTCCATTGGATTTTTGAACCCTAAAACCCGTGAAGGGAGATGATTTATGATGTATGCGGATGTAAGCACTGCTTCCCGCCAATATTGTTTTGGTACATTATAATAAAATAATAGTGCTCGGGTAGTGTTTAGGAGATGATCATTCTTTCTCTCGGCTACGTCATTTTGCTGAGGTGTATTAGTGCAAGATGATTCATGAATTATTTATTCCTTTGTGAAAAAATGAGACAAAACTTGATTGAAATAATCTTTTGCATTATCCGGGTGAAAACTTTTAATTTTAGTATCAAATTAGTTGTGAATTATGGCATGAAAATTTGGAAAGATAACATTCACATCTGATTTGTTTTTTAGGAGAAAAATCCAAGAGACTCTAGTGCAATCATCAATAAAAGAAACAAACCACCGTGTATCCGAAACATTTGGAATTGTGGAGACTCTCCAAATATCACTATAAATTAAATGGAAGGGAAAAAAACTTTTTTTATTACTAATGGGAAAAGGACACGAGTGTGTTTGATATATTCGCAAATGTTACAATGAAAGGTTCTAATATCTAATCTTTTGAAAAGAGAAGGAAACATAATTGTTAAAACAGTAAACGAAGGGTGTCTTAGACGGAAATGGTGCAGCCATATGACATCTTTATTAGACGAAAAAAAAAGGAAAAAGGATAAATTTGTTTTGGGAAGGGTCGGTGTCTCAAGATAGTAAAGTCCATCCTTTTTTTTAGCAAGTCCAATCATCTTCCCCGAACCCTATTCCTGAAAGGTATAGTAAGAAGAATAAAACGTAACATAACAGTGTAAAACTCTGGTAAGTTTTTGAATAGACACGAGATTAGCAGACAATTTTGAAATATGTAAGATATTTTTTAAGACAATGTCAGGGTTTATTTGGATATCTCCTAAACCTGTTACTGTGGTCGTGGTTCCATTTACAACAGTAATTTTTTTATTGTTTGAACATGGTGTATATGTGCTAAATTGATTAGAGACATGTGTCATGTGGTCTGTGGCCCCTGAGTCTAGAATCCATGAATTTCCAAATACTTTATCAAAGACATTTAATCCAAGAAAGTTTAAAAATTTATCTGAAAGTGCTAAAGAGCAGCCACCAGTAGCTGATTTTTCAAGGTTACCCAACAGGTTTAGACGTTCCAATGTTCAGACAATGAGATGGTTACCTCTGACATCGTTCAATGGTCAGTTATGAATGCCGAGAAATAGGGGATAGTTAGGATTAAGAAAAAATAATAGATAATTGCCGAGGGTAATTGCAATTAAGGTAAGTCACAACCAAGAAGATTGACTATGAACGTTAGAGAAAACTAAGAACTTCCCAAAAAATAATCCTTACGGCTCTAATAGTGGTGAAGGCCAAATAAAGATTAGGGTTGAGAGTAATGGAGACCAAAAGGGATAGGACAAAAAATGAGGGTTGACGGCTATGAAGGCCAAAATAAAGATTAGGGTTGATGGCAATGAAGGCCAAGAAACCAATAGGAAATGAAGGCCAAAAAATGGAGATGGCAATGAAGGTTGAAAATTGGATATCACAATACAACAACAAATCGAGCGTTATTCCCAAAATTTGGGGTTGGCCATTTGAGAGACAAATTTATATAAGATAGAAAAAAGAGAAAAATAAGAATAAAATATATATAGATAAAAATAAATAAAAAGGAAAATAAAATAAGAGAAAAATAAAATAAAAATAAATAAAAGTTAATAGATAAATATCATAAGTATATTGATTTAATTTGTGCGGATTCTATTACGCCATCCATTCTTATCTAAAACCATTTGCTCTTCTAAACTCTTAACCTCCATATCTTTACGGATAACTTGCATCCAAGTTTTTAATGGTTTACCTCTACGTTTTACTAGATCTTTTATAATTAAATTCTCTATTCTCCTAACTGATGCATCTTTAGGTCTTTTTTGCACATGCTCGAACCACCTCAAACGACACTCTCGCATCTTATCCACAATTGAACTAACTCCAAACTTGTTACAAATCTTTTCATTTCTAATTTTATCTTTTCTAGTTTTTCCACACATCCACCGAAACATTCTCATTTCTGTTACAACTATCTTTTGTTCTTGTTGTTATTTAACAGCCCAACACTTAGTACCATACAATAGTGTAGGTCTAACCGTGGTTCTATAGAACTTTCCCTTCAGGTGTAATGGTATCGTCCGATCACAAAGAGTTTCGGATGCCTTTCTCCATTTCATCCAACTCGATTGAATCCTATGGTTCACATCTCTATCTATATTGCCATCATTTTGAATAATAGAGTTTAGATATCTAAATCGGTCATTTTTTAGGACATTTTGCCCATCTAATCTAATCGTTTCTTCATCATTTCTATAACTATCGCTAAACTTACATCTCATATATTCGCTTTTCGATCTACTCAATATAAACTCTCGAGATTCTAGTGTGAGTCTCAATAATTCTAGTTTTACACTAACACTCTCTCTAGTTTTATCAACTAGCACTATATCATCTGTAAAAAGCATATACCATGGTATTTCATTTTGGATATTTTTTGTAATTTCGTATATCGCTATTGCAAAATGGAGGGGACTTAATGCCAAACCTTGATGTAGTTCGATACTAATGGGAAAACTATCGCTCAAATCCCCGCAAGTTCTAACGCCAGTTGTAGCTCCCTCATACATATCTTTAATGAGATTAATGTATCTCAAAGAAAATTGGATATCACAATAAAGGCGATAAAAAATGATCGTAAAAAAAATAGAAGATGGCAATGAAGGCCGATGAATAAATTGAAGATGACAATAAAAGCCGATAAAAAATGAAAATGGTAATAAAGGCCTTAAAAATTAAAGATGGCAATGAAAGCCAATAAAAAATAGAGATGGCAATGAAGGCCGATGATCCCCAAAGGAAACACGAATTCGCAACAGTAAAGGTTGCTTGAAGAAGAAAATCCCAGAAAAATCTCTTGGGCTCTGATACCATGTGGTAAATTAGAAGAGAAAAACTGTTTTTTTTTTTATTATTTCTATATATTGTACAAGAGTCTCTAATGAATTATATATACAGAATTTTTCATGAAAAGAAAAATAGCAACTATCATAATTTTATATATCCTTTAATCAAGGATTTCTGATTTTTTCTCAATCAAATCTCTATATTTTAGGAAATAGATCTTTAATCAAGAATTTATGATTTTATCTCATTCAAATTCCTATATTTTAGAAAACAGATATTTTCATAATTCTTAAATTAGAAAAATAGATTGACATGTATTTTTCCACATGCATACATCAAGAATCTCATTATGTCATGTCCGAATTCCTTAAAATGTGAAGTTTATGTTGTCGACTTCGTTATGGTCTCCGGCATGATGGGAGCTACATGTGTGGCCTTTGTGCACTTACTTAGATGTCAGTGTAGAAATCGTGCATGGTTTTGTTGCATTTCAGAGACTTGACCAAATGTGGTTTTAGAAGTTAAGTTGTTACCAAATTTTCTTATTTTATTGTTTTTCTGCTTGGAAGCTGACAGCGTCTGTTATACGGCCAATGTTAGTAAGAAAACAATGGCTTAATTTCTTCTCTCTTTCTCTCTTTCTCTCTTTCAAGTTGGAAACTCAAGGGCTGTTAGTCAGTAAAGTAAACCAAATAATACTTATAGCGGAATCTATGTTTTTCCTTTTTGGGACAAAGATATTGTGTCGGAGCTTTCAGGATCAGAAATAAAATGTCCTTTAAGAGATCCAGGTTCCCATATATATAATTCATTATCAGAATAATTGTCCAAGATAAATCGAGATGGCTTTCGTAGTTGCCCTTTTGGCCAAGTCTGCCAATGAAACAATTTGGTTCAATAAAACTTGTGTAAGCTACTACCATGTTCAAGGCATCTGCCTGTTCTATATTTCTCCCTTCTGACATGAACCACACAGAGCTTGTCTCTCTGCAGAATAGGAATTGTTGTGTGCATTTGTTGGGGTGTCGAAAAAACATTCTTTTTCTTTCTTTTCAGGTTCAAGCTCTTCAGGACTAATTCTTTGTGCTGTTTCTCCACTCTGGTCTCCTGGTGGGAGCTTCTGCTATTTGACATTACTTAAAGGATTGAGTTTAATTCTCTTGTATAAACTCTAGGGCTTCATTGTTTGAACCCTTGCTAGCATGGGGTTCGCATATTGGTTTGTCGTCAATTAGTGTATATAATAAGGCTGCCTCCGTAATTTGCACTTTATCGAGCTCATTCAATTTTAAACAAAAGAATTGGAAAAAAAAAAATCAGATTTTGCTTAATTGATTGACAATGGACAAATATGTGGACAGAAAAGGGATACATCCTTAACACTCGTTTGGTCATAAATGGAGAATTTAAGCCACATGATTGGAAAAGGCAATAAAAACAAGTTGGCACGTATTATCTTTACGAAAGTAATTATGTGGCTTATAAGAATTTGTATCTGAAATCATCATATTTAAAAAAGAAAATTTATATCATTAAGTTGTATCATTGGGGACATGACCAGCAACAATGTTGACAACAAGAAATGGTCTTAGATGACTTAATTCGATTCTGGGATCAATTTGGGATTGGTTTTTCTAATTTTTATTTTTTTAATTTATAAAACTTAAAATTAAGATTTTAGTAGTGGGATTTTAATGTTGTGTCAGTAGTCCCACGTGTTGTCCTCCAATCTAGTTCTTATGTATTGATAATGTTTTTCTTTGTTTTGCTTGGACCAGATCTCATGATACTCCTTTGTAAAACATTGAAACCTAACATGAAGTTCCCTCGCTTGCTCCATCGTCGAGTATCTAAAATTTTATTCTGATTAATTTCGATCGAGCTATTAGATCTCAATGGGGATAGAGTTTTCTCAACGTTATTTTTTCTTTTTTTTTACCACTATCAAGAATCAAATTTCAATTCTTTATATGGAATGATAATACTCTTTTCACTAAACCAACGAAATGTCGATGTTTTAACAAGTTTCTTCTTGCTCCTCAATCACAAAGACATTCTCGCATATGTTCTTTCTTTTTTTCTTCCTTTTGTCAAATTTTCATCATTAATTTTGTCAATTTTCTTTTCTTTTTCCACGAGCATCGATGATAATTAATCAATATACTGCTCAAAATGTGGTCGAAATACTTAAGACTTTTTTAAAATTTCAATCATTATTTTTTCATGGGGTACTTCCAATTTCAATATCCTTATGTTATTACAAACTTTCATCTCTACGTGAGTACATTGCGAATTATTCTTTTGCTTTTTACTAAAAAACAAAGTCTCATCTCTCGAGGGAGACCCCATTATATATCGAATTATGCATGTGCCCGATTTTCATATGACACGTTTGTACAACGCCTAAAAATTCACAAGTAGTGTCCTCAAAGGTTGCTTTGCCATCTCTTCTTTTGTTACTTTGGGCTCCCATGGTTGATATCTGCAAGAAGGAAAAGACAGGTGCTTTCTTTAACTTTATCATAGGAGGGCTGAGGCTTGTTTTGAACACGAAGGGGTAAGTTTTAAGTGTGGTGTATATATATATATTTTATATAACTAATTAATATTTAAAATTATATTTTAATTAATTCGATTTGAGTATTATTAGATTTAATTTAAAAAGAAGATTTCTCAACGTAGTTTTTTCTATTCAATGATAATTAGCAACATTAGTTACAATCACTATGATTTGAATGTAATGAATTTACCAAGCACATATAATACAGCTATGGCACCTAATTCTTTTGGTTCGAGTGATTTTACACTTAATCTCTTAATCAGAAATTTCAAGTTTGATATTTGGAATGGTGAAAAAGGAGTTCGACCCACCCCTGGAAATGATGAAAAAGAAGTTCAACTCCTAAAAATGACGAAGAAGGATTTGGGAGAGTCAACCCATAAAATGGTACTCAAACCAAATTAATTGGGTAAAATCCAGATATCGATGATAAAATAATAATAATAATAATAATACACCAATGGCTTCTAAAAGGAAAAAAGAAGATCATCTTGATCATAGGCATGCGTTTGAGTGTCCAACACAACTTTTTTAATCAATAATAACCTGCCTAATCACAAAATTTCTTAATTAGTTACTCTGGAAAAGATTTTCATGAGAATGTTTGATCTGTACAATATATTATTTAATTTGATCATTTAATTATGAATTTTATTTTGTTCAACAAGATATATAAGTTTAAAATTATGTAATAAAAAGTAAACTTCTCAATATAATTACTAAATTGCTCAGAATCATTATCCAAACTCCCATTTTCTTTTTCTTTTTTGGAAAAAATAAATTGAATATATTAATTTTCAGATTATATCTATTTTATGTAGACTTTGTCTTCTTATATACATTTTTTTAATATTTGACTATCGGTATCCGAAAACTCATTAATCGGTTTTGAACAGTAACAAGCCCTAATTAAGGGATTGACTTTCTGCATGTCTATTTATATATTTTTAAAATTCGAATTCAAGATTTTAATCGAAAGAGTTTAGTGATTTGCGTCAAAGATTTCTTGCTCAAGTGGCACCTTTTCCCTTTTCTATGTGATAGACTCGGTTTCATGTTTCAGTATATACCAAAAAAAGTTTAGTGATTTGCCTCTAATCTCACATGTTGTTGATACTTTGTCTTCTTAGCTTACCCTCCCTTCCGCAGATAAAAAAGATGTTCTAACTTGTTGTTAGTTAACCATTCTTACCCTTACTGGGTTCTGGACCAACATATAAAAAAGGGTAGAGGAGAATGTGGGCAAGTTGAACCCTAACAAAGTCCACATCTGCTTTTGCCGGAATTAGGCAAGGTGCTGGTACGCACAAGCTTGCTTGAGGCTTTAATGCATTGAAAATGACAAAGAAAAGTTTTTTTTTTTTTTTTTTTAACACCAATTGTTTATTATTTGACTTGTTTAAACAATTCAAGGAAATCACACGTATCTTTGAGAACTTGTCTCTGAATAAAAAATTTAGGGTTCGGATCACTTGCACATGGACGGAGACATTATTCTAAGGTCGAAAATCTGAGAGTAATTGTGCATAGAGAGAATATTCCAAGATATGATTTCAAGCTTTTCATTCCAACATTGTGACGCAAACTTTGGAGAGAGTCATTGACCTTCCCATGTCGTCATCTTGTAAGTAAAATGTCCTCCTTCATGCAAGGAAAAGCAAAACCAACAGTTGAACAAATTCTTTTTCTTTTCTTTTTTTTAAATAAATATTTAAATTTTATTTTATTAATTTATTCTGAATACCGTGAGACTTATTATAAAATTGATTCAAATTTTATTTTTCTATCCTGAGTTATAATATCTGTGGAAGTGCAGTAACACTAACACTGGACAAATTCTAGTGACTTAAAAATGGGTCTGGGGGGGCAATAGACAAATTGCGAGGTGGGGATCGGAAGGCATTGATTTGACCTCGATTACATCTATAACCTAATTAAAGCCACACCCACTTTGTTAAGTAAATGCAATTGGCCACACCCTGCTTGCTTCTGACTGACGTAAATTTCTCTTTTGGGGTACCCCTTATTTGATCTTCATAAACTTTGATTAATTTAATTCAATTAATTGTAAAATTTAATTTAAAAATTAATTCTCCTTATATATTTTTCTTATTTTTAATATTTAAATTCAAAATTTTATTTAAGTAAATTTAATATTTTGTTACTAAATTCATGAAAAATTAGTCATTAACTAAAGTTATTAATTATATTAGTCACTTCTATTATATTTTACTCTATTTATATATGTGTGATCAATAAATTAAATTAATACGTAGGTATTAGAATTCATTGCTACAATTTACACATAAAATAATTATATATAAGAAAAATATGAGACCATTTATTACTGGGTGAAATCATAGGCTGAGAGAATTAATTATATCGTAACGGTTTGAGTCGGTGAAAATTATTTAGTATGATTTTTTTTTACCGTATGGTAATAATTGAAGTAAGGTGATTTTAAATATATCAAATCGATACTCTTTATTTATTTATTTTGAAAAACTCCTAATGTTTCCATTTTTTGAGATGGGGTCGCAACATGAATCATGGTGTTTGGAAAATCAGAAATTAGGAATCAAGGTGTCATGTGATTTTTGTTGGGTTGCGGAATGTTGGAGAGTGAAAGTTGGCTTTGGCCTACTCAGGATTTGATTCGAGTGGAACGATCTCCGTTGCAGAGCTGTCCAACAAACTCAAAAAGGTTTGCCTTTCGACGACAGACACGATACTGATGGAGACATCGAATATAAGCAATTCAAGAGGAAACGCAACACCAGGGGGACGGAGTGTCCAAGGTTTATTCCGACAAATGAAAATTACAAGACAAGACACAAGGAGCTATTTACTTCTTTTTTTTTTTAATAATCGATGAATCATATTTTAATAAATTTAATTTAAATATTATTAAATTTAATTTAGGATAATCTCTTTTAATATATTATTTTTTATTTTTAAATTTTAAATCTAAAATTTAATTAAAAATATCTTATTATTCAACTAGAGTGGATAAATAGTTAATTATGAATTTTTATGACTTTTTTTAAAAAAAATTAAACCAGAAATGGAAACAAATAAATAACTAAGTACAAAGAAAACCGAAACTTTTTATAATGGTTCCATCAAACTCAAAATACGTCCACTTTCAGATTTCTCCTGAATTTTTCACTAATAACTTAGAAATACAAATTTGTTTACAAATTCAAGTTTAACCTTTTACACTATTCTTACTGAATACTTCGTTTCAATCTTCACGGATTGATTTTTCATTTTCTAGACCTAAAGCAATGACATGCACTCTAAGATCTTTCACGTATGTTCGAATATGAAAATAAATGTCAAGAATTGAGACTCTTTCTCCTCAAATATGACAATTTTAGAATATGCTTTTTAAATTTTGGATAGATGAAAAATTTAAGAACACAAAATGAATACAGTAAGGATTTTTCAGAGTATTTAATTGAGTATTCAATTCTTTTAACTCTCTCTTCATAAGTTCATCGATATTTATTGAGATATTGAATAAATTCGTTAAGGGTTATTGAGAGTTGTTGTATTTGAACGTTAAGCAATTAATTTTCATAATTAATGCTCTGCAACAGTTCCCTTTCTTCATGCTGAACCTCCACTCCTTTACTGGCGCCACTTTTAATTATGTCAATCAGAACATGATTGTGCTACATTTGAATATTAGATTTGTAGAAATGGAAATATTTCAAAAATCGAAGAAACAAAGTGTTCATTTAGTTCAAATTTGTTTCACAATTTTGGTTTCTAACATACGTGGGTCGACATGTTTAATATAAATATCAACCTGAATTAAAAAATTTTATAGTGTATTTTTGTCAAAACAGGTTGATAAGATTCTGTACCAAATAAAATAAGTAGACACACAGTTTTGAATTGATCGATGTGTGTATACATGTCGACAAGATTGTGATCAGATCGATGTGTAATATTAAGGATCTAATGAATATCAGGTTAACAAGTTTACTGTATGCATCGACACATTCCTATACAAGTAGGAAATTTGTGGACCTATACAAATGAATTGGTTGATATATATATGCCTATCGACAAATGAGAGACATGTCGACGTGTGATCTTAAGAAACAAAAATTTTCAGGTCGACATTTTCTCCTTATAGGTTGATGTGTCACTATTCAATCAATAAAATAGGTGTCCTGATAAAGTGAATTGATCGATGCGTTTTTTCCTGTGGACAAGAATAATGGTGGGTCGATATGTGTGCTTTAGAAACAAGGATTGACAGGTCAATATGTTGTCCACATGGATTGATGTGTCACTATTTATCAATAAAATAGGTGGACCTACTATCTAGAATTGATTAATGTGTTTTAGGTATGTCGACAAGTCGTAAGTTTAGGTCGATGTGTTTTGATGTGTAATATATAAGGCACTTTACTTCAGGTCGATGTGTCTTGATTATATATCTACATGTACATATTTCTTCTTAAAATTGGTGGACAAAACAAATTAAATAGGTCGATATAATTGTCTTCATGTCGACAAGATTAAGAATATGTCGATGTGTAATATTAAGAAAACAAGTATAGCAGGTTGACAAGGTTTTGGAGACATCGATATCTTAGTATATTTTTACTTGATGTGTCGATATCTAATAGGCGTAGATCGATGTGCTTCAGAAATTGGTCGACATATCATTTTAAATTTGTCCACCTGTGACTATTTAGGTAGATATGTTTTCGTATGTGTCAATGTGTTTAGACTTATCTATTTCTTTAGAAGTTTTATATTTCAGATCGACAAGGACAACTAAACAAGTCGATGTACTTATGGATAAAATGAATTGGCCATACAGGTCGATGTATTCTTTAGTTAAGTTGACAGATTCTTGAATTTACTGTTATTTTTATGATTTTCTTGAATATTTTTTCTTTTATTTTATTATCATCAAAATTTTACTATATCAACATATCTAATACTCTTATCTACTAGACCAACTATTTATCGATGCAAAGAGATTTGTGAATATAACTATTTAATGACTCCAATGCTTCACTCGTTAATTATTCATGATATTTTGAAATCCGAACCAAACTAGCAAGTATAATCGGAAATTGGCTTGTCCGAACGAAAATCGGACCAATAGCTGGTCTGGATTTCTTAATATAATTGAATTTTGAAAAAATCAGTCAAAATCAATTAAAATCCGAGTTGGACCCGGAACCAGATTGAATCGGTTAACTTGGTTTTTTTTTTCTTTCTATCTCACTCTAACCTCTTCTGGTCTTCGCTTCATCTCGCGTTTCACTTCCTTTGCCCTAGTCTATTATTGGAATTAAGTTTTTGATATATTCGGATAATATTTCGTATTAAATGATGTGTGATGTTTAGATAAATGAATTGTATTTTATTAATATTTATATATTGAATATGATTCGATAAATATTTATAATTAAATATATAGATTTTTTAAATTATTAAAATATTATAATTTAAATTTGTTTACAATGTCGCGATAATATTATCTATTTTTATCCGATCAGATCGGTTTGATCTGAGTACCCATTGACCCCTCGGCACAATCGGTTCATACCCCAGATTTTAAAAGGCTGATTATTCCTTCAACCTGCACAGATAAAGTCAATCTTCCGTTTTTCTTATTTTCATTTGTTTAACTTGGTCAATCTTTGGTTGGCCAACAACCATATTTTTTTTATAGTTTTTATCTTCAACTCAAGAATAAGATGAGCTTATTATTGTAGCATCCAAACTTGGGCCGTCGGCTACTTAGCCGATTTTCATCGATTTTAAAATAAATTGGTTATAACTTTTGTTAGAGAATTTTAATAAATCCATTGTTGAAAACTTTACTAATGACGTATAAATTACCTTATTTCATTTAATTTTGGTAAGGTATTGAATTCAAAATTAACCGATTAGTATCTAACTCGTTAGATAAACGTAATTAGATAAATCTTGATTCAACTATTTGTTAAATAATCCCTTTGTAACTCATTTCCAAATTTTTTGTGCTAACAATATTATTAATTTTATTATGCTATTAAACATCGAAAAACATCAATTTCTTTTTTCTTTTTTTTTTTAATTTTGACATAATAAAAGTTTCAATTTTCTTTTCATATTAATTACAAGTAACAAAATTATGAATTTAGGATAAGACTATGTCCACTTGAAGAAATTAAACGATTACGTGCATCTTTTTTTCTCGACAAAGAAACTGGTTTAAAATTCTTCCTATATTTATTTGGTGTAATAAAATAATAAACTTTTACGTTTGTTATAAGGCAAAATTTTTAAATATTAAGATAATGCTAGTTCCATATGTAAAAGTTCACTACTTGTGATTTCATATAGCTGGTGTGTTTGTATATATATAAATAGACTTGATTATCGGTATTTGAAAATTTGACTATTCTATTTCGAGCAGCTACGACCTCAATTTAGGGGATTGACTCTGACGTATATTTTTTTATTTTTAAAATATAAATTCGAGATTTATTTAAAATATTTTAGTATTTTATCATTAAATCTATACGTTATTCACATATAACTAATATATATATATAAGATAATAAAAAAATAACATCATCATTTTTCTCAATTGAGAAATATTTCAATTTTTTTGTTTAATATGATAAATGACGAATTTATACTTCTTGAGTATGACATTATTCTAAAATCTAAATTTGCAGAAGTTTTTTTTCTACCCCAATATTTGATGGTAAAAAAGTGTACAATCACACGGACAGACCATAAATGAAAAGATACCATTTAGAAAATATTATGTATAAAAAATATTTAATTTTTTAATTTTTTATTATAAAAATAAATTTTATATATAGATTTAATATATCATAATATTTTATTAAAATAATAATTTATTAGAGTTTTATATTTTATATTATTTATTATTATTTTTATACGATATTAAAGTTATATTTAAATATTTTTTATATGGAATTGGTATGATAATTAATTAATAAATGTGCGGTAGGCGGGTAGAGAAGGCAAATGTTGGGAAAGAGAGAAAGAAAGGACTCTCAAGGCGACACGCGGGAGGAGAGTCATCCCACCAATCGTACTCATCCATGCGAGACGCAATCACGCAGCTCCTGTGGGTCCACGTCACCTCCTCCAAGAAAAAAAAAAAAAAAAAAAAAAAACCCGACCGATCTGACTTCAAATCCCTCTCGGCTGTCTTTCTTCCTCGAAAAAGGCTGTTGGACTATACTTGCGACCTTTTCTAATTATTATATATATTTTTTGAATTTTTGAATTTTTGATTTTAATGTTATGTAATTATTTAAACTTTAAACGGCCTTTTTTATAATAAATAAATAATATTTTATTAATAATAATAAATAGTATTTTTGAATTTTTGATTTTAATGTTATATAATTATTTAAACTTTAAACGGCCTTTTTTATAATAAATAAATAATATTTTATTAATAATAATAAATAGTATTTTTGAATTTTTGAATTTATATTTTAATTTTTTAATCAAGATAATATACATTTGGCCTTTGTTTTATAATAAATAAATAGTATTTTATAAAACGAGACCCACATGTGCTGGCCCGCTAAACCGCAGTGTAACGGTTCAACCGACCTCTAACTGTTGAATTCCACCCGGAGGAGAACTTCCATTTCATTTAACTTACGCCGTCAACACTCCGTTACGGCTTTCAACATCTTCCCACGTCAAGAACGAGAAATTTGAGTAGGTTTTCCTTTTTGTCGATAACTTATAAAATCCCAAATCTCTCTCTCCCTCTCTTGTCCTTCCCTCTCAACCGGTGGGCGGTCCGGTGCCCTTTCAAACGCTTCAAAAAGCAGCAGAGTGAACGCTTTACACGATGGCGCATAACTTCCCCTCTCTCACCGCCACATTCCTTAATTCCTAGGTTCTCTCTTTCCTCTCTCTCTCTCTCTCTCTCTTCGGTGTTTGTCCTCCTGGCCTCTGAGTTTTCTTTCTAATCTAATGGAGAAGAAGATTCAGAGGCTGAAATGCTGCGTTCAGAAGTACGATTGGGGTATTCTTGGGAGTAAATCGCGTGTTGCCAGATTGCATTCCCTGAATTCTGGCTCCGCTGTTGAAGAGCATAAACCGTACGCCGAGTTTTGGATGGGAACTCACCCTTCTGGTCCTTCCTTTCTTGTTCAATCCTCTACCGACAATGGAGTTTCGGTTGATTCTCATCAACCTCTGAGTCTTAAGACCTTTATTTCACAAAATCCTACTGTACTCGGGGACAAGGTTTTGCGCAACTGGGGCTCTGATCTTCCTTTCTTGTTCAAGGTAACTCCAATTTGTTTTTACCATTGAATAGTGAAATTAGGGCTTTGCCTTTGTTCTCGCATTGTGTTTTGGTTTTGCGAATTTGTGGAACTAAGGGCCTGTTTGCAACCTTAAAGTTATGCCGAAAACTGATCATGTGTTGATTTTTTGGAAGTACTCGAAAATGTGTCGCACAAGGTATGAATAATATTGACTGGACAATTGTTTGGTTGGAGCTGTTAGCAATTTTGGCTCAATATTTTTTAAATCATATTTTTGGTAAGTTCAATTTAGCAGGGTTGTTTTAGTTGGCTAATAAACAAGGGTGGAGGGGATACTAAATAGTCATAAAGGCGGCCCCACCAATGTAAAAATGCCTGGCTTGAGTCATTCCATCATAGTGGTAATTTAGCAGCTCTTAGTTAATGTGTTATCGAACAAATTTAGTAATAAGAATTCGGGGTTTTGTATTAAGCCAGTTATTAAACCCCCTCCAATATGATAAGGAGGTGTAAATTCAAAATTGGTGAGAAAAGATTGAATTTTTATTGCTTTTGTTTGGTTTTTGGCTGTGGTTTTTAGGTACTTTCTGTGGCAAAGGCATTGTCAATACAGGCTCATCCAGATAAAGAGTTGGCTAGAGTGCTACATAAGGCACAGCCTGATATGTACAAGGATGATAATCACAAGCCTGAGATGGCCTTGGCATTGACTAAGTTTGAGGCTCTCTGTGGGTTTATTCCTCTTGAGGTGAGATTACTGTCAGTCTTGTTGTCTGTTATATAAACAAAGTTGGTTCATTCAGCAGTTTGTCATTTTTGAGTTAGCAGTAGGACATTTTAGTCATTGTATAGGTCATATGGGTCTTTAAGAAATTTTGTCTACATATGATAGAGTGAATGCTTGATCAGTTAGTGGTTGGTAACAAGTCCAATCGTAAAGTATTGATGGCACTGTAATAAATTTGTGGCTTGTGGAGAGATCTCTCCCAGGGTTTCTGCCTTTTCTACTGTATACCAATATAGAATTTAGTTTTGTTTGAGAACTTTTGTGTTTTCCAGGAACTCAAATATGTGCTTTGCAATGTTCCCGAGGTGGCAGAATTGGTTGGCTGCAAAAATGCGAACCAGCTCTTACATGTTGAGGAAAAAGATGGAGGGGAAAGAGTTAGAGCTCTTTTGCAGTCGGCTTTCACTCAACTCATTTCAGCTAGTACGGATGTGGTCTCTGGGGTCATATCTAGACTAAAGAGTCGTTTGGCTTCAGAAAGTAAGGTAATAGGGAAATTGATGTCTCTCTCACCATCTTTATGCTTTTTGGACAATATCATGCTTGCTATACTTTCGGTTTTGTGGTCTTAATATGATCAGAAGTCGTGATTAGTCCCCATTGTTACTTGTAGTCGCTTTTATGCGTCATTTTATTACCTGAATTCAATTTTTTAACTGTTTCAATCTCTGGAAGTTTATCCTTTGATGACATGGTGAAAATATGTTATTCTGGCATGATGGTGGAAACATAGTATGATCCTGTGTGGCATCGATTGTTTTCATTTTACAAAACCAAATTCATCCTGGAAACCTGTGCAAAAATTTATCAAAATGGCCCTGTAGAAGAGAATCAATATTTAGATTGATGGAGTTTTCTCAAACAAAAGTTCTTCATTCTTGGTCTCTCTTTCTCAAGCATTATAAGAAACCATGAACATGCAATAGTAGATTGCTTTCTAGATGGGTGTGTTGTTGTTGCATATTTTTCACAACAAATGAACTTGTGCATTGCGCTATTCTGCTATCTGAAATTTTTGTTTCTTTCTCTACATAAGGTGAGAGAGCTATCAGAAAAGGAGCGGCTAGTTCTGCAGTTGGAAAAGCAATATCCTTCGGATGTGGGTGTCATGTCAGCCTTCCTGTTCAATTACGTGAAGCTTGATCCGGGTGAAGCATTGTACTTGGGGGCAAATGAACCACATGCTTATATATGTGGTGAATGCATGGAAATTATGGCAACTTCAGACAATGTTGTCCGTGCCGGCCTTACACCCAAGCATCGAGATGTTTCTACTCTTTGTTCTATGCTCACATACAAACAGGTAAGCCTCGATTTAGATGGCTGAACTTACTGTTTTCTTCTTTATAAAGTTTCTTTCATGTGTGTTGGTTGTCCAGAAAATTTCTACATGCCTTATATTCTTGTATTTGGTGTCCGTTCTCATGGTGCTGATGGATTCATGAGATCTATGCAATGGATGTAAAAATTTTGATGCCTGCAGTGTGGTGAGCTTTTCCTTTTTTGTTATCATAGGAGGAAGTACATCCAAGTGATTGGTATCAAATTTTTGAGTTAGAATGTGTTGTTGGAATCAAATTAGTAACCTGTGTATTATGGGCAGATGCACTAGAAGGTAGGAAATTGAGAATTTTAATACAGACAGGTATATGGTGAAATTTTAATTCAGTTCATGAGGCCAAGTAGTCTTAAATCCCAAAGATTGGCATTGACGAAATGTGTCTTTATGGTCAACATGGTTATAGTGAAGTACAGAATAATGATAAGCTGCTCGTCATTTATGTTTACAAACATTCATGACTTGTGTCTCTAGTGATGTATGTTTATGGATTCTGTCACCATGTAAGTTGCATAATTGATTCAACCCTATAGTGTTGAGATCGTGATAACCTTGTTATCTTTGCTCCAGAGTGTTTCTAAGTAAAATTTATATTGCAGGGCCGCCCGGATATCCTGCCAGGAATTCCTTTGAGTCCATACATGAGAAAGTACCTTCCACCTTTCGATGAATTTGAGGTTGATCAATGCCTTCTCCCAAATGGAGTGTCTTCAGTTTTTCCTGCGATCCCTGGGCCCTCTATCATTGTAGTAATTTCTGGGGAGGGAAAACTTCGTACAGAATTGATGGATGGAGCTGATGCTGTCACCGAGGGAGATGTCTTGTTTGCTCCTGCAAATGTCGATATTACTGTGACTAGTGCAAGTGAGTTGCATCTTTATAGAGCTGGGGTGAGTAGTAGGTTTCTCCTTGGCTCCTGATTCGGAAAGCAAGGAAGTTTCGAGGTTGAGGCTAACAGTAGGTAAGTTTTTGGTCATGTGCCTCTGCTTTTTAAAATGTTCACAATCTGTAAGTATCTACATGTGCCATAAGCACCTGCGATGTACATGTACTAGTATTTACCCATAGCAAAAGTCAGGAGTAATAGAATAGAATAGAATGGAAGAGGTATACCATTTTGGAAGCAGCCTGCCCTTATTTTCTGTTGACGTAAATAGATTCGAATTCAAATTCTGTCCAGGGACACAAGCTTTTAAGGGCATGCTTGGTCCAAAGAGACAGAATGAAAGGGTAATTTTTCTCAAAAAAAAAAAAAAATAAAATTATGTATGCGAAATTGCCAGTTTCATTTGTTTTTATGCAGAAAAGGAGATTGTTGTACATTTTGATGGCTATATGTTTACAACGAAATATATTATTATCATCATCATTATTCTTCTATTCTTTTCTTTTCCTACTACTGTTTTATGCAATTGATTCAAAGCTTCTAACATGATATTTCCGTGCCTGTGCCTTGATCTTTGTAATTTTTTGCTGTACTTTGTACCAAGCATGACCTAGAATCATTTTTTTTTTTTTATGCTATACCAACCGGTATCCGGAGCCGTACTCCGACTAATTCAATTTGGAACTTGTAGTGTCCTATTAAGGGGATTACTCTCTTAACGTAGTTTTTTTCATGCTCAAGTCGCGAGTCAAACTCGAAAACTTAGTTAAGGGATTTAACGTCACATCCCACTAGCGTAACTGTCTGTTGGTGCACGACCAAGAATCAATGTTGGTGCACGACCAAGAATCAATATTGCAGTAAATCTACCGCTGGTGTTTCTTGGGGGATCTGTTGGGGAAAGTTGTGGTTAAAGGTTGGGCTGATGGGTGAAATTCTCAATGTCAAATGAAATTAGCAGTTCCAAGGAGATAGCGTAGTGGTACAAACCCTTCTCCCCCAACCTAGTGATCTCAAGTTTAAATCCTTGTTAAAAAAAAAAATGAAATTAGCATAAATGCTAATGTAAATCATCCATACATGAAAATTTGATTTTTATTTATAAAACTCTATATTTTTTTATAAAAGAATTCTTATTTTAGTTTATAAACATTATAAGTGGAATGAGGTAAAATAGAGATAATTTGAAACAAAAGAAAGATTTTTTTTCCAAATATCACTAAAGACATGGTAGAGGGGCAAAATTTGATGCATGGTATGGGGGCAGGGCAGATGACGGTCGATCGACGGAGAAAAATGGGAAAAGTGAAGTGAGAAATAAGGGTTTGCTAGGTAAGATGGGATGGGGAGGGAAGAGAGCAAGAGAGAGGGTCCGTGGTGCTGCTAAGCCCTTAGTGTTATAAGGGCCGGCCCATAAAGCCCGTCTTTGAAATGGGCTCAAAAAATCAATCTTAAGCCTTCTTATTATGGTTTGTGGTCTAACGCATATTGATGGCTCTGATAGCGGTGAGTAAAAAAGAATTTATGAAAATTTTTAATTATAGTTTATTTTTATTAACATACACGTGACAATATTTGATTGGCCGTTGTCCTTAAAAATAACATTTAGCCGTAACAAATAGTGTTTCTCTAATGAGGAAACGCAGGCAGAATAGTGGCACAATAGCTTCCCAAATCTTAAGTTCTAAATTTTGTATTCCAGGAGTCTTGCTTTATTTCTCATCAATAATAAAATATAATAATATAAAAAAATCTATATATTCGACTTTATTTAGTGAATAAATAGTTAACTGTTATTGTATTTTAACTCTTTTCTTTGTTTGGGCACGTGATCATAAGAGTTAGAATGAGGAAAAAAAAAAAAAAGATAAGATTAGAAATAAAAAGATACGTATTAAATTGGGAGTGAATTCAATTATGAATAAAATATAAAAATATCATTTAAGATGATTTAAATATATGTAATGAAAATACAAAAACTCACCGATTAAAAGATGCAGATGTTTAGAGATTACATGTACGATCAGGACTATAGCTGCCTTTTGTCATGATTTCTTTCCTTACTACCCAAAACTTGATACACATAACCACTGTTTATTTTTCACTCAAATAATTAAAGTTATTGATTGAGAATTAATAAATAGCCCTCCAATTTAATTCTTATTACATCGGCAAAAAGAACAAAAAATCGATATGCCTAATCCAAAAAAAAAAAAAATTAGAAATTGATATTAATAAATTCCTTGCACCCGTGCATTATTAGGACAATATACAAATCCCCATCAAGGATCATTAAGAATTAAATCTCAACCAGTGTCGTTCTCTCTCTTTCTCTGTCTCCTGTTTAATTAAACCTACCCGTGCACGCATTCAGCACAAATTTCTCATCTCTCAGCTTTCATTTCCCTAATGTCTACAATCACCGGCACTGTGTCTGCAACCCCAAGCCTAACAATGAAACAAGAGCTACTTATGACTAGTCCGGTCAGATTGCGGTGCCCCATCAAAAGTGCACCAAACGCGCTACAAAGGGTCGGCATGAAATAGACCCTGAACTCCGGCCGGAATGGGAAATCCGGAATGTCTTCCATATCAGAAAATATGAGAAGAGGATCAATAAGATTTTTTCTCTCCCATTATTATTTTAATAAATCATAAGGATCCGATGATCACATCAGATCTAACTAAATCCTTTTGTAATATTTATTTTTATTATACACAATACTCAAATTTAAGCTATTTTATTGATACAATAATCGATCATGAGTCCCTCTCTCCTCCGCCGTTTAATTAATAAAGTCAAAATAGATTTTTAGGATTGCTCTTGGTTTTGCTTTTTCATTTGGAATGTCGTAAATGGTTGCTGCTTTTGATTTTCTAGACACAAAATTAGGATTTGATAAAGTTGACATTCAACATGTCGTTCGATTTTTTCTGGGCCACAGAAATATAATATATATATATATATATATATATATATATATTTTTTTTTTTTTCTTTTAATGTGCCCTTCTTTGTGGCACTAGCTTTACATTCATAGGAAAGATAATATGAGGAAAATCTTTCGTCCGCAGAGCTCCGCTCGAAGGTTCATGGAAGAACAAAATGGGGCACCTAGAGCTGAAAGAGATGTGCCTAATCAGCCAGCAACTGGTTTGTCCTATTTCTTTGTGCATTTTTTTTCTTAATGTTATGTCATGGTAAAGTATACTAATTATCATGACTCAAGTAGGAGTTCTTGTAACATGTGAGGTTTGTGTACATCAAAAAAAAAAAAAAAAAAAATCCATATGGGGTTTGTTAGCGTTGCATTATATATATATATATATATATATAATTCATGTTCTCAAATAGTATAATCCATATTCGATGCTTATTTAAAGTACCATAAATGTTAAGAATATATTATAAATATTTTTTCAATCAATGACAAATATTTTTGAACGTTATACCAACCGATATCTGAAATCATATTTCAGTTAATTTAATTCGAGCACTTGTCAGACTTATTTATCAAGTTTCGAAATCAAAATTTAATTAAGAGACTAATACCCTTACCTTTAATTAATGATAAATAGCAAATTTGTGCACATTCTTTGTACTTTTGAAATGGATTAATGTTAATCTGGCACATAGAATACATTTTTTATGACTAGGGGCCAAGTTAAGTGAATTGAGATCAGTTTTGATTTGAACCGCTTTAGGTTTATATACATAATTTCAAATACACACTAACTGAATCCATCTTAGATTACCAAATTTACGTTCGATTAATCTAAATCTATACTTTCTTATATATTTTAATAATATGTATAATTTAATTTTTTAACTATTCTAATAAGACTATATTATTTCTTTTTTTTTGTACAAGAATTTGACCACTAGACTGTCTCCTTAGAGACTAAAATTATATTATTTCATTGGATCACTAATATCACTTAAACTTATTCCGAGAAGTTCATATAAAATCAGTTAATATAACAATTGTGTATCGAATTAATTAATAAACATGTTACGATAAATTTATTATAACATTGTTCGTATGATATAATTACAAAAGTTTATAACAATAAATCTATATGATTTAATATAATTTAATAAAATTTATACATAATCAATCCATAAACATATTACGGTCGGTATATATTAAATCAATTAAATCAAATTTTGGTTAATACATTAAAGAAACATCTATTTAAGTATATTGAAAATTTACAAGTTTATACAAAATATTTTGAGAGCAAATCTGAACTGAAAAAAAAAAAAGAAAAGAAAAAGAAAATGAGAAGATTGTGGCATGAATCATGTATGGTATGGTTTTAATTATTAAAATGATTTATTTTCAAGTGATTTGTAGTTTAACTTAATTTCGCTTTGCATGGTTTAAGCTGTGAATCGAATGTAAGTTTGAGATAGATTTAGATTCAGATTCGAAAAAAATATTGAACCAGACTTTGAACAGACTGAAGTTGAACATGTCTTTGTATCATTAATATGATTTGAGGTAAATATACTAAACCTTTCCTCTTTGGTTTAATTGGTATGCACTACCAACACACACTCTCTCAAGAACTTAAAACTAATTATAGTCTTTATGTATGTGCATGAAGCGAAAGAGACATGCTGGAAATTGCTAGTAAGTGAAGCTGCAGAGCTCTGCTGGTTTATTTAAATATTTTGTTGGGTCTTCAGTCATGTTCATTCGTTCCCAGAAACAATTTACATTTCTTCTTTCTTTTTTTTTTTTTTTTTAATTAAGACTATGTCTATTACTTTATTGCTTATCTCACAGAAAAAGGGGGCCCCCGGGGGTTGGGGCGGGGTGCACTGCATGCCTTCCCCGACGACAATTGCAATTTATGAGTGTCATGCACCTCTCTTTCTCTCTCCTCACCCTAATTTGGATTTACACACTCTTTTTTCTTTTTTACTTAGACTAATCAATATTCTCAAATTATATTTTAATTAATTTTATTTAATTTATTATCAGACCCTTTATAAGAAAAGTTTTTTTGATTTAATTTTTTTCATTCTCAAAATTTAAATTCGAGTTTTGATTAATAATTTGATATTTTTTTTACTAAATTAATTATTTATCATCATCCATTCTCTCTCTCTCTCTCTCTCTCTCTCTCTCTCTCGTCTCTACCCAGAAGCCATCGCCAAATCCACCACTCTCCCCCCCGGGAAACATCCACTTTGTTCTCCTTTTAGACATGATAATCTGACTAGAAAGGAATAGATTAATTTTGATAGTACCCTAGTTAAGATCATTTAATAATATTTTCTCCTGGGTTGAATTTGGATTTTTTCAGTTTGGTGACCAGGTGTCTCATTTAGTGCCTCGGATAGAGATTGCCAATTGTAGCACTACGAATTTGCTTGACCAGTCACCTAGGAGACATAGGAAAGGACCAGCAGTCATCAAAATTGGGGACAATAGAGAAGCGAGATGGATTCAAGTGTCATATTAAGCAATATTATTTAGGTTTGGCTCCTTTACTTAGTCTTTTTTATAAAAATAAAATAAAATTATTGACAAACTTAAGTAATGAATTTAAGATTAATTAATTTACAACCTTCCTACTTCTGAGCATTCAACTTTGGTTTGGATTTTGATCGGTTTTTTTTTTTTTTATCATGACTTAATCATCACCCAGTATTCAGAATTTTGATCTGACTAATCTAGATTAACAGCTGCAGAGCCCACTTTGTGGGGGTGGATTTTTTAATATTATTTTTTTTATATCAAGAGAAAATCAAACTTCTAATCTAATTAAAAGACAAAAGAGTTCATCCTACCCATGTCAATAAGTATAAGATAGATTTTGACCGGTTTACATACAGGTTTGTTGACAAAAGGAGCCGGCGAAGAGGGACAATGATTGAGAAAATTGTTTGGATATAGATTTCTGCATTGTGACAGTCAAAGCTAAAATATTTAGAATATTGAACAAGATATAAGTTTGAAACATGGTTATTTTAGACGATTAATGTCCAGAGGAATGTTAACAATTGTTTATATCAGATCGATTAAGAACTTGACAGATTCTTTCAGTAAAAGACTCTTGAAAGATACATTAGAAAAAATGTATCAAAGCATCCGAGTTTAATAACAAAATATTAAATTTTTTTAATCAAAATTTTAGAATTTAAATTTTGAGTATAAAAAAAATAAATACAGGTAAGTTAATACCTAAATTAAATTCTATAATTATTCGAATTAAATTAATCAGATTTTTAGATAAGTAAAAATCAAAGATGTGAAATCAAATGGCATTAAGCCTTTGACCATCTAAAAAAAATCACAATAGTTTTACACAACATTTTGTAGTATATCAACCGGGGGAAGCTTAGTGAGAAAACAAGTTATGATTGGTACTTGCAGGCAAGCACCAGGGCACTTGGTGATGTATGTGTTTGCTTGTACCGTGATAGGACCGGTATGATGCTCACAATACAATCTGTAGAAGAAGAATAGAACAATTATAATATTGATAATAATCCCCTAATCATAATATGTTACATTCATCAAATATGACAATAAATAGAAGTCAAACATTTAGAAATGGCATTAAAAAAAAAAAAAAAACACAGGTATTCCAATCAATTCTTTGAAATTATTAGTTAAAAAGGATTAATAATACACCGGTTGAATTGCACATAGCATGTGAAAATCAGTTGATCCACGTAACATAACATATGCTGGCAAAAGTTTTGTTTAGCAATCCAGTTACATCGCTATCAGATAAAGATGTCAGTCTCCACTTGTACGATTTTTACTTCATTGGGCTTTTGACAATTAAAGGTAGTCATCTTATTTTATTTTATTATTATTTTTTTTTAGGTGTCGTTGGACTTGATCCATCACTTGATATTCAAAATTTCACTTCAATTAATTTAGCTCGAGTCAACTAAGATCCCTCTTTGGGATAGGGATTTTTCAATATGGTATGTTCTATTCTCAGAATTCAAACTTAACATTTTCAAAATTCAAACTCCACGTGAAATAAATTAAGGCTATTAGTTGATTCTGCTCCATTCCCAATCTCCGCAGGGACAGCAATCAAGGTCCATCTTGATATTTGACTAGGGTAAGATTGGGCTAAGATTTTAAGACCGAGGCATGATGCTCCTAGCGTAATTTTCTTCATGCAATCTACCCATTAGACCATAACGTAATTTTCTTCATGCAATCTACCCATTAGACCATAACGTAATTTTCTTCATGCAATCTACCCATTAGACCATCTGACTATCGATGGTAGTCATCTTATTTGAAGTCCCAAAAGACAACGTTTTCAAGTGAAGTTAATTTAAGAACGTTCAATGAGACAAGGAAGAAAGATCCCATAGCATTGGAAGGCTCATGACAACTAATGTCCCAGGTCCTGTGAATCTAATATCAAAAATCAACTCATTTAACCAAAATTTTTAATTTGAGTATTAAAAATAAAAAATCAATGACCGAAAAAACCAACACCAAAATTAAACTCTACAACTACTCAAATCAGATTAATCGAACTTCCAAATAATGAACTAAATTAGTCCAATTTTCGAATAAATCATGTACCCAAAAAAAAGGGCTTATGACAACTTGAAGACCACACTGTCAGTTCCACAACTTGCCAAGAACCTCAGGCTCATACAAACAGAAAAAACACAAAACATCCAACAAGAGATTTTCTGATAAATTTAACATTCATCAAACTAGGAATAAAATTAAAATGAGCCGTGACAATTAGGTCCCAATTCAAACATATCTAAGAATTAAGAATCTGTCGCATGAAAATAAAACCAAACAACCTCGACCAGTTTATCCTTTCCCGTCTGGAACAATTTAAACTTGCCAAAATTTTAAGAGTTCCATCTCAAGTACAAAAACCAAGAAATATTAAGAAGATCGGGGGATGAAACAAGTAGAAGCAATTTCAGCTTTTCAGGGCTCAGTAATAGGATACTCAAACACAACATCCTTTCCAGCAAGCTTCTTGTAAACGGCAGAAAAGGTTTCTAGCTTGTATTCAGTATTGTTACGCTCCTTTGGGTCAAGATAAACCTGCCATGGATGATTGCAAAATGAGAAGTGGTGAATGGCTATAAAGAACAATGACAGAAATAGCACAATGTAACAAATTACAAGTACCTTCATTATTTTGGAACCATCAAGCCTATATCTGATACGTTTCCCAACAATTTCTGCAGGCTGAACAATGTCTTCCAACATGGCATCATGCACAGCTGTTAGTGTGCGGGTTCGTGGTCGCTGGACAGCAGAACCTTTCTTTGGTGGCCTTAGTATTCTTCGGGTGGCAATCAGAATCACATCCTGCAATGTAGTATCAAGGACATTAAGATATAGAAAAAAGCACTAACATGAAGAAATTAATCAATTGGCCAGTCACCCATGTCTGTAGGACTGCATCTTAAACAGACTCTTCACTTTGATTAGCTCTCACATTGTGTACAACATACAAAGTTCTGCAAACAGCTTTTGGGCATCTTATTTCAGTAGAAATTTAATCAAAATAAGGGCATGACCATGTCAAACACATCCACGCCCAACATTTGTGCCCAAACCCATGCAGCAAATGTGGATAAATATTTCTTCTAAGCAGAAAATCACGTACGTTATCTTCCTATCATGCAGAAGTAGACATTGTACGAAGGGCATGTAGATAGAGAAAAGAAGAGAACAGTGTGAAACAAAATCGAAGAAAAAGGTTCGTTATCCAAAACTCGATAGTATTATTCAATGTATTTTACTTTATGAAATTTTTTGTAAAAGGTAATGGCTCAAGAATTAAAGGCATGATGAAAAAAATATCCCACATGTTTTGAGAGATCGCAACAAGAGGAGCACTTGATAAGAATTGATAAAGATGAGCATATTTTTACCTTCCCACTGAACTTCTTCTCGAGCTCTCTTACAAGCTTGATGTGAATCTTGCGGTAAGCTTTCCTCAATCTATAGGGGACATGGATAACAACAGCCTTGCGGTTTCCAGACACATCAACTTGACTGCAAAAAATATTTAAGGTCGATTCCCATTTGAAACAAGGAAAGGCCAATATTAAATAAAGAATAGAAATTGCATCCTCACATTGCAGAGTTAATGAACAGATCTTTCAAATCACTCTTGAGCTCCTGGTTGGTGTTTTCTAGATCAAACAATGACTGCAAGCATGAATTAGCTTTAGTTTTAACAAAGATTGAAAAGCTAGTACATGAAGAAAGAGCCGACAAATAGGAAAAGCATAAAAAATACACCTGTGCAACAGTCTCCTCAAATTCAGAGGGTTCAACATCCTTGTCCTTTTGGATCTTTCTCCTTGCGGTAAACATCCTTCCTAGTAAGTACAAATGCAACACATAGTGGAGGAAGAATTTCAGATGACAGAAATTAAGAGGTCCTTTATTTGAATTTACACCTATACATGCATAAACACTCTTGGCATTTTTATAAACCAGTGACATAACTATTATATCATGCTAATGGAATTATAATAGGTAGCATAAAAGGTTTAATAGCAATAAACAATCTTTCATATGTTTTCATGGATATTATTCATGTAAAAGGTCACATCCAGTACTTGTAATCTATGAAGCAAGCAAACCTTACACAGGAGACGATGACACAACAAAGTTATAAAACTTTTATACAGCCATAAGTTACAAAGTGTTATACCATGTAGTCTAAGAACAACACAGATACAGACACAACAATGACACAGTCATTCATAGAAGTGTTGTTGCATTGCAACATAGCCTTCAATTGCTAAAGGGTTGTAATCATAGGAACTCAGTGATCAGTTTCATGTGCTCACTAGATCAACTCACATTGAACAAATACCTTAAATAATTAACAGGAAACTCCTTTTTTATGAAAGAATTCTATACTTCTAGCAATACCACAATTAAAGGCCACATTATTAGATTTGTACTATCTACTTATTATTTTTCGGGGTCTGTCTCAAGATTTCCAAATAATTAATCCTAAAATACTGATGGAAGGCATTGGATGTGTAAGCTAAAAATTTAGTTATTTCCGAAAATTGGCGATACCACTGAAAGAAAAAAATGCATATCAAGCAAAGACGGCAAATGGGTATTTCCAAGAATAAAAAGACATGCATACAAAATTGATGTCTATATTTCATTTCCCCACTGCATAAACCTCAATAATTCCCAGAAGCATACCACTCTTTCATCCGCTGAAAAAAATAAAGCTTCATTTTTTCTGAGAAATAAATGTTAAAAATCATTTGGTTATTTGGATTAATAATTTGCTGATTTTATTTTATTTTTTCGTCAAGCATGATGTTGAACAACCAAAGAAAATACTCGAGTACCCAATAAAAATAAAACATAAAACTCTAAAACCTAATCATAATCATAAGATAACAAAACAATACCCAATAAAAATAAAACATAAAACTCTAAAACCTAATAATAATCATAAGATAACAAAACAATCACAAGAAACATTAATCTAAATCGAAACTTTTCATGTCTAATCATTAGGAAACTCAGTGATGGATTCAATGTTATAGATCAAAACAATTCGCGACAAAGATATTAACACTCAATGGACACAAAAGCAAAACTACATTTCTCCAACATGGAGAGATACAGAGAGAGAGAGAGAGAAAGAACCTGAGAGTGAGAAAGCAGAGGATGAAGAACCACAGCTCTGTTTCGGCTTACGGAGGGCGAAGGAGATGAGGCTCAATTCCAACTAGGGTTTATAAAAGGTTCTCTCGACTCTAGCCCTAGATCTGGACGGTCCAGATTATCTCCACACATATCGTCTATTGCTTCATTACCATCGGATAGGCCTCATTACTGACCTCGTCATTGGGTCGGGTCGGTTTCTTGTTCATGGGCCATGGCATGGCTTTGCCCCGTCCCAGGTTCTTTCTTAATGTCCGGGTTTGGGACCAAAAAGACATAATTATCCCCCAAACCCAATTAATTATTTCAGTCACAAATCAATTTCAAACCAAAAACAAATTTAAATATGTAATTCCAAACCTACCCCTCTAAAAAATTCGGAAACTCATTTTTGAGCCTAATCCGGAGGGTGTTTGGTATTTTAAGTTAAAATTAAAATCATAATCGTTTGATAATCAAAATTTATAAAAATACTTTTAAGTTTAAAAAATATTTATAAATCAAAATAAAAATAAACTGCATCTCCTAGTTTTTTTCATTTTAGTATTTTTAAGCACAACTAAAATAAATTATTTTGACTAAAAAATATATATTTTCACCCTGTTGTATTTAACAAAAATTACAATTATACCACATTCATCATATTCTCATCGGTTTCACCCTTTTATATTTATGCCCGCCATAGTCTTTTCTTTATTTTATATGGTTTATCGGTTTATCAAACAATTAACTAAATTTAAATAACATTTCAACTTATTTTTTGAAAAAATTTAAATGGGTTTATAAGTTAAAAAATTACTTATAAGCACTAAATGCTTATAAGCAGCATTTTTTAAACAATCTCAAACGGTCCGGTAATTAAGTTTCATTTTACTATTTTTAACGGAATTCAAGTACCCTTATTTCATGAATATGACACTGAAAATTTAAGAAAATTCAAAGAATAAATCTAATAAATAGGGTTTATAAGAAAAAAAATAAAAATTGGGGAAAATTATAGAATTGCAAATAATTTCAAATTTGAATAGCTAGGTTTGGATATTGGAAACTAACACCTAAATCCATTCCAAATCCCCAGGGTTTTGAATAAAGGATTTCAAGTCTATTTATAAATATTCCAATTCCATTATCATAAGGTGAGGAATCATCAAAAACCTCCTTAAACCATCCTATCACCATGCCCAGCTCATGCCCTTTAGGAGTTTCCCTCCTTTCAACCATGGCGAATTGTTCTGGTTACTATTATCCTGCAATTACAGAATGTTCCAGCCAAATGAGGAGAATGGCACAAAACTCTGCCCTAATCATGTCTAAAACGTCTTTCAATCCTTACAAAAATGATAGGATATTGATCTCCAGGTTAAAAAATAAAAATGGTATCCCTAGATTAGTAGGGTTGGCTGTTAAATTTTGCATCAAGGCCCGCTTTGAGAGACCTCCACTTTCTTTTGCCCCTCTACTAACCTTTACTTTGTAAAAGTTTTGTTGTATCATTTTCATCAAAGGTATTATAAATACACACATACATATGTATATATAATAGAAAATATAAGATTTTACACGTAAATAGATTCTTTTTGAAATAAAAGAACCACAAGTTTTAACAATATTAATAATTTGTTACATTAAGAACCCAACCTAATCTGTATCGAACTCTACTCGACCTCAATTTTCCCAAACACCGAAATAAATATCGGCAACATTTTAATTTATTACAAGCAATAAGAATTATGTTTGTAATTGTTAAAAAGGTTTTAAATAATGGCACAATTTGGAAATTATATAAGAAATAATTTAGATTTCAATTTTTTTGACCAAATATTTTTCTTTCTTCAACTACCTTTTTTAAACAATGCACAAGAAATAGAAGTGCCAATGGAGATCCGGGACAAAATGACAATTCATTATTCTGGCTCATCAAATCCTCCCACATTTAAATTATCTGAACACAAATTACATGCCATAGTGGGAAGAAATAAAGGAATGTTTGCAAATGTAAGATAGAAGTTTCATTCTAATGGGGAACTCAAACAGGTACCACTCTGCTCTATCTAATTTGGTTTTCCTACTACATGGGAACTATTATACATCTTCAACACCAAAATTTCTCACTCTGATATTAGGCCAATGTCTCATCATCATGCCCCAAATGTAAGAGGTGGAACAGACTGGGCATCTGCAAAGGGATGCATTGCATTCCTTGGCCAACGATCAAATTGTCCCATCTAATAGGGCCGAATTGTTAGCTCAAATTTTGCAGCCATGATAGAATTACTTTTGCACCTTTTTCCCATGAATAGTCCAACATCATGTCATGGGCAACTCCTTTGACACAAACAGGTGGAACGCCGTAAAACCTACCCGTTTCACTTAGTCCCTCAGTATCCTGTCGAATATCAGTTGATTCATTACTTCTATGTTTCAACAATCAGAAAAGAGAACAAATAGCATTTCTAAAAAAGTTAGCAAAGCAACAGATGACAGTGCAACTCTCTTCTCCAGGGCATGCATGAAGAAGGATGGTTTAAAAGTGTAGGTATACACATTCTTAGAGTGCTCTGAGTGAACCATTTTAAAATTTTTAATAGAATCTTAGCCCATTCTTACCCTAGTAGGAGTTTTGCAATTACTACCTCGGTCACAGTTTCCCACAATAATGATTAATACAAGTATAAACAAAAGATTTTAAGTTTACCACTATGAAGTCATCACTAGCACCCAGGACAAGTATTTTGATGGATCTTGGTGCCTGGGGGACAGGAAGTGATCTGTTAAGTTTTCTCAGATCAAACAATGGGAGTCTTGAACTTTCCTTCATTAGTTGCTGATAACTGGAAGAAAACACAAAGATTAGAAAAAGTGTGGGATTCTCAAAACAGGGAAAAGGAGAAATACTACGAATTGATGTCTTGAAAATTCTTAACACACAATGTCTGCTGTAAAGACGGTCAATGTCATCTGCTCAAATTGATGCCACATCCTGGAACCAAGGTCCAAATACACTAAATGATGATATGTTAACCATTCCTACAGATGAATATATGTGTACTTTACAAGCAATGTAGAACATAAATCATTACAAGTAAGGAATGCAAGAGAAGACAAACCTTAGGACTAGATGATCACCCATTGCAGCAGAGAAAAATGTCTCCTTACACAAAGGAAGGTCAGTTTGAAAAGCTTTGGCTGCCAAGCTACGAGTCACCTGCTCAGGAGATTATGATCAGCATATCCTATGCCAGCCTTACACATAAGAATATTCCATGGTGTATAATAATGGTTTAATATCTGAGTAAAATCAACTTATTGCAGTCCTTCCCCCGGAAAAACTAATCTTCCACATTGACCAATCTTTCAAGATCACAAGAAATTTAATTTTGTACCAGGAAAGCAAAGGGGTTGAGAATGTAAATTAAAATGTGAACTTGAACAAATATAAGATCAGAGCTAAAAATCTAACTTTGAAATTTTAAATATCAATTATAATGCTGAGTTACATTGAACTATTTCTGAACTTGTTCAATTCTTTTGACTGCTTCAGGAATGGTGACAGAAAGTAAATCATTGGTTCTTTCCCAAATAAAACCATATCCATACAGAATAGGCATTATTTTATTTTTGGCAAAGAGAGCATGACTCATATGTTAAGCAAAGATCAAGCAACCTTAACAGGTTGAATACAGCGTATATAACCACTATCTACAGGCAAGAACTAGTCTTTTATTGATTTCTATATGCATCTCAAAGTTGTATATGCTTAGAGAAACACATAAGTGAAAATACCTTAAAAGCAGCAATAGGTTTCGAGAAGAGATACCGCCAAACTAAGCCACTGAAAAATTTAAGATGGCATAATTAGGTACTATTGATTTTTTTCAGTAAACTAAGGGACTGTAAGAGTAATTTTGAAGTCACCTGTTACCCGAAGGAGGCACCGAGCAGACAAGCACAGCTCCTGAAACTTTTGGATATGCATCTTGTGTATCTAGATTTCATGGGAAAAAAAAAGGTAATGTTCGCAGAGAGTTGAAATATTGAAGACTATTCACCCAAAACACAAGCACTTCCTTGGAAAATGCATCATATTATTCAAATAATTTAGATGGTTATAGCATGAAGATAGCATCCCAAAAGAAAAACTTCTGATGGTTTCAAGCTCCGGTACAAGATGCATTGTGATTTCTCGATGATTTGGTGCTCATATCACTGTTGTTAAAAGATTCAATAGGCAACACGAAATACTGTTGTCAATCTAGATAGACAAAATAAGCTCAGCCGCCATGACTGTTTGAGGCCTTGTTAATTGACTTTTCCATATTAGAAGTACTGCATCAAAATTACTTTAGACACAGTAGATAAGCCTGTGAATGGCCAACCAAGCTAGTCCAGCAGATCAAACAAACTTAGGATTTAGGGAGTTCATTTCCAGGTTCTCTCATTTCCATCAGTTTTATGACCACTTTGGAATGCTGTTTCTTGTTGGTAACTCACTGACCTTTACCATGCACCATACTCCATCTCAACTCTGATTTTCATAGTCAACATTTCTTGCGGTCCCACAATGTTGTCTTCTTAATCTCCAATATAAATTGTGGTTGAACTCTTTATTTATGAAATACAGGGTACTGTTATAAGATGTAAGAGTTTTGTAAATTTTTTAATTAACAACAGATATTCGGCTAGAAGGGTTATTCAAGTTAAACACGTAGAAAAAACCTATATATTTTAGTGCAAAAAGCCTCAAAACGGCATGTGTGATTTCTTGTGTGTAATCCTTGTAAGTTATGCCTCATTCATGAATGTTCGGGTAGTATCTTGCTTTGTACTTACAGTTTCATCAACTAAGATAGGAAGATTACCAAGAAGTTGCCCATTGCCAAGATTTGCAAGGTAGTACTGAACAATAAGGCCTCCAAAGGAGTGACCGAGCAAAACAGGTGGTGACTTGATTTCTTTCCTAATGAAGTCAGCAATATCACCTGCATGTGTCTACTGCAAAATTTTGGACCAATGGGAAATTAATAGAGGAACCTATGGTATATATGGATTGGGAACTATATTACACCAAAATCAATTAACAATGCACTTAGGAAGGATGCCTATAATCAAAGCTGAACATTTGTTCTGTGCACATGTTAAAAAGAGACAGACCTACCTGGAGAGAACCAGCCACTGAACCAGCAGGTGCATCACTTTCACCCTGAACATGTAAAAGTTTCATGTTAAAGCAGCACCAGATAAAGCATCACATCACAGCTGTAGCAGTAACATCAGTTTTTAGACCAATTTTATTACATTCTAAAATAAAGACAGTAAACACCAATTAGTACCTCTAGTCCTCTACACAGCACACTACAAGGCATCTTAAAAGGTCAATCCATATAGCATGAAACAACTAGCAGTCACATTTTGCCGGTTATTTATTAATCTGGGTCTTTCCTAGTCATGCCAAATATCATGTTAGTGGACAATTTCTTCTCACAATTGGTGGCTTTGATGGCTTTCCTGAGCTATGTTAGACAAATAATTCTAGAAATAAGCATATCAATGCCGTCTCCACAACAGATACCCCCTTTGGACACTAACATTTTGTGATTTACATTTGTATGTAATTTTTGTAACCTTGGCATTGTGTCCATGTCGGAACGTGTCCCATGGCCATGCTTCATTTCCCTAGAGATGGCACTGCAATGCATCCTGCCACTGTCATCTTTTGCAACATAGAAGCAAGAAAATTGTAGTACCAAGTAGCTGCTTATTAAAGGATGAGGTTGCTGGTTCAAGATGCATCTCCTTTAGCTAGGTTAAAACAATTTCTCCTATTAAACTGCAGCTGAAATACATTTTCAAATAAAATTTTCAACTGGAGATGGTAGGCGGAGGCGCGGAGTTCTCCATCTTGTGTTAATGATATTCGTACTACCTATTTACTACTCCTTCGCTAGGTATTAGGCCCCACTATTTACCCAAAGCATCATTGATAAAATTTTCACAATGTGACCAGTGATCACACCAGTAGGCTTGGGGTAAGAAATGAGTTGTATGTCAACAAGTTGAGTTAAGAAGATACTGGCAGCAAATTCAACTAAAAAGCAACAAAAGAAACTATCATCGAATTCAACTAAAAGCAATATACTGTCAACTAAATCAAGAGGTTAGCAATACAAAGCCAAAACAAAGTACAAATTAAACTTGAAAAATCACCAAACCTGAGGGAGGGAGGGAGGGAGGGAGGGAGAGAAGGAGAGAAAGAGAGAGAGACCTGAGCCAACAAGCTGACAGCATAGCAATCAAACCCAGACCCAGAAAAGAAAGGAAGCCAATGCTCAGCCCAACACCAAGCAGCATGAAAGCTTCCGTGAACAAAAACCAATGGTGTATTTCCACATTTCCTCTCTGGGTCTTTAAATTCAACACCTCTTTGGCAGATGACCTCCATTTTCAAGCCTGTGGGTAGCTCGTGGAAAATACGGTTCTGCCCCTGCTTCAGCTCGTATGGCACTCCCATTTTGGGAGTTCGCTCGAGTACAGCTTCAGATTTTACAGTCAATTTGGTGGAATAAGAGGTCGTGGATAGGAGAGAAGTGGAGTGAAGAGAGAGGATGGAAGACATTGCTGCCCCTGAAAGACACGAAATTAGAGAGAGACAGAGAGTCGCTTATAATGATGCGCGTCTGATGGGTCGGACCGGGCCCAGCCCAATCAGATCTTTAAATAGGAAAATATCACCTTTTTTTTTTCAAAAAAAATAATATATATATATATATATAATTATTTTGAATTATTTTTTTCAGATCTTTAAATAGGAAAATATCACTTTAGTTGTAGTTTATTCCAATTCCAAAATTATTTTTACCTATATAATTCAAAACTCATCAAAATATCATGAGATTATCTTTATTATCATTTTCCCTTTTTTTTTTGTCCAAGCGGTTAAATATTAGAAAAGTGATAATATCTTAAATTAATTAAAAGAGGAAAAATATAATTTTGCTCTTTGAATTTTGGGATCAATACAATTGGCCACTCAACTTTTGTGACAGCATAAAAAATAATTTATGTTATAAAATTTTTAAAAATATATATAACAAATAATTTATACTGATTTTTTCTTTCTCCTTATTTTGCAATCTTGATTTAGCAGCTATCGAGATACAACACAAACGAAGTAGCAACTTTGCTCATTAGCACCCGAATACAATATAAAATCATTCGGACATACATATATTTTCTTATAATCAAAACCTAAACTCTTAATAAATATTTTAAATTCAATGTATAACTTAGAAATATCTACACGTATAAAGATAATAATCACAAATCCCAAAAGAATGGTAAATAACACAAACTTCACCCACACATATGCATTTAAAGTGGAATAAGCAGCAATGATAGAATTGTTTAGTTGCCTCTTCAAATAACTTTATGAACATTGGATTATTCACATTCGGCTCGTCTATTCTATAAATCGTATTAGTTGTATACTAATCTGACATTTTTACGTTCTCTATTGTTAATTCCTATTATCAACTTCAAAATCATGAGTTACAAACACATTTCTTAATAACCTTTCCATATATCTAATGCCGATATTTTGATGTTGGGCTTTCGCAAGATGCAGTTGTGATTGTTAGACATTAGGTAACAAAGATTTAGGAGTTGAAAGAAGAGTCTTTCCCTAAAATATCCAACAATCGTATAATCTAAAAATACCATCACATATCAAATATTTCTCTACTTTGTCACAAGATTGTCGATAAATATTACAACACCATATACAAGAACATGCAATTTTTCTATTTTCACATGAATTTTCAAATACAAAATTCAGAAACCTTTGTACTTTAATTTTATATTCAGTACTCAATCTTAATTTTTGTATCCAAGATTTTCTATTTCTTAAAATCTTTCAAATAATCGGTTCCTTTTGAATGACAATTATGTCAAAATTTTGTTTAATATAAAAATGGATTTATAAAAGATAAATGTTTTTTATACAAAATATATTGCTACAAATATGATAGAATATTTATATATCAGTAGAAATAAAAAAAAAAAAATCCATGACTTCATTTGTATGTCAAACATAAAAATTTGAGAAACGTATATAAAATAAATCTATCTTAATTGTGAACTAAATTTATTTTACTTTTATCTTGATATAAATTATTTTTGTCATAACCAAATGTCATTTCTCTATAAGGTATATCTTCTTTTCCTATTGCTTCATTTAATTTTTGTGTTAACCTTTGACTAAATAATCTAGGTAATCCTACTACAAACTTTTCTTTCTAGCAAGGTTGATTTACATCTTTTCTTCTTAATACCTAGGTTAAAATATATCTTTATACTATCTATAATCACTGAAACTATTACATCTTAAATTTATTAAAATTTCTTTCGAAACTAATATTTCTTCTTGTGGATTTCCTATAAAATGTATTCCTATAATTCATATCAAAGTTTTGCTTGAATCACTTTCTTCCGTTGTAATGTCATTATCGTGATATACTTCTTGTTTGTGAGAAAATATAAATTCACGATCTTCTAAGGTTAAAATGTTAGTCCACCAATATTTTAACGCATAAATTTGTCTTAAATTTGCCTTAATATTGCATTTGTAAAGAATAATTTACTATAAATTAATTTAACCTAATAATATCTTAAATTTACTCAAATGTTATTCTATAACAAATTAATTTTTCTTAATTGTGTCATAATTTGGCTACTTTTACCCTAATATATTTTAATCTTACCCTAATTGTGTCCTAATTTTATCCTAATATAAATTAATTTTATCATAATTTTACTTTAATATAAATTAATTTTACCATAATTATGCCATCATTTTGCCTAATTTTACCATAATATAAAATACCATAATTTAACCTTAATTTGACATTTTTGCCCCAATTTCATCCTAATTTTACTCTAATCTTGGGCTAATTGTACCAAAATACATTTATTAATATACAAGTAACATCATAAACATATTCAGATTTGCACAAAAGGGCGGAACTCACCTATGGAAGACGGAGGTGGCTATGACCAAAGAGAGTAGTGAGAAGAAGGAAGCATGCGATGAAGAGAGAGAGCAACCTTTGATAGCTTTCTTTGATAGCAGGGCAGCAGTGATGGCGAGATTCATACAAGAAGAGCAACGACAAAGGCAAAAGAAGAGAGCAAAGAGAAGAGAAAGTATAGGAGAAGAGAGTTGTTCATAGTGTCCCCATGATAACTTAATTCACTCTCAAAAGGTTACTGAAGATTCTCACTCTGGATATCTCTTAGATGACTTTGGTGATTGCTTTCAAGGGACTACTATTAGAAAACATGTTATCAGCGATGGAAAAATCTATTGTTGAAAGTAAAAAATCTATTGCTGAAAGATATCAGCGACGGATTTTTTTTCGTTGCTAAATCCGTAATTAAAAACCACCATACTAAATATCAATGATAGAATACTATCCATTGCTGATAAAAAAATGAAAAAAAAAAATCAGCGATGGATCAAATTCGTCGCTGATTTTTGAGTTCTCAAAATAGAAAGCACGTTGCTCTAGGTGCTTGACCTGCGCACTTGCCCGCCCAGGTGCTGTTGTTAAATCCATCGCTGAACGTATCATCAATAAATTTTTTTTGTTATTAAATTCGTCACTAAAAACCACCTCGTTAAATATTAACAATGAAATACTATCCGTCGCTGATAAAAAATGAAAAAAAAATCAAAGACAGACCTAATTCATCATTGATTTTTGAGTTTTCAAAAAAGAAAGCACACTACTCCAGGCGCCTGACCCAATGTGTTGCTGCTTTGATATGCCTAAAATTCCTCCAACCTGCCTCAAAAATGAAAAAAAAAAATCAAAGACAGACCTAATTCATCATTGATTTTTGAGTTTTCAAAAAAGAAAGCACACTACTCCAGGCGCCTGACCCAATGTGTTGCTGTTTTGATATGCCTAAAATTCCTCCAACCTGCCTCTAGCGTATATTGAACCCGTGCACAAACAAAGTTATGGCAACACCACAACCATCGTACCACAATGAACTCTCTTGTCTTATTATCATTATTTTTTTTACTTGTTATCTTTATCTCACTTTTTTTTAATAATAATAAAATAATTTAAAATAATAATTTATTATAAAATAATAAAATAAAATATCAAAAAATTTTAAAAAATAATATTATTTTTCTACAAAATAAAATAAAAAGAAAAGGAAAAAGAATTATTAAATAAAAAATTAAATATTAAAAATTAAAAATTAAAAATTAAAAATTAAAAATTAAAAATTAAAAATTAAATAATTAAATAATTAAAAAATTAAAAATAATAAAATAATAAAAAAATAAAAAAATCCATCGTTAATCCATCGCTAAAATTTTTATCGGTAATCCGTCGCTAATCCTTTGTTAATAGTTGTATTTACTTTTTCTTCCCTTTACCACTATACCGACAGATTAGCGACGGAAAATTTCCATCGCTAAAAATTCCGTCGGTAATCCGTCGTTGATAGATTTACAGAATTTTTTTTTTTACTGTTTACAACTATAACAACGGATTAACGACGAAAATATTTTTGACGCTATCGCTTGATATTCAGTCCGACGTTAATTCATTGCACATTTGTCACTATTATCGATAGATTTTTTTCCATCGGTAATTTTTTGTCGCCGATAACATGTTTTCGAGTAATGGACTACCCATACAAGCCTACGTGAAGCTCTTATATAGACCTTCCTATGGTTGGTTAACACCTATAATCGCAAATGGGATGATTATTCTTTCATAGTCTTCGGTTCCAACCACAAACACTCCCATCTAGACATGCCTATGTTCTTGTTCGAACATCAACATCTATCCATCCACTTATTGTTTGCTTGCTTCACTTGCCACTTGTCTTCTTTCGAACATGTTGACTCTTTCTTGTCTCATCTCACTACCAGAAAATAGGTCTTCAGTGATGGAAAAATCCGTCACTGATGGCCTAAAATCAGTCGTTGAAGGGTATCAGTGATGGATTTTTTCCATCGTGAAATCCGTCAGAAAAAGGTACCCCGCTAAATATTAACGAAGGATTTTTTTCTGTCACTAATATCAGCGACGAAAAAAAATTGTCACTGATATCAACGACGGAAAAAAATCCGTCGCTGAAACTGAAAAAAAAAAAAAAAAAAATTAGTGACGGACTGGGGTTTGTCGTTGATTTTTAAGTTATGAAAAAAAAAAATTACACAGCAACTCCAGCCGTGGCCCACCCATATGGCTTCCCTTAAATTTGTGCAAATTGCTATTGGTGAGCTACGAACCCCTGCCAAAGGAAAATGTGAGAGCACCCTAACCACTGGACCAAACAAGATATCTAACTATATATATATATATATATATTTTTACTTATTATCTTTATTTCTTATTTTTTAATAATATTAAAATAATATAAAATTATAACTTATTATAAAAGAAAAAAATAATTTTATTTTTACTTAAAATAAAATAATAAAAATTTTGAAAAATTAAAATAATATTATTCTTTGCAAAATAAAATAAAAATAATAAGAATTATTAAATAAAATTTAAAATTTTAAAAAATTTAAAAATTTAAAAATTAAAAATAAAATAAAAAAAATCCGTCGCTAATCCATCGGTAATCCGTGGCTAATTTTCAATCAATAATCCGTCGTTAATTTTTTATCGCTAATCCGTCACTAATAACTGTATATATATATATTTTTATTTTTTTTCCGTCACCAAATCACCGACGGAGGAAATTAGAGACAGAATATTTCCGTCGGTAAAAATTCAGTTGCTAATCCGTCGCTGATGATTTTATAATTTTTTTATTTTTTAGTTTTAGAATTTAACGACGAAAATATTTCTATTAGAGATATAAACAATTAAAAAAAAAAAACTTAAAACAGAGTATAAAACCCTCCACATGTATCATCTCATGTTCCTCCGATAGCGCTTGTACTTGTGACAATAACTCAAAAGAGAGAGAGAAGGGGAGAGATACCGTTAGAGATATAGACAATAAATACAAATAAAAATATAAAATTTATAATTTTATGTTTTCATTTGATTAAAAAAACTTATGTCAATAAGTTTTTTTTTTTTATAATTAATAATGACTAAAATTGTGTATTACAACAATAGTTGTAAAAACTTGCCCTCTCTTTTCAAACAACTTACAAGATTTTAAAATTTTTAAATCAATATACAAGCATACATAGTCAAAAATATAATAAATAGTTTTTTTTTTGACAAAATAATTATAAATTATCTAATAATTGTATGAGAAAGTTCATTTTAATTGTGTAACACAGTATCTACATATTTTGCTAATGAGTATCCCATTTCTCTTAAAGGTTTCAAATTTGACCCTTTCTTATGTACTTAAAAAAATAGCATTTATGGACTTTTCAATGAAAAAAATTAAATCTTTCAAAAAATTTTCAATAAAAATAACTTTAAAATTAAAATGTATAATAAATTTATAAGAACAAGATTAAATGTCAATAATTTAAAAAATTTCAAAGTCATATATATATATATATATATGTATGCATGCATATATGTATGTTATTCGATTCACAGATAAGAAAGAGATTAAATTTACTAAGAAGACAAAATTAGTTTAGGGGAAGAGATTAAGATCCACTTGCTATCAACAAAAGATTTTTTATAAGAATTATAAATATTATTTAATTTATGTAATGCATAAAATTAGTTATAATTAATAATGTATTATATAAATTTTAAATTTAATTATTCATCGGCTCTAAATAAAAATATTAAAGATTACAAAAATTTTTAGGCACCGCACCTATGCGCTCAAAACCCATCTAATTTTATAATAAAAATATAAAATGATCAAATGTATAATTATTAACTATAAGATAAATAATATAAAAATTATGAATAAATAAATAATTTATTAAATATAAAAAATATATTAACTTTGTACAGTTGAGAAATTTTTATGTATTATAACCTCAATCTTGGCCTTTATCCACGTGGTCTCCCAATTGGGCTAAGGCTCGGTCAGCACGCCTAATTCGGTTCAAGCGTTTGACAGGCCGGTTCCGGCCGAACCTACCCGGCTGTCTGGTCTAGGCTCAAGCGGTTTAAAACGGCATCCAGAGGTTGACTTATGGATCAAGGTCCGGCCACCTTAGGAGGATGAGAGGCCCTTGGCACACGGCCTGTTATGTCTCTGAAGACAACTGAGAGAGGAAGAGAGACAGAAGAGTCAGCGATAGTGTAACCCAGAGGGGAGAGAGGGAGGGAGAGAAAGAGAGGGAGAGAGGGAGGGAGAGGTGAAGATGATGTCCCCAAGGCAGATACCAGATGATCGAGGTTCAACGGGCACCGGTTCTTTGAGGTTAGCCAACCCCCAAATTTTCCCCAATTTTGTTTTCATTTTCTGGTAATGCTTCAGTTTGAAAACCCTAAATGCCCAGAACCTCCTCAATGCATTATAATTGCATCATGCGTCGTGTTGTGTTGTCACTTCGGCTTATATTTAGTGTTCCTTAGGAGCTAAGTTTTCTCCCCAACTGTGTAAACTTGCCTCCCACTGTTCCCTAGTTTCAAAAAATCTTCCCTAGCTGGTGACCTCAACGTGCATTTAATTGTTCCGGCAATTGATAGTACCCAGTAATGCTCAAAAGTATCTCTCTCTCTCTCTCTCTCTCTCTCTCTCTCTCTCTGTTGGAATTGGATAGCACTGTAATAGTTCACTAGTTCTTTTACAATATTATTGTGATTTCCAAAACTGCGGCATTTATGGGAAATACAATCAGATGGGTTTTACATTGGAGTGAAAATGATTTGTCTGATCGATCATTCTCAGAGCAGCTCTCCTAAAGCTAACCTAATGAAGGTCTGTATTGTTTAAAATCTTAGTCTTTATGGTGAAGCTGATGCTGCAGATTGTTATATTCGATGACCCAAATTTTGTAACAGACCCAGTAAATTTTATCTTCCTTTTTGGTCATCTCCTAAACCTTTATGTTCTGCATCCAAAGAGAAATGACCCCTCCCCCGAATTCTTTCGGCTTTTGGGTTCTACACCTTGTGGACGAGGGTTCACTTTCATTTCAGGGTTACTCTTTTGGATTTAAATCATTCCTATAAACTGCTGAATGATCGGAGTTCTGCCTTGTGGATCTATAAAGTCTCATTCCTGTCACCATTGTGATTTGTGTATACAGAGGGTCTGTTTTTGAGGTTTCTTCTACAATAGAAAATTTGGAAGACTAGAAATATATTATCCAACCAACTATTAGTCTTAAGGTAGATACCTCTTAATTAATTTTATTTTTTGACTGGTAAGGTAGAAATACCTCTTCAAAATTGCAAACTTTTGAAAATACACAAAACCAATGAACTCAGCTTTTTGTCCAACTAAAATGATGCTCCTCCCGGAGGTTTAAATGATAGTCTTTTGTTGACAATCTAGTATATACATAGTTAAAGGATGCTCTACACACTGAGAAACTGTTATGCTACATTCTCCTAAGATCCCTCAAAGATGATGAAAGCAAGGTTCAGCCTGCTTTTCCTTTTCGTAAAACTGTTAAGGCCTTTTCAATCATATGGTTTTGCCATCGATTCCAGAGCTATTTGAACCATGCCTATCATTGAAAACACTATTGTCTGTATCTTTGTTTTTTGGTCCTTTACAGAAGACTATCTTGGAACTGGAATGATTCAGAAATCCTAAATAGAGCATGCATCGTGCACAATAACTCATCTTTTTAGGATCAAATTTTGTCTCTTAATATTGTCAATGGCCAAAATTTGCTCGGAGGCAGTATTCCACAAGAGGAGAGCAACTTTTGACAGTTTTAGACCTTCATATACTGCAGTAAGAAAGTGCTTGTCTTGCATCAAATTTTTGCATGGTAAATAGTATATTGGGAATACTTTGACCTTTTACCTGATAAATTGCTGCTCAACTGCTAACAGTTACAGAATTTTCCATCTAGCTTTTGGAGGGAAAAATGCTACTTCTTCTGTTTTATGCCTATGCTGCTAGCACCAACTGATTTCAGTAAGTGTTTCTTTGTAGGCACACACCATTACAGATCATCCATATTATTGGCTATTTCATGCGAATATGGTCAATATATTCATTGTACCAGTATTTGACTCAGAAAGAGACTTCAGTTGTGCTCTTCATCTTCAGTTGCATGATTCCATCATCTTTACTATTTTTGGCCTTGCAAAAACCTTGGAAGGGAAGAGCGCTTACAACCACACAGGTTCAATTGATATTTCTTTTTATCAGGAAACTTATAATATTGCATCCTTGTATCTGTATATGTCCTAAGCATAAGTTTTAGTTACATAATTTTTATATAATTCCAATATTTTCTCAGGTGGTCCCTTCTATTATAAATGGAGGCATAACAGCAGTATATTTTATCTTGTGGGGTAAAGGCCTCAAAGCATGTGGCCCTGTCAGGTAGATTTTGTACATATGAAAAAAAATATAATCATTAGAATTCCTGTAGCTTGCACACAGATGTTATCTACATGCTATTGGTTGGAGAGGCAAATTTAAAATCTAGAAGTAACATGGGCAGCAATTTAACTTATGGATAAATTGTTAAATGAAAAGGTTGCTATGTCTTTTGAAAATTTATTCTCTCACAATTAGGTTGTACATGTTGCACCTGCTTGGTGCATTTAATGAATTCTTCTTTTCTATCGAAAAAGAAAATGTGAAATCAAGAGGTATGGTTATAATGTATTCACACACACACACACACACGCACACGCACACATATGTTGAGAGGTTCCACATTGCCGAGCCAAAGGCAGCATGTCTGTACATTATTGCAGAAGGTCATGTCTTCTGTCAAAGAGTTCCTATGCACTATGTTTTGATTAACTGATAAGGAAGATAAAGTTGGGGTGAGGGGTCTATAATGTGATACTAAAATATGATTCACGGAGATACATTCTAACTATGGGTAGGAAGCAGGAACCATTAAGCAAAAAGTTTGGGGTTTTAAGGATCTCATATATATGTATATGTACATATACATGGTTATATGATGGTGAATCTTGATGCAACGGTTGATTTGCTTCTTTGGTGACCTCGAGGTCATTGGTTCGAGGCGTAGAAACAGCCTCTTTGCAAAAATACAAGGGGAAGGCTGCGAACATATATGCCCACCCTCCCCTACCCCCACACTAAGCCGGGGAGCACTTTGTGCACTGGGTGAACCCTTTTATGCGTAAATCTGAATATTTGGGACTTGCCTGTCATGTTGTCTCCGGGAAATATCCTATGGAAGAGTAATAGTTGGTGGAGATGCGGCAAATAGTTGACAAAGAATACTCTTGCTGCTATTTACTATAAGTTTTTTAAGTAAAAAATATAGTTACTTGTCTTTGATCCAACAAGAATTTGATGAGTGTTACCTGTTGTGTTTTTTAACTTTTATTAACATGTTACTTGTTTTCTACATTGACTGTGTTTGTAATTTGCACATTTCTGTTATATTTGTTTCCATGCTATGTACTGTCTTATTATTTCTAACTTTGCCATTTCATTATATCCGTGTCATGTCCTGTTCAATGATTCACATTCATGTCAATGATTCCATGGGTTGGATTGTGGTCGTTTCTTTATTTTTTTAAAAGGATTTTGGATCTTTATTTGTAGTCAATGATTATGTTTTACTCTTATTATTCTTCAGAGCCATACTGGCAGAGTATTCGGGTGCTGTCCTTGGGGTATTATCTGCAGTACTGTATGGAAGAAGGGGCCATCTCTGGAAAAAGGTAGCTCCAGGGGAAATACATTTGAACTGTTGTACATTCCTAATTAGCTTAATAATTTTAGGTTACTGGAGCAATTTTTCAGCATGCTTCAACCATGAATCTTGTCACTTAGATGAAGTAAATGGAATCTCACTTCTTAATGGAGCCATCTGCATTCTTTTTTCTTAAAGAACAAGAAAGATCTCCAATCATATCTTTTCATAGGATTTTGATGGTTGATCCTTCCATGATCTATTGTAAATACTTCACAAATAAGTACCATGCTTGTAGCTTGAGCAGTGGAAGTTAAATAACAAGCAGCAGTGGCAACTCAATGAAGTGATTGTGTTTCAAATCGAAACATCTATGATGCATGGGAATGGACCACTGAGACTGCTTGTCCATTGTTATTGACAAAGAAGGCCATAGTGGGTGCTTTTCCTTTTGATCAGATGCCTAACTGCTAAGGTTGGCAATCGGAATCATCTATGACTCTCTTTGATTACTGATATGTGAAATAAGACAGAAGGTTTCCAAGAAAGGTCCACTGTCATTTGCCGTATTGAGAGTTGTCAGACCTATGTTACCTTTTTCCAGGAGAACTATATGGATTGTTGGTGCACCAAACTGGCAAGCCTTTTCACTTGGATGCAGCATGTTGTATGATTAGAACCTTGGATAAGCTTCAACGGACGATAAAAGTCATTAACCACAGATACATGAAAAAAATGCAAAACCTTGTCCAGGCCCCCCCTGCCCCCCCTCCAAAAAAAATAATAAAAAAAAACAGATGCAAAATCTTGAATGTCATCTGCCATGATGTAATTGAATTAGAAAGTTATGGGGTCTTGTCTTTTCAATGCTTTAGAATTCCGGCTTAAATTGCATTTGGGCCAGTCCTGCGAGAGAAATCTAGATTGATTTGTTGTTTGGAAGGCTCTTGGTCTACTTCTACTGATTTATGGTTCAAATATTTTATTCTTTCAGTTAGAAAATTTGAGGGGTTATCAATTAAATTATTCTACTAAAATGTTTTAGATTTTCCTTACTTCTTAAAAGTTCATGACGTATTATGGTGTTACCTCCTTTGTGTCTTTTAGTTTATTTTCTGATCCATGAAAGGGAAAAAGCAAAGATGGCTAATTATTTTGTTTACTTTATCAGGTTGGTGGGCTCATTGCAATGTTGGCATCTTTTTATTTCTTATCTCAAGGCTGGGCAACTGCCTCATATTTTCCTTTCAATATCCTTTTTAGTCATTGAAATCTTTTATGTTTTTGTAAATAAGCCCACGGGTTAGATTGGTTGACCACGCAACCATTTTGTTAAGCAAAAGACAACTTTTTTCTGTTCATGGGTGTGTTCTTAACTAGAATATACCATCAACAAAGAGGCTTGATAGTGGGACAGAACATGCTCTGGGGATGAAAGAAATGTTAGTTCCCATCTTTGCTGGAATCTTGTCCGCTTTGAGAAGGGTGATTGCAAGGCGTGTTTCACTCAAGGTTCTGATGTTTGTCATGCATGATTTTGATTATCATGTGTTGAATAGAGTTAATTTCTGTACTTATATGAAATTTGCCTTTTCCGTCTCAGAATCAACTCAAAAGACGACTTCATGCCATAACTATTGCTGCTGCTACATGTTTCATGTTCCCAGTGGCTATGTGGGACTGGATAATTGTAAGGGTTTTTTTCTTTCTTTTTTTTTTGGTATAAATTCCTGTGTTACAATTTGTAAGTTCCAAATTAGTTACTAAAATCTTTGCCTTCTTTATGATTGCACTGGAATATTTCAGGGATCAAGTTCTGATAGTAGCATGGAGGTGCCATATTTTTCTTGGGCTTTTTTAAGTACCATTCTATTTGGAATTATCCTTATATTCTACGTTGACAGCATTGCAGAAGAGAGGTACCTGACTATGATCTTCTTTAATGTCTCTGATTATAACCCAGCGATGATGTTATCAGTTTCCGATTTGTCAATTGTTGATCTCATGTTTTGGACTTGTCTGCATCAAATTTCTCATGGATGAATGCGATTATGAGACTTCTCTCATTTTGAGTGCCAGTATTGATAATATTAGACCCATGACACAATTGAATATCATTTTATGTTGTGAACATAAACAGTGTGCAAGATTTGGTTGATTTTACTTCTTAGTAACACAGGCAACCTTTTGAATCACGGACTTCCCAGTTCTTATTTATTGAAATTCTATGTTCACTAGAGATTTCAGATCCTCACTAGAAGGATTGCACATCAACCTAATTGCTAGTAGATTTCATGAGATGGGACATTTATTCTTCCCTGTAAAGAGAGGCAAAAACCTAACCAACTCCATTTACTGTAATGGCATCTGAGAAATTTGTAATGAATTTTTTTATTCAAAAATGATGCATCACAAATTTTTATTTGATTTCCTTGGAGGTCAAATGGTCTTGTCTTTTCATTTCTGTATTAGAATCTTTACATAAATTGTTGGTTAGTTTGCCAACTTGTTATGATTGGATCTCATTCAGGTAGCTTATGGTTGTGAAATCATGATGCATCTGCTATCCATTTTCAGATTGCATATGGTTTTTTCGTCACCAAGGCATTTAATGGTTACTGGAGGATGCATCATAGTGATGGAGATGATGTTCAAAACAGACTTTTCTCTATTAGGTCTCCTTATATGCTGTGTACTTCTGGGATTTGGTATGTGCTAAATTTCTTTCTTCTTCCATTTTACGTGATTCAAGCTCGACATTGTACTACTTGGCTCTCTTGTTGGTATGCAGAAATTAAACAAGCTACTCTAGTTCGCTTGAGATCCCCTTATATAAAGCTTGTTAGAGCTCAACCAGCAAGACCTCGAGCTCAACTTGTATGATATAAGGACCAAGCTTGAGCAATCTATTCCTAGGCCCTTTTTTCCCCTTCTAGCTGTGACCATGAACTTCCTGAAAGTGATAATAGGCTGATTCTCTGACATGATGGATGACAGGGAAACATCTCTGTGTACTAGACTTGATCTGTATTGCCAAGATGCATAGCATCCATCTATTGAAAGCATAAACTTATAGCATTAAAAGCAAACAAAACACATTCCTCCATTTACAATGGAAATTGGATAGTGATGTTCTATTAGGTTACTATTATGTCAAATCTATTGACCTAGCCTGTCCATGGGAATCAATTGAAACTTATATAACAACATAGTGATGCTTATGAAACTATCATTTCCTCAGTTTCATGAAGAAACAAGAATTTGTGGTGTTTATGGCATGTACTTGTATGGCCAACAAGAAGGTAAACTTAGAAATTGCCTTAGGGCGGTTGAACCTACATAGCGTCTATGCAATATACTTGCCAAGTGCACACTATTTTTGGGCTATTGTTTATGCACAACAAATTTACCACCATACACCCAAAACAAAAATAGTAGTTGAGGTTCAGACTGTTATCAAGGAGGAAAAAAAACAAGTAATATTCTGGTGAATTTATTTGTTTGTCCCTGAAGTGATCTCTTAAATTATGAATTTCAAAAGCTGGAGTGCATCCAACTAATATTCCACATGCATGACATATGGGCCCCTTGATGATGTTGCTCTGATAATTCTATTCTGTGAATGCGCCGATATGATAAGCTTTACTGAGAGATGGGTTTTTTTTACCGACACAATTTCGTTAGATTTTTATATGTTAGTAATTATTCCGGTTGATGAAAGATGCATTAACAGACTTTCCTGTTAGAGTTCTTTTCATGTTTACATAATCTTCATGTATTGGGAAATATGCGTCATCATGCAGGCATATATGAAGCGACTTCTTTGGATCGTGCAAAGAAACATTCATCTCAAATTTCAGATCTGTCAAGTGGACCTCTAGCGGATAGAGTTCAGATGTCCTCGCTTCCAACATGAGGTACATAAGTTGACTAACCCTCCTGATTGTATGATTTTTTTTAATATATATATAGAAAAAGAAGAAGATATTTGATGAGTGAAAGGATGTACAAATCTCCCAAGGATAAAAGGTCGATAGAAGTTAAAAACAAAACAAAAACAGAAAAAACAAATACAAAAATAATTAATATACAAAAATACTATAATCTTTATAAATTCCTAAAATGTTAGTGTATAGACACGTTTTAAAAACAATTTTGTGTTGAAATTTTGAAAGAAAGATCACAAACTAGAAGAAAAAATGCTGCAGAATTTTATTGCATTTTGTGAACAAGACTCTAGCTTTGTTTGAACATTTGTTCATGAGCTACAAGGGGAAGAATAAGAGCAATTTATAGGAGAAAAAAGGAAAAACTTGGAGGACAAATGAGGCAACAGCCAGAATTCTGGCCGTTGGAATGCTTTCCAACGGCTAGTCTGCAGGCTGATGGGGGAGGGCTTCAAGCCCTCCCTTTTTGGGCTGGAAGGTGGGCCCTTCCTTGGGCCTGATGAGGCTTCTTCTTGGGTTGAATTATTTTAACAAATGTGCTTTGAGATTGGGCTGAAGGTCTTGATTTGTTTGGAGAGGAATTGCAATACTCATCTTCGATTCTTCTTTCAATATTTTGTCCCACAAAAGACTAGGTTCAATACTCTAACTTGGGGAAAATTTTAGCATTCTGCTCTCTTTAATTGCATTGAGCAACGGAAGAAAATGCACATTTCCACAACATTCAAGCATCTTTCTTACCTCCAAAATCTTTAAAACTTGTCAGGAGCAAATTAAGGATTCTTTTATGGCAAAACCCAATCATTATAACACTGCAAAGAGGCGATTCCACGTCTTCCTTGCAATAGTACGTTGTAGAGATAGAAACTCTCTAATTTATAATTGGTGTAATACATGACACAAACATCGGAGAGATGGTTATATAAAGTCTCCTTTTTCGAAGAAGATCATTAGTAATATTTTTATTAAACATTATGTACCAAATAAAATCCTTAACCCTAGTAGGAATTTTTGCCTCCCAAATAAAATCAATTAATTGAAAAGGAGAGTTTTGATTAAAACTAGTTCAAATCGTGTTTTACAATTTTGACTATTTTTCATTGGATAAAAATGGCAAGAATTTCCTGCTAGTACTTTCTAGATGGTGGAAAGCTTCAACTTCCTTGACTGTGATTGATTCTGTTTTAGACTTTAGACTTCAATTTTCAAGAGCTAATGAAAGGTGTTTGCTTTGAATGTTTAGAAGTAAAATGTGGAATAATTAGAGGATTCAAAGAGGAGGAGCCAGTGAAGGAAGGAGACAATACGATTTTTTTTTTTTTTTTTAGGCTGATAACTGTTGGTCTGAATTTCAGCGATAGAGAATGGACACTTGTAAATTAAGTTGTACAAAAGTGCTAGCTGTACTAGACTCTTTCAAAAACGTCGGAGTGTTAACATTCTGACAAGTACAAAATTTGCAACAATTTCATTGAAAATAAAGATTTTTAAACAAAACTAGAAGTGAAGATCATTTTGGCAACATATCAAAGAACCTGGCTAAAGATTGCTCGTGCCTCTAAAACGATTATTTGAACCAACAGAAAGCTGGCGAAAAGATTGCGTTAGCAGCCGTCTTAAAATCTGTTGATTTAATAGATTGTTTCTCTTAAAGTGTACTATATCATTCTGTTAAAAGGCAACAAAATCACCAAAGGAATCACGGGGGAGATATGGAGAAAATCTTTCCCCTTTTTTCTTTTTTTTTGGGGGGGGGGGGGGGTGATGTAGTAAAGCCTGCAATTTATGATTAACTTTATTCTGAAATAACTGAACTTTCTAAAGACACAAGATTCAATATAAATTACTGGTGTAGAGGAATTGCAGATGTATACTTTAGTGCCTATCATTGGCTGTAGAGTTCAAGAGTACTCAGTTGATTTGAAATCATGGTGGTAATTTTGGAGTCAGTATACCCTCAGAGGATGTTCATGGTGGGATTAGCATTAGATGAAGACTGTTTCTATTAGTTTGCTTTTAAGCGAAGTATGCAAGATAGAGCAACCCTACATCATACATGTTTTGGCCACAGGCTTCATCCTTTAAATTTCTCAGCATTGATAATTTTCCCATCTTTTTGCAATGACACCATTGAGTTTTCTCTGTCAGTAGCTTGTTATATATACGATCCCTATTTCATGACGGCATAAAAGAAGCACCTGTCTTGTTCATCTTCTGGGAAGCCCTCAGCAACTCGTGGGCCATTGATTCTATGGGACACCCAATTAGATCTGCAGTTGGAGATGCTTGTACAGGACTTGAATGAAATGCGGGCATTGGGAGCTGAATTCAAGTTTAAAAAATTCTGAAAAGGACCACATTCTTTTGATTTTTTTTCTTTTTGGTTAGTTGATCTCCAATTTCTGATTGTGTAATGTATTGTAGAAAGTTTCTTTTAATAGAAATGTTTTTTAACAGCATTCTTTTGGAGTTTGTCATGCGTTGAGATCTCTCTGTCTCTCTCTCATATATCAATACAATTTTTTTTTACTTGGTCATTGGTGTTAGAAAACTCGACTAATACGGTTTGAGTAAGCGTGGGGTATAATTTAAGGGTTGATTTTTCTTTCATCTGTTTTAAATTTGAATCTAAGATCCTAATTCAACAAAAAAAAAAAAAAAAAAATCTAGTGTCATATCACTAGACTACGGGTAGTTGGTATATCAACACATCCCTTTTTTGGGGTCTACAGGGGGTTTTTTCTCAATCATCTAATGTTTGATATTTCATTCTGATTAATTCAGACTGATCTATCTAAGGTCTTCTTTAAAATAATAGAGGTCTCTCTAACATAGATTGTTTTATATTTAAATAACGAGTTGGACTCATGATTTTTGTTAAAGGGCCGAGTAAGTAATCCACTCCACCGACCGTCCATGGATGTATATTAATACACCTTCGTCACATAATTTGTGAAGCTTTTCACGAAATCAGTGAATCATGGCTATTATCCTTCACTTTCCTTGATGTAGAGTTCTAAACTCTCTAATGTATATCAATAAGTAATCCTCTCTATTGATTTTTGAAAGGCCAAATTCGAGCAGAGGAGATAAAAGGGCACAAAATGGTAAACTTTCTAAACTCTCCTCAACTCAAATTTTGTGTCATTTTCTCTGCTCTCCTCAAATTTATTTATTATTTATTTTTTTAGGGCTTCCAGGGAGAATTTGACACAGTCCAGGCGAAGTACAGGATTTTCCTATAATTGAACAGCTAAATGCGGTGATTAAGGCACATTAGCGTAAACAAAAATAAATGTTACTCTTGAGAAGTTTCATATACATTATCAGAGAGAAGGGGGAGGGGGGGAGAGAGGAGTAAATAAGGGTTCTACAGTTAGAAACACGATCCCTCTGTTTCTCCATCATATTCAATGTCATTCTGTGGTCTGTCTCCCTGTCATCACTCGAACGTCCTTGTGCGACTACCAAGAAAGCATCCTAGATTTTTAATGTGCAACCAAATCCCAAACGAAATGAAACAAACCCAACAGTGGCAAGGACTTGAAATCATCCGGGGAAATAAGCTTTTGAAAGATCTGAGTTCTTGGGGTATCGGTGGCCCTTGCAACTACTCCATTCAAGTTGCAGACCAAACCCAGTTGCTTTCTGCTCTCAGGTTCATCCCCCATCTCCTCTCTCTCTCTCACTCACTTTCTCTCTCTCTCTCTCTCTCTCTCTCTCTCTCTCTGACATTTCACATATGATTTTTGCATCTTCCTTCTTATAGAAAAATTTACGTTGACTCTCTCTCTCTCTCTCTCTCGCTCTCTCTCTCTCTCTGACATTTCACGTATGATTTTTGCTTCTTCCTTCCTAAAGAAACATTTACGTTGATCACCAAAAGGTCAATTTTTGTTTTTTCTTTCCTTTTATTTGGATATCAAGAAAATCACATGTATTTGGAGTCCACATAAAAAAATTACATGTGTTTGGTCCTCTGAAGTTGGGATGCAGTAGACAAATGTAACAAGAAGTTCACAATTTTCGATTTAATTAGTTTAAGTGGTGTCTCAGGGAGAGCATGTTTGATCACCAAATTAAACACACTGAAGAGTTTTACTAGTTTTTAAAACTATTATGTATCAAATCTATCCAGAGGTAATGCACACTGTTTCGTGCTTCTCTATTATACATGATTCGGTTTATGGGTTATTCAATGTGTTCACCAGAATTATTAGTACACATCTGGAGAGTAATGGATCCTCATCTCTATCTATTTAAGTTGTCAGAAATTTTTGTAGAAATATTAATTACAAAAATCAAAACACTTGGGTTTCAGTTTGAGGGTAGTCCTAAACCTGAGGGGACTTGATTGTAATTTAGTCTTTTGTATCTAATTGTGGGTCGATGCAGGTTCTCTCATGAGCGGTCTCTTCGAGTCATTATTATTGGCAAAGGTTCAAACTGTCTCTTTGATGATCAGGGTTTTGATGGCTGTGTTATCCTGAACCGAATCGACTTTCTGGAGACTGTTGAACCTGGCCGACTCAGAGTTGGAAGCGGTTTCCCATTTAATCGCTTAGGTTTTCTATGTTCATACAATGGATTCACAGGCCTAGAGTTTGCTGGAGGAATTCCTGCTACTGTTGGTGGAGCTACCTATATGAATGCCGGAGCAAATGGGCAGGTAAAGTTCTAGTTATGTTATAAATAAAGTATTTAAAACAATCTATGAATGAGGGAACAAATGATTCTGAAGTTGTTTCTTCTACTTCTCAAGGAAACCGCAGATGTTATTGAGTCTGTTGAGATTGTGACAATGGAAGGCATCTTCCAAACACTGAGCAGAAACGAACTTAATTTTGGTTACCGATTCTCGCCTTTCCAAGTTATGGACAACTTTGCAGCAATAACTGCTGTCACCTTTAAACTTGAGCATTCAGAGTCCGCAAGGAGAAGACAACACGAATACTTGGAGAGGTAAACAATGAGAGAGTTCTTGTGCTATTCCTAAGATGAGTTCTGAGATTTTGTTCCTTCCTGTTTCTGCTGATTACAGGAGGAGAACATCACAGCCATTGGGTGCACAAAGCGCTGGTTCTGTCTTTAGGAATCCATCGGGTATGAGTGCTTCAGCTGCAGAGCTGATAGAGAAAGCAGGATTCAAAGGATATAAATTGGGTGGGGCTATGATTTCTGGTATTCATGCCAACTTCTTCATCAATACTGGTGGCTCGACTTCTAAAGACATGCTTGATCTAATCAACTTGGTTAAGGAGAAGGTCTATCAAAAGTTCGGTGTACAGCTCAAGGAAGAAATACTGTATGTTCCTCCACAGGCAAACAGAAATTGAAAACGTATCAATGTAGAAAAGCGAGTACAACCCAGATTATGCTGGGAAAATCTATTATCAATCAAGCAAGACTTACAAAGTTTAATACTTGAGGAAGCAGTTTTCTTTAAAAATCCAAGTGATGCTAGGTACAAATACTTTCAAGAGTGAAGAGAAGTGTAAGAGTTCTACTTGTCCTGGCTTAAGCTGAAGTGTCAGCATCAATGAGTTTTGTATTCAGACTTTCTTGTACTCTCCGTTAGTGCTTTGGTAATGGCATGAGTGAGAAGTCCAATGGGGCAAAAAAGCAAGCACAAAGAAACTGAATGCCTTGTCTCAATCTCATTCTCTAGTCCATCACGGTAAACCTGCCTGCATGAATCAAAACATTAGAAGAAACCAACAGTGAATGGCTGAGTTTGTCTTGCCTGCTCCCATTTCATATGAGAGAGAGAGAGAGAGAGAGAGACCTAGCTGCAAAGAGATCTACTGTCAATAAATGAAGCCATGCTGAAGCTACTGTCATCTCACTACTGAACATCTTTACCATCCCAGGCAGCTACATGCGGAACATAGGAAAAAATGACCACAAACCCATCTTAGAGACTCGAGTTTTTGAATATTTATGTACTTTGAGGGAATAGAAAAGAGAAATTTTAAAATAATAATAATAATAATAATTGGTGCTACTTCACACACCTCAGGTAACCAGTATTTACTTGCAAACATGTAGCGCAATGTCTCAGGAGTCCAAGAGAGGTACAGAAGATATGCATACAGAAGACTAAGCACAAAAAATGGGAAGCTGCTCTCCATGCACTTCTTTGTCTGCCATGTTGAATCAATTATACACAAACTTGCAATAATATGAGGCTAAGAGCATTTCAAAGATCATCTTCTAGCTTTGAAGTCACAACAAGTTTAAATTAACAGCAGGCAATTTCTTCTGCGATACGTATCCACCACTTGGAATTTCGAATCTTATAATGAAATTACACTTACAGTCATGATGGTCAAAAAGAACTAAAATTCTGATTTTAATTGATTTGATCCAATGGCTGAATTCATAAAACTTACAAGTTTAGCTTTGGGAGCAAAAACCATGATACTGTAGAAAGGCATAACAGCTATTGTTCCAAAGGTGAAAGCACTGCTTGCAAGATGAGAACCTGCCAGCCCTGCAAAACAGTTCGAGTCAAAATAAAGGGCTGAGATCAATCTTGCTATGACAAACCAAAAAAAAAAAAAAAAAAAAAAGAAATCCAGTAAGGCTCATGTACAAGAAGCATCTCCAGTTCTTTTTTTTTTTTTTTTTTTTGATACTTTTACATTTGTATGGGAATGTGGTATCAGTACCTCAAAAACAACTTTCAGTAGCCTATTGTTTATTTTGAAAAATATAGTCGACCATCCTATAATACAGGGTCATGAGAGGAAGTTGCGAGAATTTCAAAAGGACATACCCATATTCTTTTCCTAAAAACAAAAAACTAATAGTAGTACTGCATCTATTATTTGGTAAATACAATCATAAAGAGAAGAGGCTATATAACACGAAAGCAATCAAATTTGTAAAGACTCTGTGGAAAGCCGAAGCCAAAGCGCTGCTAGAATTTCTATTCTCATATCAGACTTCAATTATACTTATGATGCTGGGGGGCAGGATTTCAGAATTCAAACATCTAAAAAGAGAAGATTGCAGTTGCTTGTCTCTAAGCTGCTGCCCCTGAGTCTGATCATAGTGGCTCTACAGCTAAGGCAACCAAAACGAGTAGCTCAACACACAACCACTCAGTCCTTTTCAAAAATTAATGACTTCCAGTGAAGTGCCAGTTAAAGCTCGTGCAATGATCAACTAATTGAGCAGAAGCTACGAACCATAATTGACTACACTAGAGTAAGCTCTAGCATCAAGTAACTGCAACAAAATCTCAATCATTGAAAGGCTTAAGAAATTCATTACATGATGACTTGGAGGCCTTTTAGGTTTGAGTGTTTACTAGTTGATTGAAGTCTGACACTCATCAAAATACAAGTCATAACAACTTCAGCCTTGCATAGTCCGGGGCAGTCACATTATTGGTCACATAACTTAATTCTCAACTTTAAATGCAAACTAAGAGTAGTTTAAATGCCGAGTAGAGGACAAACATTTAGGATCTCATCACTTGTTTGTAACAAAGGCTCCCCATGATAAGCACAAAATTATCTAATTTTTATCCGTTTCTGTAGTTACGTAAATTTTTTCAAGCTGTTACATAAAAGGTGATTATATATATAAGGAAAAAGAAGAAAGAAGAAGAAACAACAAAGGCTTAAACTGATGCAGAGCTCTCTCATGATTATTTCCCCTCATTTTGTCCTTCTGTACATCACCAACAATGTTCAGCCATAGGACACAGATCAAGAGAAATGGGGTTCAATTAGTAGGTTCTCATTAACCTAAATTTTATGGCTAAACTGCTGAAAATGGAAGAAGTTTGAAGGGATACTAGAATAATGCAAGCCTGAAAATTAACATTTTGAACCAAAATCTGGAATTCTAACAGGCATATAGCAAGTAACAAAGGAAAATGATAAGAGGATTACATGAAGCATGTATTCCAGTTTGATTTCCACTGATGGGGACTGTTGCAACTTTCGGTCTTATAGCAATTTTTGAACCTCCTTTGAAACTCCAATAAGAAAGCATTAAACTCGGAGGTCTAGCAATTTTTTCAGTGTTCATCCCATTGAGAGAGACAATTGGCATTTGATTCACTCTGAGCGCATGTTGAGGTCTGATAGCCATCTCGAAGTGGTAAGACTACAAAAAGAACAAAAAAATGGATCTAAATTTTTGAGAAATATTTTCATAGTCCTCAGATGCATTGCCAGCTATGAGTGTGTTAATAAAAAAAAATGTATAATTCCATAAACACAAAAATTTAAATTGTTTACTTAGATAAATCACAGGATTGCACATTGAAAAAAGAGTTACACACGTGAGAAAGCATTGCTCCTATTCTTTACACAAACAAGATAATCCTCGGAGCAATTCATCAAACTCATTGAAGAAGCATCTCAAATAGGTTATATGCCATTTTAAATAGAAATTGATAAATAAATGCTGCCTACAAATTTCATGGTACGACAACAATCAATTGTGAAGGAAAAATACTGCCAATCCACATTAAACCACACTTCTAGAAATGAAAATATCTGTGTCACGACTCGACACTATGTAGCTTATAATGCTTTAAATATTTATAACTTATTCGTGTCACTATATTTCTGTCATCTCCGCCTTATGTCTGTGCTTTATAGGTGCTTTCTTAGAGAACAATAGCAAGTGAAACTTACCAACACAAGCGTAAGACAGAACTCAACAGCCATATACATGAACTTTTAGAAAAATCATATACTGTGTAAGATCTATTAGCAGTAGATAAGCAAAATGAAATAGTTGTGATCTGAAGGCAGGAGAAGTAAGAACAAAACAAAGTCCAACAATTGAAAATCACAAACATTAAAGGCACCAATCGTCAATGTATTCACAAGTACAAGGAAGAATTGAACAATAATCCACACAAAATTCATGAATCACAGTCATAGGACTAATTTTCAGAAACCCCCATGCTGCATTAGCAACCATGTAACCTAAAAGAAAATAAACTGAATTGCAAACCCAGCTCCAGTTCATCACAAAATTGACTCCAAATGTGCACAAAGAATCCAAAACTCCAAAATTCACCAAATACAAAAAAGACTTACTTCAATCACATGAAGAACTAAGCCATCAAAATTAAACTGTGAGAAATTGAACCTAACCCACTTGGGGGAACAGACCACAAATTCAAAAACATCCTCCAGAAACCAAAAGAAATATGTGAAGAACAATTGAACAACAGATTAAACACAGTACCTTGAGTGGGAATTGAGAGTGATGAAAGCAAGCAGCTAAGGCCATTATTTGTGAAAAGCTAAGAACACAAAAATACCAACACCAACTATGACAACAGCAATTGTCTGTCAATAACTTCGAGTGGGGTGGTGAGAGACTTAAAAAGCAAGAAGAGACGGGACCCTGAGGCGTCAAAACCAGGAATACCCAAAACCAGAAACAACAAAGGAAAAAATTGGGCCATCTTCATTTGCATAATAAATTAATAGATCCGAAACTGCAACCCCTACAAAAATGGTGGGTCTTTGTACTAGAAGAGCTCAAAAACAACACGAAATTGAGAAAAGTTGGAAGGAAAGGGAAAATGACCGGTTCCCAGTGAGCCCGCATTAAACTTTTAGCTAAATCAGAACCGGCATAAGTCTTCTTCCCAGGGGTAATTGCAATAGATGTGGAGAGATTTTATTGGTGGATAGTTCGAATGTTTACTTTCATTTCACGACGTAATGTGTTGTGTTGTGCTGTTTTTGGGGAATTAGGTCATCATCCACATGTGGGACATGTGTAGTGTTTTCATTGGCTGGTTGGTGCCTTGTCATATCTCTTGGGATAGAATGGCAACTCCACCATGAAGTTGGAGGCATAGTGCGCAACCGACCGACCGACCGACCGACCGACCAATCGGTGCATGCATCACTTTCTCTCTTTATTTATTTATTTATTTTTTTTAATTTGGAATCATATTTCTTAGACTAACACATTTCAAATACTTTCGAAAACTTATGTAGAAATCAATTTTCTCGAATAATTCTTTTTATTTTTAAATTTTAAATTTAAATCATGATTAAAAGATTTAACACGCCATTTCATTATATATTAATACAATTTTTCTGTTTAACATGCGGTGGACGCCCAATTATTTGTTTAAGTGGAATAAATTTAAAATCCAATTTATTTAATAATTATATAAAAAAATACTATGATTTGGAATATAATTTTAAATTTATAAAATTTTGGTTTGTGGTTGTATTTTCATATATAAGAAAACTTTTCAATACTAAATTTTTTTTATTTTCAAAATATTTTATATTTTTGAAACATATTAATATGCTAAATTAATTAATATTTGTTACAAAATTCTTATATTTTTTTATATTTGCTTTTTTTTCATATTTAATGAATTATTCACTTATTTAATTGTAATTTTTTTATGCTTTTTCTATAATTCATAATTACATATTTAATCATTTTAGATTTTTATTATAAAATATGATTATTTTATTATTTCTTTAAAATAATTAATATTTATATAAATTTTTTTTATAATTTTATATTTACGCATTTCTCTCATTTTTATTTGTTTTGTTCTTATATCCATTTCCATGCAATTTAGGTTATAATAAAACTGTGCTGTTAAGTGTCATTAATTTCTTCCACACCAACTAATTTATTACTTAGTTCACAATTGATTATGTTTAACAGACATAACTTTCTTCTTTTTAATTAAAAATATAATGCCCACCCTGGTATGGTTTTTTCTTTTTTTATTTGGTACTAAACCTATAGGTATCAAGAATTATACTGCAACTAATCCAGTTCGAGACTTATAGTGACCCATTTTAGAAGACTACTCTCATAATGTAATTTACTCAATGTCTAAATCGTAAATCGAATTCAGGATTTTGATTAAAAAATCTAACGTCATATTCTACTAAACTAATTGACCATTAGTTACCGTGATATAGTTTCAATAACAATATATGTTATATTTGGATTAATAGAATAAAAATGAAACTTAAAAATAAAACTCCCAAATCATGATATTTGTGAAATTCAAATAGAAACATGAATTTATAAAACTCATTTCTAACATTTTTTTATTTAAAATTCAATTTCAAGTTCCGAGTGCGGGAAAGCGATGTTCTTTTTATTTTTCATTTGTATTAATCACGTGGTACCATGTGACCATAACATGGTATAGAAATTTTGACCCAGCAATTTGCGCTCCTTGGGAGACAAACATTAGGATTCCCTGATTTGATTGCAAAACCCATATAGGGGGATTATGACAGATAATTGTAAATGAAATCTTAGATTAGGACTTTTCTAGTCATTATCACCATCCAATAACATATTCTGGAAAGTTCAACGTTAGGTGCCAGAGACAAGGGAGACAGAGATTTTTTTTCTTAGTTTTTTTTTGGAGGGGGGGGGGGGGTGGGGGGGTGGGGGTTGGGTTGGGTTGGGTTGGGGCAATAATGCAAAAAAGGCCCTCTACATTAAAAAACTTACTTTTCACAAAAATCATCATTACAAATTCTATACTCTTGCATAACCATTGGCCTAGAATTCTGGTCATGACACTTCCATGAGCATCCCATTGCAGAAACAAAGAGCCTAATGATCTTCATTCCTAATTCTATGCCAGTGTATCACTATTGGCCTAGATTTATGGTCATGTCAATTGCAGGAGTATCCAACTGCAGAAACAAACATTATTGTTACTTATGTTACCTCTCCCTTTCCCATTTTTACCATGCAAAGGTAAAGAGAAGCTCTCATACACACCATACTACACATGAAGGAGAACCCTTGGCTGTATTGAGAGTCTCATCATATTTAACAAGACAAAACTTTGTTTAGTAAATGTAGTTCATAAACAATGGCTGATAACCACGCAGAGTAGGAGCTAGAGTTTACATCATTGCAGACATAGGAGAGCTTAAAAAAGAGACCTGCAAAACCACCACCTCTCCTAAAATGCTTGCTCGAGATGGGAACTTTTAATCCTTAGAAGTATCTCATCGCATTCAACAGTATACAACTGGGATACCAAAGGGGCAGAGAAAATCTCAATGACACTTCCCCCCACCCCCCAAAAAATGAAAAAGAATGCAATATTCATAGTGTAAAGATCAAATTTAAACAATAACTATTGGAATAGGAAAATGTTATGCACAATAGCAGACCCCTTTATTCTATCATGTAGATATACAAGAATTCATGCTTTGCTAACTTGGTAAGAAAAAGTATCGAGGGTTGCAAAATATCAAGAGGAGGGATTTTTGATGCTGTGCTCATCAAGCCAGGTGATGATATCATTTAAAACTCGAAATATCATCTCATCTGGCTCACCTTCAAGAAGAGAGTGATAGGCTTCCTTATAAAGTTTGAGCTGCTTTTCCGAACTTTTGGCCTTCTCATATAAAGCTTTGCTCACAGACGGATCAGTCACGATATCAGCTTCTCCATGCAAAATCAATAATGGTAGAGAGACCTGTAATTGATAGATAACAAAATTACATCTACATTAGGGCTTGATGCTAACATTATATTACCATAGGAAATAAATAAAACTGTTATTGATCATAACAAAAGGTTGGCGTATACGGTGTGAGTCAAGCACAGTGTAAAACCAGAGACCTGGGATCGCATCCCGCCTTCAACAGATTTTTTTTTTTGGGGGGGGGGGTTCATGGATATCAAAAGAATTCTGTAAAAATTGCAAGGATATGAGAGGTGTGGCTTCGCCTAGTCAAATACGTTTAGCTTTTCATGCAACAGAGAGGTATTGGATACCATAATACCAGAAAGATCTATGCTTAGGTTGATTTAAAACTTTATAACATATTATGAAGTTGAGAGAGGATTGGCATACATCTTCCAATCGTTGTTCTATCTCCTGGGTAGTATGCAGCATTTCTAGGGCAGTCCGCAATCGAGGTTTATCCCGGTAAGCAATTATATTGTAGGCAGCCTGAGATTCAACAAACACATTAATGTTTGGAAAGTGTACTTGCACAGACAGAACATAGTAGATGGCACGAATTAAGCAAGTTCAGAACAATTAACCAAACTTGTACTGTAGGAAGAAGAGTAAAATTGGGAAATCAAGATATCCCTTTCTCTTCCTACTCAAGTTATAAGAGCAAAAGACAAACCAACTCTCTCTTCTTCAACTCCCTAAATGCCATCTCAGCCAAATCCTTTTGAGGAACCAATTTTCGCTTTGGAAGAAACTTAGCCACACCAATCAGAATTTGTGTCACTAGCCACGGTGGAACAACATCATCCGCAATCTACACAAATGGCTTGCAGTGAATAAAATAAAGAAACCCCAAAAAGGGAACGATAATAATCAGAATCAAATTCAAGACAATACTTTGCACATTGGGGCAACAAGAACAGCTCCACTCCATGCATTAGGTTGTTTCAGGTGCACCTTCAGAGCTACTGCTCCACCCATAGACTGTCCAAAAAGGAAACTTGGGAGAGAACGGAATTCAGGGTTTTCTGCTTTACAAGTCGAACAAAGCAAGGTACAACATTAAGTACATTGCTATTAATTTCAAGATGAACAAAATAACTGTATAGATAAGAAAAGATAGCTCATCTACAAATTATTTGAATATTGTTAAAATATAAATAATTAAAACTGAACATATTTATAATAAGATTTTCTAAACTTTAAAGAACATGTCATTCTCTACTCCCATCTACTACACTATGAGCAAAACGTGGTAGCAATCAATGCAGATCTCAATCTGGATGCTTGACCATGTGGAGACCCCTTTGGCATGCAGAATTACTCAACAAATTGAGGGATCAGAGATGAACAAACTCGATACTTTGTTTAAATTTCTCAAATGGTGGGGAAGGGGAGAGAGGGTACATAACCTCCCCTTGTCTGGATGTTTGGAAGGGGAGGGTGCATAATCTCTACTCCCCCCTTCACCAATTATAATGTTGTTTGCTTCAAAAGGTGAATTTACAAGAGGCAAAATAGTTATTTATACTAAATTATAAAATGTTTTTGGTCGTTCTTAACGATAAACTTAGAGGAATATTTAAAAATCATCTAAGTCCTGTTTCTCACCTCTGATGTCCTCTGAAATCAGGGGAATACAATTTCCAAGTATTGGAGGGGATTAAGACCCCCCTTCCTTTCCCTTCCCCTCATTAAAAATCCATACAAATGCAATACAGGGGTATATCGTCTCCCCTCTCAATCTTAACAAGTGAATGCCTACTACTACAAAAACATTAGGCTAGCTAGCAACGAACTAAGAGAAGTGAGGTAGTTGGCCATTGCTCAATCAGATTAAATTCAAACATAAATAGAGCTTGTGAAAGTCTCAACACCATGGTTATTAGGATTGCATGATTCGCAATTCAAATAGTACAATTCGTGATTCAAAGCATACAATTCAATTCGATGAACACAAAATTAAATTCGGTTTGGGCAGATGATTCAGAAATATATAAGAATTAAAATTGAATCACATTATTCAATCTGAATCATGCATCTTGTAAGATTCACTAAGTTCCTCCTCCCCCCCCCCCAAAAAAAAAGAGAACAGAACAAAGAAAGAAAATTTCGAGAGGAAATAAAGATACACGTGGGATTTGTGGTTTAGGAGTTCTAGAAAAATAAGATGGGGATGAGGAGAGAAGACAATTGGTGTATAGAGATGAAGAACAGAAGAAGAAGAAAACATAGCACACTTGACCTGAATTAAAGTTGTAAGCGCCAGCTGGATTACTATCATTATCATTTTTAATAACAAAACCAGCCCCTTGGACATGGCAGACCGCAGTGTTTTTCTTACAACAAACAATACCACTAATTTATTACTTTTTTAATAAATAAGAACTTTCAGATTTTAATAGCTTTCAAAGCAGCTGGGGCAAGTTTCTAAACGGGTACTCTCAACAGAAAAGTAGTAAAAAAAAATGAAAAGAAAAGAAAAATATGTCACCTTCTAAACAAACAATAGTCCTATGACTGCAGCTACAGTTCACTGCATATACAATACTTGCAACAAAATAACTCCAAAGTTATAACCTCCATCAATTCCCCACCCAATCACTTGCCACCCAGGTACCCAAAGTCTTCAATAGATTTCACAGTAGCACTGGACTAGATGCTGTTGTAGCATTTGATAAGGGGTAAAAACTTAGAGGTAGGGAAGCATGGAGAAATATTGTTTTCCCTTTCTTTGTGTTTGGTATGTCCATTAAGACAAGGATAACCTTTACCCTTTATACTTTAACCATTGTTTTTCTCTCTCCAAAAGTACACTAATATAAATTATTTAAAACTAAATAAATTAATTTTCCCCCTCTAAACAATAAATTTACTTCACATTTTCTCTAAAATATGAACTAGCATATCCCTCTTGTATATTCTTAATAATCATACACTTATCATATACTCAAGGGATGGCATCATAGTTATAATTATTTTCAATTGTTTTAAGATGTTTATTAGATGATTAAGAGGACCTACTATTAAAGACCACTAAATTGTATATATTCCTTTCCACTTTCATTTGTCAGTATCTTTGTCAATAAAAAATCACCAACTATATTCTCATTGAAACTATCCCTTCATGTTTGCCATCAATGATAAAGCACATATTGAATTGCAATACAAAAAATGAACGGATTTATATGAATTATGAGGACATTATGCAGTTTGTTTGATCAAATTGAGAATTACTGCACCCTCATTTTCTTTTTATTTTCTTTGACATTGTGTTCAAAAGCATGTTTTTAAGTAAAAATATTTACCATCTTATTACTCTTTTACTTTCATGAAAATCAATCTACTCCACCTACCAAAGCCAAGTCAGACAAGAATAATAGCATCTCCTAAATCCTAATAAAACTCTGATTCATGTTTTTTCTTAGAAGCTTGGTCCCTACTTTGTGATTTAAAATGACCAATACCATCAATATTTCTTCCCAAAGATGCCAAGATGCCAATTAACAGCCGATGAAATAAGGTGGCAGGAGGGTCCATGCTAACCTTGTGGAATATGATAACCGTCCATCACTTTCCTGATACATGTTGATATCCCACATGGAAATGTAAAATTTTTTTATTACAAAAAATGTGACATGCTCCGGGCTCTTCTAGAACACTTCTTAGACATTTAAAAATTGCATAATCATTATCAATACTAAAGCATGCAATTAGAATAATTGTATTGTTTTGCATGATTATCACAAATCTATTTTACATTTAAGAGTAAATTATAAAAACAATGACATCCGAACTATTTAGATTGCTTAATGCTAACTTTGAAATATTTATGACTATGAATATGTAGCATACCTTTGACCTTAGAGTAGTGCTCAATGACATCATCAACAAGGATATCGAACCTTTCAATGTAGCAGTGAAGACCCTCTGAAAGACCAAATCCAGGGTAATCCATAGCAAAAATTGCATATCCACAAGAAGCTAACTTCCTAGCGATTCCTGCAAACATGACAATGAAATCTAGTTCAGTAAAAGAATATTAACTTCAAAATTTCCTCATCCAATTAGGTATATCAGCTACCTACCTTCAAAGAAGAATGTGCAAGTGTCTCCATAACCGTGACAATAACAAATCACTGCTTTTGGGGGAGAGGCCTTGGGTAGCCAACTTTTTGTGAAAATCTGCAATCCTCTAGAATTCACCTCATACGTCTGCAACATAGATTCTCAAATTACTGCCTCTCCCAGTATCATCATGTAAATGCCATAAAAATTATGCACAGCTTTAAGATGGCAGTACATAAATAGGCCCAGCAAAAGAATGAACAAAATTAGTCAGTTTCTAAACTCCTAATATTCTGCTTGAATTTGTTGCCATTGCACATCAGGCCAAGGAAACAACAACAACTTTTACATCCTAAAGTGCTTAGGCATATGTATAAAATAAATTTTCATCCAAAGCACATAGATATAATAGTAATTGCATCTTAATGCATACTATACTAGCCACTCCAGTGAGAAAAATAAGTCTCAAGCACATAATATGCTGCCAAAGAAATTTGATTTAAGTGACCTACATAACAATTAATAAATAATGTAGCCATACAAGATGAAAGGTCCCCTTCTGCTTCTTGAACTCATTTCACAGAAATCATCAACAAAAAACTTAGATGTGAATTAAGAGGAACAGATGTTTTAACTTAGAAGACAACAATATTTTTTAACTTGGTTTCTATATATTCAATTACTAATTTATCCCTATACACAAATGCAGGAAAAAATAAAAATAAGAAAGATAAAATGCATAACAAATGATAACCACCTTAAAATTCAGAGAGAGAGAGAGAGAGCAGCTCATTACCTCCTCCATTTCTATCCCTTCAGTCGGCAGCTGCAACACAGAAGGGAAAAATCAACGGTTTTCAGTAAAGTCAGTCCGATCGATTGGCTAAAAGAAAGACTAAAGCCATAACACATGCAGCACCAGGACAAAGAACATCACAAAAATTATAAACATGATTATTGAATTACAAGAATATGCATAGTAACACCTTTCATACTTATCAAGAAACAGCTCAAACTACAAACATGCAAACTCAATCTTGTTAAGAAGCAATGAAAGGATGATTAATCAAATCACCAAATTGAATCAAATGGGCTCTCCAGCAATTTTATCAGTATTAAGCAAATTTCCTCATGGCCTTTCTTCTGAGTGGAAAATGAATAAAATCACAAAATTAGAGGAAAATATATCACCTTAAACAAGCAATGATCAATATTAAGTTGAATCTCCTTAATGGCCTCTCTAGCCTCTCTTCTTGCAGCAACCTCATCCATATTAACCTCAATAATCTTCTGCAATTCATCATCAACGCCTTCTAATCTCTTCCTCACGGCCATAATTCCCCTATTTTTCCTCTTCTTCCTTGCAAAAGAAACCCTAACCCTAAAGTCTAAAAAAGATCAATTTTGAATCACTCTTACACTCGAATCCCAAGAACCCAAGTTTTAAAAACTCAAAAAATGCAAAACCCAAAAAGGAAATTGAAGGAATAAATAAAGAGAGAAAAGATTACCATCCAATGGGCTTCCTCTACAGCAACTCACTGACTTCAACGCCATGTGTTCAAAACCTTTTGTGACTCTACAAGTGTCCAGAGAGACGGAGAGAAATTAGGAGACAAGTCAAAAAAATAGATCGAAGGAAATTTGACTTAACGGAAGAGGAAAGGAAGATGGAGGGATTCCAGGTTTTTTATCAAATTATTTTTATTTTTAATAAAAATTATTTAAATATTTTTTTTTTATTTCTTGAAATATAGATTTCATAATTTTTCTTATTTTCGTTAAACAAATTTTTTATGAAAAATTGTTGAATTTGTATTTTATGAGTGCCAAATGAGTTTCACACTACTAAATCAGTTTAGTATTTTGAGAATACGAAATTTGTTTTAGACTCCTATAATACAAAATCAGTTTTGTATTCTTAGAGTGCAAATTCACTATTCTCCCGCTTCCATCTCCTACATCATAAACATGCTTACTCAATTTTATAAAACATCACAACTTAAAATTTACCTTACTCCAACTTACAATATATCAAAATATTACTCTATTTCACGTCAAAATACCACTAACCGTCCATACTAACTTACAAAATAATTAAAAAACCACCACTATACTCCACCTCAAAAAACCATACTCCAAAACACAATCACTAAATAACCATTTTTCAAAATACTACCAAATAACCATACTCCAAACACTAATAATCATACTCCACAATACAAGATAGCTTCAATCCAACACATCTAAACTAAACACCAACAATCAAACATTTTCAACCAAACGCATCCAAACCAAATACAAACAACATTTTCAAATACAACCAAATATCAAATACAATCATAAACCAAAATATTTATAAGCATTGAAATGATATAAAAAAAAATTACAAGAAAGCGACAATAAAATAACAATAAATTTTTTGATAGAAATTCAAATTAATGTGGATAAAATTTAAATCTAATACATATAAAATCCTAAATCTACACTAAATGCTGCAAGGAGGTCATCCAGCATTGTTCATGGCTGACGTTTGACGAGAATACGAGTCGGCCTACCAGTAACGGTAAAGGTATATCATCTAATTGTATACCCTCATCAACTTCAAGAAATGCAACCATACAACTATCATCTAAATGTCGATAACGATAATACCGCCGCTCGTAAACACTAAATCGTGGAGGCTCAGTTGGTGCTATATAGTCAACATCGTCTCTAAATCCTGAAGTTGAAGTCGAAGTAGGAGTTGGAGTCGGATAGGAAAATGACACAAGTATCTTTGTTGGCTTGTCATAAGCATCTGTAGCACTAGAAGTGGAAGGTATCCATCGGTTTAGTCGGTGCGTAAGTTGAAGGACGATAATCGTCAAATGGCACATACCTGACAAAGCGAAGTGCATATCTGATACATTTTTGAAATGTCCAAATTTAGAATCTACTTCTTCCTATGTAAGTACATCAAATGCTGTTAAATATATGTGTTCGAACTCATAGCACTACAAAAGATAAAAAGAAAAAAATATTACGTAAATAATAAAACAATATTAAATGGTAAACTTATTTTTACTTATGAAATACTCTATCTGTATCATTCTTGGCTAAAATCCCTAATAATAACAATGTACAAGACAAACAATGTATAAATGGGTGATTTGACGATACCACGACATATAATTAGTTGTCGTTCTCGCCTCATAGAATTCTTATCACACTTTACGATGTGATATCTAAGGTTATCTCATAATTGTAAGGGAACCACGTATATTCTAGTCCAATCGCATCCATATCTCCCGCGTCGAGCAATTTGGTGCAACTCTTAGTCAGTCTACATGGGTAAAGGAGAACGCTGCAGCAAGCCGAATTATTTCATAACCCCCTGAGGAAAATGATATTCGACGACATCAAAATAGATGAAAGGGATATCAGCATACCATATATCACTGTTGACGAGGTAATAGGTGGGCAACGCTGACAGATCGGCGTACGAATATGACATCCAAATGAATTGAAAAAAAAAAAAAAGAAAAATAGTATTAGTTTGATCTATAGTGATAGAGATAGTTGGTAAAGATAAAATTTATGCTCACTCCAATGTCTCCCATATGATCTAACTAATCCTGGTATGTCCTAAAAAAACTTCCCTATATGTACATAATTACGTGGAATATCCCAACTATTTATAAATAAAACAATGTCATGATAGAATTATACAAAATCAAGAGAATAGAAAAAAATATGAATAAATGAAGTAAATATTACACACAGAGATCCTTTAGGGCGGGGAGCAGGTGGTTAGCAGAAAGTATCGGATTAATAATGTGACATTTGATTCGGGTAAACATGGGCACTCTCTTCTATGCCCAAAATTGATAAAAGAAAAAATATTGAATAAATGATATAGTATATACATAAAGTATTATTAAATAAAAAATAATAATACATCCAATGGAGATAGAATATTTATATAAGTAAAACCGGATCACAAATTTATCTAATACCATCTATAGAAACCCAACACATGGATTTGTAACGTGTCACTAAGACAGTACTACCTCAACTATACTGTCCGGCACAATTAAAATCTTATAAAAACTCCAAATATATGAGTTTCATCCTCAACTCAGACTGATACCCCAAAATACTATCCAACAGCTGTATAATACGGTCACATGCATAAAACTCCACTAGTATCATATCTGACTTTGGATCCTGAGAATTTGAATAAAAAAAATTCGTGATAGCCCGTAATTTAAGATGGTCTTCAAAAAACATTCTCTGACAGAGCACAACAGACGTCCTACCACTCAACGATAGAGCGAGGGTAATCCAACCCAATAACTACATCTCCATCTATAGGTAAGTCGAGAAGAACCGAAATATCGTATAATGTAATTGTAATCTCACCAACCGGTAAGTGAAAAGTATACATCTTTTGTTTCCATCTCTCGACAAAAGCAGTATTAAGCGCATGATCGTATTGAATATGTCCATATATATAGAGACCATAAAACCCACCGTAACAAAATCTTTTGTACCCTAACATCAAGGGATCTAGCAACCCAAAACCCACGATTTAAATGACGCGCCTCTAGGGGTCATCACTCCCGGTCTCCCATATAGAGTGAGATTAGTGTGTGGATTGTAAGGTCTAGACATTAGAGCTCCGTGGGTTTGCAGTAAACTCTAAATGAGTGTAGTTCATAGTTATAATCACAGGAAAATGAAATAACAATAAAAATTTCAAATTCTTAAAAAAATGAACACATAAAACAATATGTTATAAAAATGTTGTATATCTAATGTAATTAAATAAATCCACAATTCAAAATAAAACAAGTACATAATGAGAAAAAAGTTTGGTCTTGTCTTGCCTTCTCTTGTAACTGAGCCATATTCGAGCAATGAGAATGATTATGCCCGTATTCATCATATGTTTTGCAATATTGAGTTCTTCTTTTATCCATTTCATTATGAATTTGTGTATTTCGTAGTCAACCCAGTTGGTTATTAAGACGTAAAATATTGTGTATCGAGCGAAAAGAAGGAGATGGTCAACAGTCCTTGTGTGGAAAATGATAAAATCTGTCACTATATGTAAGGTGCATTGATTGACAATTATGCAATGGGTCTACAAATGTTCTAAACTCACGACCTAAATCTGCATAAACTCTCCACATATATGAGTAATGAAGTTTGAATACAACATATTTTCCACAAGTAAGTGATGAGGTATCTAACAATACGATATGATTATTCTCACCCCTCCCACGATAAAATTCAGTTATCACCCCATATTACTCTTTGTATCTATCAAATGCAAAACGCGATGGAATTTGAATTTCTACTCATTTCTAACCGATTTTTCATCACCAATGTTAGCCACATCTTACCTTTCTTGATATTGTTATCTATTTCTTTTTTATTTTTATTGAAGAATCTAACTATGCGGTATATTGTTGCCCTCATACATATAGTTATTGACAACTTTCTCGCACCTTGAAGGACACCATTGAATGTTCCGACCGATTAGTTGTCATGTTCTCCCATCATAACACGATGTCCATTTTGTACCGGCTTACTAAACTTTTTGATGTTGTTTATCGCAGTATTAAACTTTCTAATTTGCTTTTGTTCAGTCGTCATATGCATCAACTCCATTAACGGTTTATTCTTGAATCGCTGATTGAAATTAATCTCAACATAACGCAAACAAAGTCCATGATACACAAGTGATAGCTGGAGATTACTATTCCTTTCTATAGCTCGTATTATACCGAGCACCTTATGCGATATCAAGTACACTTTATGCCGATCACCAATGATATACATTCTCAAATTCTCCAAAAATCATGCACAGTTCACAATAGTCTTCTCATCAACAATAGCAAAACACAAAATAATAATGTGGTTAGCCGCATTCGTTTTAATAACAATTAAAATTTTCTCTCAATATCTTATATACTGAAATGTCTCGTCAATACTTATCACTGGTTTGTAATGTCTAAATACATCAATACATGATTTGAAAGTCCAAAAAATCGAGTGAAAGAACTTCTCATTAGACCCCGATAATTTAGAAAATCTTAACTCAACAACAGCTCCGAGATTAGTCATCTGCACAATATCAAAAAACTGTGACAACAATGTGTAACAAGTCTTCCAATTACCATACACCATTTCTATAGATTTTTGACACCCGATTTAAGCCTTTTGTATGACAGGTTTACTCTATACGCTTTTATATCGTCAATTTTCTCCTTGCAAAATGAGTTTTGCAGTTTTCTTATCTCGATAATTTTATACTTTGAGAGTACGAAACTATTTTTCCTTTTTAATACAGATTAAAAAAAAAAATTATAAGAATATGATTTCATAATCACAGAATGCAAAATCAATAGTTTAGAAAAAAATAATAATTTTTAAATAATTTTTATTAAAATAACAATAATTTGATAAAAAAAAAAAAAAAACCCTTCCAATGGAGTGGTTTCAAACTTTCTAATGATCCGGCTCTGTAGTCTGTTGTTCCCTTCTTGCTGTTGTTTGTTTATATTTTTGTATTAATTATTTCGTTATGAAGACACGTCAACTTTCAAATGGGTAGCGGAGAATGCGGATGGACGAAGAAGTATTTCCATGAAGATGAGAAACCAGTAATATTTTGACACGTATCGTGGCGGTGGTCGGAGATTTTTTTTTTTTTTGGAACACAGAAGGCGTCATGTGGTACACGTGTTGCCAAAGTTAAAATAGGAGTGAGTGGCAAGCGATGCGAAGCATCGCGGGTGGTGATTTGGCAGGGAATCTCGGTACCTGTACTATGTGGGTCCTTCTTAGTTTAGAAACATTAAAAAGAATGAATCATGTGTTCTAGCCCGTTGCTTGTGCTTGTTTGTTCGGATTAATATTAATGTCTCAAATTTTAACATTAGAGATGTATAAAGTTTTATTACCGCTTTTGGTGTTTGATGAGGGGATCTATGTTTCCACCTTTTGTCTATAAAGAAACTCTTTATTTTTAATAACATAATTTAATAATGCACTACCCCTTGTCTGATATTTTTTACCTCTATCAGGTTCAGATTTATATTTTGATTAATTCAATTCTAATATATGCAGGAGTTCTATTTAGGGAACGATTTTTCTAATTTTTTTTTATTTTCAAATTTGTATTCAAAACTTGATTAAGTTATCTTATTATTTTACGTAAATTTTATATTACAGATATTTGAGAGATTTTGATATGAAATTACCCAAAAATCTAGAAATCTGAAACTTTGTGAGTAAAGCTGTTGTTTAGTTTGCTCTCTGTGTATCGTCATTCAATAAAATCGTTCATAGTTTATTTTAACTTCTCCCTCTATTACATACTATTCTATTGATCGTTTCTTGGTTTTGTTAATTATATTACTTCACATCAAATTCTCTTATTATGCCTCAATTTTTTATGCTTATTCATGCACTAATCCAAAATAATATTCCAATTGAAGTTAGACAATTTATTATCCAAAAATTATTAATTAACTTTAATGAAGAAATGTTTTTTTTTTAAATAAAATCTATACTTTTCGATAAGAAGAATATATGATTCTGATCGGCAAGAATTTGATTCTTCCAATGGCTGCTTCTTTTATTAGTTGTTTTTTTCATTTCTTCAAGAACTCTATGGTGAACCCCGAGATAATATGTAATATAAGTGACGTTATTGATTCCAACTCTCAGGTAGGGAAGGAGCACAGAATGGCCATGGAAATGGCTATTCAGAATTTCTAATTTAAGTCGCACATTTTCATAATTTTTACGATATCGTACGTCCTTTTCAAACAAAATATTCATTGTATTTATGATTCTCACATCAGCTTTATCTATACAAAAAAAAAAAAAAAATCCCTTTAAAATATCCAAAATAACCACCACACAACCAAAATATCCACTGATAGCCCTAGTGTTCATAAAAAATAACCACTAAATAACTAAAATATCAAATAGCGGCCTTTAGCAGCCAAAATATTACAATAGCAACTCCACCGGTCATGTTCACTTTATAAAATGATAAAAAGTGAATGGCAGCCCCAGTTTAATGGTAGGACAGATTCCTTGTCTGTGAATTGTCTGCCTCATATATGACCTGTGCCTGCACCATTTGTGGCTCATTTTGATTGTTTGTCCTTTGCCTTGGTGCTCTAAGAAAGTAATTTACCTGTTGCACTGCATTTTTACCATGCCAGTTTTTGTTATGTCCTTGTCTCCTACAAATGTTGCCCCTCATCTTGATACCTTTCCTACTCTTTGTAGCTTTCTTTTGACTTGTCTTTCATTCTCCTTCTCTCAATCGAGGTTATCATTCCTCATCGCAGATGGTGGCCTTCCTGTCCTCTTCCTCACTATGGATGGAGGTATCACATCAGGTGTCCCAAAAGGTTCCCATTGATCCTCTCCTGCAAAGGGTGTTATATTTACTCAACTATCAACTCCTACAAGTCCTGTGGACTATTGACCACAAATTGTGTTGTAAGCAGGAGACCCTGAGGGTATCTCCCCCAGCATACTGTGCAATCCCTTATCTTGCCTCATTTTCGGTTTTCTGAACTTCTTCAACAGAGATTCCATCAATATATTTATGCATGTACTCTCTTTTCTTATGCAGCTTGTTCCTCAACATATTGTTTATAGTCTCAATAAGAGTTAATATGGTTTATCCTTTGCAAGTAGCATCCAATTATTAAAGCTCTCACAGTGGTTGTTCAAAAGCATGTCACATTTGAACATTGGCATGAAGTATACTCTTGACCAATGTTTTGCTTGTGTTTTGTATAGCCATTTGTACACATCAGGATTATTCTTCTCAATCTTAGTCATAACCTTGGTGTTGCCCTTCACAAGTGACCTTTGCAACAGCCCATAATAGGTCCTTCATTTCTTTTCCTTTGTGCTTATCCATACTTAGAAATTCCTGTAAGAATGTCTCACACAGAACCTATATTCTGCCCAGAGAACGTGTCTATAATGTATGCAGTTAAACCCTACATCAAAACATAGCATTAGTGCCAATGCTTAAGTAAAATGTTGACATATCATATTTTCTAAATTTAATGAATGAACATACATATTTTTGCATACCTTTTGTCTATCACTCAAAAATATATGAATGAGGATTTGTTACATCCAAATCCTGTAATAATTCAAGAAACTACCTGAGTATCTTCCTTTTCTACCAGGACATAAGCTATTGTGAACATTTCTTCATTTTCATGAATCCCAACAGCAAACAATAGCTCACCGTAGCATGTCTTTAAAAAGCAGCCATCATGACAAATTATAGGCCGACATCTTGCCAACCACCCTTCCTTTAAAGGTTTTAAACATACGTAAATGTATCGTTTCAGTTTCAAAATTGTTGTACTTCTGAGGTTCCTTTTTCTCAACTTCCCTATAAAAACTTTGTAGCTTAGTAAATTGATCCTCATCTTTGCCTTCAACCAAGACTTGTACAGCCAACCTAGCCCGTTGTGCCTTGTGCCAAATGCTTACACGCATATCTGGGTTAGCACTTACCTGCTCTTGACACCTTGAAGCTAGCCAATTAACAAACAGATGTTTACATTTACACACTTTACAACCTCTGTGTTCAAGATTTATACAATTTATTTGAATAATGTGTTCATCTGACATTATGAAATCCACATCTAAAATCGACATTTTCCATTATTACATTTAGCACCCACTCTGATTTTGTCCTTAATGGTCAAAATTAACATCATAATGGTAGAGAATAACATACTATTTCAACAATCTTTTCTATCACCACAAAACTACATTAAGTAAATGCTTCAAATGCTTGAGAAGTTCTCCACTCCTCTTACTCTTACTTGAATCTCCGTACTGTCCTTAAAGTAAAATTCCATTATCTTGCTGTCGGACAAATGCTTGCACATTTCACCTACATCATTGTCAAACTCAATTTTGTGTAAACCATATATCAACTCATTTCACGAAGTCCCATTTGAATGTTAATCCACATATAGAATAGAACCCCATATGTGGTTATTAGATCCCATAATAAAACTTGAAAATTTTCCATTATAAGCTAACTTTTTAAGTAAAAAAAAATAAATTTCTAAAATAATTATCGTTCTGCTTCTTTGTATTTGTCATTTATTTAAATTTTTTTTTTAATTCAAATTACCTATCATATTAGTTTGTTTCTTTCAATTTTACCCTTTTGCTTTATCGTGTCTTAATAAAACCTCAATAAATGTATCTATTAATTTGTATCTATAATTCTTATCTTTATCATCCATCCTTATCTTCCTCTCCATCTTTATCTTGGTGGTAGAGTAATAAAGAGTGATATTTAATGATAATTTAACTAAAATAGAATTGATGTATATTTAGAAAATTGGTAGCGAATGAATTTTTGGTATAAGTGATCCAAAAACGCTTAGGGTAAGTTTGGTTCACAGAAGGGAAAGGGGGAAGGGAAGGGGGAGATTTATTTCACCCGGTAGAAATAAATATATTTTTTTTCTATTTTATTTAGTAAGAGTGGAAGAGAAGAAAATTAGTATTATTTTTTCTTATTTGATTAGAATGAAAAGTGGAGGGAGGAAGAGGGAAGAAAATGAGTATTATTCTTCTTAAATCATGTAAAATTGAAAAAAGAAGAATAATTTTGTCCATAATAAGTGGAACAAAATTTTTTCTGATATAGAGAGAGTGTTATTTCATCCCATTTTTACTTTCATCCCCTTTTTCACTCTGAATCAAACGAAAGTAATTCTTCATTTTCACCCCACATTTATTTTTTTTTCTCTTTTTCTCGACTTTACACCCCAACCAAACTTAACGAGGAAAATAGTAGTTTAGTAAAAACAATAGTCGAGATTATTTAATTGATTTTTTTTTTTTAATGTTTGTGTAAAAGCTTTATAAGATACATAAAAATGAATGGAGTGTTATGCTTGGAAAACGGCCCCATGACCATTAAGCTTGTCCCGTTCAACATTTAGGAAAAAGGATGCTCAATTGAACCCCAGGTATTAGATATTAAGTTTCTATGTAAATGTTAAATCCTAAATGTTAATGTTAAAAAATGATCAAAATTATTGTCATTTGTAATAAATTTTCGATATATATATATATATGTGTGTGTGTGTGTGTGTGTGTGTGTGTGTGTGTGTGTGTGTGTGTGTGTGTGTGGCGCATATAATTGAGGCGGTCCTCGTAGTAATTATCCTTTGTTTCTAGAAGGCTATTCATTTTTACCCGGTCAGAGTTATCGTCACGTGATTGTGATGTGAAATTTGAATTTTATTGGTCCCATGATTGTTGAAGAGTCGCATGAAAATGAACCTATTCCTTTAAAAAAAAAATAATAAATAAATAAAAGTTAAAAATTCGGTGAACAAAGACATCTACTAACCGCTCAAAATTAGTTATTCCCAGCAAATGGCAAAGAGGGGACACTAACGCGAAGATTCAATTGGTGGGAGGGGGGGAGGCAAATTTACGTAATTAACCCCTCCTCTCGTTATTTTTCCTACAATCTTTTAATAGCAAAAATTTTGATCAATAGAGATAAGATTAAATTATGTAAAAATAATCATATTATTAAATTCAATTAATAGAATAAAAATACAATTATTGTTGTCATATAAATAATTATTTAATATGAAATAAAATCTAATGACGTAAAAATATTTGTATAACTAATCTTATTTAGTAAAATAATTTGTTATCACATAAGTCTGCCTAGATATCTATTATCACATGCCGGGGCTTAATGTAATAATATATGTGGTTCTTTAAATATCTATAGTTGCTTTTATTTAAAAAAGTGAATTATTTAGGAGTCGAAAGATAAAGGAGAAAGGAAAAAATGAAAAAGAAGAGGAGCTGGTGCTTGATAATGAAATAGTGGTTGCTCAAAAACTGAATTTAATTCCATTCTTGAAAATATGACAAGAAGATCAGGGAAAGGGAGAAGGGTTGTTTTATTTTATCTATTGGAATTTGTGGAATTTTAAAATTTTGGGCACCAAACCCCCCAGCAAAGGTTGGTCAACGTTATCTTATGAGACTTGGTCCATTTGTACCGATTTTTAACATAATAATTAAGAGTTTAGATGAAAAAATATATTTTGATATAAATGAATGATATAAAAGAATTTGTATAAATTAAACCAATAATACTCTTCTTCTTTTTTTTTTTTCATATTTGTATTTCAAATGATCGATTTCAATTATTAGGATTAAAAATCGAATTGTTATTTTTTGTTGTTGTTACCTAAGATTTGAAGAAGCCCATGATGTAATATGGCTCTACCTTGTGGTGCATTATTCTGGCTTTTTCATGCTAAAATTGCACCCATATTACAGTAGAAAATTTTAGGATTTCTCATTCATTCATGAAAATGTTAATTTCCCACAAATTTTAAGAAACATGAAATATAAATTTTAAGATAAAACTAATCAAATGAAAATTACAAAAAATAATACTAAGTAAAACAGACGAGAACATTAATTTGATCATGAAAATGTGAAACTGTTTAATTGTATTAACTATCAAGAATGACAGGCTAATAAAACCCTAATTAAAATGGCTCCATGCAATTCATGAAAGATAAATTTTAACATAAATGATATACAATATGATGTTAGTTTCATATTTCGACATTAAATAAAAGAATTCAATTTTAATAAGAGAAAAAAACAATTAAAAATAATTAATTTTATGAACACTATACATTGTCTAAACCAAGACTTTATACTTGATATGTGACATCAACTTGACCATCTGAGCTCAGCTCCATATTTGGTGGTTGCAATACTTGCTCAGCCATACCTGAGCTAAGCCCTCAAAACCATCGGAGGGCAAGCACCCTCATTCATCATCAAGCTTGGTCCCTTTTATGGTATTAAATAAAATATGCAGAGCAGTGGAGTTTTTAATTTTGGTTAAAAATAATTATTTATTATTTAATTCATGTCAAGTCAAAGTCAAATTTCGGCCGTCCCAAACCCCAAGGGCTGCTTCCTCCCACTTTCCGAGGTACTCCGATGTCTTCATTTATTCTAGTATTTGTTTATTTTAATAAATCAAAATTTTTGAAACCTACGATCCCTAGTCCTTGCGATTTTGCCAAGGAGAGAGACGAACCCGGACATGGCCCATGACACGCGACAAAAACAATACGACACCGTTTCAACCTATTAGATGACGTCGTCTCAACCACTTCTGCCCTATAAATCCGACTTCATCTCTGCTTCTATGTTTCTTTCCTCGTGGCTCCGCGCTCTAAGCCTTCCTCTTTGGGTCAGAACAGGTCTACTCTCTCTCTCTCTCTGGTTTTGACAAGTAAGTTTCTGTTTAGATCTGGCAGCTGGGAGGATCAATTTCTCGTGGTGAATGATCTTGATTCTAAAAATAGATTTTAGATCTGGGATATGGGCGAATTTTTAGTTGAATTGTTTGTAGAACTGTTTATCTGTTTTGAAGATTAAATCAATTTCTAATTTTGGGTATTTTCAGAGTGTTTTCAAAAAGCCTAGTTTTTTCTAACCCTTTTAAATAGATCTGTTCAAGTAGCACCTGTTTTTGCGATTTTTGTATTGAATTTGTTAATACCCACAAAAGCCCTATCTATTTGCGTTATTTTATGTAAATACGAGATATGTGTGATGTAAATCGTTTGAGTAGATTTTGGATCTGGGTTGTTTCAATTAGGTAAAATTTTGGTCTTTTTGGTGGGTCTGGATGAAAATTGTGAAGAACTTATAGTTTTAGTTGTTGGTAGATGATCGGGCTATTTGTTCTTTCTTGTTGTTTGAGAGACTTCTGTTGAGATATTGAATTTGATTGAGGTAATATTTGGTATTTTTGGTGGGCCTGATGTAAAAATTGTGAAGAATTTGTAGTTTTAGTTGTTTTTAGATGATCTGTGCTTTTCGTTCTTTTTGTGTTGTTTGAGAACTTTCTGTTGAGATATTGAATTTGATTGGATTGAATAGGCGTTCTGTGGGAGGAGAACAGTGTTGATGAAAAGAATGAATCACTGGAGCCTTCAACAGAACGCCTTTGCTACCCACGATGAGATGAGGGGATCGGTGCAGTGTCTTGATCGGGTGGATTGTTCTGTTGTTTGCCCTAAGCCACGGAGAATTGGCCGTTCGAGCACTCATTCGCACAGGCCTTTTAGACTCCAATTAAGGTATAATTAATTGCACATGTCCTTATTAGTTGGATTAGCGATTGTATAAATTTCTTTTTAAATTAATCTTGATTGATAACAGCAATCAGTCTGAGATCTGTGATGCAAAAGCCGGGGCAGAGCTTATGGACCTCCTCATGAAGGTAAATTTATTATCGTTATCTTTATATGGTTTTTGGGCATTCAATTAATACAAATGCGCAATGGTCCCTGTCTTTGTTATCATTGATATTCTTCATGATCTGGATGTCGAGGCATACTTTCACATGCTCAGTTGGATGTTCGGTTACAGGGTTTTAGTGGGATAAAGGAAAATCCATTATTGGGTTGAAGCCTAGGCTTGAAATTTTGAAAAATTGAAGGAAAAAAGAGCGTAGAAAGAAAGGATCAGTATGACATTGTTAATATTTCATGATGAGAAGGGGAACCTAAGGTTTAGGATATCATAAGGAGTTTGGATGGGTTATTCTCGGGTTGCCCTTGATTTGCTCCTTGTTTCTGGAAATCCTAAAACATGTGGTTTGATCCATTGTTCTTGGGATCACTCTTTTCCTTAGGATCTGCCATCTAGTCTATATTTGATTTTTCTTTTTCAATCTAGATCTCCAGATCAGAGAGGCTCTTATGAATCACTCTTTTCCTTAGGATCTGCAATCTAGGTTATGCGATTTTTCTTTTTCAATCTAGATCTCCAGATCAGAGAGGCTCATATGAATTTAGTTTAGGTTTTGAAAAGTGGACAAAGACTCTACTCAATGCTTTTTTTCCTCTTTATTTTAGTCTTTGTTATACTCGGATTCACACGGTAAATGTCTTTGCCTCATCTTGAGAACCTGAATAAATTCAAATTGCCTGAGCAAGTGTGTGCCATAGCATGTTGAACCATAATTCAGGTAACACTGGTTTCATCTTATCTAGTTAGATCTTTGCTTTGTAGCCTGACCACAGGTGCTAGGAATATGAACAGATGTTTTTGGAGAAAAACTTATTTGTGGTTATCTAATTCATAAAATTCTTAATTTACAGGAGGGTTATGGTGCAGAACAATCAGTGACACACTCACTCTCATCACCCCCATTTTTTTGTGGGTCTCCGCCAAGCAGGGCCTCTAACCCAATAGTTCAAGATGCCCAATTTTGTAGGTCTCCTCCTAGCAGGGCCACCAACCCTATTATTCAAGATATCCTATTTGGTGATGATAAGCCTACTCCTTTCTCTGCATTAACAATCTCATCCCCCTCCAATCTGTCATCTCCATCTTCAGCACGGAAAGGAGGATGTGCAAGGCCAAACTTTGGGCACAAACCGGCTGTTAGAATCGAAGGTTTTGATTGCCTCAGCAGGGACCGCCAAAATTCCCGCATCCCAGCTGTTGCCTAAAACTTCCAATTACAAAATGTACATAAAGGGAAGCCTAATGCCACCAAGGATTACAGAAATTTTAACAAGAAGTGAAGAGTCTGAACATTTTTTGTAGAGAATTTTATGGGGAGAGATCTGTTGGTATTTGTAGATATGACATGTTTATCCGGGATACCTTTCTCCACTAATGTTTTTGTATGTATGTTGGGCAAGCGAAGAAGAGATAGCAAACCTTATCATCCCTAGGAAGATTTGCTATTTTTTTATATTGAGGGGTCGAGTTTCCATGTAATATAAGCATCCTACTGATGATGTTTTCTGTTCCTTACATCATCATGAAATGCTTTGTATAGAACTGGTTTATTTGTAAATATAATTTTCAGCACCTATGTTGGCTGGTCCGAGATATCTATCTTCTCTATTGTAATGTCTTCTGAGCTATCAATGTATAATATTATTTATTTCGTCATGCATTATTTTTCTTGTAAGGATTAAGGAAAAACAAAAATATGAAACAGAATTTTGTGACATACTTAATGGAGAATCAATTGAATAAGAGAAATCAGACTGAAAAATTGGGTTAGCTTGATAGTTCTCTCTCCTCCCCTTTATGCTCTTCTGCATGCTTGGCTGAATTGCAAGGAGGAAAGAGGATGGTGAAACCACCAGTCTGCGGCTTTTATTTTTGGAAAAGAAAGATGTCCAAAACATTCATGAGTTGATCAATTGGAGATTCTCCAAAACATTCATGGTTGGCGAGTGATAGGGGACCAGAGTATAGACAGGTATTCAGCCAGCTGGGATTTGTTTGGCAGCTTAGTTGAAACTGAGAAGAAAGATTTGCAGGTTGTTAAATAATTGAGAAATCATTGAGTTGTTGTATAACATTACGCGATCTAATTATATCATTTTGTCAAAATTGTTTACCTTGCGGTGTATCTAATTATATCAGTTTGATCATCAACTATCTTGAACTTAAATAGAGATACTCTCGTTACATTCCTTTTTATCTCATAAAAGGGTGTATGCAAGTCCCAAAAGAAGCAGAAAAAGAAAATTCTTTAGGCTAGCAAAGAAGAATCAAGGCTGATCAACTAGTATGAGAAAAGGACCTGACTCCTAGCTGTTGAATTGGCCGTGGTTGTAAACCACTTCCCAAGTTTCAACCCTTTCAGCTTCCCCTTCCCTTCTTTGGAGCACATTATGTCTCCGATGGAGGCTGATGGTGTCAATGAAAGTTCGCAAGGTTCGACATGCAAAATAGAGGTGAAATTGTGATGCGACAATAACACTTTCACTCTTGTGGAACTCAAGGAAGAACTAAGCCAAGGAATGTTTATGTAGACAATGGGCTTTATCATAAGCATGAGTTCTCTGAAGTAGTTGTCATTGATTGGATCTTACAGCTTTGTTGAGGTCTGTCCATTTTTAATGCTAGAATTCTTAGGGGTTTATTATCTGTAGCTTGTTGCACAAGAATATTTGTATACTTGTATCGTATTGTAATACTTCTGCAAATTGTTCTGCTACATTCATTGTTACATGATAAATTTCTTGGGGAAGCTTCCCTTTCCAATCTAGAGTTTAGTTTTACAAAAATTTACCCAATCTTTTCTGGTATGGCTTTATAAAAAACAGTAAAGTCATTGAGGGAATTGTTCTCTCTCTCTCTCTCTCTCGGGCCTCTTGCAGGTTGGGGGGGGGGGGTTTCTGGGCTTAATTATGTTGGATGAGTTGAGGAGACAGGAGAAGGTAGACAGTACTTTTGTTGGTGGGTCATCATATATAGCTTACCTAAAGCAATAAGAGGCTACCGTGTGATGGTAGATCAAGGTAAAATTTGACAAAGTTTTAAAAGATATAGCATTCAAAGTAAGTTTTCAATAGAAACATACATAATCTAGTAATTCTGTTTTATTTAATAACCCCATTATGTACTTTTAATCCTACGAACTTCATAATAAACCGAAAAACCAGGAAAGTTAAAAGTGTTGAATTTTTTTTTTTGGTACCATAAAAGTGTTGAATTTGGAGCACTAAATTGTCTGTTTCATGGAATTCGCTTTATCCGGTTGTTCCATTACACATTTCAACCTAGTAATAGGGACACACTTAATACCATTTTGAACTAATTTGAGAAGGAAAATAATAGTATGGAAAACATACCTAGTAATTAGGGCGGTCATAGAACCTTGGCGAGGGATTCCGTGCAGTCGAGGAAGTCACTGACACGGCATCAAGCATGCATCCGCACTTCAAGATGCTTTCTTCCATAGTCCTCGTTCGAAATATAAAAGAAAGGCGAAAGAGACCAGAGCAGGGGAATTGGACAGCAAAAGAGTGAAAGGGGGTCGGGGTCGATGATGGACGGAAAAGATGGCGCCAAATCTTAATGTGATGATAATTGAACTAATAAACTGACCAACAAATGTGTGCCACATCAGCAACTTGCTGATATGGCATGAGTTTTGCGCCAAAAAAAAAAAAGCAATGTAGCACGTGCCATGTAAGCTATTGCTAACATGGTATATTTGTTGGGAGAATATGCTGATCTGTCATATAGCACGTTAACAAATTACTCAATATATCAAATACGAGAGGATTTGATTGTAACCCTTTGAAAGTTTGAATACTTAATTGTAAAATTTTAAAGTTTATGGATGAATTTGTGATTATGATCGTACATACAATTTACTCCCCCCCCCCCCCCGCCCAAAAATAAAATTTCATAATCAAGGTTTAGAATTTTGGCAAAATGACTTCAGTGCCCTTGAAAAAAATCTTAATAACTTCTCTTTCCTCTTTGTTATCTCTTCTTTGTCACTCCTCTCTCCTCCCTCTCCCGTTTCTCTCACGTCTTCTCTCTTCTCTCTTCTCTCTTCTCTCCTCTCTCTTCTATTTTTCCTTTCTCTCTCCTCTCTCTCTCCCTTCACGAATTGTAGGACTTGCTATTTTTGGGCATTCGAAGTTTTGCAATTTAAAAAAATGATTGGTGGCATTTTTGTCCTTAAAAAAGAAAAAAAGAAAAGAAAATCTTTCCTGAATAAGGAAAGGTCATTGTGTTCATTGAATATGTTGCTTTTTTCCCCTTAATTTTCAATCTCAAAATTAAATACATTACATCAAAGGCTTAAAAAAACTAAAATATTAAATGATTTTTTTTTTTTTTTTTAAATCCAAATCTTTAATTTCGCAAAGAAAATTCCTTCCACGCCACTAGAAGGGCTTGAGGCTGGACAAGGTGAGAGACTCGGATCGCTAAATCCACTTGGCTCAATTGTACACACACACGTACACAACAACCCACACGCGCGCATTGATGTGACAGTGACACATTTTTTGGTCAAACTGACAAGGATGCTTGAATTAATGATGATTAGGGTTTAATCTAACCAGATTTTGGATGTATCTAACACGGGGAGAAAATTTCATGAAAAAGAAAGTATGGGGATCGAGCAAAAGCAAGGACGGAGAAGATAATGCCTATAAGGAAAAGGGAATTAGGGTTTTGATGCTCAATCGGGCCAGGAAGGATTTTCCTTGAGTTGGGGTTTGATTTCATCATGTCTTCATTGAGTTAAATTCATCAACACATTTGGTTTGCACTTTACTCTGGTAGTTTCATGACCAAAGTTAAACCCTAGATTTGAGAGCGAAGTTCTAAATTTATGCTCAGGGTTGAGTTCTGAAATTTGACAACGGACTTGAAAAGTGAATTGAAATTTGATGACTTTAATGTGGTATCATAAATATTTTTTGATAATTAAAGTTATGTAAAAGAATGCGATATCAGAATTGTCATGCCATCAAAATTTAGAGAGTTGTAAAAAAAGGGTTTTATATATGATTCAAACTTCTAAAAATGCATGCTTCTAGTTGGGTACTTCTACAATGCCTTTCAAATTCCACACATCATGTTCCCAAACAATCTCTTCACAATCCTCATCCTTCGTAGAAACACATGGATAACCAAAGGTGTCCCATAAAATCATGTCCTGTTCATCAAAGCCCCACGACCAAGTATAGCCCCACTCATCATCCCAATCCATCGAACCCTTTATGGACTTCTCCAAAGCTTCAGCATAAAGGATACCCATTTTTTCTTCTTTATTTTCTCCCTCTTCCGAATTCTTGTCAGTGGTCTGCTTCATTAACTTCCTCTCTTCACTGGAGTCACTTGAAAGAGTTTCCTCACCAGTACCAGTTATTACTTGAGTCTCTTTTGATGCTTCTTCCACTTCCATTGGTTCCTCTTCATGACTTATCTTACCATCTTCACCTCCATTCAAAGATCCCATTTTGATTTGATTAAGATAGAGAGAGGGAGAGAGAGAGAGATGATTGAATGATGAAAAAAATGGAGGGAGTGAGGCTATATATAATGAAGGCGTGTACTTCTTTTAAGGTAAGTGTCCAGAAAAGGCGACCGTTTCCTATTTTTGTCTATATCTGCATCTTTTTCTAAGGGGGGGGGGATTCTTTCACTGATTTTGTATTAAAAATATTGTGTTTCTCACATTAATCTTGTCTTCTCTTGTCTTTGCAATCATTATGGGGGAATAATTATCAATATTTAGTAGTTTACATTTAGTATATTCAAGTAACACTACTAAAATACACTGCATCATAATATATAATTTCTAATATTAAAGTAAATTTCAAAGGCCATCATGGCAATAAGTTTTGTGTGAAAATTTTCATTCCAAAAAATCAATGTTTTTGGTAAAAACCCATGACAAGAAGAGTAATTTATAATTATTTATTTAAATTACATTCCTCTTCCTCTTAAGGTGTGTGTCCAAAAAGCTTCCTCTTCTATTAGTTTCTTTAATAAATTTTATTTTTCTAAAAAAATGCCCTTGATTCATTTTCTAAGTAAAGTAATACAATTGAATTGAACGGAAATATTTAATTATTTTGTTATTAATTGTCGAATATATTCTAATATTTTATTTTATAGATACAACAATCTTTCTAAAATTAAATACAATAACGCAGATACAAAAAAGTCATTAAATTACCCGTATGAAACAAAACTAATAAGACCATTTGCTCTATAATTTTTATCAACTTTCCAATTATTACTGAAGTAAATTGTATATTACATGTGAATAATAAGACATTGAATCATGAAAAATTACTAATTTCGGCAAACTTCATGGAACTATGAGAGAAACAACCTTTGACAAAAAATAGAATTTGCTTGATTCTCCTTTTAAACATTATTTGTCCTCTACATAGAGTCCAAATATGTTCATAAAAATTTCAAGAAACCAAAATATCCGGGAAAAGATCAAAAGGGAGGTTGGAAAACTTTGGCATTTTTAACCATACGTGGTTATTCACTTACAACCACCAAGAAACTCTTTTGATGCAATTGCACCCAAGTTGGCTCTTGGGTGGAATGCTTGTAATACCCCAATATTTTTACTAGTTATTTTATTTTTATTTTTTTAAATTGAAGTTTTTTTTCTTTATAATAATAAAAATTTCAGTCACTATTTTCTTAATACGAATTACAAACCATGGAGAAATCATAAATAATTAACAAAATATATACATCGAATATACATTGAATTATCGAGTAATAACAACCCGTCAAGTAAACATTTAATAAATCACGTTTCTTGAGTAAACATTGAATAAATTCTTTAATGAGAAATTCATGTAACCTTAGTTTAGTAATTTAGTACCAATGCTTAATTGAGCATTGGTCCAATGACTGAACACTGATACTCTTTAAATAATATCTTAAGTTTAGTCTTGTGTATAAAGAAAATAGATATTGAAAAAAAATTGTCCCTTAAGAGCTGAACTCGACTCGAACTGGATTTAGTTGGATTTAAAATAGTTATCGAATATCGTAGCATATTAAAAGAAATAATTTAGTATTAATAACAATTTCCTTGGCAAAAAGTAAGAGATTAAGCATGGTTGATGTTTTTGGAAAGGGGTGAATGAGGCTAATTTAAAAGAGATTAGATGTATATTTGATGGGTGAGAATTGATTTTAGTAAAGTATGTAAATTGGTGATGCAAAATGAGCAAACGGGTAGATTTGGAACAAAATTAATTTGATAGATTTGGATTTGGAACAAATGTAATTTAATTTGAAAAATTAAAATTAATGAAAGATTTTGTTATGATTTGAACGATGGGAGATAGTTAAAATTAAAATTAAAATTAAAATCATTTCAAAAATAGTAGAAGATGTATATCTTTCACAAACATTTGTGCAACAAATCTTTTGTTTCATCTTTCTCGCGACCAAGCTATTGCCGTAATTTCACAAAAATATTTCTCATTTTCCTTAATAATTGGGAAGATGATCAAGTCCTAATCTTAATTAGACGAGTAAGGGCATAGATCCACGTGGATATCTTTTTTGACATTTGATCACCGGTATTAGAAAATTTAACTAATCCTATTCAAGTAATTATAGGGTTCAATTTAAAAATTGACTCTCCTGACGTTTGTTTTTTTATTTCAAATTTAATATTTTAATTAAAAGACTTTAATATCATGTCATAAGATACATAAGTCGTTGGTGATTTAGGTGCATTTTATGTAGACATTTTAGGGCCTCAATTTTATGATTTTTCATGTAATTTTGGGTTAAATTTAATAGATTTTTACTCAAATAAATTTTAATTATTCTTGTAGATTTAAACTAAGGTTGAAATTTAGAACTAAGCCAAAAATCCACCGTCTCAAAGCTTCACGCTATGCTCAAATTCACCTCCACACAACCAATATAGTATAGTAAGTAAGGATGTTAAATTTTTTAATTAAATTTCGGTTTAAAACTTAAGAATAAAAAGTTATTATATTATGAGAGCTTTCCTAAATTAGACTTGATAATATTTGTATCGGATTAGTAGATATATGACTCTGTATATCGGTTGGTCCGATCAAAAAAAAAAAAAAAAAAAAAGGAACACTATGTCCAAGTTCGAAATTCAAAGCCAGCCCATTCGCAGTCCAAGCGCACAATCCAATATCATGTCTCAAACCCAAAATGTTATTGAAGCCCAAAGAAGGCCCCGTCCTTTCTCTGAGATCGAAGAACAGCAGAGGCCAATGCGCAGCCGGCAAGGGAAGAACAGAGGCAATGAAGATTGTGAAAATCTTGCTGAAAATTGGAAAATAAAACAAGAATTGGAACGAAGATCTGAGAAGAATTGAAGAGAATCAAAACCCTAGGGTTTGAAGAACTCTATATAAGAAGCATAAGCAAATAAGCAAGCTTAGTTTGTGCCTTTCTTTTCCTTTTTCAGTCTTGGACTTTCTTTGATTTCCTTGCAATTTCAGCAGCTTTCTTCAGTTCATCAGCAACTTCGTCTTCAGCCCACTTCGAATCACCTTCAGTTTGCATCAAATTCCAGTCTCTGTTTTGGTCTCACCATCATTGTCCATCTTCCAACTGCTTTATCACCATCGCCATCTGCAACCCGTTCGCTGTGATGCCTGGGCCCATAACTCCATGTTGTCATGAACCGTCGTTCATTTACGGGAGAAAAACCATCTGGTTGAGATCCGCCGTACGAGAAACTCCTAAAATAAATATATATGCATACTAAGAAAAATATTTAATTGATTTAATGTAGTAATACTCACGATTCCCCTGCAGGAAAAAATTTTAATTGGTTGTCAACCCGAGACTCGTCCCCCTTCGCAGTCATCGTATTCATAAAATATTCAGGAAGAAATGATATAATTATAAAATATGCAAATTATTATATACATAAAAATAATATAACTAAGATTTATTTCTTAAATATGTGACGTTAATTAGTGGAGATAGTGTGGGAAGAAATGAACAGTATAATTATTTTTGCATGCAGATATTACTTCGTTTTCTGCAATATGCAATATGTGTATGGCCTTAATTTCTGCAATCTGGCATCAACAGCAGATAAAACAATGGTGTCGTATGCTTCTTTGTTGGTTTGTATCTCGGATCGCTTCAAAACTTACACCTTCCTAATGATGCATTATTTTTCCAGAATAGTACACAACCCTCTCTATAGGTGTGCATGAGCTCGAAGCCTAACTCCAGCACTAACTTCTTGACACTGCAGTAGTTAGGGGCAAGTGGTGGTTCGGGACAGAATCTCCTCATTACCTTTGAAGCACTTCGTGTATATGTTGTGCTTTGTCTTGATGTTTGACGGTGGCTGGGATTGACAACAAAATATAATTTTTTACAATTTTTATACAAAAGTCTATCAACAACATTTAAAACGTTCATGAATTGATTAACCCATTGTGATTCCCAAGCCATATTCTTTTTGGTATCTGTAACTTCCTCCTCCAATGGTAATGGAGTACTAGGAATTGCCATATCAAATGTTGGAAGAGAAGTACTAGCTGCATTGTGCCACAATGAGAAATTTTATCAACAGTAGGATCCGTCACCATTCTCTGGTAAGAGTTCAGTTTGTCATAATTCGGAACTATTGTTCCCTTATTAGAACCATAAACTAATATTCGGGTCATAATTTGGGACTACATATATATATATATGCTTTAAAAGAGCCATCAATTTGAACCAACAGTTCTCGACGGTTCGAATTGACAATGATACTTCTGAGTTCTTCAAAATGAAGAATCAAAACCGAACTTTTAAATACGATTACGGTTTCGGTTCCTAAACAGTTGACCACAGTTCCGGTTCAAGAACTGTTGACCAATGTTTGGTTCCTTCTGGTTCCACAGTTCGGTTCAAACTGTGGCCGTGTCTAGTTGTCACTAAGGTTCCCCGCCATTTCGCATGAGAATTCATGACTACTGTGACACCGCTACCGTAGCCATGTTATGTGTGCCTTAAAGTGCGACTTTACTTGCAATGCTTATTTCTTATCGTGGCAAATTAACAATGCCGAATAAGCGCTTTTCTTTCTTTCTTTGCAGTGAGGTGTGCAAACATCATAGGGAATAATTGAGAATCACAAAAAGCTATAAAAACTAAAATCGAATTGGAACCAAAGGAGAATCGAATTAGAACAAAAGGTGTCGATTTTAAAACCAGAACTCGACTTGAATTGTGTTTTCTGGCACTTGAACGGATCTCTAAATTCCATTTCTAGTTCATTTTACTGCCAAACTAGAACCATTTGATTCTGGTTCACTTCAAAACATTGGCATATCTAGAGCCACAGATGGCTAAGCATTGCCTATAGATCTTTTTGACGGTACCCAATCCGAGCCAAAGACGCCCTTTCTTATTCCAATATTAAAAAAGGTGCCAAAATAAATTAAAATAAGTATTATCTAAGTATATATTTTATGCAAAAAAAAGTGCCAAAATGCATGGGTGGCTACGGTTCATGCTCGGCTTTGAATTGGAACTGCCTTGCTGGTTTAGGGCATGCTTAAGGAGAACCGTCTGCATGGTTTAGGTTAAGGGTTAGTGAGCCAACGGTTCAAGTTAAAGGTTCCAATATCATTAATTCAGGGTTAGTTTTAGCCCATATGGTTTATTTATTTATTTTTCATCGATTTTGGTTTAGTGGTTGGACCGGTTCGAGAGGGTTATGCCTCACCCTTGGTCCATACAAAGGGTGGTAATGAGGTTTGTGACTTGATTTTGACAATGGGCCGGACTACATTTCTAGCCCAGCTTAACTCATATTTTTTTAATGGGTCTTTGAAGCACGTCTAATTGAAGCTCGACTCTTTTTAGAATTCTATTTAGGAATATTCCTAAATTTTGAATCTGATATTTAATTAAAAAATTTAACATTCTATTCTATTAAATAAACTATCTGTTAATAGCATGACTCTTATTTATCTTGGGTAAGTAGGAGACCAGTCCTCCTGTTGCAAAGTCGACTTGATCAAATTTTGTATATGAAAGAAACCCAACCCCTTATTGCGCAACCATCAAATTGGTAAAATGTGGGGCAAATTGGTTAAGGTTTTGCTCAGATTTGACATAAATTATGTTGATAAATAATATGAAGTATCTTAAAAATAGATTGAGCTCGACTCTACTCGGTTTGTGATCCCAACAAACGCAGGGTTCACAACGTCACATTGAAGCACGTGAGAATATGAAGGCTAGAGAGTGTATCAATTATTTGGTTGAGCCATGTAACGTGAAGCAACTGTACCGTAACAGAGGCCCGAAACTAGGAGCCGAAATGGCTACAGGATCCAAGGAAATTTTGGCCTTGCTCTGAGTCCTAAACGGGCCGAGTTCTGTTGGACCAGCACATTCAGAACAAGAAACGTGTCTTGACTTGAGAGAGAGAGAGAGGGGGGGGGGGGGAGGAGAGACAACGTATAGATGTGGACCAACAAAGAGAGTACGCCAATAATTCAAATAGAATTAATTATAATAAAGATTCAAATATCGATTGCTCTGAAACAAGGAAAGGGAGCATGGAGGTGGCAACAGTCCCTGGGTCTTATCCAAGCCATCTCCACATGATTCCTCGCGAGGAATGAAGCAGAAGTTTGTGATTTTGAATAGTAAAGATTATATGCACAGCATGCATCTCGTAAATTCTTGAAACTACGACTTTAGGTCCTACACCAATTCTGAAAGCTATTAAAACAGTACAATCATTTAAAAAAAAAATTATTTATAGTTTAACTTTGTGCTATTTAGCATTTTATTTTATTAGGGGGTATTCATGAATCTGCATCATGAATTGAGGGCAAGGATTTTAACTTATTGTGATGGACTGGAGTGGGCTGGACTGAGGTATCCCTTTTCTTCTTCACCTAAAGATTCATGGAAGTTGTCCTCGTCATAGAGGAGAATTAAATGAGAAAGGGCAGCAATTTAATAGGTGCACACTACCCCCCTTCCCTCCCATTTATGGCTTCTCTCCTACTGCTAGCTGGTGCAGAAAATGATTGAACTTTTTCTTTTATTGTTTTCAACTTTCAACTTGTGCTTCGAATACCGGGAAATTCTTGAACTAATTTAATACTTATAATAGTTTATAACCTCGAAAGTTTTAGCATTCTCTAATGTAATTAGCAGGTATTGGTTTCTGGTTTTTATTTTGAGAAAAATATATTTCCTATTAGCCAACCTAAAAATCATTTACATATTATACTGTTGTCATGTTCAATTATTACTAATGTTTGTTAATTAAAGCAAAATTCCAGCCAAAACCCTTGATGAAGATGATGAAGACTTGATTCTAAAACAATGTCTAGAAAAAAGATGACCAAGATACACTAGAATTTACAAAATTAATGAAGTAATAACTGAAATATGATATATGTTTTGTTTACCATGTCGCAATTATCCATCCTAATAATCTGGTCCAAGTGCCGTCAGATATTGAACAAAAAGAAAGAAAAAAAAAAAAGGTATTTATTAGAGAAGAGATTAAAAAAGAAAAGAAAATGTTACTATAATTATTATTTTGGGCAAATATATCCTATAGTTAAAACATTGAGGGAGTTCTTTTATAGTAAATTATTTTTTAGAAAAAAGGTAATATTTGGGGGGGGGGGGAACCCGAACAAATGAATCCAAACTCAAAAAAGAGAATGCCTTAGTAGGACCAATTCTTGACATAAAATGGTAATATTGCAATTTTAGCTATGAATACAGATTTTAAATAATTTAAATGCCTGACAAAGTTCTTAATAAAACGAGATAACCAATATGAGTAGTTTAACTCTTGTTTTTTTTTTTTTTTTTTGGTATCATGGTTAGGCCACCAACTCAGTATTTGAGATTTCACCCCGACTAATTTAGGTCGATCGCTTGTAGGGCCCAATTGAAATGGCAAATCTCTCAGAATTGATTTTTTTGTTCCCATGGGGGATCGAACTCCCGACCATGGTTAAAGAGCGTCAGTCCCCGAACCAACTGAGCCATCACACGTTGATCGAGTAGTTTAACTCTAAAATGGGTATAATTATGATTTTGTTCATATTAGAAAAAATTTTAATTTCTATATTAAAACTTAGTTATTAAACCAAAGGATTTTCAAATTTATATACCCTGAAATCTTGAATTAGCTGATATGAAATTTAACACCCCTCTCATAGATTCTAAACTCGATACATCGGTATGCTTTAATACGAACAACACATGCAAACGCAATGTGGCCTTTGAGTTTTAATTTTGACTTTGAGACCATATTAACAGATAATTTGAGTCGTATCTTAAAAATTAATTGTTAAGTTAGGGATTTTGTATGTTTATAAACTTTTTTATTGAATCTTTAGTTAGTCAATATAGATTTAACAAGGGAGAATAACCATGTAATGGAAAGGTTGCTGTTATTTCATAAAAAAAAAAAATAAATTCCTGTAGCTTAAAGAAAAATGTTAAACACACTAGAATAAGCATGTATATTATTTTTTTATATATAATTTAGTAAGTATTCACTACAAAAAAAAAAAAAAAAAAAACGATTTTAGCGACAGAAAAAATTTGTCACTATTTAGCGATAAAATTTGCGACAAAAAAGTACTCATGACCAAATTCGCGATGAATAATTTATTATAACTAAATTCGCCGCTAATTGACGACAAAAATATTTTAATTGTAAAATTCGTCCCTAATTAGCAACGAATGAAAATTTCGTAACTATATTTTGCCACGAATCGAATCGAGTATTCGTTGCTAAATTTAGCGAAAAATATTTATTTCGTCTCTAAATTTAGCAACGAAAAAATTTCGTGATAAATTTTGTCGAAAATTTTATCGCTAATTAGTTATAAAAATTTTCTATCACTAATTAGTTACGAAAAAAATATTTGTCACAAAATTTAGCAACAAATTCCAATATTTGTGGATAAATTCGTCACTAATTAGCCAAAAAAAATATTCGTGACTAAATTCGTCGCTAATTTGCTAAAAAAATATTTGTAACCAAATTCGTCGCTAATTTATATAAGTATTTCAAAATTTGTGATTAATTTCGTGACTAAATTCATTTTACAATCTATTATAAAATATTTTTAATCGTATTTCTCTTTTTGTTCATTTCTAAATAATGAAATCGAGTTAAATATATAGTGAAATTACAATTCTCACAAAATTGATAATTTTTTATAATAAATAATTCAAACAATTTATAAAAAATAATTTTTCATTCACCGTTGTCGTCGAATTCACCCTTCGTGTTTTTCGTCTTCTCCACCCATTGCTTCTTTCATCAATAGTTTAATCGCTTTCAAAAGTTTAGCTGTTCATTTTCTAATGTCATCGTCATCGACAAGGAAAACAGTAAATCAAAACTCTACATAAGGTTTCCAAGCGATCAGACAGTAAATCAAATATCCGCGTCCAGTGATCTATCTTCCCTGACAAGCAAATAGACAGTAAGGTAGTGACTGAGAGAGGTCAAGAAACCGAGAGATCCAAAGTTCAAGAATTCAAGAGATTGAGGGGTTAAGAGTTTGAGAGATCAGAAGACCGGGGGGTCGAGAGATTGGGAGAGCGGAAAACTGGGAGGTCAAAAGATCTAAGCAAGAGTGTTCAACCAAGCAGTGATTGAGATTATAGAGCACTTGTGTTATGAAAAGAAGAAGTAGATCTAAAGACTGATCTGAAGTATGTATTTTGTTAGTGCAACGAGACTCTCGGTGAGTGCAAGAGGTCATTGTGGCCATGTCGATTGTATTTCATTAGTACGATGTATGTGAATTTATATGAAATAAAAGAGTTATTCCCGAAGCATCGTAGCTGCGAGAGAGTATTAGACATCAAAACCTAAAGAACATATACCGAAACAAATAGTACAACTGGTATGATGAGTATTGAGAGAAAGGGAATTAGATCCCATCCGATGCATTAGTAATCATGTTAAACAAAAACCGAGGGAAAAAGAGTTGTTTCCCATCCGGGAACAATGAAGGTCGTGACCTACATTAATCAAAAGATAGAATGAAAAGGGAGTTGAATTCCATCCGGGGGCTGAGGCTCGAATATAAATAGAATAATGAGAAAGTTGATACGGAAACCATATCATGTCGTGAACCGATAGAGTGTTCCTGGCATTGTGCCAGGAGACTTTGGAGGCTTTGCACACAGAGAGCGTACAGAGCGTGAGGTACTTAGAGGTGTTGCACCTTGAGTGTGTAAAGTGTACCGGGCATTGCGCCAAAAGTACTCGAAAGTATTGCGCCCTAAATGTGTATAGCATACTGGGCATTACGCCGATGGTTAGGAAATGTAGTGTCTTAAATGTGTATATTATATCGAGCGTTGCACTAACGGTACTCAGAGGCATTGCCTTGAATGGTGTAGTGCATTAGTTATTGTGTCGACGGTACTCAGAGGCCTTGCGCCTGGAGGGGAGTTGGTGAGCTTGTGCTGACAGAGTTTGGTGGTGTGGTGCTAAGAATAAGTGTGAGCCTACAAAAGAAAATGTGGTAGACTAGAGCCTTGTGGGGTACAAAGACCTGAACCACGGTTAGTCGAGAAGTAATGAAAAAGTGACAAAATATGTAGAAAATTGACAAAGCAGTAGCAGGTAGTGAACAGAAATTGTCAAGAAAATACCCACGTAAGACTGAGAGATTGGGCCTACAAGACAGAGAGAATGACAGGCTAGAGTTTTATGGGCACAAGAGCCTATTGAGAAAACCAGGTGCGAATATTGAAAGATTGAAAGAGTAGTGGCAAGCGGTGATAAAAATTACTAAACTGAGGTTTCGATGGATCCAGATCATAGTTGATCACTCTGGTGCCAAGAGAATGCTGCTTAACAAAATTGGATTAAAAAAGTAACTCAATAGGATCGATCTACGCAGTTGCCTGGCAAAAGGGTTTTGCATTATCACTGGCAGAAAATTATTTTTGGTTGTTGCTTGGCCGACATGATTAAAATGTTACAAAAAGTGTTAGAATATATAGAATAAAAACATTATTGTCATAATAAGTATAAGGCCAAATTTCAAATCAAAACAACTAATTAAAAATATTGAAATACTATCGGTTCGCTATGGATAGAAAATATTAAATCGAGGCCTTCAATAGATCCAAATTATAGTCAAGTACTCTGATGTTTAGAGTCGTCTCAAGTATGGAGGGATGACGATAGGAGAGACGAAGTGAAATAGGGCGTGGAATTTTTTAGGCTAAATAGTCTGTCATTCCCACGCCCGGTTCTAATTTGATTGAATTGGTTTTGGCTCCATAGAGATAATTGCTCCTTTGATTTGAGGGGGGATCGGATGCCAAGAAGTTCATTGGATCTTCTTGGATGAGAAATCTGAAGAGAGCTCGAACTATAGCCATGTATTGTCCTTGTGTGCTGTATTTAGAGTTGACCGGTGCCAGGACTTCAATTGGGTTATCATCAATGAACAAATCTACAAAAACCTCGCCAGGGCTGGCCTGGCAAGGGGATTCCGATTCTCAAGTCAGATAGAGAGATAAAAGAAAGATCGAGGAACCTCGAATACGGTCTTGTGTTATGTGTTTGGAATTTGCCCATGATTGTAAAGAGAGATGATAAACATATTACATGTATATAATTGAGTATAAAGTCATATCTCTAGTGGTGTGTATGATGGAATATGAGCCGTACTTTTGATAGTATAAAATTGGGTATTAAGTCATACCTTTCCCTCATTATGGGTGGAGTGTGTTTGTGTAGTTGTGTAGTTGTGATCGTGCCCTTCTGTGGTGGGTTTGTAGACGTGGAGATGAATGTGTAGACGGAGAAAGAGTATTGAGTGCTTCTCTTGTAGAGAACTGAATGTGTCTCCTTCCTTGTAGGTTGTCTTTGCTATGTATATATAACCTTCCAATGAATATAGAAAATTCTATTTTTCTTTTGTGTGAAATCTTTCAAAATGATAGCGATTATGGTAAAAAAATTTTAGAATATTTAAATTTTTTTGAAATTGAAGAAGGTTTAGAACTTTAGAAAAATTTCCTTCCTTATCGAAAGAATTAATAAAAGTTTAAATTTATAAAGAATTTTCTTTCTTATCATACAGATATAAAAGAATTGAAATCTCACGTGAAAAAAAAGTTTTTACTGTTAAACCGGATACATCACTTCCTAATAAAGTGAGCTATTCATTAAAAAACAAAAAATTAAAATACTTTATATTTAGTGTCAAGCGCAAAAAATTCTATGCGACTTGGCTGCCCTGCCGCGGTAGGGTAAGGGAGAGAAAGATGGGGGGGGGGGGGGAGGGGGTTGAGACAGAAAATTTCTTTCCTAGAATTTACACCAAGAATTTTGAACAAATTGTCAAAATAAATATTGTATTCCTCTAACACAGGTATCTGTCATCATTCATCACGTGTCCCCCCTCCGCTCTCTCATCAGTACAAAACCAGAACTGCCTTGAAGATGCGAGAGAATGTTCGGCTTTCTCTTCACCAGCTCGCTAAAAGATCCTGATCTCTGCTCTAACACTACTTTTCTAAATTAAACACACTATGGGACTTTCAACCACAGCCACAGAGACATCAACAACGTCGTCAAGTGGGAGGAAATTCATGGTCTCACGTTTAATTTTGTTAGCCATTTTGGTTCTCCAACTCTTCTTTTTCTCTGTATCCAGAGTAGAAGCAATTCGGATGTTTGAAACCAACGAGGACTTGAACAAGAAAAACAGCCTCGAAAGAGTGAGTTATGATTTCACCAAGTTCGGAAGTAGGGTAAGAAGCTTTGGAGAGTTCAAACGAAGGGTACCGACTTGCCCAGATCCACTCCACAACAAGTAGCACCTCTCACTCACTCTCTCTCTCTTTCTCTCTCTCTCTCTCCCATCGTGTTTTCATGGATAACATTACAAGTACAACAGTAGCCAAAGATTAAAAATTCTCAACTGATGCATTATAATTTCAATGATTGAAAAACATCGCTCGGTATCTTTAATCTTGACTACTGTACAAGTAATGTTACTCCTTATTCCATAAATCTTGTTTTTCTCCCGGTAGCATATTCACCATTTTAAACCGTCATGGTACGAAAATACCCCCACTTTTCTTATAATTTGTAACAATAATTAAGTGGGAAAAGCGAGGGTATTTCGGTCATAATGCATGCATTTAAGTTGTATTTAAGATTAAAGCAATTGAATGATTGGTATTGTTTCTGTGATATATAGGCTCTTGTAAGGTTTGATGTTCACTTGTTTTAGCAAAAATCATATTAGAAAAAAAAAAAAAAAAGTGAGGTGTTCTAACTTGTTTTAGTAAAAGCATATAAGATGGAGAGAAAGTGAGGCGTACTCTGGTGCCAAGCAAGGCAAGTTTGGACGGCGTCCATGTTGCAGTGAGGAAATAGTAGCGAAAGGACGTGGTACAGAGAAAATGACATGTTTTTTATTTCTTTTTTTTTTCTCATTATTAATATTTAAAATTATATTTTAATTAATTCGATTTGAATTTCTATTAAAATTTTATTTAGTAACAACTTTCTCAGTATAATTTTTTTATTATCAAATTTTAAATTTTAAATTTAATTAAATGGTTTAATATATTATCCTATTAAGTCGGGGATACATGTTCTTGTGTCTTTGCATTGTTTACTTGGACAATGTCTTCTCGGATGAGGATTGCCCCAACTTTAAATTTTCGGATTTGGAACGTTTTCCAGTTGCAGTAAATAAAATTTGGGTCAGAGAAGTACTATGATTGCACTGTGGGGTAATTGGTGCTCTCTCTCTCTCTCTCTCTCTCTCTCTCTCTCAATGATTAGTAAATCTTAGGTCAATTTTGGCCGGCAAAATTGAAATTAGTTTCCATTAAAATATGATAGGTTTTTCGATGTAAAGAATTTAATATAATAATGACTTAAAATTTTTGTTAAAAAATAAAAATGAATTAAACTTACGAAATTATCATAAAATATTATAATCAGAAATAAATTTGAACAAGTAGAGGGTTTTAAAAATCAAAAACACCCTCACTTTTTTTTAACAGGGAAGCCTGTTAAAACTCTTATTTTAAAAATATCAAACAACTTATTATGTAGATTTTAAAACTCTTATTTTTCAAATCAATTCATGAATTAAAATTAAAAATAAAAATTTTAACAGGGAAGCCTGAAGCACGAGAACTCTTAAACGTAATTTGAGACACATTGATATTGGGCAATCAAGGCAATTTGCAAACCTTAATGTTGGGCATGTCCTTCAAGAATTTTGGGCCGATCGACCGATGGGAAGTAGGAAAATTTGAAAAATCAAACTGTCCTTTCATCCCAATCATTGTGAAAAGAAAACCTGAAGAAAGCTGTTCCATTTGGATCAGCCATTTTATCTCCAAAACTACTTTTTTACGTTGGATTTTTTTCCTTTTTTTATTATTAATATTCGTTAATTATCTAATTTTAATTAAATTTAATTCAAATTATATTGATTTTTTTAAAAATAAAACACTCTCGATAACTATTTTTATTATACATAAAATTCAAATCTAAATATTATTTCAAATGTACGAATAACCAACTATATGTTGATTTTTTTTCTTTTTCTATACTAAAATATAATAGGGTATAAATTGATATAATAATTTGTATTGGTTTTACTTTATTTTTGAATAAATATTACACCAATAGTTATGTTTTGCGATATTTGATATCTAGAATTAATAGAGGAGGATTATAAAGGAAAATCGAGAAAAAAATCTAATTTGGAACACTTATGCAAAGAATGGAAAAAATCGTAAGAATTTTCTAGAGATTAAGTTAATGTTATTTCTTCTTGTTTGCATGAAATTTCAAGCAAAATTAAAATTTAATTCGAAAGTATTGAAAATTTTTAAAATGTTGATTTATTCATAATATTTAAGAATAAATTTTAGAATTTCAACTTTCAAAATTTTTTATCTTTTAGGAATTTTTTTATTTGAAATCTCTTAGAATATTATGTTTTAGAAATTTTATATTTTTCAAACTAATTAAATTATTTTCTTTTAGTTATTTTTTTATAATCAGGGAGATTTAGAAGATTTTTCTTTTAAAATAGAAGATGTACTTCTATTTAAAGAGATATGAAAGCTCTCTAAAGGAATATATTCATTGTAGTTCTTCCTAAAAACTCACATTCATTGTAATTCTATTTTCTTTTCGCAGAATTTATTTTTCTTTTAGGGTTCTTATTCCTTCATGTTTTTATTCTAAAATTCTTTTCTAATTAAATGATTGTTAAAATCTTATTGAATGAAGATTATGAGATCTAATTGAGATTATAATATATTATAACCCATTAAATTAATACGATCATGCAGGACTAATGGATTATAATATATTAGCACCGGTTGAAATCAAAATTGAACTTCCCAATTTTTACGAAATTCATCTGGTCCAAGAACAACAAAAAAATTGAAAATCCAAGGTAATCATTTAGTCCATCAATCTTGCAAATCACCTAGCTATCAACAAATGGTTCAACATGAAATATAAGACACGTAAAATTAAAGCCGACAAGCAACAATAGCGTTAATGAAGAATAACCATAGAATGCAAGCCAGAAAGGGGTGTGTCATTGTTGGGGAAGAAAAAACAGAGGATAAACCATTTTAGAGAAATATATATAAAAAAAAAAAAAAAAAAAAAAAAAAAAATTGGTTACACATGAATTCAAACCCTGAATCTCAGGATTGGGAGATAGAGATTGTGACCACCAGATTATCTCCACAAATATCAAAATCACAAAACCTAGAAAATTCCATATAAAAGAATAATAAGAAAAGAAACCCTAAAGTTAACCATACACGATAAGCACGAAAATTCAAATTAAGAAAAGTGACTTAAAAATAAAAAATAAAAAGGAAGAAGAAGATAAATACTGTGTCCACGAGGTAAGGGGAAATCCATTTGACACAAACAGCAACCAAACAACCCAAGGCAATGCAACAGAAAATAAACCTAGCCCACTACCGATTTAACTTTGCATTTGGCCACATGAACCTAACACTCTGTGTCTGCCGGTCGGTTATGAAATCATTTGGATTTTAGCCTTTTGGAACATGGAGATGCTATTATCTTACAAGTTCCATTGTTTTTTATAGAAAGATAAATCTTTTAACTAAATTTATAATTTAAAATATGTGAATAAAAAAAATTATATTGAAAAAGATATCATTTAAATAACACTCTTATAAACACTCAAACCGAATTAGTTATAATATGAATTTAGATACTGATAATAAAAAATAAAAAAAAAAAAGATAAAGCAAACGAGTATGGACAAAGATAAAAAAAAAAAAAACAATATATATTAATTATCACAATATCACAATATATACATATTAAATTAATCTCAATTTATTATTTTTACTGATATTAGGTAATAAGTTAGTAAATTATATTTGAAGTACCCAGAGAGTTGACTTGGAAGCTCATTCGTCACTAACACATGATCGCGTTTTTAATGTATATGGTTGTTTTTGTTGCAAAGAACCTCTAGGAATCTTACATGATATGAAGATGTCATTGGAATCTTTGCGGTCCTTTGTAGTACTTCGTTGTTAATTGATACTTATAATTTTTAAAATTATGTTAAAACCATGAAAAAGAATAGACTACGCAGTCCCAAGTCCATTGAAATAAGCAATAGATCCTCCAAATCCTACGTATAAAACAATGTACTCACCGTGTCAAAACTCAAGCATGGTGCTCGAGAACCTATTTTTTAATGTAAAAATCAACAAAAAATTGAAGCAACGAAAAATTTATTAAGTGAAAAAGACGTTAAATTTCTTAATTAATACTCTGATTTGAATATTGAAAATAAAAAAAAAATATAATTTTAAGAGAGCTCTTTTATATGGAGGTTTGACTATAACTCGAACCAAATTAGTCGAAATATGAATTTAAATACCAATTAATCAAGTAAAATAAAAAATCTACTAAACTTATTATTAAATAAAATCTTTTACCTATTTTAATTATTGCTCCATCTAGAGAAAATATGTTACATCTCTTTGTGCATATAAGAAATAAGAATTTAATTTTTTTAATCACAATTAATATAAATGAAAATTCTTTTATTCCGTGATACAAAAAATAGTAAAAATAATAGCTATAGTACACAAATAAAGCATTATTTAATATTATTACACAAAAAATGTTATTATATTACTTAAATACATATACCCAAAAACGTATCAATAGTTTTGGTTTTATTCATTATTTATTTTTTTTTACTAAAATACCAATTAATCAAGCATTTCAATTTACTTTTTAAGAATATACTAATAAAATATTATTTCTTAATTCCTTATATAGAAAAATTGGGCCCACATGGCATCCTGGCATGTGGGCTACAGCCCAACATGCAAAGAGGTGAGTCTACCCTGGGCTGACCCAAGGGCCTGCTTGACATGCCCCGTCCTTTTTATGTCTCGTTTTGCTGACGTAAAGTGAACTTATTTTTATATATAGGTAGATAGATATATATGTACGTTACTTTATATTCCGGTAATTTTCCATCTCTATCTATACATTGCGAGCGCGCACAATATGACTCTAGATATCAATTGATATAGTATAAAAAAAAATAAGTTGCACCGAAAGCCCAAGTTAAATGGCTCCTGATCTCAACCGCCTATAAGAAGACAAAATCCAGATTAAGGCAAACAAGATTTTTTTTTTACTGGATCATTGGTGTCTGAAATCATATTTTGATTAATCCGATCTAAATTACTAATAGGCACAGACTCTTTTTAGGGAAGCGCTTTCTTAACGTAATTTTATTTTCATTTTCAAAATTCGAGCTCGAATATTAGTTAAGTGATTTAGCACTCTTTTCACTGAACCAACTATCGATTGGTAGATTAAGGCAAACAAGACGGTGAAGCATTATGAATGATGTCTAAAAAATAAATATGCACAACTCCTAAGTGGACAAATGCTAGATTTAGAGTATATTTAATAGTGTTTTTTTCTCTTTATCCTGTTTTTTAAAAGAGAAGTAAAAATTAATATATTTTGAAATAAAATTAAAAATTGTTTGGAATAATCAGATAAGAGATGAAGAGAGAATATCTAAATTTGGATATATTTGAAATATTTCAAATTTCAAATAAAATCTCAAAATTAGGTGATATGAATTTATTTAAAATTTCACGTCAAGAATAAAAACATGTGATTTCGAAAAAGTTGACATATGAAAAAATAAAAAAATAAAAAAAAAAAAGAGGAAAAAGCTCCTCTTAGGAGCTTGTTTAAATTTTTTTTTTTATTTTTCTTTATTAAAAAAACTATTTTTAAGGAGAAGAATTATTAATTGACCGGACTTTTTCCCATAAGGAAAAGAGATGTTTAAAAAAAAAGTCCCGCCACCATTCCACCACGTGGACTAGTTCCTTGGCCTGGACAACCCAATAATTTGGGTCGACTCGAGAGATGAGCCAAGCCGGGCAGTGTTTGGCAGCAACCTCTTACGAGGTCGCATTGAATCTTAAAAGTTCAAAATATAATGTTTAATTTACAAACTCCTAGACTTTCCATGGGCCGGGGTGTCTGCCTGCACCGAGACGCACCGCCTGGGTTAACATTTCCATTTTTAAAAAATCGAATGGGACCCAAATTTTAGGTCCCCTTTTAATACCCGATACGACCAAGAAAAAAGCTTGGGAGCCGACCTTGGCCCACATTGGTCCTATGTTAGGGACCAATTTCCTTGGCTCAAATTTTTCCTCTAAAGCCCTGCATGGCCCAGTTCGGTCTATGCACAGATCCCTTTCTTTTTTTTTTCTTTTTTTTTTGTGTAAGCGTATACTTACTATCAACTGATATCCAAATTTTACCTGATTAATTTGGCCAAATACCGTAAAGTCTATTAACGAGTTAACTTTCATAATATCTGTTTCGCTATTTTTCAAAATTCAAACTCAAAATCTTAATTAAAAAAATTTAACATTCTACTGTTACACCTACATGTAATTGGTGCTATGTTTAGATATGCTAATCCCTTCTCTCTCTAACTGTTATCATCTCATATTATGTGTCTCTAATCCTTACTCTAGCTTTCTCCAAATTCGACTTGATCATGGGAGTATTAATACTAAGGCAAACTCTTACCCTAGCTTTTTTTCTCATTTTGCTAGTTTATAAATCTACTATGAATTAGACCACCTAATAACAAGGTGAGTCTAACAAATTTTGAATAAAATTAATATTTGAGGCAATAGCAATTTCATTCTCCGAATAAAAAAGGGTGCATTTATCGCAATACTATGTTCCAAAGAATAATCGTATGAGAGGGGGACGTTTTTACTCATCTTAACCTACACGGCATTTTTTTTTTTTTTTATCAAAAATCGGCGTCTGATTTTTACCTAATTAATCTAGTTTAAATACGGTGAGATCTATTATGGGATTGACTCTCTTAAATGTTATTTCTTCATTTTTATATCTCAAATTCAAAATATATAGTTAATGAAATATAACACCCGAACGTCACACCATAAGGGATTGGCAAGCACTAATATCTGATAGTTCAGTTGGTTCGGAGACTGATATCCCTTAATCATGGTTGGGAGTTCGATCCCTATGGGAACAAAAAAATCAGTACTGGGAGATCTGTCCCCTCAATTGGACCCTATAAATGATCGATCCAGATTAATCGGGACGAAACCCCAAATACTGAGTTTGTGGCCTATCTATGGTATCAAAAAAAAAAAAATAAGAGATCGGCAAGCAGCATGTTTAATAAGGTTGATTGTCCGCCAAGGAAAAACTTTTGACGTGAGTTTTACTATATGAACCATCAAAAAATTTATTTTCATTTGTGATTATTGAAGATGGATCTCATATTTCATTGTTTCTATAAAATATTTAAACAAATTATGCTTATATAAAAAATTATTATCACAAATATGAAGACAAAAAGTTAAATATTTTCAAAATTAAATCGATTATTAATTTATTCTTATATATAATATTTTTAATAATTGATTTGATTTCAATAAATAATATATTTTTTTAATATTTTTTTCAAATTCAATATGATATAATGAAAAACCATTTGAATTTGAAAGAAACGATATATGTATACTAACGTGATTGAAAATATGGCATTGATTGTAAGACACGTTGCTAATCAAATAATTTTTAATCAATCAGAGATGGACACATGACAGAGTTTGGGAGAGAATAGTGAAAATTCAAAATGTCGTCGCTTTAAGTTGTTTTCAATATCTGAATAGTAGTATCCAACAGGTCGAATCAATGAGTTTTAGGTTGCATGTTAGAGTGCATGAGAGATTTTTTTTGTCACGTGACAGCACATATCTCAAACATAACGTCTTAATTTTGTTAGAAAATATTTGAAAATATTTAAAAATGATTTTAATACCATATTAAAAAATAGAAAATAATATAAGAATATTAAATCTTAATGATTTATTATTTTAATAAAATATTATAATAAGCAGGATATATATAAAAAACTTATTGTTATAACTAGGCAAATAAAAAAAATTAAATATTTTCAAACGGGATAAATATGCTGTGGGCTAAAGTTTGGTCAAAAGGGTGACGAGGATATAAGGCTTGGTCGACTCATTTAGATTAGGCTTGCCAATTCATTGCCATTCAAATGGAGGAAAAGAAAGGGTAATTACCAACCCCACTTTTCTAGAGAGAGAGAGAGAGAGAGAGAGAGAGAGAGTTAACATGAGAGCTTGTGTGGAATCCTTATCCAATTTAGAATCAAATTTTCTCCATTATGTTTGGAAAATAAAGAAGATGGACCCCAGACCCTTGATTTATAATCAATGGGAAGAACTGAGGATTTCCAGATTATTTGATGTGTCCATCCCATTCCCATTTGCTACCCTCACAAGTCACAATCCTGGGCCCACCAACCTTTATTTATTTATTTTATCCTTTCCCTCATTCCCTCCTTTTTCTTTTTTGTCTTTTCTTTAAATTTCATTTTCGATTCTATCTCCACTGTTTGAATGTTGATAATATCTCAAAGTTATCTCGTTACTCATTTAAAAACCTTGACTTTGCGAGAATTTATTCTGCTTGATTTTATTTTTTATAAAAGAATATAATCAAATGAAATCAAATCAAAACATAAAAAATGAAAATAAAAAGACTCCACCGTTTGAGTTATTTCTGAGAGGGATCGTTCGAGTTATTTCCGATGGATCATTCTTCTGTTTGATTAGCAAAGAAGTTATATATTAAAAGTTAAACATGTCCTGAGACCTGAGGATGCACCTAATATCCATTTTTTTACATTCGACCTACACTCTACTCTCCCCCTTCTATATGTCAAATCTAACACTGAAGTGCTTGGCTCTTGGAACCATGCATCACTATTGAAAGAAATTTTCTGAAAATTTGCTTTCAACCAGAAAAAGGATCCAATCTTCATGAGGTCACGTACTTCATCACGAGTTTGATTTGGAGACACTTTTGACCCAAAAAGGACAATGGACTTGGGGGTGTTTTGATGCATTTCTCATGAACACTTCAACTTCCCCCACTAAACGATTTAGCAATTAATGATAATCTTAGAGCATTTTATAAGAAAATTTTAATCTGGTAAGAAAAATCATACTTTCTTCTATTATTTTTTTAGTTTATTAAATACGACTTTTTAAATAAAAACAAGAAGAAAAATACTTCTCATAAGTTCGTTTAGAGACATTCAAGCAGCTTAGAAAGAAAAAAAATTAATCAAATTCAAGTTCTTTATTAATAACATACGGGAGGTTTACATGTAATGCTCATAGGATATGGTAATACTAGTCGTCCTTTTTACCTTTTTTTGATTGTATAAAAATTCGAATATAGAATTATCAGGTTGAGAAAACAAAGTTTGTATCATTGGATTGTTCCCTTTGGAACTCCTTACCATTTTAGTTAGCTAACTATATGTATGTGCTTGGGGACATTTAGCTTGAAAATTTGGTCATTTGTGTGTCTTGTGCATGGTCTTGTAAATGGAGAAAAGTGGTGTATGGGTAGTTTTATAAAAATTAGACACCAATGTTTTCCCAAAAAATATATTATAGTTCCTCTTTAAATTTTATAATTATTTAAATCAAATTATTCAGATTTTTAAATATTCATAAATAAAAAAAAATCATTTTGGGGGTGACGAGCTTTGTACTATTCAAAATCAGTATAGATTTCACGACAAAGGGTTTGAAAGGGCTATCAATTTGGAATAGGTGGGGATAGGATTTGGTTGGGGATAAGAAGTTTAGTGATGATGACAACCAAGGAAAAGAAGAGTACCATGTTCTGGAAACTTAGGAGGGATTTACTTTCTTTCAAAAAAGAAAAGATGGGACAGGAAAATGGCATTTTCAAAATTGATTTGATTTCGTTGATATCGATTTGATTTCAGGCATTTTCAAAATTGATTGGACCCTTACCATGGATTTGAGAATTTTCCCACTTTAAAATATTTTAAGATTTGGTGTCCATGCGAAACAAGCGAAATTTTGGGTGCTTGATATGGGTTCCCCACACTAGACAAGTATAGCCTAAAACACTCGAAACCCTCGCCATGTGTTGCCGGCTCGTGGGCTCGTGCACATGAACATGCACGTCTTTAAGATTGGAATTATATGAAACGCATGAAGTATCCAAAGTGTCGAACATGAGAAAAATCCAAAACATTTTTGGCACTCTTCTCCATGTGAGATCTTTCCAATACATTTTTCTAGTGAAAATCAATTGATGGTAGCTTGATATGGACTAATGCAAAGCGCATAGCCAGGGGTTGTCCCCATATGGATTGATTTGGAACCTTAATCCTTTTCTTTTCCTCTCAAGTGTGCAGATATATTTTCATGTTCAGATAAACCAAACTTATCAAATTTGGACGAAAATTTCTTGAATAAATATATGAACGAAAATTCAAAGCAGAAAGATTGTTTAACCCATAAGTTCTTCCTTTCATGGACCATGTCATGGCATCTACTGCCCATTATGGTTCTTGATTATCTAGTGTAAAGTAAAAATCTAGTATTGAAAAAGAAAAATCTAGCCCCTTCTCTCTTTTCCTCTATTTTCTCCTAAATATGACGTATTTAATATTTTTTTAAAATAAAATTTAACGATTACTCTGATTTATTTAGTAGTTATATGAAAAAATTTATCTTTTATTATATAGTTTTAGATTTATGGATTTTTTCTTGTTAAGAAAAAAAAAAAGTATTGGGAAAGAATGTAGAATGGGAAACATGTAAATAGGAGAGTAATAAAATGGATATAGCTAAAATGATATATTTTATAATGTAAAAAATTATTAATTCAATTGTAATCTTAATTTAAATTTGGACTTCCAAAAAAACCTCTACATTTTTTTAAAAAAAAAAGTTATTTTAATTAAAAAAAATATTATAAATAAAGTATAACAAAAAAGAGATAAATTGAAATTTCATAAACAGCAAAGGAATAACCTTTAATCAATCAAAAATTGGATTATTTTTTGAAGACTTTTATTTTGTTAGTTGACAATGGATTATTTCGTTAGCATAATAATAATAATAATGATAATAATAATAATAATAATAATAATGATAATGATAATAATAATAATAATAATAACAACAACAACAATAATAATGATAATCTAAGAATCGGAAATTCTCATAAACATTTGGCTTTTACATTTTTCATAACCTTGGAGTATGGTTTTATATAATGGCGATATATTACAAGATATCTCAAAATGATATAGTAAACGGTGATAATAATATCCCGACATTGAAAGATAACGGTGCAATATTTTCAAAAAATTTTGGATATATCATAGATGTTGCAATCAATATAATAGAAAATGTGAGACACATAAAAAAAAAATTATATATGTATTATTAACATAAAAAGGTTATAAAAATTAAAAATACAAAAATAAATTATTATATCTAAATATTAAAGAATAAAAACAATATTATTCAATATTAGAAACCTTGCCTTGGACTATATGCTAGGGGCAATAAATAAGTAAATTATCAAATTAAGAAACTTAATAGGATTAATGACAAAAACCATTCATGGAACTTCCAAAAATTCCAAACTCCTGTGTATGGTTCCATGGTCCCTAACCAAAGTGACTAAATGGCACAGCATTGCTGTTTCCTCTTCGACTCTATCTCTTCTATTATTGATCTGTTCTCTTATCTCAATCGATCACTGCATCTCTTTCCCTCTTTCTCTTTCTGTGTGTCTTTTAATCCATCATTTTCTCTGTGCCTCTTTCTCTCGATCTTTAAATAAAGAAGTGAGAGAAAATTGAAAATAGAGAAATAGGAAGGGAGATAAAAGTGATATCAAGAAACAAAAAGAGGAAGATGGAGAAAAATGATTTATTTACAAATGAACGATAGAGAAGAGAGAAAAAAACCATGCACAAGGGCAATACTTCAATAAAATTATAGATTTTGAAAGTTGACACCAACATTGGTTTAATGGTAGGGGACTAAAGTCTCTTGACTAAAATCTCGAATTTAAATTTTGAAAATGAAAAAATAGATATTCAAAAAGTCAACTCCTAAATTAGATTTCATAACTGTTTGAATCGAATTAATCAGATTTTTGAATATCAGTAGTCAAGTACATCGACACATACTCAACAAAGGTACATAATTTAAATTTTATAAATTTTATGTAAGGGTATATGAGTAAATTTTATTATCCAAAACATGAATAATTTATAATATATCGACATTATAAAATGATAAAAATGTTTATTCTAAACAAAAATATAAAAAATGTGTTTATTTTAATACAAAATCAAAGAAATCTGAAAAAATGAGCAAACCATGTTATTATTAAATAGAAAATTATGTTCTTGTAGGAACACGCAAGTGGTTAAAAACTCTTATTCAAAATTTTTTTTTGATATCTCATATTTGAAATTTCGTGAATATATATATTTTTACGATTTTCATAATCTTTATATAATAAAAAAAATAAATAGAAAATCATTACATTCCGATTATATGGTATATGTTCCAAACCCTTCTTAAATATAATTTTGTTACTACGCTCTAACACAATCATGTAATATAATACACAAGTATAAAGACTAGTTTGATTGTATTACCGTAATACAAACTGAGCCCATAGATAAATTAAAGATCTTCCACAGTCGTAAACCAAAAAATGATCTCATTTTAGAACTTGGAGCAATCCAAGAGCCAACAGGGAAAAAAAATGATTATAGGAGAGAAACAAATGGGTGCAATTATAGGCTCCGGCACATGGTTTAGCCCACGAACAGCAAATGATATAATTAAAGAAGGAAATATATATATATATATATATATATTTGTATACACACGTATTAAAATTAATGAATAATCGATTTAGTGATAAAAGTGTTATATTCAAATCTTATATATAAAATTTAATAATAAAAAAATTATATTTAAAGAATTTTTCTAAATTAAATATGATAATATTTAAACTGAATTAATCATATCACGACTCCAAATAAACGTACAAAAAATATATATGCAGTGCAAAAGTGGTATTCAAACCCTATTTCCTTAGTAGTGAGGGAAAAAAATGGGCACACCATAGCCCCCACCCACATGCCAGAACTGGTCAAAACCTGTGATTGCTATTGAAGGGAGTTTCGGAGAAAAAAAGTAGGCAAATAAAGTATGCTCCAGTGGGAATTTGGAAATTTTTAATTTGGGTACGAAGGAAGGAAAAACTCGGGGAATGTAAGGCAGGTGGAGTGGTTGCGCTCCAAATTCTCAGCGGCCGACGCCTTATTTTAATATTGGCAATTGGTATGATTTTTTATTTACAAGTCGGCTGTCATGGTGGGTTACCTCACGCTCCCATCGCGTCCTCGCTAAAATTACCACTTACCGAGTAGTCGGATTCAGAACGGGTCCACCTTACATTTATAAAACTTCTCTAGCTTTGATGGGTCTACGCTGAAATTTAAACTCGATTTTTCATTTTCATATATAAAATATAATCCTGATTTTTTAAATTTTTTTAACATTAAACCACCCACCTTTATTTGATATATCCACACATACATGGTTTCAAAATTATCAGAGACGGAATAATTTCGATTTTTATAATTCAAATGTCTTCGATTATAATGTAATCTATACAAAATGATCATCCAATACTTTACTTATCTAGCCTTTAACAAACAATACGTGATTTTTGTGTTCTTCCCCATTCTTCTCCGTCTCTTTCTTATTTTTTAAAATCCAAATTTTTGAATTCAAATCGGGGGAGATAAAGAGTTGGTTTTTGTTAGAAAAAACTACTTTTCCTTTATTTCTTATTTGAATTCAGCATAAAAAAAAAAAAGAAATTTGATCGGATCAAACTTTGATGGCACGTTCTTATACTCATTTTCTAACGATCTAATTTATACACCAAGCTCCCGGTTTTTACTAGGGGAATGGAAACGGAAACAGAAAATAAAAATGAATACAAAATAATATAAAAAAATAATACTTTATAAGAATATAGAATATGAAAATATGAATAAATATAAAAATATAAAAATATAAAAATTTTTATGTAAATATTAATTATTTTATTAAAATAATAAAATAGCTATATTTTGTAATAAAAATATAAAATGATCAAATATTTAATTATCAAGATAAATAATAATAATAATTAAATTATTATTTATTAAATATAAAAAATGTGTAAATTTAGAAAAGATAATGATTTTTATATAAATATTAATTAATTCAGTGTATTGAAATATTTTAAAAACATTTTTAAAATGTAAAATATTAATATTTAAAAGTTTTGGTGCATCATAATTTGCGAGTATAAGAAACATATTTTATAAATTTGCATTTTGGTTAAAGTTCAATGTTGAAACTCATTTTAACCATTTTACCCTTTTAAAATAATTTGACCTAACTTGAATACCTCTATATTAAACTTATACAAACATATTTTTCAATTCAATCGTAAACTCGATTTTTATTCCAATGCCGCTTCATGGGAAAGAGAGGTTAAAAAAAAGAATGAAAGGAATGAAAAAATAAGATAAAATTAAAAATCACAAGAAAATAAAATAAAATAAATCACATTTTGTTAGACAAAAAAACGTGAGAGAATATATTAAAAAAAATATACAAATTTATTATTTTATCATTTTTGAGATTTAATTTTTTTTTTTAAAAAAAAAATAATAAAAAAAAAGGACACTTAAATAACTCTCTTCTTCCTTTTTTGTTTTTCATTTTCACCAAAATCATTCACGCAAACGGATTGTAAATTAACCGCGCGTGTGCCCATTGTTATTTTTGATTTCTAAATGGAGGTTAAATGAACACGCGCCTAAGAAAACGAAACATGTTGGGAGTCATGGTACTAGCAAAACCGTGTCCCACGTTTAAAAATCTCACAGTAGAACCCAGTCCAGGCAATTAATTTAATTCCAACTTGGGTTTCTTTGTCCTCGCTTATGGGATAAGCATTCAACAAACATATTCTAGAGAGAGAGAAAAATAATAAACAAATCTAATCTTAATCAAATCAAAGAGAAAAGTGGATTTCTTTAGTTGTTTTTTAATGAACAGTATTCCAGAAACCGGAGTCACGTACGTTGGTTTTGTTGGCGCCCACAGTCATGGGACCGTCCAAAACCAGATACCAGTCTGTTGTTTCTTTCGTTTTCGGTTCCGCGTTTTTTAACGTCAAAAGTTGTTTTGTTTCTCTCTCTTATTCTTATCTCTCTCTCTCTCTCTCTCTCTCTCTCTCTCTCTCTCTCTCTCTCTCTCTCATCCACAAGACACAGACTTCCCGAAAACCGGGAGCTACAAAAGCTGGAATTGGGTGCGTTTCATAATAAACCTTTTTCTTTTTCCTCGTTTTTTCTCACTCATCTCATCTCTCTCTCTCTCTCCCCACGTTATGTGGCGATTCGTCCGTAGTCTGATAGAAGACGTTGACCACCACGCGCTCACCACCTCCTCTTCACATGCTCACCGAGTCTCTCGCATGGTCTCCTCCCTTATCCCTTCTTCTTCCACCCGTCCGCCCTTGTGCTAAGTATTGAATGGGAGACATTGCACTTGGGATTAAGCTTAAGACAATATACAATTTTGAGTTTATTTCACTTCTACGCATCCAAGCGAAATTCAATCTTTTGAGATGAAATTGCAGGAGCCCATTCTCTCAAGACAATATAATAATACCAATTTGAAATTCTATTGGACTTTGGAGCTGGATGGTAAAACAATACTCATGCAAGAAAAAAAGTGAACCCATGAAATCAAATAAAATACCACTGTATCAAAAACCATAAAAAATACATATTTAAAATTATATTAGTAATAATTTTAGTAAATATTTAAAGCATTGACGTTGAAATGACATATTAATTATTTTGGGCATAACATTTGTTTGCAAAAAAAAAAACATTAAAAAATTATTTATTTAAAAAAAAAATTAAGATAATCATAAACTTGTCAAAAATTAAATAGCTAGATACAAAAGAGACCTAACTTTAAGGCCTAGCAAAGGCTAGGCTACAATTGGTGGAATTTTCGGCTGGGATGAGGCCAACGTTATTTCTATCTGCCCGCGCTTGGGAAAGAGCGAGTGATGAAAGGGACGTGTGTCCAGTCACTTCCAAGGTCCCAACAAGTGGGAACGTGAAGCGATGTACCTACATAGCGCGTGCATTGATTCAGCTCTGCGTTGGACAAATTGGTTCAAATCTCGTGGGCTTTCATTTTTATTTTATCAGTTTGGTGCATCCCCCACTTCCCCAATTGTGGAGAAAACCAACTCAAAACCGGGTTTCCTCCCTCTCTCTCTCTCTCTCTCTCTCTCTCTCTCTCTCTCTCTCTCTATATCTTTCTGTCTCTGTCAAAAACAACCCCCCCCCCGCACCCCAAAAAAAAACCAATCTCTATGCACTCCTCCGGTCTTTCGGAAACAACTTGCGCCCCCCTTCCACCGCAAAACCCCTCTCCTAGTTTTCTTATCCCTTATATACCTCTCTCTCACTTCCCACTTTCTCCAAACACAACGATATTAATCCTCTCTTTCTCTCTCTATCTAAAAAGTCGGCAAAAATGCGTATGAGTTGTAACGGGTGTAGGGTACTAAGAAAAGGCTGCAGCGAAAACTGCAGCATAAGGCCATGTCTTCAGTGGATCAAAAGCCCCGACTCCCAAGCCAATGCCACTGTATTTCTCGCCAAGTTCTATGGCCGTGCTGGACTTCTCAACCTCATCAACGCTGGCCCCCAACATCTTCGTCCTGGTATACTCTTTTTTTCCCCTTTTTGCCCTTCATTTTCTATTCTTCAACTTTTCTTTTCATAATGACTTATGATTCTGTGTCATCTTATCTTATGTTACAGCTATCTTTAGATCGTTATTGTACGAGGCATGTGGTCGGATTGTCAACCCGATTTACGGGTCGGTGGGTTTGCTCTGGTCCGGGAGTTGGCAACTTTGTCAAAACGCCGTTGAAGCGGTTCTCAAAGGTGCCCCAATTACTCAAATTGCATCGGACATGACTGAGGACCACCTTGGACCACCATTTCAGAGTTACGATATAAGACACGTGTCCAAAGATGGGAACCAAAATGTGAACCAGACCGGTCTCGAAAATCTTCACAAGGTCAAGTCCCGTCCCCGGTTCAAGAGAACCAGAGCGAAAACAAAGAATACTAATAAGATGGCTGTTGAAGACCGGGTTGGCTCGGGCGACGATGAGATGAACCGATCGATGAGTCATGAGTCTTCCGTTAGCCACCCAACCGAACCGACAGGTGAGAGTCGGGAGACCGAGAGTATGGTTTCGGAAGGGACGGCTGAAGCTGACTTGCTTTTGCGGGCCGAGATGGAGTCGGGGAATGAGCCGAATAGTCGAACCGATGATGGGGAGGTTGTCGATCTGGAGCTGACTCTCGGGTTCGAGCCGCGAACAAGTAGCGACAGAAGACGAGAACAACAAGAAGGAAAAAGATCGGTTCTTTCTGGTTCGTCCGATGAGGAAGAAGATAATACATGTAGGATGGAGCTTGGAATTTGATCTAATCGTACGTTATTTAAAATCGGCGGCCACCTACGATGTACGGAACAGTTTTGACGGATCTGATAAACCTTCCTCTTTTTGTTTTTTCTAGAGTGACTTTTCTAATTTTTTTTTTCTTTTTTTTTTGGGTTTTTCTCTCGCTCTTCTTTTGGCATGTACAAATTTAGCTTTACAAAGGAATCAGAATTTAAATACCCTCTTTGTGTAAGGAGAACGAAACCAAACGAAGGCTGATACAAAGATTCCCAAGTAAAAAGAAAAAAGCAGGGTTTTCCTTAAGTTTCCCGATAATCAGACATATGAGTTATGCGGTGAATGGAGATGTACTTTTGTTGTGACCCTGAAAGCGAGGGGCATTAAAGTAGAGTGACAGGAATGAAGAGTTCTACTTTTGTTGAAATCCGGGGACAAACAATGAACCCCAGCGTAAGTTCATAGTCTTTGTAACATTTACGGTGCAATTGAACCATAAAATCTCTCGCCAGAGCATTAACCATAAGTTCCCTGATAACCAAGGTGTAAACGTTAGAAATCGATGAGTGACATCTGACAACAGCAACTTCTAATCCCATAGGGTTGATATCATGTTTTCCCTTAAAAAATAATTAGAAGTACTTAAAAACGAAGAGCTATAATTGGTGGGAATATTATCTGGTATGGTGATCTCAATCTCTATATTACAAGCCACCGTTCGTGTAAGCATATCACGGGCCCCATTTGGGTTATGCGAGGATCATACGCGCCTGGTGTCTCGCTTCTGCCGAGGTAAAGCGGGAAGTCGGGACGGGTTTGCTTTAGTTCTTGCTTTAGTTCAGTTGTTGGGATCGGAATATGAGAGTCTTAAAAATGACAGTTAATTTGTTTTAGAAAAAAAAATATTAGAGTAAAGAAATAAAATAGTTAATTGAGAACAGAAATTTTCCATGCGTAAGAATTTTACAAAAATACTTGCGTAATTTGAAAGTCTGTTACTCTTGTACAGATTTAAGAGACTGTGTTAAGTTCACACTTAATTAAACTTAATTAAGAAGAGGGTTGTTTTGTAGGGAGTTTAAAAGTTTAATTATGATAAGTGATCTTAAGGATAAATTCCGTAGATTCTTTTATTGTAGTCCTTGATTAGTATAAGTAAGGGGTGGCATACTCGAGTTTTATAAAATTTGAGGTCTGGCTCGTTTAGAATGATATGGGCCCGAGTATGTGCCCGATTTAAGAAAACTTGAAGAATCGAGACTCAAGCTCAATCAAAAAAATTATAGGATTTCGGGCCCTTTTCAAGCTAAGCCCAACAAGAAATATAAATTTTATTTTTCATATTTTTAATTGTTTATAATATAATAAATATAAAATAAAAATACATTAATCATTCAAAATAAAATATAGAAAAACACAATCATACTAAATTAAAAATTACACATTATTATGAAAATTAACGATAACAATGTCATACGAGCTTGCCCAACCCAATTGTCAGTTTTAAGTAGGACCAAAGGTAGTAGATGATGATCATAAATGTATGTAGAATGAATCATGTAAAATATTGAATTTATATTTGATTTATTTTTGTCTGCACTTACACCATTTGGTAGGATCAATATTTCTGAAGAGGATATGACCCATTTAAAAAATTCATCTTGTCTTAACTTTTTTGTATTTAATTAAAATAAATTTTTAAAAAATATAAGATTTTGTAAATAAAATTATTTTTATGAGAAGTAAAATTATTATTATCATAATAATATTATGTTAAACATTTTAGGGATGTAATTGTAACTTTCCCAGATGGCAGTAGTAGCCATGATGTGCATGCAGATGCGTTAGGGTAGTGCACCCACATCAAAAATCCCAAAAGTTTCTTTCAAGAATCCTTTACCTTGTACTACAAAGTAAACGCCTATCATATCATCTTTCTTATTCTCATTCTCAGCTTTCCCAACATTGGTGGGGTCTAATATTTTAGGATTCGATATAGAATTTTAATTATTTGTCAATTTCTTGAGCAAATCGTGTTGGCGATCACAAACCTCAGCAACTCAGTCCAAGTCAGTGCCACATTCTTAATTTTTTTTTTTCCTTTAATGAGAAATCTCTTTTATTGAACAGAATCAGTAAAGATGGCAAAAAGGATACAAGAGGCTTATTAGGGCAAATGCATTCTCTAGAGTTAGCCGAGCTAACCTATGAGCTACTTTATTATCAGTACGTCTCACATGCTTGCAAGAAAGTCAAAATGCTTGATTTTGAGAAGATGTTGCCAATAAGAGGGGAATTGAGAGAACCTAAATTAATTCCTTTGATATTTTGGAGGCTATCGCCTTCAAGAATCACATGTCGTCTAGAGATCTCGAGCAATTCTGATGCCCCTTGCCGTAGCAAGAGTCTCCATTGTTATAATATCTATGGCTTGAGATTGATTAAGAGCTTTGCTATCTATAAACCACTCTCTGTCGTCTCGGATAATAACACCAATTCCTACTAGGTCCCTTTCCTTTTTAAGTTCTCCATCTACATTAATTTTGAAGCAACCAAATGCTCTTCTTTGGGAAAGAAGTATTAGAGAAGCAGGAAGACTAGCAGCTTAAAATAGACTTAGCTGATTGGAACTCCATTAAGAGATTGTAATCTCTTGATTGAATACAGAGAAGTTTCACATCTTTATCGCCAAGATGCTGAACATTTCTCTTTGCCCAAAGTGGTCAGAGAACCATTGCAATATGTTCTATATCTTCTTGTTTTTGCTTTTCATTCTAATCTACAAACCACTTCCCAAACTGAAGTACTGATATCAATACTGCCTTCTCTGATTCTTGAAGGAGACCCAGTTAGATTGATGGCACTTAAGAGGGTATGCAACCCTGATTCTAACTCTAGGTTTCACCTAGGACAAATGGCTGAGAATACAATGGATCTGAAATGCAAAATTGTCTAATTTTTGGGAAGGCATTTAGGCACGCTCTCCACAAGAATACCTGAGTTCTCCTTGGAATATTAAGATGCCAAATGTACTTCTAAATATTCGTGTTTCAGACCACCAATCTGATCATCATCGATACTAGAGTTTAGTTGCAAGATGGTAAGCACTTTTGACTGAGAACACAACTGTTGATGTTTCTTCCCTTATCTGTTTATCATTGCATGTAGGAGAGACCAAGGGAATACTTCTGATACCATTCATTCAAAAGGCAGTAAAGTAGCTTCAACGGTTTGAGAATTCCATTTGAATGTTTCTTCATCTATCAAGACACATACCTGAGCTTCATAAGGTAGATTTCTGACAGGACTCTGAATCGAGAAAGAATCAGGCATGGGAATCCATTTGTCAGACAAGATTAAAGTGCTCCTATTGTTCCCCACTCTCCAAAGAAGGCCCACTCAGTAATTTCCTTTCAGCTATGATACTCTTCCAGATGGATTATAGACCGTTTTAACCTTGAGAAAGGATGTATGAGGGAAGTATCATCCTCTCAATACTCTGGAAATAAGCGCTGAGTTGTCATCCTATATTATTCATGCCTACTTTGCTAGCATAGCCATGATAAAAGTTTTGAAGTCTATGAAGTCCAATCCTCCCTCCTAATAATCTCTCCCAAGTTACATGATGAACTTTTTTTTCATCCCGATTTTGCCCCATTGAAACTTAGCCAATATGGACTTTAAATCATTACATAACCTAAACGGAAGCTTGAAAACACTTATAAGTAGGGATTGCTTGCCCAACACCCTAAATGAGGACATCGTAGCTTGGTTGTGATAAACATTTTTCTTTCCAGCCTCCAATCTTCCTAGCTTTTCTTTCTCTTAGGAAAGCGAATATTTGCTTTTTCGATCTGCTTAGCATGGCTGGTAATCCCAATTATTTGTAGTGGCCTTCAAAACTTTGAATTCTCTAACATGACATACTGCTTCTCTTGTTGTCCCGGAGGGTTGTTTGGACCGAAGATTATTGAATTCTCGAACACTTAGAAGTAAAGATATTATGTTGCTCTATATGTTTGATATTGGTAGGTGAGGACAACCACTTAATGCCAGCTTTGTTTATGATATTAAAGTGTTTATCAAGTGGAGATTTTACATGATTTTCTTGGAAAATTTAGAAAAATAAAAATAAAAATTTATATTTTCATACCTTTTTTGTTATATGGTTTTCGTAACTTTTTTTATCTTTAGACTTCTACTTACATTGCTTCTCTACTAAAAGGTGCGACAATCGAATACCAAGTTGATACAATTAGCATCAGGTTACAAGATACTTGAAATTTTTGCACCTAGGATTTGAGACCACCGATTACGCACATGAGTTAGAGGTGGTTTTTATAACTATAAGTGACGCTATTTGTCATATATATGTCTACATGAATATAACATGCTGATAGCTCTTACGATGACATGTGCTTGGTGATATGATTATCGAGCTCTACATGATGATCAGCGAGATGAGGATCAAAATTCGGTCCATTAGGGTTTCTGCCTCATACACTAGGATACCATCACACTAATAAGCCAAATGGTCCAATGACTAAGGGCTAGCCTTTGAGCAGATGCAGCAAGCTTTGACTGAATTGTTGACTGTTGTTAGTACTATGTTAGGGGATATTGGTCGGTTGACAGAGGGACCTAGTCAGCTATATTCAATATTGTGGGATACACTGACTCCCTTAGTTGCCACCCAACGAGACATACACAGATCACAAAGGGGTTTATAGAGTTTGTGTGTCTCGGGGTAGAGATGAGTCTAGAGATTGAGACAGAGACATAGACATAGATAGAACAGTGGTACAATTGATAAAGACAAAAACAGAGGGATTGTGATTGGAGGAACTAAGACAAATTAAACAGATTATATAGAGAGGAGAGCAGATTTTAGAGATCGATGACCATGTTCAAGAAGATGGAGTCTATGGTCTTTAGAGGCACTTCAGACTCACTAGATGTTGAAAATTGGGCAATTGAGCTGTATAAATTATTAACGGACTTTATGATTGTTGATAAGAATAGAGTAAGACTTGCCACTCATTATTTGATATGCGTAGCCTATGATTGGTGGACATGAGAGCTCAAAATGAGACTCGGATGAGATGAGTATTTTATGAAAAATTTACTTGAATATTCTTCAACAAACTTTTTTATGATTGGTTATTGTCTGAGTTTCCCAATCTTGGGCACTATTCGCCAGTATGAGGATAAATTCACTAGACTATTTGCATGTCTACCAAAAATGAGACTCAGACATAACATATGGTTGGTGAGCATAGAGTAAGACTTGCCACACGTTATCTGATGGATGTAACCTATGATTGGTGGACATCATAGGTTAAAATAAGACTCAGGAATGAGATTAGGGGTATTTCATAAAAAAGATTTACTCCAGTCTTTTTTGACAAATATGTAGCCAACTTTTTTGCATTTAGGTATTGTACGAGTTTCTCAATCCAAGTTAGTTGACATTGAAGAGAGCAAAACCAAAAGTTTGATAGTAGTTTTAAGCTTTACCGATGAAAGACTTAGTGTTGCATTCCTATACCAGTTACTAACTTTTGGTTAACACAGCATAGACTAACGAATGCGTTATGAGGAGAGTCAGGCATAGTAGAGGTCATATGGATAGAGCTCAGGGAGGAAGAAGAACAAGCAGAATAAAGCAAGACATGATCAGGGGCCTCATGAATAGAGTTCATAGTAGAGACATACATGTCCCACTTATGAGAAATCTCACAAAGCATTTTGTAATAAGTTTGGTGCCGAGGTATGTTATGAGTGTAGTGAGTTAGGCCACACAGCTAAATATTGCCCGCCTAAGTTAGGATAACCACAACCGCTCCATCGCAACAAGTATAGCCACCTCGCCAACCTCTACCTACTGCACTATGTCAGAGACTTCCCTAACTAAGAAAGGCCGCCATCACCTAAGCAAACACAACTACCAAAGTATCACCAGCAAAGATGACTACAACTTATCGATTATGGAGTTTTGGCTAGGGTCCATGTAGTAAGATCCTTTTCTCTTGTGATGTTAAAGTATTGATTGATCCGAGTATTGATGGGTCATTTCGTGGTATTTAACGGGTATGATCAATTTATTCACATAATATTGAATAATTTTACATCGATGATTAATCAAGTACGTCAATGTGAAAATAATTCCTTTGACTAAATTTCATTATCATTGATATTTATTTCTTTAATTAGTATTATTTAATTCTTTTACTCTAGTTAATTTTATTGATTTATTTATTTTTGTTATATTTATATAATTTCTCAAACCTCCGCATTTAATTTTTATTAAAAGAAATAGATCCGTCGTTTTGTATGGAAACGATTCTACTTGCACTATTCTCATATTGTTTGAAGTAAAAATTTTTATTTTTGATTAGATTGACACCAACCAAATTTTGATGCCGTTGCCGGGGAATGGTGTTAATTGATTTATCTTTTTAAGTTTTCTTTTCTCATTGTTTTCCAGACTAATAATTTATAGTAAACTTGCTGGAAGTTGTGAAGGACATAGAAGAGAAGGACTTTGGACATGAAGATATGGCTACCCAAAAGATTTTAAGGGAGTTATTATTCTCTAATATTAATAAACATTTTTTTGCAATGATTTTCTTAATGTGACAGCAAATGCACCACAGTTTGAGAGATGACAAAATGTTCTAAAAAAGGTCAATGAGATGAGTATTTTTGTCCCTTCAACATAAGATAATACCTTACTTCTAGGATGGAAATGTTGGTTGTAAGATAAGTACAACAAGTAAAGGCATACGGAATTTGCTTGAGTACGAGTAATCCAACCAACATATGTCCTATCTTTCAAGAAGATTTTAACGAACAATTGGATGTTGAAGGTGGATTTTAGGGCAACCTAATAGAACATATGATTTCAATTGCAATAACCGCTACAAAACCGAGAACCAACCTTCGAAGATCTTGTAAAAAATTTTATGCAGGACATGCAAAAATTCCAGTAAAAAACAAGAGCAAGTATTCAAAGTTTTGGTATTCAAGTGTAACAATTGGCGATAACAATAAGTAAAATCGAAATTAATCAAGAAAAATTACTGTTTCAAGTGAAAATTAATCCAAGAGAGAATAAAAGTGTTATGCTACTAAGAAATGGAAAATAAGTGCAGAATTTTTCATTAAAAGAGATACAAAAAGAGAAAGAAAACGAAAAGGAAATAATACCTCTTGATACTACATCAAGAAAGGTAAGTGAGATACTAAATAATTCAAATTCGAAACTAACTATTTTTTCTTATTTTCCTCATAGGTTGCTACATTCTCAGAAGTAAGATGATGAAAAGTAGATGGATTTCATTGTACATGCTAATTTTGTGTAAAATGAATTGGATTTTATGTTTAAAAAGAATTTGATAAATAATATTGCACATTGGAGAATGTTTTTCCAATATAAACTCCCATACCGAAAGCAATTCATGGTAGGTCAAAAAGTTTTTCATTTCACTTCAAGATTGAAGTTCATGCCAAGCAAGTTAAAATCCAAATGGATTGGACCGATGTTTGAGCGTGAAGCGAAGAGATCTTGTTGAGCCAAAGACACAAAACAGAGGTGATTATTTGGAGGTAATCCAATATTCTTTTTTATGATTTATTTATTTATTTTATTTTGTTACTTTGTTATTTATTTTTATTTATGTTGGTTTGATTTAGACTTGATTTTCAATTACTCATAAGAAAAAAAAAAGAAATGATCTCTTGTTAAGGCATACCCACGCTTTAACAGACTTTCATTTCTGCCCACATTAGGTATACAGACAACTTAGCTCTCTTTTTAGGGCGTGCCCATGCCCTAAACAAATTTTACTCCTGTCCACTCAAAACACATGGGCAGAAACCCTCTTACTTTAGAGCGTGCCCACGCCCTAAATCCCATTCACTTCTGTCCACATCAAACACATTGAGCAGAAACACTCTTAATTTAGGATGTACCCACGCCCTAAATATACTTAACTTCTGAAAAAAAAAGAAGAGAGAATCAAATTACACTTCTGTTCTAACACTTGCGCTTCATCTTTTTACGATTTCTCTCCCCATCTTTAAATTTCGCAAATGGACCAGAAGTGTTTGATGTTTATGGCATGCCCACGTAGTAGCTCTTTTTTCATATTCATTAGAATTGATCCTCCATTCTTTACTCTACCCTAAGAGAGTATTACTCTTACATTTCTCTTTTATTTTTTTGTTCTCTTTTTTTTTCTTAATTGATTTTATGCATTTTTTTATCTCTCAACTTAAGTATACATCGGGGACAATATATGATTTAGAGGTGGGGGATATTATGTGGTTTTTCTTTATTTTGGTTCTTGACATTATATATATATTTTTTTCTACATTAATTTAGATTTTATTTCTTCAAAAATAATAAAAAAAAATTTCGAGTTTTCCGAGTTGATATATACTATCTGATTGGCTGAAAATGTTTGAAAAATAGATTGTATCAATGGTCTTTTATACTTGAAATAGTTGTTCATGCCTTTAATAGTTTCCTTTAAATGATGAATATGCAAAGATTTGATACAAATCCTACTTAAATAGTGAAATTTTGAGCAAAAAACGATCAATTTTATTTTTTGTGATCGAAATTATTTTTCTTGATGAGTGAGTATCACATTTAGATTGCACATTTTAGAATTCGCATTGTTATACATTTCAAGACCACAATCTAGAATTTCATACATTGAAATGATAAAGACATTTAAATTTTACCATCTTTGACTTTCTAAAATATCCTATCTTGATGTCATAAACACTTAGTTAACCAATTTGAATTATTACCCATTTTTTTCTTTAAAACTCACTCAATATAATACCTAGTTTTTAATTTTAGCATTCATTTCAGACTCTTGTATCAAAAGTAAATATAATTAATTGCAAAATTTTGGTTTTATTTTTGTCTCAATAGGAAGATGATGATTTGATTCTTAATGATGATATTTTAAGAAAAAAATGAAAAAAAAAAAGAAAAAAGAGAAAAAGAGAAAAAGAGAAAAAGAAGAAGAAGAGAAAGAAAAAAAAGATGAGAAAATGAAGTGTTGCATTTTGAAAAATTATTTATTTACACTTCAGTTATGGGGATTAGAAAAATCGATTGACATTTTTATATGTTATTTACTATTGACTATTCATATGAGAAACAATAAGTCAATTTTGTCTACTATTTGTTTAAGATAAAGATCGGTCAATATCATGAAAATTTTGTGGATTACTTATATATTTTCTTTGGTACGTTTTAACCTTCAAATATTATCTTTATCTTACCCTTAGTTGTAACCTTGTTACAACCAAATGAAAAACATTTAAATTGATACATGAAATTAAAATTTTTAAAATAGTGGAGATTTAATATATTTGCAAACATATGGTAATATCATTCTATATTGTTGATTTAAGTGATACATACATTTTATACCATTTCGAGTGCATTTGAGTGAAATCTTAGAGAAAATTGTTGAATCTTGCTGTTTGGATTTCATAAGGAGCTATTGGGATATGTGGTGGTTATTTTAGTATAGAACGCTATAAAATATTTGTTATTTTGATTATGTTTTCGGTTTGATTCTTATAGTATTTGTTGACTTGGGAGTTTGGATGAAAAATAGGTTGGTTAATTCTAGTTTTATTTGAGTTAGCGATATTAGAGAATAAGTATTGTCTAGATGTGGAAGAATTTGATAGCGTTTAAATGAATATAATATTTGTGATTGATTTTACTTTATTTTTGAATAAATATTATATTAATATCTATATTTTGCGATATTTAATATGTTAAAATTGACGAAAGAGGTTTAATAAGAAAAATGAAAAAAATGAGTTAAATTGGAGTAATCATGTAAATGGTGGAAAATTGAATAGCAATACTCTTTTATTAACACATGAATATGCTGAATTCAAGTGGGCAATGCAAGATTTTTGAAAATTTTTATTTCATCCACAATATTTAAGAATATGAAATTTTAAAAATTCAACTTTTAAGATCTTTATCTTTTATGAATTTTCTTTATTTGAAATCTTTTAAGATATTATCTTTTAGGAAATTTGTCTTTTTTTTCAATCCATTTTTTAAAATAATTTCCTTTGATAGTTAAGGAGAATTAGGGTTACTATATATATGAGTATTATATTGTTTTAGGAGGGAGTGGTGTGCAGCCCCAAAGGGGGCAGCGGCCGACAATTTGGAAGAGATGCACATTATATTTATTTCTTGACTTGGAGATGCACATAATAGTGTGGAAAAAAACAACAGCCGGCAGCCATTTTTCCTTGTAGTTTAGCACATTCTTTGAAGTATCAATAAAGTCATTTTGTGAGTTTTCTCTTAATATATTTTATTTTTAATTTATTTTTTTAGTTAAAAAATTATTGAAATCTTGATGAATGAAAATTGTGAAATTTAAGTGATTTTATTAGTTTGATATTTATGAATATTTATTTAATCTCTATACCCTAATATTTATAATTGTTTTGGATTTGTTAAATAAAAATCTATATTTGATAACTCTAGAACAGTATACAACCATTTAAAAATAGTAAACTGTATATTTTTAATAGAGGGGTAATTAACATAGTTTTATGGCTTCACAAGTTATTTAAATTATATCAAGAGATTAGATAATCTAATTTAAATAAATTTCGATTAGAATTTGTCATCTTGAATTGGGTCTCTCTAAATTTTAATACCGTCGAAACACTAAATCTAAGGAAATTTCTTGAGTTATCTTTTGATTAGAGAAATAATTAACTATAATCAATTTATTTATATAATTTGAGTAATATTGTATCGATAATCAATTAAGTAAATCAAGATGGAAATAATTTCTTTGGCTATGTTTCATTATCATTGATATTTATTTTTTTAATTAGTGTTATTTAATTGTTTTGCTCTAGTTAATTTTATTGATTTATTTATTTTTGTTAAATTTAGATAATTTTTCAAACCTTCACATTTAATTTTTATTAAAAGAAATAGATCCGTCATTTCCTATGAATTGACTCTACACGCACTATACTCATATTGTTTGAAGTAGGTATTTTTATTTTTAATTGGATTGACACCTACCACATTTTCATTTTTTGCATTCACATTCATCATATATATTCCATTTGAAGTCAATCTCTTAGATCCATGTTTGTGAGTAATTACTTCGATGGGTGATGAGGTTATGGTTATAAATGTCTTGAAAGAGATTTTGGGTACTGATTGGTTGTTCCCACTTTGCTTTAATTGATTCTTATATGAAAGTTGACAATTTCTCATTGCTAAGTTAACCTTAGGTTCTATTTGTAGGAGACAAATTTATTCGTGCACGCATGGTTTCATTTAACCAAGCTAACCATATGTTACCTAGATGTTGTCAAGGGTACACTATCTAGAATGAGTATTCATTACTATGAATTGATGATTTGTTTGATTAGTTGAGAGGTGTTCCAATCTTTTCTAAATTAGATCTCTAATTGTGTTATCATTAAACTCAGATCCAAGAGGAGGACATTCTCACAGCAGCATTTTTTTTTACAATTTATTTTCACTATAAGTTATTGGTTATATTATTTGAATTAACTAATACATCAACAGCATTTATGGATTTGATAAATCGAGTGTCTAAGCGATATTTGGATGACTTAGTTGTTGTGTTTATTGATAATATGCTAGTTTATTCCAAAGATCTGGTGGAGCTTGAGCACTACCTTGGATTGCATCTTCAGAGTTTGAGGATAAAGAGATTATATGGTAAACTGAGCAAGAGAGAGTTCTAACTTAGTAAGGTCACTAAACATATAGTATCAGAAAGAGGGTTGTTAGTTGATCCCAAGAGAGACAGAGGGTTGTTAAATGGCTACCACCGACGTATAGTGACAATTGTTAAAAGTTTCGTTGGTTTGGTTTGCTACTACCATTACTTTGTTAGAGATTTTTCTTTGATAGTCATTCCACCTACTAGACTGACCACAAAGAATGCTCCATTTAGATGAGATGATCATTGTGAGGCTAGTTTTCAAATTTTAAAATATAAGTTAGTGCCACATTTGATTTTAACGTTTCTTATCGGTGGTTAGAGTTATGTGATTTAGAATGATAGTTAAAGGATTGAATTTGTACTAATATAGGGTCAGAGTGTGATATAAAGATTATGTTTCAAAATAGTTGAAACTGCAAAAGGCGAAATATCTTAATGACGATTTAAAGTTGGTTGTTACTGTTTTTGCTCTTTAGATATAGAGGCATTATTTGTATGGAAAACATTTAGAGATTTTCATTGACTTGGAGTCATAGGTACTTTTTCATTCAAAAGGAGCTGAACTTGAGATGATGCGGATGGTTAGAGTTGCTCAAAGATTATGACATCTTCGTTAAATATCATTCAAGGAAGGCTAATATGATAGAGGATGCACTTAACCTTAAGTCCCAAGTTTTAGGGGCCATTTTACAATTAAGAGGATATTAGCATTTATTAAAGTTTAATCTGTTGATGATTAATACAAACGTGATGGGCCAAAGTTTTTATGGAGAGAACAATTATGAAATTGAAAGTGATTTTTCTTTACACACAGAAATCAGTTCGTAGATCATTTAATCCACTCAGATTGAATATTTTTCAAGAGATTACAGTTATGGCAGACATAAGAAGATTTGAATTTGGAGTTTTTTTTTTCTTCCCTTTTTTAACAGAGTTTACAACTATGATAGGTATATTTTTCAATAAAGCAAATTAGAAAAAATTATTCATGTATTATTGTTTCTTTACTTGTTTTATTTTTATCATAAAATTAATTAGTTCGTTCTCTTCCAAGTTTAATTTTTCACATTCTTATTTCGTATTTGCTTCGGTTGCATTTTTTGATTTTAGAACATAATAAAAAATACTAATAGTATATGAAAATGAAACGATACTAATATCACCACCATCATCATTGGTGGCTTTTCCTTTTCGGATAAAACCTTTGCATCCCCATTTTTGAGATTGTGTGCCGAAGCTCCACGGGAGGGAGGATCTTGGAATGAGAAGCCGGAGTTTGCATTTTCTCTCGTGCAATATTGAGATTTTCTTAAATTTTTATTTGAAGTGTTTGGTAAAATGTATGACAAATAATTGTTTTCTTTTTTATTTTGAGGAAATAGAAATATTATTTTTTTATGGTTCAAAAAAAAAAAAGACATTGCGATCGGGAAGACATGATTTTAGAATTAAATTAAATTTTACTTTTTATTTTAATTTTTTATTATTTTTATTTTATAATAGTATAATTTAATAAAATATGGATGGTAATGACTAAAATTATAATTTTTTTATAGGTCTTAAAAAAAAATTATACACAGGCATATATATTATATATTAGATTAAAGTTTAAAGGGAAAATTATAATTTTTTTCATTTTAATTATGATTGAGATTTATTATTTGTGAGATAGGTTGTTGGATTTATATTTAACAATTACCGATTTACTAATTTTTATAAAATGATCGTTGTATGATAATCTAAAAATCACTCTCCCGTGTATCAATGGACGGCATTACGTGCATATGAGAACCATCGAGGGAGTGAGAGGGAGGGCAAAAACCTATTATTGTGCATTCGATTGATTCCTTCGCTTCTCTCTCTCCTCTCCAGCTGAGGAGTACGAGCAACCTTCTCTCTCTGTACGTTCTCTCTCTCTTCCCGAAACCCTTTTCAATAGTCCCTCAGTTTTACTCGTTTGTTTGTTTTTTCGTCTGACCTGAACTTTTTGCTTAGAAAATTGAGACCCTTTTGGAAGCCGTGGTTAATCTTCTCGAAAGGGTAACCCGATTATGTCTTTTTGTAAGTTGTTTTGAAATTAATTGTTCTTCCATGTGCATTTGTTGTTACCCACAATTCCTAGGGTTTGGGTTTTTGGAGATTTGTTGATCGAGAACTCTTTTTTTTTTCTGGGTTTTCAAGAATTGGTACGGGGATTCAAAAACCCTAAAGCAGGGAGGCTTCAGAGGCATCCATTTTTGACAAATTTTGTTTCTTGAGAGGTAAAGTAAATGCGAAATTGCTGAAACAAATTAATGTTGCAATTCTAATGTTCTATTGATTTTGCTAAGTTACCTCGTTCTGTGATACCCTTTGTTAGAGATTTACATACTTGTCTGGTAACCCAATGTGGTCTCAGGAAATTTAGTTTTGCAGTTTAAGCGGTTGCTTACTAACATAAAAGGGCAAAAATGTAGTTTCTTTTAGGAAACAGTTGAAATATTAAAACGTTCACATGCTTTTAGTGTCATTCACCTCGCTTGGATGCATTAGACTGTAGATGATATTGCGTTTGAAAACTTAGTTCTTAATTCATCAAGTACAAGTACACACACACACACACTCTCTCTCTCTCTCCATTTTCTTTTAGTGTATGTTCTGAATTTATCAATTATTGTGTGTCATCTAAGAATAAGAAATCAAACACTAAAAAAAGGAAGATAATAATTGGAAGTATGATCTTTTTACAATGAAATAAGTCTTTTACAATGAAATAAGTTATGAAAATGACTTCCTGAAAGTATGCTAATATGGTGATTAATCATAGAGAAAATGACTTCTTGAAAGTTTGCTAATATGGCGATGAATCATAGATAGATGGGATACATATCTGTCTCTAATATGTGTTAATACACCACTTTTTGATTTTGAAGAAGTGTGTCTGATGTGCCATTTTCTTCCTCAGTTCTTTTCAAACATTAGGCTGTCTTTAGATGCCTGTTAGTTATTTGTGTGGATACTTGAGATTGCTAAAGATTTAGATATAATCCCATTGCCTATGATATGTTTTCAAGGTAAAATTGTCTCAGCATATATATGTTCTTTCCTAAGTTCAAAAGATTTACAAAGAAAATATAAGAACAAATATACTTGCATAATAGAAATAGTGATTTGATTGTTGCGTTTGTGAAATGGCCAATTACTCCTAATTTTTAGGCCAATTGAGGTTTTGGAAATAATAGAGCTACTAGAGTATGTTGGAAATAAGAGAGAGTTAATAAAGTAGCAGGACTGGTAAGTTTGTTGTTCTAGGGAATATGATTAGCTGACTTAGGAAATATACATGATATACTAATTGTCATATGTATATGTGCCGAGGGTGTTTACGCATGTAAGCAACTTTGGTCATCAACAATTTAGTCTCTGCTCCCTTCACAACATGGAATTGATGCAGGATTATAGGATTTAGGGCAAGGATCTAAGATTTTGTGGGTGATTTTGATGGTTTAATAGGCTGGTTAAGTTTTTGGTTTTTTTTTTTTTTTTTTTTTTTTTTTTTTTTAATGGCATAATAACAATTTAGCAGCTACAACTGAAAGAAAGAACACAATAGATGAGAAACCATCACACTATTAGATCCTTAGGCATCACAACTAGGCAAGAAAACATCACACTGCCTTCTAGGCTGTGACGGAACTCTAAGCAATTTGCTGGAAATGTGAAACTTCTATTCTTCGTTTTATAATAAGGTTACAAGCTTTTGAATAGACAATTAACCTAAAGAAAAAATTGAAACAACTAGCAAGACTAAAATTTAGAAATCCTAAATAGTGCTTACAGTGACCCTTCTAGCAATAATTGAAGTATGAATAACTTTCTAAATAATTAGACAGCAAAATAAAATAGTAGAAAATAGGAAACTTCTTAAAAGAAAATGATGAACAGTGCTTTGCTTTACCGTGAACCATATGTGAATGGTACAATTCTCTAAAACTACACAAGCTCCCTTAAAAAGATGTCAATTGCTGGAATTTTGGTCCCTATTAGGTATTAGAGCTTATTGTCCTCTTTGCTAACTCTGACAAGCTCGCTCTCCAGTCGAGCTTCTCTTTTGTTGTCCTTCATTTTTCTTAAGAATCGTTTGACATCTGGTCTGGTAGAAGCTCAATCACGTCTTCCCTTAATATGTTGCAAATCAGTCCTAAGTGATTGAAGTTCAGTTAACTTTTATTCAAGCCCGAGTTGTTTCTCATCATCCTTCCTCCAAGCAAGATCTTTGGTCATCTGGTGTGGTGGAGCTTAAAACACTTACCTTATTACAGTTCAAATCAGCAAAGTGATGTCACCCTTTACCACAGACCTCTTTGGTCAACCTCCACCTAGAAGCCCATCGCCTATCATGCCCTCATGTGCTCTTCTAGCTTCCTGCTCTACTTGGTGCGTGAAGCTCACTCTTCACTATTCTGGCATCCTTTCACAATGATTCCGCCGCCAGTCAACTTGCTGGGTCTTCTCTTCTCATTTTGGTGGTTACTTGCTCCATCTTTTCTCTGGATGGTGGTCACTCATTGGCAAGTTATGTTTTTCATTGTCACGCTTTCTCAATTTTGGTTTGATATTATTAGTCAATATGTTTATAACCTATGTACTGCATATTTTCTATATGCTCCAGCTTGGGGGGGGATTGATGGAAATAATAGAGTTAATGGAGCATGTTGGAAATAAGAGAGAGTTAATAAAGTATTAGGACTAGTAGGTTTGTTGTTCTAGGTAATAAACCTGTTGGGTGCTCTTGAGCAATTTAGTTATAAGCAATTTAGTCTCTCATCCTCTCTTAACAGGAGGTGGGTATGTCTATATCCCATATTTTAATGCTCCCCTTACAAATATAATGAGCGCCACCCTATCAATCATCAATGTCACACCCTTTATTCTGGTAGTTTGAATTAGAACAAGAGGTCTTAGTGAGTAATTTAGAAAATGGCAGGTTAGATTGCTTTATTACAATGTTTGGACATCCATTAAAACTGTCATGGACTCAACAACATGGACTTATTTAAGTAAGGTCTCCCTTATTCAGAGATATGACCCCATACACACCCTGTGAATTACTAGTGATGAAAATACTTATTCAGGAAAACTGCCTGATACTCAGGAAAACTGCCTGATATTCAGGAAAACTGCCTGCTATTAAGCTGTATTGTTTGACCCTGGTGATAATTTAAGGAATCTTGCTTAATTGATGGGGAGGCTAGTTCTCTTTTTGGTATTTGGCATATCATGCAGGTTCTGGAAAACTTCTATTGATTGCTGTGAGAGAGAAGTTTGGGCATAATAGGTTCAAGGGATGAGATAAATGACTTGCTTTGAATTTGATTTGTTATATTGCTATTGATGGGCATTGTCATGATCTGGTTGGACATAATATATTTGGTGTTTTCGGCATCCTTTATACGTTCATTCTTTTTCTTCACATGCATATTTTGTTTCATTGGAGTCGATCCCTGTATATGACTTGAACTCGGAAATAGTTGAATTAGAAAATTTTAGAACTTTAATAGACTTTTTTAGCCTAAAATAAAATTAAATAAGTTTCTCCTTCCACGAGTTCAAATTTTTTACTTGGTTTTTTTTTCTGTGTTGAATTGTATTTTACTATGTATCCCGATCTCATCAAATATTACTCAATTGAATTTTCTATTAGTGAGAGCAGAATTTGATTGCGGGGATCATGAGCTTGATTTATTATATAAACAGGGAGTTTGCTGAAGGAATCACATTAAGACAAAGGAGGAAACTTGTTCATTTAATTGAGAGTGAAATAATAGATTCAGGATTGCACATGACATGCCATCCTGTGAGGATCCCATTGTGATGAATCTCTGTGGTGCATTAAGATAAATTACTTTTTTGATTGGAAATGGATGATGGAGATGCATCTATTTGATTCCCTAGAAATAGGATGGTAGTCTGTCATTTGTAAATGGATCAAGTGTGGCTAGGGAACATAGTCAGACTACACTCTATCCATTGACTGAAATTGATCCTTTTTTTTCTATGTGATACCTCTATTTGACTCTTCTTGTTTACATGGCATGTAAGCTGATTAGACTCTTAAGCTCTAACAATCCAATTCGTTCTCTTACTAAATGGAAGTTCGAAAGATAGTAATTTCATTGAAAAAATGGGAAGTAATTTCATTGAAAAAATGGGAAGCCGTAGTGAATATAAAATGATGCAAACACTAGAAATAGATGAAAGACTAAAAATATTATTGTTATAGAAGGAAAAAAATGTGGTTTAAGTTTTCTTGTTGGGCTCAAGCAAAGCATTTTCCACAATTTTGGAATTTTTGTTTCTATTAGTTCCCAGTTGTATTCATGTATCACCAAGAGATTTTTCGGGGTATGACATAACTTCACTAAAATAACAATGCGGTTAAAGATAAATACGAAACAGTGGAAAACATATCACCAAAATTGATCTGCTAAAGTCTGTGGGTAGCTCTATCACTAGTATAACATATTAAATTTTCAGTTATAACACTTCTCTTAAGAAAAAGGTGCAAGCATAAACTCACTACAAATATCACAAATTCCCCATTGATAAATGCAGAAAAATATCTGTGCTGTTTCACAACTTAATAGCAGTTAACATGATAAGAGTAGAGCCAAGAATTTTATTTTACTGACTTTAAAATTAGGAATCTTCTGTGGTCAGACTATTGAAGCTTCTCTTTAAAGGACAAAATAGTTCTTTATACTTCTCTATGGGCTTAGGTATCAGTGATTCATAAGGACTGTAGTCTAGTAGATTTGAAGAGAGATTAGACAGCAATTGTTTCTTAATCTTTTGTCTTGTATTGCTTTGTCCTTTGTTTATCCTGAGGGTTTCTCATCCTTACAAGATTTCGCACATTCTTTTCTACTAAATGAGTTCTGGAACATAGATGGAGTCTGCTTGTGATGTTCTTTGTATTTTACTCCTCAGATTTTCAGTTTTGATTTGGAGAGCCAAACTAGGATTCACTGTCAATAACTTACAAGAGGAGTTTTTATGAAATCAATCCAAGCTTTGAAAAGAACTTAGACATGGAATTTTGATCGGTAAAATGGCATTTTTAATGTTTAAGTTGAAAAGTGATGGAGTCCTGCAGCTATTTGTCTGGTCAATACTATAGGACTTAATTCTTCTATGTATGTGCAAGGAAAGGAGTTAAAATTAGTCTAATGAAATTTGGTTGCAATCGTATAAAATAATTTGAGCTATGTTCATTGCCTGAAGTTGAAATATGCACATATATTGTTTTATATTGAAATTTCCTTCTCTCTCTGTATCTGTGTTATTTTTGTCTCTCTAGGGAGGGAGGTTAACACTCACAAATAGCACTCTTCCAATTTCCCTGTGCACTCTATGGCTTTTGCCTCCTTTTCTGGTGTCAGTAGCTACACGCATCAAGAGCATTCAAGGTTTTTCTGGGGGCTGTGAATAGGATGAATTTCTAGTGAAATGAAAGGTACTGTTGAAATTTTGAAAGAAAGATCACAAATTATGAGTGAAAAGACTGCAGAATTTTATTGCATTGAGAGAGCAAGACACTTGCAATTTTTGAACTTTTGTTCATGAGTTACAAGGGGAAGGATGAGAGCTATTTATTGGAGAAAAAGGGAGGAGAAATGATGGCCCTCCAACAGCCAGAATTCTGGCCATTGGAGGGCCTCCAATGGCTAGTTTGCTAGCGGTTGGGGAAGGGCTTCAAGCCCTCCCTTCTTGGGCTGGAAGAGGGCCCTTCTTTGGGCCTGATGGGGTTTCTTCTTGGGCTGAATTATTTTACCGAATATGCTTTGAAGATGGGCTGAAGGTCTTGATTTGTTTGGAGAGGAATTGTTGGTATTGCAATACTCATCTTCAACTCTATTTTCAATAGGTACTGAAGCTCCTTATTCAGGAGGAGGCTTGGAATTATATCTTTGATGGGTTTCATATGCTTTATGGGAAAATTGTTGTGGAGGTTTGTGGTTGAGCGGGACTATTAATGGAGAACTATCATTTCAGTAGGGCTAGATATGATTTGTTGCATAATGAATGGATAACTAATGAGGTTGTTATGTCTATTGGATAGTTTTTTGGAAAACTTAAGAAGAATGTATGCTGAATTCTTATGTGGCTTGGCTTCTAAGGTAGTTAATGGTCAAGGATCTCTATCTAGCAGGACGAGTAGTGTGCCCTTAGCCCTTAATTTCTTTTTCCTTTTTCTATTTTTGGATCTCTTTCACATTCCACAAACAAAGATGCTTTGCTTTGTGCTATGGTCTCTGTTAGTGGAGGTCACCACAATTGAAAGGTGAATTTTGTTAACCTATGAATGATGGGGATAAGCTTGTGGAGGTGGGGAGGGTGGATCCATCTCAGGAAGACTTTGTGGGTTTCAAAGAAATCATCTGTACATCTTTAATTTAGGTGGCTGCGGTGGGGTTGAAGGGAGCGTGTTTTTCCCATTGTACACTTTTTGAATCACTTCTTCCACTAGGAGTTAGCTTCTTCACTGGGAAGGCTTCTGGGGAGGAATTTTACCCTTAGTTAACCTGGGACAAAGGAGCTTTGTCCTCATTAGTAGTTGTGGTTTCTTTAAGCGAGATTGTGTCCCTAGATCACTTGCTTCTGGATTGCCCTTGGACTTGTTTGTTGCTGGAGAAAATTTTCTTGAGCTTGCATCATCAGATGATGCACTGTGAATTGGCCTTGAGGTGGTTTGAAGATTTGTACAAGGAGGGGAATTTTGGGATGCACTGTGTAGCTTTTGTCTTGATTTGGACGGAACCTGTAGGATTTTTGAGGAGTTGACAAGCCCCTAATTGTTTTTTGAAATAGTTTCTTAAAGTCCTTGTATCTGAATGTAAGAAATGTATCCAACCATGTAGATTTACTAAAATAAGATCAACCCTTTGTGCAAAGCAGCAGAATACATGACTAGGAATTACTTGCAAAGGAACCATTGAACTAAAGACTGTTTAGACTGCCCATATTAAGTTAGTAGACAAATCTTAAGCAAGTACCATTTTCTATATTTGTCTGACTCAAGGATTTAAAAATATGGAATGGTGTGGACCAGCCTATGATCTGGTTTTTTGGGGGTGATATTGGAAAAGTTGAAACCTGGGAAATCTCTAGAATTAGCGGTCTTGAATGGGAATTACTTGTACCTATTTCTCCTTTTGTATGGATGAGATGACCTATTAAAGGTATGGCTCAAGGAACTTATTATGTTGTGGTGTAGATGAGATGCCTTATCTTGAAAATATTCACTATGTTGGAGGCATAATCCTATCTCAGCATATAGCTCAGACATAGTTGATGCAGGGAAGATGTTTTTACAACATTTATTTGCTTCTGTTCTATCATTTGGGATGAACTTTGTTGGGTCTGTGGTTTCTATTCTCCTAATTGGTGTTTGCCTGGACACTTTATTGTGATTTGATTTCCAAATGGAAAATTAATGGGTCCAAATCATTCCTAGCATGTCACTTCAAGTTTTTTTATCAGGTAATGCGAGCTTAAAGATACTCCTCCCTCAAATGACCAATCAATTGGTCCTACAACTGATTTTAATAAGTCATAACACAAACTATCCGTGACTGCTTCTCCATCCTTCTAGAATCCAATCAATGGATCATACTTACTCATTTCCATTGTTAGCATATGTGGTTGTCCAACATTTCACTTGAGGTATTACTAAATGATTTTCTTTCCTTTCTGACTCTTGTGAGAGATTTTCAAGTTCATTGGAAACTTATTTCCCTAAGGAGCAATTAGAAGGTTGAACTTGGTAGTCTTTTGGGATTTAGGGTGTATTTGTTTTGAAAAAAAAGCGCAGGTGCAAGGAAGGAGATATTCGATGGATTGAGAGCATCCCTTGTTTGGTAGAAAGGAGTGGAGGAAGGACGTCCCATTTTCCTTTCTTCCTATGTTTTCCTTTCCTTCCAAAATAGAAGGATTCGAGTTTCCTTCCACTCACACTTATTTCTAGAGCTTAGACGGTGTCTATTCTACAAGAGATTGATCATCCTGCTAGATTAAATAGTGTCTGATGGTCAATTAAGGTGAAGAGAGCCTCTTAGACTTAATTTTGTTGATTTCCTAATCCTAACAAATAAGGACTACATGTTCTCTCTTGAAACACATGGTCATGGTTATGAGATCCAGGTCAGAAGTGGCGTTACAATTTTGGTTGCGACTTCTTATGAAAAAGAAGTCAATTAATCTAGTTTAGTAGTTGTTGTAGTCCATGTTTGCTGTAACATAGACACAACATAATTCTTTTCTATTTTGCATCTTTAATGTCCCTCTCTTGGTCCTAACTCGGTTGACTGAATGAAGCTAGCGCGTTTTTTGTTTTAAGAGAGAATAGGGTTAGATAGACGAGGTTAAATCACCAATGCCCTTTTCTAATGAAAAATTGACACCACCTTTTTTTTAGTATAAATCAAAAAAGCGTTGTGTTATTTGTTTGTTTTCAACTCTCTAAATTTCTGAAAGACAATATTAACTTTTAGTTTTAGCTTCTTTTTTTTTTAATTTTTTTTATTTACATCATAGGAAATGACATGATTATCAAGTAAATAATATTTTTTAAAAGATCATAATAACAGGCATCAATATGATTCACGTGCACAACCACAAATTTGTATCTAGTATTTTAATTTAATTTTTTTGGCATGTACTTGTACTCAATTGTGAACTTTAGATTCTTTTCAATTGAGTCCATATATCCAAAAAGTTTAGTGTTGATTGTGTGGGCCTCCTATACAGACATGGCCAAGGTTTTGAGAACCTCTGATTTTGTTTCTAGAGCCTTAGTTCCACATTTAGAGGATTCAGAGCTGGCCCTAGAAGTGACGGTTCTAATTTCAGTTCCAGAATCGTAAGTTCCAATTTCGGTTCTGATTTTAGAACTGAAATTGAAAAAATAAAAAATAAAAAATAAAAAAAATAAAAAGGAGGGAGGAAAGGTTTCAACTCATTTTTTTTTTTTTTCAAAAAATTGAGTTGCATGTGTTCTCATGAGGTGTAAAGGAATCAAATCCCTCATAATCCATGCTTGAATTCCTTGGTCTTTTTTTGCAATTTTTGTAAATATTGCATAGTTTTACTTAAAGATTCATATATGCTAGCTGACCTGATAGATTGGAAAGTTGAAATGCCACATAAGTCTCTATATTTAATAAATAATTCTAATATATTGTTTTTAACTTTTATCACTCATTAATATTTTTCTCAATTTTTCGAAATAAGGAACAAGAACCAAACCTTATAGATGAAATTGCCAACCGATCAGGGGTTCTTTGAACCATTGATCATTGTTCAGTCTGATCCTACTTCGAGGTTTGATTCAAACTATGGGTAGCTCCCGTAGATGTACCCATGTCCTAAACCTATGGTTGGAGTTTGGTAATGTAGCTTTATGGGGGCTGTTTGAGGTAGAGGAGATGAAAAGAAGTGGTTTTTGAGTTGACAAAGATTACTTTTATAATTTGGAGTTTTGTGGTGATGCTAAGGTATGTAAAAACATGAAATTTACTTTTATAATTCGTAACTCGAAAAAGATTTGCACTCTTAACAGTTAAAGGATTTTAGGATACTATTTTCTTGACAACTAGTGTATATAGAAATTTTAACCCAGGTTGTCACCATATGCTCTATTTTGGATATACCATCTGCAAAACTAGAGTGCTTGTATAGGAGGTAGGCAAATGCTAGATTCTGCTTTATTTGCAAATGAGGTCGAATTTAGAATGCCTCACAAAGCATTATGTCAGGTTTGGTTGAAAAAGGAGGAGATCACTGATTCCATTTCTTAAACAAACTGATTTACTCCTTTTAGATTTTAGGTAGGCAAATGCTAGATTCTGCTTTATTTGCAAATGAGGTTGAATTTAGAATGCCTCACAAAGTATTATGTCAGGTTTAGTTGAACAATGAGGAGACCACTGATTTCATTACTCATGCAAGCTGATTTACTCCTTTTAGCTTTTAAATCATTTGATAAATGGGTTTGGACTCATATTTCCTCGTCCTGTTCTAAATTTTTCTGTACTTATTCGACTGAGAATATGTAGAACCATTCATTGTATTCCTGTGACATAATTTGGAGGATACAAGTTTCCATGAAGTTAAGGCCTTTTAATGGACTGATGTGCTGAATAGAAGATAAATACTAATGACTTCTTGTGGGTGAGGTGACCCCACAAGGCACTTCCTCCAAATATATGTGTCATGTGTTAACAATGCGATGAGGCATGGGATCACTACTTTTTTATAGTTTGTTGCATGGCCGCCTTAGAATGATATTTTTATTGAGCAAGATGTAGGTGACTTCCGGAGTATTTTTCCTGTTTTAGTTATAAAGATTTGCATCGATTAATGATGCACAAAATCTTGGGGCGATGTACTTTTATGTTAGTGGTTTTCTGTATTTGGTTGGAGAGAGATGCTAGGATTTTTTTATGAACAATCTTTCCCTTCAACTTTTATGGGATAAGTTTGTTTTTCTGCATTTATATGGTTGTTGCTCGCTTGGGGCATTCAGAGAACACACTTTGCAAGATAGTAACATGATGGAAGGTTTTTTTTTTTTTTTTTGGGTTTTTGAGGCATTCTTGCCATTGCTTGTATTTTTCCTTTGATTTGTTTGGGAGGTTACCTTATCCTTTCCTACATTTCATTGTAATTCTCCTTCCTATTTCTTAACATATATTTCTTTTCCTATACAACAAAAGAGGATATGATTTCAACAAAGAAAGGATCATTTCTTTCCTTTTGGGAAGATTTCTTATTCTTCTTTCATTTTTCTGCGTTCAATCCTATATATTTTCCTAGAAAAAGTTAAGTCCTTGACGTCTGACTTTTGTCTGCGGTGAAAGACTGATATGGATGGCAATAGGTATGACTTTTTAGTTGAAACCGAAAATCATGCATCTGCCCAGACTCACAAAGGTTTAGGGAAGACATATTATGAACTGCAGTATAAAGGTTGTCAGAACTTTGCTAAACTTTGCACTTCCCTCTCCTTTGGACTTGATGTTACATCTGACTTTTACAGGTATTAATACCGCTCAATATTGCTGATTCAGTTGCATTATGGAAGGGAACAGACGGCCTTCTTTTAAAAGACGTTCTAGTTCCCATTTTATGAAAAAGGGAGGGCGAGGGTACAAGCAACTGAAGTATCAAAATTTTGATCATGAACAATCTTCTGGGGATGCTAATAATTCTGACACTGTATATCGTATCCTCTGCCCATCAAGAAAGATTGGTGGTGTTATAGGGAAAGGTGGCAGCATTGTCAAATCCCTGAGAGAGGAGACTCAAGCAAAGATTACAGTTGCCGATTCTGTTCCAGGATCAGATGAGAGAGTAATAATTATATACAGCCCTCCCAATAAAGTTCCTAAGAATCATGATATTGATGGGGATTCAACTGCAGATGAAGCAGAGAAAATGGAGCCACATTGTGCAGCCCAAGATGCTCTTTTGAAAGTTCATGATAGAATTGTTGAAGAAGATCTGTTTGGTGGAATAAAATTTGAAGATGATAATGAGAGTATGATTGTCACTGCCCGCCTACTTGTTCCCAACAATATGGTAGGATGTGTTCTGGGCAAAAAAGGAGATGTAATTCAGAGATTGCGCAGTGAGACTGGTGCAAGCATTCGTGTTCTTCCTCCAGATCATCTGCCTAGTTGCGCCATGAGCACTGATGAATTGGTACAGGTAGTACATCTTTCATCTTGTCTGATTTATTTATTTATTATTTCTTCTGTTTCTACGTTACTTGGTCATCATCTGCTGATGTAATTGTTCTGTTAGGTAGAATGATCTTGGAACTGATTATTACAAGTGTGTGCAAGAGTTGTTTTGTTGTGGTGTATTTTTTTTTTCATTACTTGACTAAAGGATGAGGATGCTATCTTCCTTCAAAAAATTATGGTAACACTTTTCACTGAGATAATTGATTTGATTTCATTCCTAGGTTACTCCCACATGGGATTATGATATTTCCTCCACATAGAAGCCCATTGTGGTGTTGGATATGAGAATGCAAGAATTTTGCTATGTTTATTTATGCCATGAAAATTATCCTCGTTTTCTTAACATTTGGTATAATTTCCAGCAAATTAAACTTTAAGAGAATACAATTACAGAAAGAGATAAATTGAAGTGTTTATTACTGATTACAGCAGTACTGTAATTATGGTTGGTGGAAAAATCTAATCACATTCCTACCTGCACATTATAACCAAGAAGATATGACACATAAAGAGCAAATTAAAGTGACTAGGTGATGATGGTCAGATCTTCGTGATATTTGTCCTTTTTTTTTCCCAACAACTACTGGTACCACCACCACCAATGCCATTAATTATTGTTGTTGTCTGTTCCAACTACTGCTGCTGCTACAAGTATTATATAGTTCTTATACTCGAAATAATTTTATTTATTTTTATTTAATTAAGATTTTTCTGTTTTCAAATCTGTTGTTACTTGTATTATGAGATTTGTGCCAAAGAGTGATTTCCATTTTTCTCATCACTCGAAGACTTCAATTTGGAACTTATTTTTCAGATATCTGGAAATTCAGAAGTGGCTAAGAGGGCTCTGTATGAAATATCCACTTTGTTGCATCAGAACCCACGCAAGGACAAGCCTCCGTTGGGTCAACCGACGCCTTATGGGATGCATGGTTTTAATTCTTCCAATGCCCCAGTGGGAAATAGGCTGCCACCAAGAAATCCAATGTGGTCTGGCCGTAACCCTGCATCACATAACATGGAACCCATGCCTTGGACGGGGGGATTTGGAAACCAACCTTCTGGTTTTGGACCTGGTGGTTTTGCTGGTGCTCCTGGTGGACATGGTGGGGAAGCATCTGGTGAATTTTATATGAAAATCTTGTGTTCAGCTGCAAAAATTGGTGGGGTGATTGGCAAAGGTGGCTTGAATGTAAAACAATTGCAGCAGGAAACTGGAACAAATATTCATGTAGAGGAAGCATCAACAGAATCAGATGAACGTGTGATTCGTGTCTCTGCTTTTGAGGTTGGCATTTCTTGCATGTGATTATTGTTGATGGCATCTCTAGTAGATTGTTTTGCTTGTACAGTATTTTAACTAGAGTACTTATATAACAATTGCATTTTGTTGCATATGTGCCGATATTATTTCAGGCTATGTGGAACCCGAGATCACAAACCATTGAGGCTATTCTTCAGCTTCAAAACAAGACCAGTGAATTTTCTGAGAAAGGTGGTATCACTACAAGACTTCTCGTTCCATCAAGTAAGGTTGGCTGCCTACTGGGACAAGGAGGTCAAGTTATCAATGAGATGCGGCGGAGAACACAGGCTGATATTCGTATTTATTCCAAGGATGATAAGCCAAAGTGTGCATCTGAGGATGATGAGCTTGTGCAGGTGATGCCTTTGCATCATCAAATGATTATTTTACATAATAGTAATTTAAAGGTAAAATTAGAAGGGGAATGTATGGTTAAGTGCATTTGAGATGAACTTGTACTCACTCTGAAGTGCATTTGCACGGGGTGATGCAGGTGAATTGACATTTATGATGGTGCCAAACTTGTATTCTATGTCATGCTTGTGACTGCTGCTTGTTTCAATTATACAACTTTCTTTTGGTATGGTTGGAGCTCAACTCATCCCTTAGGCATGGCCATATTATAGAAGTCACACAATTTGAGATCATTTCTGTTGTTTTCTTTAGTTCAATTTGTCATTTAGTCATATCTTTTCTCTTCTCTATGTTTTTTACTAATTCAAGGTTGCTTTCTTTTACCTCGGCTGACTTTTGTGATCTCTTGTGGTTCTTTCTTTACAGTTCTTTTGCATGCAAACTGATCATTATCTTTCCTCATTCAGATATCTGGAAATTATGGTGTTGCCAAGGATGCTCTGGGAGAGATAGCATCAAGACTTAGAGCAAGGTTCTTGCGAGATGCAAATGCTGGAGGAGAACATGCTCCAGTTGGGCCAATGCACGGTCGAGCTGAACATGCTGCAGTTGGGCCAATTCATGGTCGAGCAGAACATGCTTCGGTTGGGCCAATTCATGGTCGAGCAGAACATGCTTCGGTTGGGCCAATGCATGGCCGAGCAGAATATGATCCAGTTGGGACAATGCATGGTCGAGCAGAATATGATCCTGTTGGGCCAATGCATGGTCGAGCAGAATATGCTTCACTTGGCCCAATGCGTGGTCCTGGTGCTGCAGGACACTTACCTGGTAAAGGACCACCTCCATCTGGCCCAATTGGTGCTGGAACTTCAGGTGGATTTGAGCTGCTTAAGGTACTTAGAATTTTTTCATCTAGCATCCTTGTGAATCTGTTTCTTGTCAACCCTCTAGTCTGGTTGGTTTAAGCTGAATCTCTAATGGACTCTTATCTTTCTTTGAATTTCCCTTTTCTGTGGACCTCATATTATTTGTTTATTACTTCGGTGTGCCATATCCTTCAACAATTCTCTTGATCGCCTCTGATTGAGTTGGGTCTATCATGTTGTGTCTATCATGCATACCTTAGTCATTTGGCAAAACATGCGAATTTCTGTCATTTCAGCATATGATGAGCCTTTGTTACTTTAATTATGTAACACCCCAAGAAAAAAAGCCAAAAAATAGTTTTGTCTTGTCATATTAGATGTTCAAAGCAGTATGGAATGTTGTGTCAGTTTATAAAGAAGGGATGCTTATACAGGATGCAAACAGAAGATGTGATGTTAAAAAAAAAAATTAGAAGATGATACCAGAAAGATATAGCTTTAAATATTTACATTAATATGTTCACAACTAGAAAGCACAGATACTTCAAAATCCCTCGTCTACTGGTATTGGACACCGATAGCTGGATATGCCATGGATACGTATTAGGTATGCCATATTGTGTATCGAGTTACTTTATTGTTTTTATGTTGCAATATCCGTCTTGGGTACGGCTAGGATACATCTTGAATACGGCTAGGATACATGGTTGGATACAGTTAGGGACTTGATTGAAAATTTCTTTTTTAAAGGTGTAAAACTTATAGCTTGTAACAAAAATAAAGAGGAATAAACACACATAGAATGCTCTTCATATCTTTTCCTCGAAGTGAAGAGCGAAGGAGAGAGACGAATATAGAAGCTTTAGATTCCTAGAATCTTTGGTCTTTAAGCATCTAAGGGGAAGGGGAATAAAGATAAGTTGGATCTGGAAAGCTCCCTTAGATCTGGGTAGAGGAGAGATGAAAAAGGAAGAGAGAGAGAGAGAGAGAGAGAGAGAGAGAGAGAGAAACCTCCAATCATGGAGAAAGACAAGAAGGCTAGCCATTCTTCTTTTTATTTTCTTTAAACTTGTCTTTTGCAACATCTTTACTTTTCTTGTCATTTCCTCTCTCTATCTAGGGTCTTGAGAAATGGCGCCCCTTTTTCTTCTTGTTTTTGTTTCTACTCTTCTTCTGTCTCTACCTTCTTTCATTGACTCAAGTCTTTTGATGACAATCTTATAGTGCTGTTTGGGTGGGTCCAAATAAAAAATTTAAATCAAGAAAACAGTATAATCTGTAACATACAAATAATATATTTTTATATTTTATACAATTTTTTTAATGAATATATATAAGTGCTACGTATAGGAATTGTACCTTACACTTCTCCCTTCACTTGTCATTACTAGCACCGAACCTTGCTAGTTTAAATATAAATATATTTTATATTTTATACAATTATTAAAAAAATATATAAATTATATATTATATAATTTGCATGTTATATTTGTCATAGTCTTGGATCCTAGTTTTTGAAAATTTATTGTATTCATGTATCCATATCCTTTTGGATGTGACTGTTTTCATATCCATGTCTCCTGGATTCACAATCATAATTTTCTTATTTTTATTTTATTTCTTTTATGAATAGAACTGAGCTTAGCGAATCAACAATTTTAATAGATAAAAACAAGTCCTTCCAAAATATGACAAGTAGGTAAAATACTTGCCCTTTCTTCATTCACATGAATCACAACGTATCATCAACGAGTTAAGAAATTACTTGTATTATTAGTCGATATAATTGTCACAAAAAGTTTATGATGCATCCTTTAAGTATTGAAGATGTACCCAACGTTTAAGAATGGATATGCCGCATGGAGCATCGACCATGTACCGAAACATATCTGATGAACGTTGTTCAATACGTATATGATTTTTATTTCAAAGCAATATGTGCTTCCTTGGCATTAACACTAGAGAAAATTATCAGGTATTTCTTTGACTTTGTTCTGGTGACTAATCCATCTTTAACACTTGAATCATTTCGAATGGAAAAATTCACATGGCTAGATGAACAAAAGAAGACTTGGAAAAAAAAGAATGATAATTGTAATATTTCTGTGCCCGATAATCATTGCATGCCAAAGATCATTTCTAATGTTTATGATTGAGCTTTAGATAAAGCGTAATTTCCTTTACAATGGACCAAGAGGACACCTTGCTATTGTGTATTAAACTCAAGGCTTGAGTCAATCAAGTACTTCAAAGTTCATTGAACCGGTTGTTTGTTGATGTGAATAGACTTGGTGCAGTCAACTAAGTACTTAATGCTAAGTTGAGTTTAGTTATTAACTCCTATGCAAACCTCTAAGCTTTTTAGCACTATTGTGCAATGCGTTATGTTGTTGTGTAATTTAAATCTTGTGGGTAAGTAGGGGTAGAAGATTGGTTTCTCAAACCAGAGTCCATGAGTGTGTCCATGAGCGTACTTCATTAACCTGAGCTTGTCGTAGACCAAAAAAGGAAAAAGAAACAAAAATGAAATCCCCTGAAACATAGCTTTGAGCTGAAATGGTTTGCTTTATATGCTTTTTCTGGAGTTATTATTTCCCATTCTGCATGCATTTCTCATAATTTTCCTTTTTAATTTAAATTGGATGATTGTGAAGATCTATCCTATCTGTGGTGACTAACTTTTTCTGGCCGTGTTCTTCAGGGTCATGGGCATGATTATGAGCCTCAGGGTTATCCAGCTCCTCCAACTGCCTCTAGGTAGGTTTAATCCAGTTTATTTGTTCTTCATCATCTAGTTTTCTGTGTATTATGTGTTTAATGAGTCATGGTTTTCCATTTTCCAGATACCCCAGCATGACTACTACTATGGAGCAGAAGCTGGGAAATAATGCAATAAGTTCTTTTGGAACTGGAGGAAGTGGCATCAGCAACATTAGTGAGGTATGCTTTCAATAGAGAAATAACTTTAAGGCCTTAGAAGAGGCAACTTTCTTTGATGCTGATAATCCAACTGGAAGATTAGCCCTTTCTTGTAAATTTCTTTAAATTTGTCCTCTCTAGGCTTCCAATTCAAGGCATTGGTGTTCTTCCATTTTCTTGCCCTTCCGCTCTTATATATTTGTTGCTGTGAAACTTTAAGAAGGCAGGCTCTCTTCGTAGCTTCCTTGGGTGTGAGACATGACATGTATGCTATATAGCTAACCTGTGTGAGACATGTGTTAGTCATATTCATACCATTTTTATGGAGATTGAATTTTAAGGGTCTGGGTCTTCTATGGATGATAAAATTCTTTGTAATTGTGCTAAAATGGTGGGTATTTGGTGGCTTTGGATATAAGAATGTTTGGATTTTCATAGACCAGGAGTGTTCCTATTTCCATGCTTTGGGTTCCAATTATCTTTATGGCTATTGGAAGAGGATTTTGCAAAGTTCTTTGGAAATTTATTAAAAAGGATTTGAGAACTTTTCATATTTAACTATTTGTTTACTTTGTGTTAGTGTAACTAAGATAGAAATTGTAAACTCTGATAAACATCAGTGGGATAGGAGAAAAATTAGGAAAAAGTGGAAGTCGTGATTGAGCTGTTACCTAGTGAGAGTTCTTTGATGGATATTTATCAAATTGGAGTTACTTGAAAGGATTTTGTGAATTGCTTAAGTGGTCAGAACTCGGGACATTTTGTATTTGTATACATGAAACAACAAATACAACTTACATTTACAATAAGGAATTGATCTCTAGAACAATTTCCTATGCTACATTAAGTTCTAGCATTTCAAATGGTATATTAAGTGCTGGTGATTTTTGCACCGCCCCCTCAAGCTGGAGCATATAGATTTTATTTGCCAAGTTTCTTAGAAATATAGTGAGTTGAGGTCCCTTGAGAGGCTTTGTGAAGATATTTGCCACTTGATCATTTGAGCTGAATGCTTCTGTCACAATTTCCTTTGAATTAACTTTCTCATGTATAAAGTGGCAGTTTATTTCTATATGTTTAATTCTTTCATGAAAAAATGAATTAGAGGCTGTGTGTTGAGCTGCTTGGTTATGATTACATAGTTTCATTTGTTTAATGTCTCTGAACTCCAATGCTTGAAGCAATTATTTGACCATTTGAGCTTGCAAGTAGCTGTAGTCATGGTTTGATATTTTGCTTCTGCATTAGATCAAGAAATAAGATCGTACTTCTAACTCTTCCATCATACAAGGTTACCACCAACTAGGATATGGTACCTGAACTAGTCGATTGATAGAAGCCACCCAATTTGCATTGGAGTATCTTATAACTTGAGTAGTTTCCTCTTCTTCATATTACAACCCTTGATGTGGTGCTTTTTTAATGTATCATAAGATTTCTGCAACATCCTGTGAGTAATAATGGAAACTTTATGAATTAACTCAGTACACTTGCAACAAATGAAAAATGTCTAGTCTGGGAATAATGAGGCAGTTTGGTTTCCCATTCGGTATTTGTTACTTGTTAGGATCCGAATTTGGCTCCTCCCGATCTTGTAACAATTTATTCTGTTGATCCATAGGTTTATCAACTCCACCTGTGTTTTATTTATTTATTTATTTTTTAGCCGATCTGAAATTTGGGTAAAGGCGGAGGTTTGCGGTAGGTTGATAGCTTGTGTAAAACTTTTATCGACAACATGATCCATATGTTTATGAACAGATCTACATTCCAACATACCAGTTTCGTTGAGAATGTCTAATAAATACTTTCTTTGAAAAATAGCAATACCACTCCTCTGGCCGACGTCAAGGTAAAAAATTATTTTAGATTACCCATATCCTTGGTCTTAAAATAACTAAATGGATGTCTTTTTAATCGGGTGTTTCTCTCAAGGTCATTACCTATAATATGTCATCAACATATGACTTGATAAACATATTGACCGAGGTATGACAATAGAAAACAGAGTAGTCTGCTTCACTGCTTTTCTTGCCAAAATTTTGGAAAACAGTACTAAGCGTGCCAAATGGAGCTCATAAAGACTTTTAATTTATATAGAGAACTCCGCAATTTGCAAACCAGTCCAAACTTGCCTGAGCAGCAAAGCCAGGTGGTTGCTTGATATAAATTTCTTCATAAATGTCCTCATGGCGAAATATATTTTTAATATCCAGTTGCTGTGGTAGCTAGTGACCCATGGCTGCCACCATACAAACACAAACAAAAGAAATTTTCACTGGAGGAGAAAAGCTGTCACAAGAGTCAAGGCCATAATTTGGTTGTAGCCTTTACCAAACAAGGCATGCTTTGGGACAATCAACATGCCCATATAGTGCCATTTTAATGCCATAAACCCAACGACAGCTAATGGGTGTTTTCCTTGGAGAAAGGGGAACCAACTCTCAGGTGAGACTCTTCAAGAGCAAGCATTTCATCAATCATAGCTTGTCTCCATCTTGGATATGGAAGAGCCTCAATGGTATTTGAGGAATGGAAATAGGAGACAAAGAAGAGGTAAATGCTAATTTGATGGTAATAAATGATGGAAAACTTAAAAAGTTTATGGATTGGATGTGGATTTCTAATAGTCCCAGTACCTTTTCAGAAAGTGATATTCAAATTATTGTTGCTTTTTGGCAGTTCCATAGGAGAGGTCGATGGAGTAGGACATGATTCTCTAGGAGGTGCAGTTGCCTCTGAGGCACAAATGAGGATGCCTGATCGACACTGATATGGAATAAGAGGTGGTTGAAATGGTTCAGAGGTGGTACATTAGAAGCAACTTCCGGAGATGGTTTAGGAGACTCCTGGAGATTGTGGTGTGGGTACCTTCACGGGAGAAAGAGGTGGACCCAAAAATGGAACACATTAAATTTTGTAAGCAGATGTAGACTCAACTAAAGGAGAAAAATATGGAGTCTCCTCAAAAAATGTGATATCTATAGACATATAGTAACAATTAGTAACGGGAGAATAGTAGCATTATCCTTTTACAATATAGAATATTGAAGAAAGACAGATGATAGCACAAGTAAAAAACTTACACAGGCTAAAGATAATGAACAAGCAAGTACAACCAGACACTTTGAGCAACATGTGATAGAGGATCTAAAGGAAACTGTTAAGAGACAAAAATGGAGGAGTGTAAGTTCTTTAAAGATCAAGAACTCCCTTTCATTGAAGGCTGAAAATTACAAATGAAGAAAAATAAATTCAGTCTGCTCCCACGAGCAAGACTGCCCAAACATTAAGCCAAAGCTTACGCTAATATTCTCTGCTCCTTTCCCGTCTCCCTTTCCTCCTATTTATAGCCTAATTACCCACCAATATTCTTCCCTAACTGCTTGAGATTCCCAAGTTGTTATTCTTCAATAGCTTAAGCTCCATGCCTTCTGTGTTGGTACACTTTCAGCCCTTTGGATCTAGCCACCTCATCCGCCACCTCATTCGCCAGCTGTCCCTTAGAAGCCAATTCACTCCGCAGCTGGTTGTCTTTAGATTCTCTCCTAACATTGCCCCCTGCTGGAACTTCAGCCTTGTCCTCAAGGCTGGACAAAAATTCCGAAGGTGCATCCTTTTTTTTTTTTTTAGTCCGTCCTCCCCCAGCGGACCAGCACCCGTCCAAGCTTTCTAACGAATGTCCGGATGGTGTTGCTGGTGTTGCTCTGGGGCAGCGGCTGCAGGTTCTTCCATGGCGGCATCGGCAGTCAGTGGAGCTTCATCCTCACCCAAGATGATCGCCCGAAGACTTTTGTTGGGACAGTTGTGGAGGGGGTGGTAAGGTTGTCTGCATTTGAAACACAAACCCTTTGATCGCAGATCCAAGTGCTCGTGATGAGACAAATGGCGGGAGACTCGAGTTGCTGCGGCTGAAGTAGGTTGCAGAGGGTGTGGAAAGGAAGAACGTGGAGTGTTGGTTGCGTCTGTAACAGGAGGCGGGGTAAAAGAAAACTGGGTTCAGGTATACGGTTTTGGATTAAAATGGGTGTCGGAGCCTCCAGTAGCTGGGTTAGACCCGCCCCAGTCTCTCGACCCGAGTGGTGTATGGGTCCCGTCTTTGTTACCTGGTAGTGGCCCTCTCTTAAAAAACCCATTTTCTCTTTCGATTTCCGGAGCCAGTTTCATGGTTTGGAAGAGAGAAAGGGTCTTGTGCGAGTGAATGCGGACGCGAATCTCGTCCGTGAGGCTATTGAGTTAGAGCCCGAGATGGATCGATGGATTCAATCCCTTGATGAGAGCTGCACGGGCGACGAACACATCAATATAGGCGCCGACAGTACCTGTCTATTTCGTGGAAGCTAGGGCTTCGAAAGGATTCGCTGATAGGCCTCCCCCGAAGCGATCGAAAAGTTCAGAGGTGAGTTCGGACCAAGAAAGCGATGGGTTTTGAGCGAGTAGCCACTGAACCAAGTGGAGTGCTGGTCCATCCATGGAAACCGTCGTCATCGCCACTTTCATCTAATCGTTGACGCGATTGATAGTGAAAAATTGTTCTGCGCGAGCAACCCAAGCGGCTGGGTCGTGGCCATCAAAAGAGGGAAGATCAAGTCGTCGCAAGGTAAGTTGAAAGTCGTCGGTTGCTGGGATGTTAAACGGAGGTGTGGGGTGCGTGTTTGCTCCCAGAATGGGAATGGAGCCGATGTTGAGAGAAGGGCCGCCGGGAACCTTGTTGAGGGCTGTTGTCGATGATCTGGCTTCATTGCGGCCCTCATTTTTTTGACGGAGTAGGGCGGCAACCAGTTCCTCCAAGGATTGCAGACGGTTCAATTTCGAGTGCCGGTGGTTCATCTCCTCTATCAACGTTGTGACGCTCTTCCCGATGTCGGCAATGCTCCTCTCCAAGGTATCCAATCTTGTTTCCATTCGTGTTTGAGTCATGAATAAGATGTAGGATGTAAAAAAAATGGAGAGAGGGAGACAGAGAGATGAGCAGGGGAAAGAGAAGGCAGGTCGGACCAAATTGTTAGAGACAAAAATGGAGGAGTGTAAGTTCTTGAAAGATCAAGAACTCCCTTTCATTGAAGGCTGAAAATTACAAATGAAGAAAAATAAATTCAGTCTGCTCCCACGAGCAAGACTGCCCAAACATTAAGCCAAAGCTTACACTAATATTCTCTGCTCCTTTCCCGTCTCCCTTTCCTCCTATTTATAGCCTAATTACCCATCAATATTCTTCCCTAACTGCTTGAGATTCCCAAGTTGTTATTCTTCAACAGCTTAAGCTCCATGCCTTCTGTGCTGGTACACTTTCAGCCCTCTGGATCTAGCCACCTCATTCGCCAGCTGTCCCTTAGAAGCCAATTCACTCCGCAGCTGGTTGTCTTTAGATTCTCTCTTAACAGAAACAAAATGGAACTGGGAATCTGTTATACTCAGAATTTAGGAGAGATGAGAAGAAGGATAGAGAAAGGATCTTTCTGAAAAATAAGAGCACACAGTGCTGTCATTCATTGAAAGAAACTCAGATTACAGAAGGAATTTCAGTCTGCAGTGAAGCATGACTGCCCAGCCAATGGCCGTAGTACATTGATAGGTAATTCCTCACTGATTTCCCACCTCTCCTACCCTTACATTTTGTAACCTCTTACACACCCTTAACCACTTAGATTCTTGTGGTTGTGTTCGTTATATGCCATCTTCTATCGCATTTCCCTTTCCCTCTGCGGTTGTAAACCTGCAGAATCTTTGGAGCATCCAGCTCATCCAGCTTAGTTGGCGCCATGTCATCCGTCTCATAACCTCCTGAACTTCCTGTCATGACAGAATCCAATTATTAAGAGGAGAAGGCTTACAGTTCATTAAATAACAAGCATTTAAAATGATGTCGCCCTAATTATGGACAAGCACATTTGTATTTAACAAGAGAGTACGAGTTTTTGATTTTTTTCTGTTCAGATTTTTCATTTTGTTTGGGCCTATGGGGGCAAGTGGATTGATGCAGAACGCCATGAGAACTCATAATGGAAGAGAAAGAAGTGGAAAATATTCTTTTGGGGTTATGAAGAACTTCAATTGTCTTGCCAAATTCATTTTTGAATTTCAGTGCAGAAAGATAAAAGGAATAATAACCCAAAATGTTTTTTCATTAAAAATATGAAAGTGCACCAACAAAATTCATCAATAAAGGTGACAAAATACTTATAGCCTAAAGAAATAGTAACACAACTTTGGAGCCTATCTGTATGGATATCAGAAAGAGGAAACTCTACCTCTTGTTAAGTTGACTAGGAAAGCGGACTTGAACAATAACAAACTAAACCTTAATCCCAATACTTGGGGTCAACCATTTGAGAGATAAATTTGAAAAAGATGTGGAAGGGAGAAGTGAAATAAAGAAATAAAAATAAAATAAAATGAAATATATATATATATATAAATAGAAATTAAATAACCTAAAATAAAACTAAAAAGGAAAAGAAAAGGAAAAGGAAAATTTAATTAATAAATCAATAGATAAAAATCTAAAATATATTGGCTTAATTTGTGCGAATTTTTTTACGCTATCCAGTGCTATCCAAGACCATTTCTCCTTTTAAACCCTTAACTTCTATGCCTTTGCGAATAATTTGCATCTAAATTTTTAACGGTTTACTACTACGTTTTACTAGATCGCCTGTATTTAAATTTTCGGTTCTCCTAACCGGTGTATCTTTGGGTCTTCTTTGCACATGCTTGAACCACCTCAGATGATATTCATATTTTTTCTATAATTGAACTAACTCCTAATTTGTTACGAATCTCTTTATTTCTAATTCTATCTTTTCTAATTTTCCCACACATCGATTTAAATATTCTCATTTTTGCTACAACCATCTTTTGTTCTTGCTATTGTTTAATAGCCCGGCACTCAGTACCATACAATAGTGTAGGTCTAACTGTGGTTCTATAGAACTTTCCTTTCAAATGTAATGGTATCTTGCGATCGCAAAGAACTCCGGATGCTGTTCTCCATTTCATCCGACTCGCTTGAATTCTATGATTCACATCTCCATCTATATTGCGTTCATTTTGAATGATGAAACCTAAATATCTAAATCGTTCATTTTTTGGTACATCTTACCCATCTAATTTAATCATTTTTTCATTATTTCTATAATTGTTACTAAATCTATATATCAAATATTCGGTTTTCGATCTACTCAATTTAAACCCTCTGGATTCTAGTGTGTCTCCATAACTCTAGTTTAGCACTAACTCTCTCTAATTTCATCAACTAGCACTATATCATCTGAGAAAAGCATACACCATAGTATTTCATCTTGAATAGTTTTTGTGATCTCGTCTATTACTATTGCAAAGAGGAAGGGACTTAATGCCGAATTTTGATGGAATCCAATATTAATAGGGAAACTATCACTCAAACCCCTGCAAGTTCTTACGCTGGTTACAGCTCCCTTATACATATCTCTAATGAGATTAATGTATCTCAAGGATATCCCTTTCTTCATTAGTGTCCACCACAATAAATCTCTAGTAATCCTATCATATGCCTTTTCTAAGTCAATGAATACCATATATAGGTTTTTTTTCTGTGCTTTATATATCTCCATCAAATGTCTTAATAAGTATATTGCTTCCGTGGTGGATTTTCCTGTCATAAATCCAAATTGGTTTTGAGATACATTTATCTCCAATCTCAATCTATGTTTTATTACTTTCTCCCATAGTTTCATGATATGGCTCATAAGCTTAATTCCTCTATAGTTGAAGCAATTCTGTATGTCTCCTTTATTCTTATATAGCGGGATAATTACACTTTCTCCATATTTGAGACATTCTCTTAGTTTGTCAAATTTTATTAAAAATATCCGTTAGCACTTTTATATCAAATTCACCCAAACATTTTCACACTTCTATAGGAATGCCATCAGGTCCTACGGCTTCATTAGTCTTCATTCTCTTTAAAGCCTCCTTTACCTCATAAGGGCGAATCTTACATTTAAAATCTTTATTAATATCTTTTGTAGGTATTTCAATATTTCCTATATCTATTGTACTCTTAATATTAAAGAGATCGTTAAAATAATCACACTAACGCTTTCTTGTGTTCTCATTCTTTACAAGTATATTATTGATTTTATTCTTAATGCACCTAACACCATTTCGATCTTTACTCTTTCTTTTCCTTAGCTTGGCAATTATGTAGATCTCTTTCTCCGTCTTTAGTCTCCAATCTTTTGTATAATTCATTATACACATTGCACTTCGACTCATCTTTTTCATCCTTTTTTTTTTTGTTTTTTTGTATTTGTCATATGCATCATTACTATTATTACCTTTAAGGTTCTTATAACACTTGTTTGGTACGAATAGTCATTTGAATTTCTTCGTTCCACCACCATGACTCTTTTCCTATTGGGACTTGACCCTTAAATACACCAAGAATCTCCTTATCTATACTTATAATATTAGTAGATATCTCTTTCCACATTGTTTCCGAATCATCATTAGTAGACCACTTTGCCGCTTGAATTAATTTATCTCTAAAAGTCGTCATCTTGTCACCTTTCAAATTCCATCACTTAATTCTTGGCTCTACAAAGGGACGGTGCTTCTTTCGTCTTTTAGACACGTATATCTAAAACTAGGAGTCTATGTTGAGTTGCCACACTTTCTCTTGGTATAATCTTGCAATTCTTACAGGTCATTCTATCACCTCTCCTAGTGAGAAAGAAATCTATTTGGCTAGCATTAGCCCACTTCTATATGTAACAAAGTGCGTTTTTCTTTTCTTAAAAGCAGTGTTTATAACTATTAGATCGAATGCTGTGACAAATTCTAAAATGATACCTCGTGTCTCATTCCTACTACCGAATCCAAAGTTTCCATGTACGTTTTCAAATTCTTCATTCCTCTCTCCTACATGTCCATTTAAGTCTTCTCCAATAAATAGTTTCTCTCTATTAGGTATGCTTTGTATAAATTCATCTAAATCCTCCCAAAATTTTTTTTACTAATTGCATCTATACCTATTTGGGACGCATATACACTGATTATATTAACTACATTTTCCTCATCTACTAATTTAACAAGCAAAACTCTATCTCCTTTCTTTCTTATCTCTATCATATCATCTAATAGATCTTTATGTATAATTATTTCTACCGCATTCAATGGTACCTCTTGTCTCATTCCTACTACTGAATCCAAAGTTTCCATGTAGTTTTCAAATCCTTAATTCCTCTCTTCTACATGTCCATTTAAGTCTCCTCCAATAAATTGTTTCTCTCTATTAGGTATTCTTTGTATAAATTCATCTAAATTCTCTCAAAATTATTTTTTACTAATTGCATCTATACCTATTTGGGGCGCATACACACTGACTATATTAATTACGTTTTCTCCATCTACTAACTTAACAAGCATAATTCTATCTCATTTCCTTCTTATCTCTATCACATCATCTAATAGATCTTTATATACAATTATTCCTACCCTATTCTTACTCCTATTCTTTCTTGTGTACCAAAGTCTATGACCATAACGCTCTACTACTCTAGCTTTCTCCCCTACGCATTTAGTTTCTTGAAGACACATGATATGAATTTTTTGTCTATTCATTGTTTCTCCAATCTCTCCTAACTTACTGGTCAAAGATTCTATATTCTAAATGACTAAACGAATCCTATCTTCATGAACTAACTTATTTACCCTCACCCTAGGATCCCTTATTAACTTGTCGTTACATCTGGGATTTGATGTAACGTGTCGTTGAGAGTAAAACATTCCAAAAGTATTTATATATTTGTCTCTCATTTTTTCATTTGACAAAAGATTTTACGCTGACTGTCGACCTACCGCAACCCTACTCCTTTACCCGGGTTTGGGACCGGCCATGGCGGAGTTCTTAAAAATAGTGATTTGTAAAAATGAATTAGTTGAGAAGATAAATATTAATAGTAGATAGATACATAAATGAGTAAATATATATAGGTAATAAAATGATATATAGATCTATGGTACTAAAATAATAATACTAATGATGATAATTATAGTTTGTATAGTTATAGTCATATAATATTACTAATAATAATAGTAACACTAATAAGTACAATAATACCAATAATATTATTAATAGTAGTAGTAATAGTAATAGTAGTAATAGTAATAGTAATTGATAGTGGTAATAGTGTTAATATTGTTACTAATATTAATAATATTATTAGTGGTTGTTATTTATCAAACACTAGGCAGAGGCAGAGGGCTTGCTTTGGCTGCAGAGGGGGAGGGAGGTAGGCGGTGGGAGGTAGATAGGATTTGGGCCCGATGGGTTGCAGGTTTCAGGTGGTTGAAGGCGTAGGTGGTAGAAAGCTTTGTGGCTCTGGAGGATGTTACGTTCGCAGGCAGAGAGAGGGTGAAGAGAAGGTAGATCTGGGTCGAAGGTAGGTAGATTTAGAGGCAGAGGCTAGTTCTGAGGTCAGAAAGGAGGTAGAAGCTTTGGAGCTAGTTCTAGGGGTCTAGAAGCTTTGGAGCTAGAGTGTGGAGGATCTAGTCCGAAGGGGAGGTAGATCGCGGCAAACAGAGAAAGAGAGAGAGAGAATGAGAGACAGAGGGGTAGATCGCGGCGAAGAGATAGAGAGAGAAAGAGAGAGAGTGAGAGAGAGAAAAAGAGAAATCTGAGGTTGTTACGGTGAGAGGAGTATAGATCTTGGGTCAAAGGGGGGATGGGAAGAGGGGTAGAGATCTTGGCTGTTGGATGTTGGAAGGGGATGGGTTTCAAAAGCGGACTTGAACATGCTTCCCAAATTGATAGAGCTCACAATCCAAGGTCTTTAATCTCACATGACTCAGAATCATTCGCTGAAGTTTTGACAGACTTGGGTGACACAGATTTTATAAAAATGGTTGGGAAACTTACGAGACAGCAAAAATCACGGAAGTAGTTGGCTGGAGATAGTATAGTCCTTGCGATTCATGTTCTATGCCAATAGTCTGACCTGTACTATGGTCCTGGATGATATCAAAACATCAGCAGTAAAGGTTACTGCGCAATCAAGAGTACAAGTAAGCTGATTAAGAGACATAAAATCAAAAGGATATCCAAGGATAACAAAATAGAAGTAAAAGACATACTTAGCGTAAGTGAGACAGAACCAATTCCCTTGCAGGTGACTTTAAAACCCTGCAAAAGACATGAAATGAGGAAAGTTTGATGGGGATGGGGAAAAGAATAAGGAATAGTTGTTAACAGTGTAATCGGAGGTCTTAGAATCAAGGATCCAAGGACTTGGCCTATTATCACAGCGAAAGATACCCACTGTAGAACTACCTGTATGTGCAACATTTGCTGTAGAAGATTGTACTTGTTTCATTGCCTTCACTTAAGGTCTTCTCCTGAAGGTTTGACTTCAGCAATTCAAACCAAGAAAAATTAGTGGATTTTTCTCGAAAAGCATGGACAATATAGCAGCCTCTTAGTGATGCAGACTTTATCCATTGAAGATTTGGAAGCTATTACAAGAAAAGGGCAAAGAGTTACTCAAGAGCCATCATCGTTATTTGGCATGATACTAATAAATTTTGATCATAATAGTAGTTTCTTTACACACACATATAACACATAGATTAATTGTTAATTTAGGACTTGTAACCTTATTTTGAGGAAAATAACAGGTCTTTGAAATTTTTTTAGAAAAATTGTTTCAAGTTCTCTCAAACCTAGGACGTGCAATGCCTTGTTCTTCTGGTGAGGGATTCCTAGAAGTTCTAAATGTGATTGCTTAGATTATTTCACTTTTCTATCGTGTTTATTCATCATTCCAACCATAATTGCGTGTGTCCTAATCATTTACAATAAAAGTATTGAGGACGACCTCCATGTCCACTTGTGATGCCCTGAACTTGCCACCGTGGTAGACGCTTCCATTGAGCTTGATATTTTCTGAGGTGAAAAAACCTTACAAGACAGGTAATGAGATTTTCCACTGACAGGACTTCTTGGCGAGTCAAAATTTGATCACGAACATGTTCACTGTCAAAATGGATTGCATTCAATACTAGTACCAATTTAGTTTTGCTAATAGACATTGACAGCCTGCAGAAACATCTTTAATTCCTCAACTATTGCCTGGGCCCCCCAGCTACAAAAGTAGTCATACTGTGATCTGATTGCTTAGGAGCAGCCAATTTTTGAGCAGTCATACTCATGCTGAATATCCCTAGTAAACAATTTAGAACTTTTTTCCAAAAGGAGCTACATGTTTTGAAGGTTCAGAAATAAATCAAAATGGCTGGTTTACAAATTGTCACAACAAACCACACAATTGGTAATCAAACTTTTCCCACTAGTTTCAATTCCTTCAGAGAATCTCAGTGGCTAATTTTTCTAGATGCTCAGAATGTCTCTGACCTAGGAACTGGAGTTCAAGTAATGCTAACCAACTTCGATAATTTTTACTGTTAAAATTTTTCTGAAGTGATTGTGGGAGTACCAGAAAAAGCATACGTAACAAAGACAGGAGAAGGTGAATCCTTTGTTCCAAAGGGAGACTAGAAGCCTTAAACACAGATAAAGACATTTCTGATGAGGAATAAAATCAATCTGCAGTTCAGAATGTGAATTAAGACTGTCTAATGAGAAGAGAGCTCAGGGCAGAGGCAACAATTTAAATTTAAATTGCATTTATCTACCAAAGTTGTCCTTAGAATATTTCGGTGAAAATTATTTTCTAAGAACATTTTGCAGATGTGAATTTTGGCCAAGTTTCGAGCACCAAATGTTGTTTCTCTTTATTAAGAGTAGAGATGTCTCTTTGTAAAATAATCTTCTTTTTCCTTTAACAAATATATTTTATTGTTAATCATACGTTTCTTCAAAGCTATTAGGACACCTGTCCAACACTAAAAAATTTCTATGCATATTATGGTTCATAGATTTGCAAAGTTTCTTGAATGATATATTGTAAACAATAACATTGTAAAAGTTAATATAATACTCAACATAAAGCAATTGATACAAAAAATAAATGCATAAGCGAGTGTTTTAGAATGAAACCAATTTAGTTGCTGAGTGTAGTTATTTAGTCGTATGTAGTTAGGTTTATAAATTCTCTCTTATTTGGAGAGGTAGACAAAAATATAAACAGGTTCAGTGTCTTTCTGTCAATTCACCATCCCACTGTTTATTTCTCTCCCTATAAAGGCCTCAGTCTTTGATCTCCCATCATCATGTTACTTAGGGTTTTCAATAACTTCTAAGAACGATTTAAAAATGCTAATTTCAAAGTTAAATTAGTGACCTCTTTATTTAATTTTTATCAATTGGTAGAAAATAAAGGGGGAAGATGTATAGGCCTTGTTTACTTGGGCCTCGATTGCATTCGATGGATGAAAAGTTTCTTGGATAAAATTCTTGGCAAATTGAATAGTAAGTCTCTGGTGAAGGTGTTGAGGGAGCATAGTCATGCTGTCTGGGTGAGTAGGAGTCACAACAATGGAGATCCTTTCTTGGAGCTCTTCTGTTATTCAGGTGGATGGGAGAAAAGTAAAGTCTATTTACCCTGTTGTGAGAAGAACAGAGGGTGGTATGTTTTTAAGGCAGGTTCTTAAAGTGTTATCGCGGCCGGAGGTGTGAAATAGTGAGTAAAAAATTCGTGGGTAGAACAGATGTTGAATCTAGCAGTAAAATTGGCAGAGTAATGCAGGAGATACCTAGAAATTCCAATATTTGTAAGTAATTGTTATTATCAGATGCCAAGAGTTGAGATCGAAGTCAGCCAACAACTTAAATGGCTGAGGAACAGAGATAGCGGAGTATACAAAGTGCCGGTTACTGGAATTCAACATACTCAGGTGATGAAGAATAATAAGGCTACAGTCAAAGTCACGGGTTGATGTAGTGAAGTCATCTTGGCTGAAAAAGTTGTGTCTCGGCAAAGGAAGCCTGGCATGGCTAGCCCCTGTTTTTGGCAAGCCTGCATTGAGAAAGGAAGCGAAAATGAATGATAGGCACAATCAATGGCTTAAATCACGAGGTTTAAATGTGCATCTCAATCTAAATACAAATGCCAAATATTTTGGATATGTTGGTCGTCCTTTCTTTTTGGAAATAGAGTGGACTTAAATACACAAGGAAATCGAAAAAAATGGTGGATAGGGCCTTGGGCTAAAAATAAATGTTTGTCTGTTTTCTACTCATAGTGAAAATGTTCACTCTAGTCTTGGCATTTGCGAGACATTTGCCGTAACCCTACTTGTAGGAGCAACCTAATGCCTTACTGAGTTCCCTGGATAATCCTGTTTTAACTAATGCTGTGGAAGGTGAGAGGGATATCCGAGAATAATCTGTTCTCAATAAATTGGACTTGACTTTAAGTGAACCTAGTGTTGCACCTATCAAGGCCAACCCAGCCTGTTTGGTAAATGTTACTAGAAGGACAAAGTATAAGGTGTTGCGGGGTAAGGAGGTCCTAAAGTCTCAACTAGGGGAATATCAAATGTTCAATGAAAATACCCAGTTGGAATGTTAGGGGTTTAGGCGAGAAAAGGAAAAGAAGAAAGGTTAGTGGTATTGTCGTTAGAGTTGCTCCTATATCATTGTAATCTAGGAATCTAAGCCGGAAGAGGTGGATGCTAGTTCCGTTAAATTCAATTTGGGATTCTAGATTCAAGGGTTGGAAGCGTCTTCCTTCTTGTGGGTCTTCTGGAGGGATTATCATCATTTGGGATATTAGAACTTTTAATCAGATTGATAGCGTTCCTTGGTCATTCTCTTTGTTGATTCTATTTCAGGTCAGGGATCAATGTTGGTTTACTTTCATTTATGGTCTGAACACTTCTTGGTTTCGCTATTCTTTCTAGGAGTTGTATGCAGTGTTTGGTCTATGTTCTCAGAATTGGTGTTTAAGTGGGAATTTTATTGTGGTTAGATTCCCTCGGGAGAAACTTAATGAGACTTGGACTAGCACTAGCTTGTCGGACTTTGATGCTTTCGCTAGGGAATGTGAATTGCAGCACATTCCTTTGTCAAATTTCAGTTTATGTGGTCTATGTTTAGGAAGTGTAGGGCTCTCTTGTATTGATCGTGTTCTCTGTTCAGATGATGGGGAGTTTTGTTTCTCTAACCTTAGGTATGGTATCCTTAAACTGCCTCTGATTGTTTCCATATTCTTTTGAAGTCTATTCTTACTAGTTAGGGTCCTACACCTTTTATATTAGAGAGCAGGTGGCTCTCCCATAGAGATCTTATAGAAGTGGTCGATGATTCTTGAAGAGATTCTGATATAGAAGAGTGGGAGGGGTTTAAATTTATGAGGAAATTGAAGATTCTGAAACAAGCTCTTAAAGTTTGGAATAGAGAGGTCTTTAGGGATATTAGAGGAAAGAAATGCGGTACTTTTTGAAAAATTGATGAGATAGATAGGCTTGAAGTTAGTATTTGTCTGAGGATCTTTCTCTTCGTAGAGAGAATCTTAGAAATGATTTGGAGGAGCTTATCCTTTAGGAGATTAGTTGGCACTAGAAGACTGGGAGAAGTGGTTTAGAGGGGGATTGTACTGCAAGGTTTTCCATATGGTTGCCAATGGTAGGAGGCGAAAGAGCTTTATTAGAAAATCAGAAGATGAAGAAAATGTGATTTTGAATGTGTCCTCCATTGAGGATGCAATCACTAGTTTTTATAGGGGATTATATATTGTGGGGCTTGATTGGTTTCGTAATGGAAGTTCTTGTGTTCCTTGGTTAGATAGACCTTTTGAGAGAGATGACATTCGAGGAGAAGTCTTTGGCTTTAATGGGGATAAAGCCCCTTATCCTGATGGTTTTACTATGGTCATTTTATTTTTCCTTTTTTTTCTCGGATTTCTAGGATGTTAGTTGCTAGGATTTTTTTGGAGTCTTTGATGAGTTTTATGCCAATGGGGTGACTCTACTCTTATTACTTTGACTCCAACAAAATCCCATTCCTTGAAGGTGAAGGCCTTTAGATCTATTAGTCTCATTACTAGTCTCTATCGCATTGTGGCTAAGGTGTTAGCTAGTCTGTTGAGTGTGATGTTAAATGATCCTACTTGTACCCAGAGTGCTTTTTCAGATATAGCTGGTTGTCTGCAAAATTGAGGTAAACAGATTTTGGATGCTGCACTAGTTGTTAATGAGGTTTTTGATGATGCTAAGAAACATAATAATTGTGTATTTTTGAAGTTAGATTTTTAGAAAGTCTATGATAGGGGTTAGTTGGCAATTCCTTGATAATGTGCTGGAGAATAAAGGTTTTAAACTCATCTGAGAAGATGGATTAGAGCGTGCTTGGGTCCAGATAGCTTTTTTGTCAACATTAATGGAGAGCTCAACATTTGGTTCTCAGTCTTAAGTGGGTTAAGGTCGGGGATATCCTCTCTTCTTTTTTGTTCACTTTCGTGGTTGACCCGTTGACTACATTGATTGATTGAGGGGTTTATGCTTGGTGGGTGTCAATCCAACAAAATTAAATTTACCTGCATCAAACAATATGAGTATAGAATGAGTAGGGTCGTATCATCATGGAAGGGGTGGATTTGTTTCTCTTACAAAAATAGTAATGAGGGGTTTTTGAATTAATTAATTAAACATACAAAATTGAAGCAAACAAAGGATTTAGATCGAGATAATAAAAGCAAAATAAAATGAGACAAAATCAAAGGAATAAATATCAATGTAAAATGATCTAGTCGAAGGGTTTGTTTCCACTTTGATTCAATTAATTGATCCTCGATGCAAAGATAATTCAACAACACATAAATAAATTGGTTATAGCTGTCGACAACCGCCTAACGACCAATCTCTCCTTATTGCTTCGATAATAAATTCATTAATTATCTCCTAATTGAAAGACAACCTTAAAAAAGTTCTTAGGATTTAGTGTTTCAACAATTTTAAGATCTAGAGGGATCTAATTCTAATTAACAAACTCTCAACGGGTTTATTTAAATTAGATTGCTTAACTTTATGACATAGATAACCTTGCATGTGATGCCGTGAAATTATGTCATATGCTACTTCATTAAAACTAACAAACAATTATAGATCTGTTGTTTTAATTAGCTCTAATTATTTTAGAGTTATCAAATAGTAGCCATTCTATTTAACAAAATCCAAAATAATCTTGAACACGAAAGGGAAGAAGTTAAGCAAATATGTATGATTGTTGAGTGAATGAGCACAATTAGATTTCATAACACCATGAATCAAAGCTTCCACTAGCTTTCAACTAGAAAAGGACTTTTACAATGAAAACATGGAGAAAGGACTCACAAAAGAAATAAAATTTTGCTGGAGAATTACAAAAAAATGTGCTGGAAGAAGCATATCCCTTTTAACGTGAGTTTGAGGCGGTTATGCCTATTTTATGGGAGTGAATATCCTACAACAACAGCAACAACAAACTAAGCCTTAATTCCAATACGGGAGTGAATATCCTATTTTAAAGAAAAGTTTTCCTAAATCTTCCTAACTACTAAAATAATAAATTTCCTAAAAGATAATATTCTAATACATTTCAAAGAAAGGAAATTCTTAAAAGATAAAAGATTTTGAAAGTTGAATTTCTAAAAAAATTATCCCTAAATATTCAGAATAAATCAATATATTAAAAATCTTCAACGCTTCCATATCAAGCTTCAAATTTTCTTGAAATTTCGTGCAAACAAGGAGGAATAATGTTAACTAGCCTCCAGCACATTCTTGCAATAGTTCCCGTGATCCATGTGCCCATGCGCTAATGAAGGGTACTTCTGTCCACTTTTTTTAAGTTCTTTGCATAAATGTTCCAAATCAACTCCTTTTTCTTCACTTTCCTTCATAACTCTTCTCCATCCATCCTAGAATATCAATCATCATAAAACATAGCAATTAGTGTAATATTTATTAAAAAATAAATCACAATCAACTAAAATTGTTATACCAATTTATGCCCTATCAATGCTACTGTTTCTTTGGCCTTAAAGTGTCTCTCATCTTTACTTTGCCAATGATACTATTCTTTTGTGAAAAAGTACAGTAAGGGGCTTTAGGGATATGATCGCTTTACTAAACATCTTTGTGAGTGTTTTTAGGCTTAAGAGCCAAAAGTGAGGTTCTTGGTTATAATGTGTCCAGTGAGATTCTTATTCATTTGGTGGGGATATTATTAGTTGTATAAAGAGGGAGTCGCATATGACTTATTTAGTGGTTCCTTTGATAACCCTAAAAGTGTGCAGATTTTGGATCAGGTTGTAGGAATTAGACCGATGGTAGGGCGTTTTTCTTACCTTAGGCAGGCGTTTTCCTTTTTACAAGACGTGGAACTGTTTATCTGTGGTGTGTGCTGATATTTGGGTTTGCCCCAGTAGCCTTCCAGATTTATTTCTTACAAGCTTTAGAGGTTCTGGAGGGAAGAATTATGCTTGCTTGCCTTGGAGGTGTGCATGTTTGACCATTTTATTTGTAAAGAGCGTAATTCAAGGACATTCAAAAATTAGACAATTGATTCTTCTCTCATATAGGATAAGATTTTATTTATTTATTTATTTTTCTTTCACTTATTTATGGGCTCATGATTTTGGCATTTATAAGGAGTATAGCTTAGAAGAGTTGAAGAGAGATTGGAGGAAAGCTATGTTTTAGCTCCTAGTTTTTGTTTTTGCTTTTCTTGTCACTCCAAGGACATTTTATTGTTGGAAGTTTTTGTACATTCTTTACTTTATCTAATATAATTCTCCTTTTCTATCTAAAAAAAAAAAATCATCTATTATGTGTGCAGATGTTGTATGGTTTGTTATTTACAAATGCGAATGTTGTTGTGTTAACATCATGTTGAATTGTCCTGGATTGAACCAGTTGGTTGAAAAGTTGCGAAAATAAGTCCATTAAAAGTGCCTAGACCAAAGTCTGTTGGTTTTCAAGTAAAAAATGGTTGGCTTAATTTAAATTCAGAAGGAATCAGATGTTGATAGGTTGGTCATGTTAGTAAAATTTGTTCCCCTCACATTCCTCCTATTGAAATGGTCTCTTTGGATGCAAATTGTTTCTCTTGTAACTTTCATTTCTTATTAATCTTAATGATGGGGAAGAAGGATCATGTCTTTGATTAACTTCTTGTAAGATTTTCGTTCTTTTCTTTGACCTCTTGCATATTTTTTCATTGTAAATCTTATTCAGTTTACAAATGTCCCTTCTTTTCTGCTACAAATTTATTAGAAAATCCAAAATTCCTTCTGAAGTTAATTCTTTATGTGGCCCTGGCCTCTTAATAGAATCAACACTGGACTTGCTGCGGGGAGACCTTTAAAGTTCTTTTTCATTTTGTCCATCTATATCATGTGTCACCATCACAATTCTAATGGATTCTAGAGTTCATTGATTTCTCTGTTGCTATTGGACCTGGGAATTGTGGTGCGAAATTTTTGGTTTGTGATTACCATTGAGTGTGCTCAGCTGGTGTCCAGGATTTGATTGTTAGAAATTTTCAAGGTTTTGGGTCCAAGAGGAATGTGTTCTCATAGTGGAATAGTGTCATAGTAGTAATTATTTGTTGCATTTGACTGGACCTGCAGTTAACTCAGTTTGGAGGATTTGAAGAGGGATTGGGAAGTAATTTCATTTTGTTCTCTTTTTCTCTTGCTCTTTTTTTTGGTCTTCTCTCTATGAAGATTTGTTGTCCTTTTTGTAATAAACTTTTTTTTTAATGCTGTTATCGTCTTCGTTTATTCAAGCCTTCAGGATCCACACAATAGTAGCTCTGCGCAATTCGTTCTTTGGTACCTGTATTACCATCAATTTCTCTGGGCTTTAAACTTTATTTAATCCTGCACTTATTTTTTTTTTGTTTTTATTTGGAAATTGACAGTTTTTTGAAACTTAAATATCGAGACAACTTCAGTTGATCTTCTGTTTTGTTGCAATATTGCACTGACCTTAGTAGATCAAACCGGTACTTGAATATTTCCTAAACACTCTGGTGCATTTATGGTTATTGCTTCTGTAAACATAGTAGCTAAATAATCCCAATGTGTTACGTAAGGCAAATATTGTATAATTGTTCAGTTTTCCGCAATTTTTTCGGATGGGTTTTTGGAGTTAGCTCACCCTCACGGGATTGCGATCCTTTGTCTTGGCCATTGTAGCACGTGTGTCGCCCGGGGCATAAGGGGCATGATGACTTGACGTCATCCTCACCTTCCTTCGGCTGATTTAGCTGACAATTGCCGGTTGTCCACAATATTTAGTTGGCTGCCATCTGTGAATTTGCTTAATTGACTCAGAGGAGAATCCAAGAAGCTGATTGACAGAACCTTGTTTTCCCTAGTATTCTTATCTTGTTTCCGTGCATGTTCCTTTCTAGGACTATTGTTTACTTTGTCTTTTTCCTGCCTCTGATGTCTCATTTCTTTGTGTGATCCTTGTGTTTAATGTGTAAATGTGCTGGGTTCATTTTTCTGATATGCAGTGTGCCCTACTTTTGATGGGAACTTTGTTGAAAATTATTTGATCACTCTTTTTTTTTTTTGGGGGGGGGGGAATGGGCGATCCTGCTTTTAATTTGTGAAAGGTGGGGAGCCTCAAATGTTGCGATCATCTTCCGAAATGAATTTAACTGCTTTGAGTACTCTCGGTTTGGTGTGGATAATTATTTTATGCTACTAAAGGTTTAGATCATCTTACTTGTTCACCCCTTTAGGACATAGTGACCTCTGATTCTTTGCGAAAGAAGTGCAAGAATTTCACTTCTCAGGAGGATCCTCCTGTCTCATCAGACCTAAAGTTTGGTAATGATTCAAGTTTAATCTAGCCAAGAGTAAAATAATAATAATAATAATAATACATTAAGGGAAGTAGTTTAGATTAGGATTGAATTTGTTGTTTCTTTGATCCTTTATTTGAAAGGTTTGCTAAATCTACTGTTGTGAATTCCAGATGCCTGGCATTAGACTGAAGCCTCAGGATTCTTTAGCCAGTGGCTCTGAAGTTGAGATTCGAGGGTCTAATGAAAATTTGAATGCTGGACAAAATATACTACAAGCATATATGCCTTCTGGCCAAAGCAACAATTCTCCACAAGGTCCGTACCAAAACATGAGTGCTCAGCAGGGTCCGTCCTACCAACAATCTCCACAAGGGCCGTATCAGATCATGAGTGCTCAGCAAAGCTCCTATCAACACTACAATCCTCCTCCACAAGGGCATTATCTGAACACTCCATCTCAGCAGTCCTCGTATCAGAATGTAAATGCTCAGCAAGGTTCCTATCAAAACATCACTGCACAGCAAGGCTCCTACCAATGTTGATACTGGCTGCGAGCATTTTAGTACCATAATTTACAGCCAAATTTTCCTGATTTGGTTATTTCTGCAGTGTGAGCGTGTGCCAGCGGGATTGTAGAGGTAATTTTTCAGTTTCGCCCCCTACTTTAGCATAGTCGTGGAATTTTAGAAAAACGTTTTTTATTTTGTGCATTAGGGAAATGTAGAAATTTTATAGATTCACATTGCGGGGCTTACCGCATCTGTTTCCTGGTGTAGACAAGTAAAATTGGCCATTAATGTTTTATGAAACTAATTTTTTAGTCTGATTACACAAGGTTTAGGTACGTGGGAGGGTACCTTCTGCTTGCACATGGTATGTTCTTTTTTATGCCTCCACAGGGATATGAGATCTGTTTTCCTATATAAAATTTGGGTGTCTATAACAGCCAAAACAGAATCTGGTGTGTTCGGTACGTATGTGGACCACCACCATGCATTACTAGAGTTGTGGGAGTAACTGCAATGACCACTTGGGTTTTCTCTGTACTTTCATTAATGTGTGGTAATGAGCCTCGCGTGTGCATGAGCTGGGCAACTATCGGGGCTGCAATGACCACTGGGGTTTTGAGGTGCATTTGCTATATAAGCCAAGTTTGAACATGGGCACCATCTTCTTGATGTTGATTCTTTGTTCAAGGTTTGATTTGCTTGTTTAACGAGCTAAATGTTCTTGGCTTTGAGAGTTGGCTTTGAGCTTTGGATCTTTGGACGCGGCAAAATTTAGCTCATGAACTGTGATTGCAAATTCATGCAATCCCATTGGCCCTTGTGTCCAACTTCGGAACTATCCTGTTTCTGGGCCTTTGCTTCAACATTTGATTAATTTTTCTTGAGCCGTGCCAGGAGAAATGTAGGTGAAAGAAAAAGAAAAAGGCTGTCGAAACTCATCGTCAAATCAAAGGATTGCTTCTCAGGTCAAAACCAGATTAGACATTTAATTGATGGATCAAATCAAAGAGCACAATATAAATCCGAGACATGTTGACTTTCCATATAGGCACTAGCCTTTTTCAAACCTAATCCTTAAAATTGTGATTTCTGACTAGCTTTGCAACGTGCAGGAAATCACATTGTGTAGGAGCAAGCAAGCACCACCATTCTCTCCCTCTCTCTCACCCTCCCCCCGGGTTGACATTGTATGGCCCTTTGGCAAAAAGAAAGTACAGTGAACAGGATAAGTTTCTGGTTTCAATTCAACACTGCATCATTTGCAGGAGTCATTTGAAATCGAATCACTTCACATTATATGGGTTGAGATTGGATTTGCAATTCATCAAGAAACACAATCAAATCAAGAGGATAATAAAATGGAAAGTGCTCTTTCCACTTGAACAAGTTGACTGAAATCTTGTGGCCACTAGCTTGTTGCTTTGGTCTTTGTTGAAATCCTAAGCAATGCTGATTCTAATTACGGAATCCCATTTCATTCGAATCAACAAGGTTGTCTTTGAAGCACAATTTTGATATTAACACAACATAAGGAAGTGATTTCTCTCTCTTGATGATTGTGGGAATCCGCACCCATGAACTAAGGTGTGTAAATGAGTTTTCCTTAACAATAGATAAATATAGAATAAAGCAATGTTATCAGAACCGTACCGTGTATTGACCCGTAAAATTCAAAAATATGGTTGAACCGATTGGACCGTGGATCAATATGGTCAAACAGCTGATTTTTTAATAATAATTAAATATATATATATATAATCAATAATTATTTTTAAAACTTATATTGATAATTAAAAACTAAATAATTAAATTATAAAGTCATATATAATATAAATTAAAATCATAATATCAAAAATTGATAGTTTCACATCTCATAGAAATTTAAAAAAATAAAAAAAATCTTTAAAAAAATATTTTTTAGGTTTTAACCCTAAACTGCGGTTTTTTAAAACCGACGGTTCAACCTCGGTTCACGGTTGAACCACGGTTCAGTCCGGTTCAATTGTAAAACGGTATTTTTATTTAACCGAACCGCAAAATTGTTAAAAGAAGGGTTGAACCGGTTGAACCGACGGTTCGGTTCGGTTTTAATAACACTGGAATAAAGTGTTAGATTCTTTAATCAAATTTCGGATTTGAAATTTAGAAATGAAAAATATTACGTTGGGAGAACCGTTTCCCTAAATAGGGTTTTTATAAACATTCGAATCGGATTAGTCGGAATGTGGTTCTTAATACTAACGGTGGGAACACAAAAAAAAAAAAAAAAAAAAAGTGTTCGCCCAAATGACAATTATAAAACCTATACTAGAGACTCTGGTACCATAAAGAGATGCATAACGCGACTTGGCTATTGATCATTCCTAGATGGGAAAGTGACACTGTACCTTTTTTTTGGGAGGAGGGGGGATGTGGGTTTTCAATTCTGTGGATTGATTGTCGTTTATAGTGATGTAGACTGTGGGCATCACCACAAGAAGCATCACCATTTCATGCACTCGATTTTTGAGACATTTTTGAGTGCCCCAGTTGCCCCCATGCAACAAAAATTGCGGAGGTATTTTGTGTATTGCTGGATTGACTTGACACCTCTTTTGAGCCACATTTATACATATCATACCCTGCCTTGTCCATTGGATGTGGTACCACCATTAGAGCTAGTTTACCACAAGGTCAAAAAACCAGAATGAACCGTCTCGGTTGAGAAAGCCTAACATGACATGAAGCTAGATTGACAGTGTCTTCCAAGTAGAAATTGAATCCTGTTTTCAACTGAGGCGGAGAGAAGGAGAAGGGGAGACTCGAATCTCATACCTAACGGTCGGCAAAAAAAGGGAAAAAACTGGGTACCACTAAACTACAAAGCTGGTCTGCTAGGGGGGCTTGAAGAAAGGAAATACCTAAATAGAATTGCATATTAGGCAATTTGCAGTGGTTTAATTCTTGTGCACTACTGTCTTTTCCTTTTGGGCTTTTCTTGTAACATAAGAATGAAGTGTCCCTACATTCCAAATACCAGAAAGACAAACTATCCACCAATGCGAAATTGATATAATAGCTTACTCATTAAGTAAGATTTCATATTCGAATATCATGTATCGCAAAAATAGATATCAGGAAAATTTATCCTTTAAGAACTAAACCTGATTCAGACTAGATTTAGTTGGATCTAATATGATTATTAGATATCGATTGTTTATTTATTTATTTATTTTTTAAAAAAAGAAAGGACAACCATCGGTGTAATTCTCAACTAAATTTATTCTTTTTTTTTTTCGGTGAAACTCAACTAAATTTATATGGTGAAGCTATTTGAAGTGTCTTGAGATATGGAAGATTGTATCCTATCGCCAATAGTATCTTAAACTCAATTACCATTTTTTATTCAAAGTATAGGTGCTGTATAATATGTGCATGTGATAACATTATTCCTCTGATTTGTCTTCTTTCACATTTACAATGCAAAATGGAGAGCAAGTCATCCACCTTTAGGATTGCCACTATTTCACCACAGTTCAAGTAGAGGCCTTTTAGTGTCAAAATTTTAATCAACAAAAAAAAAAAAAAAATCATATATTTCTATTATTTATGATTCTTTCAAATTGAAAGGACCTCTCAACATTAGAGAATTATAAGGTTAAGTGGTAAACAGTGACAACTCCATTGTGATCTCCAAACCATTTTCAAGGGGGCAGCTATATGTGCCTATTTTAGGAAATCATTGGGGAAATGGTATGATCAAATTTAAGTTGCTTATCGAGTCTTTAATTACAATTACAGTCTTATGATAGAATTATTAACATAATGTATGAACATATTGTCCATGACTTATAATTCAATTAGTACCATTTCATTCTCTCTTATATATCTCGAGTTCGAATCTCTCCTGTGTACCAATACACATACAGATATATTATAAACAACTATGGCTAAAGGATAGTTTTCTCACAAATACTTAAAAGCCAGTACTCTTAGTGAAAATTAATTTAAGAATGATATATGGGTAAAATTATACAAAAATTAAGATCGAAACTTTTTGTTTCTCTTACAACAGCAGATTGGGATTAGGGGCTAAATCTATATTCTCACATATGATCATAGCTACCAAAAGTTATCCATATTAATTTCACTGCTACATGCGAAAAGTAATCTATGTGGGCATTTTATTAATTTTCTATAATGAAAATATTGAAGTAAATATTTTAGAAAGCAAAATGTAATTGGTTTTTTGGTATTATACCGACCGGTATTCAGAATCATGTATCGATTAATCTGGTCCGGGATTTATAATGGTCCATTTAGGGGCTACTTTCAAGTTTCTGTTTCTCCGCAGTTGCTGTCAGTGGTCAGGTCTGTTTCATGGTTCTTGTATGTTTTTCCCTTGTGACTTGTTAACGATTAGAATTTAACTCTGTGGACTGCTCAAACGACCTTGCTGCCCTTTTCTGTTGTGTTCTCAATTGAGGAATGGTTCATCTCCTCCTTCAACAGCAGGATCTGCAACATAAATGCCTTTTTTTTTTTTGCTATTGCTCCGAACAGCGGTCCCTATCTATTTGGGCTGCCATTTATTTTACAGTAACCGATTTTGCTTCACAGAACATTTTGAAGTTTCCGACAAATGAGTTAACAGATTGAACCTTGTATATTTTTGTTATTTTTATGCTTGTGGGGGTGACAAAGAAGAAGTTGGGAAGCAGACATGTTGGACATTGTCCTCAGTTTGAAACTGCATAGGACTTGATCCTAATTTTACCTACTTGTCTAGACTAAAAGTATCTTGAAGGTTTAAACATTCGCTCTCCAAAATCTTCATGTATGCTCTTATTTCACAGAGTTTAAAGGTTAAAACATCTTCTCTGCGGGCAGCTTCTTGCTGTTTTCATCAATTCTTCTATCTTTTCTGGATGCGAAATTTAAATAGCAGTCCTAACTAATCTGTAGCTTATACAATTTAGTCTGACAAATATAAGAACTCTAGTTTTGAGTGATTTTCTTTGCTGGAACTTATCGGTTGTGGGCCAGAGCATGTCCAATACGTGGTTGAGACTTTCTGGCACGAAATGGTGCTTCAGCTCTCTCTCTCTCTCTCTCTCTCTGAGACAGACAATAGGGATCACTTGGCCAAGAACCATTCAAATTTTCAATTTTCTTATTTAAGGCTTAGAAAATTTTCACATTACATGATTATGTGAACTTTATTTCTCTAAATCAGCTAACAACCTCAGATCTCAAAATCAATTCCTGAATCCTCTTCCTTTTCGCGCATAATTAAAGCAAGTTGTTGGCTTATCTTTGATGTGAAATGGTTCTTCCAATCCCCAACATCACCAAGCCTATAGTAAGAAACAATTTTAATTCCAGAAGCAGCACCAATTCCATTCTTCTTCAAACATTTAGAATTAACAAGTCTGCAGGCAGATGGAACAAACAAAACTCTTAAACAGCATGTCCTTTGGGATGAAGATTCCAATGGGAATCTAATATCCCAGTTAAAAATGTGGGTGGCTAGCAACTTGATGTCTTGTTGAGAGGTTCAAGCTTACATAATGATCATAGAATATTAGAAAAGTGCAAATGGAGAAAACAGAGCTACCAATTAACCAGATGTGATCCTCTCTCGCACCTGAACATCATCACAATTCTTCTGCACTTCAACCTCATCAAGTTTCACTTCCTTGGATTGAAAATCTTCTTCATCACCGGATTCCCACTTGCGAAGGGTAAAATGTGGTTGCTTCGCGTTGGAGTTAGCTATCGAGATCAAATAAAATGAAATTAGTTTACTGAATCTTTTTTGCAGTTAGGATACTTTTAAAACATTTTTGAAAATTTTCTTTCTTCTAATTTTATGTGGGAAGAACAAGATATGAGCAAAAGAAGCATCCTCACATCACAACCTACACATCTAGCAAGAGATCATCAAAATTGGGAGGACACTGTTGTCCTAATTTTGCATATCCATCTCCATCTCCATCTCCATCTCCATCTCCGATCTATACATATAAATAAATTTAAATGTGATATACATTGAGTATGATTTTTTAATTTTATTTTCAAAATCTATCATTTTGAGAATGCTAAAATAAAAATTATTTAGATTTTTAACTCAAAAATTAAGATTTTACTCTATGTAAGTACAAAGGCTCAAAATACACATAACGCCCCTATTACTAATATTCGAAGTAGAAGCAGAAGTAGTTGGCAAATAAATAATTTGAAAGGGCCTTAATATCATTAATTTTTTTTCATTTGTCGGTATGTAGATTGTTCTGACTAATCAGGATGAGAATTATAATGCCCGTTATGGGATTGACTCTTTAAATTTCTATTTTTTCTTGAGATTTTAATTAAAAAAATTAAGTGTTCCATCGCTATATCCGGTGGAGATTGGTTTCATCATCATTATGTGGGAGATGTGGAATGGGGTACCATGCAATCCGCATTCGAGGTCACGATGCACTGAGCCGCCTGGTGAGAAAGCCTGAGGGATGTGAAATGATGAAATCACAAACAGGAGTTGACCCTTGAAAAATGCACACTTGCATCGTATGCCCACAAAAACTAAGATAATAAGTGCAAAAATGGGATCTTAAAACTAAAGCGGTGATGGTTTAATCTTCCCACACAGACCATCGCATTAGAAAAATGCTGTGTGTCTAATAAATAATTATTTTGTTAATATTAAAATATAAAAGATTGTGCTAAAAAATTTTCAAATGGTACAAATTTATCTCACAAAGAGGTCAAATTTTATTAAAAAATAATAAAAAAAAGGCCATTTGGCCTTCGTGGGATACCAATTTCCTTGACAATTTATCTTCTACTACAATCAAATGGTACAAATTGAAGATCTCTTTTCTTTTTCTAAAGAGGTCATATGGGCTTTCCTTTTAGACAAAATGACTTTCTTCTTTCACCATACCTTTGTTTTTGGGGACATTAAGTTTTTGGGACAATGATTTTTGTTTTGTACCCATATTTTGAGGCACTTCATATTTTGTTTCAAATAATACTTTGTTTTGTACCTTTATTTTTCTTGTTCTAACCATTTTCTTTTGTTTTGGACCTACACAGGTTTATAGGGTATGGCACAGCCACAGGACTTAAGTGATTCCGCACTATTCATCAGCCATTAATCAAAAGTTTAATGATGAGAGAAAATATTAAATTCATCTCACAAACTTTATAATTATGAAAGATATCCCATTGGGTTTTAGGTTCAAGTGTGAAACACGATGTTCAACAAAATTAGAAAATGGGTCATCTCTAATTAACAGATTTGGGTCTTTGAATTCATCATTAGTTTGCAAATTTGGAGTTCATCTTCAATGTCTAATTCTTGTTTGTGTTTTTTTTTTCTTTTTTTTTTCTTTTTTTTTTCTTTTTTTTTTCTAGTTGATGACAGAGATATATGAAAATTCAATTAATTCGATTCGAACAGTTATAAAATCTAATTTAGGGACCGACTGTTTTATAAACTATTTTTTTATTTTTAAAATTTAAATTTAAAATTTTAATTAAATGAGTAATGATTTGTCTCTAAATCTACTCGATGTTAATTTAATTCCTGTGTATTTATCACAAGGGATGACAAATACCACTTGTCCAACAAAATTATGAGCATCCAAGATCAGAGACTGAGGTGACGAAAAGCAATGAGAGCTGTGGAAATTTTCATTGAAACATCTTAATAATCTACATTTTTAAAATAATTTTTAATTAATTTTTTTTTTTGTCAAAAAGTGATTGAACAATCATACTCATAAACCCCAAAATGTGATACGAAATAGATTTTGAATCTAGCTCTCCCTTCTTTGGTGATCCCTTCTCCCCTCCTTTATACTAGTTTATTTTCAATGTCATTTTCTTACCAATTTTTAATAATACTTTTTGAACCTATTTTTCAATTTCTTATATATATATATATATATATATAAAAGAAAATACTCTAATCTAAATCAGAAAAAAATCATTAATCTTGTTATAATAAAAACCTCAATAAATTAAGAAATTAGGCTTTTAAAAAATAATAAAAAAAAATTGTGAATTACTCTGATACGTTTCTTTCTTCACCAAAGAGAAAGACAAAGAAATGTCTTAGGGAGAAGGGCTTTTGTATTTTGCTAATATATTATGGGTTTGCATCAACTCCAAATTTTATATTTTACTTAATTTTTGATCTTATAATTGAGATGAGTTATAATCATTATATTTTTTTATTTGACTATCGATATTTAAAAATTTGATTAATGTGGGTTGAATAGTTAGGGGATCAATTTAAGGACAGACTTTTTCGATATCTGTTTTTTTATTTTTAAAATTTAAATTTAAGATTTTGATTAAAAAAATTTCATCGACATAATTATTATATTTTTTGTACCTAAAATGTTTGGATGTCTATTTAGTTTTGTGAATTTGTTAGGGATTGATTTTGTGTATGTAGAAATTGTCCTTTTGTACGACAAGTATATTAACCTTTTTTCTTTTTTGGTGAAACAAGAGGGGCCCTCTATTTTACAAGGCTCAAAAATGGCACAAATTAAAGGAGAAACAAGACCTATAAATCACACAGACCGGATAACAAGACAAGGTCCAGAAAACATAGAAGACGGGCTGGGAAAGAAAACCAAAATCGTCAAACAGGGGCTCAAACGTAAGGATACCACCAACCCCTACCAATCAACTGGATCTGCACACATATGACCAAGGAACCACAGCTAGCCCTGAGCACAACTGGTGTCACCTTATGTCATCTTTAACCAACAAGTCGGTCTAATATATAAAATTATTAAATTTTTTAATTAAATCTTGAATTTAAAGTTTAAAAATAAAAAAAAATTATGTTGAAAGATCTATCCATTAAAAATTATCCGATAAATGTTCGGTTTTAATTAGTCGAATCATTTTAGATACCGATTGATATAACTCTAAAGAAAAATCCAACGGTCATTTTCGATGATTGATCTCAAAACAACTCGTAGCCCATGAGAATAATACCCTCCATAAAAGAGGCAGAATTAGCAAAATGTGGCGCACATCAGCACCAACAAAGCGGTGGAGGGCCGCGGGACCTTACTCAGAGGGCTCCCAACCGCCGCCTAGCAGGACCCCAAAATTACAAATCTCCTCCAACCCTCCTTCAACTCTCTCGTAATCTCACTCGAAATCAGCACACTCAACCTGGTAACCATCGGCTTATTAATTATTTCAATCATTACAAATTTGTTCCGTACATAGATCTTCAAAAAAACCTAACTATTTCAACATTGAGGCTAATTTATTATTTTTTTTATGAATTTAGAAAATATTTCAAAAAAATATGTAGGAAGTTTAAATAGATATGCATATTTATAATATTTATAAACTAAAAATAATTATGTTTAATTTGTAAATATTTTAAAATTATTTATGAAACTATTAACTTCGAAACAGCTTATTATTTAAAATTTAAAATTCTTATATATTTTACATTAACTTATAAGACAAAATAAGACATTTAACAGGAGAATAGGTAGGTCAAACATATTCCATTTCAAATACAAACTATATTTTCAGTATCAAATTTTTTTGGATTGAGTGATCAGATACTCTATTCTCTTAATTAGAGCTCTCAAGTTTAAGTCATGTAAATGGCAAAAAAGGATTTGGGAGAGTCAATCTTAGAAAATGAATCTCATAATACTCAAACCGAATTAATCAGGCAAAATTCGAATACCAGTAATGAAAACAAAAAAAAATACATATTACCTTTTCAGCTAATTGATATTGCCATACAAAATGATCATAAAAGAAGAAGTATTTTTCAAAAGGAAATGAACAAGATTACGGTTGCTTGCTGGGCTAACCAAACTAATGCACAACACAATTAAATCTTATTTATTAAGCAAACCAGAAAACGAAGCCGTCGTGTTTCTTATAAAATCTAATCTAACTCGTTCAATTAATTAAACAAGTCAATTATAAAAAAGTTTCAAACTTTATTCATAATTTCTTTTATTTTTGATCGATCAGTATTTAAAATTATATTTCGATTAATCTGATTTTAATTACTATCATATTCTTTATAAAAGAAATTTTTCTAACGTAACTTTTTCTATTCTCAAAATATAAATTCGAATTTTGATTAAATAATTTAATGTATTTTTTATTATACTAGCCGTCCGTGTGTTCTTTACTCATAAAATGAGCTCGGCACAAATAGGTATTAAACACCTCACAATTAAGATTTTCGGAATCCTAGTTATCAAGTGGCCGAGTTGAATCGAGTCGTGAAAAAAATATTTAAAATTTATATAGATGAGATACATAAAATAAAATTGCTACATCATTGGGCGACTTTTTGTAAGAGAAGCATCTTCATCCACTCATTACCACACCAAACTCCAAAAACGACGGCAGTGCATAATCAAATCTATGCATGTGGGTGATGCTTTATCTCCTTTTTCTTCCACGCCCCATCTTTTTAATAGGGCAACGTGGTCAATTTAAGCTTAGGATAATCCATGGCCTTGTGTTGTTTATCTTCCAAAATTTAGTTGCCTTGCATACCCCATAGTGCAACCAATTATTTATTTTAATAGTCAAACAAGATATTTGCAGTAATTATTACTGATATCATTTTTCACATCCATCAGTAGATTTTGAAATGAGTTCTGGGGGAGAAAACTTATTTACTATTTTCAAATTAGCTGTTAAAATTAAAATTACTCAAATTTATATATTATATTTTAAAGTTCAAACTTATTGATTTAAAATTTAACATTTTTTTTTTTAATTTTGGTATCATTGGTAGAATAAAAAGATTATGAAAATAAATTTAAAGCATAATCATCGTAGTATCCGAGAATGTGTAGATTTAATTCGTCATCGTCATCTGCTGGTGCATCAAGTGCATTTTGTCCATGGAGAGGATAGTAACTGTGCTGATATTCTCGTGAAACTAGAGTCGTCCGTCCCTTTTGCTCTTTATGAATTCTGCTCTCATCCCCTTAAGATGTATCGCAATTTGAAACGTGATGCCCAGGGTATGACTTCTTTTAAAAATTAATTTCTCTTGTTTTCACTTCAAAAAAAAAAAAAAAAAAAATTGCCATATTAAAGCAAATTTGAAGCTCGTTCACCGTATCATCATGAACTCGAGGCATCATACTCTCTCTCTCTCTCTCTCACACACATACGCACACTATACTACACTATAAGGGTGGAAAGAGATGACTTGCCAATGGTGTTCTAAATTGATGAATTGAATTCGACATTATTTTAAGAAAATTTGGGTCCTTGATCATTGCATTAGCTTTTTCATGCACTTTCACCACGAAAGGTTGAGAGCACAACTTTTTAATCTGGTTGCTCAGCAGTAAAATCAACACCAACATTCATGAAACTTTGTTTCTATTAGATTGAAAATCTTCTTTCCAATGTGCCAAAATGTGGCCCAAATCTTTAATATACTCGCAAGTGCCTGAAGCATGTGTGCAAGATAAGGACTCGCCTTTATTTTTCTTTTAAATACATTAATGGTTGCACGAGAGGCATCATTTATGTAATGATGGTTTGCCACTTGTGTCTATTCAATTTGTAAAATTTTGGGGGTCAATCAAGATTGATTTGATAATCAAAAACCAAAGAAGAAAATAATATTTTTGGGCTTCCATTTCATTCATTCAACTTGTCCCTTAATTTAGCAAGATTTCTACTTCAAAACCCATGATTACTCCTTCAAAAAAGAGTAAGAAATTCAATTTTACATATCAAATATGTGTTAATTAATTTATTGGATATATGTTATGTCAAAAATCATATATAAGCAATGATGGTTCAAAGAAGGGAATGGGTGCATCCCCAAGGGGATATGTTAGTGATCACAACCTTTTTTTTTCAACCCGATAATTTCAAATTCAAATCTTTATATAACCAAAAAAAGAATGGAGCGGGTGCCATGACCCTCCTAAATTTTGAAAAAATATATATGAGTAAGAGTGAATAAACTATTTATCATTTAAAATTTAAAATTTTATATTATACTATAATTCACAGCTAAATAAAAAAAAAAAAGAGAAATGTTATTTTATACATGGGCTTAATGCGGTGCAAAATATATGACTATAGTATATCTTCTCGTAATTAACTAAATAATATTCGGTTGTTAAGTACGATTAGTGGTTAATATCTACGTCTAGTTAATCTAATATTTAGATATCGTTATTCTTTAAATATAATTTTGATTTTGAGTTTTTATATAAAATAATTGGTGTTTGAAGAGTTTTGTTTTATTAGAATTTTATTCGATTTGAATCGAATTTAATTAAATTTAATATAATTATTAAATATAAATAGTTTATAGGAAGATATCGGTGGTTAATAAACAATTAGTGTGGGGGAAAAACCGGAGAAGGGAGAAAGTGGGTGAGGCAGGCGATGGCGATGGTGGCGCATGATTTGCTGCGCCAAACCATATTAATTTTTGTTATCTTAATCTAAAGAGTTGAATGCTGGGATTTGGTGAAAGAGACTTTTGTCATCCCTCTTTGACTTCCTTTAGACCCAACTTAGACCATAAACTTTTAGAAAGTTTCTATTAGGTGTTAGGTATTATTGTATCTTCATATTAAAATCACGAGTGCAGCCACAATCCTTCGTAGTTTTCATTGTTAATGCATTAAATAACTTTTTTTTTTTGGAGAAAATAATTCTGAGATCTAATGATTTTGGAGTTATCCTAAGTGGGCCTACAGATTTTATAATTAAATTAAAAATAAAATAAAATAAAATAAAACCATGATTATGATTACTAAACTAAAGCTCTCAAAGTCAAGTATCATAACACGAGAGTGAATGACAAAACTATGGTCCTTATGTATCAAAAATAAGGAAAAAGGAATTCCTTTGCCTCCTGCTGTCTACTCCAAAGTATCTCTAAACAAAGAACCCACTGCTAGAGTGATAAAAAAAAAAAATGGGAAGAGATGACTTACCGCCAAACAAGTTTGAAAAACACCAAGGTTATGGTGACTAGGGTTTTCGATGAGGTGGAGAGAGAAAAAGACGATAGAGGAAGAGAAAAGGAGTTATAATCATTTAAACGTGAGTGTAAAATATTTTAGGGTTTAATTTTTGGTATTTGCAAAAGGGCTATGCATTAGGTACTTCGTGTGACTATCAAGAATTTTGGGATCTTCATACGAGACACTTTAAAACCTGTTTAGGCTCTTATAACTCGAAAGGGGTTCGAAAGGGAGTTCTGAAAGAGGAGTGCCCCAACCCTAGACAAAAGGGAGGTTTCTAAATTTGGAAAACCTACCGAAACAGGCCGAGTAACATCTGTAAACTGTCATTACGCCCTCAAATCGAAGGGTACAATGGTATGAAAATTTGAGGATATTACGCGGGGATTGGCTCATGCTATTTGTGGGAAATAGTATGAGATTGCATGTCATAGAGCCTAGTCAAAGAGTGCTATGAGATTTTTAACTAGAAGAATGAGAATTATTTTATTTGAATTATAACTCATTGTTCAGAGTGCTACAAGCTTCTGATCAAGAAAGAGAAAGCAATTCACAAGTATAACTCCCATGCATTAAATGCTAGGGATGAATTTGGAGATTCAATTCATTTCTTGTGTATCGAGACCACTCTTTACACATTTATAGGCATAATAACTACGAAGGGGTGACAAATAGGCATGATTGAGCACAAATTCAAATAAAACTATATATATATATATATATATATATTCTTTTTATTTTATTGAAATTTAGATTATAAAATTAATCAAAATAATTATTTAAGACTCCATCTTTAAGTATTATGATATATCTCTCCCAACTCTCTAAGAAAATCCATTTTTCTATTTTTTTCATCTTTTGGACTTATCTTTAGGACATGTTGATGTCTATTCGAATTTAATCACAAGTCTAGTCATGAATTGATTATGATTGAATTCCAACTTGGTAAATTTATCATCTAGACTGTGACTTCTGGGTTCATGAATAGGTGACAATAGAACATAATCATCACTGGATATTGTTGGGAAATAGCCTCTTCTATAATATGGAGAAAGTTATCAAAATACCCATGTCTTATCCAACTAGTAATAATTATTTTTCAAACCCTGATCAAGATTACCTCGTACTCGGACTCCTTTGTGTCAAGCTGCGGATCTATCCAAGGTCACGATCACTGTCCTTACCTTTAAAGACAAATCGTGAAACTCTGAAAACTCTTACCGACAAAAAATATATATATATATATATATATAATTTAACTCTATTCGAATTTAATTAAAATTAATATAATTATTAAATATTTATAATTTATTTTTTAAAAATAAAATTATTATTTTTATAGATATTTAAATTAACAAAATAAATACACTATTATTTATAAAATAAATTACCAAAAAACTACTCACGACACTTTATTTCCTTTTTTCCCTCAAATTTAGGTTTTTACAACTCTCTCCTTTAATTTCTCAGCAAATTATCTTATGGGACGAACCAATGACCATTTGTCATCTCCTAGCACACATCATGGTTGGCAACAGCGGCGGAGCCGCCTGTAGTCTTGAGGGGGCCATCGTCCCTCCCTTCCCCCCCCCCCCAAAAAAAAAAACAAAAAAAATGACTTTTGATTTTTTTTATACGGACTTTTGATTTTTTTTCCCATTAAATTTTAACCTTTGCCTTAAAGAAAAGTTGTGATTGAAATTTTTGTATTTTAAAAATTTAAAATAATATTATATTTGATATTTATATTTTTTGAGCTCCGACCAAAATACCTTAAAATTTAAAATGTGTATATATATAATACAGAATTTTTTAAAAAAATATATATTTTTTATCTTTCTAAACACTACAAAAAAATATGATTTTAGTAACACATTTAACAAAAAAAATTTTAGAAAAATTCGTCGTTAAAAATATTAACGACAGATTTAGCGATAAAAAAATTTTAAGTCGCTAATGACGCGTCGCAAAAATTTAACGTTGAAAATAAGAAATCGGTCACTAAAATAGCGACGGATTTAGTGACAGAAATTCAGACTCCGTCGCTAATTTTAGAGACGGAAATTCAGAATCCGTTGTTAAATTTAGTAATAGAGCGACGACCTTTTGAAATCCATCGTTAAATTCGTTGCTAACCTTGATTGCACACACGCGAACGCGCCAGGGTCCAACACCCTCCACTGCCCACATGCGCGTCTGAACTAGGGGTGTTAATGACACCGGGTAGTGTCACGGGTACCCGTGACACTACCCGGTCAAAGCTCGAGCCCGGACTCGGTCAAACCGAGCTCGAGCCGAGCCCGGGCTCGGTCAAACCGAGCTCGAGCCGAGCTCGGGCTCGGGTAGCTGGGTATCGAGCTCGAGCTCGAGCCCAGCTGTGTCGAGCTCGAAGGCTCGACGAGCTACCCAAAATATTTTAATTTTTTTAAAAATAAATTTTATAAATAATTATATATATATTTTAAAAAATTTATATATAAAATTATATTTGTAAGTATATTTTTTAAATATATTATTTATACCATCCAATGACACTACCCGACGACACTACCCGATGATACCTGATGACACTTCGAGCTCGAGCTCGAGCTCGAAAAATACAAACTCGGCGAGCTCGAGCTCACCTAAAGTACATCGAGCTCGAGCTCGGGTATTATGATACCCGAGCTCGACCCGAGTGTCATAACACCCCAGTCTGAACCCACACTCACCCCGCCTCACCCACGCACCCAAACATCCTGCACACGCGCTTGCCCCGCTCCCCTCGCCGGAGTCTGCACCCACCTGCCCTATTGTCTCTGCGCCCGCGCCCTTGCCCTTGCAATAAATGCCTCAAGAAATGTCCCTGCATGCCTTTAGGAGGGTTTGAACCTCTGTAAACATCAAAATTATAAGATCTCATAACCACCAAACTGAGTGAGATATCTAATCATTTTTTTTTACTTAATATCTTACTATCACATTTTCCAAAAAATAATAAAATAATATAAAATGATAAAAGATTTTAAAAAATAAAATAATATTATTCTTTAAAAAGATAAAATAAAAATAAAATATAACATATTAATTAAAAAATATTTTTTTATAAAATAATAAAATACAAGTTTATAATAAACTAATAAATGAATTAAAAAAATATATTAACTTTATTCTTAAAAAATAAAATAAAATGCTTTTTAAAATTATTATAAAATAATAAATATGAAATGATAATAAAATAATAATTTTTAAAATATTATAAAATAATAAATATAAAATAAAATGATATTATTTAATTTGTTATTTTACACTCACATTTTATTAATAATAATAAAATAATATAAATTGATAATTTTTTATAAAATACTAAAACACTAAAATGTTAATATAAAATAGTAAAATAATATTACTATTTATTATTTACTAAATAAAATATATAATAAATATAAAATATATGAATCAAAAAATATAAAAAGTAAAATATTATTTTAAAATTTAGCGAAAGATTTGGGATTTTCGTGGCTAAATTTAGTTATGAAAATCCAAAATTCGTTACTAAATTAATTTCCTATTTAATTATTATAATCATATTATATTATATTTAATTATATTTAAAATTTAATGACGGATTTGAGATTTTAATCACTAAATTTAGTGAAGGAAATCTGAAATTCTTCGCTAAATTATTTTTTATTTAATTATTATATTAATATTATATTTTATTTAACTATATTTAAAATTTAGGAACAAATTTCGGATTTCCGTCACTAAATTTAGCGACGGAAATCTCAAATGCATTGCTAAATTATTTTTTGTTTAATGATTATGTTAATATTATATTTTATTTAACTATATTTAAGATTTAACGACGGATTTGAGATTTTCGTCACTAAATTTTAAATTAATATTTTATTTTTCTATATTTTATAATTTATGTATTTTCTATTTATTATATATTTTATTTAATGTATTACATATTATTTTTTTTTCTATTTACTATATATATATATATATATATATATATTTAAATTTCTATATTAATATAATTTGTTGAAATAAAATTTTAATTTTGGAAAATTAAATTAAATTAAAATATGATTTATGTTTTTTTTTTAATTTGTTAACTTACGTTCACATTTTATTAATAATAATAAAATAATATAAAATAATAAATTGTTATAAAATAATAAAATCTTAATATAAAATAATATAATAAAATATTTAAAAAAATAAAATAATGTTATTTTTTAAAAATAAAATAAAATAAGAAAATATTATTTTAAAATTTATCAACAAAAATCTGAGATCCGTCTCTAAATTTTAAATATAATAAAATAAAATAAAATAAAATATTAATATAATAATTAAATAAAAAATTAATTTAACAATGGAAATACCAAATCTCTCGCTGAATTTTAAATATAATGAAATAAAATATAATATTAATATAATAATTAAATAAAAAATTAATTTAATAACGAATTTGAGATTTTTGTTCATAAATTTAGCAACAGAAATTCCTAATCCATTACTAAATTTTAAATATAATTAAATAATATATAATATTAATATAATAATTAAATAAAAAATTAATTTAGCGACGAATTTTAGTTTTTTGTCGCTAAATTTTGTGATGGAAATCTCAAATCCGTCGCTAAATTGGCGATGGATAATATCCATCTCTAAATTTGTTGCTAAATTAGTGATGAATTATCAAATTCTGTCACTAAATTAGAGACGGATAATATTCGTCGTTAAATCCGTCCCTAAATTAGTAACAGATACCTAAATCTGTCGCTAACTTAGCAACGGATTTTTGTAACCTTTGTTAACTTAGCGATGGATTCTGAAATCTGTCGTTAAATCCGTTACTAAATTAATCTTTTTTTTAAATTAATATTTTATATTTTATTTTCTTATTTTTCTTTTATTTTATTCTCTTGTTATTCTTTTTTTTTGAAATCATAAAATAGTTTATAAATGGACAGCCGTCTATTAGTACCATCCATTTCACTGCTGCCGTTTTTCTGAAAATTATTGTTTGATCTACTTACAAGATGAGATAGATCACAGAACATGGATTTATGAGCTATTGTCTTCCTTGCTAATGACAATAATGAATGAAGATAAACAACTGAATTTTTAAAAACGATTGACATATATGAGAAAAGTGAACGGATATAAAAGATGAAAAATATGATGGGTGAACTTGACAACTACAACTTATTAAAAATTATTTCTTACAGGTTGGTCGAATTATTTATTATTAAAAATTGTTAATTTGATAAGAATTGTAATATTCACTATATATTCAATTCGATTTTGTTATTCAGAGTAGATTAAAAAAGGAGACACAATTAAAAATATTTCATACTAGGGTATAAAAAAAATTTAGTTACGAAATTAGCCATAAATTTTGAAATACCGGTAATAAATTAGCTATGAATTTATTGCAAATAATTTTTTTAACTAATTAGTGACGAATTTTGTCAAGAATATTTTTCTGTGGTTAATTAATGATGAATTTAGTAACGAATTTTCGTGTTCATTGCTAAATTTTGTAACAAATATTTTTTGTGACAATTAGCGATGGAAAATTTTTGTAACTAATTCACGACGAATTTTATCTCGAAAATTTTTTGTTACTAAATTTAGCGACGGATAATAATATCCGTGGTAAAATTTAGTCACAAAATTTGTTTTCGTTATTAATTAGCGACGAATTTTATAATGAAAGATTTTTTGTCGTCAATTATTTATTTTGTTTAATATTTTTTGTATTTTTAATTAAAATTATATAAGTTTTTAATATATTTTTATTTTATAATTTTCAGTAATTATTGCTTCATGGCACCCACAAGAAGAATTTCGGGCTCCGTCCTGGTTGATAAGAACTCTATATTATATTCAAAATAATTTATCCTCGAACATACTAATAGATGTATAACTTAAGATATATTATACGGGATTAAATTTTATAATTGAAAGGAATATAGGAAGCAAACAGGAATTTTCAGGTTGGAATATTTTTTCAAGGAAGTGAGGGGGCGGCGAGATAAACAAAAAGGAACCCACATTAAGAAATGAGAAAATTGGGTTGTGCAAAAAGCAGAATTAGAGGCTTCTTTAAAATAGAAGATTAGTTGGTCCAGAAAGTGTGAAGAAAGTGGATAGAGAGAGAATCTATTGATTGTGGATCTAATGAAATGAAATATTAGATTTTTTAATTAAATTTTAAATTTAAAGCTTAATAATATAAAAAAACTATATTGAGAGAGTCACTCTTAGATATAGTCTTCATATACATTCAAATCAGATTAGTTAGATATAGTCTTTATATACGTTCAAATTAGATTAGTCAGAATACGATTTCAGATACCGATAACGGTAAAAAGAGAATACCTATGCTCAAGTTGCTAATTTAATAAAAAAGAAAGTTTGGACTTTTGTTGAATCAATTCATGAGTTGGGAGGATAAGGGAAAGGGAATTTTATCATTGTTAAGTGTTATGGTGCATTAAAAGTGAGCAGCCCAAAAATGGGTACCTTTTAACGCATCACTCTATATTTTTAATATGTTTCTTGGGGCCCCTTGAGCTTATCCTAATAGCAACCCAACTTTCTCACCCACTTCTCCAAAATCTCCATATCAATTACAACATGAATATGCAAAGTCAAAATCAATCAAGGCATTATTAACATATTTTGTGTATGTATACTCAATCCAAGCATCCAAAGTTATCCCAAAAAAAAATCACTCTCACCCAAATTTCCACCCCAAAAAAATTACAAAAAAAAGGAACACTTTCTTTTTTCACGACTTCAAGGGTTCCAAGCACACTTGAACTCCATATTTAGGTTTTACTGTGATGACAATAACGGGAGAATGGCGATAATTCTTGGATATGGTGAATCTAAATCGCGAAACCAGCATGGACAATATGATCTTAGCTTCAATTATAGCAAAAGCTTGGCCAACACAGGTCCTTGGCCCTGAAGAAAATGGTGCAAAATACCTATTTGCAATAAGGGGCCTAGCTGCAAACCTTCCTGGATTGAACTCATTTGCATCTTCACCCCATATTTCTTTGTTGTGATTAATCGCGACGTTAGGGATCCATATCGATAATCCCTTTGGAATGTGAAGATCCCCTAATTCCATATCTTGAAATGCCACTCTTGGTATGAATAATGCTGGGGGATAGAGTCTCATTGATTCATTGATCACCATGCCCAACTGCAGGGGAAAAAAAGGGATTGTGACTTGAATTCAATGCTTGGAGAAAATAAAACCAGATTTAAATTTTTTGCACACACAAAAGAAGGTACGCAAATATTGTTTGTTGACCCTAAAGGATGCTTAGGACTGTATGTTATCACGCTACGGAGAACATAACAAAAAAGTGTGACCAAATAGCTAGCACTACTCTTTATGACCTCCAAACGAAAGCATGTGTTCGTGCTCCCCACAACTCCTAAACTTAGACCAAGTCCATGATACATGAATTGATAGAACATTTGAACAGCTTTTTATACTATGGGAGAGACATAGGAATGTCAAAAGGTATGTCAATGTGAAATTTGAATGCACCTAAAAAAAAAACAAAGCTCAGGATGAAGATGGTTGGAGTGGGGCAAGGTCATACGAGGAGGTTGTGGCAGGTGGGAGAGTATTGAAAATGACCCAAAATTTGGGAAAAAGTTCGACCATAGAACTTTCACTAGTGGCACATATTCCCTACCCTTTGTTCCATTTTGGTCACACATGCAATTCTTACCTGGATTTTATGATGAAAGCATTTGTTGTTGTACGACAAAGAAAGAAAAAGTTGTGCTACTCATCTTCCAGGCCCAGACTCGATGGCCTAAGAAGCACCAAAGAGATGTATCGTCCATTCAGTGGTACTTGGCCTAACACCACCCCGGACTGGCATTAGATACGGTGCGTTCAGGAGTCGAATGCTACTAAGCCGTACATCCTGCCACCGCGTAGGTGTAGCTACACACTGGATTGCGGATTATCATTCAATGGCTATCTTTTTTATGAGATGGACTAGTAGAATGATTGATGGTTTTGAAGAAAAATCCAGTGCTAAGGAATTAGGTTTTTGAAAGAGAAAATAATAATATATCAACAAGAATAACCTCGTTGTACTTACCAAAGTTAGCTTGGGGAGATGATCAATAGAGGGAGTATCACCACGGCAAACACTAGCAACCTCTTCCCTAACCTTATCTTGCCAGTCTGGATTGCTTGCGAGGAGCATTATGGTCCAAGTGAGCAAGATAGCAGTGGTTTCATGACCAGCAAAGAAGAAGGTCTTGCACTCATCCAAGAGCAAATTGAGGTTAAGACCGAATCCATCATCTCTGTTTTTCTGCATCTCATTTAACAGCATGCTAAGTAAATCATTTCCATAAGAATTGCTCCTCCCAATCTCTGCAGTGTCTTTGTGGCCTTGTATAATCTCCACCAATTGTCTCTCCACTTCCAACTTCAATGCTTTTAACCCTTTATTGTATTTGCTAGGAAAAAACCTATTACAAATTTAATTGGGGGAGAGAGAGAGAGAGAGAATTAATTAGGGGAAAGGGCGGGTTTGAGTGGAATACCTGCTTCCAGGAAGATACAAATTCCTAGTAGCTTGAGCAGCGCGACGTTGAAGAAGAGTGAGAAGATCAAAAATGCGTTTACCCTTCTCATGGCTCCAACCAAATTCAGCACGAGAAATGATATCAGCAGTGAGTCGAGCCAAGTGTTCTCCAATCTCAAACTCATTTTGCCCTGATGACTCCTCAATCTCCTTTTCCAATTTCTGTATTGTTTGCTTAGTGCACTCCACCACGTACCCCGCATTCACCTACACACCCATTACCATTACCATTACCATCCATACATATCCAAATCTATGTCAATACTTTTTACTAAAATAAAGAATTTCATCAATATCCAAAACGCACGTATATTGGTGTTAATAAGTCACAAAAAGCAATTCTCTTCAACAAGCAGAGGTAATAAATAAAATAATTGGATTATGTGCTATGTAACATTCGTTATATGTATGGACAAAAAATGGAACATTTGATTAAAATCCAGGACCTTGAGTTTGTCGCCGGTGAAGGCCTTGGCAACAATTTGCCTTTGGTGGTACCAATTTTGGCCATTGGCCATAAGCAACCCACCTCCAACAAAGTGCTTTGACCCTTGCAGCTGCTGCCATGATCTTCCTGATACTGAGTTGTATTTTTTTAAAAATTCTTTGATCAAATCACCCTCTGTCAAGCACAACCTTGGCTCGCATCCATTCCAATATATAAATCTTTTTCCTGCAAGTCCCAAAAAAAATTTAAAATTAAAATTACTAAAATATCCTTATATGTGGGACAAAAATATGCCCCCAACACAGTTGAAAAGGATTAGATATACAGTCTTATATATGTACCATATTGTTTGGACCAAACGACGTATTGAGGCATGAGACGGCCGACGATGTCATGGTTGATGGAGGACATGTCATCAGAGGCAGTTTTGGAGAGGAGAGAAGCAATGTCCTTAAGATTGCCAAGGAGAGGGCGTGGTTTAGGGCCATACACACCTTGCTTTGCCATGATTTTCTTGATGCGTCTTGGAGTCAAATAGTAATATGAGATTGTTTGATAAACAACTTTCAACAGAGGAATTGACAGAGCCAACAGAATTGTCAGCAACACCACTATGGCCATTTTTGCAGAGGAGAGAGAGATAGAAAGAGTAATTTTTTTTCCCGGGGGGGGGGGGGGGGAGAGAGAGAGAGAGAGAGATGGGTCTTGACTGCAGTGCCAAGGCCAATTTATAGAGGCACAAAATGAACCAGGTCACTCGTGCGACTGCAGCAAAAGTAAATAATTTTAAAAGAGCGCGGTTACATGTATGTAGTGTTATATTGGCGCACCTTACAAATATATCAGCTATGTGGATCTTGAAATGCCTTATCCTATACTTCTAAAACAATTAAAGAAATCGTTTTTTCAGAATATTTAATTTTATTTGTTTTCATAACAATTGTTACTGTATCTATATTAATAAATTTTCTATATTTACTTCTTATTTTTAATATGATATTAAATCTATTTTCAAATTTATCTAATATAATATTAGAATCATGTTTATATATTCTATAGCCATCTTAAAATTGTTGTTCCGACCAGGTTCAAAATGACTCAAAATGATATCGTTTTGATTCTTCATTATTCTCTCTTAACCTCTACTATTTGATCATAAATTGTCTGATCAATACATGTGTTTTACCATCAGTGTCACATTTTCAATCACGTCAGCATTTACGTTCATCACGTCAGTATATACTTATTTCCTCTCTCAAAATCAAGTTTTTTTTATTATACTATATTGAATTTGAAACGATATTAGAAAATATCATATATTACGAGAATATTTGATTTTATTTATTTATTTTTATATTTATAACAATTAATTTTTTATATAAATCCAATATATCATAGTAATTTATGGTTTCATATTTTCATATTACTTTCTATTCTTAATATGGTATCGGAGCTATATCTAAATTTATCTGAAAAATCAAAATCTATAAAAATCTGTAGCCAATATCAACCGTGACGTTGATTTACCATATATAACTCGCCTTTAATCATGTATATCCTGCCTGTGGCTTGTTATTTTAATTTTCTTTTAAATATACCCCTTATTTTGTACCTAATAAAACCATTGATGTTAATCCGACCAAAAGTCTCAAAGGCGGGGACCCATCTTACCATATTTTTAATTTTTTTTGGCATAATTTAAAAAATATTTTGATCAATTTAAAATTATTTAAATTCAAAAGAATTACCATCTAAATTTTAGATTATCAGTTTAACATTAGTTGTGAGATAATTAATCGGTCACGCCTTTTCCTTTCCTATATTTTCTAATAAAAAAAAATCCAAAGTCAAATAATATAAAGCATGAATTCTAAAGTACAAATTTTGTTGAGCAAAAAAAGGAGCAGAGGCAATCGGAATAATAATTCTCCAGGTATATCATGAAATCTTCATATATTGTGGAATGTATATCCTGAGCGTCTTTTCTGATCAGGTGAAGTGAGTTTGGGAAGGTTCTTCGAAGTATCTGATCACTCTCCCTCTCTCTCCTCCTCCTCCCTCTCTCTCTCTCTCTCTCTCTCTCTCTCTCTCTCCCCAACCGTCAAAATCAACCAATCATACCCTCAAAAGCTCCATAACTCCCCGGGAGAATCTAGCAGGAATTGTTCCCCAGTGAAGACAAGTTTATGAGAGAGCACAGCTAGAGTAGAGGTGTCAATCAAATTTTATGTTTTCTGCATTTGCTGCCATCCCTGCATGTTACCTTCCCACACACTTTTCCTAACTCCACTTGTGCTTTGTGGGTTGGCATACCCTTCTGTATTCATATTTCGTGAGTGTGTGTGTGTGTTTTTAGGTGAGAACCTTCCCCCCAACTTTCCCAGAGGGAGAGGATAGGGAAAGTTGGGGGAAGGAGGAGAGAAAAAGAAAAGTATAAAAGTGGGGTTGTCAATATCCGATTAATATTTTGGATAAAATTATAATTAAGTAGGTATAAAATAAATATGAATTATAAATATTAATTAAATTTAAAAAATTGAGGAGATGCAATTGTCTACCCGCGTTCCTATGTAGGTCTACCCCCTAAAAAGAAGTCATATTCAAGATATAATGCTTTAACAAGTGATACACCTCGCAAGGAAAAGAAAGCAACTCATAAAACCCCGGAAAGACTAACAATCCCAATCTAACCATCGTACAACTATTCCCCTCTTTATGAATAAAAAGTACCTGATGAATCAAAGTTTGCCGAATAAGTTGCTCACAGTCTAGGCTAATATGGAATCTGGGACGGGAGGGAGCCGTCTCGATTGAGAGAACCTCCACAAGGTTCGCAAAATTGATTTCAAGAACAGTCCGAAAGAGTTTGGCAAAATCAGTAGAGAGGGGCCATCATGGACATCACATAACTCTACAGTAAAAGGGTCTACCACCCCAAGTTGATTGTAAAGCCACCGATTCAAAAACCATACTTATAATAGATAAGACACCAGCACCAGCCAAATGAGAAGAATTAATATTTGAGGACCCATTCGTATTCAGTTTATAGAATCCTAGAGGTGGGGAGTCCAACGAACTCAGCAACCCGAACAGGGTTGTTGAAATTCTCCTCCAAAAGCCACGCATCCATCTTGAGTGTAGCAGGAAGCAGCAGTAACAACACTTTCCGGGGAGAATGCGATATCCTCAAATATACACCTACAATGAGCTTTCCAAATGGCCCAAAGTATAGACAAAACAAACAGATCATGGAAAGCCCATGTGCATAGATGTGACAGGTAGTTACAAGCCAACCACTAGTTCACCGGTTGGATCCCCAACACTAGCTAAGAAAGGAAGGATGAATATAGAATCCATACCCAAATCCAGTGAACTATGGTACAATTCTAGAATTGATGAATGTGGGTTTCCAGAAACTCCTGGTAGAGAGGGCACAGAGGATTATTAGCAAGATCCCAACAACATCGAATATTGTTGGTAATCAACATACCATGATTTATCAGCCACACCAAGAATTTGACTCTTTCCTGAAATTTCAGTCTCTAAATCCACCTCTAAGATACAGACGATGAAAGATTTGTATCTCCTAATTGGCAGAATGAGACATAAGTCGACCGCACTGAGAAGGCCCTTGAAGGATCTTTCGCCAAACAAATTGAATCCTAGGCTTAGGATCACGGGGAATCAATACGACCTGCACTTCTCCACAACAGACTTTGGAAGGAGGGCATTGAGACAAGTAACGTCCCACTATCTATCAGGAGTAATGAATTGGCTCACCAATACCACTGCAAAGGAAGTTGAAAAATTGCTAGGCAACCTCTGAGACAACGGGCCTATACCAATCCAGTTATCCCTCCAGAGATACTCCTCCCATTCCTCAACTGTCAACACAACCCATCCTTAAGCAATTCCCGAATCCATAGCAGACCTTGCCAAATGGATGAACAAACGAAGGGATGACTACGGTGAAGAAGATCTCCCCCGCAGACATGTTTGTACCCAAGAGCCTTACACCATAAAGTTGGGTCTAAGGAGAGAATGCGCCAACCTAGCTTAGCAAGAAAAGCTCGATTTGCATCGATAGATTTTCAAATGCCCAATCCACCAGCATTTTGAAGCTAGCATGCCAAATCCCATCAAATAACATGAACTCGACAGGTCCCCGCCGAATCACCCCAAATGAATTGGCGTTTCAATCTATCTAGTTGCGCACATACCGATTTAGGGGGCTAGGCTAACTAGATAGCATAAACCCGATGAATCTTTTGTTAATGAATCTTTTTCCCTTTTAAACTTATCTTTGAAAAGATTTAACCCATTGGCATAAGCTTGTTGCATTGAATGAGGTCAAACTATTAGTCTTCTAACAAATGCTAAAGGCTTTGTAGGGTACATTAATTTTCATCAAGTTCAACTTAATGTTAAAGGCAACAAATACCCTAGCAAGAATTGAAGGACTCAACTAATGAAAAGGTGGAGACTAGTGAGATCTAAAATATTTAAGACACACTCAAAAACCTCTCTTTGCCCTCAAAACAAAAGTTGATTAAATCAAAAAAAAAAAGGCAAAAGGAAAGATAAAGTTTATAGGTATACCTTTTGAATAACACCAAACTGCAGCACTATTGCCTCTTTTTCTAATGATAATTATAATCTTTCAAAGGCAAAGAGATACCTTTGATTTTTGTCTAAGTTTGACCACACTTGCCAAAGAAATCTTTGCCTTTGAATGATTTGAGCTCAAAAAGTGTTGTTTTAAAATTTAATGAACTTGGAAGTGATTTCAAACATTTTTCTAAAAAAGGAAAAAAAATAGCAATGCTTGGATACTTATATGAAAACTTGTATGCCCACATTGTTCAATATTGTTATTAAAAATTCTGTAATGATCACTCAATGCTTTTCCTTTTCATTCTATGTGCTAGGAATCCTAAAACTACAATAATGTTAACTATGATCACTAAATGCTTTTCCTTTTCATTGTACATTAAATATATAATTGCAGCATATTTGTGCCCATTGTATTGCTAGAAATGTGCACAAAAATTTATATGTAACCTAATGCCAAGCCGTTGGGTTCACTGAAAGCCACTCCAAAGGACTTGTGCTATTTGTACCCAGAATATTTCTTTTTTCCTTGGTGAATGGCTCACTTTAGTCTTCTTCATTGTCTTCTCACATTAAACTACAATGTGTAGTGGCCACTCTACTCTTTTTGAGGGTTTATTAAAAATTAATTTGTGGCCTCTTCTATTCTTCCAATATTGGCATGCCATGTACTAACCAGGAAGGACACCAAGTACCATTACTATCAGGTTATTTTAATGAGAGCTATAATTAATGTGCCTAACCTTGTTACTTAATCTTCTACTTGCATTGTACCTTCCCACAAACATTATTTTCTTTTTATTTTTATTTATTTATTTATATTTTCTCTCAAGAATAATGATATAGAATCATAGTATGTGTATCGAAAAAGTAAAATCACTTAAATGTAATATATATATAGATAAATTTTTTTATTATATCAATTGATATTCGAAATTAAATTTTGACTAATTTGATTCGAACGTATATTAAGCCTATTTTAGAAGAATAGTTCAAAATAGTTCTTTCTTTCTTTTGGTTGTATAAACATTTGAATATAAAATTATCAGATTGAGGGAGGAGATTTGTACTACTAGACTGTCCCCTTGAGGGAGATTCAATACCCTTATCTACTAGATTGATTATTTGTCGGTAAATCTATAATGTGTAGTGTCCACTCTACTCTTTCTGAGCGTTTATTAAAAATCAAGTTGTGGCCTATTCTATTCTTCCAATATCGGCATGCCTAAGTAATATCATTATTAGTCACTAGAAATATACGACACTATTCTTCCGATGTGTCACTAGTAATATCCATTCTTCCAATGTGCAGTTGTAAACCCACTAGCCTAAGTAATGTATGACACTATCTTACTAGTCACTAGAAATCTATTACTAACTTAAATTCGATTAATTGGGTTGTTAACTCCTCATGTAAGTGCAGCATTATTCTTTTTCTTTGGCAGAAGCATAACTCCAGGCCCCGCATTTAAGCAGGCCGAAGTAGCATAATTTGTGGGGTTCTTTAAGATAGATGAACTCGAGTCTTTCTTTTTTTATGGATTTGGGGAGGAGCAAAATATATATTTAGCCTCAAGTTCATATCATCATAAAAAATAAAATAAAATAAAAAATAAAAAAAAATGTATAATTTTTTAATTTTAAAAATGATTAAAAAAATAATTTATGCAAGTAAAAAATTTATTAATTATATTCTAGTTACGGGGTTTGAAACTTTTAATTAGATCATGTATTATTATTTCTTAGTTAATTATTATTTTTAAATTTTTAAATGTTTGTTTCGCTTAACTTTTTCAGATTTAAAGCTAAAGGATTGGTTAAATGGTTTTTCAAAAACTGCTTAAAAACTCAATTTTTTTAATAAAAGAAAACATAGAAAAAGGGGAAATTCCATAGTGAAGATTTTGGTTGATTTTTTTTTTAATAAAATGATTAAAAATAAAAATTATTAATTTATTTTTTTATGAATTAAGAAATCTTTCAAAAAAATGTATTAACTTAGAATATTTATATTTAATTTATAAATATTTTGGAGTTAGTTATGAAACTATTTACTTTATAAATAACTTATGAAACTTTTTTGTCAATGCCCTTTTATTTTTAATTTTATTAAATTTACAAGTAAGAAAAGAGGTTCTTTAAGTAAAATTTTCAAACAGTTTATCACCTAAAATTTTCAATTTCTTATTTTTCATATTACCTTATAAGCCAGAAATAAAAGTTTTTAAGAGAAAAAAAAAATTAAGCCAAATAGCCAGAAATCTTTCTTTTAGGTTCTGAAAATTCAAATTTAGGAAAATAGTTTTAAAGAATTTTAATAAATATTTATTAATAAAACATTTATGAAATAGAAGTGCTTTTTGTAATTTCTTAATAAAATAAAACTAAACTTTTGTTAATTATGTCTTACTAAACAATTTTTTCCTTTGATTATAAATGATTTTTTTTTTATTTCAATTTTAGTTTTTCTAGTTTTTTGTTAATATGAAAATTCCATTTCAATAATTTTTATGATGTAAAAATACCACTTTTAAGTATTTAATGAATTAATATCGCAAATTTCATTTTTTGTTAAAAATAAAATAATAGTTTTAAAATTGCTTATTAGAATTTTTGGAGCAAAAGTGGTTTAGTGCCATTTTATGGACTAAAAAGGATTAAGCCTATTTCTTCAATGCAATTTTAGTAAGAAATTATTTACATAATATTTTCATAATATTCACTATTATGGTAATATAAAATTCATTGTATACCAAGAAAATATTAAAAAAAATATTTATTATATATATTATAACATATTCCCTAAGGTCTGAGATTTGATCTATATAAATACAGTCATTCTGTACCATCTACCATATTCAGAATAATATACAATATTTTTCGACTGTCTTTTTTCTCAATAGAAAAATGAATACAATGGCTAATATGGAGGGGAGCTAAACCATGCTTTTTCTAGAAGTATGATTGATATCATACATGATACCTTAATGACAAGTCTAAAAGGAATGAAGATTTCAAATTTATGGATTTGGGCAATTTTCACCAACTGATGAACTCTCACCACCCACCAAAAACAAGGTACTGATGCAGACTATTCCTACTTAAATCAAAACACTAACCACAGTTCTCCTAAAAATCATGAGATGGGTATTAAAGTATTGATAATGTTTGTTAATTAAAATGAGCTGTTTTCAGATTTTGTGAAAATGAAATTTGAATGAAGGGTAGAGTAGATTCACACATTAAAAGGTGGCAAAGCAAGAGAAAGAAAGGGAAAAGGTTGCATGAGGTATGCATTGATTGTTTCACTTGCAACATTCATTTGGAATATTATAAGAATATCTATTTCTTTAGAAATACATAAGTTGAATTATAACTATTATGTTTCATGCGAATCAATGATAGTTTTGATCACCAACGGTCTAGCCTAGTGGGATTAGGAGCTAGACTCTTAATAAAAATCATAAATTTGACTCGCGAGTTGGATATGAAGCAAATTATATTGAGAGAATAACTCCTTTAAATAGACTATTGTAAGTCTCGGAATAGATTAATTAGAGTATAATTTCAGATATCGATCGGTATAGTATAAAAAAAAAAAAAAAAAAACTTGAGAGTTTTGGTCATTGTGGAGCCAATGTAACCCGTAACACCCAAACTTATACTAAGCCATTAAATCTTGAGTTATTATTTGAATGAGTCAAACTACATTTGAACAAATCTACTTTTTTAAAAAATTTGACTGTATTTTTAAATTCGTCTCATTTATAAATGAGTATAAACTTTATAGTTAGATTTAAACGAGTCTACAGCATGCTAAGTAAATAGTTTTAATTGATAAAAAATTAAAAACATGTCGATTGATTATCATGCTATTCCAAAGTTTATAATGTATTCGAACAAACACTAAAATTTTGTGAACAAACACTAACATTTTGTGAGTCTAATAACAAGGCATTTAATTCTCTTAATAAAAATCTTGAATTCGACTCTTAAAATTTGAAAAACAAGTATCGGGAGAGTCAATCCCTAAATTACTCTCTACATTATACAAATCAAATTAATTAAATAATCCAAAAATCAATTGATTAAGACCCAAAAAAAAAATGTATTCGAGAAAGCTTCTTGTTTAAAATATTTTTAAAATTGTTCACCAGATAGTCACCAAATCCATGCTCTAGAAAGATTGGTAAAACCAAGTTTTCTTCTTAAATATTTATATTCACAAAAAAAAAAAAAATCTTTAGATCCTATATTTATGTGCTTGTCTTTGAAAAATGGGAACTAGGTATCATACTCTATAGAAAGTAGAAATCGAATCTTCTTTAAAATTAGTTGAAACATCAAATCTAGCATCCAATTTAATTCAAAAATTAAAAGCAACATGACGAAAAATCCATTGGTGGTTGTTTAAAACTTTTTATATAAGATCACTTTCTAGTAAAAAGCAGATAATATATGCAAGATTTGGAGGGTCATCAAAGGCGGAAAGGATGAAGAGCATAGCACATGAAGGTTCAAGAAGTTCAGGACAAAAGAAGTGAGAAGGGAATTGTTGACTGGGTTAACCAGTCAAAAAGGGTTTTCAGGAAAGGAGAAAATGGGTGTGGATTGGAACTGGGATTGGAATTTTGTGATGAAAGTTAAGTGTAGATTCATGTGATTCGCTTGCCCTTGCGAGGTGGCATGGTGTCGTGTACACTTATACTCTCACATGTGTGTCACAAGTTGAGCGATAATATAGGAATTTGACTTGAATACAGAAAGTATATCACATTGAAATTAACTTTTAAGAGAGAAAGAATTAGCCGATTTGAAATTAAACTTCCTTCCACACAAATATAGAGCTAAAATATTAATGAGTTATAATTCAACTGATTGCATCTCTCATCTCCCTTGTAAAGGTCTCGAGTTCGAATTTCTCTATATATCAAAAAAAAAAAAAAAAAACAAATATAGAGCTAAAGTGGAGGGTAAGACATGGAACAGATTTGAACTTTAGAGTTTTGTTATCGTGTTCAAGAAAACTTAATTTCTACTAATTTAATTATTAGTATGTAAAGTTTTTATATTTGAGTTAATCGATATAATATTTAACATTCTATGACGGTATACTCTTTCAAAATAAATATTTACGCTAAAAAGAGCAAAATTAGAAAATCAATTCTATAATGGGACTAATAGAGTGCCAACCAATCACAACAAAGATTTATCTTTAAGGTTTTTTGAATTATCCGCTAAGTTAAATATAATATTTATAGAATCCTTCAAAACCATTGTTAAATATATATGAAAGAGGTGATACCTTAAACAATATCAGAGATTGTGATTGTTGTCTAACTTCCATTTTAGTTGGGGGGGGTTTGGATAGTCAATGACAACTCAAATTAAGCAACCATTGGATTGATTGTAATCCATGTTGGGATTTTTATGAGATTATAAGCAAACATGGTCGATTCGAGGGCATTAAAATATCAAAACTCCCTTATTCTAAGTTTCTAAGATATAGTTAAGACATTAAATTCAAGCCTAAGTTTTTAATTTGTACAATATCCAAGGGATTTGTAAGAATCATAGATCATTCAAGCTTATGTTGAATTTAATTAAGAACACCAAAGGACAGTTGGCCAGATAGTGCTAGGTTTTTTAATTAAATTTCATATTCAAAACCTATGAATTGAAAAACTATATTGGGAGAGCTATTCTTGAAATTGGCTTAATAATACTCGAATTGAATTAATTAGAATATAATTCTAGATATCGATCGGTAATATACCCAAAAAAAAGGGAATTTAATTAAGAACCAACCTTGGTCCTGAGCCCAAATTATTCAATAAGACGATTTTGGGTTGCTCAAAAAAAAAGGGCTCTTGTCCGGACCAATGACCCAGAAATATGGCCGAGGCCTTTGTCACTTCATGAAATTTTAACTTCTTATTGGGCTTTAATAAAATGAGGAGATCGCTTCATAAATCCAATGTGTTTCTTTCGACCAACGTCCTGCGAGGTCAAGTTCTAAGTGAAAAAAACAAGAGCAGAGAGAGTTTGTTTTTAAATTGGATTTCACAACACTAAAACTAGATTAGTCAGATAAGAATTCCATGATATTTGAATTAGATTAGTTAGATAAAAACCTAACAATATTCAAACCAAATTAGATAATCCAAATGACAATGGTGAAGCACAAATAATAATAATGTGTTTCTTTCAATCACAAAATGTGTTTCTTGATAAAAATTTTCTTCAGGATGTTTAATTTTCTCTTGAACGTCCTATCTTGTACTTGTTTTAAAATTCTTGAAACTTAGATTCCTAAGTTTAATAATTAGTATGTTATTAGTTTCGTTGGTTTAAATTAATAGAGTGATATAAGGAAGCATGTTGAAGGGTATGAATATTTTTATTTATCATTGGACTAACAAATTGGAAACAAACATCATTGCATGATACATTAGTAGAGAGGCGTTGATGTCCCACAGAAAATGGATAAATACAGAGTTTATCGGGTAATCCTAAGATTAATTTGATTTTTTTTTATTGTACAAGGATTTAAATTTGAAACATCAAATTGAGAGAGAAGAGTTTATACCATTAGACTATTTCTTGGGGATATTAATTTGATGTTTCTTCCTGGTTTAAGACTTAATTCAAATCTTTTCGGACTTGGTTCCTAAATTGGTGGCTACATTATGGCCCAACTGTTAGTAATACGCTCATAGAGCATTTTGTTTTTTTTTTTTTTTTTATTTTATTTTATTTATTTTGGTTTTTCATCTATTGTTATCTGAATTTTATCTGACTAATCCAATCTGAGTATTGTGGGGATTATTAAGAAGTTGGTTTTTTCAAATCTTTTTTCTCCATTCTCAGGATTCGAAATCAAAATATCTAGTTAAAAAGATAAAGTGTCTGATTATTCAACTTAAAGGAGTTTGGTCTCTTAAAACATTTTTGTGTTTTACTCAAATAATTACCATTAATAGCAAATTTATATTTATTTAAATAGAAAGTGTTATGTATTTACGTTGAATAATTCCATAAGTATCTTTTTACCGATGACTTTTCAACCTCAAAATTTGACAATATAAGTGAAGGATTTATTTAATATAAGTACTTTGATATGTTTACAATCGCAAGATTCTTGGTAATGGGTTATTAATAGAAGGTTTTTTTTTTTTGTTGGTTTTTATTCTTAATATTTAAATTTTATCTGATTAATCCGGTTTAAATATTCAAAAACACAACACTTGATAACTTGACGATGTCCAACGATTTTGAAGAAATTAGCCAAGCTAATCATCTAATTTAGCTATGTGTGATCAATTGTTAGTTGGGTGATTTATCTGAAAAATCGATTTAATCTAATTTGAGCAATTGTAAGTCTAATTTAAGGGCTATCTTTTTATTCACAAAATTTAAATTTAAAATTTTAATTTAAAAAATTTAGTATTATATCACTATATTCACAAGTGATTGTTTGGTCGGTGGCAATTAAGATTGAATAAATTGCTTAATAATTCCCTTTTGTTAGGCTATTCAACCAATAGAAGAGCCCTCTCGAGTCGTGAATGGGTACTCGTGCTAACTTTAGAAATTTCTTCGTAAATAGGTTGATCAAAGAATCGACTATTGAAAGCCATCAATGAAGAAAATATGAAATTTCCTTGAAGAAATTGAATGAATTGAATAAAAGTATAAAAGCTAAAATGTAAGCTGAAAACCGAGGTAAGGATAAAGTAGATGGTATAAACCTAACGAGGAAGCTAGCTGAATGACATAAATTTGATTAAAAGAATCAGCTGGAGCGGATGTAAATAATGAGAAAGGAAGCTGAGATTACCGATACTTGTCGGTATAAATGGAATGAAAATATTAATTCCTTAATTAGGTTAGGAATTCGACTTCCCTAGACAAAGGAAAAAATAATATTATGAAACTCGTCCCTACAAAGTGGACCCTGTAACAGTCGATCTAGATTAGTTGGGATGAAATTTCAGATATTGGGTGATGATTAACACAAAGTATTAAAAAAAAAAAAGCTGAAATTGACACAAAAATGAGATGAAAGATAAATAGAGTTGTAGGGTTGTGTGTTTGGTCCAGGACCTCTTCAATTTGCCATTTAGAGATACGCAAAACCAGCAATGTCACATTTTGTTATTCTTCTCTTCAAATTTCTCATCACCTCAGTGTGTTTCCTAAATTCTTCTCAGCTCATTGAAAAACTACCGGCTAAATATAATCTTCGGCCAAATCACTTTTTCGCGGGGGGAATGTAGCTGCACACTTAAGAGTATATGTGATCATGAGCTCTTGACCTTGATTAAACCCTTAAAAAAATCAATTAACCTTTCTCAACTAATTGTCTTTTGCTAACCATTTTTTACTGATACGTAAACGTATTAAATTTTTTAATTAAATTTAAAATTTAAAATTTAAAAATAAAAAATATTACACTAAAAAAATTTTCCTAATTAAACCTGACAATATTTAAATCGAATTAATTATAATATAATTTTAGATACTAATAACTCAATTAAACAAAGAAAAATCCTTATTATCCAACTAAGCTAAGCCCACTTTGGTTCATTTACAAAACCCTTGGTGTTAACAAATAAATAGTGGATTATCTTTTGAGAAAATATGCATCGAAAAAGTTTTAAATTCGATAAAATTTAATTTGAATTAAATTTAATTAAATTTAAAGTGATTATCGACCATTTATATATATATATATATAAGCTGGTTATCTTCTTCTTCCTTGGGAATGGGCTTGATCTATTGCTGTGATTGGCCGGTAACCATATAATTTGGTCAATGTTAATATATATATATATGTTAATACATATTTATTGTAAGTGTTACACACATTTGCATATTTCTAAATAAGAGGACAATGATAATTTTTGTTAATTTTGAACGTGGCATGCACATGCTGGGACAAAAATGGAGAGATTAAAAAACAATGAAATTTATCTTTTTTATTTTTGAAAGTAAATAAATATATTCAATAAACTTAGAATTTATCATAAAAATCTAATTATATAATTAAATGTAGACTTTCACAATTAATTTAAGGTTGGTTAATCAGCAATAAATACATTCATCCATGTCCTGTCATCACGTTTTTCCAAAATTTTCTGTGTGATCGTGCCAATGTCATATCACGTCTCATGGTTCATGTCTTGCAACCTTCTCTCAAAATTTGTGAAATTTGATAAGAATTTGAAAAGATCAAAAAATATTAGTAATATATTAATAAGGGGCAAAGTTTTCAAGGTTGGTCTATAAATGAATAAAGTGTGATAAATGACAGCAACCCAATAAAAAGAGTCCTTCACAAGCCTGTCAAAAGTTGATAACCTGTCCTTCTGGTCCCTAAGTTTCCCATTCCTGCCTCTGCATCTGTTGAAGGCCGCCCTGAATGGATTCCTTTCTCTATTTCACATGAGAGAGAGAGAGAGGGAGAGAGAGAGTTGCAATTACTTGTGCAAGTCTGTGGAAGAGTTTGGTGGCATTAATTAATTTCTATAGCAAGATGTTGAACACACATATAGCTTCTGGGGTGGGCTACCACATTGAAGAGCACAAAAAGCAACTGGTGCTACTGAAACTACAAACTTTTATTGATTTAAGGAATTTAATTTCTTTAAAGAGACATTGGTATTTGGTACACTTGCCTCCTAACTTTTTTTCTATTTTGTTTTATTATATTTTTAATAAAAATAAAAATATTATAGAAAATAAAATTTATTATTAAGAGTAAAATTTTATGAAAAATTCATGAAACAACATTTTATTTATTTTTATAAAATAATCATCTACTCCAAAAATTTACTTGTAAAGAAATATATTTCGTATCACTTTTATACCTTAAAATTCCTTGTATATAACATATTCGATACTCAATCATAACAACAACGATCAAACTATTTTTTTTCACCAAGTGGGGTCATTATATGAAATTTTTTATACTATTGTATTTTATTTCATATCACAAATTTATCTATATGATTATTTTCTTTATAAAACAATAATAACTGTGCTAATTTTGCTTATTAGATATCCAATCATGTGTAATTTTAAAAATTTGTATCTTTATATCAATGATTTTATTAATTAAAACCTTTACCTAGTTTGAATATTATATATGTTACCGCTCCACTTTTTTCTTTTTTGGTATCATGGATTGACTACCACCCACTATCTAGAATTTCACCTCGATTAATTTGGATCGATCACTGCAATGCCCACTTTGTCGAGGTGAGTTTTCTAATATTGTTTTTTCCATGCTCAAAGATCAAACTCACAACCTGGTTAAGATCCATTTCGCCTAGTCAATAAATGATGGCCATTACCACTCGACTTCTCCATCAGAGTCTGGCCTATGTTGAAATTAAACACAACACTCCAAAGTTCACGGGCAGCATTGCTAGGTTTAACCAATTAAGTAGAGAAAAGGAAAACAGTAACAAGTAAGAAACTCATTTTTCTACTAAAATTATTATATAAGCAAAAGAACAGACACAAATTTTGTTAAACATCTTTCCAAGCTACATGACATCTTTTTTCAAGTTATTGGCAAATCCAGGATATTTGCACGCCTTTGTCTCTTTCATTGCCTCATTTTTAAAAATATTTTAATTATATGTGTGCATGGAAGATCTTTTCAGAGAGCAAATAAAAGAGAAGATTTTTTTTTTCTTTTTCTATTCTTGGTATATTTTTTGAATGAAAAACCTTTCCCAATCTAGGTAAGAAGGATCCTTGATAAAAAGAGAGATTGATTTAGACGACTGAATAAAAGGTGACCCTATCACTTATTTCGATCTCGGATTCAAGTCCTTTTTATACAAAGAGAATAGATACAAGAAAGATTTGTTCATTAAAGATTTAATCCAACTCGAACTGAATTTACTCAAATCAATCATAATTATGGAATATTGATAATTTATAAAATATAAAATAAAATAAAATAAAAGGTGACAAAGACACTATTCCAACGAGCTTAAACTTTTAAGTTAAATCACATTTCTTGCACATATAGCTAAAGAGGTTGACAGCTTTCAAATGTAGTTCATTTATGAGCATCTTAATTTCTTTGGTGCAGCTCATTATAACCCTATTTGCATATATATTGATAAAGGCATGAGTTGAAGCCTCCTTTTTCTTTCATGTCCAAAAGAGTGTGTGTGAGTGTGTGTGTGTGTGTGTGTGTATAACAAATATACACACGTCACTTGTGAGAAATCTTTTGTACCCATAGAAATCAATTGAAGGGAAGAGTTAAAAATAAATAATAAATGCACCCCACAACCCAAAAGTTACAAGCAAGCCGAAAACTTACATAGACCAATTAATTATCATTATCACGAAAAAAAGAAGGAACTTTATTATTTTTGGAGCTTCATATTAACCTAAAAACAAAGACCCACACATTTTTTCCCATTTTCTTTCAAGATTAGAGCTTGACAATATCCGGAATGTGGACAGGATACCTGTGAATGCATTCAAGCCAAGGTCCATCAGTAGGAGCCTTAATAGTGCGGTTACATATCCATACAGCACTATTACACTTAAACCCACTCCCAAAACCTATCTGCCACACTCTATCACCTTTTTTCATCTTTCCCTTAGCCTCAATATAACTCAATTCATACCACAGTGACGAAGATGAGGTATTCCCAAATCTATGCAGAGCCATCCTAGATGCCTCTACGTCCTCCTCTGAGAGCTGCAGATTCTTTTGGAGCTCGTCGATCACCGCCCGCCCACCCGCATGAATACAAAAGTGTTCAAAGGCTTGCTTGAAATCGGGAATGTAGGGTTTCCATTTAGGGTTTATGATTTTTCTTCCGATCAATGTGAGCAAGAAAAGAAGTTGTTCCGAGGTTGGTAGCACTAATGGCCCTATTGTGGTAATGTTTGATTTGAGTGCTTCCCCTGCTATGACCATAAGGTCCTTCGATAGAGAAATTCCAATTTTTCCCTCTGGGTCCTCCTCCTCGTACACGCACCGGTACGCCTTGTCATCGGCGCCCAAGTGGGTTCGGACCACGTGGACAAGTCTGTACTTGGCACGAGTCCGATCCCGTCTATGATTGCTCAGAAGAATCGCGGCATTGCCCATCCTGAAAAGACAGTTGGGGAGTAGCATTGACCTTTGGGTCCCACTATAGTAGTTGGGTGTGATTATTTCAGTGCTAATGACCAATGCATATGAATTTGGGTGGACTTGGAGGAGATGTTTAGCTAGATCAATTGAAATTAGACCTGCACTGCATCCCATACCTGACAGGTTAAAGCTCTTTATGTTGCTCCTCATCTTGTACTTGTTGATCACCATTGCTGACAAAGATGGTGTTGGAGAAAACAAGCTACAATTCACTATGAGAATGTCAATGTCCTTGGCCTTCAACTCGGTCTTCCTTAGAAGTGATTCCACTGCACTGAAGATTACTTGCTCGGCCTCGGCTCTAGCAGCTTCCATGGTTGGTCTTGGTGGGATGTAGTGGTTGGCGGGTGGGAGAGCAGTTTCTTCTCCAAGTCCCGAACGTTCTAGAATCCTCATTTGGAAGCTTACGCTCTTCGAATCCGATGTGTTGAGTTTGGAATGTTCCATGAAGGTTGAGAAAGGAACCCGGCACGTCACGGGGGGCTTGAAGCATGCGTAGTCTAAAAGGTAGATTGATCTTGGCTTGGACATGAAGTAGAGAGCGAGTGTGAAGAGAGGGAGGAAAGATGAGCAGAGGATTTGGACAAGATCTAATTTGAGAGAGGTCAAGAGTTTGATGATTTCATCCGGGCCTAGGCTTAGGACTTGAATGAGAATGGTGAGAATAATGGGTACGAGGAGGAATGTGAGAATGTGGTTTACTAGGTATTGGTAGCCTAGTTTGACGTATTTGAGTTTCACTGAGTTCGAGTAGTCAGGGAGGATTTGTGCCATTTTGGAGAGATAGAGAGAGAGAGGGTGGGCGAAGGTGGTGATGTGAGGTGTTGAGCAAGAGGTAGGGGAAGGTTGAGGGATTTAAAGAGAGGGAGAAAGAGGGTAATGAATGAAGGCAGATGAGAGGAGTAAATGAACCACTCTTTCGATTCGACGTACACTTCGCAGAACTGTTAATCACTACCCGAAACTAATTATGTTTGCATTAAACATCCCAATTATCTTTACATTTTTTTTTTTATTATTCCTTTGATGTTTGATTAGGTTTTTCCCATTTCCTTTCTGTACCATCTGATCAATTGGTTTGAAAGGCGACATTAATCATTTTCAAATGTAATGAAGATTTGAATATTAAAAAGTTATTTTAAGTAGATATAATTTATAAGCAATTATTTTCATATGATAGCCTAGGTATATACATGACCTGTTGGGCCCATTTTCTAATTATTATAAATATTATTTGTGTACTAAACTTGCATGAGTATAGCAATAGAACTCCATATTCTCTTGATCATAGATTTCAGATTCAAGTCATAGGAATGGAAAAATAAAAATTAAGAGAGCTAACCCGTTAATGGATCCCACAATATTTGGACCGGATTAAGGATACCGGTTGTTGAAAAAAAATGTTACTTATGCATGTACATAACTAAGAAATAATATTTAAGGTGATAACACTAATATAATATATGAAAAATTATTAATTCAATTATGAGATGACTACCCTAATCTTAGTAAACATTTTTATCCATACCGTGCATATTATCATGACTGTGCTATCATTTTTTTTATTGCATTTGGAGTAAGTATATTATAACCTACCACTTTCTCAATTTGGCTTCCAAACTCAAGTAGGTTGAAGACAACTTAGCGTTAAAACTACCTAAGATATTATATCAAACTCATAATAAGAAAAGACACTTCATGGACGATACAAATACTCTCTAAAAATTGCCCCCTTTTTTTTGTTCTTACCACCGATATCCAGAGTTATATTTCGAATAATCTGATTCAAACATCTAAAATTTAGTTAAAAAACTTAACACATCACCCATTAAACCGACTGTACATTGGTTAAAACTACCTTATATGAATGAGTTTAAATTGCTATATATATATATATAAGAAACCCAAATTCAAAATCTCTAAAAAGAATTGAATAATTTCAATTAAGATATAGTTTATTGGCATAAATTTAAATTGATATTTGCTAGAATTATGAGAAAAAAATAAAAAACTTATTTGCTCAAAACATCCCATTAAAATATCTTTTTTTTTTCCAAGAGCTTCATTTTAAATGATTATTTGAATAAATCAAAACCTTTAACTTTTAATAAAAGACTTGGATTCTTTACTTATCCCCTTTGTCAAGTCAAAAATAAATAAATAAATAAATCTTTGTCATAAAAAAATATTTATTTTAGATATATGAAAAAAGAAATAGAAAAACAAACAATTTTGCCATCTTATTACATATTTAAGTATATTATTACTTTTTTTTGGGGGGGGGGGGGATTAGGGATTTTCAAACATGAATGTATCCAAACCAACTTATCTAAGGGAAGGTCACAATTGTATCGGAATTCTCTTCAGATACCTCTCAATATTTTTAGGAAAAACTAGCATCTTGTTATTTGAGTTAACCTTTGTTATCATATCTTGCTTTATATGAGCTTTTTATAGAATTGCAAACAAATATATCAAACCATGTAGAAGAAGGGAAAAAAAGAAGAAGAAGCAAAAGTAAGGATAATGGCTTGGTTGGTAAACTAAAATAGTATTGATGAATGCAAATAAGTTTTAAGACCAACGAGCCTAAGAGCACCTCTTGAACGAGGGGACCAGATCCTTTAAGTAAAGTCTACATCAAATTTGATATTAGTTAAATTTTGTCAAAATCTTAGTAATACGAAAAGTTTTATATCTTTGCTCACTTGGTACTTGAAAAAATGGGAAGAAATAATAGAAGAAAGATCATCTAATATTCTTATACTTAAAATTCATCCGTCGTCATGTCTAAAAAAGTCACACCATCCGAGTGTGCGATATCGGAATTGTTTGAATATGACTTCTTTAATCAAGTAAAGTAAAAATCAAAATTGTTATATCATTGCTCGCATCATTGTAACGTTTAGGGCTTTAGGTCCGGAAGAAACCAAAGAATCAAAGTTTGAATGCAAAAGAACTGAGATTGATCTAATTTTGATTGCCATTAGATTTAGATTTTTAATTGCAAAATTTATACTTTTTATGAAAAATTAATTTTGAGTGTAAATATTATAAGTTGGATAAGATTTTTTTTTGTATGACCGCCTAGTATCTAATCTTTTATTCCGACTAATTTGAATCGACCGTTACGGGATTTACATGCTATGGGGATCTCCCAACAAATGTTTCTCCGTTTTCATGGGGAGTCAAACTCCCGTATGATTAAGAGGCAATAGTGCCCTTACCGTCTTTATCAATATTTGTTGGTATAAGTTGGGTAAGATAAAATAGAAACAAATTGAGCTCAAAACACATTGTGGAGAAATCTATGTTATGATAGATAATATCCATATGTTAATACAAATGTAAAATCTTAATTTAATAATACATTTCTCAATTTATAAATTTTTCTTATATAAAATATACACGACCAAAAATCGATATTAATACTAATATGTGTGATATGACAAAATTATAAATGAATACTATTTCTATAATATTTCTCAATTTGATTAAAGTAATTAAAAAAAAACAAATCAAGAGTTTCCACATCATTTTTATTTAAAAATCTCTTTTTATTTTTATTTAAAAATAATATTTATTTAATAAATGATAGCTCGACTATACTGAAAAATACCATTTTTTTATTCAAAAAAAAAATCGCTCCTTTTTTTTAATTGCTCACCATGAGGAGACCATTAATTAGTCAAACCAGAGCAAAATTATTGACACAAAAGCCTTAAATATCAGTGTAATTCAGGTGGGACCCACATCCTTTCATAAACACACGTGGGCCTAAATTATTGAACAACACTACATAAAATGGGAAAGTAGGTCCCACAGGTTCTAACCAATGGTACAAGGCAGTACAAGCCAGCCCAACATGCACAAACATCAAAAAGAACATGACAGCTGTTGATTGAAGAAGACAAGTGGACTACTGAGAAGCCTCCATAGTTGACCATCCGTCAACGTCAGTACGCCGTGATTGAATGCCCAGACCAAACACTGATACCCTCTCTCTCTCTCTCTCTCTCTCTCTCTCTCTCTGTCTCTCTCTCTCTCTCTCTCCCTCTCTCCGACTCCCCCAACTACTTTGGACAAGTGATCGTGCGGGAACTTCACAAAATGGGATTATATGCACCGACAATTGATGTATTCATTTTCTAATTAGGTTCTAGAGTTTGATTCTTTTTAAATATAAAAAAATAATATTAAAATATTCATTCTTAAAAATAAGTCTTATAAAAATCGATTTAGATTAGTGAATATGAAACTTCAAATACTGAATGATGACTAAATCAAGATATCAAGAAAAAAAATAAGAGATTATATATAATTACAAAAATTCCAAAACTAGTCCCGCCCAAAAAAAAAATACAAAGAATTTAAAAATAGATCTAAAGATAGATGCGTTCTTAAAAACTAAATTGTAGGGTATTTTTAAAATTTTTGTGACGATAAATACCCACTTAAAAAAAAATCAATCTTACATAGGTAAATATTTATTTTATTTTATATCTAAACACTCTTATACAGTCGATGATGATTTTGATGAGAATCCTAACACATAATCTATTAAATAGATTCGGCGTCAACGAATACGAACTGAAAATCTATCTTTTTTAAATATTTTGAAATAACTTTTTTCTCTTTATAAAGAAATCTATTCATATTATTATATATCTTGGCCATCTTAAATTTTTGTGAAATAAGGTAGGAAAGTATTTCCGATATTATTTTTCTTTTTGTAGATCACATCTACTTGTACAACATTTATATTATTTTATATTTTAATCACATTTCTTATATTATGTTTTATATAACAAAAAGAATGTTAATGATGACTCTTGAATATGTACTGATATCAAAAGGAGAAGTTATTCACATATTATATATACATTTAAAAAAAAAATTATCGATCTCATATCTGAAAATTATGTAAAATTCGATTAAAATTGGTTTATATCTAACAAATATAGAAAAACTTGAGTCCAAAATTTTCCATAAACATAATTATCAAGATTGAATTTGAATATTATCTAGATAGAAATATACATTTTACTCAATTAAAATATTAAACTTAAATTCAATTAAAATTAATAATGCCTTTAACATAGAACTGGATATATTTACTGTTTCATATTTTGTATTTTTTAAGAATAATAAATTAAAATTTATGGGAACGCAGGCCGGTCCATCATCTGTGTTCGCAAGTTTAATTTAACTCAAGGCAGAACTCATTAGTTGTATGACTTTGACCTACACCTTCAAGACCTCTACAGGAGACAAGAAAACGAGAAGCCGGGTATGAGGCAAAAGCTTTCCCAGTTTCCTACTCTTCCTGACTTGGCTTCAAATTTGGGTTGGAGACAAGTGAAGTTGTACTTAAAACTCATTTTAACAATAACATTAGGGTTGATGTTTGAATCCGAACTTTTCCCTAAGCCAGGGTTTTGCTAAATATGTCCACAAATTCCTCAACGCACTTTCTTAACCATCTGTAGACCTATTGGAAACTAAAAAGAATGTTAGCTCTCGTTCAATTCCAAATGGGATGGTTGATCATGAAGGGAAGTTTGAATTGAGGGGCTGCGGGACACACATTGGCTGTAAATGAGGTGTTTTGGGTCAGTTTTTGGATTTCTGCATGTGAATTAAAAGGGCTCAACACCCAACAGGTGGAATGTGTACACCATTGAAGACTTCACTCACATTGACATGTAGCCAACTCAAATTCTTACTAGACAGATAAATTCAAGGGTATGCAATTAATGAAGGCTGAACAGCTCTGATTTTCTAGTATGACATCTCTAAATCGACTAATTTGTTGAATAATATAATCCCAATCAATCCTTTCATGGCATGAACTCTAGAAGGACAAAATCAGGGTCATTTTGCCCCCCTACAAATGCATTTCCACATTCTTAAAGGTAGAACAAGCAAAAGCAGAAAAAAGAAAGAATAAAAGAATAATGAAAAAGAAATCCAAGAAAGACAATGAATAAGCATGAGAAGAGATGACAAGGGGCTGTACTTCAGTCAGCATGGCTCAACTATTATCAGCAAAAGTAAGTGTTCAAAAAGCCAATAGTGAATAACTAAAATAAGCTTACATCATCTTTATCTAAACACTCCATGTTGCAAACCTAAACCTTGTTTCAATAACAAAACTGAACTAAGACTACAGTTTGGATCAGTATTTGAAACATAGGTTCAAAGAGACTTCTCTTTTTCTGTCAGATGAAAGTGTCTCGAGTACATCCATTGCTTTGCATTGGAGTAAATTGCAAGCAGCAAGAATTGAGAGAAGCAGAGGAGCATAATCACGGCGTCAAACAGGTAGGGATACCTCTTTGGGGGAAGCATTGTCAGATATATAATATGAAGAATAAAAGAGCAGAACGCCAAAATGATCATCACATATGATTTAAAAGTAGGATGTGAATCTGACTCCTTGGTGTCTTGCCTTCCACCAGGTGCATGATAAAGAAAAATGAAGAGAGCAAACAGCGCAACATATGCTACCACCAGTTTGTCACGACACAAAAGAGGAAACATGGAGAGCAACCCATAGTGTGTCAACCACCTGAAAACAAAAGGCTCTTCCAAAGCCAGGAGGCTTGCAGGTACAAGTGGTAGCAAAATTGATTTCTCATGCACTGTCATACACAATATATCAACACACATTGTTACATTGCAATTTTTTAGACATGAATAATAGATACAAAACTGAACAGGAAGATCAACTTCACGTACCTTGGAATGAAAACAAATAAAATGCAAAGGAAGAATTTAGCAGCCCATAAAGAAAACCCTGGCTGCTTGGAGCCTGTAATTGCTGAATCATTGAAGGCAGACAAGTTGAAACAGTAGCAGCAAAACTGAGAAGCTTCAACGTTTCTGTGGCAAACATTCTCTTCCACTTTATAAGGACTGACGTGGTGCACCAGAAATTGGCCACATAATCCTCATATATACCTCTCTCAAAAGGTGCAAGACGAGAAAGAACCTGACAAAAGCAACACACACAATGTCATACACAGCACAATAAACCAGATGTCTAGAGACAAGCTAATGGAGTAATTGAAAATTACAAATATATGTATAACAAGTTGCCAAGGTGCTACTTTATAAAGCAAGGACCACAAAACATGGCACAATAAACAGAAACAACCCCCCCCCCAAACAAATAATGAATAGACAAGCTACAACAAATTCATGAAACCAAATTCCCTGCCTAACGTGAATGTGCTAATGCACAGCACTAAAACAGGATCCCACTCCGAAATGAATTAAATCAATGGCAAAATTGAGCAGAAGCTATTCAACAGGAATAAGCATGAATGAGTGGTGGAAAAGGTTGGAACAATAGAACCAAATGTGGAGGAACTATTTGAATCCAATAAGCAGGTCATGAACCCTCTCATCCACTTTCGTCCACATTGGTGCCCCACTAACAGCCAGAGTGCTAACTGCTGGTTTAATAAGTTTCAGACAAGGGAATTCTTGGTTGGATCAAGGTGGATGAGAGCTCGTGTTGCTGTCCAAGGTGCCACCGTTGCACTTATGGTTGGCACTAATTATTACTACGATGAAACTTATAAGAAGTGATCTCTCACAAGTCCTGTTCAAATCTGTAAAACGGCTGCCAACTCTCTTGGGTTCCGGCATATCTGCCCAGCTGATGGCCGTGCCCACTTTACTTAGAGCCATAAATTGTATTTTGAGTGAAATCTGCCAAGTGTCCAAAAGCTCCATTGGAGTATATGATGGCAGACTAGCAGCCCTTGAGCAGTTGATTTATTAAAATAATCTCAGTTTCACCAATTTTGTTCTAAAAAAAAGGCGCATGAATAAGTGGTGGAAAGAAAAATAACATAAGCATCACTTCGTCAAACTGAAAGTGATCTCCATTTGACATGCACAAATGACAGGAGATCAGCTCGACAAGAGGAGAAAGGTATAATAATCTAAATTCAGGAGCAGGACTGCAACATAAGAAATGAAGATGTGGAGGTGGAAATTTTAGAAATTCTGATGCAGCACACAAAACGAAGCTTCTATTTCTAGATTTGATATTTATTAGGTTTTTAGAGAATATTAGTTATATAGCGTGTGATTTGACTTGGCTGCTAAATAATTTTTGTCATTTGGTTCTCCCTTATCCATCAAAGATTTATCCACCCTCTCTCCATACTTCTCAATGATCTCTAGTGAATGGCACTATAAAATTCAAAGAAATTAACAGAAACCTTCCTCCACCCCCCAACAAAAAAAAAACCATAATAATAATAAAATATAATATTAAGGGAAAGGGGGAAGAAAGGACAAATCGAAACATGTCGTATCAGATCTTAGAAACCATGGGGAAATAAAAATATTGTGAATTTGCAAGCAAGTTACCTGCAAAGCAGAATCTAATGAATGGAGATATGGCCACCATATGACAGCAAATGTTCCTAAAACTGCCAGGCCCAACTTTGTGACTTCAAGAAGTGGATAGTGGTGCCTCAAACATTTACCCAGGAGGTAACTGAAAAATGCAGGTGCAAAATATGCACTCATCTGCAAGAAAATATGCGCATACAACACTAAGACATCAGCAAATGTTTCCAGTAGAAAAAGAAAATGTAAGTACAAGTTTCAATGTGGTCATGGCCTCCTGCAATTAATCTATGGGCTCGTTACCCCTGAATGGCCTATTGCAAGCACATAATACAGAAACCATAATAGTTATGTTAACCTAAAGTATCAAACCTTGACAATCACTGGTCAAAGAACTTAGGTTATAAGGTTTCAACATTTTCTAGGTTTGAAGGGATTTAGTAACAACTATTGACTCCTCCCAAAATTGCATTATTGGAGAGTAGATAGTTAGGAACAACAAGTCCCTTGAACAAAGTTCCACGACATTCAAAATGCTGTCTTTCTTTTAAAATAATTTTTCTTGTCAAATTGAAGCAGATTAAAATGCAAAATAATGATTAGAACCTAACCCACAAATATAATACTCAAACAACCAACCACTAAGATTACTGATCTACAGAACAAATAGTCTAAGCACAAGCTGTCATGAGACAGAGTTCAACCGACCCTAATGTTGTATGTTCCTGCATCCTTTTATTTGGAAGGAATATCTCAATGTTACTTATTGTGCTCTTTTGAAAATTTATGTGTCAGGTCATATTATGAATGTCCACTTGCTGCATCTGCATGCAAGCTCCAAATAAATAGTGTTCCCTTTTTGTATATAATATACCAAAGAACAAAATCGAACATCCCTCTTCCCATTCTACGGATGCCTGTGCTAACACTGCAATTACCTATCTTCTAGACCTACCATACACATTCTTGGTCAACAAACACCAAACAGTGACGTTCCACTCCCCTCAACCACTTACAAAACCAAAATTATTTGCCCCTGGTAAAGTTTTCGTCCATGCATTTATATATATATATAAGAAAGTACTGTATTCAGTCAAGGTTTCACTTGTTAACAAAATACGTTCCAAAGGTAACAACATAAGATATTGTTGGTCAGATACATCATTAATTATTTTCATCAACATAATAATCGAACAGATGAAGAAGCTTTGAAACAACTTAACCAACAGCATTCCAGCAATAAGTATTACTTCACACCAAAAACCGCATTTTTCTTTAACTAGATAAAACAATAGGCACAACATAATTATGCATCCTCATAATTTTAAAATTTTTTTCCGTGTGTTGTATAGAACTGTTACAGAAAATACCTTAACTCCTCTTATCAACCTAACCAATTTAATCACCGACTCAATCAAGTGCATAGCTTCTGTGATCATGTAAACAAAGTACTTCAAACTAAGTCACCAAGGTAAACATAATCAACCAATTACCTGTTTATGATTGAGAGCAAGACTGAACAGAATAGAAGCTACAATGTCTCTCCCCGAAAGGATGGCAGCAACAGCACCAACAGTTAGGCCCAAGCTGATGCAATTATACTGATAAAGCAGCGAGTAAATTAAAGAAGTGCCACATTCTCAGTCATTACTCTTAGCAAGAACAAAACACAAATTAACCAACCAGAATTTTCAGTATATACCTGAAAGTGGCCATGATCGATTATTATTAAGCATGGATTGATCAAAATCATCGCAAGGTGCCACGCTTTGTCACTTTTCCACCCCCTGCGGTGATAATTATAGTACACAGCAACAAAGTAGAGAACTGCAGGAAAGAATATGACGACATCAGAAGATAGCACTGTCCACCTCATGAGCAATTTTCTGCAACAACCCAACAAAATACACAATAAATTTAGTACAAATAGGAACGCATTCCATGAAAACCATCATCAAGGACTTCAGTACCTACCCAAGATAGGACTCATGGCCGCGAGAAGTGAAAAGGGTAACCGAATCCGGATGGAAGAACTTGAGGAAAAGACCATGAATGAAACTCTGGTATGCTGTCAATGGAGGGTAATCAAGTCCCCAGTAATTATGATCATTGACAGTACTATTAGTATACCAATCCCTTACTGGAAGATTAATGGTGATTTCCATCCAATGCCTTTGTGCCTCGAAATCACCATATTTAGGAGGAGTTCCAGCTCCAGAATATGGATGTAAAGACACTGCTATTCTCACCAGAACTGCGAATAAACTAATGCAAATGAATGCAGGACCAATTCCCTTGTCTAACAGCCACCACCACGGATTCTCATCATCGTCCTCTACATTTTTCACCTTCTTCTCCTTCCTTTTCTCCATTCTCTCTCTCTCTATCTCTCACTGTCTCTCAATTTCTCTTATCTGGAATTGAATAGAATTGGGAAAGAAAATCCTAAACCAAAGGATTTAGATTGTTTCTAATCTGCACAAATAGGGAAACCCTAAACTCCATGAAAGCATGGCTTTTGTCTCTCTCTCTCTCTCTCTCGCGCTCAGTCACCGAAGTCCGATCGTTCTCTCTCGCGATTGGGGGATGCACTTAATTACAGAAATGCCCATGCGAGCCCCGGTGATCTGAGGATATAATGGTCATTCGGTGTCGCAATGAAGATTCTCTTGGGTTCGGGTCGGGCTAACCATGTCAGTTCTAATGTCCGAACTTGGTCACAGTTTAGATCCTTTTGCCCGAATTGTTCTCATTTGTCCATAAAAGTCGGGCTAAAAAAAGCTTTGACTTTATGTAATGTAATGGTCAAAGATAATGATTGAGGGATAGGTAATGAATTATAATTAAATTTTTTTCTTAAAAATCTCGAGAACGATAGAAGGAAATTGAGAAAGACCATCAGAAATTTGGCTGCACCTCCATGACTCAAACAAATAGAGATATAGTATGGAAATAATTGTGGAAGAGAAAATGTGCTTATGATCTTATTTTGAAATTTAAAATTAAAAAAAAAAAGCATACTTTTAAGTTAAAAGTGTAGAAATAAAAATGTAGAAAATGATTAAGTAATTGGTTGCGATTAATTTTTATATCAGAAAATGATATATTTTCGATGATTGTATCATAGAAAAAATTTATTAACTTAGTGAGTTTAACGGTTATTAAGCATTTACTTTAAAAAGTTAGAACTCCAAGAGTTATAAGTGTTAATTAGAGGTGAAAATAAATTAAATTACTCACGATAATTCACAATTCGATTTGACAATTGGTTTAATGAACCAAATTTATAAATCAAATGAGCAATATGTGAGCCTGATTTTTTAGTGCACATAAGATATAAGTAGAGTTTGAGTTAAGAGTGTGTTCCATTCGTTTGATTAATGAGTTGGCTCGATGTATATAAATATTGTCAGAAATAGGTTTGACTCCACAAATAATATTTCTGTTAACTTAAACGGGATAGCTTGATCATATGGTGATCTCGAACGATAAGACCTATAAAAAGACCGTTTGAGGGTGCTTTGACAGGGGAGATTCTAGCGCTCAAATTAAAGAGTCGTTTTCAAAAGAGAAAAAAAAAACAAAAAGAAAGCTTCAGTCATACCAAAAGCAAGAGAGTGCAAAAGTACGAGTCAAGAGTCTGCAAATCTTATTGAATGATTTAACGATATATATATATATATATATATAATTATCTGGTGGGGAAAACGTATGCGTACGAAGTGTTAAAACCCTAGTTTCATTATGAAACATCTTGAGATTATTGGCATTACGATGAAAAAATTTCAAAATATTTCAAATGCTATCGATTAGAAAAGTTTCGATGGCTGTATAGATTTACCTCCATGATTCGAAGTCTCCTTTCCATTTACGGAAGGTTGATAACATGCAATTTTGTCAATTTATTATTGTTATCATGATTTGAATTTGAATTGTTTAATGCACTAATGGTTGGTTTTATTGAATTTTATTTTTAGAAGATTGAAATTGAAGACTTGGAGCAAATTGAGCTTAATAAGGCAATTTTGGAACTAATTGGGTCAAGACATCTTATTGGACTTTGAAGAAGGGAAGTTTGAATTTTAATTTCAGCATTTTAGTAGAGTTTCTAATTTTCTCAATAGGAAGAGTTCTAATTAAATTAGAAAACTAGAAAAAAGGAAAGTTGCATTATTCTTTAGGAGAAAATATCTTCTTTCCTATTTTCTATGAAGAAGAAGAGTCCTAATCAAATTGGAAGACTAAAAGGAAGGAAAGTTTCCTATTTTCACAAAAAGGGGCCGACTACCTTGCTTATTTAAATACAAAAGAGGCTGCACTAAAAAACACAACATAATACTCTCTACACAAGAAAAGGGAGGGCTGCTGCAGAGAAACATAATACTCCAAGGAGGTGGCTGCATCTTAAGGAGAAAAGAGAGGAATTTCATGACAGTTCATTCAATCTCTCATTAGGTTTTATTTTTTATTTTTTTCTTTCTTTTTATGAACATTATTTTTTATTTTCTTGTGTTGATACTTACCACCATGAGTGGCTAGTTTCTTTATTCTGATTCAAGGGAAATTTTAATCGATTGTTCTTCATTGTGAGGTTATATTCTTAATTTAATTTCTTATTTTTTATTCAAATATTCGTCGATTCTTGGTTTATTTTTATGAAGAATTGGTATTGGTTAATCTGACAATTTAATTCAATATCAATTTTTCTACTGCATTCAGGATTTCAGTGATCCGTAATTGTCATGGTCATGAATGAATGGTACGAGTAGCAAATAGGTTATATATGTTTATGGGTCGTTTGCCGATATTCATTTTAACCTAAAGAATCGATGAAACAAAATCGAATAATTGTACGGCTATCCTGGTTATTTGTATTTTGGTTTAACTGTTTTCACAAAACTTAATGCTGTCATTATTTAATATAGAACGCTATCGTGCCCAGTCGATTAATGATAAGTTTTGATTGGATGCTGGGTTTGGTCAATTATTTTAGGAAAACACAAGATTTATTATGGCTATCCTAATAGATTTAAGGTTAAATGCTTGAATTGCAAGAATAATATTTTTAATCAATGATCAATAAGACAATTGAATATATGAACTCTTGAATCGGAGTTTGGTGAATTGAATTTCTTCTTTAAATTTTAGTATTTTTGCATATATGATTTGTCTTTTAATTTTACCTATTTAATTTTGATTTAGGAATTTCTTTTATAAACCCCCCATTTTATTTTGGCATTTACTAAGGAGTTAAGTTAACATAGTTCCCTTGGGATTCGATCTGGTAACCACTATTGCTACAGTTTGTTGCATTGGGGAAATCAGTATTAATTTGAGGGATTCGACAACCCGACCAAAGGTTCTGTTCATATTTTCAGAAGAAGTGAATATTTGTCTCATAATGCCAAATAACGATCTCCGAACACTGATAAGGTGTTGTGATCGAGCAATTGTCTACCGATCAGAACTTGGTAGATGAATGTCGAGTAGGTATGAGCTATGTCTACCCGTTTGGAAAATGAATCATGTGTTGACGGCACACTTCAATAGGTGTGTCCCTTGGGCTAGGAGTCCGGAGTGTCTTAAATCTCATAATGATGACTAGTCTTCAAACTAAACAATTATCGATCAGGCGATTACTGACTGAGCAAGCAATAAGGATATGGGAGAGTTGTTCTAGGCCAATCTTGAACCCAATGTGGATTACGCCATTTTGACTATGTATCATCATTTACCCCCACTCTTGTAGTCACTTCAGAGAAGGGGTTTAAGGAGTACGACATAGCGGGAACCTTTCGGATCTTGTGAATAAAAAACTTTAATGCAGCACGTGCGGCTTCGGTTATTGTGAACACTCTCCAGCATGCTTTTTTATTCTGCATGTCTGTTGATTGGCCTCTCACTACCATTTTCACTTTTTTGATAGTTATACTTGTCAATGATTCAGCCTTCCATGAAAATTTTCTAAGATAAATGACCAAAGGTTTTTCATCTACCTCTTTTCTTGGCATCGGAGATATCAAGAGCACTATGTCGTAGGGAAAATTGAGCAACGTTTGAGGTTTCATGCTATTGGGTGACAACTTTAACATCATATCAACGATTAATGCCGACAAAGCCAATATGGTCTTAGGAAATCAAGTTCCAATGTATAAGCAGTAGGTGAAATATGGTTTGAAGATGCCATACACCGACCCTATCGCTAGAGTTTTATTGCATTGGAACATTTTTCCCACCCTGTTGATTCCCAGTGCTTGGTGGTTGGTAGTTGCCACTTGAGAAGGAGAACAAAGAGCTCGTAGATTTTTTGCACTCCTTTGCGAAGGAGGACTTGATAGAGATACAACTGCCCGACGGATGAGAAAGGGGCACTTTCCTTAGGACATTTTGAAGATGTTGGCCCTAAGCTGTCGAATGGACCCGGTATAAGAGAAGCAAAGGCGACGAAAGGTGTCAACTGACTTGCAGGGCTATTCGTCACATGCTGCGTGGTGCTTGTCGAGGAGGCGGTGTGTCCTTCCATCAAGGATGCATCTCTAGAAGCAGCCTTGGTCATTCTCTAAGGAGGCATCTTCTGTCGATAAAGTTGTATATGATGGATTTCTTTATAATCTATTCCCACGAATGGCACATACCTATTGGAGATGGGTTTGGTTCCACAGATAATACTTCTGCTAACTCAAATAGAATGGCTTGACTCTATGGTGATCTCGAACAATGAGACCTACAAAAAGACTGCCGAAGGCAAGAAAGTGCAAAAGTATGATTTAAGAGTCTGCGTATCTCACTAAATGATTTAACGATATATATATATATAATTACCTGTGAGAGAGACGTATGCATGCTGGATATTGAAATCTTAGTTTCCTTATGGAACATCCCAAGATTATTGGGATTATGATGAAATAATTCCAAAAGATTTCAAGTGTTGTCGATCAGGAAACTTTCGACAGCTGTAGAGATTCCTTTCCACGATTTGAAGTCTCATTTCCATTTATGGAAGGTCCTGTCCATATTTTCAAGAGAAGTGTATATTTGCCTCATAAGATCGAATAATGAGCTCCGAACACTGAGAAGGTGTTGTGACTGAGCAATTGTCTACCGATTAGAACTTGATTGATGAATGTCGAGTAGGTATGGATTGTATCTATCCGTTTGGAAAATGAATCCCGTGTTGACGACACATTTCAGTCGGTGTATCCCTTAGACTAGGGGTACAAAGGCTCTTAAGCCTTATAATGACGATTGGTTTTCAAACTAAACAATTGATCAATCAGGCAGCTGCCGACTGAGCAAGCAATAAGGACACGGGAAAGTTGTTCTGGGCCAATCTTGAGCCCAATGCGATTTGGGCCATTTTGACTATGCATCATCAAATATATATATATATATATATGTATATATGTACTTATGAAATATGTTACATATTGTTATTTAATATTTAAATAAATTGAAATAAATTAGATCCATTTTAAAATTATTATATATAACATATATGAAAAAAATCCAAAAACCAGGACTCATTAATTTATTTTGTTTTTGTGATATGTGACTTAATATACATTTTGATTTTTTGTAATGGTTGTGAATTTCAATATTTATGTTTGTTGGGTTGATCAATTTTGTTTTGTTATTTACCGGGTTTGTTTGACTTTTTGATATTGTGTTCATTGATTAAGAGTATGTTGTTGGCACATATAGTTCCTTATGTCTCATTATTGTTGATGTAAATTGATAATTGTGTTCTTGCAAATAACACCTTTGTTTTGGATTGCATGAATGATTATGAGTTTGTTTTGGTTGGTTGCTCTTGTTTTATTATGTTTGGGATAATCTATTCATCTTGATTTTTCATATTATTGCCTGTTTCACTTTTTGATGAAATTTTGAAGATAAAATTCTTTATAGGAAGTTAATTGAGCCATACTAACAAACTCCTTGGCATTGTTTACAAAGTGAGATTTTCTTCGTACAAACTAATTCTAAAAAGGTTTCAAAAGTTTTAATCACAAGGCTCAAAATTTTGATGTTGCAATTTTATCTTTGGAAAATCTGTTAAAGATTATCTTGGCACAATTGTTGAATGCATTACAGGTACACAAAACAAAAGAGGTTTATAAGGCAAGAATGATATAAAGAGTGCTTTTCAAGCCAATCCATAAAACAACAGTGACAAAAATAAGAAAAAAAAAGCAGAATAAAAACAAAGAACTAGAGATTTTGGCAACAACAATAGCAATAGCAGAAGCAACAACACTCAAGTCTTTACGCATTGTCGTCACTACAAAAAAAAGATACAATCATTCATAGAAAAATATTGGTGTTAAGAGAAGCAATTGGTTGCAGTATCATGTTTTGTTACCAGCGACTTTATAAAAATCTAGTTTATAGAAAGTGGTTGTGCAAACCACATGACTCATGATTAAGAACTCCTTAAAGGGTTTAAGAAAACTGTTATTCCTAAAATAAGAATTAGAAATGAAGTACATATTATGGTAAAAGGTAAAACAATAGTGATAGTTGAATGCAACATAGGTTTATAATTAATTTATGATATTTTATATATTTCTAGAATTAATCAAAACATTTTGAGTATTGGTTAGATGTTGAAAAAAGATTGAAAGCTGCTGTTTGAGGACAAAAACTACATGATTAAGGATGTAGAATATAGGGATGTGTTTAAAGTTCATATGAAAGGCAAAAAACTTTGACTTGAATTTGATGATAAAGGAATAGGCTACAACATAGAAAGAAAATAGCAATGTAGTATTTTGGTATAAAAGATCGTGTCACTTTCATCTTGCTATCTCACTTTTTATGAAGCAGAGCAAACTTGTGAAATGCTTGCTTGAATTAGTGGAAGAACTTCATACATGTATTGCACGTGAGCATAAGAAGTACTATATTATATTTAGTCTACAGATATAAAAAAAAATACTATTACTAAATGACAAAAAGTATTAGATTGCATATCGTACAAGGATGTGCTAGACTTATTTTATAAAATTTAAATGGTTCGTGACATTTTCTAGATATTTAAAGTTTGGTTAGAAACTTATAATGGATGCAGAATGCAGATGATTAGGTCTAGTATTGGAGTATAATATACTTTTAAAAGATCTAACAAGTTTTGTGAGAACGCAACACTAAATACAAACTAATTACACCCTACAATGCTTAGTAGAATAGTGTTGTGGATAAGAAAAATTGGATGATTATGGAGCTGTCAAAGAAGTTTTGAGCTAAGTCTACAACGTCACATTTAGTTATGTGTTTCTCTTACATTCCTCAGGTGAAGAGAGACAAATTGGCAATAAATGCTCGTTGGAAAAAGACTCTGTTTTAAGTATTATATGGTTATAAACGAAGGTTACTTAGTTTGAGAATATTTGGTTATATGTGTTTCTCTTACATTCCTTAAGTGAAGAGAGACAAATTAAATATGAAAGCATAACTTGAGATTTTGAATGTTGAACCTGAGTTTCAAAGGTTTATAGGATCTACTTACCACAAATCATAAATTAATTATCAACAGTGATGTTCAATTTTTTGAGTTAAATAGTTAGAGTTATGAGAATAACAAGATACTTGAGTTTAGAAGGAGAATAATAAAATAGATAATAAATATATTAGGGAGAACTAGATCACTATATGACATTTATAAAAGGTGTAGTATTGATGTAATAGTGCATGCAAGACATGCAAAAAATACAATAGAACATAAATGTATAACTACAATCAAGGAGGTTATCAAGAAAATTGAAATGAACCAAATATTGGAGATGGTAGACAAATTTGAACACAAGAAAACTATAGGAATTAAGTGGATTTATTGAAACAAATTCAATCTTAATAGTTATGTGAACAAATACAAGGCAAGACTTATTTGTCAAGAGTTGAGATAGATTTCGTTGAAAATTTTGCCCTAATTGCTAGATTGGATGCTATAAGAATTTTGTTAACTTTTGTTGCGCAAAACAATTATTGTTATTCAACTAAATGGGATGAATAGTTGAATATGAATTTTTTTTCTGATTTTTTAAAATTTAAGCTAAACAATAGAAAACAAAATTTAAAAACAAAGAATACAAGAACTTTTTATAGTTGTTCTACCAAACTTAATGTACATCCACTACCAGACTCCCCATAGATTTTTCACTAATAGGTTAAAAATATAAATTTGATTACAGGTTCAAATTCAACATTTAACACTGTTCATACTGAACATTTCTATTCAATTTTACACAGATCAAATTTTTAACTTTCTAGACTTAAGATAGTGATATTTACTCCTTAATTCTTGACACTTGTGCTAATCTGAAAATAAATGTTAAGAGTTGAAACTCTTTTATCTCAAATTTGACAATTTAAGCATAGACTATAAAACTTTCAACAGATGAAAGAAAATTAAAGAATATACAATAAAACAATAGAGGATTTCAAAACTTTCAATCGAATATACAATAAAACAATAGTTCCTTCCTTTGCGCTGAATCACCACTCTTTTACTAGTGCCACTGTTTATTTAGTCCAATCAGAATATACTTATACTACATTTGAATGTTAGCTTTCATAGAAAAGAAAATATTTTAGAAATTGAACAAACGAAGTGACCGTTTAGTTCAAAATTATTTCGTAGATCTGATTTCTAACATACGCGGGTCGACAACTTTAATATGGATATCGATCCGAATTCAAAAACTTTATAGTATAATTCTGTCAAAACAGGTCAACAAAATATCATGTGGGTCGACAAAATATTGTGCCAAATAAAATAGGTGGATGTTTTGAATTGGTCGATATGTTTATGCATGTCGACAAACTTGTGATCAAGTCGATGTGTAATATTAAAAACTTAATGAATGTCAAGTCGACAGATCTATTTTATGCATCACATGTTCCTATTCAAGTGGTGAATTGGTTGACCTGTGCAATTAAATTGGTCGTTGTGTATGTGCTTTGTCGATAGAAAGAGAGCATGTCGATGTGTGATTCAATGAGTAAACAAATATTAAGTCGACAAGTTTTACAGCATATATCGACATGTTACTGTGCAAATAAAAATTTGTGGACCTGTGAGAATAAATTGGTCGATGTGATTTTTACTTGTCAGCAGGAATTATGATGGGCCAAAATGTGTGATTCAGAAATATGAATTGACAAGTCGACATGAGCTATACATGGATTGATGTGTCACTATTCATAAGTAAAACAGGTGAACCTGGTACAGTGAATTGGTCGATGTGTCTTTGGTATGTCGACAAATCCTAAATTTAAGTTGATGCCTTATGTTGTGTTATATATAAGGCACTTTGCTTTCAAGTTGATGTATTATGATTGAATTTCGACATATACCTATTCCTTCTTAAAATTGGTCGACGAGGCAAATTGAATTTGTCGATTTGATTGTTTTCATGTCAACTAGATTATTGACATTGACATGTCGATGTGTAATATATAGAAAACAAATATGTCAGGTTGACCAGTGTTTGGAGACATCAATGTCCTAATATATTTTTATCCGGTGCGTCGATGTCTAATAGGTGATGGTCGATGTGCTTCAGAAATTGGTCGATTGCTATTTCAAATTTGTCCACCCGTGACTATTTAGGTCGATGTGATTTAGTGTGTCGATGTGTTCAGATTCATATATTTCTACAAAAGTTCTATTCCTCAGGTTGACAAAGACATTTAGACATGTTGATATGTGTGTGGATAAAATGAATTGGTCGACATAGGGATTACAATTGGTAGACCTACTATGCAAGTCGATGTATTATCAAGTCAAGTCGATATAGATTGTAGACTTTTGAATTTTCTTGTTGTTTTTTTTTATGTTCTTGAACTTCCTTTCTTATATTCTATCATCATCAAAACTCTATTATATCAACATTCTCCCCCTTTTTGATAATAACAAAACTCCTAGTGTTTAATCTATAGTTCTAATCCATTTGAATTCAAGCTACAATCTTAAAGCAGCACCCTTCAACTTCATACACTTAACACATTCTACACATACTCTGCACATTCGTTACACACATCAACTTCACACACTTAACACATTCCACACATACTCTGCACACTTGTTATATACACTATGTACTCATACATTAGCACACTTCGACACATCACTTAGCTATTTCTACATTTAGCATACTTAGACACTCAACATACTTAGATACTCAACATATCAGCATATATCACTTAGCTATTTCTGCATTCAGCATACTTAGACACTTAGCATATCAGTATATATCGCTCACTTAGCTATTTCTCCCCTTTTTAGTCATCAACAAAAGCATATTACCTCTACATCAACAAAAGCATTTCACTGTAGTCCATTAGTATTACAATTCACTGTAGCAATTCTTAAAACACTTCAGGGGCTAAACATGTTATTAATATCACTTGCACTTACTACTTATACACTTTCCTACACCACAATACTACTTCATAGCTCATTACACACATTCATCATAGCTACACAGAAATGCATATTGCAGTACATTGGCACACTACATTATAGCATATTACATTATAACACATTACACTCACTATATTGACTGCACATTTTAATACACACTCAATAGCATCAATTTATCAAGCATATTAGATTATCAATATAGCAGTAATAGATAATAAAAAATGTGAAATACTATATCATGCAAAGGAGGTTTGAACATTACAAAAATTTGAGAACATAACAAGTAAGGATGAAATAGGTGAGAGCATAACAAAATCCTATGCTAATATGACCTTGAAGGTTTAGGATTTTCTTTGATTTGCCTTTTACTTTGACCTAGGAGTCTAATTTCTTTTTTACTCCTTCAAGCTCTATCTTGATAAGGTAACTCATTTGACCTATAAGTGTTTGCCTTCTCTCAATATTTTGCAACTTGTCACAAATCATCTCTAAGGTGATTGGTTGAATGCTTGAGGTCTTACCTTCCTTAGTCCTTCTTTCTTTTCTAGGAACATTCTTAGTGGCTTCCTCAACTTCATTATTAGCTTCTTCAACCTTTCTCTTGCTTGCTCCCCCTTCTTTCCTTATCCATTCGCCTTCACTATTGCTCATCCATCTTGCTCTCAACATTGAAGATGCATTGATTGCATTCTTCTCACTCAACTCAATAAGTGTGTCTTTTTCTAACTTCACACGATTCTTTGATAGAATATCAGTGATCATGTTAGCATAAGGCAACAAAGAGCTCTCCGACCTATGTATAGCTATCATGAAATAAAGAACAATGTAATGCAGTCCAGGGTTCTTCCCATTCATGATACATGCCATTAACCAGAAGTCCTCTCTTAAAACTGTAGTGTAGTTTCCTTCTCTGGGCCTCAATACATGAGAGACAATCAAATGTAAGATTTGTTCATGAAAACCAAGCTCTATGGGACTTGAATTCACAACAGTTAAATTTTCATCACCATAGACAACCCTAACATTATCCAAGTAACTAGATTTCATATAAGGTTCACACGTATCATAGGAGACCTAAGCAATACCATTATTCTTACATATGTTCATAGGGGTGACTTTAATCTTCTTCCTATTCACAAATGTGTTGAATCCGCATGAGACAAAATTGTCATCCAAAACAATTCTAGTCTTATTTTCGGTTCCATCCGAAATCACATCTAGATTTTTTGTAGAATAACTTTACTTCCTTTTCATGAATGTACTTGCTGGGATACAGAAGTATGTTGGGGTGTATCTCAATTAAATCTTATTCGTATCTAAAGTTCACATTCCTAAAAAAATTCTCAATCGATCAACCTCTCATAATTCACTTTTCTTTTTGAAAACACTTTGTCGTATAGATCGCTCTGCTCTATCGATTGAAATTCATAGACATTGAATTATGGTATTGTTTGCGGTGAAGGAGATGGGGGTTTCATAGTTTGCGCAGAGGTAGATTTTGAGGAGGAACCCTTTCCCGTAGGTTTCAAAAACCTTTTTTAGGGTTCAGAGGGTTTCTTGATCGGCATTTTAATCTTGGGAGCCATGGAAGATTGAATCTTGCAATGATTAAGCAGAATCAGGCTCGATTTGGGAGTTAGGATTTTGAATTTAAGCAGTTAGGGTTTCAGGAAGAAGAAGATCAGTTTAAGTTTTGGGGTTTAGAGTTAAATAGGTCGATGTGCCCACTATTAGTATTCCATTAAGCATGTCTCAGGTCAGCATCTTTAAGTACTCATCGACCTGTTTAATAGTTTTGAACAATCAGATCAATCAATAAGAAAGCCATCGACCTACCTTCCCACTACTACGCAGGTCAACATCTTTAAGTTTGGGTCGATGTGTCATATTCTACATTTCATTCTAAGTGTTGGTTCGAGATCAGGTTGACAAGGTTTTTTAATCTAATATGCAGCAGGTCGACATGACTCTGTACTCTTTCGATTTGTCAATATATTTTAATAAATAGGTCGACCTGAAGGCTAACTATCAGATCTGTAAGACTCTATTTTTTATTTTTTTCTCTTTTATTTCTTCATTTCTATCATTCCCAAGCCTCTCTCAGTTCACAAAATCTATTTTTATCCAAAAGTTTGGTAAGAATGTTAGCAATTGTTTTTGAATTTTAATATACTCAAAAATAATTTCATTTTTTAGAATATGGTTTATGATAAAATAATATCTTATTTCTATGTGTTTGGCTCGTGAATGATACACTGAGTTTTTTGTGAAATTTATTACATTTGTGTTATCACATTTGATTGAAATATAATCAAAATTTAACCCATAATCCTTTATTTGATATTTGATCCAAAACATCCATGCTTAAAATTGTCCAGCTGAAACATATTCAGTTTCGGTCATTGACAATGTTGCACTACTTTGTTTCTTGGAGGACCATGATACCAACATACTTTAAAAAATTTAGCAAGTACCACTTGTACTTTTTCTATCTATTTTGCATTTAGCAAAATCAAAGTCACAAAACCCATGCAACTGAAAGTTTGAGTTTCTATCATACCAAAAACCTAAATTAGTGGTTTCTTTTATGTATTTGAAGTTTTTTTTAATTGCAACTAAGTGGAATTCTTTTGGATTTGATTAAAATTTTGCATAAAAACATACATTGAATTGTATATCGGGTCTTTAAGCAGCAAGATACAATAGATATCCAATCATATTTCTATATAATTTTTGATACACTGATTTGTCATTTTTATTTTGGTCAAACTTTATATTTGTCTCTATTAGAGTTGCATTTTCTTTACAATCACTGAATCCAAATCTTTTAATTAATTCATTTGTATATTTTGATTGACTTATGAAAATTCTATTATCTGATTATCTGATTTGAAATCCAATGAAATAATTCAATTCTCTCGTCATACTCATTTCAAATTCTCGCTATATTTTAGTTACAAATTCTTTACACATTTTTGTATTAGTTTCTTCAAATATTATGTCATCTACATATATTTGTATTATTAAGAAATTATTATCTTTTCTTTTGATAGAGAGGGTAGTGTCTATCTTTCTTCTTTTATAGTTGTTTTCAATTAGAAAATTATTTAACCTTTCATACGAAAGTTATTTAACCTTTCATACAAAAGTCTAAGAGCTTATTTTAGACCATACAAGGATTTAGTCAATTTGTAAATATATTTAGGACACTTTGGATTTTTAAATCCAGGTGGTTGTTCAACATATATTGTTTCATTTAAATATCCATTCATAAATACACTTTTAATCTCCATTGGTAAATTTTAAAGTTCATAAAGCAAGAAAAGACAAGAAGTATTTTGATTGCTTCCAATCTTATCATTGGTGCATAAGTTTCATCATAATCAATTATCTACTCTTGATTGTAATCTTTGGCCACTAATCTTGCTTTATTCCTTGTGATTGTGTCATATTCATCAAGTTTATTTCTAAAAACCCATTTGATTCTAATCACTGACTGATCTGTTGGTCTAAAAATAAGATTTCATACTTTGTTTCTTTCAAACTAATTTAATTCATCTCGTATAACCATTATCTAATTTTCATCTCCTAAAACTTCTTCCACATTTTTGGATTCATTTTGAGATATGAAGGCTATGTACTCACATTGGTTTTGTAGTACTGATCTAGTTCTGACACCAGAACTACTGCTACCTAATATATTTTTTGAATTTATATATTTTCTAATCTGAGAGTATTTGATTTATTGTTTCTGTTGAGTTTCATTTCTTTTCTCATGCACCATGATTTCATTTGTTTCCTTTTTTGGTGATTTACTTCATCAGTGAAACTTAATTCATTTAGTTTCTCAGTGATCTCTTCATCACCCAAATTTCTTTGACTGGATTCCTCAAACTCTATGTGAATTGACTCATCTACTATCATGATTCTTTTGTTGTAAACTCTATAGACTTTACTTATTATGAAATTCCTAAGAAGATAGTTTCATCACTATTGGCATTAAACTTTCCTAATACTTTTTTCCCGTTATTTGAAACAAAACATTTGTATCCAAAAACTTTAAAATAAACTATATTTGGTTTTCTTTTTTTTGTAAAGTTCATAGAGTATTTTCTTTAGAATTGGTTTTACTTGTACTCTATTTAAAATATAACATGTAATATTTATTGCCTCTGCCCAGAAGATCTTTGGTAGGTTATTCTCGTAAAGTATAGTTCTAGCCATTTCTCAAAGAGCTCTGTTATTTCTTTTTACCACCCAATTTTGTTGAGATATTTTAGGAGTTGAGAAATTATGGCCAATACCATGATAACTATAAAATTCTTCTATGGTTTTGTTTTCAACATTTTTGCCACTATCACTTCTAATGCTTTTAATTGACACTCTCTTTTCATTTTGAAGTTTCTTACACAATTTGATGAAAATCTTACTGGCTTCTCACTTTTTAACAAGAAATAGAATTCATGTATACGTAGAGTAATCATCAATAATTACAAATCCATACTATTTTTCACCCAAATTTTGAGTTCTGGTTGGTTTAAATAAATCAATGTAAAGAAATTCTAACAGATTGCTAGTTAATACACGATTTTTAGATTTGAAGGAAATTTGGTTTGTTTTCCTTTCATGCATGCATCATACAATTTATCTTTTTCAAATTTTAATTTTCATAGACCCTTCACTATGTCTTTCCTAACCAATTTTGAAATTGTGTCCACACTTGCATGTCATAATCTTTTGTACCATAGCCATGATAAACTCTTATTTATAACAACTAAACATGATTCATTTGATATCTCTAAATGATCTAAATCTATTACATATATTTTTTCTCTTCTCTGATCAGTAAATTTGAAAGAGATAGAGGGTTTGTCGACAATGAAACATGCATCAGATTCAAAAGTGACTGAATAGCCTTTATCACATAATTGACTAACACTCAACAAACTAAATTTTAGTCCAGAAACAATAAGCATATTTTGAATTTGAGATTCAGAGAACTTATATTCTATGTTCCTTATTCCAATAACTTTTCCTTTTGAGTTGTCACCAAATGTAACCTTTCTTTCTTTTTTGCTTTCGAGATAAGAGAATTTTGAGATATCCTCAGTCATGTGTCTTGAGTTGTCACCAATGTTTTTGCAGTAAGTACAGTATCTGTTAATCATACTTGGACTCTTAATGCTGTCTAAAGATATGTTTCTAAATTTGCAATTTTCAGACTTGTGTCCAAATTTCATACATGTGTGGCATCTCTCTAATTTGACATTTTCAGAGTTTGGCACAAAAAATTTATATAACTTCTTCTTTGTTTGATTTGGGTTATATCCTAATCAAGATTTATCAAACACAACTCTTTGTGCTCCTAGCATGATATCTAGTTTTTCTTGGTTTTGAATAAATTTTATTAGTATAGTGTTTTGCCTACGATTCTTTTCTTGCTGTTTATCTAATTCTTTTTTTTTTAAACTATGGTTTCATTCATTAGTTTATCACTGTCATTCTCTAAATGTTTATCATCCGATTTCTTTTCAAATTCAGCAATTTTCAGGTCTAATTCAGCATTTTTTTTTCTTTTAATACATTTATTTCAGTTTTGATTTTTCAAATATTTTGACAGTTTCAGTTAGATCTCTCTTTAGCAAATTGTTTTTTATTTTTAATCTTTTTAATTCTTTGAGTGATTCTAGTAATGTCTCGTGTGCCTCAGTGATGGTAAAATTGTTTTCAGAATCAAAACAAGAGGAATAGAATGTGGAGTTTATCTCACTATCTGAGACTTCTTCATTGCCCATGAAACATACGTTGGTCCGTTTCTCTGCTTACTCTTTATCACTTGAACTAGTATCTTTATCATTCCAAACTGCAAATGCCTTCTTCCTTTTCTTTTCTTTTCTATCTTTCTTGTATTTCTTTTCATCCTTCTTTAGAAAAGGGTAATCAGCCTTCATGTGTCTAGCTTTTTGTACTCAAAACACTTGATTTCCTCCTTTTTTAAGAATGATTTGTTTTTGTTCTTTCTCTTCATTATGAACTTTTTTAATTTTCTTGCTAGAAAAGTTTTGTCTTCTTCATCCTCTTCTACTTCTGAATTTGACATACTTTCATCATTATCAGCCTTCAAAACTACTCATTTACCTCTTTCTTCTTTTAAAGGTTCCTTCACATTCAGCTTTATTTCATGGGTTATTGAAGATCTCATGAGTTCATCCATTGTCAGTCTTAAGATTCTTAAACTCTTCAATTGCAGTAACCTTGAGCTCCCACGATTTTGGCATACTTCTTAGCATTTTATCCACCATATCTCTTGAGGGATTCCTTTTCCAAGAAGCCTTAGTTCATTGGTTACCTTATTGAATTTTGTTATCATCTCGTTAATTGTTTCTCCTTTTTTTATTTTGAAAACTTCGCATTCTTGCTTCAACAGTCTGATCTTACTCTTGCCAACTTGATCAGTGTCTTCATAAGTGGCTTCAAGTTTTTCCCAAATTTCCTTTGCTGTTCTGCATGATGAGATTCGATTATATTCGTTGACACTCAGTGCAAGGTGAAGGAAATTGATGGCTTTGCAATTGGCTTGATAAGCATTCTTCTGCTCCATTTTCATATTTTTCAATTTGACTAGCACACGTGCTCCATCTATTTCTTTCGTAGGAAATTCAACTCCTAGTTCAATTATTTCCCAAACATTTAGATTTTGCGCAATTATGAAATTGCACGTTCTTTGCTTCCACTAACTGAACTTATTTCCGTTGAAAAATGGTGTACGATTTATTGAGCAGACTTCAACTGGTATATTATCTCCATTGATGGCCATTTAGATCTTTAGTGTTAAGCTGTTAGGCTTCTTATGGACACGCCCACTTTAATACCAATTACTATTCAACTAGAGTGTGGATGAATAGTTGAATATGGACTTTTTCTGCCTTTTTAAAATTTGAGCTAAACAACAGAAAACAAAAATTTAAAAACTGAGAACATAATAACTTTTTATAGTGGTTCCACTAAATTTGGTATATGTCCACTCACAGCCTTCCCCTAAATTTTTCACTAATAGCACAGAAATATAAATTTGATTACAGATTTAAATTTAGCATTTAATAGTGTTCCTACTGAACACTTCTATTCAATCTTACACAAATCAAATTTTTAACTTTCTAAACTTAAGGCAGTGATACTCACTCCTAAATTCTTGACACTTGTACTGATCTGAAAGCAAATGTCAAGAGTTGAGACTCTTTTACCTCAGATTTGACAATTTAAGAATAAATTTCAAAACTTTTAGCAGATGAAAGAAAATTAAAGAACATACAATAAAACAATATTAAATTTTCAAATCTTTCAATCAAGTATTTAATTGAGCATTCAATTCTCCTAACCCTCTCTTCTTCAATTCTCTGATATTTATTATGATATTCAATAGATCCGTTGAGGGTTGGTGAGAGTTGTTGCATCCGAATGTTGAGTATTTAATTTTCGTCATTAATGTTCTGCAATAGTTCCTTCCTTCGTGTTGAAACACTACTCTTTTACTGGCACAACTTTTTATTTAGCCCAATCAGAACATATTTGTACTGCATTTAAACGTTAGTTTTCATAGAAAGGGAAATATTTCATAAATCGAACAAACGAAGTAATCGTTTAGTTCAAAATTGTTTCGCAGATCTGATTCTAATATATGCGGATCAACAACTTTAATATGAATATCGATCCAAATTAAAAAACTTTATAGTATAATTCTGTCAAAATAGGTCGACAAAATATTATGTCAAATAAAATAGGTAGACACATGGTTTTGAATTGGCCGATGTGTTTATGCATGTCGACAAGCTTGTGATCAGGTTGATGTGTAATAGTAAGAACTTAATGAATGTTAGATCAACAGGTCTATTTTATGCATCGGCATGTTTCTATTCAAGTGGAGAATTGGTTGACCTGTACAATTAAATTGGTCATTGTGTATGTGATTTGTTGATAGAAATAGAGCAGATCGATATGTGATTCAATGAGTAAACAAACATCAGGTTGACAAGTTTTACAGCATACATCGATATATGACTATGCGAGTAAAAATTTGTGGACCTGTGAGAATAAATTGGTCGATATGATTTTTACTTGTCAACAGGAATTATGATGGGTCGATGTGTGTGATTTAGAAATATGAACCGATGGTCGATATGAGCAATACATGAGTTGATGTGTCACTATTCATAAGTAAAATTGGTAGACCTGGTACAGTGAATTGATTGATGTGTATTTGGTATGTTGACAAGTCTTAGGTTTAGGTCGATACCTTATGTTGTGTTATATATAACGCACTTTACTTTTAGGTCGATGTGTTATGATTGAACTTCAACATGTACCTATTCTTTCTTAAAATTGGTTGATAAGGCAAATTGAATTTGTCGATATGATTGTTTCCATGTCAACCAGATCATTGACATGTCGATGTGTGATACATAGGAAACAAATATGTCAGGTCGACCAGTGTTTGGAGACATCGATGTCCTAATGTATTTTTACTCAGTGTGTCGAGATCTAATAAGAGATGATCGATGTGCTTTAGAAATTGGTCGACATGTCATTTCAAATTTTTCTACCTGTGACTATTCAAGTCGATGTAATTTAGTGTGTCAATGTGTTCAAACTCATCTATTTTTACAAAAGTTCTATTCCTCAGGTCGACAAGAACATTTAGACAGGTCGATATGTATGTGGATAAAATGAATTGATCGACATATGGCTTACAATTGGTGGACCTACTATGCAGGTCGATATGTTATCAAGTCAAGTCGACATAGATTGCAGACTTCTGAATTATCTTGCTATTTTTCTAATCTTCTTGAATTTCCTTCCTTATATTTTATTATATCAAAACTCTATTATGTCAACAGTTATAATATACATTAAATAGATGTTAAGTCAATTTTTCTAAATGGATTCTTGGAGAAAAAAATTTTTGTCGAGCAACTTGAAGGATTTATTGTTTAAAGACCGGAAGAGAATGTATATCTCCTAAAAAACTCTATATAATTTAAAATAGGTGCCAAAGGCATGGTGCAATAGAATTGATGCACACTTGGTAAACCTAGTTTTTGAAATGAGTACGAGTGAACTTATTTTGTATATCAAGAAGTTTGATTATGAAATATTTCTAGTATTTTTATATATTGATGATTGACTTGTTACATGAAGTGAGAAAAGAGTTGATTGACAAGTTTGAAGAAGAAATGAGAGATACGCTTGAAATGATAGATCTTGGGAGGATAATATTCATCTTTGGTATACAGGTTTAACAAATATAAAATGAAATATTTGTATGTCAACAAAAATATGTTAAAGAAGTTTTCAAGAAATTCAAAATGGAATGATACAAGCGGATAGCAACATAATGAAACAAAAAGGAGAAGTTTTGTACAAAGATAGAGTTAAAAAAGGTTGACGAAATGATATACATAAACGTAATAGGTTACATAATGTATTAAACTGCAACCAAATCATATATCATGCATAAAGTGAGTCGGATATCAAGGTATTTGCATTATATTAGTGAAATTTATTTATAAATAACAAAAACAATAATTAGATATGTAAAAAGACACAATCATTATTATGGGATATGGCTCAATCAAATTAAAAATTTTGGTGCCCATGATGAATCATTCTGATAGTGTTTGAGACAGATATGTTAACGACATAAGAAATACCTCAATTTACTATTTTTGCTTTGGCTTTAGAATATTTTCATGATCTTTTAGAAATAGGAAGTCATAGCTCGATCCATAATAAAAATAGTATACACGTTTGTGGCTATTGCGAATTAGACTCTTTGGATTGGAAAACTCATGTTTGATTTAGATATAAAACAAAAAGGATGCAAATATTTGTGGACAACTAATAATAATTTTAATTACCGATAGTATGATATTTTATGGCAAAACAAAATATTTCAAGATAAAACTTTATTTTCTACAAGAAGTGCAAAAAAAGGAAAAGAAAATAAATCTACTATAGAATAGAATATCAAAACAGTAATATCTTAATAAATGCACTTCCTAAGATTAGATTTGAATTCTTGAGACAAAAACTAGATTATGCAACTCTAGGGTTGAGAGTGTTGATCGACATGACTCTTGAAAATGTTGACGTGGACTCCTCAAAATATGTTACGCATATTGAAATAGATAGAGTTGAAGTAATTATTAATGATAGAGAAATTGACAATTTTATCTTATTATTTTGATATACTCAGTTTGTACTAAATATTTTATAAGTTTGTTTTAATTTATACTTGTGTGTAATTTTGGCACGTTCCCCGTCAGCAATAAAAAAAAGAATTTAGTAAAAAAAAACAATGAGAAATAAATATAGAAAAACTTTTGGGGCACTCCCCTCTTAGCGACACGTTATATCGAATCGCAAGTTCAGTAATAGGTTATCAAAAGACTCTATGGTGCAGGTAAAAAAGTTAGTCTATGAAAATAGGATTCATCTATCCACTTAAAATATAGAATTCTTAATGAACAAGTTAGAAGAGATAAGAACAATAATGAATAAACGAAATATTTATATCATATGTTTCTAAGAAATTAAATGGGTAGGGGAAAAGAATAAATTAGTAGAGGCTCATGACCATAAGTTTTGGTACATATAGGGATATAACTAAAAATATGATATAAATAATTATATATAAAAATTTATAAGAAAGTTAGTGGAGATAATAAAGAATAGAAATAGAATTTTACTTGTCAAGTTAGTTAATAGAGAAAATATAATTAATATAATCAGTTTATATGTGCCCCAAATAGATATAGATGATTTTGGAAAAATTTAGATGAATTCATACAAAATCAAACCTAGTGGAAACAAATTACTTATTGGAGAAGATCTAAATGCATATGTATGAGAGAATAATGATGAATTAGAAACCGTACATAAAAACTTTGGATTTAGTAGTAGAAATGAGACGGAATGTAACATTTTAGACTTTGTCATAGTATTCAATTTGGTACTCGTAAACATCTCTTTTAAGAACAAAGAGTTGCATATAGTTACATATAGAAGTGAGTCGAATACTAGTAAACAGATTTATTTCTCACCAGGAGAGGTGATTGAATGACATGTAAGAATTGTAAGGTTAAACTAAGAAAGAGTGTAACAACTCAATATAAACTTTTAATTTTAAATAAACGTGTGTTTAAAATATAAAAGAAATATGTTTAAAATATAAAAGAAGTATTGTCTATTTGTGGACTCAAAAATTAAGTGGTGAAATTTGAAAAAAGAAAAAGTAATGATTTTTATAGATAAATTAATTCAAGTAGCATTTTGGTCTATTAATGATAATTTAGAAACAATATGGAAAGGGATGTCCGACAATATTAAGAGTATAAGTGAGTAGATTTTTGGTGTATCTAAGGGTCGGATTCCAATAAGTAAGAAATCGTGGTGGTGGAATGAAAAAATACAAACTATTATACGAACCAAATGAGAGTGTTATAATAACATTAAAAGTAATAGAAGTAAGAATGCATATGAAAAATATAAGAGTACAAAAAAGAGGTGAATAAGATTATTCATGAATCAAAAAATAAAATGTATAACAAACTATATAAGAAACTAGAAACTAAAAATGAATTAAATTAAAGATCTAAATGGTGTTAAATATATTAAAAATAAAATCAATAATATATTTGTAAGGAATGAAGATATAAGAAAGCGTTTGAAAATTTATTTTGATAATCTCTTTAATGTTAAGAGTACAAGAAATATAAAAAATATCGCGATACTTATAGAAAAAATCAATAAAAACTTTAAACATAAAATTCGTCCCCCATAAAGTAAATAAAATTTTAAAGATAATGAAAAATAATAAAATTATAGACTCTGATGGCATTTTATTAACGTGTGGAAATATTTAGGTGAATCTGGTATAGTAATATTAATGAATCTTTTTAATAGAATTTGACAAATCAAGAAAATGTCTCAATTATGGAGAGAGAGTACACTTGTACTACTATATAAAAATAAATAAGAAATACAAAATTATTTTAATTACAGAGAATTAAAATTATGAGTTATACTATAAAATTATGAGAGAGAGTGATAGAGCATATATTGTGATTAGAGATAAGTGTATCTTAGAATCAAGTTGGATTTATGACAGGTGGTCTATTGGTAAAACAATTTATTTGTTAAAACATTTGACAAATATATTTAGAATACAAAAAAGAGACTTACATATGATATTCATTGATTTAGAAAAAACATATGATAAAATTTTTAGAAATATATTGTGACGGATGTTGATGAAAAAAGAGATTCTCTTATAATACATTAATTTTATTAGAGATATGTATGAGAGAATTATAACCAATGTAAAAAATTATGGGGTTCAGAGTAATAACTTACTAATTAATATTGGAGTTTGCCAAATTTCGACATTAAGTCTTATCATCTTTTGCAATAATAATAAATGAAATCACAAAAAATATTCAAAATAAAATGTTATTGTATATATTTTTTGTAAATGATATAGTATTTATCGATAAAATCAGAGAGAGCGTTAGTATTAAATTGGAGTTACGGAGAGTTACTCTGGAATTCAGAGAATTTAGATTAAATCAATAAAAAATTGAGTATATGAGGTAAAATTTTAATGACAATCATCAGAAAATGAAAAAATGATTAAGTTAGGAGGAAATGATATACCAAAAAGTGAATGTTTTAAATATTTTGATTTTATCATTCAGAAGACACAATATAGATGAAAATGTAAATTATAGGATTCAAGCGGATTAAATGAAATGTAAAATAGGAATTCTTTACAATCACATAATACTATTGCATTTGAATGAGAAGTTTTATAAAATTATAGTAAAATTTGTGTTATTGTATGATATAGAGTATTTGACCATTAAATAACAATAAAAATATAAAATGAGTGTAATTGAAATGAAAATGTGTAGGTGAATATATGGTAAAATTAAAAGAGATAATATTATAAATGAAAAAATACGTAATAAATTCGAAATTAGTTTAATTGTGAATAAAATATATGATTATTGTTTGAGATGATTTAAATATATATGACGAAAACCCAAAAACACACAAATTAGAAGAATCGAGAAGTTAAATAGATGAGATTTAGTTAAATATAAGAGAAAACTATTGAAAATTTGGATATAAATTATCCGTAAATAATGATAGTTATGGATTTATTTGAATAGATGATTTTAGAGAGGAATAAGTAATGTATGAAAATTCGAACAAATTAAATTATCCCTCTTTTCATTTTAAGTCTCTATAGATAGTTTTTTTTTTTTTGTTTCATCTTCTTTATTTTTTTTCAAAATTTTAACTATATATATTTTCATCTTCTCTGTATTTGTGTTTCAAATGATCGACCCCAAAATTCAAAATTAAGATCCTTGTCATTGTTGTTGTAGTATGCAATTTTAATTTTAATTTTACTTTATAAATATATTCTTAATTGTTTCGTAATATCATACTACAACAATAAAAAAAATTGTTTTTATTATATTTATATATATTTTTTTATAAAAAGAACAAAATTTTATGCATCGGTTTTTTAAAATTTTAGAATTTTTTAATATAATCTTTTATAAATAAATTATATGTACTTATATATAATATAATTAGATTTTATAATTTATAATATTTTATTACAAACGATTTGATTCCGGTTCAAGAATCGGTGGACTATTAAACTGTGGATTGACCGGTTTAATAACCGGTCTGGTTTTTAAAACATTGCCAGATATACATCAAACGACAACCTTAGAACTCCAATAAGAACATCACTCGTAGCAATATTGCCTAGGTGGCATATTTTAACAGGTCGTTCACACATAGTAAGATTCGTTCTCCGTTACCGAATACTTTCTTTTCGTTTATATAAAGGAGACTGACGGTTTAAGTAAGACTCCTCTCTTATATTCTCTTTGTATCCGGCAGGACTGATCGGTGGTTGGCGGCGACGATAGAATTCTCGCCGGAAAAACCAGTGCGTTCTCCGACCGAGTTAAATCGTGAAGAAGATGAAGATTTTCGTCAAGACTTTGAAAGGCACTCACTTTGAGATCGAAGTTCAGCCCCAGGACACTGTAATCACCCCTCTCTCTCTCCCTGTCTCTCTGTGTGTGTATTCTGTGCTTGATGCTAATTTAGCGGAATTTTTGTGCAATTGGCAATTTTGGTGAGTTAGTCGAAGGTTTTTTGTTTTTTTTTTCTGCGGATTAGGGTTTCTGCGTTACGTATTCAATGATTTTATTGTGTGTGGAGTTAGAATTGTAAAGTTCTATTGGCCGTTGACGTGCTGTTGTGGGTGTTGAATAATTGATGTGTTTATTGTTTGAATGGCGGTTCTTGGTTGTGGATATAACGGTGATTCTTTAGTTTGGTTGAAAGCTGAAGTAAAATTTTTAGCACTTGTTTGAGCTGCTATACGCAAAGCAGTGTATTTTGACCAATTTATTTGTCTGGTCCTGTGGAATTCTACTTGAATTGTTAAGTTGGGTTCTTCGTTTTGCACCTTATCTATTTGTATAGTTGCCAGTTGCTGTTGTTTCTTATCAAGCAGTGTTTGGGGAATTGGGTATGCTTAGTTTTGGTTTATAACATGCTTATTGCACGTATGCACCATAACAGGAACGATGCAGTGAAAATACAATTTAAACTTTGGCTGGAGCTTGCATATTTAATTTTACATATGGTTATTTTTTAGAGGAGGCACGATTGCATATAGGTTTTTACTTGCATTGGTGGATGGATTTAATGGAGATGCGGAGGGTGAATGCCTTGGTGCATGCTATGTTAGATGAAATTTATTGTTATGATTGGCAAGTGACTGGGAAAATGGAGAAGTATTTTAGAATCAAAAGGTTCTACAAAATGTTGGATTAGGATGGACTAAATAAACTGCAAATTTTATGATATAATATTTAAACACACAGGGTAGCAGCAGCTGGTGGGGTGGTTTCTCTCATTTGGGAACTCTTTGTCAGGATATATTATTTGCGCAATTGGAAAATGAGAAGGATGTGGTTCTTAGGATTAGGGGAGGGTGGGCGAGTCAAATGTGTTTGGAGTGTTTTGGTATAATAGAATTGCAACTAAACTAACAGGAAAACTTCGTAATATTGATTTATATGCAAAAGGACTTGGCCATAGCAAGACCAGACAATATCAGAGTTTCAAATGTGAGTTTGCTTTTGCTTTACCCCCCGGTGAATGTGGCGGGTATGGGGGCATTTGGTTCTTTAGGGTTGGGAGCAGCAGAGGGCATAACTGGTCTCATCTCTTATGTGATGATAGGGAGCCTCTAGAGTTTTGATCCATATCAAATTTGATTCTATCTTTTGCATTTATTGAATGCACGAAATATTTACTCATGGGTAGATGTCTTGTTCTTGGTTTCCCTTTTATGGGAGGGTTTGAAATGTTGATGACTCCAAGTCTTTCTCTTTTACTTCCTTCCTCATGCACTTTATGGATGGTGCATCTGAACACTTCTTTCATTTTGTTAATCCCATTTGGGAAATCAATATTCCCCCAATCCAAAAGCTTTTCTTCGGACGCTTGTGCTCAACAGAAAGAAGGATGTGACATATATCTAAATTTATGCATAATTCTTATGCACAAGGGAAATTGTACAGATCACTTGGGCCTTTTTTTTCCTTCACACTGCTGGCTGTTATTTCTAACTTAATGCTCTATTGGCTGTTGTCATTTGGTTTCATTCAGGTGGCTGATGTAAAGAAAACTATTGAAACAGTACAGGGTGCTGATTCTTACCCTGCTGCACAGCAAATGCTTATTCATCAGGGTAAGGTCCTGAAGGATCCTACGACATTGGAAGAAAACAAGGTTGCTGAGAACAGTTTTCTTGTCATTATGTTAACTAAGGTAATTTGTTTCCCTTGTTTGAGCTTTAGTTTCCTTATTCATTCCTCTATATGGTCTGCTTGTAAGAAGTACAGTCTGGTACTAGGCATACTCTTCAGCTTTTGGTTTTGTCCCTTGGGAGATATACTTAACTTTTTGGATACATGTTATAGAATGAATTTAGTATAGTCTGGCTCAAGTTATTGAAGTGACATTCTGATAAAAAAAAAGTTTTTGAAGTGATATTTTGTTATTTCTGAGATCTTTAAGTATTTGGAGTTTTCGGATGCTCATGACATGAGTTCAATTGTAAGTCATGCTACTGGAACTATGCAAGTGATAAGAATTTGTTCTTTTATCTGGGGTAGTCAAGACTCTAGGATTTGTATGATTGTATTGAATTTATGTGAAAATTTCTGTTCTGTGTATGGTTTGTTAACAAGAGTATCCTTTTGTAGAATAAGCCTGCAGCTGGTGGAGCATCATCTGCGTCAGCTGCGCCTGCAACTCAGGTAGTGAAAGAGTGCTTTATACAATCATTTTGCTTTATGGTGCTAGTGTTTAATTAGTTTTGGATTTGATTAATAAGTTCATAATTTTCTGAACTTTTGGAGGTTTATCTTGTGATTTATAGCTATTGTTTAGTATGGAAGTATTCTTAAATGATAACCATAATTTTTAAGGGTTTGTCAATGGCCTCCTACATATCGAGTCTGATGCACAGCTCTAGCTTGCACACTTGATCTATTATCTATAGCCTTTTTAAATATTCGTTGTCCTGCGCAAGTTTTTCTAATGGGAACCCACTAATATTGGCATTGCACCCTTTCTTTTAATTTTCACTTAATATTTTATGGGAAGATGCCACCCTTGAAAATCTGACTGTTCCTTTCTAGCCATGTTATCTATAAAATGTCCATATCAGTTCACTTCTTATAAACACAAAAACCTTTATAAAACCTCTTCAAGATTGTTCTAAACAATCAGTGCTTGTCTAAAGGTTCCAAAAGGTCTATGCAGCAACCACACTGTTAAACAATATAAGTCCAGAAGATTACTCTATTTTTCTGACAATAAAAAACGACATAAATATATGGGGACATAGCCTCATTAGGTGTTCTTGCCTGTAACAAGTTGCTAAGTTATTATTACTGATCGTATTTAGGGGGGGAATCATACTCCCTATGGTGTCTGCTAGATGGAAGGGGGTTCATTTGAATTTTGGGCAAGTAAATAAGGAATTGCAAGAGAATAGTTTTGAGAAACCAAGCCTAATGAAGAATGTAAGAATAAACAAAAGGATCATGTTCAATAAGTTTATGGTTTCTCTATCATACAGTTGAAGTGACAATTTCAAGAAAACTGTCCTTCATATGAACCACAGGAACCTAATGTAAGGAAGGGGAAAAACTATTGCATATTTTATATCTAATAATAGGAGACTTCATGGACGCAAGTTATTGTTGCCCTAGTCTTGTTATGCTGTGAATTCCGCTTTACACTTAAGCACGATATGCCATAAACTATTTGGTGCTAGAATTTACGAAGCCCAGATCATTGTATTAAGATGATGTAACTGAAATACGAGGACCTAAACCTCTGTCAGATTTAGGCCTGCAAAACACCAATCCAAATCCTCTCCCCGCCTTTGGTGCCTATTTATCTCCCCTCCATTCTATTGGTTCTAGTCATCGTGTTACTATATTTATATCACATCTTTTATATTTAATCTTTTGACCTCAACTTTCTTTTTATTAAAAACAGAACCACAATTTAATTAGGCAACTGATATTACAAAATTATCTGGGCAAATAATGCAAAATTTATGATAATAACGTACTGATAAATTAGGAAGTAAGTCGTGTAAACCTAAAACAGAAAAGGGGATAAGTTCACTTAACCTCCTTGTTGTTTGACAGATTGACCCTTATCTCCCTTTGTGGTTTCAAAACTACCACTTTGCTCCCTTGTGCTTTCAACTTTTACCACTTTGCCTCCTTATAGTTTGCTTCATTAAGGTTTTTGTTAATTTGGCATGTCCAGGTCACATGAATCAACCAAAAAGAAAAAAAAAAAAATAGAGGAACTTGCTGTTCATCCATCATCTCTAACCCATCCCCTGCCGGCAAACTCCATAGCCTTTGTACCCAAGCTCCTATTTCCACTGGGGAAGTGTTATTTTCTTGAATTTTTGTCTCAATCTACTTCTTGTTGAACTCCTAAACTTGATTTTGATCACAATTTCTTCGTTCTTATCTCCATTGTCTTCAACCATGGTGGCAGCTGCAGAAATTCATCAGTTTTCCAGCGGCAGCCATTCGAAACTTTGCCTTGATAATGATTTTTCTGTAAAACTTGCTAAATTGTTTTTCAGCCGCTGAAATTCATCGGTTCAAATGAGACACAAAAAATGAAAATGATGAGTATTGGATAATTGTTATTTCTACTTTTTTTTTTCCTATATGAGTACATTGTTATGAATATTATAAACCAAAGACATTCATCATGTCAGATTTTTTTCTTTTATAGAAGATAATTTATAAAAATGATTATTATGATTACAAGCATATGTACCATTCTTGTCTTAGTTGTTGTTGAAAAAATATTTTATTACATTGTTACTAAATGGAACATTTTAATTAATTAATGCTAGTAAGATGAACAATTTAGAAGCCAAATCTAAAAGTTTACAGAAATTGAGTCATTAAGATTCATATTTTTCTAGGCATTGTTGGTTTGACAATTATCATATAACAATAAATAATGACATTAATCAAAGAATTTTTTTAATTGATTTAATGTTGCACAAATCTAAATTGTAGTAGCAGAGCCCAAAGAACAAATCAAAATTTCAATTCTGAACTGAAAACCTTTTTTTAATACTTTCATGAAAATTTGCATTCTAATTTATTTCTTAATTTATTAAGATTTTATTATGATAAGTTCAATTTTAATTATTTCCTATCTAAATGAGTTCTTTTACAATTAAAAGAAAGTAAAGGTCAAAGTATTAAATTGATAGACATGACATAAACATACCAATAAGATAATAGACCAATAGAATGGAGGGGGGATATAAAGGGGCACCAAGAGGGGGAGAGGATCTGGGATCGAAAAACACCTTCCAACCACAACCATGTACAATATTGGGAGGATGTGCAGCATTCATGGATGGCTTTCAGTGATTGACTTCTGGATTTTCTTGTTATTGTTGTTGATAAGGTGTCTTGGAGAGGATATAGTGGGAACAATATAAGTAATCCCTTGGGGGATGTCCAATTTCAACATTCATTCCTGGATTGACAATTCAATTTAGCAGATGCATGGCGGGATTGATGCTATTCTATTAGTATGGGGTGGAAGGATAAAGTTCATTGGATAAATAAACTTTGTTGCATTTCTAGTTCTCGTGGAGTTGCTATGAAGTCTGACATTGAAGTGATTAGATTCTTTTGTTGTCTATTGAAATCAATTTGAGAACATTTTGTGAATCCTGTGAATTTTATCAGTTTGGAGAGGTTGATCTACAAACATACGTGGGTTCTTGTGGAATTTGAATTGTGTGGTCATACTGCTTGGACTGTAAATTGCCTTATTGGAGTACTGGCAAGGACTTGATGCACCTTGATGTCACCTCCATCCTCTCTAGTGCAAGATGGAGTACATGGGATGAAGGTTGATGCTGTTAATTCAATGTTTGGTTGTTTTCTATGGGGTTGGGAAAGACTGGCTCCAGTGGAGTCTTGGAAACTGGCATGGCTGCGGAGGGTTTCTTTATTTTTTTATTTATTTTTTTTGGAGGGCATAGGATGGATTGGAAAGATTCATTTATATGGTGTATATGGCTACAATGGGATTCATTACTTCTAGTTTTTGGCTCTGGATGTATATGATATGATTTGTTAGATATGTTGCCTTTCTTGTCTTGTTACTTGAAATTAAACTAACAATGCAGCTTGTTTTTCTAGGTCCAGCCTGCAAGTTCACCAGCTCCTACTTCAACTCAGCCATCAACTACACAACCTGCCTCAACTACCTCAGTGTGAGTTCTCCAACCCTTCACAAGATACTGTTGGTGGAAATATCGTGACATGGATTCTACTTTTGTATCTTTTGGTAATCACTTTACTACTCTTTGGGCTTTGCAGGCCACAATCTACTCCTGAACCAACTCCTGCTGCTGCTCCTCCAAGTGTCCCTGTTTCGTGAGTCTCCTACTCTGGTCTTTGCTTTTGTACTCATGCTTTCTCCTGTGAAACTTGTCTGTCCCTTTCTTTTAGTTGTCCTGATGTTCAACTGAAACAAATACTGAATCTTATTTTGCACCTACTGATTGAAGCGATTTGCTTATATAGGCCTCATATTAAAGAACTGATGAAGAAATTGTACTTGTGGAAAATTATTGTCATTTTGACATTGGAGTAGCCATTAGATGATTGTTTCAAAGTTTAAATATGAAATTTGGACCAACTTTCCTGTGTCTGTCAGTAATTTGATTTTTCATACCTAAGTTTCCACTGGTATGATTAATTTTAAAATGCTCTCTCTGGTAAAACAGTTCAGATGCTGATGTCTATGGACAAGCGGCATCAAATCTTGTTGTCGGAAATAACTTAGAGTCTACAGTTCAACAAATTCTTGAGATGGGAGGAGGGAGTTGGGACAGAGATACTGTTATCCGTGCTCTACGGGCTGCTTATAACAACCCAGAAAGAGCTGTTGAATATCTTTACTCTGTAAGTGCTATATTACTTTTTGGATACCGTGGATGAAATTTAAGATTTTTCTGTTCTAGCCCTTTTTTTTAGCTGGTATTTGGCTAGTCGGAGTACCAACTTTTTGACTCTTGTGGCTTTATCAATATTTGATACAGAATTGACAAGCTTAAAGTGATCACTTTGCTGGCATGTGACTTTGTTGTTACCTGCCTTTTAGCATACTTGAAATTTTTTCTTGACTCTTTTTTTTTTTGTGGGGGCTGGGGGAGATTATGGCTCCCCCTAATTAGTGAGTTTATAGGGCTTTTTAGTGTGTTAAATGAACTTGATCATCCTTTGAGACTATAGTACTCTAAAAAACGAAATGGTGCAGGGTATTCCTGAGCAAGCTGAAGCTCCAGCTGTGGCACGAGCTCCTGCAAGTGGGCAGCCTGTAAACCCAACAACTCAGGCTCCTCAGCAACCAGCAGTACCTTCCACCGGGCCCAATGCAAACCCTCTGGATCTCTTTCCACAGGTAATTGATTTTTAGTTACAAACAATTGAAATTGTGAAAGGGATCAATAACGGACTTTGTTGTTTGCATGACTGTAGGGCCTACCCAGCATGGGTTCGAATACTGGTGCTGGATCATTGGAGTTCCTGCGTAACAGTCAGCAGGTATATAAAATTTTTACTTTGACCTCGTTCTTATCTATTAAACTACCCAAGGTTTTCAGATTGTTAATTTATGTTCCAGTTTCAAGCTTTGCGAGCGATGGTGCAAGCAAATCCGCAAATCTTGCAGGTAACTTAGCTCTACTTAGTTACTGCTGTTTGCAACCTTTTTAGTTAAGTTATATTGTGGGACTCCATTTCATTGAATTTGTTATTTGCAGCCAATGCTTCAGGAGCTCGGAAAGCAAAATCCACACTTGATGCGTCTTATTCAAGAACACCAGGCTGATTTTCTCCGCCTAATTAATGAACCTGTTGAAGGGGAAGGGTAAACTCTGGCTGTTTTTGCACTTTTGCATTTGTTGGATTAGATGTCTGGAATCTTTTGATGTTTAGTTTCTGAAATTATTTTCTAGGGACCTACTTGGGCAGCTCAATGCGGCCATGCCACAAGCAGTGACTGTGACTCCTGAAGAACGTGAAGCGATTGAACGTGTAAGTTCATTGACCTCGTCTTCATGGAATTATGTATATCTTTTCTTTTGCTGACGTTTTGGTTTCTATCCTTGAAGACATTGGACTATCATACATGTAGACACTTATCTCGATGGTAAACCTGGATATTTGTTTGAGGTCTCGACTTCAATTCTTATAAAATAGAATCTTCTTATTAAAAGAGGATGAGTTTATTTGCTTCTTGCCCATCTTGGATCTCTACATTCTAAGTGGGATACTGGGATGTTTTAAGCACCATATGACCTTTTAAAGAATTTAATGAATTTAATACATGTGGAATACTGGAAAAATCTTACAGCTTTTGTGGAAATGTAAATTTTTAAACCAATGTCCAAAACTCACTCCTTCCACCTTCCCCCTTTTTCCTCCGTGCACATAGTCTCCGTCAGCTCAATGGATGGCTAATTGAATAATTGAATTTCCCATGGAATCTCCTGAAACCTTTGGTGGGGCCTTCTGGAATTTTATGAAACCAGTGTTCTCTTACTAAGATTAAATTATTAGAAGAGTACGGAATACAAGGATATTCTTGGACAGCCATAAAACTACAAGCCTTTTGTTGCAGTCTTTTGTTCATGCAATGTGGCTTTTTACTGCTGCTCTTTCATGATATCTGTGTTGGTTGTGTGGACTTTATTCTTCGAAGACAGATGCCTTCGGCTATTAAACCATGGCTTGAGTATATTTCCTTATTTGTTGCTTTTGATGTGTTTTGGCAGCTCGAAGCCATGGGCTTTGATCGAGCGACTGTGCTTGAGGTATATTTTGCTTGCAATAAGAATGAGGAGCTGGCGGCAAACTACCTTCTAGATCACATGAATGACTTAGACGACTGATGCAAGTTTGACAAAGTGGTGCTTTCTTGTTGCCCCAGATTCAACATGCAGATTTTATTTGACAAATCCAACAATGTCCTCACCTTGTTTCTTGATGTTGTTTTATTAGTTAACTTTTCTTGCCCCGTCCATTTGTAGCGTGGAGTATATGGAGCAGACGCAATGAGGATGCGGATGTTAATTCTTACTTTTTATACCCTTATCTTGGTTTTTTCTTCTTGAAAATTTGTTACTTTTTAATCTTTTGCATAATTCGGATTGAAGCATGAAAATTGTGCGGCATATCGTTACCTAAGAATGGTGGTTTGTTCCGATAGGACTAAATCCATCTCTTGTCATTCAATATGACTCTGAATTAAGTGAAATCATTTGTTTTTAGTTGTTTTGTTCCTGGCGGCTCCCTCTTTCTCACTCTTCTCCAATGGAGTGATTTGATTGGTTTCTGACAGGTGATTTTTGATGTTTGCGTGCATAACTGGTTTGCTCATTCTGTGTCTGTGTTTCTCAAATTCCCCAAGCTAGTGAAATTGGGAAACCAAGAAATGCAGGGCATTCTTTCGGAATTTCACACCCGTGGTATGTATAGGTATTAGTTTCTTGCATCAACAGTTACACAATCTTTTCTTTGCTTAACCTTCATTACTCAAATACGGCCTAGAACTGTACTCCTCAAGGTTTGGTAGCAGAGATATTTTCATTTTGGAAAACCATTTCTGCCGCAGCCCTGCAGGTGAAGCGAGTTACGTAGAGACTTGCAATTTCTTGCGGTAAACGGAAGAAAAATGGAGGCCGAAAGGCATTTCTCTTACGGTGGTGTAAACTGTGAAGAATTCCATTTGGGTATCTAATCTTTCTTCTTCATGTTCCACTTCATGCATGTGAATCGGACAGTGTTACTTTCTCACCCTTTCTCTATGCAGTGCCCAATTAAATGAATCCTAAGATTTCTTTCTGTAAGACTATATACCTGCTATGCTTGTGTCCGACTGGGATATTGTCCCTCTGATGGGTACCGTGAGGGTTAATTTTTAAGCACATTTTGCAGGATTTTAAACTCTTGACATATAATCATGATGTGCTTATCGGGATCTTGCATCCACCAGAGAAAACCCACCTTAGTGTATTGCTTAATTAGACAAGAAAATATTCGACCAGATTGAAATTTTGACTCTTGACGGATCAAGAAATTTTGACTGTCTTGCCCTTCCTCTCTAAGTAATCTCTGCTGCTTGCCACAGAAACTACATTCTCAAGCAAAGTATCTAAAGGCAGGCTGTGGCCTTGTTCAGGACCTGCTGGATTACTCTTAATTAATGAATCACTAATGTAATCTAAAGACAGGCTGTGGCCTTGTTCAGGGCCTGGTGGATGATCTGGGGAAATACATTGGGGGTCCCCTTGACGCATGGGAGAGTTAAGAAAAACACCTGCAACCATTTGATAGAAAAGGTGCAAGCCAAACTCAGCGGGTCGAAGGCTAAAACTCTTAAGTTCAACAGGGAGGAGAACCCTCGTGCAAGCTGTCACAGCAACTATCTCCATCGACTCAATGCAGACCTTGTGACTAACTGAAGACACTTGCAAAAGGTTGGATAAACTAAACAAAGACTTCCTTTGGGGTTCCTCTGGTAGTGGCAGGAAGATTCATTCTATAAATTGGTATAAAGTTTGTAGCAGCAAGAATGAAGGAGGGTTGGGTCTGAGAATGATAAGAGATAATTATATAGCCCTCTTGGCTAAGCTGGGATGGAAAATTCTGAGAGGGGGCAATGACTTGTGGTGCAATATCCCTCGAAGCAAATACTTAGGCTAGGAATCTCTCCTAAGCTATAATAGAAGAAGCAGTCGTTCAGTTATCTGGAGAGAGATCTTGAAGAGTAAGGACTGCCTTTAAAAGGGTGAGTTGGGCTCTAGGGAGTGGGAACAACATAAATTTTTGGTAGGAAAATTGGGTAGGCTGGGACAGCCTGACCAACCATACCTGCATACCTCAAGACAAGTGCCTGCCTGACATTAAAGTTAGTCATTTTCTAAACACGAGGAAGCTGGAAGATAGATAACCTCAGGAACATCCTGTCAAATAACAAGGTGGAAGAGATCAGAGCCATTCTCCCCCATTCTGATCCTAAAGCCCAAGACTTTATATGTTGGAGGGAAGAAACTGATGGAAATTTCTAAGTTACGTCTGCTTATGGCCTGGTTCAAAGGCTTAAACTTCAACCTTCTGATAACCAGTCAGATTAGAGCCGAATTTGGAGATTGCGTTGTCCTGAGAAAATGAAGATGCTCTTGTGGTTGGGAAAGCTCCTTACAAATGCAGAAAGGAAGAGGAGAATGCTATCAGAAGATCCTTACTGCCCCTTCTGTAAGCAGGGAGAGGAGAAAATTCTTAACACTCTCAGGATTGCCACTTTGCCTATGATGTCTTAAGGGCAGCATGGCAGAGTTCTCATGATACTTTAGGCTATAGGCACTTTCATGGTCTGAGGTGGATTAAAGAGGTTGCCAACAAAATGTCATTAGAAGGAATACTAACTATGTGGATTGTTTGGAAGACTAGGTGCCATCATGTTTTCCAAGAGACAGATCTTCATGTCCAAGAGACGGTTGCAGGAATTATGAAGATGTTCAAAGAGACCAACACTTGTCGTCATTTGTTGGCGTAGGTGGAATAGACACCTTTGTCCCTTAATCAAATCGGGAGTTCGACTCCTCCTGAACACGAAAAAAACAATATTGGAAGACCTACCCCACAAAGTGAGCCCTGCAGTGGTCGATCCAGATTAGTCAGGGTAAAATTCTGGATACTAGTGGTGGCCAAGCCATGGTATCAAAAATAAAAAAAAAAAGATGGTCAAAGAGTGCAAAATAGCTTTCTCAGTCAGGAGAAGGGATTCTCTAACACCAAGGAAAATGGATCCATTGGCTCCCTCCAAGTCGGGGTGCTCTCAAGTTGAATTCTGGTGGTGCGATGAACCACACTCATGAAGCCGGAGCAGGAGGCTTAATCATGGCAAGGGCAGGTGGATTACTGGCTTCTATGTCAAGGTGGGCATATCCAATGCCGAGCTTTGGGTAGTTCGTGAAGGCATTATCCTTGACATCAGACTCCACTATCTTGACAACTCCTATAGGAAGGCCGTGAACAAAGCCACAAGCTGTTCAACATGATTATGGAATGCCGTCAGATCATGCAGGGGATAGAAATTCTGGACGTGAAGCACATTTTCAGGGAAGCTAATCAATGGGCTGTGGCAACAATGGGCCTATCGTTCTCCAACTTGGTTCAGTTGGAGGCTCCTCCTAACTCAAGAAGACTGCAGGGCACTCCCCATTTCAACTCTTGGTGGGCTTGTTGGTCTTTGTTTGTCCTCTTGGGCCGTGGAAGCCCTCCTCCTTGTAACCAAAAAAATCAAAGGAAGAAAGAAGAGAAAACAAAGAGCAAATTGAGATACCAACGATTCGTTGATCTAGTGGAAATGATACTAGTATTTCATACCAAAAATTGAGATTCGAGTCTTGATAGTGGTAAAAACGATATTGGGAGAGCTCTTTCCAAATTAGAACTTGACAACAGTTCAGTAGAGATTAACTGGAGCAAAACTCTAAATATTTGACGGTGAACTAAGTCTGGGGGCAAAAAAGAAAAGAGTGAACTGAGATGACACGAATTGTGACATACTCAAAGGTCGAAGAACATTAGAACATTGATTATGGGGTTATTTTAGGGATTTATTTTTTTAAAATTTTTTTTTTATTATTTTCAAAGTTTGAATTCTGTATCTTTGATTAAAGTACAGAGTATTTTATAACTCAATCCAAAAGAATTCCGTCAACCCAAATGTTTACGAGTACACAGCATCTCCTGATTAATTTAAACCGACTTTCAATTGATCGTACAATATTCTTTCAATCTTTTTCTCGGGTTGAGGACCTCTTAAACAAGAAGTCATGCTTCCTGTAAAGAGAGAGAGAGAGATGGGTGTATTAGACTTGATCCACTCGGCAACCGATGGTGTTACACGGAACGCACCCGATCTAACGTTGGCGAGAAACGCGGGACAAAGTTGTTACAATTACGATCGTAAAGCCTTTAACTTGATTAGAGCCAACGCGGTTGAAAAGGTGAAGCAGCACATGCCCGACGAGGTGGCTCAGGCTGAGATCGGTCGGTCGGCCGTGAAGTTTGTGGAAGATGCCGCCCCTATTGTCCTTCACGAGGTTGCCAAGTGCCTCCCAGGTCTTCTTACTCAGTCTTCCTTTGTTAATTTTGGATTTAGGGGTTGATTATTTCGTTAATCCACGATTAGAAAGTGATCACAAGTTAATTGGAGTGATATGCGTGCAGCTTCACTCTTTTGACATACTGAAATTGAAGTAATTTGGTTTATAGAAAAAAATAAATAATTAATAATAAAATTATAAAATATGTTTCAACTAATAAAAAATATATATATAGAGAGAAGGGGCACATAAAGTTACCAATTAGAGATGACAATTTAGCATTAAAAATTAAGAAATGATAAAGGGTTCATCTTCGCACAAAATACTCCCCCGCTTCGTGTGAGACAGGGGGAGGATAGGCATATATATATATATATATATATATATATACACGCGCGTAATCCTTCTCATGTATTTTTTCACAAAGATGCTCTTTCCATGTCTTGAATCTGTGACGGTGTAACTCCAAAACTAAGAAATGATACAAGATCATTATAAATTTAGCTAACTCCAAATATAAGGAAATCAAATAGCCATGGGCTTGAAGAGGGAAGAATTCAATTGTAATTTTGTTTTGTTTTGTTTTGTTTTGTTTTGTTTTGTTTTTTTTTTTTAAATATGGACATTCTCCGTAAAATTAAAGCACTTTCATTCAAGAGGTGAAAAAATTCATGAATGACACCTTATTATAAAAACTAACGTATTATAGATTTAATTAAAAAAAATTAACTTTATTTGGGCAAAACTTTTTCGATTTCAAAACGCATTATGATTATTTTCTGTTAAAATACAAAATATAAGTTCGTTTCAGAATAAAGGGATTTAAATTTAAATTCTATCATATTTCTTTATACTCCATCACGTGAGAAAAAATGTTAAATTTAAACTCTTAGAGTAGATGATATTCAAATATATATGTAACATTCTCTTGTTTACATGCAGGTGGGGTTCCCATATACAATATGGTATCCCGATATTTAACTCGTATAAAGACGAGGCAAAATCTAATGACTATGCAAACTAAAATAGATTGTTTGGAAAAAAAAACACCTGATGCTCAAAGTTATGAGAAGATCGTGCCTGAGAGTGAAAGCCAAGACGAATCAGATGCATTGAAGAAGGAGGTTAAAGCTCACAAGCGAAGACGACTTGAGCAATATGAAGATAAACCTAAACATGGGGTGATTTTGAGGCGTTCGAAACTTTGATGGGAGGAACCCTTACAAGCAAATATTTGTGTTCTAAAAATTACTCAGTAATATGAATTTGGGGAGTTGCTTTGAAATTTGGTGGAGTTGTATTTTTGTTGAAGTTTGGATCTTTGTTATGTGCTCCTTTGTGTGTAGCGTCGACATGGTTGGTTGCCTGGTGGAGTTGTATTTTTGTTGCCGAATTTTGTCTCTATTTGAATATGTATATCTAGGGCTATGCATACAATCAAACCGTAATCAAAATTATCAAAATTGAAATAATCGATTTAATTTAATTATACAATTTTCATAATCATAATATAATCAAATAGATAAAAAATTGACAATTTATTTGATCGAATTAGATGATTAATTTAATTCAATAATCCAAATTAATCAATTTATTAAAATCTCTTATTATAAGCAATTTTAAAATAATGTTGTTTTCTACTCATGTCTATATTTATATAATATATATCATTTATATCAATTATAGTTATAAAGTGTAATTTTAAAATTCAAAATTTATTTATAATTTAGTTTACTAAATGTTATTTTGAAAATTTCAAAATTTAAATCTGAAACAAATAAAATAGATTGGAATCAAAATGTCATGTGCCGGAGATTGGAGAGAGGAGAGCAAAATTAGAGAAGTTTGCTTATGATACAGATACATAACCGATTAATCATATATATCTGTGTCAAAAAAATCTATAAAAATTAAAATATAAAGAAAGTATTCAAAACAAGATAGTTATTTTTATTTCTAAAATTTGATAGATGCTACGCAAGAGAGTAGGTGAGAGTCCCAAGGAGACAGTCTAGTAGTATAAATCCATTCTCCCAATTTGGTGATCTGACATTCAAATATTTATATAATTAAAAAAAAGAGAAGCGTGGAAGCAAAACTGAGCATAAAAATAGCAAAGAGGAAGACAAGAGGAGTAAAATAAGAAAAGGAGAGAGAGAGGTGAGAGTTTAGGGTTTATTAACCCAAGTCCAATTCCTTTGGGCACGCCAAGCTCATTCTTCTACTATAAATTTCTAGAGTATTTCAGGTTTAATTATCAGGCAAAAATACTCAAATAAGTTGATTTTTTTTTATAACATGGTAAATCATAAATATGTTAATTACTAAATTCAAATAGACTAAATTTAATTAAATAAAAAAGTCAAAAAAAGGCCACAAAAGTTGCATAAGTCATATTGATCATCCATTAATAGCTAAAACCATGCTCTCAAGTTAAAACATTTGTGGTTTGAATGGCCGAGTAGAGTGAGAGCTAGACCGTGGCTGGGTAAAGATTTATTCAATGAGCTGTACGAATATGGATAAGAGAAATATTCAACAATCCAGTCGAAAACTAAGGTCGGACCACCTTGTATTTTAACTACATCAAAATACTAGCTTAGAGTATTTTGATTTTCTTACATCATTGATGACCTTGCAATGGCATTAAATTGATAAGTCACAAAGAATCACTTTTGATAATTTTAAGGGTTTGTATATTGTTTGTATTGTACCAGATGGAAACTTAGTCTAATTAATGAGGTGTCTCATTTTGACGTGGTGTTAGATTTTTTAACCAATTTTTTGATTTTGACTCACATGGGTATGGAAAAAACTATATCAAAATAGTTCCTTAGGCCACTATAAGTCTCAAACCAGATGAGTTAAAATATGATTCAGAATACCGATCGATATAATATCAAAAAAAAAAAAAAAAATTGCATTCTGATGACCTTGTTTACGTGCAGAAGGCTGAGGATCATCAAGCAGATACGGAGGCAATGTGGGCGCTCAAGAAGAGAAACTCAAGCATCCTGAAACCTTGAACCGTCCTAATGTGACAATCATGACGAAGGGATTCTAAGGCCATTGTCTCTTGGATGATATGATTGCTCCTAGAAACAACCCCAAGTAGAATCTTGTGTCTCCCTTGGAACTTTGAACGCCCCCTCCACCTGCTCTGCATGTAGTCAATGATACAAGGGCATGACAGGCCGGCAATCGAGTTTTTGAGTCGGGCTTTACCTCAGCCCAGCTCGGTCAATTTAAAATTTTATGGGTCTGAGTTCGAGCCCAAGCCCGGCTCAAGAAAACCCGAAGAATCAAGGCTCAAGTTCTCGGCCCAAAAAAATTAAAAAGACCTCGGGTCCATTTTGGGTCAGGCTTGGCCCGTTTAGTCGCTTTATCTCTCTATTTCAGAAGCAGAAGAAAAAAGTCTGAAACAGGAAAATAAAAATCCCAGATCAACATTTATTCACAAAGTGAAAGCCTGGAAAAAATAAATAAATAACTGAAGGAGAGGAACGTCTGAAAGTGATTGCATCTCTCAGCTTCTTCGATGATAAGATTGAATCAATTGTTAATCAAGGCTAGGGTTTGCAATTGATGAAAGGGGGAAGATAAGAAATGACGGCATCAATAGGGGACAGATACGGCGGCAACTTTGGGGTTTAGGGCTATAGCTTCTAGATGTCAATAGAGGACAGGGACACCGGCATTTGAAGAGGATAACAGAGGGAGAGAAGGTTAGGGTTTTGATTTGGAGAGGAGAGACAAGGGGGTTTGCAAATAGGGGAGGGAGAATGATGATCGTAGATATGATGAAGAGTAAAAGATTGGAAGAAGAGAAAGACGATTGGAGAGATGAACAAGAGTAGAAGAAGAAAAAGGAGGGAGAGAGAGAGAGGAGTTGAACCATCACTCGGGGAAAAAAAAGATAAGGGAGTTCTTAGACGTTCTTGATAAAAAATCATTGGACGGTAATGTTGGCGGCCAAAGGAGAGGAGGTTGGCGGCGTGGCTGCTAGAGAGAGAAGAGGGAGGGCGGTTATGGGAGACGAAGAGTCGGGTGAGAGGGAGAGAGGCAGGCTGTATAACGAGGGTATGAGTTGCAAGTAATTAGTGTGTGTTTCCTTCCTCGATTTGGTAAAAATGGGTCTTGGTCTGAGTCACTATAATATGAATGCCACTAATTTTTAAGCGAGTCGAGCTTATATCGGGAGCAATGTACGGAATTATAAAAAAAAAAAATTTTAATAACCTGAGCAAGAAAGAAATTTCATAACTGATTAGGGTTGTTATGACATTCGGGTAGTATTACAGGTACCCGTGACACTATCCGATCAAGGCTCGAGCTCGAGCTCGGTCAACTCGAGGTCGGGTCAAGCTTGAGCCCAGTTTTTTTGTCTTGAGCTCGAGCTCAAGCCTAAATAGTGTCAAGCCCGAAAGCTCATCGGGTTACCCGATATTTATAAAATTACGTAAATGCCCTGCTTGTTATTCTTGACTTGTAAAACTTTGAAGGACGGAAAGGTAATTTTGCTTTCATTTCTCTTTTCTCATTCATCTGTACGTTTCTCATTCTTCTCGATCTCTTGACCCGAAATGCTCTCTCTTCTTGCGGTGGTACCTAACATAGCAGAGCAGCACCGCGCAGTTATCGCCTCCCGCGGTCATCTCGTTTCTCATTCTTCTTGTGTCGTCCGTCGCTGCAAGGGTTTTGCGCTCTCTCCTCTCGATTGAAAGGTAAAATCTCTCTTTCTCTCTCTCTCTCTCTCTATAGGGTTTCTACGATATTAGGGCTTTTGCGATTTTTTTGCTTCTCCCTTGGAGTTTTGATGATTTCTTAGATAATTTGTTCTTCTCTCAGTTACTTAGTCTAGGTTTTAAATTCTTAGTCTAGGTTTTAAATTCTATATAGGGTTTTTGAAAATCATCGAGCGATGAGAGCTAGGGCTTTTTTTACTTTTTTTATTTTTTTGAAATTTTTTGATTTTTTTGATTTTTTTGATTTTTTTGATTTTTTTGATTTTTTTGATTTTTTTGATTTTTTTGATTTTTTTGATTTTTTTGATTTTTTTGATTTTTTTGATTTTTTTTTGATTTTTTGAAATCGAGGAGCAAAGTAGCAGATGGAACTGGGACGTGCCAGGTTTCGAGCCGGGAAAGTCAGTCGAGAGAGAAAGAGAGGATCATAACAAACCTACAATTGCGCCTATCCTTCGTCGTTACTCGATCTTTGTTTCATCCTCACTTCCATATTCGGAGCTCAACAACAAGTACGCTTTGGCTTCATAGCTTCAAAAAAGGTACTTGCTCTAGCATCTGCGGTTATATTAAACACTACATTGCCCTATTTAGGCATGATTTACTCTCTATGGTATAATTCAATTAGGGTACTATTTTTTGTCGAGATATGAATTGTATGTTGTTGGCCATGTTTATACTTTATTTAGATTTCAGATGCAATGCAGATAATTCAACCTTTCATCATGTTACATGAAAAGAAAAAAACACCAAAAAAAATTTGTTTGGAAATTTCTGAATATTTAGTTAATGGTTTTCAATAATTGCATTGATTTTGCAATCATTGACTGATCAATAATTTTGGGTGAGAGTGGTGCATTTCTATAGTCTAGACGCAACAGTTGTTGAATTTGCTTGAAGAGCAAACCTCTTTGTACATTTTGCGTATATTAGGCAAAATGGCTTTGCTTACCTATGGGGATCATTTATATAAAGGTGATTACAAATAGGACCAGTCTTGCTCCTTAGGTCCTGTAATGTGTATGTCAAAATGCTACATAATATAATTCGGATTCTGTACCTCATTCTCTATTCCTTCTTCATTTTCTCCTCATTGTTGAACTTATAAGAGTCTTTTAACTATACAATCTGAATCCTAAAAAAGAAAAGACATTTTTGTTTGCAATTATCATTCATTTTGTGTTACCATTCATTTTGTTTTTTTCATTTTTCTTTTATCATAATAAATGCAATGATCTGTAATTATTTAATGGAAGTCCCTTTCATCATTCATTTTTCTTTTTTTATGCATTATCATCGAATCATACTTGATTTTGATTCTTAATTCTTTGTTTTTGTTCTTAATAAAAGGATGAATCCAAAAGCAAGTACAAGTAGTGGTAGGAAGAAAATGAGAAATAAATCTGAAGATGTAGATCCAACCGAATTGTCGGCTACACCTATTATTGCTTCAACAGGTTCTACTACGCCTGTTGTTCAAGGAGTACAAAATGTGAAAATCCCATATCAAAATACTGATTGACACATCCATTCCGATAGAGGTACAAATTGAACAATGGAACAAGGAAATGGAGGAACAAGGACTCGGTGGTGAAAAAGAAGGAGATGATGATGATGTTGAAGGAGGAGATGGTAGTGAAATGCCAGATATACATACAGCTAAAGGTATAGAAGATGATCCTTTTCAGGAGCAGCAAAGGGACAAAAAATCATGGGTTTGGGAACGTATTTCTCATGTTGGCCTTGTAGATGGTGTTGAGAAGGTTAAGTGCAATCATTGTGATTTGAAGTTGAAAGTACATAAAACGAAGTCAATAAACACCTACATCATACATCTAAAAAAATATCTACAGTTTGGGAGGAAAATGAGAAGTACACAATCTACTCTTATACATTTTCAACCTATTGGAGGTGTCTCATCTTCTAAAGGCCCTCAAATTGTTTCAACCAAGTTGACATGCGAAGAATGAGAGAGACAGCTGCACATTGGATTATGATGCATGAGCATCCATTTAGCATTGTGGAAGAGGAGGGGTTTAATCTAATGCAAAGGTGTGGGATGCCAGAATGGAAACAAATATCAAGGCAAACAGGAAAAAATGATTGTATGTTAGTTTATGAAACTGAAAAAAAGAAATTGAAGAATGTATTTGCAAATGTTAGAAAGATTAGTTGACAGCAGATTTATAGAAATCAAAGACCCAAAAGATTGGGTATATGGTTGTAACCAATGTCATCAGAACCGTATCGCGTATTGACCCGTAAAATTCAAAAATATAGTTGAACCGATTGGACCGTGGATCAATATGATCAAACTGCTGATTTTTTAATAATAATTATATATATATATATATATATATAATTACTTTTAAAACTCATATTGATAATTAAGAACTAAATAACTAAATTATAAAGTCATATAAAATATAAATTAAAATCATAATATCAAAAATTGATAATTTCACATCTCATAAAAATTAAAAAAAATAAAAAAAAATCTTAAAAAAATATTTTAAGTTTTAACCCTAGACCGTGGTTTTTTAAAACCGACGGTTCAACCGCGGTTCACGGTTGAACCTTGGTTGAGCCGCCGGTTCAGTCTGGTTCAATTGTAAAACGGTATTTTTATTCAACCGAACCGCAAAATTGTTATAAGAAGGGTTGAACCGGTGGTTCGGTCCGGTTTTAATAACATTGGTTGTAACAAGTCATTGGATTAACTCTGATTGGAAATTATAGAAGAGAATACTAAATTTTGTCAATATTCCACCGCCACATACGGGTAGAGAAATTGCAGCCACTTTGTTCAAGTGTGCTAAGGAATGAAAAATTGAAAGTAAAGTCTACACCGTATCGGTTGACAATGTCTCTAACAATGATTTGGCTATAACTATTATGAAAGAAGACTTCTTTACCTATAGCAAGTTGATGTGTGATGAAAAGATTTTTCATGTACGATATTGTACACATATTTTGAACCTGTTGATTCAAGATAGGTTTGGAGAGATTCGTGATATTGTTGATAAAATAAGGGATACGGTTAATTATAGCTCAGAGGCTAGAGTCATAATGTTGTCCGAATGTATAGCTGAAAGAAACTTGGTTGGTTCTGGAAAAAAATTGATTAATGATTGTAAAACCTATTGAAACTCAACATTTGACATGTTGAGATGCGCTTATGATTTTCGTGTTGTTTTTTCTCATTTTAAAGAGCAAGATCTCATATATATTTATTGTCCAACAGTGGAAGATTGTGAGAAAGTTGATAAGGTTTGCAATGTGCTTGAATATTTTAAATCTGCTACATTGCTTGTTTCTGGGACTGACTATCCGACAACAAATTTATTCCTCAAGGAAATAGGTTCGATAAAGAGAATGTTGGATGAAAACGTTTATAATTCTGATGATTTCATTGTAAGAATGGTGGAAAAAATGAAAATCAAATTTGATAAATATTGGGGCGAAGTGAATTTGTTTATGGCAATAGCTACTGTCCTTGATTCCGATGTTGTTGATAAAATAAAGGATACGGTTGATTATATCAGCTGCTCAGAGGTCAGGGTCATAATGTTTTCTGAATGTACAGCTAAAAGAAACTTGGTTGGTCCTGGAAAAAAATTGATTAATGATTGTAAAACCCGTTGAAACTCAACATTTGACATGCTGAGATGCGCTTATGATTTTCGTGTTATTTTTTCTCGTTTTAAAGAGCAAGTTCTCAGATATATTTATTGTCCAACAGTGGAGGATTGGGAGAAAGTTAATAAGGTTTGCAATGTGCTTGAATATTTTAAATCTGTTACATTGCTTATTTTTGGGACTGACTATTCGACAGCAAATTTATTCCTCAAGGAAATGGGTTCGATAAAGAGGATGTTGGATGAAAACGTTTATGATTCCGATGATTTCATTGTAAGAATGGTGGAAAAAATGAAAATCAAATTTGATAAATATTGGGGCGAAGTGAAATTGTTCATGGCAATAGCTACTGTCCTTGACCCTACGAAAAAACTAATTGCCGTTGAATATTATTATGAACTCATAGTTGGAGAAAATGTAGCCAACCAGTATATTAGCGATGTGAGAAATGTGCTGTATAAGCTGTATGATGAATATGCCTCCGCTGAATTCTTGCACGGCAAAGACCCAGCTTCATCATCCCATGTGAGTTCTTCTACTCAGAGATCAGAATTTCCATGTGATACTGATGCTGGACTTGAGAATTTTGTTAGGAGAAGATTTGGTACGCGTCCTCAAATCAATGTATTAGATGATTATTTGGCCAAACCTCCTGAAACAAAATCGGATAAGGATGAGAGTTTGGAGTGGTGGAATGTCAATAGGATTACTTACAAAGTTTTATCTCAGATGGCTCGAGACATACTAACCATTCCTCAGCATCGGAGGCTGCGTTTAGTGCAGGACCACGGGTGATAGACATATATCGTGGTTCTTTGGCTCCAGAAACGGTTCAGGTGCTCATGTGCGGAGGAGATTGGCTATAGAAATTTTATGGGATTAAAAAGAAGACAAAGGTAAGTATTTATTTTTTTTAAAACAATTAATATATATTTTGTCGATATATATTATGTTAAATTTTTGTTAAACAATTTCATTATGTTAAATTATATATATATATATATATATATATATATATATATATGTATTGCTAATATATTGATTTTTGTTATATGCAGCAAGATATCGTGGTGAAGGAAATTCCGCTTGTACGTCCAATAAAAAGTAAGTAAATAATCGTATCAACTTTTTATTTTTATTGTTGACATAATTTTATTTCATAACACTTATGATTCGTGTAGATTGAGTTGTTGAGTGTTGCTGTTGCTGTTGAGAAAGATTTATTTTCCGAATATTGCTGTTGGTGAGTGTTGGAGGATGCTATTGGTTTGTTGTTGGAGGATGTTGATGTTGTTGTTAGGATTTGGTATACTTTTATTCAAAAGAACTGTTATAAATGTAATATGTAATTAGTTTTGATTTGTATGATTGGAGACTTATGTTATTTGATTTATTCGGTAGTTGTTATGGATTTTATTCAATTTTTGCATAGTTGCAAACAAGATTGTGATTTGATTCAATTAGAATCAGAATTTTATTTAATTTTATAAACAGGTTTGGATTTGGAATGTTCAAAAAATATGGGAGATTCTGTTAGTTTTGAAATTAGGAATTTATGCAATTATGAATTTAGGCAAAATTTTACCCATTTTACATAAAACTTCAATTTGCCCAACAGAGAACCAAAATTTAAAGCACAATCTGTCAATCTCGAGTTTAAATAATCTCGGGTTCTAGCTCGGTCTTGGGCTCAGGCTCGAGCTCATTCAGATCTCGACAAATTCGCGATACTCAAGTTCGAGCTCCTCGATAACACTTCGTGTCGAGCTCGAACTCTAGAATTATGGGCTCAACGAGCTCGAGCTCACCTATACTGCATCGAGCTCGAGCTCGAGCTCGGGTATTGTGATACCATAGCTCGACCTGGATATCATAACACCTCTAGAATTGACCCACATTTCCTGCGTGTTGAAGACGCAGTTTGCTATGACCCAGGTTGAATCCACGTAATAGTCATGTGGCGGCGAAGCAGACAAGCCGTGTTTTCAAGATGCGGCACACTATGCCGCATCTCAGAGATGCGACACCACGTGTCATGTCTCTATGGTCCGACAGCTGCCTCGCCTTGAACACGCCGCGCCACGTGCTGCGCACTCAAGGGGTGGACCACATGCCGCGAGTTCAACCTGCGTCATATGTCTCCTCCCCCAACCCCCTCCCCCCTCCCCATTCTCCTCCCTTTCCCTTTCCCTTTCCCTTTCCCTTTCCTCTCTCTATTCTCTCCCGCAACCGAAGACCCTTATCCCCTCCCCCAAAAATCCATAGATCCATCCATTCTGAAGGAAGAGAAAATGTGCTGCAACATTATCTTTCAGCTTTCAACGTTTTACGACGAATATTTTAACATTTTATAATATTTTTTCAACGAAATACGAAAGTATAAATTTTTACCTATATCAATTTAAATTATTTAAAATGTATAATGTGATAAATAATGATTTTCTATGAGTAAAACTTGTATTTTACATTGAATAGATTTTATATGAATTTTATTATTTTTTTGTGTTAATGACCTTTTAATTAGAGTTTAAGGTGATTAATTAAGGTAATAGTTAGATTAATGTATATTAATATAAAATTAGATTAATATAATAAAATTAGATTAATTTTATAATTATTAATATATTAATATAAAATTAGATTAATGCAATAAAATTGGATTAATTTAATAATTATTAATATATTAATATAAAATTAGATTAATATAATAAAATTATATTAGTTTAATAATATATTAACGTACGTGTATATATATATATGCTAATTGTTATACTTTTTTATATTTTAGATAGATCTTGGACCTACTGATCCGAGTCTTCTACGCTTGTAGCGAGACACCGCTCTACCAGAGTTTGGGATAGAGATGATAGTACCTGGCTTGTCTGTCGTAGACATGAGATAGTATTACGGCGTATGAGGTATGGTCATATCGACGAGAGAGTACTTCCGCTCCTATAGGCATCGGGCTTTTTGGGGGGTCGCTCAACTTCGTTTCATTCAATTGGATTGACATTTCATTATGGTCCTAGTGAAGAGATGGAAGCAGGAGATACATACATTTCATATGCCCAACGGTGAGCTTATAGTTACTCTACAGGATGTAGAGGTTATTTTAGGTTTACCTGTAAATGGGATACCCTAGTAGATAAGACGACGGGTTTCTCATGGGTTGTGCTGTGTGAGAGATTATTAGGTGTTAAATCTCCGTGCACGGCTTTTAGGAGCTATACATTGAATATGCCGTGGTTGTCAGATTTCATTGGTGAGTTACCCCACGATGCAGATGATGATCATATTTTGCAATGGACACGGAGGTATATCTTACTATTGATAGGGGTGTTTTGTTTTCTTCTAAAAATAGTAATGTTGCACATTTACAGTATTTATTAACATTAGAAGATTTAGATTACTCTACTCGTCATAGTTGAGGTTCTGCGCGCTTAGCTTATTTGTATAGACAGTTTTGTATAGTTTCGCACACAAATTCGCATGAGATCGGGGAGGCTCTGATTCTTTTACAGATTTAGGCATGGGAGAGATTTCCATTCATAACTCCTATTAGGCGATCTTTATATGTAGAGGAGGATAAGCTACTAGCTTTGTGGTGGATGGCGGATTTTGATGTCACTTCCCTTCCTACACACGTCGTGACCGCATATAGGGGGCATTCGATAGACTGACAAGCGATGACGTCGTGTGGTTGCCTTACACTGAGGAGGTGTTGTCTTCCCACCTCGACTATTGTCATAAGGGCAGGGATATTTGGTATACCCGCGTACCACTTATTTATTTTTCTATTGTGTAGTGGCACTTTCAAAATCGAGTGATCCGTCAATACGGAGGATTTCAGTTTATTCCAGATTATTGTAATACTGAGGATCGATTGCACGATACTAGCTCGCGTGGTTCACAGGAGTTGGATTGGTCGGTCGAGTATGCCCATTATATCGACATTTGGACTCATCGGCGCAATCACCTAATCCCTATTGGCACGCCAGATGGATCAATTGTTGATCCTTCTTACACTGCATGGTACCGCATGATCTCTCGTATATTTATTGGTCGGCGGGGAGCTTGTTTGGGATATGTGGTAAGTGTATAATTTAATTTTTTCTATTTATATCAATTATTTAATTTCTATTTATATCAATTATTTTTTTTCTTTCGTTAACTAATGTGTGTCGAGATCTTTGTAGTGAGATTCACTACATCAGATACGACGAGATTCTGAGAATATTCATATCCGTGGACTGGCGGATACATCAATTTCAGCATTAAGTGATGACATGGCATACCTCTTAAGATCTAGACAGCCTGGAGGTCGTGTTGAGGGAGGTAATGAGGAGCAGTGACGTCGACGGCGTCGAGGGAGACCACGTCCGAGGCCACCATCTCATGATGCATCACCGTTCACATCTCAGCATCCAGAGGACGTTACAGGACCTTCTAATACGTATGTAGACTCCTTTTCTTTCTATACACCTGTGTTTGAGTTCCCTCATATCTCTACTCTTAACGCCCCACAGAGGGGAGTTCGTATAGTTGAGGGAACAGACACAGTTCCAGAGAGATGATGCACGAATGATATATCATGTGTCTCCTTCACGTTTTAGTAATATAGGACCCTCCCAAATCACACAGATACATGATCTGGGTTTACTATCCCAGAATAACACTACAGATTTTAGGAGAGATTTAGATGTTAGACGTTATGATGGAAGAAGACGACGACGACGTTACTTAGATATTATGTACTTTGTATCCTGTATTATATTAATGATAATTCCATTCATTTATATATGTTTATTTTTTCGATCTTATTTGTTTGGTTTTTCGTTTCTATTTTATTTATAAGATTTTAGTTTTTGTTCCGAAATTGTTGTTTTTCTTAAACTGTTAAGAGAATGCACTTATATGATATTCAGAATGTATTCTTCAAATTTCATGTCGGATGATACGGAGGGGTCCATTGAGTTACGGGTTGCGTCCGTTAGGCCGACGGATCGGCCCGTTGGCCTGTAAACTAAGCCCGTGCAGGCCCGTCCTGCATGTAGATGTGGTACAGTGTATCGCGTTTTGAAGACGCGGGACAGTGTGCTGCGTCTTCAACACACGGGACAGTGTGCCGCGTCTTCAATATCCAAAAAAGTGGGTTAGTTTCAGAATTTCTTTCTTGCTTAGGTCATTTAAAAATTTTTTTTGGGTATAATTCCGTACATTGCTCTTTATATCGGACCAAGTCATCTAGATTCGATTTGTAATTAAAACAAGTCTAAATAATAGACCCATGAGTGCCATTCAAAACGAGTGGAGCCCAGGCCGACTCAGCCCAATTGCCAATCCTAGGCATGAGTTGAGTTGGTCTTTGATCTCTTTAGGCTCGTGTCAGGATATTTTGCTTTTTGAAATGGGTCCTTGAGGATTAATGCTCTTGGCAGGTTCAATTTATGGAACTGCTTGATGCTCGGCAAAACCCCTAGACTCAAGCTGTATGAGAGATCTTTCTATACTTGAAAATTCATCCTTGGACAACTTTTCCTATACTTATAAAATTCTCATATCTAGAAAGCACGTGGCTCAAGACTCTATGTTCATCACCATCAGAATATCAATTCGTTAAATAATTTAGATTACCTGTGAAAATTAGACTTTTGGACCAGACATTGAACCGGTGTCAATAACCTCATCTTCATTCTTGTTGTTATTCTTATTTGTCAGATTAATTGACCGTGATGTATTTTTGGCCACATAACCAATAAATTGGATCCAATTTGAAAACAGCTGCTTATTCCATTCCCACCTACAAAATTCCCCTTTTCTTTCTTACCTTACCCAAATGAATTCTCCAAGCTTATTAGTGAGATATACTTGGGTCCAGGTACTCACCTTACCCAGGTACTCACCTTACCCAAAATATTTTAAGTGGTATCAAGACATTTTGTGAGATAAACGAGTCCCTTCCATACTGAGGTTAATAGGCGAGCAAAGTAACAACTTGATTTGGTGGGTTAGGGTGAAAGATTTTTTAATTAAATTTAAAATTCAAAATTTAGAAATATAAAAAATTATGTTGGAAAAGCTCTCTTAAATTGAATTTGATAACATTTGATAAAATTAGTTAAAATATAACTTTAAATACCGGTTGATTAATAAAAAAAAAAAAAATTGGTGACCAAAGTGCTGTCACTTCTCACCTGTTATATGGATCTATAACTTTAACCAACGGTCAATTGAACTAGTGGAATGTGGTACTATATCCCTTAATCAAAATCTTGGATTCGATTCGCAATTTAAATATGAAGAAAATTACGTTGAGATGGTAATCTCTTAAATGAGTCACTATAAGTTCCGAACCGGATTAATCAGAGTATGATTCTGGATATTGATCGGTATAATAAAAAAAAATGGTACTATCACTTTAGACCAAAAATAAAAAAATAAAAGAGTTAATAAAAAGACTTTTTGGTTCAGAAAATCTTGATTCTATTCAAACATAAGAAGTCTACGGCGTTGTCTAAGTCATAGCTCCAGCTCTCTGGAAGGTTTCTTCCTGGAGGAAGAAAGCGGCCACCAAAGATTGACCACCATGAGTTGGCGTATTCAAGCAAAAGCAATGAGAACCTCACAAATATGATTCAAATTGGAAGGCACCGTAAAAAGATTTGTCAAAATCCGTGGATGCTTACGTATCACGTATGCATTCATGAAAAGGAGAATTGTCAGAGAACGGTTCAGAGCAAAGCTTTCCGTATAAGCAAGGTTTTGAAGAGGCTGTGTTGGTGGCAGCCTCTGAAGAGATCTCTTTTGGGTGGCAGAAGCAAGAAAAGCAAGCTGCAGGGATGAAGCTTGAGTCAATTTTTGGCAAAAGCTTCATCAGCACATCAAAGATTAAGACTCTAGCTAAACTTGCCACTGCTCGAACAGCTGTTCTTAAGAAGCATCACCATGTCCGTTGCTCACAGGCTCGGTCTGACGTTGTTCAGCTCCTCAACCTTGGCCGCCATGATCATGCTTTTCTTCGTGTAACTTCTTAACCTCTCTCTCTCTCTCTCTCTCTCTCTCTCTCTCTCTCATATGCTTTGCGTGCCTTTTTCAGGTTGAGCATGTGATCAGGGAGCAGAACATGTTCGATGTGCTTGTATTGGTTGACGGCTACTGCTGTATCCTAATAGAAAGGGTCACACTCATCAAGAAAACCAAGTTAGCTTTCTGAACACCATGCAGTTCCTTCGGCTTCTTTACAGTTTGAAGGAATATGGTGAGAGGTTGTTATTCTAACTAAAGGTGTTGCAGGGAGTGCCCTGATGAATTGAAGGAGGCAATATCAGGCTTGATTTTTGCAGCTACAAGATGTGGAGAATTTCCGGAGCTGCAAAAGCTTCGTGAAATCTTCACAGAAAGATACGGCAAACAATTTTCTTCTCGCGCTATTCAGCTAAGCAATGACTGTGGAGTCAGTGTCAGGGTAATTCATTGGAAACAGGAAGTGTTTGCTTATTTAGCCATATCTTATGCGCTGCATATGATAAAATGGTCTGGTTTATGTAGATTGTGCAGCTGTTTTCAACCCGACACACAAGCTTGGAGAGCAGACTGAAAGTGCTGAAGGAAATTGCTTCAGAGAATGGAGTAACTCTACATCTTGAGGATGACCCCTCCATTGCCACAGAGGTATGAAGACAATACCCTAAAAGTTGTGATTTAACAAACTTATCAGAAATATTTTATTTTATTTAGTGCTGCACAAGACAGACCATTGTTATCTGACTAAAACAAGATTGGAAAACTTTCCAAACCTCTGAAATGATTTCAGGAAAAGATTCAAGTGAACAAGATCCAAAAGCAACTTATGCCTGACCTGCAACCTGAGAACGGATCTGTTGCAACAGAGGTAGGGAAATATAGCTAAGTCAGGAAGAGATACATAATCTTGTATCGTACACTACATCTGACTGTTTTGGTCTCTAAAATGAGCAGAAAAATATGGATCACAAACAGATGACCACGGTCGATGAATGGGCCACGGTCGATAACCCAGAACCAAGGGATGTCACCTCTGATTTCCAAGACATGATAGTGGAAGATGAAAAGTACTTTGAAGGAAATGTAACACCAAGAAGGTACAGAGATGTAGCTGATGCAGCAGGAGAGGCTTTTCGATCAGCAACTTATGCAGCAATAGCAGCAAGAGCAGCTGTGGAACTTTCAAGGGCTGGTTCAGAGTATAGTGATCCTAACCTCTATATCACTCATCAACACTGACTCATAGTTGATTAAGATGGTTGTTCAGTAATTGAAGAAAAATGGATCCTCAGAGAGCATCAAAGAATTTCAGAAAGAGGGTTTTCAGCATCCATCATTCTAGTTCGACTAGAACACGAGAAAAAAAAATAAGTTCAAATTTTTACATCTTTGAAACTGATGACAATAAGACAAGCGAGAAGATGGCTGAGACGTATTGTGGCTGAAGCATGACATGACCTAGTTTCCAACTAGGTAGAACACAGATAAGCCTAACAAGCCTATCTTCAAAGGGGAAATCAGCAATCTCAAGGGCATTCCTCAGCATATATTGTATGAAGAACAACCATGCGAATAAAAATACAACAGTGAACACTTTGGAGAAGCCTCAGACCTCGCATTTATTCGCAAACAAGAAGCCATTTTCAGTGAGGACTAAAAAAATTCACAGTATGTTGAAAAGGATACATTAAAAATAAAGTTGCATGGCCTCAAACAGATTCTGTAGTTCCACGCTCCAACTGCGGAATTCTTCCTATTTCTTAGGCTGTCCCAAATAATGTATGACAAACATAGTAATTAGAATAAGATGAGTTTTTAAGGTTTCATTATAATTTTGTTTATGATACTGAGGTTGCCAGCTGAAAGGGTTTCCAACATGATCCTCAATGAGCATCTAGTTTACTACATTTTTAGGCAAGTTTTAAAGGATACAATTCATGATAATTGAAGCCACCACAAACTGGATTAGAAATTTTCAAATACTTCACGAAGTAGGACATTTATACAAGAGAATGATCCAAGAGATTTAGTTTTCTTCACAAACAAGCTAAGAGACACCTGTAGTTCCGACCTGAAAATAAATAATTCCGCATGCATTGTGCTCACATTAGAAATATACAAGTTGTACGAAGCACTTTCGAGAGAAAAGTTACAACAGCAATCTGAATCCTACATTAGCAAGCAAGATATAAAGTGATGATGATTGATGACCTAGAACTTCCTATGAGACGCTTACTGCAAATCGCCACCACTTTGCTGCCACAAGTTAATTATATCAGTTGCCTGATTAAGAAGAATGATCATTTGTTTCTGCGAAATCCAAGGCTTACTCTCCAGCATCACCTTAAGCTCCTCCCAAGCATCTTTCCTTGGCCAAAAGTAGTAGGGACTTAAAGGAATGGTCCCATGGCCAGGAATTGCTTGATCAAGAGCAATTCCAATGTTCTTCTCCATCCAAATAAACTTCAAGACAAGCCGTGGTTTCTCCATTGGCTTCACAACCACCTTAAGCTTCTGCACAATCGAAAAGCAACATAGCACAAAATCAGATTGAAATATTCACATGCCTGAAGCAGAGAAAGAGAAATAGGGAACTATTTTGAAGGAGCACCTTTCCGGTCTCCATCAGGGTAAAGAAAGGGAGAAAGGAACCAAGAAAGAGGGTTTTGTTACTAAATTGTGTGGGATATTAGGGATTCCCTGTTACAATCTGGAAACACAATTCTAAATCATGCCATGAGGATGGATTCTTCACTAATACTTGGTCGTGCTCCAACATAAGCAGTTACTAACTAGCTGGAGTATTGTAACAAGATTGCCAACTTTGGGTGGTTAGAAATCCACAGGACAATGGCTAGGATAATTTTACAGCAAGAACATTGTTCTTTTCCTCTCTAAGGAAACAGTTTACTTCTAAGCAGTAAAAAAAGGGGAAAAAATAAGAACAGAGCAAGAGAGAGAGAGAGAGAGCAAAAAACATGTAAAGAAAGGAGAGAACCAAAAAGCATCATCCTCCTCCATTATTCAATTTTCTTTGATATTTTTCCCCCAAAGGTGATTGAGCCCCACAATGGGGGTGGGCACTCCCCCAGCTTATAAACCCCCGAACCCTAATACTAGCAAGATTGGATCCCAAACCACCACAATTATTACCACCTCCAGAAGTCTTTAACAGCTATGTTGGGTAGACTAAGGTCTCTCCAATTCAGCTCAAAAGGTCACAATAGGAAGATGGCAAAATTCCTTTACCAGCTACATTAAATCTAACATTTGCTTTGTTAACCAACTCAACCATGAGGGGCCTATCTATAACTTTCACTTACATTTTTTTCACTATTAAATTTTCTTAGATGCTATTAATTTGTTTCTTTTTCTCTTTTCATTTGCCTTCAGTATGCATACCTTCCTGCATACTAGTCTTCTTTTCTGTACAAGTCTAGCTCATTTATCAATAGGGTAAACCTTATTAAAAAAAAAAAGAACTCTCATGAGCAAGGAAACTTGATTTATCTTCTTCCATTTGATATAAACTATATAACAATGCAAAATTTGAGAGAGAGAGAGACAGAAAGAGACAGAGAGAACCTCTATTTGTCTAGGAGACCTTGAATTGTCGGCCGAAGTTTCTTCCCCAATCACAGCTTCAGCAGTAGCAGTAGCGGAAGCAGAGACTTGTACACTTTTTCTAATGCGTGAACTGATTCTTAACGAAGACGAAACAGAAGAAGGAGAAGAAGTCTTGGGCTTGAAAAGGATTGAAGGTTTGTAGGATTTTGCAAATAGGTGCTGAGAAGGAGGCGTTGACAATCCGAATGAGCCATTAATCTCGGGTTGAACCACCATCGATAACATCTTGCGGCTGCTTGTTAATTTTCACAGAGAGAGAGAGAGAGAGAGAGAGAGAGAGAGAGAGAGAGAGAGAGAGAGACAGAGCGAGCTTTATTTTTGTTTCTGCAGAGAGAAACAACGAAGGCGATGAACGATAAGGAGAATCGGATTGGGCACTGAATAATGATAGGCTTGGGCATTCGAAGATGGGTTCAGTTTTACTTTCAGAATAGAGCATGAGTTGGACAACGTCAGACCTAAACTATATGAGAAATAAAGTTTTAATTTATTTCAAATCATTTTTTCTTCACTTGACCGTCTGTTTTTCATTTTTCTCGTATAATCTAATTCAAATATTATTAAATTTAATTAAAATAAACTCCCTCGACATATATATGTTTTATTTTTAAGATTTAAACTTGATATTAATTAAAAAAATTTAATAATTTATCATCATACTCATAACACATCAATATTTCAAATCACATCTAAAATAAGATAAAATAATTATTAGCATTGACAACAAAAATTCACATGTTAAAAAATGATGTAAATGATTTTTTTTTATACATATTAGGGTTTTAACCCGAAGAAAGAAGATGTCAATTGAGCTGAAACTACGACGTAAATGGTTTGACAACACGACCACAGTGTCAATTCTAAGCATCACACTCTGGCATAAGACGACTTCTCCAAAATATATTTCTATTTTAAAACTTAAATTCAAAATATTAATTAAAAGTATTTAATATTTTGTTATTAAACTTTCAACACGTTAATATTTTAAATCACATCTAAAATAGTTAAAATAATAATTATTATTATTGATAACAAAAGTTCAGATATTAGGAAATGATGTAAATGGTTTGACAACAAGACCACGGTGTCGTGATGTGTTGTGTGTGTAGACCACGTTGTCAATTCAAGTATCACACTCTTCGATAAATTTACAACATAAACACTAGCCAAACGCCACTCATTCACTGATTTTCATCAGAGAGAGAGAGAGAGAGAGAGAGAGAGAGAGAGAGAGAGAGAGAATGGCTTATTAATGCCTGTTTCTCCCTATAGAGACTAGAAAGAAAGCAACAATCATACACCGCCTACACTGTACCATCCATATCAATGAGAGTCCTAAGCCTATTAGGATAAAAACATTTTAAGCACATTTAATATAACCTGCACCACACCATTCAATACAAATTCTGAATTCTTCCTAATGCTCTGCAAAGAATCGATTCTCAAGTTTGCCCCTCCTTCACAATTCAAATTCTGAGTACTCACTCAGAGTTCTCCGTTCCACTTTACTCGAAAGTGTTTGCTTCAACTGCAACATAATTATTGTTCTTGCAAAAGCTCAAGACCATGCTTCAACATGGTACTTGCCTGCCTTCTCCAGTGCCCTTAGCCATCTTGTAGCTGATTCTCTTGGCACCCCACCCTCTTTAGCTACAATTTCCTCCAAACATGAAAAAACATCGGCCGGCATTTTGGTTGATGAACCAGCAATATATACTGCAGCACTCTCACCAAGCAATTTCCAAATTCTGTCACTTTGTTCCTGCATTTTATGCTGCACATATACCTTTTGCGGTTGGTCTCTGGAGAAGGCAACATAAAATCCACCGCCCTTTTCTTCTGAGAGCACCCCACCTTCATTGGAGTGAGAGAGCCAAAAGTCTCTGTAAAGAAAATCATTATCCTCATTTCGACAACCAAAGAAGAATATAATGGGAGCTGCTGGGACACATCTACTTTGCAGGGCCCTTTCCTCAACAAAGCCATGAAAAGGTGCACAGCCTGTTCCTGGTCCAATTAAAATGAGAGGCAACGATGATGGCGGAGGAGGAAGTGAACCTTTTTGAAACCACACTGGAATGGGTACTCCTGCTCATGGCAGAAAAAATGGGCATATCAACAAGTTATAGACCAAGGCAGCTATCATTTCTTCACACTTGTAAGCTTCAGGATTTTCTATTTAAGCTCATTACCTTGTTGAGGATCAAGGCTGGCCAGCCACTGAGAGCACAAACCTGTACGCTTCCTCTTAAATGGTGTTGTCCAGGAGACCACACTTACAGTTAGGTGTACTTGATTTGGGTGAGCTGAATGAGAAGAAGATATAGAGAAAGCCCTTGTTTTTAATGTAGGAACCAACTCCACCAGCCACTCCACTGGCATTTGCACGGAAGGGAAATCCTCTAGTACCTACATCAAAAGGCACAAATCAGTTAACTGAAAATGCAAGGCGCTCATGCAGGATAACCAGTTAGAAAGTGTATTTCGATAAAAAATCTGGAAGAAAACCAGAGAAAGCGAGTTGACAATGCAAGTGGTTCTTGTTTCTGGGTTGAGAACATTATAGGAATTCAGTGACAAATTTAGCAGGTGTGGACATGGTAAAATACTTATAAATGGGATAGGTAGAGATTAGAATGCATGGAAAATTGTAGCTCTTGCTATCCCATGCACAAAATAGAACATGTTTATTAACTGGATGGATTCTTAAACAGTTCAACACTACATTCACCTCCAGAACAGTTCTTCTTTCCTTCTGGTTATACTGATACAGATCATCTCTGCCTTCAGGTGAGGCAAAATATTGAAGCCTTTCCTTTTCATGCTGAGCCAATGCGAAAAAACTCATGACCTGAATGAAATGTTAAGATGACCTCAATAAGAAAATTTAAGAGAGAGCATTAAGTTGGTTAGGTAAACCAAACAGCCCGACATCTTTCTTGTTGCAACTGTTATTCCAGCTCAACACTTAGAATTATCAGAAATTTTTAGCTTTTTAACATCACAATCTACAGTGTACACAATAGAATAGTGTATTCCAGGATTGTACTTAAAACTCCTAAATTAGATTTTTAAAGTACTGAATTCTTGCCTCAAAGAAGTAGCGCCGGGGGCTTGCTGATGCAATGTCCATAGTCAATTCTACATAAGTTTTTAGCTTGACCGGATCCATTGAAGAAAGATGTAACCGACTCTTTCTGGGATGAACCTAAAATAAACAATAGAACAATCAATATCAGAACATAAATTTGAACGTTGGATCCAATGCACTTACACTTTTCAACTATATATGCATCCCATCCCACCTCATGATTGCATAACTAAGCTGCACTAAGGATGAATAATAGAGTAGAGTAAAACGCGAGGCTGAAAAGAAGTGACTTTTCAATGGCCTGAGTATGCTCAAGATTCATGAACTAGAGAAAATCTTAGCAAGCCAGAATCCGAGTGAAGCTTTTAAGAGGAAAAGCCATTCTGTTTGCCATGCTACTTTAAATTCAAATACAAAAGAGTGTAGTCTTAAATGGTGAGGCATGCTTCTCCTAAGTGCTTAGGGCCAACAACATAGTAAGAGGACATTGATATAAATAAGGGACATGCGTATGGCACACAGATATGGTAATATGGTAAATCTCAAAAAAACAATGGGATATAGTGAGGCAAAAATATGACTCTAAAATAATGATATTAGTTTATTCATAATAAATAAATCTAAATTAGAAAATAAGCTATTTAATATTTTATTTTATTTTATTTTATTTTAAAAAAAAAAAGAGAACTTATCTATATTCCCTTTACTTCAAAGTTGTATTCTGAAAACAATGCGCAGAATATTGAGGAATGCGTAATATGTATCTCTAAAGAAAGTTGGCACTTGATGATTATTTCATAAGATTATTTAACAGATGCACAATTGCGGGCATGTTTTCAGTGAAGATAATACAGGTACAGCTTCTGTTTTGGCAAAATGACTGCACTTGATGTGCAACAGTTTCCCCTAGAAACCATTGCACTATGTGAAACTGAAATGCATGTCCATTAGGCATATGGGCGTGCTCTATGATCAATCCTGGTAGAAGGAGTACATACAGTGATATAAGATTCAGGATTCAAACCACAACGCTGTATAAACGCATCAACTGCAGCAGGATTTTGATCAGGGAGAATCTCAAGAATATCCCCAACTTCATATTTTGTAACCTGAGAAACAGCAATCTGAACATATTAGTTTTACAAAGGTATGTGTCTGCAAAATGACCCCATAGGATTCAAATTGATGATTAATTGATAAACCGGCATGTACAGATGATATGGCTTCAAATTCAAAGTGCCGCACATCCTTTCCGTAGCCTGCTTTGGTTAAAGGTTGATTCTTAATCTGTTGAGCAAATGAATCAGCAAAACCATGAGAGCAAGTCACAGACTTTGAATTAGTGTGAAATATATAAACAGGGCATGTGTCCATGCAGGGGCTTGGTTGGATAGGGGTAGAATTTGGCCTAATGATAATGTAAGCAGGGTAAGTTCTTGCTGAGGGCATGCTTTGGAGCCAGCTAAGCCCGACTGCCTAGAAAGATTTCTCAGTGCATAGTACATGCATTGTTTTCCCACAATCAGCACTCAATAGCATGTGGAGTATTAGCCATAGGCTAATATACAAAAGCTCCTGTAGAGGCATTGTTAACTACCACTCTTCTCTCAATGTATGTACATGTAACAAGCCCCTAATTTGACAACAACATCTTCAGCAAAATTACTCTAGCCCCCTCATCAAATACCTAGACAATAAGATGCTAGAGTCTAGGTTGATGAAGTATAAAAGTATGAAATCCCCATTTTGAACAAATGAGGCTATATTTTGTCCTGACAAAGGGGCTAAATAAGCTTCCTTTGACCACTGATAAAATGTGGCTGTAGACTGAATTTATTGCCAACTTGACATGAACTCAAATAACATGTGACAGGACCCACACTTTAAATGGCCAACTTGACTGCATGTAAAGCATGTCTGGCTCGTATTTTCTGCAATTTATTCCATTTAAATAATTGCAGAATTGGATATAACAATGGAGTAGTTGGCAATGCACAAAGACCATTTTAGACAACAGGATTGCTCGATATATGGAGTTGGAAGTAACAAGCCCAAATTGGCTAAATTGCATGCTAGAAGCATGCAAACTCTGTAGACGCTGTATAAGAAATTGGGCATATTAACAAAAATAAAAAAGAGACTTCTAAGAAGCAAAGAAGCAATAAAGTGTAAGTTTCAGAGGGGAAGTGATCCATACCATCCGCAGAAAGCATTCAGGTCTATTCTTATTGTGAGAGAAAGTCCCTGGGCACATCGAACGAGTCCTCTCAATTTGCAAAGCCATACTGTTCAAATCTGATCCATCTGTTTTCAATTAGACATAAAAAGCAACACAAATGTTCTCCATTAACCCTGAATAACTTAATTTGGACTAATCATTTTGTTTGGATTCATGTGCAAGGCAAAAAACATGCGTAGCTTCAAAACTAACACAACTCTTTGGATTAAGCATCATTCAGTAAGCAGCTATCCAGTAGAAAGGAAAAGCTCATCTGATAAATTAATTGCTATTAGAAGTTATGGGGAAAATATTTGACAAAGGATTCATTTTGTTGTTTAGAGTAGACAGCTCTTCAGAGAGAGAATTAATTACCATCATCAAATGGTTAGAAACTTAAGGTCTATTACCACTAACAGTAATTTGTAATACGGATCATGTTCACTTAGCAAAAAGCTTCATCCTTGTGCCTTTTGCTGGTGACTGCTTAACTAGTAGGAAGCTGACTTCTTAATACCTTGCTCTTTATATATTTCAAGGAATGTCAAACATGTTGTGTCATGATGGAAGTCTTGTGCATAACCAGAAAATGGGAAACCTGTTGTATGATCAATTTGACCAAATATAGGAGCAACTCAATTCCAGTTGAAAATAGATTGTATTGTGTGAATACCGACAGAATAAATTCACAAAATATAGGTTACTTTGTAGAGAACTATTTAAAAAATGACTACTAGTTGTCGGCAATTATTAGAAACTGAAGTTTAGTGAAAATTTCAGAAACAGGATCACTGCTTCTGGTGGAAAGGCTGCCAACCCTGAAGTGGCAGAAGGATTAGTATAGGGTAATACCGTTTCTGAATTCTCTTATAAGTATATTAGCCTATCAACTACCAAGCAATTCTGAGATGCTGATTTGGAAGATTGGTCCCAATTCTCACTTGTTTGTAATGATGCCAAGCCATGTCGATCCAACCATTCAACTGCCCTGCTCGTGTGCTGTGTTTCCGTTCGCTGGTTCAATGAAGAATTTCAAAATTAAACTGAACATATCTTTTTTATCACCATAGAACCTCGATTCAGCTATAGTCATTGGGTCTTGAACTAGATGAGGCTGCCTATAATAAGAAATAGAGTTTGGAATCTTGACTACAAACCTTCAAACATATTCTAGCCAACATCGTGGGATTGGTGCAAAGACAAAACAAATATATGTATCATGTGCTTTGTCCCTGTTTGATGGTCCAATCAGGACTTTTGTCCCACTTTGCTAGTCCAATGAAGACTTTTGAGATTAAAGTGAAGGTATCGTTTTCTCACCATAAAGCTTAAATATAGCTAAAATAACTAAGCCCTAAACTAGTTGGGGCAGGCTACAACAAATAATAGTTTTCGGAATTTCGACTGCTAGTAATGGAACATATTCTATCCAACACAGCGTGATTGGAGCTAACACGCACACAACACAGACATGTGTATCACATGCATTGTCCCTCCCTGCTCTGCTAGTCCAACAAAGACTTTCCAAATTGAAGTGAATGTACCTTTGTATAACCATAGAACCAAAACTCAGCTAAAACAATTGGGTCCTAAACTAGTTGGGGCCGGCTAGAACAAAAAATAGTGTTAGGAATTTCGACTATTGACCATGGAACAAATTCTATCCAACATGGAGGGATTGGTACTGACACAAACTGAACATATGTACCCATGGAAAAGAAACCAGTCATTATAACATATTAGTGTTAGCTCATGAAATTGAAAAATCAAAAGTTATATCTATTATTTTAAGTAAGAAGCTAAGTTTTAAGAGTATGTACTGTACAAGCTAATGTTCTATCTGACAATATTCCACATCCTTTCATGCACTGGTCCAAACTAGCTGCCCTCCCATGTTGATTTTGTAGATATGGTACCAACACACAAAACTTTTAAGTCTTTCTGCAGCATGTCAATGGTAATAATGCCTGTTGTTCTAGTTATAAATGTTTAAAGTTTGCAATAAAGGTATATATCTGTGTGTACATATATACATGATGCCAAGTGACGTGTGCCCCACACGTGATTGCATGGAACTAATATTTTGGGGTGATACGGAGAATAACACAGCTAGACATGCCAATCAATGGATGCTAGCAATCTGCAAGAGGCACTAAACTCAAGAATGGAAGTGCATGGGGTGTCCTCTTCTTTTACAAGGATTTCCGTGGCTAACTGGAACAGGTTGAATTAAACAGCATGCCTTTAGAAATTTTCGTTCACATACGCAAGAAAAAAAGATTAAACAAAAAGGTAAGGCAAATTCTTTACAGAGTTGAATAGTTTACATGAACAAACAAAATTTAGACATGTTTCTGCAGTCTTACAAGAAAACTGGGCAACATTATTACCTGATACACTAGGATGCCCTTCCTGCATATTGTGATATATGATCTCAAATTTTGGTTGATCCATCAGCTTCACATCTGAAATTACAATGTCCAGACCTTTAGGGAACAAACTTGGATTCATTTGATACAACATATTCCATAGAGATGACATCCATGGGTCCAAAGCACCTTCATACCTAAGAATGGAAACCAAATTCTATTCTTATCAAATAATTACCAGCTTGCAAAAGAATTTCTTCGGAATCCCATTTTAGCAAAAATAATGTAGTGAAGGGCACTCCAAAGGTGTATGAAGAATTTCCAAATGATATCACTAAGGAACAAAAGGTAAACAAATATGGATGGCTTGAAAAACAGATAAAAAGTATAGTATTATTTCTTATTGTCCTTCCTCTTCTTTTTTGTTTCCCTCTATTTCTTATTTTCTTTGAACATTAAAAAATAATAAAAAAACTAAAATTAATTAATTTCTTCTCCACCTGCTACGCCTCCTCCACTGCTTTCTTCTTTTTCCTCCTTTTTTGGGAGAAAATCTATGTAAACACGTAGACTTCCAAAAGCATCAGCATTCAAAAAGTGGAGAAAAAATTTTTGAATTGAATTATGAAGTCAATTACAAGGAAATCTAATGCTAGATTGCATCCAGAAAGTACAAAAATAAGATGTTCACAAATCATCTTGCAAAAACACTCATATAGATTCATTCAGACATCAATAAAGCTAGAACTCTAAAGATGAAAGTTATTTAGAAGCTAAAACAAAACATTTGACATATTATTAAAATATCAATACAGTGCCTCACTATTAATTGCTAACAAGTTTTTATAAATGATGCATGCAATCAAACAAGAAAGTAGAAACTGATCGGTGCTGATCCTCATGTATCATGCAAGGTTGGTAATATGAAACCGAAAGGTGCAAGTAAGAATACCCTGATGGGTGTTGATCATCTCCCAAGCCCCGCTCAATCATTGCCTTAGCCCCAAGATCTAAAAGCCGTTTGTCCAGCCTTTTTGCAACAAACTGCAACCAAAAAGCACAAAGAAGTTTCATTGAAAACTTCAAACTACATGCCCCATGGACTTATCTACATTCCCATGCGGGTCTAACATGACAAAACACAGACACCACATAATCCAGATAATGCATCAGTCTTACAATTGGCCATATCAGTTCATTAGGGAGACAAAGGTGGCTGTAACCATTGCATCAAAGCCATTACAAGAAAGTTTAAAATCCTAGAACACCGCTATTTTAGGGAGGAACATTCAAAATCTGTTGTATGATCTGTCGTGGCTATGCTTACCGAGTTTGAATCTCCCATATATAAACTCTTAACCACTGCAAGACAATCTATACATATGAGGATGCCTGGTCCTCTTTTGTTGTAATTCTTTGTTTCTAATAAAATTTCCTTGAAACAGAAACAAAAGGACAAAAATTCACTAATTTAGGGCCTCCTTATCAGATAAGAACACACTGAATAGCTAATATAATATGTTAAGATGTTAATAGTTTTAAACTGCAGAATCTAGAGCACTGTTTACACCAAGTGATGAAACTACATTATATAATGTATCAGGCTTTCATCATCACTAATGTTCAGTGAGCCGTCTAGATTTGATAAAAAATTCAAAACTATTCACAGCATGTTATATCTGAGTCTTCAGAAGATTAAGGAAAGAGTTTAAGACAGAAGAAAGACTTGCAACAATTACATTATATTTTTGGTACCCTGAATCACCCAGTCCAAAAACAGCATAATGAACTCCGCTAAGCCAATCACGACCTAAGTTCTTCTGCAAAAGAAACCTCCAGAACCCCTGAAAGATGAAAGATATTAGGAGACAAAAAACAGGAAAAAAATCGAAATCCTAACTCATTGTAATCTAACAAGACTTCACCAACCTTCATTGAATCAGGTGCATCACCCTGGCCTGTTGTAGAGACAACGAATATTACATTATTCTCGTGTGGCAGACGACTCTGCAAGAACATTTTAGGTAGCTTGGGAATAAGTAATGTTTTCAAACAATAAGTGCCAGCTAAGTTATTCAGGTATGCTCAATTTAGCAAGTTAACCTCCTACAACTGCAATACATTTAACTTAATAGCATAAAGTAGTGATTATAAACAAATGAGGTCTGCCAAAGATTCCCTGTTTTTTTTTCTGCTACTCAGTTGCGTAAGCCATAACATTATTTCTTGGTACCTCATGCAATTTGCAATATCCTTTCATGTCTCTGCTTATTCTCTACTGGCTAGTTCAAATTCACACCATTGGTTGTACTAACATGAAAATCCATGAGCTCTCATCACACACAAAAATTATCTCAACTGAAATTTATTTCATCTTTCATAAGGACTGTCCCAGGTTTCCTATGCATGCACCAGTTTAAAATTGCTTATAAACACCATTACCCTCCATCAGAACTATGATATCTTTAAATGATGTTTCAGTAGCCCAACAAACTTTTCAACTATAAGTGTTTTTTAATGACTTCTTCAATAGAACCAACAATATCTATTTTAGTAACACACATCCAAAAATAAATATCTAGTTCATCAAAGTTGCCCTACATTTTGGGCAAACAATCTGCACTTCGCTATGATACAAGTAATAATAGGTCTTCATGAATCAAAAAAGGTCACTTTATACTGGATGGACACATCACTGATATTGGTTCTTGTTCGTGTTGTTTCCATCTTTCTTATTTCGCTCTGTTTAGCGAAACTATTAGTGGCATGTAATAGTATATCATCCACATAGCATCTGCAACAACTCGTCCTATCTATGGTCCTATGATTGAATCCAAACCATGTAAAGGAAAGAGAACTTGCATAGGTACAACCATAGGCGGCCCCAAGGGGGACTGTGGCCCCTTAAAATTTAAAAAATATCCTGTGTAAGGGTTTCTAAAGATAAAGTAAGCATAAATAAGATATTTGGCCCCTCCTAATTTTTAAAGTTTTCAATTATGCTATATCTTAAAGAGAAATTTCTCCATGAAACAGTGAGTTCACATAAAAAAAAAAAAAAAGAATACATTCAAAATTATTATTGGTTACTCTTTGAACCCACATGTCAAATTACTTTTTCTTTTACATCTTTCTAATTTACAAAAATTGAATTTTAGCTATTAACCTATTTCGTTTTCACTTCTTTTCATCTCCATTTGTTCTTTTTTTTTTTTTTTAATTTGAAGCCAGGAGGAATCCTTCTTTGGGTTTATAAGATTTCATGGTCGGAGGCTTGCAATCATCATATATTTTTCCTTGGGTCTTCAAGATTTGTAAACTCCACGAAAAATTAAAATTGCAGTATATTACATGTTACTTTTTTTTCTTTAATTTTTGATAAGTTAATTTAATTGAAGACAATATATCACTATATCAATTGCCACAACTATTTCTACATATATACAATTCACACAAAAAGAACTTAGAGCAAGATTTAAATAAAGTTATCTTGATTTTTTTATTTAATTCTTTAAAAGTTTGTTTAAATAAGCCGGGAGCACTTTATGTACTGAGTGAGCTCTTTTTTAAAAAAAAAAGTTTTTACATAATGTTGTATTGCGAGTATTAAATATCTATTATATTAAATTTTAATGATATAGTTTTTTATATTAATATGAATATTTATAAGCATGATTTGGTCACCTGGTAGTCCAAAAAATAAAAAAAAAGGTCCCCCCTGAGAAAAATTTTTGGGACTGCCACGTACTACTATATCGCATGCATCTTCCACTACAATTAGGAAAGGAATCCATCTCTTCTTGACATTTTAGCTGATCAAAGACAAACCATCTCTATTCTGGAAAGAAAAAATGATGCAGCCAACAAGAGGGTGCACCCATAACAACTTAAGCTAATAAGCACAAGTAGTCATAGCCTGGCGGTTGTGCACCTTATAACTTCTTTCAGTGAAGCAAGTTCAAATCTTGAGAGTGACTATAGTTCTAGACCCATGGGCCTACTAAAAAAAAGAACCTAAGTTAATAAGAAAAGAATTTTACAAAAGTAACTGCATCTTCATCAGAATCTACAAAAACAACTTAGAAGGAAACAAAGTGTGAAAAGATTTAACTGCACATCTACAAAACTAGAACAGAGGTCTCCTAAGGCCACAAAGACTCACATTTCTCCCCCATTACCCTAAATCATTCCCTCTGGACAATTATTCATTTTGTAGCAAGAGCCCGATGAATATAGAGTGTTTAGAAAATATAAAGCCCCCACAAGAATATGTCCATGAACAACGTATCAAAGGTAATTTTCTCGAGCCCTATTCTTCAAAGGGATAAGGGACACACCACTTAACTAGGGTGCATTGAAGGTTATCTTTAATTAAAATCCTACCTAAAACTATTTTCCTAAGAAAGAAAGCCAAACCTTCCCCCTCCACTTGCCAAATCTTCTCTACCTTGGAAACTTCATCTATTCAAGAAACTTATACTAGAAATCAATTGTGGACACAATTATTTATATTATGTAAGCTTCACCTTCCATTTTCAAGCCTCTGATACAACTAAATAATTAGTCAAATCTTCAGTATCCTGACAATAAGAGACAAATCAAGGACCTTATCCTCTGAAGGAATGGAACCCCACCAAACATCACTCAGAAGAGAAACTCTCACATCCACCCTCACTTGCAAAGACAACATCCAAATTAAACTACACCATCTTATTCTAATATCCTTCCAGACCGCAAAGAAGCCAAAAACTCTCAGCATCATCCACCCATTATTCCCCAGTCCACTGTTCGTCCCAATTGCCACCTCTAAGTAACTCTTTCCACCATAAACCTCTAAAGCCACTTTCCTAGAAGAGACATTTAAATCCAGCAATGACCTAAATCCAAGGCCTTATACACAAGCAATGTTGTAAAAATTAAATTGGGCTCGACATTTAGAGTAGCTAACACTCCAAGACAAATAAAAAAAAATTAAAAAAAAAACTCAAAAGGGCTTTATTTTTACCCAAAAAATGTTGCATCAATAGAAAAAAGGGGAAAGAAAAACCTGGTGCCAATTTAATGATGGGAGGCACAGCAGTGGGATTACTCAATGACTTACATGTGAGTGGATATATACAAAATTAGATGCTAGTTCTTCAACAAAAAGATTAAGCTATTAGGTGTTCGACTGTATATTTATGCACCACATTTCCTACCATGCATCTGCTGTGGAAATGTGAGAGACAACTCACTATGGAAATCATTTGAGAAATTAGCAGAATGCAACTTGCATAAAAATATGTGCGTGCGAGTCTTAGGATTTGGGGTTTCCCATTTCATTTACACCTCTCTCTCTCTCTCTCTCTCTCTCTCTCTCTCTCTCTCTCTCTCTCGCACACACAAAGACATACAAATGTTGACCATATGGTCCACTAGTTCTCTTTACTAACAAAAGAAAGAAAGTTGAAGAAAACTAGGGGATAGGAACTCTTGATAATTCTGCCCCACCTCTTACACACACTAACCAAACAAGTGCATGACAAATTCTTGCCCAATGTTTCCAATGTCATTCAAACAAGAGAATAAAAAAAGCTATTACCTTTACAAAATCCCAACAGAAAATTTATAAGGAAAAAAAAAAAAAAAACTCCACTTATGTGAGAAAACAAAATTTTCTTACACAACAATAGAGTCACCTACGAATCAATTTAGACCTGTATGCCCTAAATTCGACGCCAATGTAGAGGGAGCTAGGTTATTTAAACCACATACGAAGGCTAAACCACCAAAAACGACACAAAACCGAATTCAATTCAAAAAAATAATTAAGGGGGCAAAAAATAGAATAATAATACAGACTGAGATGAGTGGTGAAGTGTGACTTACAGCATCAAATTCATCTATTGAGAGAACGGCAGCATCGCAGCCTCTGCGCTCGGCTTCACGACCTAGACGCTCCGCCGCATCCAACGCATTCCCTGTTTGAGTTGCGTACAGTATCAGGAGCCTGTGCTTCTCTTCCATTGCCGCGAGAGAGAGAGGGCTGAAGAAAACTAGGGAACGAAGAAGACGACGACGAAGAAAATAGAATAGTTTGTTTTGAATTTTGGGTTGGGGTATGAAAAGGACCAAGTAAGGCCCAATCAATCTAAACTAAACAGGGGAAAGTAGCCCAAATTTCGCGGAAAAGTCCCGAGCATCATTTCATTCTCTCTATTAACAAAAAAATTAAAAAAAAAATCACGGGATTTCAATAATTACGTTAAATTCAATTAAATTTAATTCGAATCAAATTAAAAAATAAAACTCTCTTAATATCTATTTTCATTATATATATGACTCAAATATGAGACTTTATTTAAGGGTTACAACAGTATTATCCTTGTAATCACTTAGTGCATTCACTCTCTCTTTCATAATAATAAACATAAATAGACCTTGAAATTATACAATGAATAAAAAATATATATATATATAGAAGATTTCTTAATAAAAATTTACTTTACGATTAAGGAGATTTAAGTTTAAAAAAGTAACAATTCATTTCATTTAAATCAAGCCAGTTTTTTTAATAAATTTTATTTCAATATTAAAAATAAAAATAAAAAATTGTTCTTCTTATAAAATAAATAAAAAAATTCACCCAGATTAAAACCATGCACGCCATCCAAAATGCAATGCAATTTTTCACGACTAGGGTATCTTAGACCACTCGCCTTTACTTTCTTTATAATATGTGAAAATAACGTAAATGATATGAAAAAATATATATTGTAGGTATTAAGTTTTGGGGGGTTTACAAACAAGGGGAAAAAGAAGGTCAACACATTTGTGGGCACTAATATAACAAACTGCAATAACTAAAATAATTAACAGCTAGTTATTAAAATAAAACTATTAATGCTCAACCAACAGAAGTTGTTAAGAGCAATTAGAATCAAGCAAGAAATATATAAAATGCCGTAAAAAGCAGAAAGGAGGTAGATTGGTTGATTGAATCTCTCTCTCTGTCTTCTCAATCTTCATCTCTCTCCAACGCCATACTCACTGTCGTGGATATCATTCTACGCATTTTCATCTCAAACCATCTCTTTCTTTATCAGAGAACAAACCCAGATATAGAAGTGCACATATGCTCTTTTCTCATTCATCATACTCTGTTTTCTTTGAATATGAAGTCTATACAATTTCAAGCATGTTTTTAGGACAAGGCCCATAACAATTTGATATCAGAGTAGTGATTCCTGGGTTTGGAAATTCATGACGGAGGGCACTCGATGGAAGACCAGTAAAGAACAGAGTAGAAAATTTGAAGCCAAGCTACAAGAGGTGGCAAATGAAAATTAGGACCTTAGAATTCATGTCGACACAAAGATGGAAAGGCTGACCCAGAAGATCGATGAAAATAATCAGAGGTTAGAAGCTTACGTGACTATTGTAGATGCTAGATTCTGCTCTTTTTTAAAAGTCCTCGATAAAGACAAAAATGACAAGTCAGAAATGGAAAGAATGTCTAAGTCCCCTATTTGCCTATACCAATAGAATTGAGGACAAGAAATGAAAATTGCCTACTAATGTTTGGAAAGGAGACTAATTCACGAGGGTTCTTTGATAATCCTCCAAGAATCGAACTTCTATTGTTCACTAGGGAGAATCCTAGAATGTGGCTGATAAAATGTAATTAATTTTTCAATGTCTATCAAATTCCTGAATGCACATGGATTGACACTATTGAAATGTATTTGGAAGGAAAAGCTGAAGTATGGTTTCGGGGAATGAAATTGGTTAAACTAGACATTAGATGGAATGAGTTTACACAACTTCTATGTCAAAGATTTGAGATAGAAGGCCTACGAAATGAAGTTGAAGAATTTGATAAGTTGCAACAGTCTAGACCCTTGTCAAAATACCAAGAAAAATTTTGAAAATCTATGGATAATAATGCTCCAAAAGAATCCTAAACTAACTAAATCTTATTTCATTTTGAGTTTTATCAGTAGCTTAAGGGAGAACATCAAGCTTATGTTGAGACTAATGAAACCTACCATACTTTCCCAAGCTCTCAAGATTGCAACCCAGCAAGAGCAGCTACTGGAGCTGACCAAGAAAGGAAGAAGTGGGGCTTTGAAGCAGTGGCATTCCGGAGAAACCCAATTAGGGAACAAGAGTTCAAGAACTTCTAGTTTCTTTCCTCAATCAACAATGAACTCTACTAAAATAGCTCAGGAAGGAGCTAGTATCACAAACAACGGCCCAAAATGTCACCTCAAGAGCTACAATTTTGTTGACACAATAACTTGTGTTTCAAATGTAGTGAAAAATTCACGCTAGGCCATAAGTGTCGACTGAAACATCTAATTTCATATTGGCAAAGAAGAAGAGCAAGAGGAAGCTAACATTCTCAATGGATGTGCAGCAAAAGGGAATCAATCACAAACAGTACCAGAAGAAAGTATACAGGCATCTCTATTTGCCCTCTCCAATTCAACTCATAGACAAACATTGGCTTTGCAAGGGAACCTATGTGAAATAGACATCATTATCCTAGTGGACACAGGAAGTTCTAATAGTTTCTTGCATGGCAAAGTGGCTACATAACTAAGTCTTCCTATTGAACCCACCACTAAGCTTCAGACAAAGATAGCATATGGGAGTATAGTTACAAGCACTTCTAAAGTTAGTAGTGTAAAGTGGGTTATTCAAAAATACACCTTCTCCTTTACACTTGGGAGATGGGATGTAATACTAGGTATGGATTGGATATATAATTGTAGCCCAATCACATTTGATTTTAAAATATTGCAAGTCAAACTTTTCAATGAAGGAAATGAAGTAATTGTGAAGGGTGGGCAGATTATCCCATGATGAAACCGAGAAGGAGCAAAGACACCAAGGTTTTCAGAGAGCAACAGCTACAAAGATACATTATCTTAGACATTAACAATGGTTCTCAAAGCACTAAGACACCAAAAGCCATTACTGTAATTTTGTTTGAGTTTGAAGAAGAATTTTCAACCTCAACCACTCTCCCTCCAGAGAGGCAACATAATCATTCAATCCTACTCAAGCCTGACTCCCAACCTTTCAAACTAAAACCCTACAGGTATCTACACTCTCAGAAATTAGAAATTGAGAAATAGATACAAGAAATGCTTCACAATGACATTGTTAGACTAAGCATTAGCCCCTTTCATGTCTCTAAAGTCTTCTCTAAGATAGATCTAAGAGTAGGCCACCACCAGATTAGGGTGAAATCATCTAATGTGGAAAAGCGAGCCTTTCAAGCACACCATGAATACTTTGAGTTCCTAGTTATACCATTTTGGTTAACTAATATTTCGACCACCTTCCAAGTTTTGATAAATCATATCTTCCAACCTTACTTAAGGAAATGTGTCCTAATATTTTTTTATAACATTTTGATCTATAGTCCAAATGTTGAAGCTCATGGTGAAGACCTCAGGACAGTCCTAATCATACTCAGACAAAACCACATTTTTGCTAAATTGTCCAAATGCACATTTGTACAAAATCAGGTGGAATTTTTTAGGCATGTGGTCGCAGTAGAAGGGGTTAAAATGGATAACCAAAAAACAGAATGCATTGCTTTATGGCCCACTCCTACTTCTGTCAAGTATAAGAGATTTATAAATAATTATGACATAATAGCAAGACCCTTGACTGATTTTCTAAAAAAAAAAAGATAGCTTTCATTGGAATAAAGAAGCTGAGGAAGCCTTCAATCAACTTAAAATTGCCATGAGTACAGCTCTAGTGATGCGTTGCAAGATTTTAAGAAACTTTTTGTTGTAGAAACTAATGCTTGTTCTCTTGGTATAGGAGCAATTCTGTTGCAAGAAGATCAGCTTATAGCCTACTTAAGCAAAGCCTTGGGGCCTAAAAGCAATGGGTTGTCTATCTATAAGAAGTAGTTACTTGCTGTGATAATGGCAGTCATGAAATGGAAGCATTATCTGCCGGTTTACCATTTCATAACCAATAACCAAGACTGATTACTAAAGTCTAAAGTACCTATTAAACCTGAAACTTACTAATTCTTTACAACATAAATGGTTGATAAAATTACTTAGATTGAATTATGAAATTCAATACAAAAAGGAGGTTGAGAATAAAGTTGCAAATACACTTTCAAAAAGAGAATTTCAGGAAGGGAAATCTTCACAGTCTACCATTATAGCAGTCTCTGCAATTCAATTAAGATGGATTTTGGATACAGTGCAAAGCTATCAAGATGATTAGCATTGCCAACAATTGATAGCTCAACTCACTCTTCAACGAGATTGCAATTCAAAGTCATAGTATTGGGTTGGGATTTTGAAATATAAGAAGACGATTGTGGTAGGAAGTGGCTTTCAACTTAGAGAAAGAATTATACAGCAAATGCATGACTCAATAGTAGAAAGTCATTTTGGTCAACAAGGTACATTGCAAAGAATCAAGACAATTTTTTATTAGCACCGGATGAAGACAATAGTCAACAAACTAGTGCAAGAATATGATATTTGCTAAACAAATAAACATGAGACAAAAGCCTTATTCAAGACTACTGCAGCCATTACCCATACCGATTCAAACATGGTCACAGGTAACAATGGATTTTATTTAAGGATTTCTTGATTCGCAAGGTTATAACACCATCTTGGTAGTCATAGATAGATTCACTAAATTTAGCTATTTTATAGACTTGCAACATCCCTTTTCCGCTACTAAAGTAGCTTAACTATTCCTAGATAACATTTTCAAATTGCATGGTCTTCCTGACTCTATCATCATAGACAGAGATAAAATCTTCACCAACTTATTTTGGCAATAACTATTTAGACTTATGGACACTAAACTGAAGCTCAGTAGTGCTTATCACCCATAGACCGATAGACAAATTGAGAGATTGAATCAATGTCTAGAATGGTATCTAAGGTGCATGTCATCAGATAGACCAATATCATCGTTTAAGTGGTTAAGTTTAGTTGAATGGTGATATAACACTAACTTCCATACGACATTCAAATAACTCCTTTCGATGCCTTATATGGGTATCAACATAGACATATTCCTTTTGGTCCTTATGCAAATACCATAACTCCTGTTGCTGGGGAATTCATCAAAAATAGACAATACATGATTCAGATCTTAGAGATCACTTAGCCAAAACTCAAAATAGGATGAATCTCTATGCAAATCAAAAAAGGTTAGAGAGCGAGTTTTAGAATGGTGACATGGTTGATTTGAGGCTTTAACCCTACAGACAACAATCTATTAAGTAACGAAAACAGTTAAAACTCTCCTCAAAATTCTATGGCCCTTTTAAAATCATCGCCAAAATAGGGAAGGTAGCTTATAAACTACAGTTGCCCAAAGACTCAAAGATTCATCCCATATTTCATGTATCACTATTGAAGAAGAAGTTATGCCCTAATTAATTTCCAATGCCCACTCTACCTCTAATTGATACCAACAAGCAAGCTTTTGTAGAACCAAATGTAGTACTTAAAAGACGTGTCATGTGGAGGAACAACAACTCTGTGACGCAGGTCTTAATCAAATGGATAAATCTCAGCTTTGAATAGTCTACATGGGAGAATTTGGATTTCAATCGAGTACAGTTTTCATCCTTTAATCCTTGAGGGCAAGGATTTTCAAAATGGGGAAATATTGTAACAAACTATAAAAACTAAAATAGCCAACGGCTAGTTGGTGAAATAAAACTGTTAATGCTCAACCAACAAAAGTTGTTAAAAGTAGTTGGAATTGAGCAAGAAATGTATAAAATGCTATAACAACAGGAAAGAGGCAGTTTGGTTGATTGAATCTCTCTCTCTCTCCCTCTCTCCCCCCTCAATCTTCATCTCTCCCCAACACCAGACTTACTCATGGATATCATTTTATGCATTTACATCTCAAACCATCTCTTTCCTTATCGGAGAATAGACCCAGACATGGAAGTGCACATATGTTCTTTTCCCATTTATCATACTTTGTTTTCTTTAAGTTTTATTTAATACAACGTCTATACAATTTCAAGCGGGTTTATGCGGGTTTAAGCGAGTTTTTAGGATAAGGCCCATGACAGCTAACTTAACTCGTATGCAAGTTCAAAAAAACTATCATCCATGTAAAGGCAATCAAAGAAAGGTGGTGCTCAAAGATATATCTCTCTAATGAGCAAATTATTCAACTCAATTCAATGTTACGACATATGATTTTTAGAGAAATTTAAATATGATTTTAATACCATGTTATAATAAATCAGGTTTATATAAACAATTTATTATTATAAATATGAAAATAAATATTATAAATATATAAATAAATAAAATCGAATATTCTTAAAATCACATCAACTAATTAATTTGATTTTAATACATATATGTGATATTTTATAACATTCATTTCAAATTCAATGTGATATAATTCATTTCAAATTCAATGTGATATAATGAAAATCAATTGATTTTGAAATAGCAAATAAATGTAAAAAAAATTATGTATTAAAATCAAATCAATAATTGATTTATTTTTAAAATATTTAATTTTTTATATAATAAGTTTTATATAAATCAAATTTATTTAATATTTTATTAAAACAATAAAACAGTAGACTTTTATATTGTTATATTGTTTTTATTCTTTAACATGATATCATAACTATATTTAATTTTTTTTTAAAATGGCATCAGAGTTTCTTTATAAAAAAGATTATCCATGCTCTAGCATGCACCTCTAGAAAATTTCCGATCCGTTCTAGAAAGAGCAACTCTTCAATATACATCGCACGTATGTACACAAGATTTCTAGTCCATTTTTAAAAAACTAATATTCTATACGTGTCCGCATATATCTCTAGGAGATCCCTGATCTATTCTATCAAAAAACTGTTTTTCAATATGGATTATAATCAAATTTCAAGATAACCACTTACGTGTATGCACGTGCCTTCAGAAAACTCTATATCCACTAAAAAAAAAAAAAAAAAAACTACTCTTTAGAGTCGTAAAAACATGTTTTTCAATCAAGTCAGCATATATATTTTTAAAATATGTGACATTTTATGGGTTTTTTTTTTTTAAACCAGAAAGATGCTTCACATGTGTGGAATGGAAGGCATTAGAACTTGGGTGGCCCCTCACTCCATGTGCATCTCATGGCACTTCACGTGACACTTGGGTTAAATGAAAGGGGCCTTGTTTTGCCCACGAGACAATAAAAAGAAAATGACATAACATGAAATGGCCTGCTAAAGCTGTAGTCCTCATTTCAGGCACAACCTCAATCTATGGTCTATATAATGCTCCATCAGTGAAAACAACAAAACCAAGACCTTACACGCCATAAGACAAGAAAACCTTGAATTTCTTATGCTTTTTCTTAGTGCTATCACTCTAAAAACTCAAAAAAAAAACTTTGAGATAGATCTTATAAAAGATGATGCCTACACAATTTGACTACTTCCTCAATAGATTCTAGTCATTCAAATTCACTTCAAAAGTTTGTATTTGTTTTCCTTATTTTCTTTTAAATGTAAGATATTTTTTGGTCTGCTTCAATAAATCAAATGAATCGATAACCAAATGAATAAATTTTACATAACAGTTTATATTATAAAATATTAAAATTTTTAAATTTAAATAATTTGAATCTATAAAAATATTTTTTTTTTCATGTAGCGTTGGATTTATTTAATCTATGACTTGTCATTTCTCTTTCTAATATTATTCGCTCATTATCGTGTCATTGTGGATGTTGGTCGACCAATAATAATGCATTGTATTAATGCTATAATGTCGTGGTTATGTGGATCTTGAGAGTAAATTTTAATTAGTGCGGCAGATAATTTAAAGCAAAATAATTTGTTTTTAAAATGAATAGTATTACTAATGCAAATGAGTTTCAACATGATGTTGAAATTGTCTGTTTAATGAATAAGTCTGTAAATTACATTCATATTTTGTTTATATTTTTTAAATTAATAAAATTATATTCATATTTCTATGCTCGCAGATCACTTCTTTTCTCTCCAAATAAAACACTCAAATAAAAGAAAAACAACTACTTTCTTTCATAATTTCTTCTCTTCTTCCCAAATCACTCCAGCCAAACGCAGTATAAGTTTTAAAGATTTTGAGTTTTTCTTTTTATTTACGTATATAGAAAATTATTTAAGATTTGAATGTATATAAAATTTTAAGTCATTTGATCCATATAACATTACTCATGTCATGTTATATATAGTTTTATGTAGGGTGAAAAAAAAAGTGAAGTCGTGGCAAAATAAAACCTTAATAACTCAGATCTACTATAAAACTACTCAATGAAGTCTGATTCGTGATTTATGATAAATAAATAAAAAATAGGTTTTACATAATTTGTTTGTAAATTTAAGCAGTTATGGCCTGATTTGTTCTTCTATAGGTCAAACCCACAAACAATTTCTGAAATTGAAATTGTGGTAATTGTAATTTTTTATCAACAATAATCGTTAACCATTAATTAATATTCAAAATAAAAAATCATAATTAATTATAATATTAGTTACATAGAAATATTATTTGGGAGATTAAAATAAAATCATATTTATGTAGTTGTTATAAAAAAAAGCTTACACTCAACAAATTATGAATTAATTTATTAACAAAAAGTACAATCTTTATAGATGTAGAATTTATATTTACAGTGTATTTTTCAATTATTTTTTCCTTTTAATTGTCTTCAAAAGTCACAATTCCGTGGTTTCTTTCACTACAAAAAAAAACATCATGTTGTGACAAAATTTGTGATAAATTTGCAAGAAAAATTTGTCCCAAAACAAATTTGCGATAAATTTTGCAACAAATTTTTCTTCATTGCTAATAAGCCGTCGTAAAATTTTGAGACAAAAAATTAATTATTTATCGCAAAAATTTCCAACAAATATTTTTGTCGTAAAATTTTTCGCAAATTTGCGATAAATTTTGCAACGAAAATATTATTCGTCGCAAATTTGCAACAAATAAAATTTTCGTCACAAATTTGCAACAAATAAAATTTTCGTTGCAAAATTTGCGACGAAAAACTTATTTGTTACAAATTTGTGGCGAATAACATTTTCGTCGCAAATTTTGCAACAAAAAAATATTTGTTGCAAATTTTGCAACAAATAAGTTATTCATCGCAAATTAGCAACAAAAAATAATTCTTTGTAAATTTGCCACGAAATATTTTTTATTGCATATTTGTCACGAATGTAATTTTCGTTGCAAGTTTGCGATGAATAGTTTTTTCGTTGGAGTTTTTGCAATAAAATGCAATTCGTGGCAAATTAGAAACGAAAAAAAAAATTTGTCGTAAATTTGTAATGAATATTTTTCGTTGCAAAATTCGTTGCTAATCAAACTTTACAATTCAATTTTAACAATGAAATTTGCGACATGTTCATACCTGTTCATGTTAACAATGAAATTTTAACAATGATTATAACTTACATTTATACATGTTCATCCAACCCCATTAACAATTAATCATCCAAATCATTTTTTATATCAAATTTAATCCATCTATACTCATCAATATAATTAATTATTCAATAAAATCAATAAGTTAAAAATTCAACAAAAAATCATAATAGTAATATCCAAAATAAAAACAATATCAAGTCTAAATATTAAAATATCAATAACCATACATAACAAAAAAAAATCAATATAACGAGTATCAAAATATAATAATCAAATAACAGTATATAATTTCAAGCACGACCTCCATCATAATCATCATCGAAAAAATCATCACCTTCATCACCATCGCGAGCATTATCAGGAGGAGAAATAGAATCGGGAATCTGACTTAGAGCGGATGCTAACTGAAGATGTTGCATGATTAACATTTGCTGCGTGCGGAACTCGTTCATTTCTTACGTGTGTTTTGCTTGAAGTTCATTGAGTTCCTAATCTCTTTGCAACAGTAACTCCTTCAAATGGCTCACCTCTTATTTCGATTGATTTATTTCTACCCTAACTACTGATGGAGTGGAAGAAGATAAACTAGCGATTTTGTAAGTTCTGCTTAAAAAATCTAGCCCAACTACTCTACCCCCTTTTGGTCCACCAATCACCTCGAACCATGTTTTCATGTTATCAACAAATGGGTCAGATCCGCCAACATCATCACTAGCAGTCGAACTTCTGCGTGATAGCTCATCATATTTCTCCTGTATCGTCATGAAAAAAATTAAAATAAATTTACAATTACAATATAATGTAAGCACATAAAATCTTGATTAGATATATACATATATGAAGGAAAATAAAAAAATTTGTAACATAAATTATGAGAATCTAAATTATGAACATTCATAATAAATATTGAATAAATTAAAATTTATGAAAAAAAAAAAGAGAATCTCTATCAAGTAATTCATTAGAAACCAAAGAATCAAGTCAGCAATAAAAATAAACTTGGGAGAGACTAACCTAATAAATTTATCTTCCTACATTGTTATAATATGTTCAACATAATATGTTCAAATCAACATTGAAAATGTTTATTAAATAATTGGAACTTTTGAAATTACAAACCTTAATTGCTCTAACTCTCTCCATGCTCTAAGTTTTGTCTTTTTTCTTAAATGTGCGTGTGAAAGTATCTATGAATGAAGGTTCGGTCCCCATTTCCTTGGCCTAAAATAAAAAGACACTGTTAGAAATAATGAAATAGTTTAAATTAGATTAAAAAATTAGTATTTGTCTAAAATTACTGATCTATTTCTATATTCACCGATATTGATCGAGTCTCCTACATACGTCGCAGACAATTCCCCTGAATTATAAGCTCGGTTTTTTTTTATTCTGTTCACTACTTCGTTTGCTCTCCTCCGATTCTCAAAAATTCACAATTATGCCCCAATTTTGCTCGGTGATGCAGTTTTGCTTTTTTCCATGTCTCTTCGCATGATTTAGAACGTGTCGGATGTGATCGTCACATTTTTTCTTGAAAATCCTTCTTACTTCCAACTCTTCAGTCTCATCCCAACTGAATAATCGCTGCACTGGAAAAAACCCAATTGATTATAAAGTTATTAATTTAATTTCATATATAAATTGATTGGGATAACTTACCTTAAAATCGCTCCACCATAACTCTTTTGTTTCTTCCGGAGTGCTTGTGTAAGTCATTGAATCCCCTCCCTAATGGTTATTCACTATTTTATTAAGCTCGTGAATAGCATGTACAAAATTTGTAAATTTATCATAAAATTTCAAACAAATAATGTTAAATAAACAAGATAATTAAAAAAATAATTTGTTTTATAAATAAAAGAAATTATACATCTGAAATTTTAAAATTTAGTACTTACAAATCTCCGTAAGGGGCTATCAACTCTTGATTGTCTTTTTTATCTGCATACGAGTGTTCCACCGAAAGGATTGGCAAAATTACATTACTAGCCATTTGTTGAGAATGCGAAGGGCCTGCAACAGAAGGGGGAGGTGAAGGTACATTGCCGGCAAGGGAATGGGATTGCGAAGGTGAATGGGATTGCGAAGGTGCCAAAGCGGACTGCAATAGTGAAGAGCGTGATCTTCTATCAGAATTTCGTCTATGATCACCACGTCGAAACTGTCAACCATGATTAATTATTAACAAAAATAAAAAAATAGAAATTGTTTGTTCATCAGATGCATAATGAAGAATATGAATAAACTTACCATATTTAATTTGACAAATTAAATACGACGAAACAAGTCACCAAAATGTCAAGAAATCTTCTCTAATGACCTATAGAAAAAAAGATAGTACATTAACGAATAAAATATATAAATTTAAGAATGAGACAATAAATAGATAAATATCTTATTTTTATATTAAAAGAAAAAAACTTACTCGTCATCAAAAATCAAAATCCTCATCCTCATTCACATCCTCATCATGTGTCTCAAAATTAGACTCTTCAACATCATTATCATCAACATCCTCATCCTCATCTCCATCCTCATCCTCATCATCTGTCTCAAATTAGATTTTTTATTGTATTCTTCATAAATTTCACTTGCATCCACATCTATCACTACTTCGTTGAGATCTCGTAACGTTAGAATATTATATTTCTTGATCTGAAATATATTGGCAACTTTCTCTTGTTGATATGCTATGTCTTCCCAATATTTCTCAATTTTTTTTCATGCTTTCGTTTTATAAACAACCCACCAATCGATTTTGTCACGTTTCAAATTAGGATATGAAGTATAAAATACTTGAATCGTTGTGCTAACACAAATGGTTCATATCTTTTATATAATTTCTTATGATTTATTTCAACCAAATTAAATTGTGGATCCGGCATCTATGGGCTACAGAGAGAGAGAGCTTACCTAACACCATCGCAGATTCGGCATCCCTTTCGCCATCCCTTCGCAGAACCACCTTCGCGGCTATTCGAAAATGAACAAAGTGAAAGAGACAGAGAGAGAGAGAGTAAGAGTGCGAGTGAGAAGGAAGTGTTGAATATATTGAAATTATGGACAAAAATTTTTTGTGCCTAAATCCGTCCCTGAATCAGGGATGCAAACATAATTCGTCCCTGATTCAGGGACGAAATTTTTTTTCGTCCTTCGCAGAACCACCTACACGGCTATTCGAAATAAACAAAGCGAGAGAGAGAGAGAGAGAGAGAGAGTAAGAGTGCGAGTGAGAAAGAACTATTGAATATATTGAAATTATGGACAAAAATTTTTTATTCCTAAATTCGTCCCTGAATCAGGGACGAAAACATAATTTTGAAAAACAAATTCATCCCTGATTCAGGGATAAAAATTTTTTTCGTCGCTAAAATCTATAACAAAAGAATATTTTCGTCGTTAAATTTCCGATGAATATATGTTTTCATCGCAATTTGCAACGAATTTAGCAACAAATAATTTTTTTCTTTACAATTTGCAATAAATTTAGCAACGATACTTATGATTTCTGACAAATAACTCATTGAATACACTAAAATAGAAACTAAATAGACAAACTATTAATAATATTTGTATACTATGATATAATTATAAAATATTCATTATATTTATCATTAATTAACAAATATTTCTATTTTAACTCTTAGTTTAGTGAATCGAATTTTTAAACAAATTTATAAGATAAAGTTATCAGTGTCGGGAATAAAAAATTAAACAGATAATGAACAAAAAATGACTGTACCAATAATAATCTTTTGTAACAATTTCAAAGATTTGTAAAATTATAGAAAATGAATATATCAATTTAAGAGATTACACTATATTATTATTTTTTTATATAAACAGATAATGAATGAACTATTTTATATAAGATTTTATGAATATCTTAAGATTTTATATGCTATCAGTGCATATCACTGTTTACAAATCATTTTTTAATATTAGAAAATGTTTCTAATACAAGTAATTAAAAAAATGAATTTTAGCGACGAATTTTGTCACCAATATTATATTTGTGTGCAACAAATTTAGCAACAAATAATTGAATTTGTTCCGACAAATATAAATATTTGTTGTTAAATTTGTGACGAATTTATAAATTCGTCGCAAAATTTTGGAATGAATAAATGAATTCGTATCAGATTTATGGCCAAATTTCGATTTCGTCCCAAAAATTTGGGACGAATTTTTTATTTATCCCAAATTTAGGGATGAATTTTTTATTCCAAATTTAGGGACGAATTGTTAAATTTGTCGCAAATTTAGGGATGATCAATTTATTCGTCACAAATTTAGGGACGAATTTTTAATTCGTTGCAAATTTAGCGATGAATTTTGAAATTCGTTGCAAATTTGCAACGAATCTTTTTTTTTGTCGGAAATTTGCAACAAATTTTGCATCAAAAATTTTTCGTCAAAAATTAGTGACGAATTTTGTAACAAAAATTTTTTTTATTACTAAATTTGTGACGAAAATTTTTTTGTTGCTAAAATCGCGGCTAATTTGTGACGATACCATTTTTTATTGCTAAATTTGTTGCAGATTCGCGATCAATATTTGTTGTTGCTAAAATTCGTCGCTGAATTTTTTTTTTTTATAGTGCTCTTTCAACCTTCTTGAACAATGAGATATCACCCTTCATATATCTAGAGCATCCGCTATTAACATATTATTTTCCTTTGATTTTTGCCTCTTGTTTCAACACATAAAGAAAAACTATCATCTATTTTTTAGAACTCAAATATATTTGGGTTATTTTGAAGACAAAATTGTATATGAATTGAATTTGTCTTGATGTGTACTAAGTTTGTTCAAAAAACAATTTTTAGCAAAATAACCAATTTTATGACGTATGTAGCATAAAACAATATTATTTTTATTTTTTTGCATAATTAAGCTTATAAGTGAAATAATTCTGCATATTGCCAAATTTATTATATCCAAATTCAGAATAAAATTTTTTGTAAAAGTTTGATTTCATATTAAAACTTCTATAGGTAGTTCTATGAGTACTTTTATATGAATTTTTGTTTGACATTTTGTGATATTTTTATATAGTTTGTGAAAATTTTCTGTACAATTTTTGTGCAGACTATGAGGAAATTTTATGCAGGTTTTGTGCAGTTTGTTGAACAATTTCTAAAGCAAAACTTTGATTTTTCTGTACAGACTTTTGTATGATTCTATAAGTATTTTTTGCAGGTTGAAATGTGATTATATCTTCTGTCTCTACAGTTTTAACAAAACCTCTATCATTAGAATTTGAAAGCATCTCATGATCATTAACATAACATAAATCTCTTTTGGAAAAGTCCATTTTTTGTATGGAAAGTAATTTAGTTAATTTCTAATCACTCTCATGAAACTTTTGAAATGTATTTTCTATCGATTTTGATAATTCAATTATTTTATTTTTCAGAATATATATTTTATTTTTCAATTCACAATTTTCAGTTTTTAGTGTCTCATTTTCAATTTTAATGGTTTCATTTTCAGAGTTTAACAAATACTTGGTTTGCCTAAATAAATCCTTCTCATTTTTTATTTTGATGATTTTATTTTTCAATTCTAAAATTATACTTAACATATTGTTAGATTTAGCAATATCAAATGAATTTTTAGAGATCATTTCATCTTTTGTCATAAAACAAATGTTAACTTTATCTCATATATCTGAACTTTCATCTTTTGAATCTTCATGTTCTGATTCACTCCATGTGACAATCATTGCTTTGCCTTTTTTGAATGAATGCTTCAATCTTTTTTAACAGGACTGGACATTCATATTTTATGTGTCCATTCTTTTTGCACTCATAACAAATTTTTTCATTTTTCTGTTCTATTTTTCTGTTGTTTTTTCCTGCACTGAATTTAAGTTTTTGTTAGTTGTGAAAATTCTTAAATTTAAAACCCTTTTATCTTTTTTCTTAAAGTCACGAGAAAGTTTTTTGGCTAGCAGATTGATATCTTGATCATTGCTGTCGTCTTCTACAGAATCTTCATTTTCGTCAACAGCGAATGTAATAGATTTTTTCTTGTTTTCAGATTCAACAGTATGAAATATCTCAACTTCCCTTTTAATTCATTGAGAGAGTTTGTTCAAGTCTTGAGTTTTCTCAATAGTAGTCTTCTTGACATTCCAGATTCTTGACAATACTCGAAAAACTTTTTTCACTTGATCAGAATTTGAAATCTTTTCTCCAAGAGAATCAATTTCATTAGTTATTATAGAAAATTTATTAAACATATATTTTACACTTTGTTCTTGTTGAAAACGAAAGAAGTCATATTCCTGTATCAACAAATTGATTCGAGTCTCTTTCATAGTATTGGTTCCGTCATGTGTAATACACAACTTATCCTAAATTTCTTTTGTTGTTACACAAGAAAAAACTAAGTTAAACTCAGTTCGTAAGATTGCACATAAAAGCAAGTGTTGGACACGAAAATTAATAGACATTTTTCTCTTGTCATCCTCTGTGATAATAGACAATTTAATTTCTACATTTTCAGAAGTAATCACTTCTCAAACTTTATATCAGTGGCTTGAATGAATGTTTCCATTCTACATTTCCAATGAGAAAAGTTTGCACCATCGAAATATAGCATTCTGTTCACGGTCTGCCCATAATTATAAGAAAAAACCATGGATTAAACACTCTAAAAAGATCTCTTTAATGGAGTAGAGAATCTGCTCTGATACCAATTGCTAGTCCCAAAGACAACCAAGAAGGAGGGTTGAATTTGCTGTCTAAAATTTACCTTTTCAAATTTTTATCTAATTCCACTTAAATCTAATTGAATCCATGGTCAATCTATAAAATATATAAAAAAAATTAAAAGAGAAAGAAAGAAGACAAATCTGGTTTATAGTGGTTCGTTTTTGTGCCTACATTCACTCTTTCAGCCAAACAAATCAGGATCTAACAACCTATTTCCACTCTGATCCAAAACAACAATGTACATTCACTTATCGATTTCTTATTTTCACACCATGAAAATTGTTTCATCCAACAATGGAAGACAACTCACATAAAAATTTAATCAAAAGATTACAAAATATGTAAATTTAAAATGACAGCAGCAGGCTTTAAAATACAGAATTTCTTCTTAATTTTTTGGTGCTATTAAGTTTCAAAAATGATTATCATTCGGCCACTCTTGTTCTACTCTTGAAACCTGCTGAATTACTGTTTTTTGATGCCAGAGAAGCTCAACAAAATTGTAGTAAAAAGTCCCCAAAATTATTGCAATAATCTCAGCAACTATCCCGAAAAAATAGATTTCAAATTCTTATGAATTTTGATACTTACTAACAGTAAATAATTTTTTTCTGAAATTTAAATATCCCTCTATCATATTCAAGTGCTGTTTTGATTATATCCAAATTATTATTCTTCCATAAAATTCGAAAACTACTCCAAAAGTTCAATCCCAATTCTAAATTTTTCAGAACAAATAGTTGAATTTGCTCATTTATTTCTCCACCAAAATCTCGAAATAAATAATTATGTCACGAATCATCATATCTGTTGTTCAACTGTAGTATTATAATGTAAAATAATTAAATTTACAAGTCCAAAACCAGTAGTGAAGATATTGAAAGCCAAATATCCCTTGAAAACTATTTTTCTGACAATTAATTTTGCTATGTAAAATATGTAACCAACCAATTTCAAGCTGATATTTCTCCAATATATCCGCAAGATATTTATACTATAAATACTTGAAATTGAAGTTCCACACATTTTCTTTGAAACGTAATTTTCAATTTTAGAAATATTTCAACACATAAAAAGATATGACTATTCAAATATACCTAAATAATCACATTTTAACATTTAGAAAATTTTCTAAATAGTGGAATATGAATTGTACTCATATTATGAGATTTTTTATGTATACCTAGAGTCAATTATAGGTTATTTAGTGCGTAGATTTTTATTCGATAGATAGTTTTTGTTAAAGAATGATTATAGAACCAGTCGTAAAATCGATCATAGAAATAAGGTTTATTTGGTCATAAAAATAAGATTTCATAAAATCTATACTTACCTTGCTGGCTGGGTGTTTAACAAATATAAAAAAAAATCTTACTTTTATGACCAAATAATCCTTATTTCTCTGATCGATTTTATTACTGGTTCTATAATCTTTTTTTAACAAAAACTATCTATCGAATAAAAATCTACATACTAAATAAATTGATTAAAATAATACGAGAGATTTTATTATTTCCAAAAATAAGGAAACAATAATTTTCTTAACGACTTATTTTACAAACAAAGTTGGCATATATATTTTTAAAATATGTGACATTTTATGCGGTTTTTTTTTTTTAAAACGAGAAAGATGCTTCACATGTGTGGACTGGATGGCATTAGAACTTGGATGGCCCCTCACTCCATGTGCATCCGATGGTTCTTCACGTGGCTACTTGGGTTATATGAAGGGGTCTTGTTTTGCCCAGGAGACAGCCACAAAATAAAAAGAAAATGACAAAACATGGAACGGCCTGCTAAAGCTGTAGTCCTCATTTCAGGCACAACTTCTGTCTATGGTCTATATAATGCTCCATCAGTGAAAACAACAAAACCAAGACCTTACACACCATAAGACAAGAAAACCTTGAATTTCTTATGCTTTTTCTTAGTACTAGCACTCTTTAAAACTCCAAAAAACTTTTGAGATAGATCTTATAAAAGATGATGCCTACACAATTTGACTACTTCCTCAATAGATTCTAGTCATTCAAATTCACTTCAAAAGTTTGTATTTGTTTTCCTTATTTTCTTTTAAATGTAAGATATTTTTTGGTCTGCTTCAATAAATCAAATGAATCGATAACCAAATGAATAAATTTTACATAACAGTTTATATTCTAAAAAATTAAAAATTTTAAATTTAAATAATTTGAATCTATAAAATTTTTTTTTTTCATGTAGAGTTGGATTTATTTAATCTATGACTTGTCAATTCTCCTTCTAATATTACTCGCTCGTTATCGTGTCATTGTGGATGTCGGTCGACCAATAATAATGCATTGTATTAATGCTATAATGTTATGGTTACGTGGATCTTCAGAGTAAATTTTAATTAGTGCGGCAGATAATTTAAAGTAAAATAATTTGTTTTTAAAATGAATAGTATTACTAATGCAAATGAGTTTCAACATGATGTTGAAATTGTCTGTTTAATGAATAAGTCTGTAAATTACATTCATATTTTGTTTATATTTTTTAAATTAATAAAATTATATTCATATTTCTATGCTCGCAGATCACTTCTTTTCTCTCCAAATAAAACACTCAAATAAAAGAAAAACAACTACTTTCTTTCATAATTTCTTCTCTTCTTCCCAAATCACTCCAGCCAAACGCAGTATAAGTTTTAAAGATTTTGAGTTTTTCTTTTTATTTACGTATATAGAAAATTATTTAAGATTTGAATGTATATAAAATTTTAAGTCATTTGATCCATATAACATTACTCATGTCATGTTATATATAGTTTTATGTAGGGTGAAAAAAAAAGTGAAGTCGTGGCAAAATAAAACCTTAATAACTCAGATCTACTATAAAACTACTCAATGAAGTCTGATTCGTGATTTATGATAAATAAATAAAAAATAGGTTTTACATAATTTGTTTGTAAATTTAAGCAGTTATGGCCTGATTTGTTCTTCTATAGGTCAAACCCACAAACAATTTCTGAAATTGAAATTGTGGTAATTGTAATTTTTTATCAACAATAATCGTTAACCATTAATTAATATTCAAAATAAAAAATCATAATTAATTATAATATTAGTTACATAGAAATATTATTTGGGAGATTAAAATAAAATCATATTTATGTAGTTGTTATAAAAAAAAGCTTACACTCAACAAATTATGAATTAATTTATTAACAAAAAGTACAATCTTTATAGATGTAGAATTTATATTTACAGTGTATTTTTCAATTATTTTTTCCTTTTAATTGTCTTCAAAAGTCACCACTCCGTGGTTTCTTCCACTACAAAAAAAACATCAAGCTGAGACAAAATTTGTGACAAATTTGTAAGAAAAATTTGTCCCAAAACAAATTTGCGATGAATTTTGCAACAAATTTTTTTTCGTTGCTAATAAACCGTCGCAAAATTTTGAGACGAAAAATTAATTATTTATCGCAAAAATTTCTAACAAATATTTTTGTCGCAAAATTCGTCGCAAATTTACAACAAATAAAATTTTCGTCACAAATTTGCAACAAATAAAATTTTCATTGTAAAATTTGCGACGAAAAACTTATTTGTTACAAATTTGCGACGAATAACATTTTCGTCGCAAATTTTGCAACGAAAAATAATTCATCGTAAATTTGCCACGAAATATTTTTTGTCGCATATTTGTCACGAATCTAATTTTCATTGCAAGTTTGCGACGAATAGTTTTTTCGTTGGAATTTTTGCAACGAAGTGCAATTCGTGGCAAATTAGAAACGAAAAAAAATTTGTCGCAAAATTTGTCGCAAATTTGTGATGAATATTTTTTTTTGTAAAATTCGTCGCTAATCAAACTTTACAATTCAATTTTAGCAATGAAATTTGCGACGTGCATAGTTTTCAAGGATAAATTTTACGACGAATATATATTTTGCGACGAATATATATTTTATTGGCATATTTGGATTATTTTTCCCTATATAACTTATATTTATACCTGTTCATCCAATCCCATTAACAATTAGTCATCAAAATCTTATATCAAATTTAATCCATCTATACTCATCAATATAATTAATTATTCAATAAAATCAATAAGTTAAAAATTCAACAAAAAATCATAATAGTAATATCCAAAATAAAAACAGTATCAAGTCTAAATGTTAAAATATCAATAACTATACATAACCAAAAAAATCAATGTAACGAGTATCAAAATATAATAGTCAAATAACAGTATACAATTTCAAGCACGACCTCCACCATCATCATCATCATAATCATCATCGAAGAAATCATTACCTTTAACACCATCGCGAGCATTATCAAGAGGAGAAATAGAATGGGGAATCTGACTTGGAGCGGATATTAACTGAAGATGTTGCATGATTAACATTTGTTGCATGCAGAACTCGTTCATTTTTTATGTGTGCTTTGCTTGAAATTCATTGAATTCCTGATCTCTTTGCAGCAGTACCTCTTTCAAATGGCTCACCTCTTATTTCAATTGATTTATTTCTGCCCTGACTACTAGTGGGTTAGAAGAAGATAAATTAGCGATTTTGTAAGTTCTGCTCAAAAAATCTAGCCCAACTACTCTACCCCCTTTTGGTCCACCAATCACCTCGAACCATGTTTTCATGTTATCAACAAATGGGTCAGATCCGCCAACATCATCACTAGCACTTGAATTTTTGCGTGATAACTCATCATATTTCTCTTGTATTGTCATGAGAAAAATTAAAATAAATTTACAATTACAATATAATACAAGCACATATAATCTTGATTAGATATATACATATATGAAGGAAAATAAAAAAATTTGTAACATAAATCATGAGAATCTAAATTATGAACATTCATAATTAACATTGAATAAGTTGAAATTTATGAAAAAAAAATCTCTATTAAGTAATTCATTAGAAATCAAAGAATCAAGTCAGCAATAAAAATAAATTTGGGAGAGATTAACCTAATAAATTCATCTTCCTACATTGTTATGATATGTTCAACATAATATGTTCAAATCAATATTGAAAATGTTTATTAAATAATTGGAACTTTTGAAATTACAAACCTTAATTGCTCTAACTCTCTCCCCGCTCCAAATTTTGTCTTTTTTCTGAAATGTGCGTGTGAAAGTATCTATGAATGAAGGCTCGGTCCCCATTTCCTTGGCCTAAAATAAAAAACACTGTCAGAAATAATGAAATAGTTTAAATTAGATTAAAAAATTAGTATTTGTATAAAATTACCAATCTATTTCTATATTCACTAATATTGATCAAGTCTCTTACATACGTCGTAGACAATTCCCCTGAATTATAAGTTTGATTTTTTTTATTCTGTTCACTACTTCGTTTGCTCTCCTCTAATTCTCAAAAAATTCACAATTATGCCACAATTTTGCTCGGTGATGCAGTTTGGCTTTTTTTCATGTCTCTTCGCATAATTTAGAACGTGTCGGATGTGATCGCCATATTTTTTCTTGAAAATCCTTCTTACTTCCAACTCTTCAGTCTCGTCCCAAGTGAATAGTCACTGCAATGGAAAAAACTCAATTGATTATAAAGTTATTAATTTAATTTCATATATAAATTGATTGGGATAAGTTACCTTGAAATCGCTTCACCATAACTCTTTTGTTTCTTCCGGAGTGCTTGTGTAAGTCATCGAATCCCCTCCCTAATGGTTATTCACTATTCTATTAAGCTCGTGAATAACATGTACAAAATTTATAAATTCATCATAAAATTTCAAACAAACAATGTTAAATAAACAAGATAGTTAAAAGAATAATTTATTTTATAAATAAAAGAAATAATACATATGAAATTTTAAAATTTGGTACTTACGAATCTCCGTAAGAGGCTATCAACTCTCGATTGTCTTTCTTATCTGTATACGAGTGTTCCACCGAAGGGACTGACGAAGGTACATTACTAGCCATTTGTTGAGAATGCGAAGGGCCTGCAACAGAAGGAGGAGGTGAAGGTACATTGCCGGCAAGGGAATGGGATTGTGAAGGTGCCGAAGTAGACTGTGATAGTGAAGAGCGTGATCTTCTATCAGAATTTCGTCTATGACCGCCACGTCGAAACTGTCAACCATGATTAATTATTAACAAAAATAAAAAAATAGAAATTGTCTGTTCATCATATGCATAATGAAGAATATGAATAAATTTACCATATATAATTTGACAAATTAAATGCGACGAAACAAGTCACCAAAATGTCAAGAAATCTTCTCTAATGACCTATAGAAAAAAAGATAGTATATTAACAAATGCAATTTATAAATTTAAGAATGAGACAATAAATAGATAAATATCTGATTTTTATTATATTAAAAGAACAAAACTTACTCGTCATCAAAAATCAAAATCAAAATCCTCATCCTCATTCTCATCCTTATCATGTGTCTCAAAATTAGACTCTTCAATATCATTATTATCAACATTCTCATCCTCATCTCTATCCTTATCTTCATCATCTGTCTCAAAATTAGATTTTTTATCGTTTTCTTCATAAATTTCACTTGCATCCACATCTATCACTACTCTGTTGGGATCTCGTAACGTTAGAATATTATATTTCTCGGTCTGAAATGTATTAACAACTTTCTCTTGTTGATATACTATGTCTTCCCAATGTTTCTCAATTTTTTTTCCATGCTTTCATTTTATAAACAACCCACCAATCAATTTTGTCACGTTTCAAATTAGGACTTGAAGTATAAAATACTTGAATCGTTGTGCTAACACAAATGATTCGTATCTTTTATATAATTTCTTATGATTTATTTCAACCAAATTAAACTGTGGATCCGGCATCTACGAGCCAGAGAGAGAGAGATTACTTAACACCGTCGCAGATTTGGCATCCCTTTCGCCATCCCTTCACAGAACCACCTTCGCGGCTATTCGAAAATGAACAAAGTGAGAGAGACAGAGAGAGAGAGAGAGAGAGAGAGAGAGAGAGTAAGAGTGCGAGTGAAAATGAAGTATTGAATATATTGAAATTATGGACAAAAATTTTTTGTCCCTAAATCCGTCCCTGAATCAGGGACGCAAACATAATTCATCCCTGATTCAGGGACGAAATTTTTTTTCTTCTTTCGTAGAACCATCTACACGGTTATTCGAAAATAAACAAAGCGAGAGAGAGAGAGAGAGAGAGAGAGTAAGAGTGCGAGTGAGAAAAAACTATTGAATATATTGAAATTAGGGACAGAAATTTTTTATTCCTAAATTCGTCCCTGAATCAAGGACGAAAATATAATTCTAAAAAACAAATTCGTCCCTAATTTAGGGACGAAAATTTTTTTCGTCGCTAAAATCTATAACAAAAGAATATTTTCATTGCTAAATTTTCGATGAATATATGTTTTCGTCGCAATTTGCAACAAATTTAGTAACAAATAATTTTTTCCTTCACAATTTGTAATGAATTTAGCAACGATATTTATGGTTTCTAACAAATAACTCATTGAATACATTAAAATAGAAACTAAATAGACAAACTATTAATAATATTTGTATACTATGATATAATTATAAAAAAAAATATTCATTATATTTATCATTAATTAACAAATATTTCTACTTTAATTCTTAGTTTAGTGAATTGAATTTTTAAACAAATTTATAAGATAAATTTATCAGTGTCGGGAATAAAAAATTAAACAGACGATGAATAGAAAATGATTGTACCAATAATAATCTCTTGTAACAATTTCAAAGATTTGTAAAGTTATAGAAAATGAATATATCAATTTAAAATATTACACTATATTATTATTCTTTTATATAAACAGATAATAAATAAACTATTTTATATAAGATTTTATGAATATCTTAAGATTCTATATGCTATCAGTGCGTATCACCGTTTACAAATCATTTTTTAATATTAGAAAATGTTTCTAATACAAGTAATTAACAAAATGAATTTTAGCGACGAATTTTGTCACAAATATTATATTTGTTTGCAACAAATTTAGTAACAAATAATCGAATTTGTTACGACGAATATAAATATTTGTCACTAAATTTGTGATAAATTTATAAATTTGTCGCAAAATTTTGGAAGGAATAAGCGAGTACATATCAGATTTAGGGCCAAATTTTGATTTCGTCCCAAAAATTTGAGACGAATTTTTTATTTATCCCAAATTTAGGGATGAATTTTTTATTCCAAATTTAGGGACGAATTATTAAATTTGTCGTAAATTTAGGGATGATTAATTTATTCGTCACAAATTTATGGACGAATTTTTAATTCGTTGCAAATTTAGTAACGAATTTTGAAATTCTTTGCAAATTAGCAACGAATTTTTTTTTTCGTTGAAAATTTGCATCAAATTTTGCATCAAAAATTTTTCGTCAAAAATTAGTGACGAATTTTGTAACAAATTTTTTTTTTATTGCTAAATTTGTGACGAAAATTTTTTTGTTGCTAAAATCGTGGCTAATTTGTGACGATACTATTTTTTGTTGCTAAATTTGTTGCAGATTCGTGATAAATATTTGTCGTTGATAAAATTTGTTGCTGAATTCTTTTTTTTTTTGTAGTGTTCTTTCAACCTTCTTGAACAATGAGGCATCACCCGTCATATATCTAAAGCATCCGCTATTAACATATCATTTTCCTTTAATTTTTGCCTCTTGTTTCAACACATAAAGAAAAACTATCATCTATTTTTTGGAATTCAAACATATTTGGGTCATTTTGAAGACAGAATTGTATATGAATTGAATTTGCCTTGATGTGTACTAAATTTGTTCAAAAAACAATTTTTAGCAAAATAACCAATTTTATGACGTATGTAGCATAAAATAATATTATTTTTATTTCTTTTGCATAATTAGGTTTATAAGTGAAATAATTCTGCATATTGCCAGATTTATTATATCCAAATTCAGAATAAAATTTTTTGTAAAAGTTTGATTTCATCTTAAAACTTCTATAGATAGTTCTATGATTACTTTTATATGAATTTTTGTTTGACATTTTGTGATATTTTTATATAGTTTGTGAAAATTTTCTGTACATTTTTTGTGCAAACTATGAGGGAGTTTTATACAAGTTTTGTGCAGTTTGTTGAACAATTTTTAAATCCAAACTTTGATTTTTCTGTACAGATTTTTGTATGATTCTATAAGTGTTTTCTGTAGGTTGAAATGTGATTATATATTCTGTCTCTATAGTTTTAACAAAACCTCTATCATTAGAGTTTGAAGGCATCTCATGATTATTAACATAACCTAAATCTCTTTTGGAAAAATCCATTCTTTGTATGGAAAGTAATTTAGTTAATTTCTCATCACTCTCATGAAACTTTTGGAATGTATTTTCGATCGATTTTGATAATTCAGTTATTCTATTTTTCAGAATATATATTTTATTTTTCAATTCACAATTTTCAGTTTTTAGTATCTCATTTTCAACTCTAATGGTTTCATTTTCAGAGTTTAACAAATACTTGGTTTGCCTAAATAAATCCTTTTCATTTTTTATTTTGATGACTTTATTTTTTAGTTTTAAAATTATACTTAACAAATTGTCAGATTCAGCAATCTCAAATGAATTTTTAGAGATCATTTTATCTTTTGGCATAAAACAGATGTTAACTTTATCTGATATATCTGAACTTTCATTTTCTGAATCTTCATATTCTGAATTATTCCATGTGACCATCATTGCTTTGCTTTTCTTCATGAATGCTTCAATCTTTTTTAACAGGACTGGACATTCATATTTTATGTATCCATTCTTTTTGTACTCATAACAGATTTTTTCATCTTTCTATTCTATTTTTTTGCTGTTTTTTTTTTTGCACTGAATTTAAGTTTTTGTTCGTTGTGAAAATTCTTAAATTTAAAACCCTTTCATCCTTTTTCTTAAAGTCACGAGAAAGCTTTTTGGCCAGCAGATTGATATCTTGATCATTGTTGTCGTCTTCTACAGAATCTTCATTTTCTTCAACAGTGAATGCAATAGATTTCTTCTTGTTTTCAGATTCAACAGTATGAAATATCTCAACTTTCCTTTTAATTCATTGAGAGACAGTTTGTTCAAGTCTTGAGTTTTCTCAATAGCAGTCTTTTTGGCATTCCAGGTTCTTGACAATACTCGAAAAACTTTTTTCATTTGATCAAAATTTGAAATCTTTTCTCTAAGAGAATCAATTTCATTAGTTATTATTGAAAATCTATTAAACAAATATTTTACACTTTGTTCTTGTTGAAAACGAAAGAAGTCATATTCCCGTATCAACAAATTGATTCGAGTCTCTTTCATAATATTGGTTCCTTCATGTGTAATACACAACCTATCCCAAATTTCTTTTCCTGTTACACAAGAAAAAACTAAGTTAAACTCAGCTTGTGAGATTGCACATAAAAGCAAGTGTTGGGCACGAAAATTAATAGACATTTTTTTCTTGTCATCCTCTGTGATAATAGACAATTTAACTTCTACATTTTTAGAAGTAATCACTTTCCAAACTTTATATCAGTGGCTTAAATGAATGTTTCCATTCTACATTTCCAATGAGAAAAGTTTGCACCATCGAAATATGGTATTTTGTTCACGGTCTGACCATAATTATAGGAAAAAACCATGGATTAGACACTCTAAAAAGGTCTCTTTAATAGAGTAGAGAATCTGCTCTGATACCAATTGTTAGTCTCAAAGATAACCAAGAAGGAGAGTTGAATTTGCTGTCTAAAATTTACCTTTTCAAATTTTTATCTAATTCCACTTAAATATAATTGAATCTATTTTCAATCTATAAAATATATTACAAAAATTAAAAGAGAAAGTAAGGAGACAAATCTGGTTTATAGTGATTCGTTCTTGTACTTACATTCACTCTTTTAGCCAAACAAACCAAGATCTAGCAATCTGCTAGTTTCCACTATGATCCAAAACAACAATGTACATCCACTTGTCAACTTCTGATTTTCACACCATGAAAATTGTTTCATCCAATAATGGAAGACAACTCACACAAAAATTTAATCAAAAGATTACAAAATATGTAAATTTAAAATGACAACAGCATGTTTTAAAATACAGAATTTCTTCTTAATTTTTTGGTGCTATTAAGTTTCAAAAATGATTGTCATTCGGCCACTCTTGTTCTACTCTTGAAACCTACTGAATTACTGCCTTTTGATGCTAGAGAAGCTCAACAAAACTGTAGTAAAAAGTCCCCAAAATTACTGCAATAATCTCAGCAACTATCCCGAAAAAATAGATTTTAAATTCTTATGAATTTTGATATTTACTAACAGTAAATAATTTTTTTCTGAAATTTAAATATCCCTCTATCATATTCAAAAGTTGTTTTGATTATATCCAAATTATTACTCTTCCATAAAATTCGAAAACTACTCCAAAAGTTCAATCCAAATTCTAAATTTTTCAGAACAAATAGCTGACTTTGCTCATTTATTTCTTCATCAAAATCTCGAAATAAATAATTATGCCACGAATCATCATATCTGTTGTTCAACTGTAGTATTATAATATAAAATAATTAAATTCACAGATCTAAAACCAGTGGTGAAGATATCGAAAGCCAAATATCCCTTGAGAACTATTTTTCTGACAATTAATTTTGCTATGTGAAATAGGTAACCAACCAATTTCAAGCTGATTTTTCTCCGATATATCTGCAAGATATTTGTACTATAAATACTTGAAATTGAAGTTCCACACATTTTCTTTGAAACGTAATTTTCAATTTTAGAAATATTTCAATACATAAAAAGATATGACTATTCAAACATACCTAAATAATCATACTTCAATATTTAGAAAAATTTCTAAATAGTGGAATATGAATTGTACTCATATTATGAGATTTTTTATATATACTTAGGGTCAATTATATGTTATTTAGTGCGTAGATTTTTATTCGATAGATAGTTTTTGTTAAAGAAAGATTATAGAATCAGTCATAAAATTGATCATAGAAATAAGGCTTATTTGGTCATAGAAATAAGATTTCATAAAATCTACACTTACCTTATTGGCTGGGTGTTTAACAAATATAAAAAAAAAATCTTACTTCTATGACCAAATAAGCCTTATTTTTATGATCGATTTTATAACTGATTCTATAATCTTTTTTTAACAAAATCTATCTATCGAATAAAAATCTACGCATTAAATAAATTAGTTAAAATAATATGAGAGATTTTATTATTTTAAAAAATAAAGAAACAACCATTTTCTTAACAACTTATTTTACAAACAAAGTCGGCATATATATTTTTAAAATATGTGACATTTTATGCGGTTTTTTTTTTTTTTTTTAAACGAGAAAGATGCTTCACATGTGTGGAATGGATGGCATTAGAGCTTGGGTGGCCCCTCACTCCATGTGCATCCGATGGTTCTTCACGTGGCTACTTGGGTTAAATGAAGGGGTCTTGTTTTGCCCAGGAGACAGCCACAAAATAAAAGAAAATGACATAACATGAAATGGCCTGCTAAAGCTGTAGTCCTCATTTCAGGCACAACTTCTGTCTATGGTCTATATAATGCTCCAGCAGTGAAAACAACAAAACCAAGACCTTACACACCATAAGACAAGAAAACCTTGAATTTCTTATGCTTTTTCTTAGTACTAGCACTCTTTAAAACTCCAAAAAAACTTTTGAGATAGATCTTATAAAAGATGATGCCTACACAATTTGACTACTTCCTCAATAGATTCTAGTCATTCAAATTCACTTCAAAAGTTTGTATTTGTTTTTCTTATTTTCTTTTAAATGTAAGATATTTTTTGGTCTGCTTCAATAAATCAAATGAATCGATAACCAAATGAATAAATTTTACATAACAGTTTATATTATAAAAAATTAAAAATTTTAAATTTAAATAATTTGAATCTATAAAAATATTTTTTTTTCATGTAGAGTTGGATTTATTTAATCTATGACTTGTCAATTCTCTTTCTAATATTACTCGCTCGTTATCGTGTCATTGTGGATGTCGGTCGACCAATAATAATGCATTGTATTAATGCTATAATGTTATGGTTACGTGGATCTTAAGAGTAAATTTTAATTAGTGCGGCAGATAAATTAAAGTAAAATAATTTGTTTTTAAAATGAATAGTATTACTAATGCAAATGAGTTTCAACATGATGTTGAAATTGTCTGTTTAATGAATAAGTCTATAAATTACATTCATATTTTGTTTATATTTTCTAAATTAATAAAATTATATTCATATTTCTATACTCGCAGATCACTTCTTTTCTCTCCAAATAAAACACCCAAATAAAAGAAAAACAACTACTTTCTTTCATAATTTCTCCTTTTCTTCCCAAATCACTCCGGCCAAACGCAGTATAAGTTTTAAAGGTTTTGAGTTTTTCTTTTTATTTACAGATATAGAAAATTATTTAAGATTTTAATGTACATAAAATTTTAAGTCATTTGATCCATATAACATTACTCATGTCATGTTATATATAGTTTTATGTAGGGTGAAAAAAAAAAAGTGAAGTCGTGCCAAGATAAAACCTTAATAACTCAGATCTACTATAAAAACTACTCAATCAAGTCTGATTCGTGATTTATGATAAATCCAAAAAATATATATATATATAGTTTTTACATAATTTGTTTGTAAATTTAAGCAGTTATGGCCTGATTTGTTACTCTATAGGCCAAACCCATAAACAATTTTTTATTTCAAAAATAACAATTATTAACTATTATTTAAATTGTGGTAATTGTAATTTTTTAACAACAATAATCGTTAACCATTAATTAATATTCAAAATAAAAAATCATTAATTATAATAAATATAAATATTATTTGGGAGATTAAAATAAAATCATATTTGTGTTGTTGTTATCAAAAAAAGCCTGCAGATTTATTTTATTCTTGTGATTTGTAAGCTATTTTATATATTTAATAATTTTATTCTTGAACAATTAATGAATAATAATTTAAATTGTTACTATTATTTTTAACCATTTATATATTGTACTATATGATATACGTATAATATATGCATACGTAATTACGTGCAAATTAGTTTTTACACCGGAAACTTAAATTCTCTCTTCCCCTCCCACCACAAAGCACCTTAAGATTTTTTATATTTTAAGAATTTGTTAATATCAAAATAATTTTAAATATTTTTTAGAAAAATTAACTTTTACTTACAAAATTTTATATTTTCTACGATTTATTCATTTATTTCTTTTTTATTTTTTATTTTTTATTTTTTTCTCTTTTGCAGGTCAAGATATAACGAACCCTAAAATTACTGTAGCAGAAATTGAAGTCTCACCAATGTGGGTTGACTCAACTGGATGTGGAATTGAGTATTCTTTAGCATGATCAAGGTTCGACTCCCGCTGGGAGTATCGGACCCTCATGTGTATGGAGCGTTCCCCGTTGGGAGACCCGTCCTTCGAAAGGAGCCACTGCAGCAGTCAGTTTGGATTAGTCGGGGAAAAGTCCCAAATACCGGACAGTATCCAACACATAGTACAAAAAAAGAAAAAATTGAAGGCCCAAACCTAACTCCACAGCTTGCAAGAAAGGAAAGGTGTGGTTAATATTTCTCTTCCAAAATATGCTTATAAATATGACTCGAAGGCATATCATATGGTACAAATACTATCCATATGGATGTCTGCGGCTCCGTCTGTTGGAATACCCAGTGCTATGGAAAAGTAGCCGAAGATGAAGAAGAAGAAGAAGAGAAGGAGGATAATCTCCTTCTCAAAGAAACTGCAACACACATGAAGGTTCTAATCCATCTTTGCTTCTGAACTCTGTCTCCTTCAAATGTTTTTATTAGAGATAATAACAAATACTACACACACATCTTTCAAAAAATATTAGCATGAAGACATGAAACTGGAAATATGATGGAAACGTGAACAATTTGTGTTGATTTAGGTGAAATGACGTATTTAACCTAGGTATAATTGCCGAACAGCCCGTGCCAAAAGCTCTTTCTTCCCATTGCCAGTTCTTTTCTTTTGATTGACTCTGGCCACTCTTTGTATTTGTTGACAAAGATAGAGAGAGAAAAAAGGAAGGGAGAGAGAGAGAGAGAGAGAGAGAGAGAGAGAGAGATGAAAAGAGAGCCATGAAAATTTGAGGAGAGTGAGGGAATGATCTAAATTGATCAGGAGAAGGAAAAGAGAAAATAGATCGATTGATTGAAATTCAGAAGAGAAGAAAAGGGGAGAGAGAGACAACACAAGAAGAGACATTTTTCTCAGAAAATCCTTAATTTCCTTCAAGATTAATATAATTTCAGAATCTTTTCGTACGTATAGTAAAACATATTAGATATGTCTAACATGTGCACAGGTAAATTATATTGGGTAAATGCGATTTTTTTAATAGCTTTGAAAAGCATCTCCTGCAGGCTATGCCTATGCCAATGACTTGTTCTTTTTCCTTCTTCTTTTTTTTGGCTATTTTTCTGATTTCCCATTTTTCTATTTTTGTTGTTTGAACAATATTAGCTTGTATTCAAGAAATGGTATTCGAGAACAGGGTCAATGCTCAGTTTAGATTTCTATATTTGGAAATATTGGGCTCAAAGGTTGCTAGAATACTAAATTTACCTAATTAACGAAAATTTCTTTTCTTCCTCCTTCCAGGAAATGCGGTTGAAGAACTGCATATAGTATTTCGTATGGAGTATTCATTTGAGCAAGAAAATCCCGTTAACAAGTCTATTACATGGTCTACGAGGTTAAGAGTTTGGAGCGCCTCAGCCTTGGACCTTCATCTTAGGAAGGAGACCTTATGTTAGCTTCCTCCAAGTTTTTAATATGCAACCCAGAAACTCTGTATCTGAAATATTTACTAACACAATATTTCGCTCTAAATTGAAATCTATCTATTTAAATAATTAGTGTTCATGTAAAACTTAAAATACGAAATATGCTCCTGAATAACGATAACTGTTCGACTCAGTGATTCAAACTCAATATTCCCAATAGTTTGTTTTGTAATTCATAAAAAAATGCTTAGATGCATATGTGTATTATTATGAGTTTGTAACCGTTGAGTTTGTAATCTCTTGTAGTTGATCCTATATTGGGTTTTAGGAATCCCTTTCAACATTGTATCTTTGCTGGAAATAATTATTGTATTGAATTTCTTTGGTTACTATTCACTAATGGAATATCAAGTAATTAATTTTTTCATGGATAATTGGCAATCGTTAGTAATCTTGTGTTTATATGAAAATTTGATCATTGATGAGAATTTCTAATCCGACAATAAAAGACAATCCTCAAAAAAAAATAAAATAAATGACGATGTAACAGAGAATGGTGAGCGAATTCTTATGCATCTTTTAGGACTCTTGGGATGGGAATTTGCATCTTAGCCCCCGAGAACCCTCATCCATCCATAAAATTAATTATCAACGTCTATTTAATCTAATGACCGAATATCAATACCTTTTTAAGTAAGATTTTGGATTCAAGGAGGGCAAAAATAAGTATTATTGGAGTTTTACCCTCCTTAAGAGTTTAATTTAATTTGAATCGGATTCAATTGAGAATAGTGGAAAGATTTATCATTTTAGAGATTATTATTTATTTATTTTTCCACTCTCAAGATAAATTAGCCCGAGGAGATGATGATCTTGTTGAAAGAAAAGAAAACAAGCAAGCGTGCTGCTGACGTGAAGACCATAGTGCTCCAAGAAAGTCCTCCATTCCTCATTGCATCTCAATCCTGGCATTCTCCCTAAGCAACTTAATCAAAGCCTTTCAATGCACCAACTTTCACCAAAAAAAAAAAAAAATGCTCCAAGAAGCTGGCTCACACAGCCCAGGAAACTAGGCCTCATTCTGTCCAGAAAACCTTCCAGGGCTCTAGCCCAAAAATGGCCAGAACCCAAGTCCAAAACATCCGCCCAAGGAGCAGCATTCAAGCCTGGTTTGGAAACTCAGGAACTCATCCAAGGAAGCCCAAATTGGCCCAAGAAGGAAGCTTTTGTAGCTGCCCAAAGGAGGACTCAACGGCCAGCGTTGGAAGATTTCTCCAACAGCTAGTTTTCCTGCCGTTGGAGATCTCTCTCTCTCTCTCTCTCTCTCTCTCTCTCTCTCTCAATCCTCTCTCCCTCTCTTCGTTTGTGCGTAATGGCTATGTAAGGACTTGGACTATAAATATGTGGCTTTTGGGAAGGCTGGGAGAACAGAAGCACAATCTCTTCTTCCTTTCTTGTAGCTATCGTGTCTTAGCTTTCCTCTTTGTTTTCTTTTTCAACCTTTGAATCATCCCTACTTTGTAAAACTCTCTTTATAATTAATAGAAGAAGAGGATTTGTTCACTCTTGCTCCACCATTTTCCTACTTTTTCTTCTTCATTACTTTTTAGTATACATTTTCTTCTTAAGTATAGTGAAGTTTTGCATGTCTAGGAAAGTGTTGACAAAGGAGAATGGTTTCTTAAGTTACACTGTTGTAACTCCACCACTTTTCTAAACACTTACCTGGTGCCCTATTCATCAATCATTGAGAATTTATATACCTATGAAGTAACCTTAAAATTTCAACAGATTTGCCATAATCCCCTGCATTTCTTGGTAAAGAAAAAGGAAAACATGATGAATCTTCAACTACCAAGCATTCTCGCTCATACGGTGATCGAAATTCTTACTTTGGTTCGACTTTTCATCCTCCCTAATGCCGAAAATGAGAGAAAAAAAGAAGGATCACATATAAAACACATACAAAACGTAGCTTTTCACTTATTAATTATAACAAGAATGTGACAACAAATTGTAACATGATAAATTTGAAACAACATTTTATTCTATAATATATTTCATATACCCTATGCCATGATACTGAATGCCCAGCATAGTTTCATCCTACAAGAGCTGCTCAACAATGAACGTTTTTAAATGCAGAAATCCTATGAATGCTCATCGAAGAAACAGTAAGTGTGGATCTTGAGCATGTAGAAGCTAAATTGGCTATTGATTACCCTTTGTTGATTTTGTAGAATGACTTTGATATTGTTTGTCGGTTGGTCCAAGGGGCCAATTCTGTAATAGCCATACCCACAAAAAACATAGCGCCTCAACGAAATTATTGCATTTTAACCAATTTTATTACTGCAAAAAAAATTTACTCTTATAATTATTTTGTAATTTTTAATTGTTCAATTATCAGAGATTGGGTTTGAATTCAATGGTTTAGCTTTGCATCATAATGAGCAGAAGCAATAATGGTTGCTGCCATGAGCAAAACTATGACTACGGATGAACACAAGTCACTCATTTTTGTTTGGTATGTCCAAACGTGGAAATTTGTCAAAAGATTTGTATATTTTTATTTTGTTTTTTTGATCGATTTATATTTTAATATTTTTTAAAATCAAGTGAAAATACAAGCGACAGTAAAAAAGAAAGAGCAAAAATTAAGGAAATATCTATCCAAAGAAAAAGAGGTGTGCCACAAACCCAAAAAACATTGTAATATGGCAGTGAGGAAAATCAAACCGACAGAAACATGAAAGAACCAGGAGCCTGTAACCTTTTAAGGCTATATTCATGGTAGGAAATGTACAAAATCCAGTATCAAGAGCAAGAGAACAAAATTTCAAAAGCTTAAACTCTCTGGAAGGATATAATGAAACAATATTTATATTTAACCTGTGGGTACGACATTATGCTCCGAGAATTGAGTTCCTGTTGTTGGGTCCCCCACCCCCACGGCTTAGTTCAAAGCGTGGAGATTTTGTGTGGGCAAGGATACCGATGAGCCCAATAAGTCCACCATATGATATTAATAAAATTCAAGACAACCATAATATGCATCAGAGAAATTTCAAAAGCACAAATAATGAACTAAAGGTAAACATTTTCTGACAGGAACTTTGTCTAACTTGTGCCGCCGACATCTACAATTCAACTTTGGAATTGGAAATGTTAATGAGGCATTGAAGTCGGGGACACACGGCCTCACTCTTAAAGCTTTTTGTGGCGGGGGAGCTGCACAGGTAGGCCTACTCCGATCGCAATTGGCCTGGATCGGATCTGGGGCTGGGAAAGGTGCCTCGGTGCTGGCACTGGCGATGGCTCTGGTGGGGTGCTGGTGGTAGGGCAGGATTGGTGAAATTTAACAGAAACAGCGTGAGAAGGATTTAAAGCCAAGCCTCCAATTCTCTTTGCAATACTGGTCTCCATTTCATTACAAAGTATACAAAAAGCAGCCAAATTTAAGCCAACCTGACCAGAAACTGATACTAAACACCCGACACAGCACACCTAAACAGCACCCAAAAAAAAGCTTAAGGCAACCTGAACGTCAAAAAAGAAGATTTAAAGTGCTTGAACAAAGACAAGCAACGAGAACAAACGGACCTGAAATCTGAAAGTATGACACCTCCTTTATTTATGCCCATTATGAGCATTTGGGTAATTAAGGAATGGGGTAACTCCCATTCTTAATTACCATTAACCAATATTATTTGGTAACCCCCACCAATTAAATGAAATTAGTCTTACCTTCCTTCTGTGAGAGGGAACAATGGAGAAAAGTCTCCTTCTCCTTCCTTATGGCGTGAACAGGTGTAACCGAGAAGAAGACCATGGCTAGGGTTTCGCACACTTCTCTAGAGAGAGGAAATAGAGAGAGGGATGGAGATTTTCACGTAGGAAAATCTCCCATCGTCAAGCAAATCACCGGATGTAGAGGGTTGCGGCGTTGTGATACTGTGGTGGTGATTCGACTAACCTCGTGATCAGCATCCCGACCGCGAAATCAGATCAAGGAAAGTGCCGTTTGAAGATTCTACGAATTGAGATACCCTAAACCCGATCTATTTTATTTTCCGAAAATTATTGTATACTTCCGCTGCATGAGAATCCTAATTAAATTTCAACATTGGTATCAGAGCATACGTTAGATTAGGAAAAATAATTTTTCGGATTTGATTTTTCGGGTATAAAATATAGGGTATAAATATTTGGGGTCCAGATCACGGATGAGTTTCGTGAATCCGAGAACACCGTAGAAATACCCATGGCCCAAGGATTACAAATATATTTTTTGTTTAATTTTCGGAGTATGGTTGGGCTATGAAAAGTCCGGTCAAAATTTGCGACCCTACGGACATAAAACCCTTAGATCTGTTGCTTTAGAGGGCGGATCGAGGCATGAAAAAATTATAAATGAGTTCCTTGCATCTAGATCTACGGTTTTATATATTTTATTGTGTGATTTGGGTACCGAAAACTGGGATTTCCGAATGGCCGCGGAGGGCCGCGACTGGGGTGGTTGAGTCCCACCATTTTTGGGCTTGAATCCTCCTAAAATCGAGTGTAGGATGTTTGGAGGATGCCCACAAATTTGTTGCCAGTCGAAAAATGCAAGAAAAAACAGCCGGATTCGTGTTTTCCAGAAAATGGGTCGAAAAACCGTTGCAGGACCCGTCGGACGAAGAAGAACCGGCCCAGACCCGCAGGCGCGTGACACGCACGCGCCAGGAGGCGCGTCTGGTAGGCGCGTGTAGTGCACGCGCCACATAGGCGCGTGGAGAGAGGGGAAGGCAGCGGTCGGGTCGGACCATGACACGGACCGACCCGACCGGGTCTGACTCGGACCGACCCGCACCGACCCGACCGGGTCGGACCCAAACCGTTGACCGGGTCAGTCGGGTCAACCCTGACCCATTGACCGACCCGGTCAGACCCGGCTCAAGGCAGCTCAGCGCGTGAAGGCGCGTGAGCCGCGCGCCGCGACTGGGCGCGCGTGAGCCGAGCTGCGCCAGACGCGTGGCGGCGCGTGTGAGGCGCACCGCGCGTCTGGCGCGTGCGGCAGGCCGCAGCCGGCGTGTGGAGGCGCGTGGCGGCGCGTGGATCGTACCGCCGGCGAGCGGCGGGCCCCGGGCGGCGCGTGAGAACGCTTAAAATTGAATTTTTTCAATTTTTTGGGGGTCCCAAATCCATAAATGTGACTTTTTGTACGTTTTTGTGTGCCGAATCACAGTCCAAATGGTAAGATGCGATTCCAAGTTGTGGTGTATGACGTCCGTTGACTCATACGCTCACTTTGGGGTCTGTACTCAAGTTATTTTGGTCTTGATGATTCATAGGGCATACAAAAATGTGATAATAAGCATCTCCAAGTCACAAATATTTCTCTTAATGCGTTGAGAACTGTGGTATTAAATTTTTGCAAAGAGAGTAAACTGAATAATATGATCTGCGTGATTTTATCAGTAGATTCAGTTTATTCTCGAAAGGCAAAATCTAACGGGAATCTGAGACACGAGATGATGGGCCCCAATGTGGGCATCGCGTCTCAGAATATACGAGATAAAGAGATCTATCGTGCATGGTACAAAAGATTTGCCAAGATAGGGCAATGCTTATCAGTGGCATACACGATGACTTAATCTCGTTTTTCGACTCATATTTTATGGACATGTCGGTTCGACTCGTCCCATAAGAGCATAGTGTTGCTCTCTTCGGCTCCTATGTGAGGATGCAGAAGAAAATGGTTAATCATGCAATGAAGCAAATGTCGAGTATGATCACCGAGTTAATATATACGGACGAATAAATTTCGGATGGAATTTAGGTACTGATGTGATCTAGTTTTTACCTGATTCATGGGAAACCGTAAAATCCTATCTCACATTTGACGAAAGTATTCGTACTTTCGTTGACGTGAATACATATTGTGAGCTCGATGAGGAGCACCTAGAAGCGAGTAGGCCACACTCGAGTCATGCTTATTCAGAGGAGTCGAGTAAGGATTTCCCCGGCGCTAAGCCAATAGCATAAGCATGCGAACGAGACTCGAAATCTAGGTAATAAAAAATCATCCGAAAAAACCAACAACGAGGTACAAGAACGCAAGAAGAAGGAATTTGTTTAGACCAATGTAAATTGCTACGTTTGAGGTAGATTTGGTCATTTCACTCGTGAGTGTGACGAGCAGAAATTAATATTCTTCTTCTTTACGTGGTTTGAGATTTGTCTCATTCACTATAATACTCGCTGATTTCTCTCCTTTGAAATCAGGAGCAACCGACCACGTAACTCAAGACAGGAGTGCTTAAATATAGTTCCGTCAAGCGAATCCTTAAGTTTGGAGGATTTACGTTAAGGACAGAGCATTTGTCGTTGTCAGAGGGAACGACACTTGCTATGATGTCCTCAATATTGTAGGCATTCGACGGATCTACAATTTAGTATCTTGTCTAAAATTGACTACGATATGCGTGAAATTATTCCTTTCTTTTAATACGACAATTTTCTGAATTATTCTGGTTTTAATCCATGATGGAATGTATGCACTGGGTGCTACTCCTTGTAATGGTTTCTTGTCGTTCTACTATTGTTTTTGTATCTGATTGCGTAGATGATGATGTAAATGAATGACATAGTAGACTTAGACACATGGGGTAAGAGATGATGAATCGGTTAGTAGCGAGAGATTTATTGGACCCGCTGACCAGATTCGAGTTACCTGTATGTGAGTTTTGCCTAGCCGACAAAATGACGAGAAAACCATTTGACGATGCAATGAGAGCTGGGACTCCATTGCAGTTAACTATTGTGCCTTCCTTCTTTTTATTGTGGTCTTATGAGCATGAGAGCCAGAAATAGAGTTGTGTAGATAATTATAGATGCTTACGTGCGTTTCGGTTCATCTATCTGATCTCGCACAAGTCTGAGGCATCAGACTACTTCAGAAGTTTCACAAGTGAGATGGAGAATCAGTTAGATTTGAGAGTAAAGACTCTCAGAACCGAGCGAAAACGCAAATATTCGTCTCAACTACACATGGGGCTCTGTTTCGAGAAGAGTATTACGAGATTACTGACTATTAGTCAGTTCCCCATTGAATTTTGGACAGGGAGGCAGTCTGACCTTAGCCACTTGAGATTATGGGGTTGTGCCACGATTTCTCGCATTCACACGGTGAGTTAGACCCGCGAGAAAATATGTGTTCGTAGGCGAACACGAACGGCACTATAATCGAGATTGAGTCTCGTAATACTATATTTTTTGAGAATGATTTCCCTAAGAGAGGTGAAATCAATTTGAACCCTACCCTTTATGCGATGGATGAGCCTAGTGGCTCAGGGAGCCCAACGGCGGGATACAAGAATCCACTACGGATCTTGATCTCAGTGGGAGCGATCCATCAAGAGGTAAAGATTTTTCTCTCCTCCTAAGAGTATCGAGAATGCGTATTTAAACGTTGTTTCTCGATTGAGGGTGAGACCCTCGTTGCGACTCTAGAGGATGATGAGAAATCCAAAACGGTCCGAGAGGCTCTCGAGAGTTTTGCAAAAGATGCAAAATACAGTTTATTGAAAGCCATAAATGAAGAGAATGAATTGATGAGAATCAATGGGGTTTGGGATCTAGTTGATTTGCCTAAGGGCAGAAGGACTATTGGGAACAAGTAGGTTCTCAAAGTCAAGATAAAGGTCAACGGATTGATGAAAAGGTAAATAACCCGTCTAGTAACCAAGGGTTATACTTAGACTGAGGGGTGGACTATCGAGGAGTCATAATCCAATTTATCTCGATCCGCTTATCTTTTAGCAACTGTCACAAACATAGATCAAGAGTCACATCACAAGGACATAAAGACCGCTTTCGTAGTGGAAGTCTAGATGAGGCGATCTACATGGAGCATCCCTTTGGGTTCGTTCTAGTAGATCAGGTGGATAAGGTCTATTGATTTTAGAAATTAAAATACGACCTTAAGCTATCATTTAGATAGCGGCGCTTGAGATTTCACGAGAATGTAATATCTTATGGTTTTGTAATGATCGAGTAGGATCATTGCATATATCTGATACGTCCCGATGACTCCTTTATGAGGATGTTCTCATATGTAGATGACATACTGTTGGCTGGGAACAACAGAGAGTATCCAATGACTATTGTAACATGGTTGTGAGGTTTTAGTTCATTCTCAGATTTTGGATCCATAGGGATCGCTTGAAAATGGTGTTGACTATTTAACAAGAGTTTTACATCAGGTAGATTTTTAAGCATTTCGATAAGAGCGATGACAACTTAAAAGATACTCTAATCGCTAAAGATAAAAAGACTTGAATCTTGACACATGCCCTAGAATTTATAAAAAAAAATAAGGGAGATGAGCAGAATCCCTTATTCCAGTACAAAATACATTTCTAGTGTGTGCGATGAGGTATACACGTGCGATATACAGTTTGATGTATGCGATGAGGGATACATGACCATACGTTTATTTTATGGTTGATCTGGTGAGTAGGTATTAATAGAATCCTGGAAAGGATCACTGTAGAACAGTGAAAAATGATTCTGAAATATCTCATTTGAACTGCAGAGCTCTCCATGTGTTACGGATGAGGTGATTTGCGTTTTGTGGTTGAGATTCAGATACTGACTGGGAGTAGTGATCTGAATAAACGCAAAAGGTTTTATCTTCTTAGAGCAGTAAGAAGAGAACATGTATATCTCTATTTACGATAGAGACTGAGCTTGTAGTATGCTCAATTGCAGTTCATGAGAATGGTTGGCTTCAGAAATTTTCTGGAAGACTTAGAGGTTGTGACAGATAGTGGGAGATCGGTGATGATTATTGTGATAATCAGACCGACACTGTGAACAAATGAGACCCTAAGTATAATAGTAAAGCCAAACACATTGATACCGAAGACTACTTTATGAGAGATATTACCGAGAAGGGTATTGTGACATCTAAGTACACATTGACATACAACATGAGAGCTGATCTCTTCAGAAAACCCGTTGTGAGAGATTCCTTTGTGAGATAAGGAATTATTGTGTTTAGTGTACTTTAACATTTCTCATTATATACTGTTTTAGATGCTTATTTTAATATATGACATGCATGCAGAATTGGGTCACATATGTATTTCATGCACTATTTATTGTCATATATTGTGATATTGTGATAAAAGATGTGTCAGGCAGGCATAGTCGACTCTCTCACACGAGTGACCACCTCCGACTCTGAGTGAGCGGAGATGAGACGGATTCTAGTCGTAAGAGGTTTTGAGAGTAGCCCTACTAGAACATAAGTCGTCCTGATATGTGTTCAGGATGAGATCATATGCGATATGACCGACATGGAAATACCCACATCCATGTTGCCTGTAAGTAGCCAGATTTGAGATCTCAGATATCACCTGTAATTTGTGATATTGTCTCTGAGATACTCTCTCTGAGATCTCTGGGTAAAGTCTTATGTGTAAACTGAGTCTCGTACATGTACAGTGTTAGAGAAATCTGACATATGCCCTTTGAAAGATGGGGGAATAATACTGTGGCACGTGTTTCATACCACGTGTGATGAGACGACCATGAGATAGTGGGAGCTATTATTTGAGACGATAGTTTGATCTTGATACTCGTTCCCACTGTGTGAGACCTGAGATCCATTGGGTGGAATCTCTTATACCCTTATTACTTTCGGCTGTCTCTAGAAGTTTTGGTTCAGTGTTACTACTTTAGTCTGTTTACCTATGGCCCGGAAGATAAATTGAGGTCTAAGGGGCAGGTCTAGGAAAGCAGCTGAATTGAGACCAATAGATTCGAGTTTGGGAAAAGGAATGCCAATAGACATTACATCATTGTCATGTATTCATAGGTCGACCTATTGTGTTAATCCATATTGGGATTCAAACATAATAATGAATACATAGTCGAGCAAATTGATTGGGGATCACTTTCGATGAGGAAAGTGGCTCGATGGATGTAAATGCATTGAGTCTGGGGTATAGCGAGTTATTTTTATATTAACAGTGACTACTCGATCATCCTAACAGGTGTATCGAGAAGTCTTTGCTTGCAGGTGCACTTGCCGGTCGCACGACGCCCAATCCAGTATGAAGGTCCAGTAGGGTGATGTGATAGATCGCATGAGTTGCGATCTTGTGATTGACCGAAGTGAAATGCCCTCATGTGCAAGTAGGAGATATTGGTTATTTATGCCCATTATGGGCATTTGGGTAATTAAGGAATGGGGTAACTCCCATCCTTAATTACCATTAACCAATATTATTTGGTAACCCCCCACCAATTAAGTGAAATTAGTCTTACCTTCCTTCTGTGAGAGGGAACAATAGAGAAAAGTCTCCTTCTCCTTCCTTGTGGCGTGAACAGGTGTAACCGAGAAAAAGACCATGGCTAGGGTTTCGCACACTTCTCTAGAGAGAGAAAATAGAGAGAGGGATGGAGATTTTCGAGTAGGAAAATCTCCCATCGTCAAGCAAATCACCGGATGTAGAGGGTTGCGGCGTTGTGACACTGTGGTGGTGATTCGACTAACCTCGTGATCACCATCCCGACCGCGAAATCGGATCAAGGAAAGTGCCGCTTAAAGATTCTACGAATTGAGTTACCCTAAATCCGATCTATTTTATTTTCCGAAAATTATTGTATACTTCCGTTACATGAGAATCCTAATTAAATTCCAACACACTCAAATGATCATTTTTTCTTGTACATGCTCCAATAGATCCACCATAAAAAAGGTTAAAAGGGACATAGTTGTGGGGGATTCTTTTGAAAGGCTGCTGATCTGATTGTCTTTGTTACAAAGGAAAGGAAGGAATGTTGTAAAGTCTATCGTTTTCACATAGGTATCTTTAAGTCTATGTTGTAAAGACTCTTAAAATCGTACTACAAATCATTAAATTAAATTGGTTCATGGAGTCAATCAACCGAATGTGTTATGAAATCTCTTAAGTCAAGCACACCAATTCACTTTGGTATCAAATGAGTCGGGCCCTTTTTTTTGAATGCTGAATAAAAATGTAGTAGAAATAATTAAGGTCACTTTGGTCATGTTAAATAGCAAATCCCTTAAGAGTGCCTTCAATCATGGGAGAGTTAGTAGTTAGGGAGAGTAACCCACATGTTGCATCACCTTTTGGAGACCCCCCTCCTAACACACACACACACACACACACACACACACACACACACACACACACACACACACACACACAAAAAAAAAAAACAAAACAAAACAAAAGCCCAAAAAAGTTAAAAAGAAAAGGCTAATTAAAAAATGAAATCAAGAGGACATTTACATTGGGATTCTAGGAGCATATAATAGAATAAAAGGATTCTTTATGGCCAAATGGCCATTAAGCTTTCAATTTTTTCACAGATGAATATATATATAAGCAAAAAAAACATTACTAATATTGTTCTTATTTAGCTAAAGAAATGGAATTTATATTTTACTGACACAAGCACATATGCACGAACTATTGGCAGATAAAGTTTTTAACGTGTGACATTAGTTCTTGGAATCTAGTCTGAGAGAGCTGACTTTTACTTAGAATCTGAAAGGCATGCCCAACTCCTTTGTAGATAACTGTCTCCACTTTCTTACCAGCAGCAGACAAAGCAGAGCAGAATTCCAAGTTCCTATCCTTTAGTATATCCAATTCTGAAATGCAAACCAATGTCTTAGGAAGTCTCAAGTCGCTCAACTTGGCTGCACCACCCCTTGCAAGTGGATTGCACCAGGGGTGGTCACGGCTAGCCCCCAGTGGCAAGGACAATCGCCAATATGTGTCAGAAGATGACAGAGTGAGAGCAGAGTTAGGTGGCTGAGTTGCATGCTTTTCTGACATGGTTCGTGGCTCTCCTCCAAAGAAAGGTTGGATCAAGATAGTACCCTTGTGAAAAAGTGGCTTTAGAAGTGAGAAATCACAGGTGCTAAATCTAGTTGCAATGTGGTGTGCTATGTTAGCACCTGCGCTGTCGCCTGCTAAAAAAAGGTTTGAGAGGTTGCATTTGTTGAGCCACCACTTTTGGTCACTTGGAACATTGAGTGCTTGTTGTTTGATCCACTTCATGGCATTGAAACCATCTTCATATGCAATAGGTAGGCGATTTTCTGGGGCTAGACGATAGTTGACAGAGACGACAACACAGCCAATTTTGGCTGCTAGATTGGCTAGAAATTTATGGTAACAGCTCCATGAAGCCGAGCCAACACAAAAGCCTCCACCATGGAAGTAAACAAGCAAAGGCAAGAGATGTTGTCCTGCATGATTGGTATTCAGGACATAAATTCTTGCCCATAAGCTTGTGTGCTTGTCCATTGTTACATCTTTCGCTGTCACCCCAAGTTCAAAGGCCATGGCATTGCAAGGCACATTTGGCACAATTTGAGGTCTTTCAACGTGTCCTTCATTGTACACTCTTATAAGTCCTGGTACCTCTTCGAGGATGACTCCACCTTGATGGTTTTTATCCATGTGGATGCAGCTCATCTGTGGATCATTGGATATTGCAGCGATTCTTTTCCTTCTCACATGATTAAATTGTGTGTAGGAGGACTTTGGTTTAGGTGGCTCGCTACATATGCAATATCAAGGCTCCTTAAATATTGGATGAGAATAGAGCGACATCGCAATGTGAAAGCTTCTAAGTAGCCGAAAGGTATAGTGGACCACTAGGAACTCTTGGTATGTCATCATGCGGAATCTAAATGAAGTGGGAAAAGTCTTTGACCCAAAATAAATAAATAAATAAAATTTAAAAATACTTCTATTAATAGAAAATAAGGTATCGGCGACGAAAATATCCGTCGTTAATAGTAAAAATTCCATCGCTAAAGAGTATTACCGACGGTAAATTCTGTCGATAAATCCGTCGTTAAAAACCTCATCGCTAAATCTTACCAACGGAATACTATCCATTGTTAAACTATCAACGATGGATTAGTGATAGAAAATTTTCATCGCTAATCAATCATTGATTGAAGACATATGTAAAAATATTAGCGACGGAAATTTTCCGTCACTAAAAAATTTGTCACTGATAGCAAACAATATGTAAAACAATGCGAAAAATTTCCATTGCTGATTATTCGCACCTACGTGTGCATGCACACTCACACATGCGCATCAGCCCTTGTGCACGCCCGCCTGCCATCTTTTTTTTTTTGAGAAAATTGTCATCACCTATATTCGAACCTAATCATCATGGTGATTTTTGAGTTGCACAACCACTATACCACAATTTCTTTTGTGAAGTCTTTTTTTTATTATCTCACTCTCATTTCTTTATTATTTATCTCATTCTCATATTTTTTTTTCTTATCGCACTCTTATCTCAATTCATTTTTTCTTTATTTTGAGATAATTTTTTTTCGTTGAATATTCTCATTAAACTTTTCTAACAGTTTAAATTCAATTTCGATTAAATTGATGTTAAATAAAGAAATAAAATATTTTTTGAGCCAAAAACATAAATTTGATTAATTAAAATAGAATAACAAATTAATTTTCTTGATTTACTCAGTAAAATAAATAAAAAAATAGAAAAAAATTATAAAATAATAAATAAATAAATAAAATAAATAATAAAATAATAAAATAAAAATCCGTCGCTAAAAATTTCTTCACTAATTTGTCGCTGATAAGTTTATATAAAATTCTTTTTTCATAAACCATATTAGCAACGGATTAGTAACGGAATTTTTCCATCACTTAAAAATCCGTCAAAAATACCATCGCTAATAGCAAACAATAAGTATCAGCGACGGAAATTTTTTGCAACTAAATATTTTATTATTAATCCGTCGCTGATAGCTTTAAATTTTTTTTTTACCCTTGACTATTATATCGTCGGATTATCGATAGAAATATTTTCGTCACTAATTTCCATCGTTAGTTTCTCGGTAATTTTTACTGATGTTAATCCATCGCTATCACGAATAGATTTTTTTTCATCCCTAATTTTTTATCACTGATTCTCTATTTTCTTTCGGTGATATTAAAGCTCCTTAAATATTTGATGAGAATAGAGCAACATCGCAATGTGAAAGCTTCAAAGTAGCCGAAAGGGATAGTGGACAAGTGGGAACTGTTGGTATGTCATTATGCGGAATCTAAACGAAGTGGGAAAAGTCCTTCACCCAAAATAAATAAATAAATAAAATTTAAAAATACTTCTACTATTAAAAATTAAAAATGAATAATATTGATATTGTAAGGACTCAACATGCTATCTTATCATATGCTCGTTGTGACAGAATAACTAACAAGCTAATTTATCAAATTGGGTGGTGATTTAGATGGCTGCAAATGGACTTTTGCCAGTGTCCAAGTGTGTGGGTGTGGAATAATGTGACTCTTAGGTTAAGAATAATTTACCTTTATTTCTTGTTCTTCTCGGAACTGCAAATACTGCTGGAGTTGGCATGAAAATCCACCTACTTTATGAAGCTAAGCAAATCACCTTTTTTCATGTTCTTGTTCACTGTATATCACTTTGACCAATCCTTGGCAAATGTTCATTAGCTTCGGCATCTTCCAAAGATTGGATAATATTTTTCCAACTTCAAATTTTAAAAGAATTGAACACAAAATTTCCAACAGTAATTTATCACCTTAAGGCATAAAAAATCTGATGTATAGTATTACTTATTACAAAATTTAGTAGTATGTAGATGTTGGGAGGACTAGGTATGTCTTATGTTCTGCCCTTACAATCTTACATCATACAAAGGAGGGCATTCATACCAGAAAAGGAAGAGGAAAGATGAGGCTGATTCGTGGATGCTTATCCTTGAATTCATTCACTATTCCCTCTTGATTTGATTGGATTCCTAATTGAAAAAAAATCGTTGTTCTATCAAAGTTGAAGTACATGTTACTATTGGGTAGTCAAATATATTCTTCAAATATCCCCTCAACCTCCTCATCACGAGCCTTTTTCACCACCCACACTTTGTCTCCCTTTATTTTAATTTTCTTCTTCCTAGACTTTTACCATGTAGTGTGCACCAACCACATTACAACCTTAGCAAAAGCTAAAGCAAACATGTTATTGAAGCCAAGTAGGTTCTTGCACAATAGGATAAAGAGGGATCAAGTTGATCCTATGGTAGTCTACCTAGTTGCAGCATGAGATGATTGGGAATATCAAACTCAGCTAAACTATGCAAATCCTTGAAACTATTTCAGATCCGTTACATAAATCCATTTTTTTCATTCAATTCTATATACTTTCAAAACCATAAATTTGATTTCTAGTCTCAAAACCTTAAAAAAGGATTGTAAGCAAGGAGATAGAAATTTTTAAATTCTTTGTTACACTTGCAATAAGATAGTACGGCTATCTATGCCCGGTTGGTTCAGTGAATGGACATTCATACCCTTAAGTAAGGATAGTCAAGTATGGCGAAAACAAGCACGCTTTACTCTTAAGGTTCAACCTCACTCGAATCCGGTGGTTTATACCAGGAAAAAGAGAGAAAGAGAGAGAGAGAGAGAGAGAGAGAGAGAGAGAGTGCGGCTAGAAAGCACCCATAACCCATGTACCTTTCATTTTTGGGTGTTACAAGCAAGTTGCTCCCCTTTGAAAACAGACAAAAATGTTAGGAAATTAGATCGTGCGCACATGGGCTGGGGATTTTGTTCTTCATCTGTGTGGAAGATCCTAACCTTATGTCTGTCTTTTCTCGTTTCATTGATTCCTCCCCGAAGTGTTTGAATGCATCTAGCCTAGCCCACCTTTTGTTTCTGTAGACAAACACAGAGGATCCATGCATTTAATAGAAAGAGGGGTAGGAAAGACAGAATTTATTGTATCTAGAGAATATATGGTTCTTTGCCATATAATGCCGTGGGCCTACCTATATTTAACAGGACATGACAATGTTCTGAAGAATGAAAGAGTCGTTTATTACCTAAATAATTATGTAAAGCCAAATGCTTCATTACAAGCCCTTTTAGTCTTCATTGCCTATTGGCTACTGTTTAGCGTTTTAATTTGTTACAATCTCATTGGCTTCATCTAGCAAGACCGCACATGTGAGGGCCCTTTTCAATGGACAAAATCCTTTTCGGCCCCGCTGTGTATATATCTTCTTTTTTCTTTTTTGGTATAATCAACAAGTATCCGAAATTATATTTTAACTAATCTGGTCTGAACATTGTCGATCCAATTTAAGATAGCTCTTCAAACATAACCTTTCATTTCCAAAATTCGAATTCGAGACTTAATTAAAAAATTTAACACCTTACCAATTAGACCGACGGTTCATTGATAGTGCGTATATATCTCCCCTAACCAAGAATGAAACGTTGAAAGACTAGGATTCAATCTAGCATTATAATATGAACTTGCTGTAGTGGATGAATATATAAGAGAAACATAGTGAATTGATTGGAAAGAGAATATGAAACCTTATGGATGTATGCAATTCCGCCATAGCTTAGAATGACTGATCATGAAACCTAAATTATGCAGTGATATACGGACAGTTTTTCTCTGTCTTGTTTCTGCAAATGATTGGCTTGGTTTGTCCCCCATTAATTTTCTTTAATAGTGTAACTAGGATCTGAAAGCTTAAGCTAGCCAAGATGACTTTTAGGAGAACCCAAACATGTGGAATTATTTAACAAAATACATAGAAGAGTTAAAGGAAGCTGGTCAGTTTTTTTTTTATTATTATTTATTTATATTAGCGAGGATCTCATGAAATAAATGAACTCAAAAAACTCAAGCTCTGGGAGAATAGTGTTCTTTTTTTTTTTTCCTTCTATTTATTACACAATGATTCAGTGACAGTTTGTTCACAAAATATGCCCTGATTGCTTAATGACTATGTCGACTACTTAATAGTGAACCTTAAGTCACATGTTGATTTGATGAGGTTATCATCTTAAAGCGTTCTGCATGCTTATGGTCTGATGTGGTTAGCATCTTTTTTCTTCGAAGATTCCATTACTTTCTTATCCTTTGAGTACTCTCTCTCTCTCTCTCTCTCTCTCTCCACAGCCTATACTATATTGAGAACTTGATACCAGAATTCTAGACGGTTCCATATTGTGTAAATGTATCGTGTCCTGCTTTGAATCACAAACTAACCCTTTCAGTAAAGTTCTTTGATTTTACATATCCATGTGACAGGACTACTGCGCTGGCTTTGCAAGAGATTCTCTAATTACATTGAACAGAATATTTTTATTTTCTTTCCCATCCTTGACCAACAATAACTTTTTTGTCCTGTTGAGCAACACTTACATATGAGAAAATTATTATGAAAAAAGGATTTTACTTTAAAGTTTAAGAAAGAGGTTTCGGTTATATTGTTCGAAATGAAATTCATTGGTGAAATACTTCATTTGTATGCCAAATCAAATTAAGAGAGAAGAAAAAAGAAAATTTCAATACATGACAACCTTGCTATGTTCTATTTTGAGGTACAACAAGGGAATTGCACCAAAACATCATAAATCTTCTCGTCACAAAGGCTCACATATTCATAGAAGAAAATAATCTATTAATGACAAGCTATTTAAATAGAATTGCACTAGCCAGCTTCAAAGCAAAGTAGATCATAAGATTCTTATCGCCCTTGTATTCTCATATTTTGATTTGTTGGAGGCACCATAAACCCTTGCAGCTGCCGCATACTGAGGTTTCCTTGGTCTCCTAACTGAGGAAAATGGAAGTTCAGTTTATGCTAGCACACGTAAATCTACTGCCACATAAATATTAAAAATGACTTTTACAATCTTTTAATAAGAAAAATCATAATCATCTTCATTTTGTAACAAGCCTAATCAGAATTTACAAGCCAAGGTCTAGAATTAGTACTCACCTTCGGGTTCTGTGTGAGAATGAAGTTGTCTGTACTCTCGACAAAGAGCACAACTCTCACAACTGCAGTGAACAAACCAGTCAGGGCGTGGAGACATCTTGATCTTGTGCTTTTTGTGAAGTTTGTGCCTGTAGATGCATGACAACATGCAGGGGAGGCCTATGACACAGACGAAGGTAAAAGTTGGAAAATATTCCACAGTGACCTATATTGAACGATTAGAGGACTAGTCAAGAAAAATCACGGGATATTTTGACATTGTACTTCTCTGATGCTCGTTTATCAACAGAGGAGTTAGTACTAACATAGGTCTGGATTGTCAGCATCTGTGTCAATTGCTGCAGCTATTTCTCCAAAGATGCAGCAAGTGCAGAAAACCATTGCCACGGCAGAAAACCATTGCATAAATGTTCAGGTAAATCTATCATAGCTAATCTTTTGCTTTTCTCAATACCAAAAAATAGGGCAGACCTATGATGGGATCAGCCAAGCATTTGCGTTTTAGTTCTTGTTGGGACTTCAACTTGTACATTGTTATACATATTTAAGCTCGAGAAGCCCCCAGTTGAGGCTCTATGGACATGTTCCATGAAGGGGGTAATGCTGATAAAAGAGAACAAGTCTCTAGCCATCTTTGTTCTGACCCTGAGTAAATGGTGCTAGGCCAATTCCATGTTTGTTCCGACTCCTTGAGTAAATGGAGCTTGGCCAAGTAGAAGCATCTGTTGACATTTTGTGGCACTTCCACTATGTCTGTAGGACTATCCATAATGACCTGTCTCTCAGACTTCTCCTCTGTCTCGATGTGCATTTTCAAATTTATTCAACTCAACTCAACTCAATTAAGTTTCTTGGCTCTTGTGGATCATCTGAAATGATTGAGGGATCACAATGACAATTGTCTGCTAAAATTCAGGCAGCCAATGCTGCTGTTCTCCCTGAAAATGTTGGATACACAACCTTTGACTTTTGGTATTGGTCATATTGTGATCATTTGACGAAAATTTTCTCTTTTTATTGATGAGCAAGAGGTCTCAATAAAATGTGTTAGGCTTAAGGTTTGTGTGGTGTTAAAGGTCAACAGTTAGGGAAGGGAGAAAGAAGAAGGAAGGGGTAGGTTTTGATTCAAACAATAAAAAAAGTTGAATTGAATTGGTGATGCATTAACCTTTCTTTTGAAAAATTGGTAAAGGGTCAATTTGGTCTGGTTGTGGAAGCTGAAAGATAAACTCAGAGGTTTATCTTCATTCGTTACTAGAACAGCACATCATTTGAGACCATTATGTAGTTTCTTCTCGCAATAAGATAATCACCGGAGAAGACATCATTCGGGACAGGCTTTTTCTATGTGATGAGCATTTGTGATTTTATAAATAAATAAAATAAAAGACTACTGTTTTCAATTTTATTGTAAAAAAAAAATCCCTTTGTCTCAGACATGTTATAAACACCAAATTATTAGAGACTGCATCTTGGCCAAATTTCTTTATTTTACATGTACAGATGTTTCACTACTAAGAAGTTGGCCCAGCGAATGACAAACTCTGAAGTCAAATTGCTAACTTACCAAGAACAATACAACCATTGTATTGTAACACGTGTCATGTTAAGCTACTGATTGAAGCAGTCGAATGTGCATGCCTACCATAATTTGATTTGTGTATGTGCTTCAGCTGCTCACCCCTCGCAAGTTTTCTGATTATTATTTTTCAGCACCTAATGGTTTGAATTTTAATGCATCAATATTAGTCCAGAGAGATTTATTTGGCTTTACTTTATTTGCTTTTCTGTCGTCTCTTAGACCGGCACAGTCTTAGCCAGGTTATATCTAGCTTCTTAGAATACCTTAGAAATTGGATGCTTTCTCCCTAGGCAAGTGAAAATTACTAAAATGATAATAAAAAAAATGTGAAAGGAAACTCATTCAAATCCAAGAGTGTGAATTAGGCACTAGAGACAATGTGTAGGACAGGAAGAGGTTATTATCATCACATATATTTGCCTTATGTGGACAACTCTTGAGAGCTAAGTATGAATCAATTTTGTGGCAGCTTGTGGTTGATCTTTTCTTCTTTCTTCTTTTTGTTGGGTATTGGCTTCAAATATCTTTGCTTTTTTGGTATTCATAGGTCTTGTACAGTTGGCTATTTCATATACAATTCATGATCACGCGTTTCCTGGTAAGAATTCCATGGAGCAATGACAGAATTAGGATAGATCTCTCAACATCCCATCATTGTTTGATTTGTCGGAGGAACCATACAAACTTGCATCTGCTGTTGATTGTGAAATCTCGCCATATTTCCATTCCATCCTACAAAGAAGCAAGGGAAAAAAAATATTCCTAGCAAAATAATTCCAAAAAATATTCTCATGATTTCTTTTCCTACATTTAGCTCAAATGGATATCATGTAGGTAGTGGCAAGTTTTTTATGCCATAATTGAGTTTTGTTATGGTTACCTATTGCAGGGTCAAATCCTCTGTTGCGAAGTTCTCTGTATTCTTGACATAAAGCACAATAATCACAAAAAGTATGAATTATCCAATCAGAAGCTGGAGCCTCAACTAGGTTAAATTTGCTGCGAAGCTTCGTTCTGTATGAGCATGATATAATGCAAGGACATCCAATAAAAGCCAAGATTGCAGCATAAAGCAGCGCACTTATTCCACAAGCTGTACCAAACATTCCAAACACGAAATCTGAGAATTAAGAAACGAGTCATAGTCTAATGTAGCACTGTATCCTTAAACTATGTTATGCGAGGTTAAATGATTCAAAGTGCCGTATAGTATTGTTTATCAGGATTAGAACAAAAATGGGTTACAGATGTTAAAGAAAGTTATACTAACATGTATGGCCACTGTCGACAATCTCAGCTACTTGGCCAAATGTAACACAGGGGAAGCAAAGGGTTACCAAAGCTGCAAACACATGAACAAGAAGTTTCAGTGCACTCAAAAAAAGAAAAAGAAAAGATCAAGTGAAAATCATGGAGAAAACAGACCATTCAAGGGATCATCAAGACAATCAAGCAGCCCAGTTGTCCATAACTCGGGAGCTACATAACTATAAACAGGAGGAGGAGGTTGCACCATAATCACTTGTGCAGTATTATTCACCAGAACAGGTGGTGGCTGCACTTGTTGAGGATATGCATTTGCAGTAGCATTTGCATAAGTTGGCGCATATTGCATCTGTGGACCAAAAGTCTGTACATTAGCTGCAGTGTGATAGTTTGCGGGAATTTGCATAGTTGGAGGTGGTGGGGCACTTGGATAAGAAGGGTTGGGTGGCCGATTCACTGGATAGCCCTGTAGCACCGGCTCGGAGTGATAAACAGGACTGGTTGGGTGGAAATTGTACTCGGATGATCCTGGAGGTGGAAATTGTACTGGTTGGGTTGTGTGAACAGGACTTGCATTTTGTCTTGATTGTGGGTCTGATTCAGTTTGCTGCAGCTGCTGTGGAGCATTAGGAAGGGAAGATGGATTTGCATCTGGTCGTGTCATCCTCTCTCTCTCTCTCTCTCTCTCTCTCTCTCAACAAGATTGACAAATTTTTTTCCTTGCAACAACTTATAGTGTAAACAATGAATACAACTCTGCGTTATAATTGAAGGCCAGGCGATTTCTTTGTTTGTTACGCCAAGGAAATACAGACATGGTACAATACGACTGACCAGTGAAAACTTGGAAATGAAAGACAAGAGGAAAAAACAATGGTCACATCAAAAGGCTCCAAATTGTTTGCGACGAAGGCTTAGTTTCCTGGTACTTACTATATAGGTAATTAACGCTGTTTCTTCTCCGATCTCACCCTGTTAGCAACAGCTTTGCATGAATTCCAAGTCTTGTTGGTGAAATGCAGCAATGGTGCTTAGAAAAATAATCTGTTGGGGATCATTAGAAGCACATAAATCTGTCACTCGGTCACAAGTCTCTCAGCCAATGTGATCATACTGTTTCCAGTCTGTAAAAGGAACGATAACTACTATGACAGATTAACAAGAAGGCAAGTGTTGGCCACATTTTGCACAATATAACAACTTGCAATCAAGTTGAACTACATGGGCTCTAATTAAATTCTTCGTTTTCGTTTTCGTTTTGTATAAAACCAAGAATTAAGGAAAAATGGTTCATGCAATTCTCTGATCTGACTCTGCTAGGAGATACGTTTTTCTTGCTTTCAATTTTGTCCAATTTACTACATGTTTATTTATATTGCATAAGTAATATTATAACCAATACATAAGAGAAATGCTAAGGTTGCATTTGGCAGCAAAGAAATTAGAAAATGAATTTAAATTTTAGGGTAGGGCTTCTTGTTGATTTTTCCATACTTGTTCCAGACATTAGCTAGTTCATATTCCCATAAACAATGTAGTGTTTCACAAGAACCACCATCATCAACAAACACTTATTTTGGTTATGGAGCTACAGTTTGGATGATAACAAATGGGAGGGAAAAAATTGCATTTACATCTGCCTAGTATTTATCTTCTGTTAATCATTTTTTTTTTTTGGAAATTTTGGTTAACGAGTTCAGATTTGACAAAATTAAGAACGAAACCAATAGTATACTTGTTAAGAATAAGAACATAAAAAAGCGTTAGATGGATTATTTTGATCATCTCTTTAATGTTAAGGGCACAACAAATATAATAAATATCGATATACCTGTAAAAAAGATTAATAGAGATTTTAAACTTAACATTTGTCCCGATAAAGTTAATGAGACTTTAAAAAGAATGAAAAGTAATAAAACCATAGGACCATATGGTATTCCCATAAAAATATGGAAATATTTGGATGAATTTGGTATATTAATATTAACGAATATTTTCAACAAAATTTGTCAAACTAAGAAAATGTCTCAAATATGGAGGGAGAATATAATTACATCATTATATAAAAATAAAGGAAACATATAAAATTGTTCAAACTATCGAAAAATTAAACTTATGAGTCATATAATGAAATTATATGAGAGAATGATAGAACATAAATTAAAATTGAGGATAAATGTGTCTCAAAATTGATTTGGATTTATGCCTGAAAAATCCACCATGGAGGTAATTTACTTATTAAGACATTTGATAGACACATAGAATACATAAGAGAGATCTACATATGGTATTTATTGATCTAGAAAAAATATATGATAGGATCCCTAAACACATATTGTAGTGGGCGTTAATGAAGAAAAGGATCTCCTTGAAATATATGAATCTCATTAAAGATATGTATAATGGAGTTGTAACCAATATAAGAACTTGTGGGGATATGAACGATAGTTTTTCCATTAATATTGGGCTCCATTGAGGATCGGCATTAACTCCCATCCTTTTTGCAATAGTGATAGACGAAATCACAAAAAATATTTATAATGAAATACCATAATATATGTTTTTTACAAATGATATAGTATTGGTCGATAAAACTAAAGAAGATATTGATACTAAATTAAAGTTATGGAGGGGACACACTAGAATCCAAAAGATTTAGATTGAATAGATCGAAAACTGAGTTTATAAGATGTAGATTTAGTAATAATGATTAGAACGATGAAGAAACGATTATATTATATGGACAAAATATATCAAAAAGTTCTTTATGAACGCACGATTCAACTACATTTGAAGGGAAGGTTCTATAAAACTACAGTAAGACATGCACTATTATATGGTACAAAGTGTTGGACAATTAAAAAATAACAAGAATAAAAAATGACGGTAGTAGAAATGAGAATGGTTATGTGAATGTATGGTAAAATTAAAAGAGATAGAATCATAAATTAAGAAATTCGTAATAAATTGAGAATTAGTTCAATTGTAAATAAAATACAAAAGTGTCGGTTAAAATGATTTGGACATATATAAAGAAAATCCGAAAACGCACCGGTTAGAAAAATAGAAAACTTGAATACAAGAGATCTAGTAAAATATAGAGACAAAATATTGAAAACTTGGATACAAATTATCCGTAAAGACATGATAGTTAATAATTTAGACGATAGAATGACGTTGAATAGAAATGAGTGACGTAGAAGAATTTACACAAATTAAACTATCATATTTATTTATTTTTTATCTATTCATTTTATTATTATCACTATCAATTAGTTTTTGAATTCAAATTTTAAAAAGTAGCGTCACAAAAACAACTCTTATTATATGATTTGAATTTCATTAACTAATATTAAAATTATATTCGAGATTTACGTATTTAAACTTTTGACACATAATTAACTTTTAATTTATAAGTTAATTTGAAAATAATTAATTCAAGTATTTAGCAAAACTATTACAAAATTTACATTTAAATAGTTTTGGGTATTTGATTAAATGTATTGAAAATAACCCATATGTTAAAATTTTTGTAATTGTATTTTTGGTAAAAGTAAAAAAATTTTTAAAGGTGCCTGGGATCAGAGTCATGTGTGATGCTGGTGGACGAAGCCCTTGCAAGTCTGGTCGGAGAATTGCAAGGATTTGCTCGATATAAATTGGGGTGAAGGTAATTTTGGTATTTTAAAAAAGAATTTAGGATAATGCAGCTTTTTTATTTAGTCAATAAATAGTTACATATTAACTAGTAACCAAGCAAGCGTGTGTGTGTGACAAAATATATGATTTGATTTTCATAAACCAGTACTAAATTTGTCTTGGTATTTTCCCTGAAAGAGCATATTTTTTTTAAACGACAAACTACCGGATAAGGTGCTACATATTTCATCTGGAATGGAAAGGCCTTTGCAGGGGAAAAGTTTTGTAATACCAATATATTCAATGAGCCAAAGTTTGTAGGAGAAAAGTTGGCGACGGTGTTGGTGGTGTTTGATGATCGTTGCGGACGAGGGTGAGAATGATGGCCATAGTGCAGTTGTTGATAACATGGAGGATTGACAGTGGTTGAGAATGAAGGTGGTGATTTGTCGGTGGTTTATGGTATGATGATGAGCCGGTGTTTGAGCACAGTTGTGGTTGACAGTGGTTATGAGGATTTCTCTAGCAGAGGAGGGTGGAGATTGGCAGCTACGGCTTCCTGCTTTCTGATACAGTTCACTCAATATAATTGAAAAAAAATTGAGGATTCAGAAGGTTATACCCTGAAGAAAATAGAGAGAGAGGGAGAAAGGAATGATTTGTGTTATTTGACATAATTGTAAATGTCCATAAGAGCTGTATTTATAAGCCCGAAACTTTAATTTTAATGCCAGAATATACTTTGAAATATTTAGTAAATATGTTATCAATATTCTCTTACTATTGTGTTATTAAAAATAGAGAACATTAACGTAATATTGTTATTTAAATTTTATTGGTAGAATATGATTCTATTTAAATTATATTAATAGAATATTAGAGAAAATATTAACGTTTTAACAATATTAACAATACTAGCATGATATATTCACAGAGTCCTAATATCTGTAATTGTTTTTCATTTGTTGCTTAGTGTGGGGGTGGACATTGGCCTGGCCATCCCTATTAAGGTCTACTTTCCAGGCCTGGGTCAGGTACGTTGATTTTTGGGACAACCCCGGTCCAGCTAAGGCGGACTTAATTTAATTACTGTCATCCTATGAGGTGTTTCTCAAAAAAAAGTGGACCATATTCACATAAATAGTATACTGTTTCATAGGGGAGCACCATCATCAACAGCATCCATAAAGCATGGCATAAGCCATGGATATCTTCCCCTCAAATTCTACTAAAGAGCCGGTCTGCACAAGGAGAAATCCTGCCTGATGGGAAGGGAAAAAATGCCTTCAAAGTCGAAGAATCATCGCCTATGCAGCTCTAAGATTAATTCTTGGCATCAAGGACACAAAGGTCTTTATAGAGCGCTTGTAATTTATGACAAAATACACACCAATGTCACTGCTCTCATCAGAATGAGAAGGGAGTTTACCCTGTCGAATGATTTGCTTGGATTATAGACTTCCAAAGTGGGTGTGATAAAGATTTTCATTTTGTTCCTCAGAAACTATATAAGAATAAAAGAATTACATCAAGTCAGTCACTAGCATCCTAGTGTCATGCACTTAGCCTTGAGTACTCATCCTAGACTTCAAACCTTTGAATCTCCCACTTTTTCTCTAGAAACAGAACCTCACCCAAAAAGAGGGAAATCTCTGGATTTTATTCTGTCACTAATTTCTCGTATGTGTCAGACATTCATCATCACACCGTTTCCTAAAGACAATACTACAGACAATAGTGATCAGTAGAACACAGAGATTGATGCTGCAAGAGTTGGAAGAAAGATATTTCATCTTCCCATCATTGTTTGATTTGCTGGGGGCACCATAGCAGCTTGCATCTGCTGCTGTTGATACCGAGATCTCATCATATTTCCGTGCCATCCTACAAAGAAGCAGGTAAACTAATTATTCATTGCAAATAATATACAAATATATATGCATTTGAAATGATTCCAACTGATGAATTGTCTTTCCTGAACATATCAAACGCCGAATCAAAATCCTATTTGCATGGCAAAAATTTCTCATGACATTTCTTACAAAAAAAGAAATCTCTTACAACGTGGTACACAATTATGTCATATTACAAGAAATATGAATATTAGTCATTTTAACCAGCAGAAAATGTCATACTGAACGACAAAACTCATGTCTGAAACTGATTGGAAGATGAAGTCTATGAGAATTGCGTAGTTCCCCTATAATTAGTTTGCTTTGTAATTAGTACAGAGAGTGGTTTAGGTGTTTAATTTGTGATTGATTAGCAGACTTTATTTTGTTTTCAGAAGATTTCTAGATGTAGTTGTAGAGATCTTGGGATAGGGGGAGGGCCATGGCTCAATCACCTTTGAACCAAAAAGGAGAAAAAAAAATTCCAGTAAGAGTTTGTCGCATAAATCATGCAATCTTGGGGTGCAAATTTTACTCATGAAGAAAAGAATTTCTATACACAAATGTTTGATCGATTCATTTGTTTTGGCATGCTAGCATAAAGTGCCTAAGGATTCAATCTCTTTATTTTGTTTACGCTTCTTTTATACCATATATCAGAGTTTTGGGTTAGTTACCTATTGCCGGGTCCAATCCTCTGTTTCGAAGTTCTCTGTGTTCTTGACATAGAGCACAAGGATCACACAAAGCATGAACGAAGCAGTCGGGAAATGGAGCCTCAATAAGATTAAATGTGGCACGAAATTTGGTTCGGTAGAAGCATGATATTAAGCAAGGAAAGCCGATAAGAGACCAGGTTATCGTGTAGAGCACCACACCCATTACGCAAGCTGTACAAAATAATCAAGTCAAAAACGTTATGCTAAAGAATCTGAGAGTTATAATGCAAATCTTTGTTGCTCATAATATGAAATATTGTTGTTAGAACTAATACTCACGTGTCCTGCCATTGTCTGCAATCTCAGCAATTTGTCCAAATGTAATGCAAGGAAAGAAAAATGTTACCAAAGCTGCAATCACCAAAAAGAAAAATAGAACTTTAGTACATCAAAGTACCGCTTCAGAGAAAGAAATTAGAATGAAGCGAAAAAGATGAAGAAATATACCATTCCAGGGATCTTCCATACAATCAAACAGCCCAGTTGTCCAAGACTGGGGGGCTCCATGATTAGAAACAGAATGTCCAGGTGCCATAAATGCGGATGTACCATTATTTAACATAAAAGGTGGTCGCTGCTGTGCTTGGTAAGGAATCTGATTAACATTCGCATGATAAGATGGTGGTGTATATGGCAGGGGTGGCCCGACGGCATGATAGTTTATAGGATATGGCATGGTAGGAGGATATTGAGGTGGCGGGGCCTTGACATAGGATGGGTGAGGGGGCTGGCTTGGATATCCGAGAGAAGCTGGATAGCCTTGTGGCACATGATTAGAATATGGATTGATTTGGGGTGGGAATTTGTCGGCCTGCATTTTTGGCTCTTGTTCACAGGTTCTTGGAGGCAGATTTTGTTCTGGGTGCATTGAGTTAGAACAACCTTCTTTTTGGTCTGTCTGGCTAATACGTGGCTGTCGTTCTGATTCATTCTGCTCTTTCTCCGAGGGATTAGGAAGCAGAGATGGATTTGCATCCGGTTTTTCCATTCTCTCCAAAAGAATTAGAGCTTAAACAAAGAAGTAATGGCAGAAGGGAAGGTTTTTTTTTCTTCCTTCTTTCCTTTTGTGATTGTGCTCTGCCGGGGAAATATTGATATAGTGGCCAAGACAGACAAGTGAAAGCTGGAAATGGAAGCCAATAAAGAGCAAACATAGATCATCATGTATAAATTTATCAAAACCTCCATATTAATTATATGCATTGGAGGCTTGGTTTCCTGGTTTTTGCGGATTGTTAATGCGTTTATGATCTGTCACAACCTGTTTGCAACGGATTTGCTGGGCACAGAGATTGAACTAAATATAGGCCATTTGCTTTCTATTTTTTGAGCACTAGTTTTAGTATCATTTATAAATAATGTGATAGGTAGGATGACTCCACTAGATGATTTCCTCGTATTAACGGATATACCAAGAGTTTCTAGAATCCTAAAAAAAATATATAAAAAATAAAAAATAAAAAATCATTAAACACATTTCATTGATTACATCAATGTCAATGTCATATTAGTATTATATCAATACCACGCCAACCTGCTATCAAATTATTTCGGGTTTTGACTATCCTATGTAGCACTAATATGATCGATCATATCCTCTTTTCGACTAAGAATAATTCGAAAAATGATTTCAAAATAAGGATTATTTAAATTTTTAATACCATGATATAAATTTTACCTAACTTTTTAACTATATTTTTTGTTGGTCTTCTCCGATTTCTCTCTCACGTAATCTTTTCCATTAATAATAGAAACGTGGTTCATCTATTTATATATATGAATCTTACAATGGATAGTTGACATAGTGGAGTGGAATGTTATATCCGTTAATCAGGTCTCAGATTTGAATTTGAAAATAAAAAAAATTATATTAAAAAAGTCAACTTTAAATAGAATCTTCACAAATATTCCAGTGAAACGGCGCAACAAGGTCCGGATCGGCCTAAATCGTGGATTTATAAATTTGCTCCATGTTGGGCCAATGTGAATATGTGGTCGATTTAGGTGTGCCGAAGAGCCAACTTTATAAATTGGGCCGAAATAGTATGCATAAACTTGTCCAAACGGTGGGTCTTACGGCAAGTCACTTACCATGTAGTCAAGGCTAAAACATTCTATGCAAGGCATATGACACTTCCTATCCAATTTTAGCTTGATATTCTCTCAAAGAAAGTGAACCTTTTGTACCTTAGTATTTTGTTTGAATTAGGGCTGACATGCAATTCCATAATTTGTGCATTCTAGTGGGAGCTAGAAATATTTTGAGTGAATCTAAATTAATCAAGATATAACGAATAGTGGATTTAGTGGGTAAAAGTATTATATTTTTTAATCAAATTTTGATTTTGAAATTTAAAATTTTAAAAATGAAAATAATTATATTGAGAGAGTTTTTCTTAAATTAGGTCCGATAACACTCGAATCAAATCAATTAAAATATGATTTTAAAAACAAATTAATCATCTGTAGGTTAAATTCTTTTAACAAGTTTCGGAATTTCGCTGATCCCCAATTCTTAGAGAATTGTGTTGTGGCATCATTCCAATAAGAAATGCATCTGGAAGTGTAGTGCAATTTTCTATTTATTTTGTGAACTCAAGAAATTTTTCCACCAAACGATCAAAATGGTTAGTGTTCAATGTGTTGTTATGATATTTATCTATTTTCCTTTTTATTAGAAATTCATTTGAGGACTTCTTTTCTTAAATCTAATGTTGCATTCATACCTACTTGTTTTCCCAAAAGGAGTAATGGGTACCTCAAATTTTTGCAAGTATCGACCATCCCCTTCATGCTACCTGTTGCAGAGCGCAGGATCAGATCTTTATATGGCAACCCCTGTTGAGCTAGAACCATTTTTCTGAAATGGATCCGTCCCTGAAGTATGTTTTATTCCTGTGTCTATCCCGGCCGGAGGATGCAAATGAGGCATGACAGAGCTGCAAAGAATGGCTACTCATTATAAGCTGTATTGGGACTTTTGGAGACACCAGGAGGGAGATTGCACGAGAAATATTGTAGAAGAGAGACTCTTGGAGCTTAGGAGAATGCTACTACTCATCTTTAGATTCCGAAATGGCCCTTTTTGGTTGTTAGTCATTTCGGTGTTTGATATCATGGGCAACTCATGTAAAGGAGCCTATCTAACTATATGCATTGTAAATAAGGACTATATTATCTTTTCTGAACATTATGACTTATGATTAATTCTTAATTATTATTATTGAAAAACATTTCTCCATTTTTACGATTATTAAGTCGACTCTGAATGATGCAAAGTACTAATTCTAAAAGTAAAAATAGGGTAGGAGCAAAATAAATTACCTTAACTCACTGTACTCTAATCAAATTTAATTTTTCAAAATTATTTCCATATTAACATTTCCAACAAAAAAAAAAAAAACTTAATCATTGTAAAAAAAAAAAAGAGAGACTTAATAGACTTATTAAAAGTCTGTTCGTAAATTAAATTTTATAATATTCGAATAAGATTAATGGACTAATTCAAATATCTTGATCAAGTAAAAAATGAAAATCATCCATATAAAATAGCAATAGCAGTAACAATCATGTCATAAACTTTTAACCTAACTCTTTGTAGTGGACCATATTATGTTTCATACAGGACGATTTTATTTCTTTTTTTTGTCACGTAATATCCTCAAACCTATTTAGAATTTTCTATTTCTTTGTAACACTGCTTTCGACCAAAAAATAAAATAAATAAAACAAAAACAAAAATAAAAATAAAACCAAAAAGAGATTTGCAAGGACGTGGATAAAGCGAAAATCAAAGGGATGTGGATAAAGCGGAAAATATAAAAATAAAAGAAAAATGGGGGCATAGATTAAAAAAAGAAAAAAAATAGGGAAGAAAGAAGACGATTCCAGGAAGCCCTAAAACCCTCCGAGGCCCAAATTCCGCCCGTCTGAGTTCGTGAGAGCGACCAGGGGAGTCAAGGCGCACTCGCTCTTCTTCCGCCAACCTCTCTCTCTCTCTCTCCAATCGAAGAAAGATGTCTCTAAAAGTGTTGAATCCAAATGCAGAAGTGCTCAACAAATCGGCGGCTCTTCATATGAACATCAATGCCGCCAAGGGCTTGCAAGATGTTCTTAAGACCAATCTCGGTCCCAAAGGCACTATCAAGATGTACCAATCTCTCTCTCTCTCTCTCTCTCGCTTAAACTAGTTGTTCTAGTTGTTTCTCTCTCATACTCCCTATCGTTTGTTTGAAAGGCTTGTTGGTGGAGCCGGCGATATCAAACTCACTAAAGATGGAAACACGCTCTTGAAAGAAATGGTATCTCTCTCTCTCTCTCTCTCTCTCTCTCTCTAACCCTAGATCTCTTGATTTGTTCATCTTGGATCCGTTTTTCTTTTGGTCATGCGCTTAAGAAAAAGTAAATTTTCTGTTTTAATGGCGGTTGCCTTAGGTGCTGAATGGGTTGAGAGTTTGGCTTAAAAAAAAATTTAATTTTTCTGTTTATTTTAAATTGTGCTGAAGATTGTGTTACCTAAATCTATCGCTTTATTTAATTTTCATTGAGCTCTCTTTCGAAGTTCTATTCGCCAGAGCTTTAAGAAACATGATTCAACCAGGATCCACTGCGAAACATGCTGCAAGATGCTTATTGACGAGTGTATTTTTCTTGTAAAACTAATGTTAATTAAGGTTTTAATCAACGAAGAATCAAGATATTGTAAAATTTAATAAAAGGGAAAATAGTTAAAAAAAAAACCCCAGGTACTTTGCACAATTTGCACGTAATGCGCAGTAGATTATAAATCGGCAGTAGCCTTCTTGTTTTATTGTCTCTTACCCAACAATGCCCCCGATCTTTAGCTGATGTTTAATAGCAAAATAAATTGAAGAAACAAGGAACATTTGAGCCAATGGTGAGGTTTCTTCACTTTGAATTGGAGTATCACTGATTCAAATAGTTGAACTACTGCTTGTTGAGGTAAGGCAATGCATGTTTGATCCCATAAGACTCCACATTGGCGAGAGCCTCAAGCATTGGGTTGTTTTTCCTTTTCTGCCTCACAGAACAAAAAGGAAGCAAAAATAAATAGAGGGGGTAGAGGAGGAGGAGGAAGTGGCAAGGTCAATAGGCTCAGACCAAAAGAGTCATACTTTAGCCATTACGATGCTATGGTTCTTTGCTAGTGTCTCTAACCATTTGGTCGGAAATGTCAAATGAATCAGCCCCGGATTTGTTGTATTAATTAGATTTTAGTCCTCCCTTTTATTAGGGTAGAGAAAGAACAAATTACTCATGATCAATGACATGACCAAAAAAAAAAAAAAAAAAAAATTCAACCTTACTATTTTTGAATACTGTAAGAGATGGTGTGTAAAAGAACTGGGGCAGCAGAGACACGGGTGACATTATCCGATGAGCATTTCTTGTTTTCATAAATTAATAAGTGCCTAAAATTAAATGCCACTGATGCATCCCAATTACTAAATTGAAAATCAAAAGAATGAAAAAGATTACTCAAAACATCAAGCTCTCTCTTGAAAAAGCTTGAATGCAAGACCTAGGCTGAACATGCATTACTAGTGCCAACTTCTCTTGGGCATATCCAGTGCCTCAGAGGGAAGATTCATTCATCCTCCCGGACACCCAAGTGTCAGGTCTGAAAGGGCTTACTTCTCCACTTAATAACCAGCTCAATCTGAACTGATTAGTATATTTGGAAGGCAGTCAAGAGCCCTTCTCTCTTTTATTACATATACTTGTCTTCTGATCCCTGGTAAATAAGGTATAGGTAGTTAATCTTTTACCAGAAAGGTGGATTTTTAAACCCTGTGAATATTGATAGGTTTATGGAAACATTCTAAAGCTAATCTGTGATCGCACTCACTCTAAAATCTAAACATTCTAAGCAAGTTGTTTCCTCTTGTTTGTGCAGCTGTAAGACCTCGCAACCCTATGGTTAGCCTTTTGCTTATATTTCTGCTGATCAATCCACTCCTATCTTATTGTAGAATTACAGATATTTGGGGGGCCAAAATACTCATTTCTCAACTCTATGTGTGTGTATGTGTGTGTGGTTCTCTTTCTCTCTCTCTTCTTTGATTGTGATATTTTTCTTGAAGTAATGTGGCATTAACGGTTTCAGCAAATCCAAAATCCCACTGCTATAATGATTGCAAGAACAGCTGTTGCACAAGATGATGTTAGTGGAGATGGTACAACTTCAACAGTTATTTTTATTGGCGAGCTTATGAAACAATCAGAGCGTTACATTGATGAAGGTAGTCATGCTTAAAATGGTATTTATGTCGGGATTGTTTAATTGCTTGTACAAATGATTGTCTTAACGTTGTTTATGGTCAGCTATAAAATATACTTTCTTAAAGCTTTTCATTGTAATGATGCATCTGTTCTTTTATGGTTGTAAGTATTCTCTTTTAAATAACATGTTGGAACCTTTGTATGAGATGATGCTTTTTTATCATCTTGGGGGATTTTCTTTATTGTTTGTGATCACAAGCTTTCCGAATTACCTTGAAAATCAGCAGTAAACAATGAAGCTTGAAGTTATTTTATCATATTTGCTTTACTTGGTTAACCACAAGTGAAATAGAGCAGATAATGCATCCTAAGGTTATTTCGTCGTCTTTTAGATTTGATTTGATTTATTTTTAGTTCTTTTTTTTGGGGGGGGGTGTTGATAAACTGACATTGGTGTTTTTCAGTATTGGCTGTGAGTTGGTGCTTTGATTTCAAGCTGTAGCGAGGCTTATGTTTCGATATGTTCATTTTTTTAAAAAATTTGAAGGCATAAGTTATTATAGATTTACTTTTCTGTCTAAGCTGTTCCATTGGTGACTTAATCAATTCTTCTTACAGGAATGCATCCACGAGTGTTGGTTGATGGTTTTGAGATTGCAAAAAGAGCTACCCTTCAATTTCTGGAGAAGTTTAAGACTCCTGTGGTAATGGGTGATGAGCCCGATAAGGAGATTCTCAAAATGGTTGCTAGAACGACACTTAGAACAAAGGTAAAATTTTGTCTTTCCTCAAGTTTTATGTGTGTGTGTGTGTGTGTGTCTATTACCATCTGCACATGTACTCTGACTAATTCTTTCTTTGACAGCTATATGAAGCACTTGCAGATCAATTAACTGACATAGTTACTGATGCGGTCAGTACGTTTGCTTGTGTTTTGTGCGTTTAATATTGTTTTTCAGTATGATGCAGTGTAGTTCATTCTGCATTTCCTTGATGCATACTTTAGAATATATGTTGCATGGTTTTCCATCTTGATGTGAATCAGTTGTATCTTTCCTGCCAGGTGCTTTGTGTTCGCAAACCTGAGGAAGCTATTGACTTATTTATGGTGGAGATTATGCATATGCGCCATAAGTTTGATGTTGATACCCGTTTGGTAGGTTCTTTCTTTTGGAATTTATTTGTCTGATACATATGCTTATGATCACATTGTCTTTATTTGCATTCCTTTTATTAACAAGAAGTGTAGAGCAGTCAGCACTATTTGGACATGTAGGTTCCCAAGACATAGCTTGAGAAACCTTTTATCTGATATGATTCCCATATCTTTTGAACTTTCTGATCTGATCAGTAGTGGGCCATTCTGTGTACCTTGGAAATGTGTATAATGAATTTCTACTGGGAGCTTAGATGGTCACATGCCTTGTTTGTTCATGAGATAGATAGTGATTTAGAGGTGTAGTTGTCAACCGAATGCGAGTGGGCTGAGTGGTATTAGGGTCATATTTGTGTGTCCTCTTTGTTGATGATGAGCATTGGACCTATAACTGAGTAGTGGATCTTACAGCACTAAAATTTATGAATTCTGGGGGATATTTTGTGGAGGAATGCAATGAGGTCCGTTCTTTGGTGCTTATGGCTGGAAAGGAAGGCGTGGAACTCTAGAAGGATCCTCTATCCCTCTCTTTTTATTTGGAAACAATACTTTTTTTTGGCTTCTTTGTGGTGTTCTGCTATGAGGCTCTTTCAAAGAAATGAGCATCAGGGGTATTGAGATGGATTGTAAAGCTTGTATATTCAAGTCTTTCATTTTTTTCGTTCCTTTTTTTTTTCTTCGGAGCTTCTCTGTAGGATTTTTTTTTCATCCTTTCATGTACTTTTCCCAAATTTTCTCTATCAAAAGAAAATCATGTTAGTCCATTGGTGGTTTGAGCTCCTTCTCTCCAATGCCTAGGGCATTGATCCTTGTGAGAGCAAAAAGAAGAAGGATTCTCAGCAATTTCATTTGAAGATTTGATCCACCAGGGTTTCAGTAATCAAATAAATATTCTTTGGGTTCAATCGACCAACTATGCAATTTTTTTTTTTTTTTTTTGAGGCAAGTCTTAAGTTATCCGTATGCAGCATGAAAAAGAATCGCCTTATCTTGTCAATGATTTTGTTCATCTTATGTCAGCCATGGTACTATTAGGAGGGTTTTTCAGTTTGATGGATTTTCTGAATGGCTATCTTTGATGCTTGTCTTTTTTGGGAAAAAAGAAGAAAAATTCTTCCAGAGTTCTGAACAGTTCATGGTTTTTCTGAGATGCCGTTTCTAACATTTCACCCTCTCATGTTGCATCTGTTAAATAGGTTGAGGGTCTTGTGCTTGATCATGGTTCTAGACATCCTGATATGAAGCGGCGAGCAGAGAATTGTCATATCTTGACTTGCAATGTATCCTTGGAATATGAGAAAAGGTGAACCTCTATGACCATATCACCTAAATAGCCACTGTTTGCAATTTGTTTTGAATACATTCCTTCTTCCTTCTGTTAAATTTAAAGGGCACTAGACTCCAGTTTCTAATAAGCTAGTACTTACAAGTTTCAGAAATAGGCTGTTTAAGAACTGGGATTCTGAGTCTTTCTTTATCCTCCTGTTTGTCATAGTGAGTCAGCTCTGAAATTTTAAACTTGATGAAATATTTTAATTTTCATAAATGCATCTTATCTTTTGCCGTCTGAATTCTTTCTCCGAAATTCCTCCATGTATCGAATACATTGTTTGCAAAAGTGATTTTCCCCCAAATTAGTAAAGTGGTTGTCTCATTATTTTTAACTGATTTCTCTTGATGAACATCGTCTCACTCAGTTGGGATACTCTGCTCATTTTCTGTCAGTGAATTTACATATCTAGTGATTAAATTTTACCAAGTAGTTTCCAGACAACCACAGATGGAATATTTTGACTTATGATTTGAAACTGAAACTCTAGGAACACCTTTTCTGAAGATGCAATCAGCTATCTGTTGTACTAATTTTTTATTTTGGGATATTGTGATCTGGACAGCATTTAACACTTTACACCTCAGTGAAATAAATGCAGGATTTTTCTACTCAAATGCAGAGCAAAGAGAGGCGATGGTGGCTGCTGAAAGGCGTCAGGTTGATGAGAGAATTAGAAAAATCATTGAGCTGAAAAATAAGGTATAACGTTGATAGCTTTGTCATAAGAGCTTGGCAGTTAAGATTGTTGCATGGGTAAAACTCTGCTGTAACATTTGGTATGTGCAGGTTTGTTCTGGTAATGATGAGAACTTTGTTGTAATAAATCAAAAGGGTATTGACCCCCCATCACTGGATCTTCTTGCTCGAGCAGGGGTAAGTCAGACTTCCTGCTAATACCATCTCAATTTTGTGATACTATATTTGTTATTTGGTGTTATATGGGATCACTGCCTTTACACTACATTACACATCACAAATTGGCTTCTGATTACATAATGAATGTGTTGTGCTACTTATCTGGTAGCCTGGTTTCAATAAAGATGCGACTACTTTCGTTTCAGATGAGATAAAGAAAGGAAGACATTCCAGGTGGCTGTGAATAACATAAAGTTGTTACCAGAACACTCTTTATCTTTCAACATTTGTGTGTTATGATCTATGGCTTTCATTATATTCGCACGTTCCCCCACCCTTTTGGTCATTATTTTAGAAATAAAATTCAGAAAAGGAAGGGCAAACACAAACACCTGATAAAGAAAATATCTAGATCAGACATCTTTTAAGGACAAATACTTTTCTTATTTCTGGCATTTTCCGTGTGGAAAACACACAATTGTGGCTAACGCTTGTTTGAGGCTTACCTACCAGTTAGTGTACACAATGGACATCTTGGGCCTTGAATTAGTTTTGGTTGGTACAAGACTTCACAAGATTAGACAAAAGTAAGCATATTATCCATGTTGCCTTTTTATGTGGATTGGAGGAAAAATTCATGTTTTACGTGCCCACTAAAATTTGTCAGGTGTTTAGTTTTATATCCTTATATGTGGTTGTTGACAGCCTCTTTTCCCTGCTTTCTTTTTCTTGTTCTCTCCTGTTATCCTTGGATCTTATTTGAGCATCCTGGAAAGGAAATACTATAAAGTGCCGTTATTACAAATCCTGTCATTGCCAAAATTTTATCACTGAATGAATGGTTTTGTTTGGGCAATTTTTCTATTTTGTGCAATTTCTAATTCATTGGAATTTGTAGATCATTGCCCTTCGCAGAGCAAAGAGGAGAAATATGGAACGCTTGGTTTTGGCTTGTGGTGGAGAAGCTGTTAATTCTGTTGATGACTTAACTCCTGATTGCCTTGGCTGGGCTGGACTGGTCTATGAGCATATCCTTGGTGAAGAGAAGTACACGTTTGTGGAAAATGTGAAGAATCCTTACTCTTGTACAATCTTAATTAAAGGTGGAATGGTGATTCGATTTTATGTAACTTATATGTTATTTCTAAGTGTGATTGTTACTTCTTTCGTTCAACTGAATCGACTAAAGGACTCATTACTAAATGCTGGCTTACATTATTTGGACCATCTAATGAAAATATATCTATATTTTTTTATTTTACTTATTTTGATGCTTGATGCCTGATGCTGCAGGGCCTAATGACCATACAATTGCCCAAATTAAGGATGCTGTCCGTGATGGTCTGAGAGCAGTAAAGAATACCATTGAAGATGAATCAGTTGTTCTGGTAAGTTTCACACTATTAAACTTTCTGAGAATCTACCATCTGGCATTCTGCTATTTCTGTGAATCTCAGTGCACATGCAAGCATGATCAATCCTAATGCACTGTTTTTGTTCTATAGATGCCTGTAATAAGTTTCTTAGCATTGAATCAGGAATCAGGCATGAACTATAAGTTTCAATTCTTGGTATTAGAGTTATTGAAGATAAAGAATCAGAGAACATGTTGCTTTCTGATGGTATGAGACTGCAGCACCAACCAGTAGCTTAGATGTTCTGGTTACTCTTTCAAATTTCTGTGCAAAGTCATGTCATGGGTAGTTGTGCCAGTGCTCTAGCATATGTTATAGTTGATAACAGCATATCCCAATTCAACACCCCCCCCCCAAAAAAAAGGGTTTCTACATTGGTCTCATGCTTATGTCTTGTATGTGACTAAGGACTAGCAGTATTGAGATATTGATCATGCTCAAAGAAAGCAAATACGTTAGTTGAGAGTAATCAGTCACAGACAATAGAGAATACCAACGTGTTCAGAAATATTTGCAACTTAGATATCTCCTATGAAATATGTAATTAAATGGAAAAATTGGTTGGTTGCAAAGGTCTCGGGCAACTTTGATGAGTTATTCTAGAATGGATTAATGATTGGCACTCTTATGGAGTTCAATGGCCTCCTCAGACTATGTTTCTTTGTGGGTGAGGCTACATCTGGAGAGATTCCAACTAAAGGTGCATTGCAAAAATGAGGCAACAATTATTGTTTGTAAATACGATCCTGAGACTGGAAGTGTCGATATTTGCTGGCTTTTCCATTTATTTCCTTATTGGAGGTTTGTGTTTGTTCACTCTTTTAACTTGTTGGGATGCGTTCCCGGGCTGTTATTGAATTTGTCTAAGAAGAAAGTCTTTTGGAAAATGGATTAAATGGTGCCATTATAGTGCAGCCTGCTAAAAATCCTAAATTTGGTCACAATGATAACTTTGTAACCCCTTTTTCTTTTACATTCTGAAAATGTATCTAATCAAGAATAAAGTAATTCTATTATCTTACTCTAGTTGCATCTTGGAAGTCAATTTAGTTCAATTTAAAGTTCTATTAAGTTGCAATGCAAAAACAGAAGAAATCCTCTGTTTTTCCTAAAATAGGGTGATATTTAGTTGCTTTTTAGATCGTTACATTGGTCTTGTCATCAAGTGTACCTCAATATGTAGCAATCTAGATAGGGTCGCTTATGAACGTTAATGTTTCTTGATCGTTCAAGGATATGCATCTCTTAATAGTAAATGTAAACCTGTGTCTGTCGCTGGTAGAATTTCATTATCTAGTTATCATGAATTTCAGGGGGCAGGGGCGTTTGAAGTTGCCACTAGACAATACTTGGTGAATGAAGTAAAGAAAACCGTTCAAGGAGTAAGTAATTCTCATGCAAAATTTTCACTTGGATAATTCTGCCTTGCATGTTGTAGTCTTGAAAATAATTCTGCTATTTATAAATTTCACAGCGTGCTCAACTTGGCGTTGAAGCTTTTGCTAATGCACTTCTTGTGGTTCCCAAGACACTTGCTGAGAATTCTGGCCTTGATACACAGGATGTGATTATTGCCCTAACGGTAATTCTGCTCATGTTATTGGACTGAGATTATATGGAGAAGAGTAAAATTGAGCATGCTTCATCTATGATGTTTCAGGGTGAACACGACAGAGGAAACGTAGTAGGTTTGAACCAACATACGGGGGAACCTATTGATCCACAAATGGAGGGCATTTTTGACAACTACTCTGTGAAGCGCCAAATCATAAACTCTGCGTATGTGAAATATCTGCCATGCTATGCTGCATATCGTTCTCTCTCATGCATATTCTACTCTTTTGTTTTGTATTTTGGTGTTTCCAATTGAGTAGTCAATAACCATTTTTCTCTTCTGAACAGGCCTGTAATTGCTTCCCAATTATTATTGGTTGATGAAGTTATCCGTGCTGGGCGTAACATGAGGAAGCCGACATAATTCAGGAGTGCATCTTTCAGATGGATTTTCTTATTTTTGCCTTTTTCTAATGATTTGAAATTTGGGGTCTTTGTTGTGACTTAGTCTGTCTACCCGTCACTACAAAACAGTGTCATTGAGTTGGGTCATCTATAGAGCTTTTGTCCAGCTTCCATCCCCAATTTTTCATACAATATCTTGATGTTCAGAATCTTGTATCTTTCTCTGAGATTGTTGGTCCTATAGATTATTCATCAGTTCCGAAGGTCTGCACTTGTAATGTCGAGTAGTACATAACCTATGCTGGATTTTGAAGCTTAAAAATGCTGAGCTTTATCCTAGCTCTTTGATCTGACTTCTTTGTTATTTTGCGTCTTGAGCCAAGCACTTTCTAACTTTAGATGGTTTGATTGTTGAAAGTGAATGGCACAAAAAAATGAATTGGTTCATGACATGAATGCTACTCTCCGTCTAGGACAGAATACTAATCAAATTGTTTTAATCATGTTCTTTTTCCAGCATGATCGATGTCTGTGAATCATAGATTATAGCCTTTTCTTTTAAATAATTGAAGACTGTCGCAGATTTAACTTATGAACAGAACTGAAAAAGGGCGGTGTGTTTCCAAAGGGATATCCTAGTAGTTACAATCCCCTTTCTCGATCTCGTGATTTAGAGTTCGAAACTAAAAAAGAAAAGGGGTGGGGGGGATCAGAAAATAAAGCATCTCTAAAATGTTATGTTGTGTTTTCCCGCAAACAGATCTTTCGGTCGCACAGGGATCAAAAGATGAAATGAACTTGTCTCTTTATTCAGAAGGTGCAAAATAATAATGAAGTGGAAAATTGATTGGTTACGACTTCCTTGCAAAAAATTCAAGGATCGTCTTGAAATTATAAAAAAAAAAAAAAAACAAACAAACAAATACATTAAGTGTTAGAAATCCTTTGAATTTAATGTTATTATTTGCTATTCCCGGGATCCACTCATTCATGAAGAGTTTAATGATGTCCCTTAAGAACCTCTCCATTTTCATTCTTCTTTTCTCGGTTCGATTTCCCTGGTTGCATATCGTTGTACACAAAAAAAAAGAGTTTAATGATGCGTGATGAGCATAGAAAAATTCTGTACACAACCTTCCTGATCTCTTGCTATATATTAATGTCTGTGTGACGAGCCATAAGACCATGTAGAGCAGCATTTTCCGGTCAATAAAATATGGGAGAAATCGGTCGTCACTAGATGCATGCTGGTAGCCATGCATGCACAACAGGGGAGAGGTGGTGGCCATGGTGTCAGCTGATTGTGCCTTACTAGTGCCATCACAATTTGCCTCCAATTAATCTTTTTAAAAAATATATTTAAATTCAAATTTAGAACAAGTGTTTCAATCTCAAATAACTGATCTCATTATGAGTTTTGAAAAACTTTCCATGAATTTGAAACGGTAAGATATAAGCGTGAGCTGTAAATTCTACTCAACCCATTCCAAAATTGTACATCAAAACCTAAAACAAGTCATCAATCATAGGAATTCATTCCAAGAATGTGTTCCATGGACTACTCCTTGCCTTTCCTAACCTCTATGAAGACAGGTAAATATAACCGCATACTTTAAGCCAGTACAATACTGCACCCTTCATTTGCAAGAAGATGGAGATTCATACTAACATTACTAGCAGATGTAAACAAATTTGATCTCCTATGATCCCTTCCTTTCCTGTTGAAGTGTGTATTCCTTCTTCATTTCTTCCAAGACTGCATCATTGGTACTGCAAAGAAAAAAATCAACAAAAGTAACAAGTGTATCCATCAGCTGTACAACTGAAAATTTGACTATGATCAAACAAAAGCATAAACAAAAACAAAAAATCTACATAAGAGGGAATGTTGCTTCTTGTTGTATAGATTCTACCGAGATGTGGGTATATATGTGATGAAACTATTGACATCACTATCTAATCTCAAGCAGCCATGGTTAGGGTCATGAGATGTTGAAAGATCAAAGATGATGATACCAAAATCAAGATATTCTTCACAGGCACCTCTCCCCATGACCCTTTCCAACTATATGGTACCTCAGTTGAATCAGCAAATGTGACTGGCAAACAAACATAATGAAAAAATAAACTGACCACAATTCATGTCCACTTGTTTTGATCCAGCTTATCTCTTGCAAGGATCTTGCCGATAAAACTATGCTCAAAATTACTACCTACACAAAAGAGAAGCCCCTAGAGGCTCCAACTGATCCAAAAAATCCCAAGGAAAAGTCAAATCCTTACTTGTACGCACAATTAACATAACCACATAGAATGATCTTACATTGAGTGTTTGATGCTCCCCACCCTAAAAGAGAAAAGAAATAATAATGATAATAGGGCGGGAAAAAAAGAAATCCAAGAAGACCCATTTTTATTAACAAGACAAGCCCCTATGGTTACGCTTGAAGCCTTGCAAGGACTTCTGAGCTCTTATATTGTAGCATTTGATCATTGATTGTCCAAATCACTAAGTAATACATATCATTCTCAGTCTCTGCTAGTAGCCCTCAGTGAGACACCGTATAACAACAACAACAACAATCTAAACATTAATTTTTCTTTTTTGGGGTCAGCCGCGAAAGACAAATATCGGAAAAAAGAAAAAAAAATAATAATAATAATAAACAAGCAAATAAATAAAATGTTGATTTAATTGGTGTGAATTCTTTTACACCATTCATTCCTATCTAAGACTATCTTCTCAACTAAACCCCTAACTATCAAATCTTTATGGATAACTTGCATCCAAGTTTTCAACGGCTTATCTCTACATTTTACTAAATCTCATATATTTAAATTTTCGATACTCCTTACAGGTACGTCTTTGGATTTTCGTTACACATATCTAAACCACCTCAGACAATACTCTCGCATCTTATCCTCAATTGAATTAACTCATAATTTATTACATATCTTTTCATTTCTAATTTTTATCTTTTTTAATTTTCCCGCACATCCACCTAAACATTCTCATTTCAGTTACAACTATTTTATGTTTTTGCTATTGTTTAATGACTCGACACTCGATATCATACAATAGTGCCGGTCTTATTACAATTTTAAAGAACTTTCCTTTCAAATGCAATGATATCATGCGATCGCAAAGAACTCAAAATACCTTTCTCCATTTCATTCAACCTGCTTGAAATCTATGATTTACATCCTCATTTATATTGTCATCGCTCTGAATGATGAAACCAAGATATCTAAAACATTCACTTTTTGGGTTTTTTTTTTCTAAACTAATCGTTTTTTCATCATTCTGATTGTTGTCACTAAATCTATATCTCATATATTCAATCTTTGATCTGCTCAATCTACATTCTCTGAATTCTAGTGTATCCTCCATAACTCTAATTTAACACTAATACCCTCTCTAGTTTTATCGGCCAACATTATATCATATACAAATAGCATACACCATGATATTTCATTTTAAATGTCTTTTGTGATTTCATCTATTATTATTACAAAAAGGATGAGATTTAATATTGAACCTTGATGAAATCCGATGCTAATAGGAAAGTTATCAGACATACCCTCGCCAGTTCTCACATTGGTTAGAGCTCTCATATATATTTCTAATAAAGTTTATTTCAAGGAGATCCATTTTTTCAGTAACGCTCATCACAATATGTATTTAGAAACCCTATCATATGCTTTTTTATGTCAATAAATACCATATGTAAGTCTCAATTCTGTGCTCTAAATGTCGCAATCAATTTTCTTAACAAATGAATTATTTCGGTGGTGAAACATTTTGGCATAAATCCAAATTAATTTTGAGACACTTATCACCGATCTCAATCTATGTTTTACAACTCTCTCCCATAACTTCATAGTGTGATTCATAAGTTTAATTCCTCTGTAGTTGGAACAATTTTGAATATCTCATTTATTCTTATACAGTGGCATAAGTGTACTCTCTCTCCATAGTTGGGACATTTTTTCGGTTCACCAAATTTTGTTAAAAAGATCCGTTAACATTACTATACCAAAATCACCCAAACACTTCCACACCTCAATAGGAATGCCATCAGGTCCTGTGGTCTTATTATTCTTCATTCTCTTTAAGGCCTCCTTTACTTGATTGGGATGAATTTTATATTTAAAATCTTTATTAATCTCTTCTACAGATATCTCGATATTTCATATGTCTCTCGTACTCTCAACATTAAAGAGATTATTAAATAATCTCTTAAACGTTTTCTTATATTCCCATTCCTTACAAGTATAGAATTGATTTCACTCTTAATACACCAAACACTATTTAAATCTTTTCCCTTCTTCTCCCTTATTTTGGCAATTCTGCAGATCTCTCTTTGTCCCTCTTTAGTTTCCAATCTCTTGTATAGTGTGTCATACACTTTACTTTTTGATTCGTGGATAATTTTTCTCACCTCCTTCTTCGCACTTTTGTATTTTTCGTATTCATCGTTATTTCTATTATTTTTAAGATCCCTACTACACTCCCACTTGATTTGAATAGCAATTCGTATATTCTCGTTTCACCACCACGACTCCTTACCTATTGAACCCTGAATCTTAGATAAACCTAGAACCTCCCTACGTATACTCTTAATATTATTAAACATCTCTTTCCACATTGTTTCCGTATCATCAATATTAGACTAATATGCTACTTGACTTAATTTGTCTCTAAATCTCGTCATTTTTTCTTATTTCAGATTCTACCACTTAATTATTCACTCCACACATGGATGATACTTCTGTCTTTCAGGTACACGTACATGTAGAACTAAAAGTCTATACTGAGTTATTACACTCTCTCATGGTATAACCTTGTAATTCTTATAAGTCATTCTATCACATCTCTTGGTGAGGAAGAAATCCATTTGACTGGCATTCAACCCATTTCTATATATAACAATGTGTAACTCTTTTTTCTTGAAGAACATATTTACGAGTACCAAATTGAATACTGTAGCAAATTCTAAAATAGTGCCACTCGCTTCATTCCTACTACTAAAACCAAAGTTTCCTTGTACAACTTTGAATCCCTTATAATAATTTTCATAAAAAGATAACATGGAATGATACAACTTCAATTCTCATCAAAATTCATCATCCCCGACGCTTGACCCAGTCCTATGCATTTTCAGCTTAGACTCATTCCAACCAAGATAGTTTCTGTAAACATTGGACCATGATGGGCCAACTGTTCCAGAAACAAGGTCCCGTACAAGAGCTTTCCTCCTATTGTTGGTTTTCTTTCTCTTCCAAACAAACTGTTTTCGTAAGTACAATCTTTTGTGTATAGAAACATGGATATGTTATGTTATTGGGCTAACTCTCAAATGCGTGTAATTGTCATAAATATATATATCTTCACAAATGGATTAATAGTGTGTTTGAGTGGTGCAATTTGAGGAACCCAATATCATAGAGGGAAATGTCCCACATATATATGAAGTAAGGCCTTATACTTTACGGGTAACATGGTGACACAACATGCCCATCCACATGTCTGCCACCCTTAACAAAGAGAAAGGAGATGCTTTGACACCAATTTATTGTCTGTGGAGTCATTTGATGTGAAATTCAATAAATTCTGAAAGAAGATTGTAGCAAGCTCAACAAAATTTATTATTAACCAAAGAGAGGAAAAATGCACGTACGCCTTTCCTACCAGCCACCCACTTTGTACAACTAGACAGCAGAACATGAAAGTGCACTGGGTGTTCCAATTTAGAAATATCTTTTAAGTTGCTCGGGAGATCAACTTGATCTTTTACAAATTGTGGACATTGGCACAAGACTAACAGTGACCAGAAAGAGGTCCCCTCTGGAGAAAGGTTATTAATGACAATATGGTAAATTGGAAGTCAATGAACTACACAACTGGTTAGAAAGGATAGATATTAAATCTTCAATCATAAACCAGCATAAGACATAATTTCAGTATGATGTTTGTGAGGATAACACCTATTTCTAAATCTATTTTAAGATTGCCAGGCAAGGAAGAAACTCTTTATTTTGAGTTTGGACCCACAGATTTCCCCAGCTTACAGAAATTGGAAGCGCTAATGAGTTTGTTATATGCTTTTTCTCCCTCCACATTCAGAAAACAACGGGTAAAGAGCTGGATGATCATAATGGTAGATGGTGGTTTATTTACTGTGTAGTCTCATTACAAAACATTCCGAAGGCTAAAATGAATGCACAAGCCAAACGTGGATACTTTAGAATAAGAAATTTGAGGGAGAACCATTAGCTAACTGACTTGAACAAAGTAAAGTTTCAACAAGAAAAATGCTTCAAGCCTAACAACAAGAAAGTGTTTATTTTTCTTCTTCATGTTTTAAGTTTTGAACAACACAGAAGATAATGTGAAATTCGAATCAATCAATTGCTTACCTAAGTTTTTATCCATGAAAGTAAGAACATGATTTGATCAATTTCACAAGCCGAAATACAACTAAAAAAGATTGAAAAGACACCGTCAACCCCAATTAAATGGGAATTGTACTTGAACTAAAGAACTGATTTGATCAATAACACTTGATGAAAACACATAACAAACTTACAATTGATGAAGGCAGTTGTTTAATTCTTTTGCTTGGCCTCGACACTTCCAAACAACAGATAATGTTCTTCCTGTAGCACATTCTGCATATCGTGAAGCATAATGATCACATTCCTTTAAAGCCTTCTCCTTCATTTTGCTGCGAAGAGCTGAAACTTCAACATTGAAGCCATTAATGTGCATAGAAGAATGAATATAAAGAGGATAGCATTATTTCAGAAGTAAAACCTCAAACATCTCCAAGATCAATCTGATAAATGGGATATTTCCTCAGTGAGCATACATAGCATGCAACTTATTCCCAAGTAACAAGCATAAGGGTCACAAAATTGGAAGAGGAAATTTTGTCAAGCCTGAATAATCAAGATCTTCAGAGAGATTCAAGTGATCATTTTTAGCTATTATCACTGACACAATACAATTGCAGCTAGCTCTGCTGACGCTTATATCCTCCTCTTTAGGCCATTCTACCAGTTTCTAAAGGTCATAAGATTGGTTAAGGAATACTTTGTTTTCCTTACACTTTTGCCCTTGGACCATCTTTCCATAATAAAAGATATATCTGCCTAAATTTTCCATAAGATTCAAGCAGGAAAAGGAAACACAACAGGGATTAAAGAGATGAAAGTGCAAAACCCTCGAAAGTTTACATGAACTACTATCACTATAAAATTCATCTGCTATACTATGCATCGAATAATAAACTGAAGTGAAACCGAGAAATAAGAATGCACTAAGGAATTGCCTTCAATTCAATAATTTTGTGAAATGTGCGAAACAGACCATTGAGCCGAGAAAACAGAATTTTTTTAAGCAACTTTTACATGGATGTATTCCCTTTCGAACTGAAAATAATAATATCTGAAATACAATAAAATGGTTCCTAGTTCATTATTCAGTTAGTTTCTTCAAAACCACATATCCGACAACTACATACAGAACCCATGAAGAAAAGGCTTTTCAATCAATTAGATAATTTGTATGTTCAAAAGACCAATATAGCTTCTAGAAAACACTTGCTATTGCACTCAGGATGTTATAAGCCCATACTGAGGGTTTACCCAGGGCACATGGTTTGTGGGATATTTGTACGTGGCTGATGAGTTTATTAGTGCACAGCTACAGGCAAAAGGTTGTGGTTGGGTTATATTCAAAAGAAAAAGAAAAAGTGCAATTTTGAGGTGAAAAACTACTTAACAATGTGGCACAATGAACAACCTGATCCGTCTCTGGGTTTCATGCATTGATCACAGTTAAACAAAAAGCTTTTCGATCAAAAAGATAATTATCCATGTCAAAATGGCCCTTTTAGCTTGCAAAAGACACATGCAATTTTGAGGTGAAAAATGCTGCTACCCAATCCAACGGTGTGACACATTCAACAACATGATCCCTCTCTTGAATTTTACGCATTGATCACATGTTAACTACAACCTCAAAACAATCGTCCTGGGCAGATGAATCAATCAACATTCCAAGACTATATAAGTCAAACATAACAAGCAAAACCCACAAAAAACCCCATAGTTGTTTACTGAAAGATAAAAGGAAAAAGCTCATGTGGTTTAAGCATCATTTGTGGAATTAAGGTTTAGCAGCAAATCAAACATTAGAAAGAGTAGAAGACTAAATCATAAATGCAGTAATTATCAATCATCAGAGAGTGAGATAAGGATTCACAGGAAAGAGATATAAAGAGGTAAATGAGAACTAGGGTTTGGAAAAAGGAGTTGACCTTCTTCAACTTTCTTCTTAACATGGTTCTCTCTTGCTTCCTGAATGTATCCCATATTTTACCAGCTGCTTTCGCCTAACAAACAAAGCCCTCTTCTGGTCTTCAGCTCAAATTCCTCCCTCTCTCTCTCTCTCTCTCTCTCTCTCTCATTATTCCCTCGCACGCACCCAACCAAGCAAAACCCCACCAGAGGGCAGCGTCGGGCCTGGATTTGGGCTATAATAGAGTGACAGCGGAACAGGTTTGGACTGGGGTGGGCCTCTGATTTATATCTTTTGGTTTAGTTGGGCTTCTAACGGGGTGGTCCAATCTCGAACTCTATTCTAAAAAAATTTATTTATTTATTTTTGTTTAACTACCGATATTTAAAAATCAGATTAATCTATTTTGAGTAATTATGGAATCTAATTTAGAAATTGACTCTTTCGATATTTATTTTTTAATTTTTAAAATTCGAATTCAAAATTTTGATTAATCGAATTTAGTGTTCTGTCACTAACTACACATATAATTAGTATATTCTTAAAACTCAAATTTGACATTTTGATTTAGACGGGTTAATTTTTTTAAGTGTATATTTCTATAAGCTAATTTTAGTGTTTGATTTGAATCTCTTCTTAGTTTCCATTGTTACCAAGTGATTAGATGACAAGAGCATATCCTCTTAAAATATTGTGCAAGATTTGTAGAAATACCTAACAATTTGAACGTATATTTATATGATTAAAGACTGATGCAAGCAGTTTGGAATTTTATTGAATATTAAGTTTAGAATGTCCGAAGAATCATGGTACATCCAAATAAAAAGAAGCAGCCCCCGCATGCAGAGCCGATGAAAGAACCAAAATAAGAACGGGTCAGACCTCAAACCACAATGAATGAAGGTTAGTAAAAATAAAAATGTAAGTGAAAGGAGATAAAAGGTTTTGGCAAAAGAGAAGATTTTAGGAAATGAAGAGAACAAGTTCTATATATAGGATGAGATGCAATATAGGACCAATCTTCAATGAACCCTTCTTCCCCGTCGAATCTAGCCCTCGATGGAACCCCACCAACATCTCTATCAGCAATATGATCCTTGACCAAGAACCCCGGAAGATATGGCATCATCATGTCTCTTACTGCTCACGGGTCTACATCAAGAGGAAAAAAAACAGAAAATATGATGGGTTTAGTAATTTCTTTAAAAACCAATGCCAAAATGCCAATCCAAAGTCAACTTAGAAAAGATTTTGGGAAATGAAGAGAAAAAGTTCTATACATAGGATGTGATGCAATATTAGACCAATCCTCAATGAACCCTTCTTCCCCGTTGAATCTAGCCCTCGATAGAACCCCATCGACATCTCTATTGACAATATGATCCTTGACCAAGAACCCGCGGAACATATGGCATCATCATGTCCCTTACTGCTCACGGGTCTACATAAAGAGGGAAAAAAAAAAGAAAGAAAATATTGATGGACTTAGTAATTTCTTTAAAAGCAACACCAAAATACTAATGAACAATCAGTCTAGAGAAGATTTTAGAAAATGAAAAGAAAAAGTTCTATATACAGGATGAGATGCAATAGAGGACCAATCCTCAATGAACTCTTCTTCCCCGTTGAATCTAGCCTCGATAGAACTCCAACAACATCTCTATCAACAATATGATCCTTGACCAAGAACCCCCAGAACATATGGCATCATCATGTCCTTACTGATCACGGGTCTACATAAAGAGAAGAGAAAAAAAAAAGATAAGAAATATTGATAGACTTAGTAATTTCTCTAAAAGTAACACAAAAATATCAATTAACAGTCGGTTTAGTATTCGTTTGACAGAGTTTTTTTTTTTATCAGCTTCTTTTCTCCTTATAAGAAGAAACCCTACTAAGCAGGATTTTTTAAAAACTCTTAAAAAAAAGAGCCATTTTTTTTTTCATGAAGAAAATTTTGAAATGTAGTTTTTAACTGAAAGCTCCTCCGGGAGCTTTTATTTCTCTTTTTTTTTAATATTCTAGTTTTTCTAAAAGTTTATATATATTTTTTTATTTATATCCTCACATAATTATTTTTATTTTATTAATATTTTCATTTAAATGATACAAAATTTCAAATATACCCATTAATTTTTAACTTTTAACATTATTTCAAGAGTGAAAAAATAAAAAAGAAATTCATTACTTTATTTCAAAAATAAAAAAAAACCAAACAACTTTTAACTTTTTATTTAACTAATTAATTTTTATTTCTCCTGAGAAGATAAGTAAAAAAAAAAACTCAACCAAACGGACCCTTAATGTGATGAGATACTAATTTTCTTAACTAAATCTCGAGTTTATAATTTAGAAATGAAAAATATTATACTAAAAGAGTTATCCTGTAAATAGGGTTCCTATAAATACTTGAATCGAGTTTATTGGAATATAATTCTGATACTGACTTTAGAAAAAAAAAAAAGCAATACCAAAATTAGTTGTAATCTAAATGATACTTGTAATCCATTCCATTCCCTCTCATATTGCTTGTCCTTTGACCACGAATGTTAGAAACATCAAAATCTATGTGTTCTTAACATCAACAAGATCCTCCAAAAAAAAAAGTAAAATAAAATAAAATTTTTTATTCAAAATAGTTTGAATGATTTGATAATTTTTGAATACCGCTCACCGTTCGACAATTTTGCGTCTAGCATAGTAACATTTGTCTCTATTTTTATGTGATTACTGTAAAATTAAAATCTTAAGAATATTGACGTCATAAATTAAAATTTGGTCCAGAATCGAAGCACCGGGAATGGCATGGCATGTAATTTGGACTCAAAAATTAAATGTTATGGGATTGACAGTCAACGTTGACCGGATTCTCCGTCACGGACAACCTGTCCTCTTTTCGTTGGCTGTCAATCACTCACGGGCCGCCCATTTTAAGACACCCTCACCTTGCCAAATCTTTTTCTTCTCGCTCTCTCGCCTCCCATCCCCTTTCCCATTTCTTCTAACGAGAGAGAACAGAGAAGTCGATTGCCATCGAGCAAGCCGGATAGAGAAAGGTACCATCTCTCTCTCTCTCTCTCTCTCTCTCTCGAAATTCGTTGTTTTGAAAGAGATTACTTTTTCTAGGGTGGTTCCATCTTCTCTTCGAAATGTCCAGTTAGTTGATTGATCTATGATTTTTATATGTTGATCATCTGATTAGATCTAATTTCCCCGATCTGATTGATTGGATCTTTGATTATTGTTTTTATATCAATGATTTATCCTAATCAACAGCTTCTATTGACTTGCTTCAACAATGTCGTTGTTCTTGTGCTTCGTTTGAAGTTCAGCGTTCAGATCGTTTAGAACTAGGGCTTGATGTAATTCTTGTGGCTATTTTGATGTATAGATCTGTTTTAATTTGTTTTAAAATTTCCAGAATTAGGGTTTCATTTGCCTTAAAAAATCGAAGATGTCGCGCGAGGAGAATGTTTACATGGCCAAGCTCGCCGAGCAGGCCGAGAGATACGAGGAGATGGTTGAATTCATGGAGAAGGTTGTGAAAGCTGTGGACCGTGAGGAGTTGAATGTAGAAGAGAGGAATCTACTCTCTGTGGCTTATAAGAATGTGATCGGAGCAAGGAGGGCTTCGTGGAGGATCATATCTTCTATTGAGCAGAAGGAGGAGAGTAGGGGAAATGAGGATCATGTGACAATTATAAAGGAGTATAGGGGAAATATTGAAGCTGAGCTTAGCAAGATCTGTGATGGGATCTTGAAGCTCCTTGAGGCAAATCTCATTCCTGCAGCAGCTACGGCGGAGTCCAAGGTGTTTTACCTTAAGATGAAAGGTGATTATCATAGGTATTTGGCCGAGTTTAAGACTGGAGCTGAGAGGAAAGATGCTGCTGAGAGCACTTTGCTGGCTTACAAGTCTGCACAGGTGATAATGTGTTCCCTATGTTACTTTTCTCCTTCTTTTGCGAACACCCATTTTATCAAATGCTCAAATCAATTATAAGATGCTCTGTGATTACTGTGGTGATCCGAACCGTTGGACATGGTTATGCATGAACAGATGTGCTAAAAGATTTTGGCTGAGGCTTGTTTGCCCGGAGAATTGCATTGCCCTTTTGTGATCTTCACAGATCTGATGTGGCAATGGTGCTTTTGATTAATAAGTGTTTTCACCTATCATTATGGAGATCTGGGAAAACAATGATAGATGTTGTGTTGAATTTATTTATTTTTTCTGGTGTAGGACATTGCTCTTGCTGATCTGGCTCCCACTCATCCAATTAGACTGGGACTTGCACTCAACTTCTCTGTGTTTTATTATGAAATCCTTAACTCACCGGATCGTGCTTGCAATTTGGCAAAGCAGGTATTTTGGGTTTACTGCTCTTATTTGATATGCAATTATCCTGCGCCCAAACTAAACATTTAGCACTTGGTAAGGAATTGCTTGACTGTGCTTTGGTAGATTGTTAACCTGCTTGGATTTTCTTCCATGTACTAATTCATTCATCTGTTCTGAATTTTGGAGGGCTACTCAATGATGTTTCATGCACTTTCTTGTGTTCTCACTAAAGCTTTTATGCCTTCTGGGTTGTTCATTATTAATGTATTGCGTGACTAGCCATTTGAATAATTTCACTAACAATTATGTTTAAGGGTTCTTAATTTAGAATTTTATTGCATCATAATTCACGTTTCTGAATCAAATATCCCTTGTGCTTGATTTACCACATTTCTGTCTTCTCCTTAAAAGGTTTATCTTGAATGTTAATTTGATATTCTGCATTTAAATGCTAAATTGCCGTGACAGTTAATCTGCTTGGTCATGCATTGGAGATTATTGCAGTTGTTAATATGCTTCAAGGCTTGGCTTCTTCTGTGGCATAGATAATTTCCTTGTGGAGTTAATGCTTGGTTGTTTGTAAGGTTTCTTTATTAGTGCTCTCTTAATGGAGGAGCAATTGAGGATGTGCAAGATTTATTGTTTAGTGCCTGCATGAGTTCTTAGTTGGCTGGTTAATGCTTGTCTTGGCTTAAAATGCTAGGAAACAGTTTAAATAAGGTTTTGACTTGGTACATAATTGTCTTATTCCTTTTGTAATTCATAAAGCTGCCTTAGTGGACAAGCTCAATTTGAACAGTCTAATCAATAATCTTTTTCTGAAGAATTCAAGTTCAAGAATTGTGTGGTATTTCGAAGGAATAGGGATTTGTTCTTGGCTGGAGTAGTAGAGAATATTGGATCAGTTACAGACTTCGGTATCTTGCTTCTATATAGCCTGTTTGGGTCAGTTAAGCAGCATCCAAGGGCTCTTATTGAGATAGTACGACAAAAACGTCTTGGAATACTGTAGCTGACATTTGTAAAAAGTTTCTCATCTGACAATAAGTTGACATGTAGTTGAAGTAGAAGCATGTTCGGTTGCTGTGCTTGTGTCCTGCTTGTACGTATACTTCATGGAAGGAAGATATTATTACTCACATGGTTGCCCTGGTATCTCAAACTCAATTATATCTAAGCATTCAGTATCAGCTTTATACGGATATATTGGAATAGTAGATCTGATCAGAGTAAACTAAGCTTGTGAATTCACTTCTTCTGTCCAGGAATATCTTTTAGATTCTGGTTTTGTATCCTTGTGTATAAGATTCCTTTCTTTTGGTGGTAGTAATTTGTAGATGGGGTTTACTATGCTTTAAGATCTCTTTAGTCATCAACTTAATGATCTTTTTAATGAAATTGACAAATTTTTTATATCACAGGCTTTTGATGAGGCCATCTCTGAGCTGGACACATTGGGTGAGGAGTCATACAAGGACAGCACATTGATCATGCAACTTCTCCGAGACAATCTGACACTCTGGACTTCTGATATCACGGTCTCTCTCTCTCTCTCTCTCTCTCTCTCTCTCTCACACACACACACACACACACACACACACACACACACACACACACACACACACAGACACAGAATTTGTTCTGCCATCTGAAAACAGTTCTGGGAAAATAAGATGAAAATCATTGAGCATGTGTTTGCCACCTAAGAGAAATGGACGTGTTGCATCTTAGTCACTTTCTTAGCTTGCATGTTACAAATCCAAGTTTTAGGTTTCAGGAACCTGCCGATCACCTTGAGCCAAACCTTTGGCAAGTAGATGTGACTAGCATCACTCGTCCACCTAATTCTCAGTTAGAATATTTTCACTACCATAAGCCTCACCAAAAAAGGCCACTTTATGGAATTGCGGCAGAACTTTTGCACTGATAGCACAGAATTGGCCAAGGTTGGCAAAATTCAAATTAATCAAATTAACTTGGGTTTTCTTTGCAACTTCCTAGCAAGTTCTTATTAGAGAATCTCACTATACGTTGTATATAGGCATGGGTGCAATGATTTTAAATAAAACCACAATATGATACTACATATTATATTTATATGTAATTTATTATTATTTTCTGCACATTATGAAAAGAGAATTCAGTAAATACTATTTAAATAGAAAAATAAGAATAAAAGAAATTACAAAATTCAAATACATCAAAATTATCTGGAACCATATTCTTATCATTATACGTATCACATGAAAAATTGGGAAATAAGTAGTTTCTATAATTATCCAATACTATAATTTTTACTTCATTCTCTTTTTTTTTCCTTCCCTCTCCTATATTGGTCTCAAACAGCCGACCCAAAATTTGGGGATTAAGGCTAGGTTTTTTTTTTTTTTTTTTTTCGTTGTTGTATAAAATATTTAAAAGGCTAGCAAAAAGGACAAAAAAGGTTGAAGAGGCCCATACATGTCTTGGAGCTATAGTTTTAAGTACATGGCATCCTGTGCATAAAAGGAGCTTTTTAGCATTTTTTTTTTATTGCAAAAGCAGGAATTCTTTTTTCTTTTTCTTTTTTCTTTTTTCTTTTTTCTTTTTTCTTTTTCTTTTTTCTTTTTTCTTTTTTCTTTTTTCTTTTTTCCGATTCAGAAAATAATGCACAAAATTAATTTTGAGCATGGCATCATTTTTATAAAATGGCATTTTTAATCATATGCATCAATAAAGAAAGAGGAACAAGCATCAGGCAAAAAACTTAAAATTCATGAAGTTGAAGCAAATAGAATCCCATGGCTGGAATTCAATAGCATCCCAAAGCAAAAGATTGTAAGAAAAATTGTGAGAGCATTCGTCTACATTCCTTACGGTATTTGGGATGCTATAGAGTTGTTTGTGTTAACTTAGACTGAAAAGGAAATTAGAAAAGGAAAAGAGAAAAGTAAGCCATGGTACATGGCAAATAGTTGATGTGGCCTTCAAAGTAATTATGACAAGAGGCTATACCTGCAATCAACAATTAAGTAATCCATTGGGTAATTTACAAAAGAAAACTAAAATACACACCTAAATTTGTAACTTAGAAAGTATTTAATCACACTTTACTTGGAAGCAATACCAAAAACATGACACAAACATCAAGCAAATAAACATAACCTGGTGTAACCTATGCTAGTTCAGACAAATGAAATATCTTGCCAAAACAGTCACATGAATGAAGAAAATTAGTGGTCGCAAAGAAGAAATTGAATTTTACCAAGTACAAATTTGCAGAGATCAAGGTGTATTAAGAATGGTTTCTGTTTCAAAATTGTAAATAAGGGGCTATTGAAGATCTCTGTGATTGCTAAATTTGGGGCAATTGACTGTCATCCCCTCTGCTGAAAAAGTTTTCTGGCAAAATGGTAACAAGATATGTTTTAATGAGAATATTGAGGGGAAGACCGAAAGTGATGGGGGTATTTAAAACTGTGATCTAATTTAGGAAATCAAAGGGGCATATCTTTCTGGGATACTGAAGGAGCCTAAGTTAAGTGGAGTGAGAAATTAAGAAACGGTCTTAAGGAAACATGCACGAAAATATGAACCCAAAGGGTGAAGAATGGAGAAGTTAGGGAAGGAGGATACAATGTTGAACATGAAGAGATAGTATTAATATAGAGAGCAATTTGTGTTGGAGAACCAATTTGAATTTACACCTATTTCGAAATCAGCAGCTGGAGAGTCACTAAAAAAGGTAAAAAAAAAAAAAACCAAGGCCGGTTTTAATGACTCGTGGAGGGTCACGGTGAAAGGTTGATACTTAAGAAGTATGTAATTTCATGACACAAGAATAATACGGGTACTTATTTTGGATGAATGACAATAATATTTATCAACATATTATCTGCGTTCGAGCACTTGTGTAAATATCTAGAAATACTTATAGGGGATGTTGGGAGACTAAGACCTCACAGGTTTGCTTATTTGATCTGGATGTCGACTTTGCTATATTTGTTCTGTGAATTGTTAAGGTTTTACTTGATTTTGTTGTTCTTTCAACAGGATGAGGCCGGTGATGAAATCAAGGAAGCACCCAAGCCTGCAGAGGGACAGCAGTAATGTGTTTGTTAATAGGAGATGTTACCTTGTACTTGTTACCTCGATATGGATTCCATTTGGGATTCTTGTAGCAAGGGCTCCACACATACAAAAAAAAAAAGAAAAAAGAAAGAAAACCCAAGGACTTGGGATTCGAAATGCTGTCAGCAATTATAAGATTGCTTCCCACCCCCCCCCCCCCACCCCTTATTGTCGCTGGAAACAAATCTGGTCTCTCATGATTGATTTACTTTGTCAATTCGATTAGTGTCTGGAAATATCTGAGGCCTTGTTTAGCATTTGTTTGATTTGCAGTTGGAAGATCATGCATGTACTTTGTTCTAGCTCCTATGTATGGATAGGTGAGTATCTCATTCATAAGGAACAATCGGTATTCGGTAATCATATTGAGTCTGAATAAATTCATTTTGAGTTGGATTTGACTTTTAAGGTGTAATACTCTTTCTGGGTCTATTTTTTCAAATTCAAAATTTAGTTAAAAGGGTAAAATGTTTCTTTTTTTCCTAATAAAACTGAATTCAGTAAAATTTTGTAATACAAAATATGGAAAAAAAGCTGAATTTAATGAAATTGAATCAATTTTTTTTTTTTTCCCTCTTACTTTGATAGGTAATTCTAACCAAATCATCCATACTATGGTAGAAGAAGAGAACATAGAATGGCTTTTGTCCATGGCTTATGTCCAGCCTTACCACTGGTTTAAAGAAGCTTGTCCAGCCTTACCACCGGTTTAAAGAAGCTTTCTGTGAAGAGACTTACAGCTATGCTCTATTAGTCCATCTACCTTGGTTCCTGTTGGGAGACTTCAACTTCGACATAGCTCATCAAGAAGATGCTAGCAGCCAATCACCAAACCCGCACCTCCTTTCCGAAAACTCAGCACTTTCAACTTGCCAAAAACTCATGGAGATCACAATCCCATAATGCTGTAGACTGCTATAACTCAATTCTCCCCCAAGGACTCAAAGCCTTCAGGTTTGAAATTGCTTGGATACCCCATCCTTAGTTCAGGGAAGTCTTTGACCAAGCTTGGCTCACTGTGGACTCCCTTCTCCAAGCAACAAAAGCCCCTGCAGCGAATTAAAGATATAGAGCAAAGAAATCTTTGGAAACATTTTTCAAAGGAAAAGAAGATTGGAAGCAAAACCCAGAGGTATCCAAACTTTTGATAACCTCTGCCATTCTAGCTTCCTCCAAAACCTGGAGGTTGAGCTTCTTAAAGACTACCACAACACCCTGGCTCAAGAGGAACAGCTGTGGTATCAAAAGTCTAGAATTCAATAGTGAGATAGACATATCAAGTTCTATCATGCAACTATCGAAATGAGAAGAAACACTAATAGAATTGCATGCCTCAAAATTGAAAGAGAATGTACTCACGACCAATCGAAATTGCAAAACCATGTTTTAGACGACTTCTCCACCTCTTTGCAAGCAAGCTAGTCACCTCCTAAGCTCAAGGTACTGCAAATATCAAAAGAGAATCTTTGCAATAGCAATAGCACCTCAGAAGAGAAGTCTCTAATGCAGAGGTGAAGTCTGTAGTGTTTTTTATGAAAGGCCTCAAGTGTCCTGGTCATGTCCCGGCCCAGATGACGTATAACCCATATTCTTCCAACACAGATGGGACACTATAAAGAATTCCACCTGCATCTTTGTCAAAGAGGCCTTTAAGGATGGTTTCTTCTAGTTCGAGATTGCTAGAGATCACATTGTCCTGGTCCCTAAGGTTAAAAGGCCAGAAAGTGCCAAGGACTTCAGACCAATCAGTTTCCTAAAAACCTCCTGCAAAATCCTTGCTAAGATGATTGTGGAGAGACTTAGACCTATCCTCCAGAAGATCATTCGCATGCGGTAGTCCAGTTTTCTTTCCAACAAAGGCACAATGGATAATATGATAATCACTCGAGATTATCCACTCCATTTGCAACTCAAGAAATAAAAGACACAAAATGGCGTTGAAAATAGACATGCAGAAGGCTTTCGAAAACCTTAGCTGGAGTTTTCTGGGGCAAGTCCTCCTGGACTTCAATTTGCCACATTCTTTCATCAGATTGATCGTGTCTGAAATGTCTATCCCTTGGAATGGAGGTGCTCCCCTCTACTAGAAAATAGGCCAAGGTCTCAAGCAAGGTGACCCTCTTTCTCCTCATTCATCTTTGCAATGGAGAGGCTATCTTATGTGATCAAGGAAAGAGTTAGAAGAGGAGTTTGGACCCCTGTAAAGCCAGCTAGAAGTAGTCCAGTAGTCTCTTACCTCACTTTGCTGATGATCCAAGGCTTTTTGCTAAGACAAACATCCAGAACATGTCTTCCATCCTTAACTGTCTGCAGGAATTTAGCAATGAAAGTGGATTGAAAATCAACCTTACCAAGTCAAAGCTTCGGCTCTCTCCTAAAGCCCCTCTATCCTTGAAGAAGTGCCTAACTGAAACAAGCTACTTAGGCCTAACTGATGATCTCATTACTTGCTGGGGTCCCCCCTCATCCGCTAAAGAATTGACAACAGAGCCTCCAAATGCATCGAAGAAAAGGTCCAGTCCGAACTCTCTTTCCGGAAGCTGAAACTTCTCAGCTGGAAGGACTACCCTCATTAAATCAATTCTTGTAGTTGTCCCAACATATGCCATGCAAACCAACCGGCTTCCAGAAAGTATGTGCAAGAGCTTAGACAAAATGAGCAAAGACTTCCTATGGGAAAACACTCTAGATTAGAGGAAAATCCATCCAACTAACTGGGGGACCCTGTTTGTAGAAGGAGAAAAGAAGGAGGTCTTGGTCTGAGAAGTACCAAAGGGAATAATATTGCTTTCCTTTCCAAGCTTGTTTGGAGAATTTCTAGAAATAAAAACTCCCTTTGGTGTCAAATCTTGCGCAGCAAGTACCTCTCCAAAGAGGAGCTCTTCCACCACTCAAAGAAGCCCACTTGTTCCTCAGTCAGGAGAGGTATCATAAGGAGCAAATACCTGCCTCCTCAAGGGGATCAAATGGAGATTAGGAGATTCTCACACTATAAACTTCTGGCATGACCATTGGGTGGGAGAGAACAAACTAATCGACCATGCTCACACTCAAGTAGACTAAGTCTCTACAAACTCCAAAGTTAGCCATTTCCTCTTCAGTAATGGGGATTGGAATCTTACAAAACTCAACAAAGTCCTGCCAGAGTAGAAAATTGAGGAAATCAGAGCCTCTCTGGTCCCTCTGACTAGAGGAGGTCCCGACTCCTTTTATTGGAAAGCCATTACAGATGGCAACTTCACAGTCTCATCAGTTTATAGTCTCCAGTCAGATAAGCCGAACCCCCTCTCACATAGGAAATCACTTGGAATTGAATATGGAAACCCCTGCCGTAAAAGAGTTAGAATGTTCATATGGCTTGTAGCGTAGGAAAAAATTCTCACCAATTCAGAGAGAGCCAAAAGAAGAATCACCACAGACCCCTCTTGTGCCATCTACAAAAACTTTCCTAAAACAACCATTTACATCCTTAGACATTATAGCTGGAGCAAAGAAGTTTGGTCCAAAGTTGCTTCTAACCCCCATACAAACTCTCATTTCAGCATCTCCCCAGTCAGCAACTGGCTGAAGCAAAACTGCTCTCCCCATCTCAGCAGATTCACTGCCACTTTATGGCATATTTGGAAAGCTAGGTGTAGCTTCATTTTTTAAAACTTCCCCTAAATGCGAGCCAAACTGTAATGCAAGCCTTAAGATTTGCTAAAAACTTGTCCCTAGTTGCTACAGACAGCAACAACCTCCTTGATGCCCATTCGGGTAACACGGTCCCCTTCTTTTGAGAACATGCTCAATCTCAATACAGATGGACCAGTCAAGGGCAATTCAAGAAGTGCCAGTACAGGTGGCCTGATAAAAAATTCTTCGAAAAAATGGATCCTTGGTTTCTCCAAGAATGTGGGCACCACAGACAGCCTCATCGCAGAGCTGTGGGAGTTGATGGAGGGTTTAAAGCTAACAGCTGAAAATAGCCTCAGGAACTTCATAATAGAGACGAATTCTACCACATTAGTCACATTCATTAGCAACGGTATCTCCGGTTCTCATCCTCATTTTTCAGCGATCAAGGACTGCAAGCAATTTGTGGACACCATTGTCAAGCATGCCTACAGGGAAGACAACCATTGTGCGGACCACTTAGCTAGATTGGGACACTTGAGACCCCCCGGCCTGCATGCCTTCACCCACTCCCCGCCAGTTTACTACCTTTCTTGCATGAAGACGAAGCAAGTTTTCCTATACCAAATTCCTTTAGATCGAATGGTTGAACACTCTACCCTTTTAATTAAAAATCTTAAGTTCAAACCTTGAAAATGACGAAAAAAGATTTGAGAGAATCAATCCCTAAAATAGACCCTACAGTATTCGAAACGGATTAATAACACAAAACTTAGATACAAGAGATAATTAAAAAAAAAAAAAAAAAAAAAGCAAGTTTTGCTGTTATAAGAGCCTAAGATGGGCTTGGGCCTGTTTTGTGTTTTATATTTTTCCCCTTTGGAATGTTTGAAAAGAGGATGAAAGAGAGAGTTTGCTGTACCAAAAGAAAAAAGAGAGAGAGAGAGTTTGAGAGAGAGAGAGAGAGAGAGAGATTGAAACAGAGTAGGTGTCAATGGTTCGGGTCCAGCGGTCAAAACAAGCCAAATCCAAAACCAAAATTTCAAAAAATTGTAAATCAAAAATCAAACCGAAAACTCCAATCAAATCGAAAAAAATTCGGTTTGATTTGATTTAAACCAAAATTTTTATAAAATTAAAATTATAATTGCATTGTCCAACTAAGATTTTTTTCAAATCTGCTGCATTTGTAAACATTAGAAGCATTAAAATAAACAATCAAGTCTTCCTATGCTGGGATTGAATTTCGTATGCTGAAATTTGAATGCACGAACTGAAATTTGAAAATTTTCATATGCTGTACAAACGCACAACTTTTGAGAGAGAGAGAGAGAGAGAGAGAGAGAGAGTTTGAACCCATGTCAAGAAAGGTACTCTTAGAAATTCAGAACACATTGATAGAAACACATTGATCAGTCCTAAAAAGAAACACATTGAACCGTTGATGGTAGAAATCCATAACACATTTCTTTTAAAATTTCAAATTGAAACAGAAATTCAGAATAGAGGCAACAAACTTGAGTATCGATTTAAACAAAGTATACATATAAGAACAGAGGCAACAAACATATAAGTATATACATGTAATAAAAAAAGAAACAAAAACACTTCAGGATGACAAATCCTCTGAATCAATAGAAACAAAAGAGCAAAATAGATATTAGTAGAAGATAGCTCTTGAATCACTCTCTTATGCATCAATTATGAAGTTGTTGAGGATCGATTTCAGTCTGAGGCAAAAAGCAAAAAGTCCTAATTTCTGATGGGTTGAAAATTTTTTTGGGTTTAAAATTTCGGTCCTAAAATTTCAGATGGGAATTTAGGGAAAGGAAACCCATGCATCGATTATGAAGTTGTAGAGCATCGATTTCAGTTTGAGGCAAAAAGCAAAAAATCCTAATTAAAATTTCAGATGGGTTGAAATTTTTTCAGTCCTAAAATTTCAGATGAGAAATTAGGGAAAGGAAACCAAAACAAGAAAGCAAAAGGTCTCAAAATAAAAAAAAAAAAAAAAAAAAGAGAAAGCAAAAATCTCAAGACCCAAAAAAAGAAAGCAAAAAAAAAAACCCCCCTTACTGTCGGCAATCGCTGTGCAGAAAAAGGAGGAGAGAACAGGAGGAGAAGACCACTGCGCAGATAGGAGGAGGAGGAGAGATGCCACCTTCAGGTAGACGAGGGCTTTTTTTTTTTTTCCCTGGAATGTTTTTCTTTGATTGGAATTCGGGAGAGGACCGGCTCTCCCGTCCAAAAAAAATCTTTTTACTTGGTTAGGTTCAACACGAACCAAATCATTTTTTATTAAACCGAAACAGAACAAAAAAACTTCGATTCGGTTCGATTTGAGCCGAATTTATTTTTTCAGAAAAAATCGAACCAAATCGAAAATTTCAATTTGGTTCTATTCAGATTGTCAGATTAACACGAACCACCTGCGGTCCCAACCGAGAGAGAGAGAGAGAGATTCAAAATTTCGTCGTCTAGTCGCTACCTTCTGTTTCGACTATCGACTCAATCCCCGCCATCAAATTCATCGAATTCTCCTTCCATTGCCATTAATTGCTTTGTTTTCACCGCCATTGAATCCATCATCTCCCATCTTCAATTTGACTGAGCTTACAAACTTCAATCACAATTTCTATTCTCCAATCGCCGCCTTCAACCACTTTCGCCTTTGATTCCCTTCATCGAACACATAATCGCCCAAGTGTCAAGTCATCGTTGTTTATCACTGTTCGAATTCCACCACCATCGATTCTATTTTGAAAACCAAGACGCATTTAAAATTTTGATATAAAATTTAAGAACGGGATATATAATTTTCCCTCTTACAACAAGTATGTGCAGGAATTCTATACCGAAATAACTCAAAAAAAAATTTTTAAATAAGCCAAACGAAAAAATATTTCCATTTCTAACTCCAGGAATTGGGAGGAGGGTGGAGGCGGATGGGGGAAGGAGAGAGGGGGATGACCACGGCGGTGGGGTGCAGAGGGGGGAGGGAGAGAGACAGAGGGGAGGGCCGCGGAGGGGGAGGGAGGGAGAGACAGAGGGAAGGGCGGCAGGGGGTCCCCCGGGGGAGGAAGAGAGAAAGAGTGGAGGAGGGGGAAGGAGAGAGAGATGGGAGGGGCGCGGCGGGGTGCAGAGGGGGGAGGGAGGGAGGGAGAGAGAGGGAAGGGCCGCGGGTGACGGAGGGGGGAGGGAGAGAAACAGAGGGGAGGAGCGGCGGGGGAGGGAGGAGGGAAGAGGGAAGAGGGAGAGAGAGATAGAGGAGGAGCACGGCGGTGCAATGCTCCTCCTGCGAGGGGCAGAGGGGGGAGGGAGTGAGACAGAGAGGAGCGGGGGCGGAGGGGGGAAGGAGAGAGAGAGGAGGAGCGTGGCGATGCTGCACTCCTCCCCTCTTTCTCTCCCTCCCTCCCCCCTTCACCTCCCCGCGGCCCTCTCCTCTCTCTCTCCCTCTCCCCTCCACACTCCGCCGCGCCCCTCCCCTCTCTCTCCTTCCCCCCTTCGTCTGCCGCCGCGCTCCTCCCCTCTTTCTCTCTCTCTCCCTCCCCCAGCGGACCCGCCACCGCCCTCCTCTCTTTCTCTCCCTCCCTCCCCCTCCGCGGCCCTCCCCCTTCTCTCTCCCTCCCCCCTTCGGACCCCACCGCGGTCCTCCCCTCTCTCTCCTTCCCCCCGCCACCCTCATCCCTCCCCCTCCGCCCCCGCCGCTCTCCTCCCATCTCTCTCCCGCAGACTCCTCTCTCTATTTTTCTAGACTTTGTCGGGGTTAAAAACGTGACACAATATCCCGTTTTCTACTCCCGACAAATGTGGATTAAAAATGAAAATGTTTTTCCGTTGGGCTTATTTAAATTTTTTTTAAAAATTATTTCGATACAAGACTCCAGACAAAGAATTGTATATATCCCTATATTAGGTAAAATCCTGAGTAAAAATTTGGTAGGACTAAAGAATCCTAGGTTACACGTGGCTTTAGCCACTTTTCAAATATCACATGCCTGGAACTTTTCCAAACTTGATCTGAACCAAGACAAACCAGATGAAATCTCTCTTTTAACCTAAACATTATAATAAGAAAGTACGCTTTCATCAAAAAGTTCTTTCAGGTTACAAGGAACCGGATGCTCGCTCTCTATTTTAACTTTTTGCTATACTGGTGACAACGAAAATGTTTCAACAAATAAATGGGCAAATGATATAAACCTCTAAAACATGCTTCCAAAATTCCAAATTGCCCGCGGATCGACCAACCATGGTTGACGAAATGAACGATGGATATACTCCCAAGATTGAGTAAATTGACTTTGCTTCTCTCTTTTATCTCCTCTTTCTCATCTTGATCAGCCCACTTTTGAGTTCGAACTCTGTATGTCTCTCTCTATGCACGGGCCACTCCTTTTATTCTCTTCCATCTTCTTTCTAGACCCTCTCTCAATACACTTACGTATTTTAAATAACAACTTAAGTTTTAATCCCAACGTATTTCAAAACAAAGTTGATAATTTTAAATATGATACCGGTCTCAAATCTATAATTTTCACTTTTTTCTTTTTTGTCTCTCTGTATATTCGTATTTATCGGTAAAGATAGAGAAATGAGAGAGAGGACATGTCTTCATTTCTATTTAGTATTTTTCGTCATTCTCAGTTCAGAGAGAAAATATTGATCAAGAGAGAAAATAAGAAGAGATTGATCGCTGTCTAGTCATTTAATCCGGGGGCAAAATTGTTATTTTAAAAAACATTACTTCTGTGGATTTGATGGAAATCTGTGGGCAATTTGGAATTTTGGAAACTTGTTACCAGTTTTGGTCATAATTACCAAACAGATCAAGCTGCACCGACACATACATGCATGCATACATACATACATACATACATATAAATAAATATATATATTCCACAGTGGTAGCAACCGGTCAATGTAAGCTATCTGTAACCATATGGTACTTCCTAGGATATAAAACACCCCTTCTTTTGGTCAATGTTACTTACTCGGATAATCACTCTTGCAATCTGTTATCATATGGTAGCAACTGGGGAAGGAAGTTTCATATACATAAGAAAAGTGAAAGAGAAGCTCTTCTATCATATCCCTCTCTCTCTCTCTCCCCCCTCCCCCCTCTCTCTGTGTGTAGCTAGTTAAAAAGATGGGCTTATCAATGTTAGAGGTAATGATATGGACTTAAGGAAATATGTTGACCGATACAGGAATATTGACTATGATACTTCTGTTTTTCTGGATGTGTTTGATCAGGGCCTCACAAAGTCTCTTGCCATGACAGTGCTTTCTGAGATTGGTGATAGGACTTTCTGTGTTGCTGCTGTAAGTTTCCGAAAAAAAAAAGGAACTTCAATCCATTTTCCATTTCCTTTGCTCTAATTATAAGCATCCCAATTGACAAAAATTGATTTATTCTGAAAATACTTCATTTTTTTTTTTGCTATAAGGCCAGATCTTAGCCATGCGGCATCCAAGGAAGTCTGTCTTTCTAGGTTGCTTAAGTTCTACAGTAGTATGTTCTCTTTCTCCATTCCCTTCCTTCTGTAATTTCTTTTTCTTTTTTGGGTGTGGGTCTCCCAAAGTTAGAAATGAGATATGGGTACGATTGGTTCTCGTTATAGGTGATGACTATTCTCTCAGCTTTGGTTGGATGGGCTGCTCCTAATATGGTCAGCGGTACTGGTAATTTTTATATGATATGAAATTCTCTGTGTTACATTGGACCTCAATAATAACAAATTGTACTATTCCATTGTTGTTTGCTATGCCACATGGAATTCGTAGATATCGCGGAAATGGGCACATCACTTGACGACGTTTCTCTATTTTGCTTTTGGACTAAAGTCTCTCTGGGAGGGTTTCAACGAAGATGATGAGTAGAATCCTCTCTCTCTCTCTCTCTCAAATTTGAATTTCTATTTATTTCCTCGTTCTGAATTTCGATTCCAATGCCATTCAAACAGTGATAATGAAGAGCTCGAGCAGGTCGAAAAGGAATTGGTTGGTCCTCTCTGTCTCTCTCTCTCTCTCTCTCTCTCGCACATTATTGCTCTGTATTTTCTACTATTTGTAGCATGCATGTTTTAAATTCAAAGCTAGTAGGAAGCAAAATCATGTTTGTTGCTGAATTCCTTTACATAGTGAAAATTTGGGACTAATATGTAGGCGATGTTTTTCAATACTTTGTAAGCTTTTTTTTTTTTTTGGGGGGGGGGTATAACTATTAATTAATTGCATTAAAGTTATTTCATACTAACGACTCCCTTTGGTTGCCATTATGACCAAGTTAAAAATCTTGGTAAATTAAAAAATACAGAAAGTTTCACCTTATTAAGAAAACCTGAATTAGAATGTTCATTATGAGTACGAGGAGAGCTACCACTGTGGTGTGTGTTTCAATCATGGATAATAAGAAAAAGAAAATACAAAAATTTTCTCAAGTACTATGATTCAACATAAAATTTCATATCGGTTTTTTTTATTATTATTATTTAAATATATGCACTTCTGTTGTGTTATATCTCAGTAGATTTCCCTTACCTAGTCTTGACTTTGTATGGTGTTTAGGACACAAAAACAAAGGCCAAAAGTAAACGCAAAGACAATGCCAAGGTCAGCCTAAAAAATGAGTCAGTTCCCTCGTTTACCATTGTTCATTTTGGTATTCAGATCAAGTCTACATTTTTTATTCCAGGAGTTTATTGATTTCTCTCTCTCAGAAAGTTGATCTTTGGAGTCTAATTTCATTCAATTTGACATGGTCATTTCCAGACTGATGAGGATTCAAAAAAGCAGAGGAGGCCATTTCTCAGACATCTCTTTTCGCCTGTCTTTCTGAAGGTTTGCCATTACTTATAAACTACAGAGGACCTTTTCATAATTAAAATTCCAAACCAACTGAAAAGAAAAGGCCAATTATGTGGACTCTGGAGAAAAATGGCTCCAGAGTCTTATTTATTTATTTATTTATTTAAATTTCATTTTCTGCTGCTAATATCCCAGCCTAATCACTTTCATAATCTTGTTGTTTGGTTATTATTTTGCAGGCATTTTCATTGACATTTTTCGGTGAGTGGGGTGACAAGAGCCAGGTAAAAGCTCGATTTACACACTTAAAAATTTCTTAGTTGGTCAGTCAGGTGAGTTAGAGCTTTGCCTTTTTCAGCTAGCTACAATTGGACTGGCAGCCGATGAAAACACTCTGGGAGTAGTTGTTGGTGGTGTCATGTAAGTTATCTCACCCGGGACTTTGCAAACATGTTATTGTTAATAAGGAAAATGAGTAGATATATGCATTGTTAATAAGAAAAATGAGTATACATATGCATGACCTTATACTAATAATGGATAGTCGGCTTAGCGTGATAGAATACTACATCATTTGACCAAATCTCGGATTCAAAACTTGAGAATGAAAAATACTATGCTGGGAGAGCTATCCCCTAAATAAGATCCCTGCAAATACTCAAACAAGATTAGTCAGAGTATGGTTATAAATATCGGTGTATAGTAAAAAAAAAAAATGCATGCCCTTATACTCCTTTCTGCAAGTTGAAATTTGAGGGATTCGAATGCAGCTGCCTAAATACAATGACAAATAGTGACTCATGAAAATGTGTTTTGACTTGTATTCTCACCAGCGGACAAGCATTATGCACAATTGCAGCAGTCATAGGGGGGAAGACATTGGCATCTCGTATCTCCGAGAGACTGGTATCCTGTTTAGTACTAATCTTTGCAAGTGCTTTTCTATACCTAACTTTGTGCCGCTCATGCCTATGACATATACTTCACCTTTATTTGGATTTTGTTGCAGGTGAATGTTCTAGGAGGATTCCTTTTCCTGATTTTCGGAGTTCTATCCTTCTTCTCACCTTGAAGAAATTCTGGGTGGGGATTATGCTTCTCCAGTTTTCCCTCTCTTTCTCCTCCTGGAAAATGTTTTTGTTCATTAGGATAGCCAGAAAGATACGTCTTAAACTCTCAAACTCTATGGATCGGTTTGTAATAATTTGCAGTTGAAACACTGCTTTTGATATCTCATCATTCTCATATGGTATCAGTGCTTGATCTGAGAGCTACCCCAAGACAGAATGCGCGTGGAATCAGTCAAAACCTAACAATAACATGGAACATTAATCTTGGAAATCTTGGGTAAAAAAACTCTTCAGACAAACATTCCACACAATGTCATTAACTTACAAGACAATCTTAACATTGAATCATCTGAAGAATCTGCACTGCAGAGTGCAGCACCAGGTTTTATATACATTTTGTACCGTTAAACAACAGTAAGCACATCAAGTATTTTGTCTGCATTCAGACAACTACAGGCATGGATGATGGCAGAGGCTCATCGCCCGTGTCAGTGGTGGTAGTGCCCGTTGTGGTGCGGGCTGTGGGAGCACCAGTGCTGTAGCCGCCGTAGCTGGTGTAACTGGGCCCATATTTTCTGTCATAAACCCCAGCATGAAGAATGAAGAGATGCAGCAACTGGGTTAGCACTGATACAGCCACAAAAGCCTCCAATGTTTCCTGCAATCCATTTCCATCAGTAGAATAACAGAGAGAGAGAGAGAGAGAGCAAATGACATTTTCTTTCAATTGTTATGCACATTACCAATCTTTTCCCTCTGTGGCCGCCCAAGGCCGTTTGCTTGCATACAAACCTATACAGAACAACCAAAAAGGAAAACAACCAATCACTTTTTTGAGGATTTTTAGTTTTACGACTGTGACAAAAAATATTAGTAGGAAGAGTGGAGGATAGAGAGATACCCAAAAGCAAGAGCAGCAATGGCCCAAGATATGAGTGCAGAAGAAGCTGCATTAGCTAAACTATCACTCCGCCATGTTTGATGATGCACCACCCCGGCTAATAACGAGCAGGCCCCCGGTACTCCACTAAGTACAGCAAATATCAACACAAACACTGTCGCGGTGTTCCCACCGAAATCTGAATAGAGAGAGAACTTTATCAAATAATCTCAAACAATTTTTTTAAAGAAGAGTACATATATATATATATATATAGAGAGAGAGAGAGAGAGAGAGAGAGAGAGAGAGAGAAAGTACGGGGGTGATTTTGTTGGCCATCGATGTACTTGTCAAGACACCATCCAGCCAAACCGAGAACAACCAGATACACAACAAAGTTGGCAACTAAAAGGGGACCTAGTGGGTCTTTACCACCTCTTCCATAATCCATTTTCTCAGCTCACAAGCTCCACCTTCTGATCCACAGAGAGAGAGAGAGAGAGATTTCCATTCTATATTGGATAATTGAAAAGGGGTATGATGCTTATTCCGGGGTTACATTCAGAAGGACCTCGAATTTACAGGTGTTTGTTGGAAGTAAGAAAGTGCCATTGACGTGGAAGAGTCCAGACAAAACATTATTCTTTTGTAGACACCCACCAACGATGGACAAAATCTAACACTCTGCCTTCTACTCGAGACTTCTCCAAAGCTTTTCGAATTTTATTCTCCTCTTGTGAGAATCTGGCAATCAAACATCAACATCGACTACCAACTTAATTTAACTGAAGTTAACCAGTGTGTAATGTGTATAGATTAAAACATTTAAAACTTAGTTTGCTAAATGAGTTAAAACTCAAAATACGCATCATGGTACTGACATACTAACAAACAACGTTATGAAACCTTAATTATTTCCTATGCCTGAAACATATATATATATATTCACAATCATACTGTTGGAATACACAAATATTAAAAATAAATAAAATATACTTTTAATTTATCTATCATATTTAATAATAAACAAATAAAATATATAGAAATATAAACATAAAAAATTAATTATAAATGAATTTGAGAGTTCTAAATTGTACTATAAAAAGGGTAGAAAAATTAATGTTACATGTTTTAAATAATTTTGCAAACACACAAAAATAACCATAATAATTTTTGAAATTACAATGATTGCAATAATTTATAAAAATTTCAATTTAGCCCTAAAATGTCTCTCGACTTTACTCTTTTAATTAATCTAATACAAAGTTAAGGTCACATTTGAGCAAGTAATCTATACCAACAGAGTTTTAGGATAAAAAAAAATGGATCTAAGATATATTTATTTTGACTTCAATCCGTTAAACTATTAACTACATTAAATTATTTTTTTAATTAATTATACTAAATACTAAAATTGCACTTTAAAATAATTATTGTATTATTTACAAAAATCAATAAATAATAATTAATAATTTTGTTCTTGAGTTATATGTATTTCTATATGCTATTGCTCTTTGTAAAACTTGTAATCGAGGCATGATAAACTAAATGTATTATTATCTCCTGAATTATTCAATTTAATTAAATCTATAAAGGGATATCCAAAAATGTTCGATGTGTTTTCCATTGACCAACAGTGTTAGGCAAGTTTAAAAGCATTCGAAGTTTTTGAATAATCAATTAAAACGATGCAAACGTGCAATCTTCAATACAATCGGCATGAATTGTATATTGTATGAATCTCTTGAGTCATAAAAAAGTTTAATCATAATAAATCGAAGTTTATAACCTTTACTTTGCAATTAAGGATATATGAACTAAATATTGGTATAAAGTATTAATTTTTATTTCATAATATATTTGAGAAAATTATTTTACACTTTTAATTCAATATTAATCACTTGCACTAACTTCTATTAACTTTTGATCTTATCAAGTAATCGTAGCGAATCATCCCAATTATCTAATGTTATCCACCCGTGACTTAGATTTTCTATTTGTACTGTCGATCCGATCACATATACAAATCACTTATTTCGAATAATTAGATTTTATCATATATAAATAATATGTAAAACTATTTATCAAATTAAATAATTAAAATAAATATCATTCTAATATAAATAGTTAATATAAAATCTTTTAAACGTACAAAATAATAAAATTAGTAAAAAATTAAAATTTAATCCCAACATATATACATAACTAGTGGGGAACATGTGCGGTGCCCACGTGCCACTAATTTTATTTTTAAAATTTATTATTTTTTTTCTCTTTTACCACTTTATTATTGATTTATAACAATTTAGTAATTAAAAAGTGAGTCAAATTAAATAATTTTTTAAATTAAAAATGCAAAGGAAACACGTGATAAAGGGAAAACATCGAATGCCCTTCTTGCATGCATGTATTAAAGGTGTTTCGATCCGGACAGTTTGATGATCACAATTCTTTACCCCTAATCTTGCTATTCAAAATTTGAATTCTTGTGTAATCTAAATAAAAAAAATTAAAAATCGTTCATCAACATTCTCCACATTGTCATCACATGTCTCTCTCTCAAATATATTCACGGATAATCGATATAATGAGATAAACTGTTATATCTTTTAATCAGATCTCAAAATTTAAAAATGAAAAAAAAATTATATTAAAAAAATTATCATCTAAATAGGGGCCTTAATGACATTCAAATTATATTAATCAGAATATGATTCTCGATACCAATAAAAAAAAAAAATCTCTTCCTCCAAAATCTCTTTAATCGAAAAACCCACAAAGCTATTTCCTTTTTTTTTTTTTTCTTTCTATTTCTTGTTGTCGTTTCGATACGTTATACTCTCCCAGTTATTCCCATGCGGATTACAAAAATACAAATCACCATGAACAAGGCATTAAACATGCCATTGCCATTGCCATTGCCACACCCTACTACAATACCAAAACACGGAGTTCGAACCACATGAGTAAGAATGAGAGAGCGTAACTATACTAAATCTTTTTTCACTTGACCACTGGATTTTAATATTACATTTTATCAATTATATCTTGAAATTTATTACTTTATTAACAATAATTTTAATTAAAAAATAAGGGAGTAAATTTAAAATATTATACTTCTTATTATGCATCCAGTAAATTTGTTGAGAAGATGAGATAATTTATAGATCATGAAAATCAAGATTTTGTTTGGATTTTTAGAGCATTTTTAAACAATTTTTCTAAAATTAGTAGGACTTTTTTATTATTTAATTAGTTAAAAATCAAATAAAAATAGAATTGAATTCTACATTTTATAAAAGATTTTATTTCTAATGACTTTGGCAGGTAGATTTTCTTTTCTTTTCTTTTCTTTTCTTTTCTTTTCATTAAAAATGAACCTTTTAACCAAATTCTTTTGGATTAAATAGTCGAACACTCTGTTTCCTTAATTAGATATCTTGACTTCGATCTCTGAAAATGGTGAAAAAAAGTTTAGTAGAACCAACCCCTAAAAATAAGCATATAATATTCAAAGCAGATTAATTTGACAAAATTTAGATACCGATAATGAAAACCAATAAAGAAAAAAAAAACAAATGAACCTTTCAAGTAATTTTTATTCTAAATAAGAGAGCATCAACTTTCATTAGAGAGAAAAAAAAAGGGGCATTAGAGGGCACTCCTTTCAAGTATTATCTTTTTATTATTTACAATTTATCTATAGGAAAAATGTTACTATCTGTTTCTTGATTTTTTTTTAAAAAAAAAATAAACTTTATCAAGTATATTTTGATTAAAAAATATTTTTTTTATTCCTATATTACGTATTTAAGAATTGTTAAGAAAATTATTATATTATTAAAAATTATTTATTAAAGGAATTAGATTTTTAATAAATGTTCCAAAGTACCTTAACAAAAACCTTGGATTTAGAGTTTGGGGTTACGAAAGCTAATGGTACTAGAGTCAGATCTTGTAGGATGATCAAATGCTTGAAAGCTAATGGTAGATCCTTCTTGATTTTAATTTCAATTTATTTTCTTGATTTTGTTTGGTATTAAATTGAGTGTTTTATTTTTTTGGGTTTTTTTTTCCACTTTATTTATACAAACGGGAGTAGAAAAACAAAAGAGAACAAATGGTTTATAATGAAGAGAGAAATCAGATTGAAAAATTAAGAGAAAAATATAAATTGCAGTGCAATTGTGGGGGTATTTTTTTATTCAACCGATAACTCAATTTGGGTGTCCGCAGAAGTTGTACATGGGAAGGGGTAAGATTACATGATCATCTGCATTTTTTTTTTTGGATTACTTGACCATTAATATCCAAAAACTCAATAATGCAGTTCGAACAGCTGTAAACCTAATTTAGAGACTTACTCTCATAGCATTTACCATTTTCATTTTTAAGACTCGAATTCAATATCTTAATTAAGGAAATTTATTGTCATGTCATTGAACTCGCGGATTTTATAATTTGTTTATTGAGACCAAAGATATGATCCAAGATTTGTCGATGAAAAGAGATGTTCTTACATTAAAACTATATACAATGAATCCAAACTTAATTCTCCAAGACACTCCCTATTGAATATAACGTGATATATCTAATTCTTTCAATCTATGAGAAGTCAGTGCTCGGTAATGAGTTGAGAGGAGGTTCAACAAAGAAAAGTAACGAACTGAAAACAACGACGAAGATGGTGAATACGATGAGCGATTTACATGGATCAGCATATCACCGGATGAGAGTGATGCCATCTTCTTGACCAGTTTTTGAAGATGCATCATCCAGTTGTAGGGTTGGGCATGCAAAGAATCCGTCCACTACAACCGTAAATGCAGTTCCAAAGTGAGTCCTGCAATGCAGCTATCACTATATTTTTGCTCTATAGATTCCTACAAATTTCCTAGAATGAATGAGAACAATGGAGCCTACGATCTTAACTTTTGCGAAATCTTGCCTCTTTTAGGGCTACAGGTGATTAAGCCGCACATTAAGAGGCAACCATGACAGTCTTCTCACAAATATTTATTTAAGTCTAAGAACTTACCAGTCATCAATGGGGCCAAAATGGCTTAAAATGAAGCTAAAAGCTGTAGCAAGTATTGCCTTCTGAAACATGCTGTCTGAAATATCCTTTGCCATAACGTCCTTGTTTTGGACTTGGTAAATCAGCCAAGCTCCAATGATTGCAAATACAGGCCCCTGCATAAACGACTATAAAGGTTAACAAAATCTCACAGCTTTTCATGCATGCACATTGTGCACACGATACATCTCCAGTTGAGCATCTATATTTGGCATAAGCTCAATCAATTATTCTCAAATAACAGTCACTTATTCATGATACACTTGAAATCTCTAACACATTGATGGATAAAAATTCGAAAAAGCACTAAAGTACGTCATAATTAGGAGGAGGGGAGATAGAGTGGCCCATGCATCTTCCTCTTCCTTACTAGAATATTTCACTTCTGGTGAGAAAGAGAGCTAGCGGATGAGAGTGAAGAGAGATAGGGCAAAAGCTGATTCAATGGCTGACTAAGAGCTTTTTCTTGCAAACAGCATTTTCGTACACAAGATATCTAAGGTTAGGCGGGAAGTCAGGGCTAAAAAAAAGGCAATAACAAGCTAGTACATCTACGAGATTGAAAATTCATTTGCATGAGTTTGAATATAGAGGATGACAGACAACAACATTCATGAAGCAAGATTGTGCTAAGCTGCACACATCGTTAAACATAAGATTTTAGTTAAAGGTGCATCTTAAAGCCGTACCCTTATAAATGGCAATCTTGCTAGTCTTATTTACATTACAAAGCACAATATAAGAATAGTAAAACAGCAAGCTGATAGCTAATAGAAAGCTGTAACTGGCACGGGGAAGCAATAAAGCTACTCGAATGGAAAGAACAAACAGAAGGCAAAAGACCACTTACTGTTCCACAGACAGTGAACTCTGCAGCGTGGAGAAAGCTGGTCAAATTGCCAGAGATGCCTCCAAGTATGTATATCAAGAAAAATGTAAATGAACCATGTCCTCGACATACTTGAGGGCCAAAGGTAAGAAGGACCCAACAACCAAGAGCCACATGGAGAAGCCCTGAATGCTGCATAATTTTTGTTTTTAAAAAAGGAGAATGTAATGAATATCAGATAGTGGTATTCAGAAAAGAATCTTTACAAGGAAATCATGCATGTTTTCTTTCTAATCATACAAATAATAAAGTATAAAAATCATGACTTATCACATTGTTGCAATTATCACAATAGACTTGAAGGGAGGAAAAAGAAAATTGGCATTTTATTTTAATTAGTCTAGAGCTTAAAATGTAACAGAACGGAACCACAAACCCAATTCTCAATCTTGTACCAGAAACATTGGTGTCAATAGCCTCATCTGCAACTCCCACCAGGATCAAATGGTTAATATTTGCTCCATATGGTAGCGGGATAGACACAAGTTTGAAGTCGGAATTACTTATTGGGGTTGCTATTTCAAACAGGAAAACAGCTTTATTTATTGAAGCCAATATGCTTCTGCATCCAAGAAAAGAAAGCAGCATCAAAGAGCTAAACACAAACTCTTAAAACAAGGAACTGGGTAGCATGAACTGATCTATATCAAGGACAAGATCATGACTGAAAAATAATTGCTATTCATCAAGTGAAGACCAGAAGTTTCATCAAACTGCTGAGGGACTTGAGAAATCCTTCAACCATTCTCGGCATCGCTTTTCCTTGCCTTCATATAACTTTTGAATTTCCTCTCCTCACTTCTTTGAGAATCTTCTACAATGGAAAATGGCTCTGCCACCTTTTTGCTTTCATCAGTTTGAGTAGATGTCGCAAACTTCTCCGAACTTGCATCTGCAGTGTGGGGAGAAAACAGAAATTTATAGCACTTGTTTGTAAAATATCAAGTAGCACATTGTAGTTACAATTAATACATCATGCATGCGGAGAGATCAAGCAAAAGGGGCAAACGAAAATGAAAGGAGATTCATATTAGTTAGCAATGATCTATAAAAGAAGACAAGGCGAGATGGCTAGGAATGACTGATGGATCTTACATACCAAGCTTGGAAAAGTACTCATTTAGAGACACAAGTCCCTTTTGAACTTCAACTTCTCGATCATCATCAAGAAACTCTGGCTTCTTGTTTGAGGAAACAGAAGAAGGCTGGTTGGGATTCTTTTAGAGCTTCCCAAAATATGAAGCTAGTGATTTCAGCTGCCTTTCAGTGGCATTGGACTCTGATACACAGAGAATTTTGTGAGATGTAAACTTTTGCAGAGCATCACCGAATCTAGATCTTGAGTAACTTTCTATGCTGTGCACCCATGGTAAGATAGGTATATCAGCTACAGGCATTGATGCTTTGCCAGAATATACATCAATGGCTTTTCTCATAATCCTTCCAGTGTAACTGCAAGTTGAAGAACAGCCATATATACCTGAGAAATCAACTTAGAAACTATAAAATAAGAAACATGAAAACAGTAAAGATTAAAAACAAAGTCACACATCCTGCTGCGGATGACTCTGTTATTTTGCACCATGGCAACAACAAAATTTTAGCTAAAATCATGAAAGCAACCAAATATTCTATTACATTAGTTATGGCTGGGAGCTTGGCAATATTGATGGGTAGATACTAGAATTAGGGGGGAAAAAGGGCAATATGGAGACACAGTCACAGGTCACTAGCCAATAAATTTGTGCAGTTTATTAGAATGGAATGCAGCTCATAACGAGGATTCTATCTGCCAATATGAAAAGAGGATTCAATCACTAGAGTACTAAACCTTGCATGGGAAAAATGCGATGAAGAGAAGTGCATATATCTGGTATGTATTCTAATTGGATGAAACACAGGTCTTTGACACAGATAAAAGGGGAGAGGAAAGAAGTCAAGATAGGCGGAAACAATTTGATTTGATATCTATCGAAATGAATGGTCCCAAGCAAACATTGGGCCTCCATAGAAGGCAAAGTTGTCTAACCAATAACTAAAACAGGTAAGAAACATTGAGACATCCCATGAAATATGATATGGGTAATTAGCTTCCATGACACCGGGAGAGAGAGAGAGAGTCATGATGTGAGCAAGCAAAGAACAACATGTTAGACTTGTTAAACTGCAAAGCAAATTTGCAAACACCGGCACAAATATTGTAGACGAAAATTATCTAATAAATATCAAATGCGGTAGCATCAAACATTCATAATGATGACGATAAGCGCAGTTATATGATTCAACAAATCAAACCCATTATTAAAACAAGTTCAGACATGAAAACAAACGCTTTCCACATTAATCAAAACCTCAAACACCATTCAAGCATGTTTTTTTTTTGCACAACAAAACATTAATTTTTGTGGGAAAAAAATGATAATAAGCCAAACATTCAAACTAATTGAGCAATGCGAGATAGGACAGTGCTGTTGTATACCTTCGCTTAAGTTGCTGTGATTACGGAGATTACCCAAAAATGGGATGCAGGAAGACAACACTTGACTTCCATAATGCAAATCACAAGCTATTGCCGAAGATAAGCAAGCAAACGATGGGAAATCTATTGGCCCATTGGGTCAGTGCCACTTGTCAGCCCACCATTTTGATTTTGCAATGGGCCCACTAGATTCGTTGGTCAAGATCAGGTCACTGTGGTTTGGGTCAGTTCTTTAAGCCCATGTTGTCCCAATTATATCAAACATGGACCGATTTGTTGGATTCATGGGCAGCCCATAGAAATTAGTGTAAGTTTTCTCTTTCCAAATTCAAGAATTGAAGCCAATATTCAAAAACTATTATGGCAACCAGGAAAGGGCGTCAATTTTATGATGTCTTTGTGTGATTGGTTTGAATTTTTCCAATTTTTTAATTACCATATTTAGCATTATTCTACTTTAAAATTATAATTTTGGCATGTAATCAACTCAAGTGCAAGTCTAGATTATAATACATATGACAACGTTACATGATTTTATTGATATGACACTAAATAATTAAAATTTCAATTTCGAGTTTAAAAAAAAAAAAAAAAAAAAAACAGGTTGAGGGGTTCCACCTCTAAATTAAACCCTATAATACTTGAACTGAATTAGTAGGATAATACGAATCCGATGATTTAGAACAAAAAATAGATTTTAATATATATCAATTCTTGAAAATCAATTTGAACAATGCTTAATAGTTATTAAAGTGTAAATAAGTACATATTCATTACTCTCAGAAAAATTAAAATAGATCGAAAGAATTTAGTTTACATAATTATTGGAATGTTTTAAAGCCTTCAATTCAGATTTGAGCAAAAATAAATAAACTGATACTAATCATATTTAAATATTTATCTTTTCTAATATTTATATTAGCACAATATCCAAAAGTTTATCTATTTATTGTTAATCCTTAGTTTAAATAGTAAAAATCATTTTATTTTCATGAAATAGTAACATGTTGATATACATTATTCACTTTTGAATCTGAGACTGGAAATATAATTAAATTAGATAAGTATTAATATTATGTTTGAGATCAGATAAAATGATTTAATATTAATTGTTTCTTTGTTACAAAGAGATACAATCAAACAAAACGATAGAAATCAGGAAACTTTACCGTTTGAGTTGTTTATGAGAACTAATATTAAATTCTTAAACAGTTGAGAATCGACTTCTCCCCCACTTGCTTCTATTTCATTGGTTTAGAATATATAAATAAAATTTTTTGAATTAAATTTTTATTAAAATTCCAGAAAAAGAAAAGGGTAGAAGATGGGGCTTGTGAAATCTTGTGCCTACAACAGGTTATTATAACCGCATATATTTAATATTTTATATATCTGAGAGGTGGCGTGGTAAGGCAGGGGAGTGAGTCGTTGAAAATGAAAACCCTAAGTTGCGGTTTGAGGACCAGAATCATATCCCTCCAAATTAGAATTTTCCAACATAACCCCTCAATTTTCTCATTTTCTCACCAATTCCTTATCCTGGTTCGTATTCACCCTCTCCCGCCAATTAGGAAAGCAGTAGAGAGAGAGAGAGAGAGAGAGAGAGAGCATTTTTCAAGAATTCGGTTAGTATTTCACTCTCTCCACAACAACGAAAGAAATTAGCACAAACGACGTCTCTTGCCTCTCCAGATTTGCCCTCTCTCTCATGGCTGATTCCTCATCTTCTCCTCCTCAGACAGAAATCATGGCAGAGTCGAGTACGCAAGAAAATTTGGAGCACGAAAAACGCGCAAATGTCAAAACCTGCCATCAGGTAATTTCATTTTTGACTTTTTTTTTAAAGCCTATGGTTCAACTCTTTTCGATGTTTTTCCATAGAAAGATCTGATGTTGTGCTTGTTTTGATCTGCGATGGGATTTATGTTCAAAAAGTGTCGCCAGAAGACGATGAAGTTCGTGGGATCCTGCAAGAACATTAAGAAGGCGGATAAGATTTGTACCATCAGGTTTTGCCATAAATGTCTCCTGAACAGGTAAATCTGACTGTGTCTTTCTCATGGTTTTACATTAGAGAACTGATGAGAAATGGGACTAAAACTAAGAGAAGGAGAGAGAAATTCTGCAGAAAGAGAAAAAGTAAAAGGTTCTAATTTCATCTCATTGACTAATCGTTAATGTATACCGCAATCTTCTACTACTATAACTAATTACAGCAATTAATACACTAAGTAAAACAAACTTTGTTCAAACAATTAGAAGACAAGATTGGAAACTTTCTTAACTAACAAACCAACTTATTAATCTAGAAATCTTGCAATGATTGCAATAGCCACACTTTTTTCGCAGTTTGTTCTTGTTAAATCCTGTATTGACTACTCAATGCTTCTAGCATGGTATATAAACATGAGAACCCTACAGTCAGATTCTCTCCTAATATGGTATTAGATTAAGTTCAGGTGCTTTCTCTTGGGCCTAATTCCATTCCGCTGAGCTCACCCTACTTGGTGGTACTATCCTGCATGTGCTAGGAAAACTCTAACCCATCAGAGTAAAACTCTACATTATAAATACTTTTGCAGCTGATGTCCTGTTTATCAGAAGGCAAAGCCACAATCTTCGGGTGTTTTTGGTTCCAAAGCTGCCAGTTCCTCCTTGATTGCTTTCTTCTAGTTCTCAAATTGAATAACTTGAGTATATGTTCTGGTAACACAGTAATCTTTTAGATAGGAGGGTGTTTTGTGAGGCCTTGTGCTTCTTCTCACTGGATTTAATGTTTGTTCAGCAGTTTGATGTGTAGGAAACAATTCATTTTGTGGATCAGAGATGTAAATCTTTTCTGTATCAGCTGAACTTAAAGTAGTACATTCACAAAAGGTGCGACACTTGAAGATGAAGTTGAAGAGTTGACAGGATCATAAGCATTTGATGGGATGTTTGGTAGAACTAAGTTTGGTTGATCTTGAAAAATGAGACTCAGAATTTTTGTTAAAAGGGAAATTTTCTCCATAGATTTTGAGTGTAAGTGGGGATTTTGTGAAGAAGCTTTCATATGGACTCTTATTGTCTAGTAAAGGTGAAGGAATCCTGTTCATTTTGGGTCGCAGTCAATACCACATCACCCCCTAAATTAAACAGGCATCGAACCTTTAAGTAATAAGGCCCTAGATACATTTGAGTGTGTGCCGTTGCTTTCTCTCAACTACACTATTCTGCTGAGGTGTATACTCACAAGTAGTTTGGTGTATGATTCCTTTGGAATTATAAATGGTGGGAAGGTAAAACTTGGAATCATTGACAGTTCTGATTGTCTTGATGACAATATTAAACTATGTAAAGATCCATTGGTAAAACTGTTATATTAGCTGGGATGCTTGTGATTAAATTTTATCAAGAACACCCATACACCTTTTGTAAAATCATCCACAATGGCAAGAAATTAATGATTGCCATTAAGATATGGTTGGAAGTAACGTCATCCCCCTGAATATCAACATGGATAAGTTACATAGGTGATTTAGTATAACTAACATGTACATAAAAGTAGACCTTTTCTGTTAGCACTTGGACAAATCATACAAGAAGAACAATTTTGAGAATTTACAATTGGGACAGTGGCACTAATATCTGTGATCCTGTTACTGGATAAATTACCTAAGGTGAGAGTGCCATTTATCAGAGGTTATGGTGTAGGTTGCCATTGAATAGCTCTTGGAGGAGAGGTTACACTTTGATTGAGATGGACCACATGATGTATTGCTATTTTGTTGAAGTAGAACAAACCATCCTTGAGTTTTCCTAGTCCAATTGTCATCCATGATCAGAGGACCTGGATAAAACTATAATTAGTAAGAAGAATGAAACAAATCATTCTTCCTTGTGTTACCTTTCTGATAGACAAAAGGTAAAGGAGGGAACAAGAAGCACATTTTGCAGTGTAAGGGAAGTAAAAGTGGTGACTGTTCTGTGAGATTCACCCTCATGCCATTTGGGAGTTGAACAAAATGATTTGAAAAACATACACACATTCAATCACACTCAAAATTTTATGGAACATGTAGTGTGATCTGGTGGACCTGTATCCATAATCCATGGTGCAGGGTAATACTTTGAGTTTAATATCTAGACAACGTGCTCGAGTTAACTGCACAAAACATCGAAGGAATGTTACCCGCAATATTTCAGCTAGATATTGAAGAACCTTAATTGCTAGACAAAAAACAATTTTGTTTCGATCACTCAGCAACAACATAAGTTTTTGAATTTTATCTTTGGACAAATTTAACCATTGATTGACCTCTCCTTGATTCTTTGTATCATCTGCTGTATTGTCCCAACTTAACCTGCTGAAACAAACCGTAAGGGTTGGTTCTGAATTTTGGATTTGGTGAACTTAAACCCTGTGGGAACCCAATGAACCTATAATATTCATCTTTGGTTTTCCCTGCTTTCCACAATGTGAATATGTGCCATTCCCTTTCCCTTTCTTGACCGCTATTCTGCATTATCAGTGTAGTTTTGAACTTGGGAAAGCATTGTCCTTTGAGTATCCTCTTAAAACCATGTTTTAAGCTTGATATAGAGTGGGAAAAGGTATCAAGTTAATTTGTAAACGGAATGGATGGTAGGCTTCATCGAGTCCATTGAGAATTTTGAAGACAGTTCTTTTGTTGCAATCTAACAAATTCTTAAAAACAAACTGAACCGCATCCACCTCAAGTACAAATGAGGCAAAGGGCAATAATTTCTTAGTTGCTCCCATGTTCCATTCAGCTAGGTCAAATATGCATTACAGTTTTTGTTCCTTGAGTGATGGGTAAATGACAAATTTTAGAGCCATCTAGCTGAACGAGAATCTTTGATTTGTTTTCTTCTAAATATCATTGGCATTTTCCAAGAGGAATACTGTTGAAGCTATGGGAGCTAAGGTAGAGGATCTCCTCCATGCTGAATAATTTGTGGACGTCAGTCTGGTGTAACAATTACTGTGCTGTGGTCTTCCAAATTGTGAACAAAATACGGAGAGTTGACATCTTTCAAAAAAAATTCACAGAGTTGGTGTCGTTGACATTGTTTGCCATTGATGTAGAGACTCAATTGTTCAAGAATGTGGAAAGTGAAGGTGAAATTGATCAAGATTTAAGAACAACAAAGATTGAGAAATAGATAACCCTACGGATCAAAAACAGGAGAACTGAGAGGAGAAAGAAAAACCCTAGTTCTGATACCATATTAGAAACCAAAACAAAGAGAGAAATTCTGGAGAAAGAGAGAAAGCTTATAATTTCATCTCATTGAGTAATCGTGCATGCGTGTATATCCAAGTCTTCAACTACTTAATTGACTACTTGACCTAATTACAACAATTAACACATTATGTATACCTGACTAACTTTAAGATCTGAAACTTTCTAATCTTGTAACTAAACCAACTCAAGACAATTTTTTCTTTACATGATGCAAAAGTTGTATACCTTGGACAGAGGTTTGCCTCATCCCCTGTTCATGGGTTGATTTGAATTCAGGTTCTTGTGACGAGGAGATTGAGTGACTTAATTTTCTCTCTATATATATGTGTTAATGTTTTCATATTGCATTAAGATTTAGGATTTCTTTTTTTATAATTCTTTTCTTTCAATTGTGGTTGTAAGGTATGGAGAAAAGGCTGAGGAGGTTGCCATTTTGGAGGATTGGATATGTCCCAGGTGCCGAGGAATCTGTAATTGTAGTTTGTGCATGTAAGTGTTTTGATAATGGTAGAAGTGATGTTTGTTATTGTTGTTCAGTGTTTGTCATAGGTTTAATTTGAAAAATGAAAAATATATTGACATTATTGCAGGAAGAAACGTGGGCATCAGCCTACAGGAATCTTTGTGAATAAGGCAAAAGCAGCTGGGTTTTCATCTGTTTCCGAAATGCTTCAAGTTAAGGGCTTTGATATTGTTGATTCCTTGAAAGCGCCAAGCACTTCACCTGTAAAACAAGTTGGAGAAAAGGTGGGGCTAATTTTTTGTTATGGCTTTGGGTTAAAGAATTGTAGTTGATATTTGGTTGATTGGATTTATGTAGTTTAAATGATAATTTTCATGCTTTGTAGGATGGTGTTGCTTTATTAATGGAAAGAGGGAAGGAAAATATGAATGGCAATGGTGATGCAGGCTCAAGTCCTAGGTATGTAGTTGGTGATGATAGCCCTAACAGAGTGAACGGTCAGGGTTTACTAGAGAATAATAAAGAAACTATCCATTATTGTGAAAATGATGAGGGAGAAGAAAAGGGGAGCAAAAGTCTAGTGCATGAAGTGCCCAATGGCAATTCTGGAGTGAAGAAGAAAGAGGCTGGAAAATCTTGCATCTCCAAGAAAGAGAAGGTTGTAGATGAAGAAATTCATTTGCCTGAGGGTGCTGAGATAACTAAAGTCGCTGGTGTTGATGTTCCTGCTGAGGATGTTGGGCCTGCTTTGCAGTTTCTGGAATTCTGTTCAACCTTTGGGGAGGTAGGAAATCTGGTTCCTGTTCTTGCTAGATTGTAGAAAAAGTGTTACAATGAATCTCGATGCAATTTCTTAGCCTTTTTTTTCTTGGTAATTGTCTTCTAAGGAATTTTTTGAACAGGAATTGCTCCCTATCATCATAGAGTTCTCAAATTTACTTAAAATGGTTGTCATGCCACTTTAATGGATTAAACTTGGTTGTTATTGATAATCTCACCCTCTCACTCACTCCCCATTCCATTCTCCAACTAATGTTGGTTTTGGTTGTTGCATGCACATGCATTTTTAGAAGAATGCTTGAAATTTATAAATATTTGATTTTAACACGTGTAAATGCTTAATGCATCAGAATTGTATAGGGAAGAATTATTAGCTGTACATGTGATATAAATGAAATAAGGATTAAAAGTGCAATAAGCAAACAAAATCGGTATGAAATCTGTAATTAATTTGTTTTTGTGACATCTTAAAATCTCTAATTAGTTTGATTTTCTTAAATGCATCTTTGTTACAAAATAACAAAAAATGTAGTTTTAAGTGAGTATTGTCCCAACATAATCAGCATTCCAGCTTTATATTGTTTGAAGCCTTATATCTATGTGAGATCTTGGGGGTGGAGGTTTGGGCCGAAGGCCTGTAGCCACAAGATCTCTGTTAGCACATCTCAAACTAAGCCCCATACAGTATGGACCCGGCGCACTCCATTTTGCTTGCAATACCCAAAACCTAGTATAAACATGATGTATCCTTTACAGTTTAGAGTGAGCCGAATTGAGAGTTTTGTATGTCTTGGTGTTTGGGGTTTTTTAGAGTGATTCTCTCATTCTTATTTCTTGCTCTTAACAGTGGATTGGCTCCTCTCCGACCCTAGGACATAGTATCCTAGCTGAACAATGTAAATCTTGCTTTCTTTCTTCTTTGAATGGTTTGTTTTCTCTGCCTTGTTGATTTGTTTTTGCCAATTGCTGTTATACATATAAATGCAGCTTTGAATCTAAATCACGAAGAATGCTCAAGTCTAATTTGTGGGGTTCTCCTTGATAGCTCTGTAGATTTACCTTTTAAATTATGGTTTGAACAGATAAATTCTTCTAGAGTTTTGCCATCCTTTTGTTTTGGTTATTGTAATTGATGATAGTTTCCTTTTATTTGTGTATTTTTTCTTGGTAATGGTTATAGGTTCTTGATGTGAAGAAAGGAGAACCTGGATCTGTACTTCGAGATCTGTTTCGTGGCCGCAGCGGGCGCTCTGGTTCTGTAGCTGTTCAGTTTCAAATCAAGTTGTTGATATTGATTCTGGGCCTTAAAGAAGACCAAGGGTACGGGGTTTACAATCTCTTAACTGGACAAACTAATTCCTTGCAAAGAATTCTTTATTGATCCTGGTCTAAATGTTATGTATAGGCTTACATCCTCATCATCCTCTTCTGGTGGAAGTTCATGGTTGGAAGCTCTAAGGGAATGTGCCACTGAGTCTAAGTTTCCAATGGAAGATCTGCCAGCAGATATTTTTGAAAAGGAAGATGGATATAATGAGCTAGACACTTCTAAAAAGCTCAAACTGTTAACATTTATATGTGACCAATCGCTTGGATCTGTGTAAGTGATTAGGATTACTATCTTTTATGACATTTTTCTTTTGCATATCATTCTTAGCTTTCGCAATTTTAAGGCTTCCAAACACTTCTTTGACGTTCAAGGTTTCTCCTCTCCTTGGGCTTTAGAATATAAACACCAATATGATTGCTAACACTTGCAGAAAGTTAAGGAACTGGATTGCTGAACAACGTGGCATATTTGCTGAAAGAAAGAAGCAAGCAAGAGAAAAGCTTCTTGCTGCAGAGGATAAGGTAAGGTCTTAAGAGTGAGAGAAAAATATGTTGATGCTTTTTATATGAAAATGTACATTGCATTCACCCAAACATAATAAGTTGTTTACGACCTCCATTGGATGTGGCTTATTTCAATTGTATAAAATTTCCGGTACTTAAAGTTCACTTAAAAGTAAGCAATTTGTTTTCCTACTTGGTTCAAAAAGTGAAAACTCTGTGTGTAAGAATCACTCATTGGCTTTGTCTAGGACAGATGGCTTGGGTAAGTGAAAGTGTGTATTCATCTGTTTTTTTTTTTCCTTGGGTATTTCCCTTTTTGCTTTTTATATTCATATATTTTTCAGAAGTATGGTAATTGTTGTTGGATATAAGTAGAGGCTTTTGCTGAACACACATAAAATTTTGTTTATGCATTTGCCTTGCTTGTGTTTACTTCTCATTCTATTTGTCCTGTGTATGTGTATGGTATTGGAATGGTTTTACGACAAAAACTTATGTTTATGTGGCCTTAAATATTGTTGAATGAAAAATGTGAAATATTGTTGAATGAAAAATGTGTCATCTTAATAATATTAACTAGTTTCCAACATAAGAGTTTGTTAAGTTGTGTTTTGATTTCATATTATAGTCTTTACACCTTTTCTTGTTTTAAACCTTTGGCAAGTTAATTTTCATTATTTTTCTTGTGTCATGTGATGTTACTTGTATATGTGGAGTTAGAGGCTTTAATCATCATTAATCCTTTCCATGATATATGTATGTGTAAATTGTGACCGAATTCTATGGCTTATGCTGTGATTTTGCCCCAAAACAATCTGCTTGGACATCAATTGGAAATATTGTGATTATGTCTCTCAAGTTAGTAAGCTGGCAGCACCTCTGACATTATTTTGTCAATATGACTACTAAATTTTGGGCTCCTCAATGAATTTTGAAGAAGAAAATGATATTCTTGCAGGAGAAGCACGTGAAGATGAAAATGCAGGATGAAATAGCTAAAGCTTTACAAGGTGGTAGTCCCCTCTTGATTCCTGAGCATGAGGCCATTGTTTCAGAATTGAAGACTGAAGCAGAATCTGCTCATGCTGAGGTGCTTGAGGCAAGGGGCATGACACCTGAGGGTATGTAATGCAAACCTGCGTTATTCCCCTTAATTTATTTATTTATTTTTATTTTTTTAAGAAAATGGAAGAAACACAGATTAGTTGAGAAAAGAAGTTACTTTAATGGGTATAATTTGTCTGCATTCCTTTGAGAGATTCAAAACTGATTGTATTCCATGCTAATCCTTGTCATTTACCTGCCAAATTGGTGGTTTTTAGGACATGAAATTGCTATATCTTCCATATTAGTATAATTCTTTGTAATCTCTTTTGGGGGCTATATCCTGCTAATTGGAAAGTGTTCTTTGGAGCCAATTCTAATGGCCTGCCTCTGGATGATAAATTATATGTTCCAAAGCTAATTTAGGAAAGTGATGCACAAGGATGACACAAAGGCCACCTCTTAACACAAATTTTAGGCTGTCTGCTGTCGCAAGTTTTAGGATATAGAGCAGTAATTGCAAAATCTTCATATGGTTGAGACCTTGCTGTCCTCTACAGAGTTGGTGCTTTCAGATGATGAATCTTGGATTCCCTTGAAAGTTTCTGCGATGCATAGCAAACCTATTAGGGTAACTGGGAAAACTTGTTGAATACGGAGCTGTTATTACATTTTTTAAGGAAAAAAACAGTATATTTTTGGACATGGGAATGGATTGAGCAATATGAAGCCTATTGTGTGAACTGCTTTGGTGAATCCAAACTTTCAACCTTTTGTTTACCTTTTATTGTATGTTAAAATTTTGTTCTTTGATGCTGTTTCTGACCTTACCTGACCTTTTACCTTATCTGTTCTGTGCATATCCAGCAGGCAAAAAGAGTTGTGATGCTCTAAGAACACAACCTGTGGGGATGGATCACAATGGTCACGTCTTTTGGAAATTAAGAGGCTATTCTGCAGAGCCAAAAATTCTGGTTCAAGGTTAGTCTAAATACATTTACGGAGCACTATTTTAACAGTTGATATATCCTGTGAGTGAAGGAACTTTAACCATTAGATCATTTTTGTGGGGGTAAATCACAGATGTGGGATCTTTTGATAAAGTCGCAACAGAGAAATGGTCCGAGTATAGTGAGGAAGATGCTCAAGTGGTTGAAAAATATGCCAAGAAGTTGAGGTTAGTAAAACCTTATTTCTACTAGAGCAAACTACATGCATCGTTTTCATTAAAATCACTTTACCCCCATGTTTTCTCATCCGGAATGTTTGTCCATAATGGGGTACATCCTAAAAGCAACAACAATAATTCTATAAAAAAAAAAAAATGTTTACTTTTTTCTTTTTGTTCTATGGAATGAGTCCTGTGCTTGGTTCATGATAAGCAGCTAAGTAAATTGATTATCAGTTTACTTGTTGAGCTTTCATGCTCTCAATACTAGCTTCTCTTTTTACACTTATCCCATAGAGAATTTCTCTTTTTGAGTTGGGAGGATTACTTGAATAAGAGTTTTTAATTTGAAAATTTCCCCATAGGAATTTGCCTTGATCCATTAAAATGCAAGATAAAACAGAGTTCTTGTTTATCACAAGACGTTCAAATTTTAACGTTCCTCTTTTTTTTCTTGTAGGAAAAAAAAGTAAGGACAAGGTCCAAGGTAATTCTTCTTTCAGATGACTTGAGGGCATAACTAATGGTGACAGAGTGTGGGGATTTATCCAAAAAAGTCCGAAAAAATAGACAAGGTCCAAGAAGGTTCTTCATTCAGTTAATCTAGGAGCATAGTTATCAACAGCGGCGAAGGCAAAGTGGGGGCAAGGGTGGCAATTGCCTCTTTCCCCCTCATTTTTACTTAAAGTTGTTTGTTAATAAAGAACGGGGCATGTATTTTACTGTATTAGCAAAATGTCCCCTACCATTTATGAGTTGTTTCAAAAATATAATCAAGAAAAGAACAAAAATGGAACTCATTTAAAAACTTCACATGTTAAAAAGCCAAAAAATATCCTCATCTTTTCCCTTGTATTTTTTCCTTTCCTTCACTCCATCTTCCTTCAATGATTTTCCGAATCAATGCAAGACAGCAATTGACATTAAATCATATAACCCTCATCCTCTCTCTTCATTTCCAAGCACAAGGAATCCAAATCAAACCAAACCAAGCAAAGAAAATCTTTCAAATCTCTCTCGTTCATCATTTTTCGAACATACATCCATAGTTTTTTTTGGTTGATTGTGAGATTCGAACCCGAGTCTATTATAAACGGAGGGGGATCGGTGCTATTTGAGTTAAAACTCATTAGCACATACATCCATAGTTGCTCTCTAAAATCCTTTATTTGGATTTGCAATCTTTTCAGATTTTCGGTGAAATTGTTATTTCTTTGATTTTTAGCCCTCTGGTCTAGAAACAAAGAGCTAGCTCTAAAGATTGTGGGGTTGGAAAAGCAGACTCGGTAAATGCAGTTGAGAAGGAAAGAAGACCCACAGAGCCAATGCCTGCATTGCCAGAATCTTTGCGAATCATACGACGCCTTTGGTTATGTTGATCTTAAGATTGGATAAATTAATCTAAATGGAAAATTATTTAGTTTGTAGCCATCTCTCATCCCAAAATTGGGCATCCAGCCTCTCTCTCCTTTGAGAATCAAAAATATTTTCACCCTAATTGGGATCTTTCTCGATTGATATGATGCTACTTGCATCCAGCTTCTTTTGTCACGAGTTAAAGTAGAAGATGATAGGTTAAGTTCTTACATAAAATTAATATGATTTGGTGGAGTTTAAACCCAAGATAGGTCATTCCTCATTAAAGGGGTTCTTCAAAGGAACAAAGCCAGGAATGTTAGATAATTATAAATAGTATAAGCTTTTGGAAACTTTATAGCATGCGTGCAGCCTCTACGAGTGACAACAATTCTTCTGGTTGTAGCGGCATCAAAGCAATTCGAAGTTATTGTAATTTGACCGACAGTCACTTTTATCTAATAGAATGTGGTGTTAAGTTTGTTAACTAAAATCATGAATTCAACTCATGACTTGAGATTACGTTGGGAGGATAGTTTCTTAAATAAGTCACTGTAAGTTCCGGACCAAATTAGTCAGAGTATGGATCCGGATATCGTTTGATATAGTAAAAAAAAAAAAACAAGTTATTGTAATCTTTTATTGCATTGCTACCTAGGTGTGAATTGATATTCAATATATATAATATCTAATACAATTTCTCTAAACACATGATCTTATGTTTACCTTTTTTAAGATATCAAACTTGGTTTTTCTCTAAAAATGAGCATAATTCATAATTAATTTTTTTTCTGTAAACACATTGATTTTAAATTTCTTTTAAAATTAAACACATTATTTTTCTGTCAATAAATATCAATTTTTTTATACATGTTCTCTCTTTAATACATTGTTTTAAGTTTATCTTACTTTAAAAATATAAAATTTAGTTTTTCTTTATTTAAAACTAAGCAAATTAATTTTCTCTTTTATAAAAAATTAATTTTTCTCTAACACATTGATTTTAACTCTCCTAACTCTAAGAATACCAAATTTAATTTTTCTCTTTAAAAATATTAAACACATTAATTTTTTCCCCCAAAAAAGTCAAATTAATTCATATTTTTTCTTTCCAAACATATCAATTTTAATATCAATTCACTAATGGATACCGTGTGGAGTATGCTTAGCGAAGTTTTCTAAACTCTTATGGATTGAAACTCTTAAAACAAAAGTTTATATATTAAAATGAATTCTAATCACCAACGTTTAATAACTCAGTTGATTTAAGAACTGACGCCCCTTAATCATGGTCGGAACTTCGATCCCCATGGAAACGAAAAAATTAGCGTTAGGAGACTTGTCTCCTTAATTGGGCCTTGCAAGAGGTCGACTCAAATTAATCGATGTGAAATCCCGGATACTGGATTGATGGTTTAATTATGATACAAAAAAAAATGAATTCCAACAAAAATTGTTTCAAAAACTCCATTTGAGTTATGGAAGGGTTGGAAACCAAGTTTGAATACATTTTGGGATGGCATCTCAAGTAAGAGTTTATAATCTACGAAGAAAAAAGAAACTAAAATATATCCTTGTTTAATTTATTTTACGCTGTTCACGTGATAATTTTTATGTTTGATAGGATGGTGTTGCTCCTCGAATGAAAACGAGGGAGGATATCGACGGTAATGTGGTGCCCAATGACAATGATAGACGAGACAAGAATGTTGAGAGGAAGGCATTCCAATTTCTAGAATTCTGGCCAACCTTTGCGGAGGTACGTAGATCGGCTATTGTTATTGCAAGATCAGGGAATATAGATTTTTTTTATCATCGATATTTAGAGTCATATGTCAATTAATCCAATTCGAATGTCTTTGTGACCCTATTTAGAGAACGATTCTCCAAACATAATTTTTTCTATTATTAAGTTTCAAATCCAAAATTTGATTAAAAAATTTAACACCCAATTCCAATAACCAACTACCTACCCATAGGAAATGTAATATTAAAATCGAACCATGTCGCCATGGAGTTTTAGTATTTACTTGAAATACTTTTGCCTTAGCAATTTTAATGGAAGGACATGGTGGTTATTTGAAAATATCTCACCTTCTCAACGGGGCACCCCCACCCCCGGGTCCCCACGGCCCCTAGTATTTCTAAAATTGCTTTACATATAGTGTTTGGTAAATAAGGTTTTAAGCTCCCAAATTTTTAAACTATTCTACTCTATTATATTTTTTTAAGAACAAAATCCTAAAATAACCTAAAGTTCACAAAAGAAAATATTTTTTATTTATGGTTGGTCTGTCTTCTTACCAACATGTCATATTACCAACTGTCTTGCATGAGAAGTGGTTGGACGCCCTGATGTATTTTACTATATATAGGGAATAATTGCTTTCCTTGTCTCTATCTTCTCTATAAATTTTCATCCTGACTACCCACTTCTCATGCAAATGAATGGTTGGACGCCCTGATGTATTTTACTATATATAGGGAATGACCAAGCACTTGGATCATTTGAAAAACTAGTCTTAAATTTTCTCTGCGATGTACCTGGGGAGGAACCGCTCTTGGCTGGTGTCCCTCGCCGAGACTTTTAGCTCCATTTTATGTTTTTCATTTAATCAGTTTTATTTATTTCCATTTCTTTTTGATTTTTCTTGGAGTCTTCGGCCTCTATAAGCATCTTTATTTATTGTAAACGCAACTTGATATTGAGTTTTCTTTCAACCGTAGTTCACATTTTTTTTCTGTTGTGGTGGATTCCTCCTCTAGTCCTTAGGATTTGTGTTGAACAAATCACAAGCCACCCATCCATTCGGCGTCACAATCTCTGAACAAGTGGCCAGTATTATGAGGCAAATGCTTATGATGAGTTGCTTGAGGCAAGGCTTATATCACCTATATCTAATATATTTCCTTCGATTTTATTGGAAAAGGAAGAGAACTACAATTAAGTAGTTAGGAAATAGAAGTCACCCCAATAGCTTTTTTGCTTGTAAATGTTGCCAATGCTAGTATTCCAAGCTAGTCCTTGTATTGGCATATTGGGTTTTTTTAGGACAGGAAGCTCCAATAACAGCCATATAAGCATAATTCCTGCTAATTGCCAGGCTTTCCTTGAAGAGTATTGTGATTGGCATGCTTCTAAATGAGAAATTATATATTCAAAATCAGCGATGCACAAGGACGATGCAAAGGCCACTTATGATTGCAAATTTTAGGTCGTCAGTCGTTGCAAGTTTGAGGACATAAAGCACAATCTTCAAATGGTAGGGCCTTTATTCAATATCCTCTACAAATTTGGTTCATTGTGATGTGGATCATGTATTTTCTGAAAATTTCTGCAAATGGATTGCAAACATATAAGAGACACTAGGGAACTTCTCGAGTATAGAGCTGTTATTACATATTTAAACAATACATATATTGTACATGGAAATGGATTGAGCTGTACTAAGCCTATTGAACTGCTTTGGTGAATCCCAACCGTCTGCTTTCTTTTACTTTCTAAAGCATAACTTTCATACTTTAATGTTGTCCATGTTCGCAGCAGGCAAAAAGACTTGTAATGCTCTCAAAACACAATCTTTAGGGGATCACAGTGGCCATGTCTTTTAGAAGTTGAGAAGCTATTCTATTGACCTGAAATTTTTGGTTCAAGGTTTGTTTATAGTTTATAAGCATTTGCAAGTGCATTCTTAAGATTTAGCTATGGACATATTTTATCATCAAAATATGTTCGACGTTGGAAAAGAAGACTCAAACCTCTCTATCTTGGCAATTTCATTACGGGTGTCGATGTTGGTTTATTGTGCTAAAAGTTTTACATCAAAATTTAGCATGATCTCATAACACAACCTTTAGGGATATATCACAATGGATGCTGAAGACTCGGACTGGGCACATTGGGCTATTTTGAGCATGGCTATGCTCCTAAGGTGCACCCGCTCCCTATAGCCCCTTTATATTCCTTGGACACGATGGCCTTCTTTCGCACCCTCTTGCGCGTCACCCATTTATCCAATGGCCTTAACAACTCGTCACCTATGTTACACGGCAACAGAAACAAGAAAACGGATATAAAATGATATAAAAAAATGACATGTTGTAAAAATATAAGAAACGAAAATATGAAAAATACGTAAATATAATAAATTAAAAAATTTTATATAAATATTTAATTATTTTATGAAAATAACATAATAGTCATATTTTATAAAAATATATATATATAAAATAATCAAATATGTAATTATTAATTATAAAATAATTAATATAAAAAATTATAATTATAATAAAATAAAAAAATAATTCATTAAATATAAAAAATATATAATTATAGGAAATATAAAAATTTTTATATAAATATTAATTAATTTAATGAGTTAAAATATTTTAAAAATATAAAATATTTCTGAAACAAAAAAACGTTAATATTAACAAGTTTTTATATATAGTAGCTTGTGAGCACGTTGGTCCTCCTTCAACCTCCATTGGGTTTGCAAGCTTGGCTTTTGAACCCTTTTCAAGTCAATGTAAATAGTCAAACGCGTCGAGCTTGACAACCATCACCAACACCAACACCAACACCAACACCATTTTTTGCATTTCCCTCCATTAAGATAGTAAAGGGTCTTTCCTTGCCTTGAACAACCGCCGTTCCAAGAAAAATGTTAATTCCCGTAGGACTTTCCGCTTGTGCCATCTTGAGTAGGAAAAATATAATTGATTTTGAATTAGGGTCTTTGGTAACAAATGTTGAAGGGTTACTCATGAATCACGTTGCTTGTAGATTTTTCATTTTTGGCCTAGAAAGTTGCCTTTTGTCCATTTAAAAAAAAAAAAAAAAAAAAATTCCAGTCACAAAAGCTCAAATTCTCAGCTTCTTCTTAACTTGCTTTCTTTATTCCGGTAGGAAAAGAAGATAAAGAAAAAAGTCAAAAATAGTGGCTGGTTCTGATTCGGAAACCTAATAAGTTGGATCGTTCTTCATCTACCATTTTGATGTTGCACCTGTCACTCGATTTGCTATCATTGTGGTAGACACCGACCGAAAGTTTTGACACGTTTGAAGTATTAAATTTATTAATCAAAACTTAAATTTAAAATTTTAACATAAAAGAAATATCTGAAACTTTTAAAATAAATTAACAGAAATATAATTTTAAATACTAATAATAACTAATCAAATATAAATATTATCTTTTTTTTCTTATAAAGCCCCGATTTTAAGTTTTTTTATGTAAATATTAATGGACAGTTGATTTAATAGAATTGATGTTATATCCTTTAATCAAGTTTCTAAATTCAACTCACAGATTAAGTATGAAAAAACCTATATTAAGAGGGTAAACTCCAATAGGTCACTGTAAATTTTAAATCAGATTACTCAGAATATAATTTTAGATATTTATAAAAAAAAAAAAAAAAAGTTATACTTAAACTCAGCCCAAGAATTCCAAGGTCCATTAAGCTAGTGAACGAAAAAATTTAGGACCATAGCATTTTCAGTCCTCGAGTAAAAAATGGTAGGCTTGGATTGGACTGTGTATCTTCGCGTGTTGATGCCATGTATGATCAAATTGGAAAGAGAACTATAGGGAAGAAAAAATCAAAAACAAAAATAGAGATGCGAAAGTGATAAACGATGTAAGGATGTTTAGAAAACAAGGAAAAGAGTAACTACTAACGATTAATTTAATGGATAAAAATATTATATTACTTAACTAAATTTTGTATTTGAAATTTAAGAATAGTAAATACAATATTGGGAGAGCTCTTTCATAAATTAAACCTAATAGTATTCAAATCGAATTAATTAAAATATAATTGAAATATAAATTAATTATTAAAATAAAAAAATAACGAATGTTGTGATTAGGAGCCATAGAGTTGTCTATTTTAGTAATTGTTTAATATAAATGTTTTTATAATTTTCATAAAATTATGAAAAATGAGTTCAGAATAACATTTTTAAATGTGAATTATGTGAAATAAGTTTAGAAAAACATTTTTTTAAATACGGATTATGTGTTTTGAGTAGCAAATCATAACCTCTTTCTTTATTGACGGTAGAGATTTTTAAATATTTTATTTATAAAATCATCCATACATGTATAAGCATTTAGAAAAGGAATTGCCACTTGGTGATTGGAATGGGAGGCCACCCTGCACCAAAATTTTCCTCAGTATTTTATATTTAAAAAAAAAGGATAATTTATTAATATAAACCATTCTTTTTTTTTACACAGAGATTTAAATCCCAATTCATAGAATTGAAGAAGAGATTGTGACCATTAATCTGTGTACTTGGGGACTTAATATATACTCCGTTAAAACCAACTTGGATTGCATTATTGGGCAACTCATAAGCCTAGTAATGGAAATGGAGTCTTAAAAGATGACTTTGGTATGCTTGTAGATCACGTTCAATTTTTAGTTGGTTTTATAACTATTTTAAAAGAAATTAATTTTTAAAATTTTAAAAATAAAAGTGCTTTAATTGAATAAAATTTTATATGTTTTGTTTTTCGATATATAAAAGATAGTAAATTGACAAGAGCAACCATCAAAAACCATTAAACGACAATATAATCAACGTCAAACTCAACTATTTATGATAAAAATATGAATTGAGGAGATAAATTTAATTAAATTTAATGTAAATATTGAATATTTGTGATTTAAATTTAAAAAAAAAAAAAAAAAAGATTAAAACGTTTGATTTTTTTTAATTTCCTTTTGGCGCCCCCGAATCCACAAGAACCCTCCACATTAAAGTTTCAAAACGCCCCCTCAAAAATTTCATGTTTTCACCAAACCCCTTTTACCTTGTTCGGACAACATTCACCATCTCCGCGGAACATCAAAACCAAATAGCTTAGCATCGGCGTTTCTTCCAACTCCGAGGCTCCTTCTCTCTCTAATGGCGATTTCGTCGAGCACTTACCAGACAGAGATCATCGGAGAGTCGAGGGCTCTAGGAAATTTGCCGCTGGGGAAACGGAAGAAAAGTCCCGGTGTTCGTCTTGTCGGAAGCCGGACTTACGATTCACAGAATGGCAGAACTTGCCATCAGGTAATTTTAATTTCACTTTTTTTCACGAAACCCCTTTTCGTTAAAACCGATGGTTCGTGTGTCTTTAAGGAATCTGATGTCATGTTTGTTTTGATTGGGAATGAATTTGATTCGAAAGTGTCGCCAAAAAAGGATGGATGTTATGGCAGAGTGTAAAAATTGGAAGGCGAAGAAGCTCTGCACTATCAAATTTTGTCATAAGTGTCTTCAGAACAGGTAATCTAAGGAACTTTCTACAATCCCCTTGGGTATTGATACCCATCGGGATCGTTATTTAATGGATATTGGTTACTTTATCATCTCATCTCATGAATCTCACGAGAAATGGTGACCGTTGAATAATAATTTAATGCCTACAAACCCATAGGTGTCAATACTCATGGGGATGGTAGAAAATCCGTTTTCTAGACTTGCCTTGTTGGTTCAAATGTTTTTACGTTTTGATTTGGTTTGCTATTGTTTGTGTCTGAGAGAGAGAGAGAAAGGTGGATAGGGAGAGGGTGGTGTCCTTTCAAAACTTGTGTCAGTCTCCTCACCGAAGGCTCTGCCTGGTACAAGCGTGTAAACCCCAGATGTTGATGGGTTGACTTCAGTTCTGGTCCTTGTCCTACGTAGGTCAAGCGATATGGATGTGTTTTTGTGTGTCTTTTTGTTGTTAATGTTTGTGCATTGCATTAATTAATTCAGCTGGCTTGTGAATATGGTTGTAAGGTATGGAGAGAATGCCGAGGAGGTTGCAGGTTTGGAGGACTGGCAATGTCCCAAGTGCAGGGGAATTTGTAATTGCAGCTTGTGCATGTAAGCGTTTGATAATAGTGTTATTGATGTTTGTTGTTACTTTTGACGGTTTTCATGGATTTAAATTTTATAGATATATACACACATGTATACTTTGATATTGTTTTAGGAAGAAACGTGGGCATCAGCCTACAGGAATCCTTGTGAACACGGCAAAAGCTGCTGGGTTCTCATCCGTTTCGGAAATGCTTCATGTTAAGGGCTTTGAAAATGTTCATTATCTCAAAGTCAAATGTGTTTCACTGAAAAAACTGGTTGGTGAAAAGGTGGGTGGGTTAAAGAATTGTTGCCTACACTTTGTTGATTGGTTTGGTTGTTTAATTGATAATTTTTATGTTTGATAGGATGGTGTTGCTTTGCCAATTAAAAGAGGGAAGGAGAATTTTGATTGGAATGGTGATGCAAGTTTGAGTCCGAGGAATGTAGTTGGTTACAAGAAGCGTAAGAGACTGAATCGTGAGGGTTTACTAGAAAATAATGAAGAAAATATCCCTTATTATGGAACTGATGATGGAGAAGAACTAGAAAGCAGATATCTTGCAGATGCGTTGTTCCATGGCAGTGCTGGAGCCAAGAAGGATGTAGATGAAGAAATTCAATTGCCTAAGGGTACTGAGTTAACCAATGTAGATGGTGTTGAGGTACCTCTTGAGGATGCCAAGCATGCTCTGGAGTTTTTGGAATTCTGCTCGAGTTTTGAGGAGGCATGGAACCTTGTCCTTGTTATTGCTGGATTAAAGAAAACATGTTAATATGCATCTTGATGATTTAAAGAAACCATGTTAGTGGAATTGAAAGGAGAAAATGGTACGAAAGAAGTCCCTTGTCACACAAAGATCAGAATGTATAGACAACTTACCGTTGTTCGGGGCAAAAACGTATATTTTGAGCTGCTAAGCTAACTGATATGCTTCTGTGCACTATTCTTCGATGACAAGAAATTTGTAAGACCTTCTCTCGTCATGATAGTTTTGAGTGGCGAAAACTGACCAGGCATTCAATGGCATGAGCCTGGTTTCAATGAAATGCAGATGTTGCTGATGCCACTGATATCTGATGTGTGAACAGCTTCATGAACTTGAGAAGCAGCAGCAACTTCAGCAATTAAGTGATACAGAGGAACACAGTTTCTTTAAACTAGCTGTTTGGCAAGGTGCATCTCAAGGTTTCCTAGTGGAATGGCTTATGCATAAATCATGCTATGCATCATTTTCTTCAACAGATTGATTTTTCTCTACATGGATACTCCTATAGCTAGCACTAAAGACTGTTTAAATGAATATTCTCATCTCCAAAAAAGATCTGGTGACCTGTTATTTGTTGGTGTCCATGCAGTCACACACCAGCCCGAGCTAAAATTGGAGAGGAAAATAGCTTCAATCTCAAATTTTGATTCTTAGCCATTATAAAATATTCTCATAATTCAAAAGCATGCATGCATTACTTTTCCTATTACATGGTAAAAGTACTTTATCATCTTATTCATATGATAGTATTGATTTAATTCTTTTTTTCTTTATCACGATAACTCTTCCCCATCTATAAATTCTTTAAATTTGCTACTAATAGAATTTGATTCCAATACCTCTATATCTTAGAAATTTTTATGAACTAAATTAGTTAACCACCGTTATGAATTATCTGATAGTGATATTAATAGATTTAATTTTATTACTAAATAATAATCGCTATCAAGAAATCATAAATTTATGGTAAAATCTTCACCATTCGCTTGAGATTTATTTTTGAAAACGGTTTTAAATTTCTAATTCTAAATTTTTCTCTTTAATACTTTTTAGTAAATACCTAACTTTGTTATAAAAGTATCAAAGACTGAGGTATAGATGGATAAGTCCGATTGTTTATCTGGTTTGATATACCATATACCAGTATAAAAGAGAGGACAAAGAAAATAATAATAATAATAATAATAATAATAATAATAATAATAATGATAATAATAATAAAAAGTTTGACAGCAAAAATTAAAAAAAATAAAAATATTGAAAAAAAGAGTAGAAATAAACTATCTGAAACACATTCTAAGAATGCGTTATAGATTATAACACATTTTATTTTTCATTTTATAATTGAGAAGTAAAATTTCAAAAAGTCTTTTTGTGACTTGCTCATTATAACATAAATTTTGGTTTCTAATTTTTACAACTTTTGTTAAAAAATAAAAAAAAAAAAAAAAAAAAAAAAAGAGTTACCATCTGAATCTAAAACTACAAATATGACAAAAACCAATATATTACATTTTTCAATTATTTTCTAAAAATATATTACTATATATAAAGTGTTATTTTCTTCAAAAAGAATGCTTTAAACTTTGAATCTAACATAATTTTTAAAAAACAATTTCCTATTTATAAAACTAATTTCATAAAATTTATTAATTCATAATATTTTGTAAATAACTTGGTCAAATTTCGCTTTTTCTAAGGAAACGTTTTTAAAACCTCCGAGGGGAGGAGGGGAATTTATAAAAAAAAAATAAATAAATAAATAAAGAAGAAGAAGAAGAAGAATGCACATGAAATGTTTGGGGAAGGGCTTTGGGGAGAGGATTCAGTGCATCCCCCATAAGCAGCAAATCGCACATGACCCGGGGGATGGATTGCTGAAAAGTGAAAACCCAACTACTGATGGAATTGGAACCCACTCATAAAAGCATCGGACGTACCAACCATTTGGTTGTACCCATTAAAAAAGGAAATTATTTTAATTTAATGAAATCGACTTGCAGAGCATTTTGTATTTATGAATGACATAACAAAAGAAAACAAGTTGGCAAGAACCATGAATCCACACTTATAACAGTCATGCTCATGTTACTTTTGTGTTCAGTGTAATTAAGAAAATATTAAATAGCAAATATTCTCAATTACTTATGCGTTCAGTGCAAGAGAAAACATTGGACAGAAGTTCACTCTCTCCACAATGTCCAAAGCAAATAGCACCATCTTCATCTCTTCTCTTTCCTAATTAAATTCCGAGGCTCTCTCTCCCTTTCTCTCTCTCGTTAATGGCGACTCCATGAGCATTTCTAAGACACAGATCATCGGAGAGACAAGGGTTCAAGTAAATTTGCTGCAGGGGAAACAAAGCAAGAGCCTGGTGTCCGTGGTGTTGGAAGCCAGACTTACGACTCACAGAATGGTAAAACTTGCCATCAGGTAATTTAAATTTTATTTCCCCCCCCCCCAAAACCCTTTTCGTTAAAACCTATGATTCATCTTTTGGGGTGTGTCTTTGTCGAATCTGATATGACGTTTGTTTTGATTTGGAATGAATTTGGTTCACAAGGGGCACAGTGTACAAATTTGAAGGCGAAGAAGTTCTGCACAACAAAATTTTGTCACAAGTGTCTTCTGAACAGGTAATTAAGACTTTCCTTGTTTGTTGAAATGTTTTAACATTTTAGATTTGGTTTAACTTGTCTAAGAGAGAGAGAGAGAGAGAGAGAGGGAGAGGATGGTGTCCCTAGAAAACTTGTGTGGGACTCTTTACCAACGGGTGTGTGCTCCCAGATGTTGACGGGTTGACTTCGATTCAGGTTCTTGTGCTAAGGAGATCAATCGTTATTGGTGTGTGTGGGTGTCTATGTCTTTGTGTTTGTGTTGTCACTGTCCGTATGTTGCATTAATTAATTTGGGCTGGTTGTGAATATTGTTGTAAGGTATGGGGAGAACTCGGAAGAGCTTTCAGATCCGGGGGACTGGAAATGTCTCGAGTGCAGGGGATTTTGTAATTGCAGTTCGTGCACGTAAGTGTTTGATAATGATAAGATTGGTGTTTTATTGTTTTTGATGTTTTTCATTGATTTAATTTAGTTAGAAGGAAAATTTTTCTTGTGGGAAGAAACGCGGTTTGCAGCCTACAGGACCCCTTGTGAAAGCGGCAAAAGCTGCTGGGTTTTCATCTGTCAACGAAATGCTTCATGTTGAGGGCTTTGAAAACCTTGATTCCCTCAAGGCCAACGGTGCTTCACAGAAAAGACCGGTCAGTGAAAAGGTGGGATTGGTTAAAACAATTGTTTTCTGTACTCTGGTTATTGGCTTTGATTTGTTTAATTGATAATTGTTATGTTTGATAGGATGGTACCTCTTTGCCAATAAAAAGAGGGAAGGAGAATTTTAGTCCTAGGAATGGTGATGCAAGCTTCAGTCCCAGGAAAACTGTTGGTGACAGAAAGCAGAAGAGGGTGAAGCATGAGGATTTACGAGAAAATATCAAAACGATGATGGAGAAGTTTTGAAGAGCAGGTATCTTGCAGATACGGTGCTGAATGCGAAAGGTGGAGCCAAATAGGACGTACATGGAGAAATTCAAATGCCTGAGGGTACTGATTTTACCAGAGTAGCTGGCGATGATGTGCCCACTGAGGATGTCAGGCATGCTTTGGAGTTTTCGGAATTCTGTTCTAGCGTTCAGGAAAACTGGAATCTTATCCTCCTTGTTGGATTAAAGAAAACGTGTTAATAACAATGCTTCTAATGACATTACTGAAATATTGTGGTCTATGGCTTTACACATGCAGAGGCATACCTTGGCTAAAGGCACCGATGCATCCCATTATGCAGACACCAGACATTACGTATGTGATAAATGCTTAAAATCCTTAGTTATAAAAGGTAGATTTCCATTATGGAAATTAAGGGGCAAAATCTTTTAAGGAAAACAACATGGAATAATTAATAGAGTGAGCAAGTAATCAGTAATACTTTTTTTTTTTGGGTAACACAGCAGGGGGAAGGAGCTAACTTCTAACCAAAGCCATACCCCTAATGTCACGCTTGAAGCGGTACACCTCACTATAAGAAGAAAGAAACTCATGAAACTCCAGAGAGAGAAAAAAAAAAAAAGCACTTGGTGAAGTAAGGACTGACTGATGAGATGCTGGCACTCCCGGAATATGAATACCCAGATGGGAGCAATGACATGATCATCTTTGTCCTCGAAGCTCAGATAAGTTAAGTTGGCATGCTCAACATGGAAGTTTCAAAATTCGAACAAATCAGTGATGAAAAATAAAATATTTTAATTTTATAATTATAAAATTCTTGTGATATATAGATTTTGTTTTTGTATCATTGTTTTTGTTTTTATATTTTTTCAATTGATCATATAAAATTAATTATCATAAATTTAAATAATAAAAAAAATTATTATACATATTACGGATATCATACTCACGGGTTACTATTATATAATATTATTTTCTTTACAAGCTAATGTTTTAGAATTTTGAATCCAACACACATTTTAAATATATTTTTCATTTATAAAAATTATTTTTTAAAAGTATTAATGCATAATATTTTAGAAATTTAGTCAAATTTCGCAAAAATGTAATTATTTTCTTAGGAAGTATTTTTAAAGCCTAAAAATGAAAAGAAAAACGAAAACGGAAAACGGAAAACGGAAAACGGAGAAACTAAAAAGAAATGAGGAAATAAGAAATGCACATGAAAAGTTGGGAGATGGGCTTAGGAGGAAAGGATTCAGTCCATCCACACAGCAACATATCGCACTCGACGCGGAGGATGGGTTGCTGAAAATTGAAAACCCTAATCTAGTTCTCTTTTCGCGCCACCCCAAATCAAAACCCTAATTGCTGGAGTGGGGAAGAAAGGGCTACTGCGCTAACCCTAATTTCTGGAATTTTGGTCGGCTTTTGGGGAGGTATGTAGCCCGACTCCTTTAATTGCAGGATTGGGTAATTATAGCCTAAAAATTGAACCCTATGGCGATGGAATTTTAGTATTGACTTGAATTCTATTTGCCCTGCAATTTTAAAGGAGGAACATGGTTGTCATTTGAACATATCTCACCCTCTTACTCGCTCCCTATCCCCTTTTCGAATGTTGGCTTTTCTAGTTGCATTTGGATGCATTTTTGAAAAGATTGCTTGAATTTATTGGTATTTGATATTAGCCCGTGTAGTCGCAGTAATGAAAAAGAACAAAAAATTATTTTTATTAGTTTTACATGAATTTAAATGGAAAAAAGGACAAAAATTGCCATAAACAGACAAACTCCGTGCAAAATCTGTGATAAGTTTGATCTGTTTAAATGGATTGTTGAATATAATGAATGAGAGTTGTTCAACTCTACTTTATGGTTGCTTTTTTCCTTTACGGCTTTATAGATTTACTCCTTCTAAATTGTAGTTCAACAGTATATATTCTCTTAAGTTTTATTTATGTTTCTTTTGGTTATTTTAATCGATGGTGGTTTCCTTTTAGTTGTTTTTTTTTTCCTAGGTAACCATTATAGGTACAACAAAGAGCCTGGATTTGTGCTACAAGATTTGTTTTATGGTTGGAGTGGGCTCTCTTTCTTCACCTTTTCCCTGTCAAAGCTCAAAGTGTTCTCTTATAGTTTTATTCTGAATGTATCTTAATCTTACTAAAGTAGAAAATACTGTACAACACCTTAATACATTTTCTAAAAAAAAACTGAGTTTTCTTCCTCTTGAACTAGCTATCGCTACCAATAGAAAGCACATAGGAGTACCTTAAAATGTTTTGATATTTAAAAAAAAAAAAAGGAAATGCGATTATATCTTCATATCATTAATAAAGTGATTATGCTCCTGTTTTTGATTAATAAAAAAAATCTCATAATTTGTGTAACTATTATTTCTTCCAAGAGCTAAAATTTGTGGAGGGGTGTTATTAATTAGAGTTTTAACACTCCCCCTCACGTATTGGGTAATACATATCCAATCATGTGTGATTTTAAATAGAGTAAACAGATGTTTGACATGATTTGGACTCGGTATTTTTCACTCAGATGCCATTTTATAATTTGTCTAATTATCATTGCGTTTTAGACAATGTTTAAATAGTTTCATCCTTATGGAAATGCAGGATGAAATAGCAGAAGCTTCACTTTCGGACTCAATGGGGCCAGTATTACAGACATACAGACTAAAGGTGCAAATGCCCATGAGGAGTTGCTCGAGGCAAGGCCTATGGCACCTCAGAGTGTGTAACAAAAACCTATATCTAATATACTTCCCTTGATTTTGTTCGAAATGGAAGAAAAACCGCAGTAAAGTAGTTAGGAAATAGAGTTGCTTCAATGGGCCATTTTGAACATGGGACTGGATAGAGCAATATGAAACTTCACAAGGGTGCAACAAAGGCCACTTCTGAATGCAAGTTTTATGTTGTCTGATGTTGCAAGTTTGAGGACATAGAGTAGCCATCGCAATATCTTCAAATATTACAGATACTGTTCCATATCCTCTACAAAGTTGGTGCTTTTTGATGATGGATTTTTTATTTCCTCAAAAATTTCTTCAAATGCATTGCAAACAAAGAGGTGAAAACTTTGGAAAGTTCCTGAATATGGTGCTGTTATTACATTTTCATAGGGAAAAAAGATTATATTTTTGAACATGGGACTGGATAGAGCAATATGAAGCCTATTGAACTGCTCTGGTGAATCTAAACTGTTCCCTTTCTTTTACTTTTTATTGTATATATAACTCTTGGACCTTGATGTTGTCTCTAACCCTTTTTGCGCTGTATGTGCCCAGATGCCAAAAAAGACTTGTCATGCTCTCAGAGCACAACATCTGGGGATGGATCACAATAGCCATGTCTTTTGGAAGCTGAGAGGCTATTCCAGTGACCTGAAATTTATAATCAAAGGTTAGTTTTTAGTTTATAAGCATTTACAAGTGCACTCTTAAATTTTAATCATAGATATATTCTGTCATGAAATTTTGACCAAAAGATTCATTCTTTGAAAATCATAGAGGTGATGGTGAGAACTTTTGATGAAGCAGCTATAAAGAGATTGTCTATGTCGTGAGAAAGATACTCAAGGGGTCAAAACCTATGCCAGTAAGGCAAACTAGATTTTCTTATTACTTGATCAAAGGTTCAATTGCAGTCAAGCGTTTTCACCTATTGTGGGGTTTCTCATGGGAGAGAGAAATAACACTTGTAAATATAATCAAACCTACTACACTTGACAATTATCACCCGGATTGCTTTTAGCATCTCCCTCCAAATATGCTATAGGTTTTGTAACAAGGGACCTGCCATTTACAATGATTATTCCAAGAAAAATGTTCTCTCTCGAGACTTTCCATGTATGCCATCTTGAGTTGGAAAAGCATAGTTGACTTTGAATCAAGGTCTTTGATAACAGATGTTGGATGGTTGTTCATGAATGATATTGCTCCTACCCTTTTCCTTTTGTCCTAGGGATGTGCTCTTTTACTCATTTTTTTAATAGTTCTTGTTCGGCATGACTTGTGCTCAAATCCTCAATTTTTTCTGTATTTGCTTTTGTTATTCTTATAGGAAATGATGAAGAAAAAGGTCAAAGTTGCTTTTCTGTTCTGATTCAGAAACATAATTACTTGGATCAGTCTTCCCAACCATTTTCATTTTTTGCACCAGTCACTGGATTTCTATTTCAGTGTCATCAGTCACTCGGGTGGACCAAAATTCTGAAGGTCTGGTAAGCCCACCTACTCATCTCGATAATATTTGGTCTCTGGCCTGGGAATTCCTAGGCCCATAAAGTTAGGTGTTCTAATAAATCGAGGACCATAGCATTTTCAGGCTGTTGATTAAAGTTGGCGAGCTAGGTTCACTTGTATATAATATATATACTTGTCTTCACGTATACACACCATATATGAGCAAAAATTGGTAAGAGAAATGTGTTTTTTTTTTTTTTATAAATAAAACAGATGTAAGTGAAGATATAACTATGTCAAGAAAATAAGTGAAATAGTGAAAGTTGTGATAGGATGGTGTTATGGAGTTGTCTAGTATAACATTATCCAGAAAAAGAGCAATTCACTAGTTTTTCAAATTAATTCAAATTGTAGTTATTTATTAGAATTGTCTTTATAACTTTTTCACAAAATTGTGAGAAACTATGAAAAGAATTTTTTGGAATGGGATTTTGTGATTTTTTTTTTTTGAATAGCAAATCATTGTCTTTTCTTTATTAACCATGAAGATTTTCAAATATTTTGCTTATGAAATGATCTGTACATATATTACTATTGTGTAGCACAAACTGTATATATGTATACAAATATTTATATAAAGAGATATGCTTATTAGCGGTTGGAATGGAGAGGACCCACATCAATGTTCATTTTTTGTATTCTATTTCTTCGAAAAAATTAATGTAAAAAAATATATATCTATAATAATAAAAACTATATTAGTTCCGGAGCCTAGTGTTGGGTTGGGCTCAGTCAGAGACTATGGCTCCACTTGGCTGTTGAATATTGTTGCCCAAATGTATAAAGACATTGCATTATTGGGCAACCCATAGGCCAGGTAGTGGAAATGGACTGAACTTGATCAAAGTAGGCTATTGTTCATTTGTAGATTTAAGTTTAATTCTTAGTTGGTCTTACAACTATTTTATTAGAAGTTAAGTTCAAATTTTTAGAACTAAATGTATTTTCTCTCTTTTTTTGGGGGGGTTAATTGGATGTCCGTAAGTTTATGGCTACACAATGAGGGGTACGCCACTCTCTTATAGGACTACTAAATAAATGAGAGCTACTAATAGGATTCGACTGTGCTCCCCTAAATGAAATTATTGGGTGCATGAACTATCATTCTATCTCTAGAAGGTACTTTTATTTAATGGAATCAACATATAAAGCTTTTTGTATTTTTGATCTACAAAACAAAAGGAAACAAGTTGCCAAGTGCGATGAATCCAACCTCATAAGTTATACGATGAATCCAACCTCGTAAGCCATGCCCACGTTACTTTCGTGTTGTATAATTATGGAAAATATTTAATAACAAATTTTTCTCAATTATTTACATGTAATGTCTCAAATCATGTTCCTTCCAAACATAAGAAATTTAAAAATCAAATTATGAAATGAAAATAGTTAAGAAAATCTGGGTGACGGTTAATATGATATGGATTTATGAGATCTTTCTAATATCAATCAATTGCACAAAAAATTTTAGTAATAGATTCCTATAGAATATTTAAGAAAATGCTGAAAAAAATTAGATGGGTGATCTAAAAGTGATTAAAAAAATGATAATAATAAGCGTTAACTCTTGTAGTAGGATACAATGTACTTGATTCCTTCATTATGAATTATGAATCTAAATTTTGCTTTTTACACTATTCAAATTTTACACATTGTGGTTCTTTTCCTCATGAATCTCCTATAAAATTCCAAAATAACAATAATGAAACAAAATAAAATAAAATTAAGAACTTCTAGTCAAATGTTGGGCTCGGTGCATGGGCTTTGAAATGTTGGGTGGATTGGTGAAAAATCAAAACCTAAATTTTTACTTTCCTAGAATCAACCAAAATCCTCCACACTAAAGCTTCAAACCCCCCCCCCCTCTCAAAATTTCATTTTCTCACCAAATCCTTTTATTTCCTTGAAGACATCAGACAGAGATTCACTCTCTCCCCACATCCAAAGCAAATAGAACCATCTTCATCTCTTCTTTTCTAATTAAACTCCCAGGCTCGCTCTCTCTCTCTCTCTCTCTCTCTCTCGCTCTCTCTAATGACGACTCCATTGAGCACTTCTAAGACAGAGATCATTGGAGAGACCATGGTTCAAGTAAATTTGCCACAGGGGAAACAAAACAAGGGCCCTGGTGTTCGTGTTGTTAGAAGCCAGACTTACAATTCACAGAATGGTAAAACTTGCCATCAGGTAATTTTAATTTTTTTTTTTTCCTTCCCAAAACCCTTTTAGTTAAAACCTATGATTCATCTTTGGAGGTGTGTATTTGTTGAATCTGATGTTGTGTTTGTTTTGATTTGCAATGAATTTGGTTCAAAAGTGTCGCCAAAAAACGATGGATATTATGGCACAGTGTACAAATTTGAAGGCAAAGAAGCCCTGCACGATCAAGTTTTGTCACAAGTGTTTGCTGAATAGGTAATTTAGACTTGCCTTGTTGGTTCAAATGTTTTTACTTTTTGGATATGGTTTTGTGTGTGTGTGTGTGTGTGTATGTGTGAGAGAGAGAGAGAGAGAGAGAGAGAGAGAGAGAGAGAGAGAGAGAGAGAGAGAGGATGGTGTCCTTAGAAAACTTCCAAGTCTCCTTACCAACTGGTCAACACTCCCAGAGGTTGATGGGTTGATTTCAATTCGGGTTCTTGTGCCAAGGAAATTGAGCATTATTGATGGGTGTGCAGGTGTGTGTTTGTGTGTGTCTGTGTTTAATAGTTGTGTGTTGGATTTATTAATTTGGCCTGGTTTGTGAATGTGGTTGTAAGGTATGGGGAGATTTCTGAGGAGGTTGCAAATTTGGAGGACTGGAAATGTCCCAAGTGTAGGGGAATTTGCAACTGCAGTTTGTGCATGTAGGTGTTTGATACTGATAAAATTAATGTTTGTTATCTTTTTAGATGTTTTATGGATTTAATTTAGAAAAAATTTGATATTCTTGTAGGAAGAAACGTGGGTGTCAGCCTACAGGAGCCCTGGTGAAAATGGCAAAAGAAGCTGGGTTTTCATCTGTTTTCGAAATGCTTTGTGTTGAGGGCTTTAAAAATGTTGAATCCTGCAAAGCCAACAGTGCAGTTGGCGAAAAGGTAGGTTTGGTTTAAACAACTCTTTTCTATGCTTTGTGGATTGGTTTTGATTGTTTACTTGATAATTTTTACATTTGATAGGATGGTGCCTCTTTTCCAACAAAAAGAGGGAAGGAGAATTTGGTGAGGAATGGTGATGCAGGCTTCAGCCCTACGAATGCAGTTGGTGGCAGGAAGCGGAAGAGGATGAAGTGTGAGGATTTAGGAGGCAAATGTCCTGTAGATATGGTGCTCAATGACAACGCTGGAGCCAAGGACGATGGGGAAATTCAATTGCCCGAGGGCTCCGGGTTATCCAGAGTAGCTGGTGTCGATGTGCCGGCCAAGGATGTCAAGCATGCTTTGGAATTTTTGGAATTCTGTTCTAGAGTTTGGGAAGAGTGGGACATTGTCCTTCTTCTTGCCGGATTAAAGAAAAAGTGAATAATAATAATGTTTATAAAGACATTATTGAAATGTTGTGGTCTATTGCTTTACATCTGTATAGGCATAACTTGGCTGAAGACACCTATGCCTCCCAATATTTTGGGGCATGTTTCATTTACATGACAGTTGACAGTTGATCATGATACTGTTATTAGTTGATATTGTATTTGGTTGAGTTGTCGTCCATGTAACAAATGACAAAAAAGTTTAAGTTTATTTTAATTAAATTTGTTTTGTTTTTATATTATTGTATAAGATATCTATAATTTTTTTTAGAAATAATTTATTCAAATACATATAAAAAATTAGTATAAATCATATCATTTATGGTTTTATAAGGAAAAAAAATTAATTTTTTAACCACTTAAAAAATAACTAATTTATTCAAATATATACTATAGTAATAATTCAAATAAACCTTATCTTATAAAAATGGAAAATTTTTGAGATTCCAAAAGTAGAGAGATGAAGAAAAGAAAATATCATTTTGTGTAATACTTCTTAATCACTAAATATTATCAACCAGGTTATTAAATATTATTTCAACAATTAAAAAAGTTAAGAGTGTTGAAAATAAAAATCACTTAAAGCCCAGAATCTCTCAGCCTTTGTATCAAGTCCTGCAGCCTACTCTCTAAGTTCATTTGGTGAAACAGTCCAGCCCAAAAAGAAGTCTCATCAGGTCCAAGAAAGTGCTCTCCTCCAGTCCAAGAAGGAAGGGCCTAAGAGCCCTTCCCATCTGCCAGCAGAATAGCCGTTGGAAAGGATTCCAACGGCTAGTTCTGCCAGCTGCTGGAGGGCCCTCCAACGGCTATATTTCTGGTTGTTGGAGGGCCATCTTGTGTCCCTTTCTCTCTCTCTTCTTCACCTATAAAATCCTGTCTTCTTCTCTTTGTAACTTATGAACAAAAACTCCAAAACCTATGTATTCTTGCTTTGAAATACAATTAAGTTTTTTTATTAGTTTTGTATCTCTTTATCATTCAATTTCAGTCTTACTTTCATCATGGTATCAAAGAAACAAACGATCCCATCCTCTTCAAGGTTGGGTGACCCTCTTCCTCCCATAAACTTCACCCAAATTCAAAACTTATCCTCCATTCAATTGAAAGGGGGAAACTACTATCAATGGGTGAGTATTATGAAGAGAGCTCTCAATCTTCAAAATTTGGAGGGTTTCATTCTTGACGATCCTCTTGATGAAATCAATCCATCATATAGAGAATGGAAGAAAAGAGATGATCATGTATTCATCATCTTGCTAAACTCCTTGGATGAGACTCACAAAGCCATGGTGACATGTGCTCCTAATGCCAAAATGGTATGGGACACAATGTTCTCTCTATATGGTCAAGAGTCCAACCTTGGAAGAATCTTTGAGTTGAAGAAGCAAATTGCAAATATTAAGAAGGAAGGAAAGTCTCTTTCACAATACTTCGGAGAATTCGCCGATTTATGGAACGAGTTGATGACTTTTCGGCCGGATTCCATCGATCTTAAAGTCATCCAAAAAAGGAGAGAGGAGGACAAGATTTTTGCTCTTCTAATGGGGTTGGACGATTCCTTCACTCATCTTCGACAAGAAATCCTTCGAATGAAGGAGTTTCCTACATTAGGAGAAGTGCAAAATATGATCCAAAGAGCTGAAGTAAGCATGAGAATCGAGGAAGGCTCCAAGCTTAAAATGGAAGCTCACGGCTTCATGGTCACCCAAGACTTCACGGCAGCCAAGAACCTCAAAAAGGAGGAATGTTCTCATTGCAAAAAAAGAGGACACACAAAAGACAAATGCTGGTTCTTACATCCTCATTTAAGGCCAAAGAGCTTCAAGCCAAAGGATCAACAAGGAAGCTCAATTTTTGGAGCACAAGCTAACGCCCAACAAGCAACGATTCAAAATTCCACTATGGCCGAGCTTGCAGCCCTCAAAACTACTCTTGAAAGTGTCACAAAAAGGCTTCAACAAATCTCTCCTCTTGAAGGTATAATTCAAAAACCTCTTACTAATTTACATTCGGAAGAATTTCTTATTGATTCGGGTACCGACTATCATATGGTTAGAGATAAGTCAAAAATTAAGAGTTTTAAAAACCTCTCTAACCATAAGATAGTACGGGTTGCTAATGGGCAAGATTTGAAAGTAAGCCAAGTTGGGGAAATTGATATTTTTGGAAAATCAACAAATGCTTTATATGTTCCCAAGCTTACTTCAAATCTATTGTCCATAAGTAAAATCACTAAGGATCAAGAATGTAGAGTTATCTTTGACCCAAACTCGGTTTCCTTTCAGGACCTCAAGTCGAATCAATTGATTGGCAAGGGTTCTAGAAGAGGAGGCCTCTACTTTTTGGACAAAGAACAACATGCATTTTTGGCTCATATCAAGGAAGATTCATCTCTTTGGCATGGGCATTGGGACATCCTAGTGACCAACCTTTAAAACGTCTATTCCCAAACTTAAATTATGAGAACAGACATTGTAAAGCTTGTATTTTAGCCAAAGAAACCCGAACTGTGTATCCTATTTCCAAAACAATATATGAAAATGCGTTTGATTTGATTCATTCCGATGTTTGGACCTCTCCCATTATATCACATTTAGGATACAAATATTTTATCACATTCATTGATCATAAAACTAGGTATACATGGGTGTATCTTTTAAACACCAAAGACCAAGCTCTTGAAGCTTTCAAGAGTTATGTGAAATATGTGACTAAACTATATAATGCCAACATAAAAATCCTAAGATCCGACCATGGTGGTGAATTCACAAGCCACAATTTTGAAGACTATCTCAAGGATAATGGCATTATACACCAACTATCATGTGTCTACACACCCCAACAAAATGGGGTAGCCGAACGTAAGAATAGGCACATACTAGAAATTGCTAGAGCTATGATGTTTTATGCAAACACGCCTAAGAAATTTTGGTGCGATGCGGTTAAAACCGCGGTACATGTTATAAATCTCATGCCATCTGATGTTTTGAAAGGCCTATCTCCCTTAGAACTTCTTTTTGGAAGAAAACCAAAACTTTCTCACCTTAGAACATTTGGTTGCATATGCTATGTTCACATTCCTACACATTTAAGAAACAAATTAGAACATAGAGGAAAAAAGTGTGTATTTCTTGGGTATGCATCCTTTGAAAAAGGTTATAGATACTATGATTGTTCTACTAACCGCACATACACATCGAAAGATGTGATATTTTTGGAGAATGAGTTCTACTTTTCAGGAAAAGAAGTAAACGAAATTCCAAAGGAAAGCTCTCAAACAACCACTTGGGATTTTCTAGTGACTCCCAATGCTACTCAAGAAGTTGAAAACCCAATCAATCCCCAAGTAACCGAAGGAAGTTCTCAAAATGAGGAAGAAGGATCAAACCCTACGGATGAAGATTCACCGCTTGATTCAGGGGGAGATCATAGAACAAGTGAGGATGAGAACTCCTCGCCAAGTTTAGAAAAGCCAAGTGATCCTCCAGTTCAGCTTAGGAGCTCAACAAAACTTAGGCTTCCACCATCAGAATGGGTCAACCAAAGATATCCCATATATGATTATTATACTACATCTCATGTCTCTTCGAGTCATCAAACATTCATAAATGGGATAGACAAGGAGATTGAACCCAAGACATTCGAAGAAGCTTCAAAAGATCCTAGGTGAGGGAAGCAATGAATAAAGAATTAGAAGCTCTAACTAAGAATAGTACTTAGGAGATCACCTCTCTACCAAAAGGAAAAAAAGCCGTGGGATGCAAATGGGTGTTCAAAATCAAGTATAAAAGTGATGGATCCATCGAAAGATACAAGGCAAGACTAGTAGCAAAGGGATACACTTAAACATATGGAGTTGATTATAAGGAAACTTTCGCACCGGTTGCTAAAATGAACACCGTTCGAGTACTTCTTTCGCTTGCAGCCAACTATGGATGGAATATGTTCCAAATGGATGTAGCAAATGCATTCCTTCAAGGAGACTTAGAAGAAGAAGTATATATGCAACTTCCTCAAGGCTTCCAACATCAAGAAGGAGATGTATGTAAGCTACACAAGGCAATATATGGGCTCAAGCAATCTCCAAGGGCATGGTACGCAAAACTAAGTCTTGCTCTTCTCAATAATGGTTTCACAAAATGCAATAGTGATTCATCCTTGTTTATTAGAAAAACAATGATAAAATAGTAATTGCCTTAGTTTACGTAGACGATATTATAATAACCGGAAATGATATGCATCTCATTGATATTGTTATAAATTTGTTAAAATCTAGGTTTGAAATTAAAGATTTAGGAAAACTAAAGTATTTTCTAGGAATTGAGCTAATCTATTGTCACAATGGATTAGTTCTATCCCAAAGAAAATATGCTATTGACTTGTTGCAGGAAACAGGAAAGCTAGGAGCTAGACCGGTTTGTAGTCCAGTTTCCACCTCCAGACCCTTAGAAGACGATGAGGAACCCTATGAAAAGATCGAGAGATATCAGCGGCTTGTAGGAAGGCTAATCTACCTCACGATCACGAGACCAGACATAGCCTATACAGTGAGTCAGATAAGCCAATACATGCATGCTCCAAAGAAGGGTCATTGGAGAGCAGTTGAGAGAATCCTCCACTATATCAAAGGTTCCCCCGGATTAGGGATTTGGATGAAGAAAAATGGAAGTTCAGAAATTGAGGGATACTGTGATGCAGATTGGGCAGGTGATCCTAAGGATAGAAGATCCACCACCGGGTTTTGCATGTTCATAGGAGGTAACCTAGTTGCATGGAAAAGCAAGAAACAAAGTGTAGTATCTAGATCAAGTGCGGAGGCCGAATATAGGGCAATGGCTGCTAGTGCAAGTGAAATAGTATGGTTGAAGGCCCTAGTAGAAGAACTAGGGTTCAGAGTCACAACTCCCATCAAACTTCATTGTGACAATCAGTCCGCTATTTATATTGCCTCCAATCCAGTCTTCCATGAACGTACCAAGCACATAGAAGTTGATTGTCATTTTATCCGACAAAAAGTAGAAGAGAAACTCATTATCACACCTCACGTCAAAGGAAAAGATCAACTAGCGGATATCTTCACAAAAGGAGGAACCGCAGTTCACTTACAAGAAATGTTGGACAAGTTGGGTACTATCAACATCTTCGCACCCAACTTGAGGGGGAGTGTTGAAAATAAAAATCACTTAAAGCCCAGAATCTCTCAGCCTTTGTATCAAGTCCTGCAGCCCACTCTCTAAGCTCATTTGGTGAAACAGTCCAGCCCAAGAAGAAGTCTCATCAGGTCCAAGAAAGTGCTCTCCTCCAGCCCAAGAAGGAAGGGCCTAAGAGCCCTTCCCATCTGCCAGCAGAATAGCCGTTGGAAAGGATTCCAACGGCTAGTTCTGCCAACTGCTGGAGGGCCCTCCAACGACTATATTTCTGGTTGTTGGAGGGCCATCTTGTGTCCCTTTCTCTCTCTCTTCTTCTCCTATAAAATCCTGTCTTCTTCTCTTTGTAACTTATGAATAAAAACTCCAAAACCTATGTATTCTTGCTTTGAAATACAATTAAGTTTTTTTATTAGTTTTGTGTCTATTTATCATTCAACTTTAGTCTTACTTTCATCAAAGAGTTACAAAATCATCAGCAGTTAAATTAAATATATATTTTTTTATATATAAAATTACTGATATTCGATAATTATATATCAAATATTAAATACCTCTCAAATGGCATTGACAACAATCGTACCAAATGCCCCTTAGACACCAACCTTACATATGTGATCCCCTGACAGCTCTACTAAATACTTGTTAGACACCAAACCTTACCTATGTGATAAATGCCTAAAATCCAAGTGATAAAGGTAGATTTGCATCGGGTAAATTAAGGGCCAAAATCTTTTAGAATAATTAATAAACCGAATCATACAATCACTAACACATTGATAATTTATTCGAATAGATAATTATTATATTATATTATATATATATATATATATAACATTCAATGGTTGATGTAACCGATTTGTGTATGTAATCAAGTTAAGGATTCATATAGAATGTATAAATGATGGATACATTATGCTTGCAATATTAGTTACTCAGTGCGTGCATATGTGATAAAGTGTGCCAAATGTTCTAATTGATTATATAGAATTTGAACTTTGTGATATGATTTTTGCATCATCTCTGGTATTTTAAAAATTTATCAAGTTGTAGCAATCGATGGAAAATAAGTTGAACATCGTAAATATCCTCTATCTTGAACGAAAGACTTGACGGTACTAAATAATTAAAGAGCTGATATTATCTTTATTTCTCATAATCTCAATTACGAACGGTGCATAGAGGGCAACATATAAAAATACAATATAGGTCAATGACAAAATTTTTTTATTTGATAACTTTGTAAATAACAATATTTATTTTGAAGTGGATTTCTAATCATTTAGTATTTTTAATTAGTAGAATTAAAATATTTTTAATATAATTATTCGATTAGTGGAGTATATTATAATTTTCTAGAATCAAAATAAATATATCCTAAATCACTTCTTTACCCTAAAATTCTGTTGGTATTATTTATTCACTCAATATGAGAATATTTATGTTATAGATTAATTGAAAAAGAGAAATAAATTGAGAACGGGCTAGATTGTAATTTCATAAGTATTATAATCAATATAAAATTTCAAAAAATTGAGAGCAACTTGCTGGCTCTTAACATAGAGGACAATCCGTTTTAAGCGAATAGTTTCGTGGTACAAACTCTCATCTCCCAATACGGTAATTTCAAGTTTAAATTTTTATATAATAAAAAAACAAACATAGAAGACAGCCCCAAAGCAGCTTGCTTTGCTGGTCCACTCTTATCTACGAACTTATTATATGCACATTTATTAAATCTAAACTGATCTGTCGGTCAAATATAGTGAATTCTTAACCCATGACTTAATTTATAAATTGAACTGTTTATACAGTAAATATATATAAATCAATAGACTAATAGTAGGTTAACTCGTAATTCGTGTGACTCGTGGATTTTTACCAAACCCGTATATAATTATTATAACTTTTCTTGATTTTCGGGCTTTTGTCATATTCCAAAAATTGAAAGAAAAAGAAAAAAAATTCACCTTCCAAAGACACTATTTTAGAGTCATAATTATCCACTCTTTCCCATTCAAAAAATGAAAAGTCTCAAGGGAGTGGGAAAATTTGAAATGTATTTCAAAAACTTATAAAGAAAAAAATTTAATCAATTTCTCAATAATGATACAACTACCTTATTTCTATACTAAACAGAGAATTTAAAGAAATTATGTATAAAATATCTTTTATAAATAATATTTAGGAAAATATCTCTCTTATCGATAAATGTAAATTTTAAATAATGAAAAAATCATTATTTTATAATATTTATAAAATATTATTTATGATTCAAATTTAAAATATATATTAACTTTTATAAATATTGTGATTAATATTTTATATTTAAAAAATATATTTGTATATTCTTTATATTTTAAAATAATAAAAAAATCAACAATTGAACCAATAACTTAACGGATCAATCAGTTAAATCATAAATTTCAAGACACATCATTGTGTCAATGTAAATGTAATATATATAATTCACATCAACATATGATTATAAATTATAATTTTAAAATTTATAATAGTTTAATTCAATAAATATAAATTTCAAAATTTCAAAATTCAAATTTCAAAGAAAATAATAAAACATAAAATTTTTAAACTAATTATACTAATTTACAAATAGTTTATAAAATAAAAAAAATAACTAACATTACATCATTATCATTATTCAGTAAAATAAGTTTTTAAAGTATTTTTTTTTACTTTTAATTATAATATTATATTAATATCGATTAAAATAGTTTGATCGAAACGAATATCGTTAAAATTGATAATAGCCTAAATAACTAAATCAAACTTTTATTTTATTCAAAATTGAAATTAAAAACTAAATAAATTGTTTAAAATATAAAAAATGATTCAAAAAATATATTTTATCAATTTTAACCGAATAATCCTCGACTCTAATGTGGCCATCGCCAATTCCTTTGTCACATCTGTAGACTCTTCCGCATATACTCTCTCCAATCTTCGATTTAAACGTGATGTGGAAATCAAAGAGAGTTATTTACCGACATGTCATTTAATATGTTAATAATCTATCTATATGGATAAATTAGAAAGTTTACATATCAAGTCAATAAATAATATATACATCATCAAGATATATTTTAAAATTTAAAATTTAATTAAAATAAAATAAAATTAAAAAATTTAAGTAAAATTTGGGTTTAAAATTTAAAGATTTTATTTGTAATTTTTTGTTTCGGTGAAATGCAATTATCATTCTTTGGAAACATTTTAAAACCTGAGAAAGAGAAAGAAATGCAGGTGAAAAGATGGAGCTTTGTACGGAAATAACATATTTAAAATAAATAATTTTTAAAACAATACCGTTTGAAAACTTATTACAAAACTAACACACTTATGTCGTGATTTCAAATCACGACATGCACTATTCATCAATGTCGTGACTTGAAGTCACGACATAGCCTAAGTCGTGAGTTGAACTCACGACATAGCCGCACATAAGACCCCCGATCCCTTCTTTTCTTCCTTCTCTTTTTTCTCTTTCTTTCTTCCCCATTCTGCTTCTCGCTGCTTCCTCCGCGGGCGAATCCTTTCTTGGGCATCTGCGCGCACGAACTGCAACACCGAAGACATCTGTAACTTGGGGGATTGCAAGAGAACCGCGATCCACTGCTTTTGAAAGTGCCACACGCGAAATTTGACGAAGGTAAAATGTTGTTTGTGTTCCCTGAGAAATGAAATTCTATATGTTTAAATTGATTAAATTTTAATGTACATTATTAAATTGAGATATTATTTGTTGATTTAACTATATTTTGGAAAGATGTAATTAGATATTAATGTTTTAGGGTTTAGATATTTGTTGGAAATTCATGAGAAATTAGGAATTAGGGTTTTTTTAATTTGGGATAAAATAAGGTTTTAGGGTTTTTTTGATAAAGATATTAAAAGTAAAATTAGTTATATTTAATAATTGTAGTTAAATAAAATTAGAATGTTTTTTGATAAATTTGTGTTTATTGTTTGTTATTTTGTTGTAAATTTAATTATAGGGTTTAAAATGAAAATTATATTAAATTTGTTACTTGTATTTGCTGAAAATGTTATTTTGATAAATTTGTGTTTATTGTTTGTAATTTTGTTGTAAATTTAATTATTGGGTTTTAAATGTAAATTATATTATATATAATAATTGTAGATAAACATTTTGATAAAATGTTTTTTGATTTTAAGTAGAAATGGCGGATATGGTGATATTGTTATTGTACACAAAAGGTGAAATTGTGAAGGGTGAAAATGGGGTGGGCTATGACCGTGAACCTTCGAAGTTGATTCGGGTGAAAAAAGATGTATCTTTTAATGAGTTGGTAACCATAGTCTGTAAGGGAGTTGGAATCAATTCGACAATACAACACGTAGAGATATTTCATCGTTGCCCTATGTCACACATGCAAGGGGGGAATGTAAGGTACGTATTGGTACCGATAAATGATGATGATGATGATGACGTTCTGAACTTGATGAAGTTTGCGGTGGCTATGGAAATGGGTACAAGTCATGAGTTGTATATAAAGACATACAATGGTCGGACGTTTGTCCCTGTACAACAAGATTGCGATTATGAAGAAGAATATCCACATATCGAATCTCGAGTGGATGTTGCAATAGTAGACATGGATAATGATGTGGATGAAGAAGAAATGGCCGAAGAGGAGGCGGAAGAAGATACGGAAGAAGAAGATGATGATGAAGAAGAAGATGGTAGAGAAGCTTGTCGTAGTAGTGGTCGTAGTTGTGGAAACCATACGATGTTTGGGTCATCTTTACAGCCTTTACCCATTCATGGTGGTAGGAGATATCTCTATAACGGAGTTGATGAGTCAATTCCTTTCATGCGAACTGCACCGAGAGGAGATGGTTATGTCACTTTTGAGGAAGATTGTCGATTGAGAATCGATAGTGGGAGTTTTAATAATGAAGTGAAGAAAGGTATGAGGTTTGAGTCGAAAGATGAACTTATTTATTTTGTAAAAATGCATCATGTGGAGAATCACAATCAATTTCGTGTTGGGAGATCAACCCCTACACTTTGGATAGCGGTATGTACTCAAAGGGACGAAGGTTGTGGGTGGAGGTAGCGTGCACGTAAAATAAGACTACTTGATGTCTTTGTGATAACTATTGTTGAGGGACCGCATACATGTGTCAATGCTGGGCTGACGCAGGATCATAGGCAGTTGGATTCAAATATGATGGCCCGACAGTTTGTTAACTATGTAAGGGAAGACCCAAGTATCAAAGTCTCTTTCCTACGAAGCGTTATGACGGAGAAAACCACGTATACAGTTTCCCGAAGACGAGTTTGGGCCGCAAAAAGAAGGGCGATTGAGATGGTATACGAGAATTGGGATGAATCATACAATGAGCTGCCTAGAGTTTTGGATGCAATTATGCAAAAGAATCCAGGATCACAAGTGTCATGGAAGTTCAGTCCGGCCCGAGCAAATGGTGAAATGGTGTTTGAAGCTGTATTTTGGGCTTTTGGTCCTAGTATCATGGCATTTAGAAGTTGTCGGCTATTAATAAGTATAGATGGGACTCACTTGTATGGGAAATACAAGCACAGGTTGCTGATTGCATGCAGTATGGACGGTGCGAATCACATAGTGCCGTTGGCATTCGGATTGGTGGATGTAGAGTCACTAGCGTCGTGGTCATGGTTTTTAATGTGCGTGCGAGACTATGTTGTGTTAGATAGGGAGGGACCAATATGCTTGATTTCAGATCGACATGAAGGGATAAGAGCTACTTTTGCTCGTCCAGAGTTTGGATGGTCGCCTCCGCATGCCGTTTAGCGTTTTTACATGAGGCATGTCGCTAATAACTTTAACACGCATCATAAAAGTTAAGCTTGTAAGAGAGTCGCCGTTATTGCTGCATTACAACGACAACGCAAGAAATTTGATCTATATATGGCAAGAATGAAGGAGATAAAAAATGATGCCCCCGATTATTTCGCGAACATTGGACCAGAACAATGGACTCTCTCTCACGATGGTGGGTTTCGTTATGGCTACACGACGACCAATATCAGTGAAAGTTATAATGTCGTGCTAAAAGGTGCAAGGAATCTCCCCGTTTCTGCTTTGGTACTAAAGACATTTTATAATACGGTTAACTATTTTGAAAGTAGAATCGCAGAGGCGAAAGCGGGGATTGCAAGAGGAGAGCGGTATACGAAGTATGCAAATGCCATGTTAGGAAGGTGGATGAACACCGCTAACCTTCATATGGTTGTCTTTTTTAGTAAGGAGAATGGGATTTTCGAGATAGAAACAGGTTATAGACAAATACGGAGGGAGGAAATAAACAGATCGTCGACGTCAATAATGAACATTGCACATGTGGGAAATGGCAAACGTATAGAATACATTGCTCCCATGCAATCGCTGCACTATCACGGACCATGATGGATGTTCATATGAATGTCGAAAAATAGTATACGTGGCAACATCAACTTAAAGTGTACGAGTTATATTTTTCACCGGTTGGTGATAGATCTGGCTGGCCAATCGGATCGTACCCAACTATCATTCCGGACGTATCACTAAGACGTGAGAAAGGGAGACCTAAGTCATCTCGATATCATAATGAGATGGATATCCGAGAATCATCTTCGCGGGTATCGTGCGGCAGTTGTAGTGTCGAGAGTCATAATCGGAGAAGATGCACGACACAAATGAAATGTGGTATTTGTGGGAGACAAGGTCACAACCGAAGAAATTGCCCAACCATATCGCGTTGAAAATTATGTATTTCTTATTACAACGGACATAATGTATTTGTTTTTTGTATATTTGACTTTATGCTATGTTCAGTTATAATGTGTTATGACATTCATGTCTGTTAAATGTGTAATTCTATGTGTTATGACATTCATGTCTGTTAGATGTGTATTTCTATTTGTTTTGTCATTGAAATGTAATTTATTTTTTGCATTACTTATTTGTAATCTAATATGTTAATTTTTCTTTCTTTATTTTACAGATGGATCCAGGCCCGTCTGATCCGAGTGTACTCCGGTTACAGCGGCGACACCGTTCTTCTCGCCTTTGGGAGGGAGTCGGCACGACGGTTACGCTGACTTGCCGTCGACGCGAGGCCGTGTTACGCCATTGGGACCACCGTCACATCGACGAGAGAGTCCTTCCTCTTTTGGAGCACTCCGGATTTTTGGGCATTGCTCGACTTCGTTTCATTCAATTCGATTGGCATTTTATCACTACTCTGGTCGAGCGATGGAGGCCAGAGACGCATACTTTTCACCTTCCCCATGGTGAGATCACTATTACCCTTCAGGATATTGAGGTTTTGTTAGGGTTACCTGTGGATGGCCATCCCCTCGTTTGTAGGACGGCGGGAGTGGTATGAGATGATGTATGTGAGAGACTTTTAGGTGTTAGGCCACCACGGTCTGCCATTAGAGGACACGGTTTGAGCATGCCGTGGTTGTCTGAGGTTTTTGATGATTTGCCCGATGGTGTTGATGATATAGCAATTTTACGGTGGACACGGGCCTATATTTTACTTTTGATAGGGGGTGTCCTGTTTTCTGATAAAACAAGAACTTTTGTACATTTACAGTTTTTATTAGTTTTAGAGGATTTAGAGTTGTCAGGTAGATTTAGTTGGGGATCTACTTGTTTGGCATATCTATACAGACAGCTTTGTATAGCCACGCATGCACATGCACGTGAGATTGGGGGGCCCTAGTTTTGTTACAGCTTTGGGCGTGGGAGCGATTTCCGTATATGGCTCTTATTCGACGAGGTTTACACGTACATGGGGATGGACCACTTGGCTTGCGGTGACACGCTCAGTTTGATGTCACTATGTTCCCTACACACGTAGTTTCCGTTTATAGGGAGGCACTCGATAGGCAGACAGTCGATCAGGTCATTTGGGTCCCGTACTCGGATGATGTATTATCATCCCTCCCCGCCTACTGTCGCAGGGGGAGGGATATTTGGCACGCACGGGTCCCTTTGATTTGTTTTAGTATCTTGGAGTGACACTTTCCAGATAGGGTGTTACGACAGTTTGGAGGCTTGCAGTACGTTCCGGGTGCCTGTGACACCGAGGACAGACTCCACGACACGAGTACGCGGGGTACTGTAGAGGTTGATTGGTCGGCAGCGCATGCAGTGTACATAAATCTTTGGAATCACCGACACGACCATGTAGTTCCGCTAGATACCTCCTTTGGACCTGCGCTCGATCCTCACTATTCGGTCTGGTTTCGTTCCATATCCCGCAGATTTGTTGGTCATCGGGAGCTTCTTTGACTTACGTGGTAAGTTTCCCTCTACTACTTTCTTTTCATTCTCAATCAAATAATTTACTTTGTTGTTTTAATTAATTTTTCACATTATTGTTTGTAGTGGGACACTTTGCACGAGATACGAGACAATCCTAGTGCCGACGTTCGTTGCCTTGCTGAGTCGGCCATCTCGGTTCTGACAGATGATATGACACGTCTATTCAGTGATCGCCCCGAGACAGATGGCGCAGACGTTGGTGATGCAGCCCGAGCACGTGGACGACGCCGAGGGAGAGGACAGCGTACCAGATCTCGACGCTCGTCCGAACATGCGTCAACGCCACCGTCACAGCAGGCCGAGTATGTCGCAGGACCTTCAAATACGTTCGGTGAGTGTTCAGATTTCTACACGCCTGTCTTTGATGACATCTCTCAGGTTTTCACTCCGGGGGCTCCTCAGAGGGAAGTTCGTCCCCATAGCTTTATGGATGACGGACTGACACAGGGTGTGACGATGATGCACCACTGGTGTACCATGTCTCCCCGCCTGTTTTCTCTGATCCCCACAGCAGGATGTAGGCCCCTCCCAGATCACACAGATAGATGATATGAGATTAATATCTCGTGATGACTCTATAGGCAGTACAGTAGCTGTAGGTCTTAGACAGTACACTAGAAGAAGACGACGACATTGATTTCTATTTTTTGTAAATTGTAACTTCTGTTAAATTTTATAAAATTACATTTATTTTTTTACTTTATTCATTGTACTTCTTTTTGTACGATTTGGTTTTTGGGATTTGTTGCTGATCATTTGGACAGTATTGCATATGAAAACTGGTTATGAGGTCCAAAATTGATTGATTTGGTCACTACTGGAGTTTGTGGTGTTTGTGTTGTATTTTTGTGTTTCTGTTCTGATGTCAATTTGGATAGCAGAATAGTTGATTTGGTTACTATCGGAGTTTGTGGTGTTTCTGTTGCGTTGTAAATTTGGATAGCATAATGGTTGATTTGGCTATTTTTGGAGTTTGTGGTGTTTTTAGTTGTTTTGTAAATTTGGACAGCATAGAATGTGCAAACTACTGGGGTGGGTAACCAAATGTATGTCGTGAGTTCAACTCACGACATTTGTATGTCCTGGCCCTATGTCGTGACTGGAAGTTACGACATAGGCATATGTCGTGACTTCAAGTCATGACATTGATGAATAATGCATGTCGTGACTTGAAGTCACGACATAGATGTGTTAGTTTTGTAATAAGTTTTTAAACGGTGTTGTTTTAAAAATTATTTATTTTAAATATGTTATTTCCGTACAAAGCTCGAAAAGATGGGGTTCGGAAGCGTCCATCCACATTAGAAATATATCATGGCAGGTGAAAAATTGAAAATTAAAACCCTAACGAGGTCTCCTTTTGGGTTTTGGCGCCCCCGAAAAATTAAACCCTCCCAAGTTTCCAACATAACCCCTCAAATTTTCATTTCTCGCTAAATCTGCTTCCTTATTTGTATTCTCCCGCCAATTGGGGAGATAGAGAGAGAGAGAGAAACCCTTCATTAAATTCGAACAAGATTCACTCTCTCTCTCTCTCCCCCCCCACAGCAACATGGGCAAATAGCACGAACACCGATTAATCTCCGAGAGTAAGAGACCCTCTCACTATCTCAAATGGCTATTTCGTCAAATGCTTCTCAGACGGAATCAAGTGATAAAGCAAATGTGCGGCAAAGGAAGCGCAACAAGTGTCCCGGTGTTCGTGTTGTAGGAAGTCGAATTTACGATTCGCAGAATGGCATAACTTGTCATCAGGTAATTTCATTTTTCATTTTTCTCAAAACCCTTCTCATTAAAACCTTGAATTCGTCTGTTGGGGGGAAAGGGGGTATGTGCCTTTATCAGATCTGATGTTATGCTTGGTTGGATGGAATTTGTTTCGAAAGTGTCGTCAGAAAACAAGGGACTTCACGGCAGCTTGCAAGAACATCAATGCAAACAAGCCTTGTCCAATCAAATTTTGTCACACGTGCCTTCAGAACAGGTAATTGTGACTTATCCTGTTAAGAGTTTGATGTTTGTGTTGGATTGATTAATTAAGCTGCTTTGTGCATACTGTTATAAGGTACGGGGAGAAGGCCGAGGAAGTTGTGAATTTGGAAGAGTGGATTTGTCCTAGGTGCAGAGGAATTTGCAACTGTAGCCTCTGCATGTAAGTGTTTTGATTGTGGTTGTTTGGTGTTTTCTCATAGGTTTAATCTGAAAAAATAAATTGATTATTATCATTATTATTTTAACTTTAGGAAGAAGCGTGGGCATCAGCCTACTGGGACTCTTGTAAATACTGCCAAAGCGGCTGGCTTTTCATCTGTCTCAGATATGCTTCATGTTAAAGGCTTTGAAAATATTGATTCTCTGAAAGAAAAACGTGCTTTTCCCAAAAAGCCTGCTGGGGAAATGGTGGGTATGGTTACTTGGTTGAAGAATTGTAGTTTTGTTACTTTTGATTGGTTTACTTTTGTATAATTGATGTTTTTTGTGTTTGGTAGAGTGGCTTTGCTTCACCAGGGAAACGAGGAAAGGAAAACTGTTTAGATGGACACAATGATGTGAGCTTGAGTCCTAAGAATGTAAATGTCAATGAGAAGCCTAAGAAGGCTAAGCGTGAGGGGCTAAAGGAGATGCATGAGGTGAATGGAAATGGTGATGTAATTTTGAAGAATACCATGCCCAAGAAAGCAAAAATATCAAAAGGGGCCTCAAAACTAGAAGGGAAGGCTGATAAGAATGATGAAATCATGTCAGCAGGAAATGATGGGGAGACTATCCCTCACTGTAAAAAATATGAGGGAGATTGCAAAGTGCTTGGAGATGCAGTGCCCAATGGTGTATGTAATGGTAATGCTGAAGTGAAGAAGAAAGCAGCTATAAAATCTTGTACCTCCAAGGACACAGTGACGGTTCAGAAGAAGGTTGTACACAAGGAAATTCAATTGCCTCAGGGTGCTGAGTTAACTGCTGTTGCTGGTGTTGATGTGCCTACAGAGGATGTTGGGCATGCTTTGCAGTTGCTGGAGTTTTGTTCGACATTTGGGAAGGTATGTAATCTGGTTCTTATTATTGCTGGATTAAAGAAAAAGCGTTACCATGCATTTTGATAAAATTTTTTGAGGCCTTGTGCTTGCTTATGGTTATTTGAGGAACTTAGCATGGAAATTGAACTATGCAAATGCAAAGTTTTCATATTTACAGGAAATACTTGTCATGCATCGTTAATGGATTCACCTGGTTTTTATTTGATAATCTTACCCTTGCACTCATCATCATCTTTTTTGAATGAACTTAGAACTATGATATTGTCACATACTCAAATCTGTAACCAGTTTGATTTTATTTAATGCATCGTTGAATTTAAAAAGAATGTTGTATTAAGCAAGTGTTATAAAATCAAACCAGCATCCAGGCTTTATGTGATTAAAATTATGTAAATTCTGATTTATGGCTGCTTTAATCTTTACCAGCCCTATAGACTTCTTTTAAATATCCCGTTGAACAGTATCAGTTCTCTTGAGTTCCTTTTTCCCTTTGTTTTGGTTATTTTGATTGATGATAGTTTCTTTATAATTTGTTTATTCGTTGTTTCTTCTTGCTAATTGTGATAGGTTGTTGATTTGAAGAGGGGAGAGTCTGGATCTGTTCTTGGAGATCTCTTTCATGGTCCCAGAACACGTTCTGGCAAATGCTCTTCGATTCTTCAGTTTCAAATCAAATTGTTGAAATTAATTCTAGGCCTCAAAGAAGATGAAGAGTATGGTTCACAACTTATTAATAGAATCAAATTAATTCCTTGCAAAAAATTCTTTATTGATCCTTGTCTCTACCATCTATTTAGGTTTACATCCTCGACACCCACTTCTGGTGGAAATAAATGGTTTGAAGCTTTAAAGGAATGTGTCTCTGAATCTGAGTTTATACTGAAAGATCTGCCAGCAGATTGTTTTGACAAGGAAGATCGATATAACGGGCTAGACTCATCTAAGAAACTCAAAGTATTAACTTTTCTTTGTGATGAAGCACTTGGAACAGGGTAAATGATAAGGATTTATTATGGTTTCTGGTGTTATAATATTCCATATCATTATCTGCTTTTAGTGTTTTAAGGCTTCCCAAATAGATGTTCATTTTTTTTCTTCTTCATTCACTTGGGCTTTTGAATATAATGACCAATATGATTGCTTACACTTGCAGAAAGTTGAGGAGTTGGATCACTGAACAAAATGACGTGTTTGCTGAAGAAAAGAAGCAAGCAAGAGGAAAACTTGTAGCCGCAAAGGAAAAGGTAAGACACTAAAGTGTGGAAGTGGAAAGTTCTCACGACTTTGCATTGGAATGACATTTTAAGATGTTACCAAACACCACTGACATGCCATGTCTGCTATGTTACCATATGAAATTGCACTTTATATTGATTTATAGCTGAACATAAGGAGTTACTTGTGCAGTTCTCCGAACTTTGCTTATTTCAATTTTATAAAATATCCAGTTTCAAAGTTTACTAAAAGGTTCTTTAGCTGATCCCCCCCCCCCAAAAAAAAAGAAGTATATCTAAAGGTACTCAATTTCTATCCAGTACCACAAAAGTGAAAAACCTACATGCAAAAATCCCTTTTGTTTTGTGGAGGATGGACGATAGGCCATAGCTCAAAGTCTGTATTCATGTGGCAAAGCAGTTTGAAAATTAATGGTGCTCCATGCATCGATAGAAAAACTTCCACCGGTAGGATATAAACTTGGTTATACTGATTTAATGGAGGTAGTAACTGTAAATATTTTATAAGTTACTGCTTGTAAATGTTGGAGATGTTGCCTTGTACTTCATGGCATTGGGGTTCAGCTATTGATGAAAAACCTTATGGCTATGAAATGAATGTTGAATTGAAGCCGGTTGTTTTCCTGAAACTGATGCTCTTGCAGGAAAAGCACATGAAGAGGAAAATGCGGGATGAAATAGCCAAAGCAATATTATCCAAAAATGGTGCTCCCTTGACAATATCCGAACATGAAGCCATCGTTTTAGAAATAAAAAATGAAGCTGCAAGTGCTCATGCTGAGGTGCTTAAAGCGAGAGGCATGGCTCCTGAGGGTATGTAACGAAATCCTATATCTTCCATATTCCCCTTGATTTTGTTGGAGATAGAAGGAAAACGTTGCAACATTGTTAAGACAAATAAGCGACCTTGATGGGTTTTATTTGCTTGCTCTTCCTGTGGGCGAGTCAAAATTGATAGTTTTCCGTTGCTAGTTGTTATCATTTACCTGCCATATCAGCATCTTTTTAGGATTTGAAATTGCATTGTCTACCATATTTGTAGAATTATTAGTAATCTCTTTGGGGACTATATTTTTCAAGTATTCTTTAGAGCCGAATAGTAATTATTAGCATGTGCCTCTAACTGAGACTATGTTCAAAAGCTATTGGAAATTGATTCATAAGAATGAGTCAAAGGCCATCTGTTAATGCAAACATTAGATAAAGTGCAGTTGCAAGTTTTGAGTATTTAGACAATTGTTGCAAAATCTTTAAAATGTTAGGATCTTATTGAATTTCCTCATTCTAAATTGGTGCTTCCTGGTAATGGTTCTTGAATTTTCTTTGAAATTTTTGGACTTGGGAAACTTCCTGAACATGGAGCTGTTGCTACACTCAATGACAAATGAGTAAATTTTGAATGTGTGAATAGATTGAGCATTGACAACCCTATTGAATTGCTTTATGGATGCGAGCTATCCTTCTCCTTTTGCTGTAATTTCATTTGTAAGTTTTGAATCTTACTGGGCCTTTGAACTTTTCTCTGTCCTCCAGCAGACAATCGGGTTGCTGAGGCTGTAAGAACACAGCCTGTTATGATGGATGCCAATGGCCGTGTGTTTTGGAAATTGAGAGGCTACTCTGGTGACTCCAAAATTTTGGTTCAAGGTAGGTTTATAATTCATATGCACTTACTTGGAAATGTACTCTTAAATTTGACAGTTGATGTTCTGTAGAGGAAATTTGACAGGTCAATCTTTTTCTGTCTTTGTAAAACACAGACATGGGAGGCTCAGATACAGGTGAAACTGAGAAATGGTTCCTATATGATGATGAACAAAGCCAAGTTGTTGAAAAGTACCTCAATAATTAAGGTCAGTAAGATCATAATTTTTTTTATTGGAAAGGAGATTTTCTTATTACTTTGTTAAAGGTTTAGACACACTCAAGTGTCTGCATCTATTGCGCTTTTATAATGGTCAAGATGTAATGCATTGTAAATCGCATATCCTAAATAGCTTGACAAGATGTAATATATTTGTTTCTCAAATGGTCGATCCCAAAATTTGTGATTAAGGTCCGGGTTGTGATTGTTATTGTTATTGTTTCCCTTACAGTGGCTGTTCCTGGAAAAATGTGTGAATAGTGACTCTCCGGCTGTGCCCTCTTGCATTATACTGCAGCCATTCGATAAAAAGCAGTGTACCTCCTTGTTCTTTTATGTGGAATGTTACATCCTAAAACCAACAAGTGTAGTTCTATCCGATCATAATCTAGTGAATATATGAACCATGTTGCTCCAAATTTTTGCTTTTTCTGTAGGAATATTTAAACACAGTTCTTGTTTGCCATAACACGCTCAAATTCCAAAATTGTTGATCCTTTCATTTTTGTTGTAGGTGAAAAAAGGATAAGCTGTAAGCAGTTTCATACATGTGATCTGGAGAATATCTGGCATGACTAACTTTTTGTAAGGTATGATTTATCTGTTGAGTATAGAAAGATTACATTATTTGGGATATGGTCCAGACTAACATGAGTTCGAAGTATATTGTGTCAATGGATTAAGAAGAATTTATGGACATGTGGATGGTGATTCATGCATTTATCAGCTATAATTAGCAAATTTGATGCTTTTTATATATTGGAATTTACTGTGGCTTGGCTCGTGGGAGATAAATGAGCCAGTAGTATCATAGGTCATTGCCTCAAGAAGTTGCTCCGCCATTTTGGTCCTGGGTTTAGGGTTTAGTTGCATTTGGTAGTGTGTATATTTTATAGGATGAGTTGCATTGCTTTTGGTTCCTTCATTGTGGGGTGTCTTAAAGTTTAAATATTGAAAGGGGCTAAAAACTAATGCTGATACCGTTTGTTTACATGCTGTACTGATGATAAAATTAGGCAACCTGACCTGGCTGCTGACTGCTCTCCAGTGGTGATATTTGGCTCTCTTGTATATGTAAATGTGAAATATTAACCTGTAAAAGTACAATTCTCCTCTGGGGGAGGGTGGTTTTTTGCCAAGAGCAGCTGTATCAGTCGTCTGTTGTATTTCCTTTTAGACCTATCTTGTGCTGTGTGTCAGTTATCTGACTGATAAACCACACTCTTGAAATGAAGACAAATGGCGATGGCTGTGTTATTTTTTTTTGTTACACAAGGATTCGAACCCTGGATCTCAGGGTTGGGGAGGGGGATTGTGATCATTACGCAACGGCTGTGCTTGATATCAACATATTTCTCCCTCTTTGGTATCTAATAGCTTTATACAATTTTCTGACCAGTTCATGTGAGACGGTATATACAACATTTCAAGACAATAGTAATAAAGCAAGATAAGCAAAACAACAATAAAGTTTTTATTTTTTTTTTCCTCATATTAATCTATGAGTAACATTCAAAATAATGCTACAATTGCATTTACAACGTTATACTTTCTCCCAGGAAAAACAGATCAAGTAATTAAAGCAACCACACCATGTGCTCCGTTATGGTACTGTGTCCGATATTAGGCGGACTTCATATAGATCATCTTTTCCCATACCTACATATGGCACAAGATTATGAGATCAATTTAGGACCTATCACTACTAATTAAGAGCCCACAAAGTTTCTCTTCTTTGTTCTCTGAAACAGTGTCCCCTACAAAGGGTAGAGGTCAGGTCTAGAGAAGCTAGTGATAATTTTAATTACCCTTATTTTCTGTTTATCCAAAATATTCTTTTAGAAATGAAAGATGTGAAAATACTCACCAATTTCAGCCGTTATCCCTGGTCCAAAGAATGACGCAAACTTTGCCTAAGGAAATAAAGGAGATAAGAGAATCAGTCTGCAAGTGATATATTGTGAAACAGAACCAAATAACAAAAGAAATGATTTTAAAGATGATAGTGTATAAAATTCTCTTACTCCCCCCCCCCCAAAAAAAAATAGAAGTGAAAATTTCGAACACCGTCCTATATTTTTCATGGCTTCTAACAAAAATAACTAGGTCCTGAAGGGTAGGTTTCTGGATTTCAAATCAGTATTTACCTTTCTTTGTTCAAAATCTGATAACTGCAGAGCTTTTGCCTCAAATGCCAGCACTAAACTGTATTTACCATCCTCTGTAACCTGCGAGAAATTAGTAACATAAGTTGGCATTGGGCAATAATAACTTGTTATGGTCACATGCAGTGGACAGCTCCAATTCAGATGCTTGTAATATTCAATTCAGATGCTTGTAATATTCAATTCAGGATTATGAAACCATAAAGTAAAATGCATAATTTAACTAAAAATTTTGGTCCATTTAGAAAAGTATGAGAATATAATATGAACTTGATGTTCACAATGGCTTAAACTATTTCAATTTGCTTTAACAATTACAATAATTTCATGGGAATGTCATACTGAATTTGAGTACCATAAGGTGAACTGCACTCTTTTTCTGAAGCCAGATAGGCTTATAACTCATGGGGGTGAATGTTGGAATTCTTGGACATTTGACGGCCTAACGATGTTTAACCATTTAGCTTTGCGCCCCAAGGCAGAAAAAAAGACAGATTTGAAGTCTGATCCTAATGCAGACACGTTAAGGTAAAAGAACATACTTCTTCCCGAATCATCTGCAGAACTGGTGCACTCCTCCGTGGAATTCCTCCTCCCTATCACGACAAACAAGATGAATGATAGCATATAAATAATTATAGTACAAATAATGCCGGAAACATTTGAAAAATGCTGAATTGTAAAAGGATGCCAAATTGTTAAGAAAATGAATAAAAATGAACAATCAAATTATTTAAAGAGTTTGTCATCCCTGTCGAATTCAACTGGTTTCCATAAATCAGTTTTGGATAGTACATAGTACATGGTTAATTTTTATGATGTTTTTTATCTGTTCCTATAAATTTTATTTTCAATTAGATTTACATAATTGACAATTAAATATTAAGAAAGCAGATTAGAGAAGAGACCCAAGCATTCCGTTGTCGTCCAGCGGTTAGGATGTCTGGCTTTCACCCAGGAGACCCGGGTTCGATTCCCGGCAACGGAATTAATTTTTTACTTTTTTTTCCCAGTTTTTTCCAATACAAACTAACTTTCAGTGGTTGCAAAGAGTTGTCATAATTTAAATTAATGACATCTAAGGCTGCAGATTTTTTTTCCTATTATTCTCTTCCCCAAAGAACAAAGACTACAAACTAACTCTCGGTGGTTGCAAAGAGTTGTCATAATTTAAATTAATGACAACTAAGGCTGCAGGTTAAGACTACAAACGAACTTTCAGTGGTTGCAAAGAATTGTCATAAATTAAATTAATGACAACTAAGGCTGCAGGTTAAGTGTCAGTCATGTATTTTCTCAGGCCACTCTTTCCAAATGATGAGGACGCAAGAAAGCAAGTCCAAAACCAATAGACAGCAAAGAGAAACAAAACGTAACAAGCTGCAAATCCTTCTGGAACTGTAGGTTTCCAATAGAATGGTATCAAATGAGCATATAAAGTAAGAATAATAGAATCAAAAAACACACCAGACCATATTGAAAGATGCGTTTCAATGCCTCGTCCAAATGTTGCTCATCTCCATACCGATATCTTGTCACATCACTCCTTACCTATAGAAAATAAAAACAATTGTATAGAGGATCACCAGTTCTTCACACCAACTATAACGAAAAAGAGCAGCAGGATATCGTCTACCATTTGATATTGACAGTGCATGGACGGTTCCAAGTCAAAAAAAATACATGTCAAACAAATGACGGTTCATTATCTAGATTGAAGCATTTGTGAAAAATATATATGGATATAGTGCTCCATGATGTAAAAATGTGCCCCAAGTTGGAGATGGGCCAAATAGATTAATGTAATGTGTTTTGCGCACCATTCCAACTATATTTTTTCATTGTCTAATGAAGGAAAAAAAAAATAATAATAAATAAATGAAGCGTGGTGGAGTTCCAAAATGTACAATACAGATGGCTTCCTACAGTTGGCAAAAGCACAATATGAAAACTTGGTTAGATATAACAATAAATCATGTAATAACTCTTTTAACATAAAGTTTTCAATCAAAAACAACCAGTAACAACAATCTATTGAAGACTTGATGCACATAGAGTCTAGTGCAAGTAAGATTGCAGAAGAACACATTGGGATTAGGAAGCAGTAAGTGGCTAGAAATTGGTCTAGGTTGGCAGATTCATCACAAATACAAGCCTAAATTTTGCTTGGTGTACTTGTGTCATTGCCCATAATTCTATAACCATACAAACTTTGTCAGTAATGATAAGCACAAGTTGTTTAAAGGAAATAAAAACAACAATAATGATGCAGTCATTTTCATTCTCAGAATTATGGGTCCTGGCTCCAGATGGTGGGGTGAATTAGTTTCATGAAAATTACCTGCCTAAGAATAGGAGTTGCACTTGTTTCCCTTAACCTCTGAGCATCTGAATAAGTCAAGCATGGCACTGGCTTAAGTTCTGCATACTGCAAAACAGTGTAAAGTGTATGCTAAGGCACTGAACAGAAGCAATTTAGCTTCTTTGTAGGACAAGAAGAAAGAATAATGCAACAAATTAATACCACTCCAAGAGTATTTACATGAATGGCACTTTAGCCTCTAAGAGTATTTACATGAAAACAATATAATCATCCATCCTGAACAAATTGAGACCAGTCAAAAATGTCGAATTAGGTTGAGATTTTTTACTTGAAATTTAAGGAATAAGAAATTGTCTAAATAAAATTTTGAGCCCTTTTCAATTACATCTGCATGGGATTTCTTTTTTTTTTTTTTTTATAAAATAATTTTCAATTCTAGGCATGAGATACTTGTTTAGCAAGCAATTACTTCGATGCCAAAATTAGTTCAAAATCCAAGTCAGTTTTAATATAAAAAATGCAGCTAAATACAGCAATAAACATGCTCGATTTCATATGACAAGGAATTAAGGGTTTACCTTAAGAGCCATTCCAATTATCGCTAGAGGGAAACCATATGTCAGCATTAATGCTGACCACTCAGATCCAGGAAAAACTGTGAAATATGCCCCAAAACCATATCTGTCAAGTAAGACATCCCATCAAATAGAGGAACAGAGGAAAAAGTTGTTAGATAAAATATAATCAATGGATAGAGAGCACACGAGAGGAGTGCAATTCCAACACCTAGCCCAACAACGCCAAATGAAACCTGCAATAATCAAATAACAGCTTAACTCCTTCACAGAACAAAGAAAGACAAAGGTAATGAATTTACTTGATATCTAGTAACACTTGGTGCAGAAATAGTTTATAAGATAAATCCAGTACTCCAAGAATTTTCATCCCCATAAATTCCATACTGGAAGATAATATACAATAAATATGAATAAATAGGTCAACATTCTCTTCTAGCCGAAAGAAATAATCGCTGATTTCATGGTCATCAAAATGAACATGGAAATCAGACCACTATCTCCTTTTGTCCATCAATATAATAGCGAAGAAAAAGTATTTACCTATAACAAAGATTATAAATTGAAATCAACCTGTTTTAGTCTTTGGATGAGAAAGAGATTCTATTACAGAGTGAGCACCAAGGAGTGCACTCTTTACAAGATAATTGTCTGCTATATATTCCTTGAAATAAGCAATTTCATGAAGTTAAAAGCAAACAAAAATATGAGAAATGGACAAGGCTGTTCCAATGCCCTAAAAAATCATTCTATTGGATTCCCTTCAAGTTAGCCAAACAATAGCAAGAGGGATCATCCCAACGATCTTCTTCTCTGTACAACTTTCATCATGTCGTTGTCCATCCTACACAAATTTAGTACACAATCATAAGGCTGCAGTAGAAAAAACACAAGCTCTGACAGATGTCAAGCTCAAAAAATGATTGATGGATTCCGTAGTGAGACCTCTTTTTGGGGGGGATTATACTACATCAGTTTGTCCAACAAACTGCCTCCCAAAAACCAAAAAAGCGGCCCTGGGGGCAAGGTGGGCGTCACTCAACTTTCCAAAGAAAAAGGTTCCTACTCTTCTCACCGGGCTCTCCTGGTATGGCCTTGTAATAATGGAATACCTTAAAGAACCTATTGGTAGTTTCAGACCTTATTACAGAATCCATCCCATTCCCACCAATCCTCATTTCCCAACCTCCTTAGTATCAAAATCTATCGGCTATAGTTAGGGTATTTAATCATCTAGGATCCAACCTAGTGATAATAAAAAGCATATTTATCATGCTATGCTTACTTGAGTATAACATTTTATGCAAAACAACACTCAATTCTTGATACATGATGCAGTGAATTATTTGATAAATATCTAACCCCTCGTTTGACTTGAAGGAGATGTACCCTTTAACCATGCTTGATTATAATTCTTATGAGAAGACGGAGGAGGTTTAATCCCCTCCAATGCTTGGAAAAATTCACCCTCCACCAATGTAAAGGGGATCACACTGAGACCTTTAAAAATGTAAAGTGAGAAACCCGAATTAGGGTTTAAATATTTTGCAGATAAATGGAGATCCTTAGTTAATCTTTGGAGTTACTCAAAGGAGCTATGGGGGAACAATACCATATTAAAAATTTTGTTATTTTAATTCCTAAAAGCTTGGAATTCATACAAATTGTTAAGTTTTAGGTGTATAAACCCCATATCCTTCTACTAATAATTACTTTTTAAGGCAAGAATAAGTCTTTTAATATGGTATCAGAGAGCTCTTATTGTCAGGCTTGCCTGTTTCGATTACATATTTGTGAAGATTAGTCATATCTTCTGAACAACAAGTTAAGTCTCAGATCACCTAAAACCTAATTCTATCAATCATGTGTCATAGATAAATCACAGAACTCCACTTTAAAAGGCAAGATTTTGAGGTAGGAATAAGTTATCTAATAGAAATTATTAAATAATTACGCATACCAGAAAAACTCCCCAAACTAAAATAAATGAAAAAAACATGGGAAATGAAGGGAATTTAAAGACAAAATAGAAGAACCTTAGAAAGAGAGAAGCCGTCATCTGGAACGATAGACTTGTCGAGGGAAGAAGAAGCAGTAGAAGGCTGAGTTGAGTCAGCAGCTTTTGGAACAAGTCGACGAGATCTGGTTAAGCTTAAGACATATTGGTTACTCCTGTTATTGTACTTACTGTTGACGAAGACCGAGACAGGGGTCGAACGAGTTGGGAGCAAGTGAGAGCAGTGTAGAGAGAGAAACTTGGTGTAAAGTGAGAAATTGTAAACTCCCAATCTCGCCACCGTTGTAGTAGTTCCGGCAACCGCCGTTGCTTTAATTGGCATTGCCCTCTCTCTTCTCTCTCTCTCTCTCCCTCTTTCGTCTGGTGTTTCAGTCTCTTTTGGGTATACCCGTCACAGAAAAGCAAGTGAATGGGAACCTCTCAATGTCTTAACGGCTAAAACTGGCATTACGTGTATTATCGCCACGTGTCAGTTTCTAGAACAACACGAGCATTTCTGTGGTTAGAGGTTAGAATTTCTTTTTGATTTCAATACCGGTGATTAACGGTCATCACAATTAAGAATAATGATAGTTTAAGTAAATTAAAATTTTAAAATATTTTACTATTTTATACCCATGTATATAAATATTACATTTTAGATAATTGACTCTTATATACTCGGGTCTCGGGAAATATAATATTCATACTATTTAAAATTTTATACAAATTTTTAATTATCAAATATATTATAATTTAATAACAAATTTAGTATCTTATGTGTGTGTTTTTCTTACCATTAAATAAAAATAGAATGTCACATAAGAAAATAAATATATTTTTTTATTTTTAAAATGAATAAAAAATTAATTAATTATTTTTCTAAAGGTATAATTAATGAATTTATTTAATATTGTAGTAATGAATTTATTTGATAATTAATTAATATTTATCATAATTTTAATATTATTAGGTTTATTTGATGCATTAAGATAATTATTGAACAATAAAAGCTGCTCTTGCAATTCTTTCTCTCTCTCTCTCCACACTCTTTTCGTCAACAACACACTTTCACCTTCCTTGCCAAAATCAAAGATTAAATCAATTAGCAGTAGCACTCCCTCTGTTTGGAGAAAATTGATGAATTATTACGTATTTATCTGAAAATTTATTTTCCTAAAAAAGTAAATTTTATTTTTCACTCTGTAGCTGAAAGTGACTTTTATCACATTTTTTTATTAGAAAGAGTTTTTTTTCAAAAACAATTCACATAAAAATGTAAAACATATATTTGGTTAAAAGGTTCATAATTGACATGTTTTGTTAATTGATTTGGACTTTTTACAAAGATTATTTGCCCAAATTTTCAAGAAAATGACGTCTAGATGCCTTTTTTTTTTTTTTTTTATATAAAGAATTTTATTAGAGAGTGAGAAGTGGAAAACCCATGCGCGATAGAGTGGGGGGAAGGAGTGATTAAGAAACGGTTGGAGTGTGTTTCTGGAGATGTAGGAGACCGTGTCGAAGTTGCATTTCTAGAAGAGTCATCTAATCCAACGGTGGAAATTAGAAGTTAAAAGGAGAAGGTTAACAACAGAGACCGTGTCGAAGTTGCATTTCTAGAAGAGTCATCCATCAACAACAACGACTACCACAACAACAACTAAACAAAAAAGGTAATGCTAAGAAAATATATATATTTTTTATTTTTTTTTAAAATTAAAAATTTAATTATCTATTTTTCTAGAGATATAATTAATGAAATTATTTGATATTATAATAATAAAATTATTTTATGTTAAATTAATATTTATTGTAATTTTAATATTATTAAGTACATACATCCCGTTAAGATAATATAAAAATATTTTTATATTTATGTTTAATATTTGTCACTTTTCCTCACTAATCTACCTCTACCTTTCCTTAGAAATCTGCTTCTTATCTTTTCACAGAATAACATCGGTCAAAGTCTCTTCCTTTGATTTCTGTGACAGGAACACAATCTAATTTTCATCGATTTGTATTTTCAATTTTAGAAATACTATTTGATTATTGTTGGAGTTATAACAACTTATTTCACATCTATCAAAAAACGATTAAGAGATATTTCGTTTAAACTTCCCTACTTCATTCCCCGTCACATTTGTATTGACCTGCCTTTTTATTAGATATTGAGTATTTTGTTAATTTGATTCAATAGGTTCATATGTAATGGAGGTGGGTTTTCTCCACAGATACTTGCTCTACCTATCTGAGTGGGAGTCTGGAATTGATAAACCTCATTAGGAGTGGAATTTGCAAATACCACTAGAGGGTGTTCTAGCGGAGAATTTAATACTCAAATCAAAAAGAGTGATTTTGAAGTATAGAAAACAAATTGAAAAGAAAGGTGTCTCAACTTTGTATTGTTGGTGTGCTGGATGTATAAGGTTCCAAGAGAACTTACTTGGGAGGTGGTTGATATTGTGGTTATATATTCATGGTTCTTGTTTGGGAAGTTCTGTAAAGCATCAAGGGTGTTGAAATCCTAGTTTTTATGTGAAGAGATCCTTGAAAATTTCCGACATTGTAAGAGCTATGGTCAAAGGTCTCTTGGAGGTACACTATCTCTTTAAAAGGCGGAAGTCCCCATTGTTGTAAGAGCTTCATGCCTTATCAAGAGTGTCTACTAAGGCCATTTTTTTATTCTGCAAGATTGTTTTGGGAGTGAGAAAAATTCTCATCAGCATAAGAAAAGTTTTGAATTTATTTAAATATTTACTTTCTTTATATATCATCTTTAGTCGCATTTATCCCATGGTCAAGCGAATTATAATTGCGAGATAAATGCACCGAGAAGGCAAGTGACTGAGGAGTGAAGTACCAAAACTAAGATGATCGAGGAGCTAGAAGAGCATTTAGTTTGATGAGCCTGGCTTAATGGGTGGTTTGATGAGCCTGGCTTTGTGGGCTTATAATAAAGTTCTCATCCTATTAGTAATGAGTCTTGGGTTATATACTATCATTTGTCCCCCACTTCTAAGGTTAGGTCAAAGAAATAGTATTACGAGTAGAGGTAATGTTTTAGTAACTTACAGTAGAGAAAGTATTTCAAGTTATAGGAGTTGAACTGTTATGCGGGTGAAGACAGAGATCATTCACTCTTTGCCTTCTCGATTGCTTTTCTTTTCATGCTATTCTCGTAGTTCACTGGTGAGCAAGTAAAGACATCTTGTAATCATATGTAAGTAGAGATTGCGCTGAGAGGACTTGTTAGAATGGCATCAAGAGTATTGATAGTTCCTCAATGCACATAGTCTTAGGTGCCACTTCTTGAAAACGTACTGGGCATTACACCGAAAGTACTCAAAGTCGTTGTGCCTTGTGAAAAATATATAGTGTATTAGGTATTGCATCGAGGGTATTCAGAGGCGTTGCGTCTTGTGAAATGTAGAGTGTACCAGGCGTTGCGCAAAGGGTACTCAGAGACATTGCACCTTGTGGAAATGTAGAGCATATCGGGGCATTGCTCGAGGGTACTCCAAGGCATGGTGCCTTGTAGAATGTAGAGCGTACTCGACATTACGCCAAGGATACTCGGAGGCATTGCGCCTTATGGAAATGTAAAGAGTATCGGGCGTTGTACCGAGGATGCTAAGAGGTATTGCGCCTTGTAGAAATATAAAGCATACTAGATGTTGTGTCAAGGGTATTTTGAGGTGTTGTGCCTCGTAGAAATATAGAGCGTACCGGGCGTTGTGCCAAGGGTACTCGAAGGCATTGCGTCTTGTGGAAATGTGGAGCGTATTGGGCATTGTGTTGAGAGTACTCGGAGGTATTGTGCTTTGTCGAAATGTAGAGTGTATTAGTAGTTACGCCGAGAGTACTCGAAGGCGTTGCACCTTGTGGAAACGTGGAGCATACCAGGCGTTATGCTGAGAGTATTCAGAGGCATTGCACCTTGTAGAAATATAGAGTGTACCAAGCATTGTACCGAGAGTACTCGGTTGATAGTTGATGTCAAATTTGTCAAGTTCGATACTCTATTTGATTAGTCGGCTTGAAGTATCTCTCTTCTGTAGAATTTGCTTTAGCGGTTGGTCGGTTAGCACAAAATGGTGTGTGCTTGAAAGTATGGGCGGTGGTGTCGGGCTGCTACGATAAAGGCAAAGCCTATCTTTTTGATGGGTTTGTAATTTACTTTTGGCTCTCAGAGGACACGGCTGACATAGTACACCGGCCTCTGTACATTGGTGTCTTGCCTCATTAGCACAGAATAGAGGGCATGGTTAGAGATAGCGAGGTAGAGATAGTGTTTCCTCACAAGGGATAGGCCGAGAAAGTAGTGGCTGTGATGAAAGATATTCCTTAAGGTTATCGAAGGCGGCTTTACATTCGGAAGTCTATGCAAATTTTTGAGTTTTCTTTAGGGTATCAAAGAAAGGCTTGTACTCCCCAACTTTAAACATGAACCGATTTTAGGTAGCAATCTACTTTGTAAAACATTGCATCTCTTTTAATGTTCTAGATGGGGCAATGTCTATGATGGCTTAGATTTTTTTTTGGATTAGCCTCAATTCCCTGGTTTGTGATTAGAAAGCTGAGGAACTTACCCGATGCAATTCCGAAAGTGCACTTTGCCGGATTGAGTCTCATGTTGTAACACTCCAGGGTTCTAAATGTTTTCTCTAGGTTTACCACATGACACTCTGTGCTTTACTTTCAATGAGCTTATCGTCTATGTAACCTTATATATTTCGACTGATCTGTTCATTGAAGACTTTGTTGACCAGTTTTTGAAAAGTGGCTCTGGCATTTTTTAAGCCAAAGGGCATGACTCCATAGCAATAAGTGTCAAATTCTATAATGAAACTCGTCTTCTCCTCATCCTCGGGGTCGATCCAGATTTGGTTGTAACTAGAGTAGACATCCATGAAGCCTAAAAGTTGGTGGTTTGAGAAGTTGTGTATGAGTTTATCGATATCATGAAGTGGATAAATGTTCTTCAGACATACTTTGTGAAGTCGACGCACATCCTCCACTTGCCGTTGGCTTCTTTACCATAACTACGCTGGCTAGCCATTCCGAGTATTTCAGTTTTTTGATGAAGCTTGCTGTCAGAAGCTTCTGTACTTCCTCTTGAATCGCTTGTTGGCGTTCTATTGCAAATATTCTTTTCTTCTACTTCACAAGTTTATGACTTAGGTCAACTGTCAACCTGTAAATAATCACTGACAGACGGATCTCTGGCATGTCTTTTGGCAACCATGCAAAGACATTAGAATGATGACGAAGGCACTCAATAATGGCCTCGTGCAAAGTTGGTAGTAGTCGGGCTCTGATCTGAATAGTTTGCATAGGATCTTCAGTAATCGAGATCTCCTCCACCTCTTCGGTGGGTTGGGGCTTGTTTATCGGCACAGGATCATCCCAGAACTCTACTATTTCTATTGAGAGGTTTTCTTTGCTTTCTCCATATGGGGGTGGTTGAGATGCAGGATCGCAGTTAAGGGTGGCAATCCTATTTACCGTTCTAAACTTGACTTTCATGTGCTTAGTACTTGGCAAGACCTCTAGGGCTTTTAAACCGGGATGACTGAGGATGATGTTTTAAGGAGAGGGGGATCTGACTACACTGATTGTGACCGTGGTGGTGGAGTGGTTTGGAGAAGTCCCCAAGGTTACGGGGAGTGCTATGGTGCCTTTTGAGTATAACGATTCATCGAAAAGTCCTCTTATCGAAATTGCCTGGAGTTGTAAGTCTGGCACCCCAATAAAGGAGATCATGGCCTGTACCTTGGTCGATGAGAATTCTCCTAATCGTGTATGAACCTATGTCCGCTGTGATAACAATAGGGTCATGGTGGTCCGGTGGAGCTCCAATTAAATTGTTGTCGTCAAAGCCTATAGGTGGTCTTTTCCTTTTTTGTGACATGACTGCAACTGCGATGGAGATTCAAATTGGGAGTAAGTTTCTTCTTAGTCTGTTCTCACAAATAGCGCCAATCTGATGGAGGTAGGTTTTCTATATAGATACATGCTCTACCTGTCCGAGTAGGAGTCCAGAATTGATAAGCCTCGTGAGGAGTGGAACCTGCAAATGCCGTCGAAGGGTGCTCCTATAGGGAAAACTTCAATTCTAAAATCAGAAAGATCGGTTTTGAAGTATAGAAATAGACTGAAAAGAAAGGTATTTCAACTCTGTATTGCTGATGTGCCGGATGTGTAAGTAAGAGAACTTACCTGGGATGCGGTCGATATTGTGGTTATATATTTATGGTCCTTGTTTGGGAAGTTCTGTAAGGCATTAGGGGTAGAGATGAGATTGGGTCAGCCTGGGCCAGTTACGTTTCGTTTCGTTTCATTTCGGTTCCTGGATGGGCTCAGGAACTGCGGGCCAGTTCGGCCACGGTTGCGAGGGCTTTCAAGGTCAGGCGGGGTCAGTTTTCTTGGAACCATCCTGGCCAGGTGAACCAGGCCCATTGTACCGGGCCTAGCTGGGTCAATATTTTTTTTTGGTTTTTTTGACTTTATTTTTTTAAACTCTCTTTTGTTTTTGTTTTTTTATCTCTTTGTTTTTTTTTTATTTAACTCTCTTTATTTTTTTTAAACTCACTTTTTTTAAATCAACCAATAAATAGATAAAGAAAAAAAATTAAAAAACACAAAAAAATTTTAAAGTGATTTCACCAAATTTGGTTTATATTCACTACCAAACTCTTCTGTTAGATTTTTAAATTCACTAATTTAATATGGATATATTTTTTCTTTATTTTTACAAGGATGATTTTTTTATATATATTTATGTAATTTTCCTATGCAGCGAAAATTTATTTTTCTTCTTCTTCATCATTCGTATCCGAGTTCTTATCCATGCCTTGCCTATTTTTTTTCTGTATCATTCTAATTTTTAATGCAAATCAAGACTTACAAAGTGTTGTCCGTCAAATTTATACGCCCTTATGTTAAAACTCGATTGCTTGCACTAAAATCACTTTCCGATAGCACTGCGAACACCAGAGAGATTAGTATATTTTTTACTATTTTGGCCAAAATTAGATAGTAAGATACATTATTTTTTCATCAACCTAATATATCAAAATAATTGTTATCGTTACAATTTTCTAACATATGTGTTTGTTGGTTAAAATTAATTCATTAGTAACGATAAAAAAGTTTCTTTTTTTTCCTAACATATGTAAAGCATTAAAAGAAATAAAAAATAAACGAATTGTTGAACTATTACTACTACTACCTACATCACTATCACTTATATTATTATATTTCTTTTCATATAATGCAAACATAACTTGTAAAATATGAAATATATATATTTTTTATTTTATATGTTGTCGGTTAATGTATATTTCCATTAGAAAACTATCAATAAAACAATTTATTAGAATTAAATATCTTCAAGTTTTATACATGGATTTAAAACACTTGCTACTAAATACAAAATGAAAAATTTTCATAATATTTTTTTATTAGTTGAATAATAGTACTAAATTTATCTTCATTTTCAAATTGACTAAATACGAAACAAATTTTACAAAAATTAGATAATATTAAATGAGTTACTGGATACTAAATTTTGAAAAATAAATTTATACATATATAAAAAATTTCAAGAATTCGTGTTGTTGCAAAATTAAAAGCGATATTATCAATAAAACCATATTTATAATTAAAATTAGCAAATTCAATTAAAACTTTTCTAAAAAAAATTATACACTTTAATATATCATAAGTTGAGTTCCACCTAGTATCACGTTCTTGTTGAAAATTTTTAAATTTTATATTATGTAAATTACATAATGTTTTTTCCAAACAATTTCTAATTTGATAAATTAAATCATGAATGAGTCATAAAACTGCTTCCCCCTCTTTTAAACCATCTTTAACACAAAAATTTAAAATATGACATGCACACCTATTATGAAAAAATGTTCCATCTAATATCATTTTTAAAAAGTTAATGACACTATTATTGGTTGATACATTATTGAAAGACTAAGAAAAACTTCGATTACTAATGTCATATTCAAGAATAATATTCGTAATTACTCTACCTATGTGAGAACCAGAATATGGGTATTCCCAATGTTAAAAAAATTAAAATTCTTTTTTCTTAAGTTTAAGGATCATTAATCAAATAACATGTTATTGTAATAAAATATTATTTTTTATATTCATTTGACAATTGAATTTTATGGGTGCCAATCACTTCACTCTCTTCCTTCACACAATACTAAGCCTAGGCGTTACTCAAGGAAGAAATAAAATTTAAAAATAAAGGTAAATAATATTCCTTTGACAATGTGTTTTATATCGAAATAGTATTGATGGGCTTTACATGTCACACAATAATGTTTTTCTTTTTTTTCATTCTATAGGTAGGAGCAGTAAAACTGACAATAATTAATAATAATATCACTATTCAGTGTTCAAAATGTGGTTGGCATTTTTTACCATGAAATCTTCAATATGTGACAAATAATTTTAATTGGTATACCAGCGAAGGTTAATTTCAATTAAAAATAGATGTTTTGTGAAAAGGGTGTGTAAGTAATATAATATTGTACAAAATGGTGTGTGCATATCCGAATTATTGTCACTATCTTTGTACCTCGTTGGGCAAAAGACACTCGGTTAAAATCTACGCTTGTTAATATAAGTGGAATGAATACTTTTGTTGCTTAATTAAGTCAGGAGTTTAACTTCTCCTATACATAAAAAAAATAATATTGGGAGATCTACCCCTAAAATGGATCCTGTAACAGTCGATCCATATTAATCGAGATAAAACTTTAGATATTACAACGAGGTCAAGTCAAGATAAAAAAAAAAAGACACGTTAAATGCTTGTTAATTCAACAATTCACCCCTTGCTCGGTGATTCCATGAAATAGTATAACACAAAAAGGTCAAAATTTCAGTTAAAATTTTAATATTATTACAAATTTTTGTCTAAATGAGCACAAGATATATAAAATATTTTAAATATGGATTTTATGATTCGTATGACCATAAAAAACTAATAATTTCGCCGATAGCATTATATTTAAAAAACTTATCGCTGGTGATACCTATAAAAATAATTTTAATTATTATAATTTGAGATGACAGAAATTAGTTTATGTATCGTTAATCTATTATCAATGATAAAAATATATATGATGCTTGATAATCAAACGATGATCAAGAGAATCAATTTTTAAATAGATTCTATAATATTCGAATCGCATCAATCGAATAATTCAGATACCGGTCAATTAATACTAAAAATGACAACGGAAGAGAAAACCATAGTCAATGAGAAAAAAAATAATTCTCTCCCTTTAACGTTTTATCTCAATTAATAGAACGTTGTCAGTTTTTGCAAATGAATTTAAAATTTTGATAAAATAAATTTATATTATTATCATTATTGATAGATTTTTACATAGATTAATCATACCTAATCCCAACCCTCAAGTGTGCGAAAGATTTCATAACCCTAAGATTTCTAAAGAACTTCGGTTCTCTCCGGCCGCCATTTGATAAGCTCGTTGCGTCTTCAAACCTACCTTCGATACCATACATACGTCAAAAACCACTAGGTGTTGAATTTTGTAATTATAATATTTATTTTCCCTTATTTTAATTATAATACATTTTTATATTAAATTATAATTTTTAATAAAATACTTTGGAATTTTTGTTAGTTTAAAATTCTTTTGGGTGAAAAATTTTACACAAAAAGGTCAGCAAATACCTTTTATAACATCAACCAAAACTTATAGGTAACCTCCATATACGATCCAAGCAGTGGGCCGGCCCATGTTTGTTGACGGGTTTGAGAAGAACATCCTTGTTTGGCCCGAAAACTTTATTTATTTTTATTTTTTATTTTTAATTTGAGCAAGTGTATCCAAAAACCCAACAAATTTAATTTGAACAGCTGAGTACAATTCGAGGGCTGACTCTCCCATGCATGCTTTTCTATTCTCAAGACTCAAAGTCACAATTTTGATTAAGAGAATGTAATCTCTATCACAGGATAATAAGTTGATGATGACCGAGAAATTTGAAAAACAAATTGATAAAATATGAATATTTTGTCCAGCAAAACAAGTTTTTATTTATTTAAGAATATTTTTGAGTCAAATTGAGCTGGAAACAATTTAGACTGAGAGAGGAAAAAGAGCTTGGGTGATATATATTTGGCCATGGCTCGGACTTTCAACTTCTTTTGCTCGAACCCACATCCAAACCTCCAATACTTTGTGCAAAGTTTTAAGATAATTGCTCTGAAATAGCATATGTTCTACTAAATTATCAACATTTAAGATATAATTTTACTCTAATTCGAGTTAAAAAAAATGATTATATTCGGTATCCAAATAGTCCCTTGTAGGATACAAACTTTTCTTTTTACTATTTTGTGTGAAATCTCATAGCATGTGAGATCGACCATAACACGATGCTGTTAAGTTTTCCTCTTTTTGAATTTATACATTCCTCCCACAAGAGTTTAAGAAAAGTAAATTTCCCAGAAATAGGTGGGCAAGATTTTAGCAATCTCCAAGGTAATGCTGCATTCTACCGCTGCAGCTGCTAAGTTTTCCTCTTTTAGAATTATACATAACGCTGACAGAACTAAAAATTGGCATTCAATTTTCTTGTGAAGAGGGTGTTTATTCTCTTGCAACTGAGGCTGGAAATCATCCTCAAACTCAAAAGGGGCTTAGGGAAAAGCAAAAATCCTAGGGGCCCATGAGAAAAATTTTTCTACTGAACCAAGTACTGTAAGCAACAAGATGGCACGTGAACGCTAAGCTGTCAGGCAAACCTAAGTGCACCAAATGCCAAAAGCTAAAACACATTACCGTAGCTCTGCCAACTTGCAACAAAAATAACACCCAAAAGCCGAAAAGATATGCCTCCCTCTATCCTCCCGCCACTGTGTGCGTCTCTCTCTCATGATTGCTCTCATCTTTCCCACACTTATATCAAGAACATAAGGCATAGAAATAGAGAGGAAAGGAATCTATTGATATCCAATTACGCTTTTCGGGCATGTACAATAGCTTTTTTGTTTCTTTTTTAGCACCCATAAAGCTTTTCAAGAAAGATATTGTGCTTTCTTGGTTTGTGTTTCACTTTCCGCCTGCTCGTCATCCACAAGCTCTTCCATGACAAGCACCCTCCTTGCCTGCTGCACCTGCACATTTGCTTTGCCTTTTCTCTCTCCTTTCTTTCTTCAACATCTTCTTCTTTATCTTCTCTCTCTCCTGTTTCGACTTCAACCTGCAAGCCCAACCCCACATCCCCCGCCCAAAACTCATTATTTAAGGGGTAAAAGTACAAATTCAAAAATTGAAAAAAAAATTGAAAAAGATGAGAAATAGCAGATGCCACTTTTTGTCCTTGGCAGAGAACATATGTGCAAGAAAAGGATCCACCGTAACAAGCAAGGACAAATTGATTTCAGAGTGGACAAGTATGTCAAGTACTGTGGCAATTACTGTTTTGTCAATCTAGCACACATCCGCATGGTTACACCCGCGTGGCATAATACAATACAAACTATAATTATTTTTATATTTAGTTCATGGGGTCATAGTTTTGATGCGAAAAGCCATAATTTAGTACACATTATGTAATGTGTCCTTTTTCCAAACCAAAAAACCATCATTCAAATGTTTTTCTCTCTTGTGATTGATCCTAGCAAAATTTTAACAAAATCAAATACATCTATGTGAGAAAAAGTTATGCCCGGGATACTTGTTGGTCATCATCAAGGGCAGGCCAGATTTTTTTTAAAAAAAATTAATATCGTTCGTCTTTCTAAATATTATAATATATATTTCGATCCCCTCTTCACCCGGATCTTGTATTTAAGTTTTTGATTTTGAGGCACATTCAATATGAAACATTGGAGAAGCAAGGCAGGGCATAGCGCCATCAGGGTCCCCATATACGGCCCTGCCGGTGGTTGCCAGCGAGAACATAATGATGCGTTGAGGTGGTCCAGTGAAGATCACATTTTTCTTGTGATCGGCCTTCAGAAAATTTGAAAAGGGAGGTGGCGCCACTACTCTATTTAGACTAGTTTACCTGCTAGATTTTTGAGATGGTATATAAAATATAGAAAAAAAAAATGGTAAAACTAAATAGAGACAAGAACTTAATTTTTGACCGGCGAGGATCGAACTTTAAATTTCTAAGTGAATGGAAGTTGGTGCTAGTTGAGTTGTAACTCATTGACTATTCAAGTGCTATATAACTAAAAGTAAAATCGCAAAACATACATAATTCACTTTTTAAATGCATAGTTAATTCACTTTTTAGAATTATTTTTTTTTAGAAATAAGTTATTTAGAGTTAATTTGATATTAAAAAATATATATAATTCTATTTATTTGTATTATTTTTCTCACAAATGCCTTTATTGTCCTAATGTAACTTATTTTCAATGAATTAAAATACAGACAACATGGTACTTTAAAGTCGAAAATTTTCTCATCACATCACATGAGAGTGCAACAGTAGACAAGCACAACTGTAAGCGTTGATAGGGAGGCAACGATGTGGGAAAAAGATTGAGGCACTTAAGGCATGTATTTTGGGACACAAGTAATTGGTAATCCATGTAGTTTTGGGCGAGCGGTAAGGGTCCTTTAGTCCCCCACAAAGCTATAAAAATATCACGAAGAAACCAAACAGTGAATCGTTTCTTTGTCTCATGCTGACAAACAAAACCACTTGCAGGATTCATTCCCCACACCCATGATAAGTATGAGAGAGAGAGAGAGAGAGAGAGAGAGAGACAGAGACAGAGGGAGAGCGCGCGAGAGAGCGCAAGCAATATCTCCCGATTATACCCATCATGGGGTCAAAAGAGAAGAATTGTGATTTTATCAAAACTTAATTTGTCCTGACATATCTGTATTTTATGTTATTTTAAATTTAATATCTTTTAATTAAAATAATTTTTTAAAACTAAAAATTAAATTTTCTTACAAAAATTTAAACTATTATTCAATTAATAATTTTTATATTGAAAGCACAACTAATTTCAACTTTCCCAAGTTTGCAATGCCTTTATTCGAGTGAAAAGAACAATGTTTCAAAAAGCAATCTTCTTGAATTATTCATGCAGAGGGAAGTACCGAATCTATCAGTCAATGCACACACCATACACCCATTAATGTTCATCCGTAGCGTGCTATGCAATGAGTGTGAAATATAAGAAATAGGAAAAATGCTTTTTTGCTCTAAGAAGTGCTATGCTTGCTAATTACCCTCACAAACAACTCTATGACGATTTCGTTTGAAATTCAAATTTTCTTCCCTTACTCTAAGATAAGCCTTCAATGTGAATTTCTTCTTATTTTTTTCGTTTTTCCTTTTTTGACGCCGGTTTAAAATATAGCAAATGACTAGTAATGAAGAACATACCTTATCATCAAGCTTCATTGAAGGATAAAAGGTAGGTGAATCATCACCTTCTTCGAGAATACATCTTGTTAAGGATCTTTCTTTGATTGGTGGAGTTAATGCTGGGCTTGGACTACTTGAACTTAGTTCTGGTGGTGTGCTTTGTGTCCCAACATCTCTGGTCATGCCCTCCACTTTTTTCTCTACTTTTCAAAACAGAGAAATAAATAAATAAATAAAACAGAGTCCTCTGTATCAGCCAAAATTCTGCCTTAGGCAAACTTCAAGCAAAGTTAATAAAATGGAAAAAGCTAAATAGGGTCATTAGAGAACCTTGAGTTGGATGTGGGTTTCCGTTTTCTTGAGCCATAGCTGAAGGCTTTGTTTGGATTGGTCTCGAATGGAATGAATAAACAAGAGGCGCAGACATTGTAATCCTGCCTCGAAAGCTAGGAAAAGATCTTCCCCTTATTGTTTTTGCAGACAAACACTCCACTGGAAATTCTCCTGATAATGGATTGCATATGTACTTCTCTGCTTCATTCCATTTGGAATTTAGAGCCAAACCATCTGGTGATAAGCATTCCCAGCCGTAGCCTGACCTTGCTTGCAATGCTGCGCAAAAATTAGAAGCAAAGTATTTGTTGATATAGTTGAAAATTTGAAATTATTTGGTCTCATCAAAATATTTTAGAGTACCGTTTTGAATGTTACCTTTCAGAGCAGCTGTAAATGAATATGTTGTTGGATCAATAATCTCATCTGTGCACAAACAAAGAAAGTTAGCCCTATAATTTTACATTTGAGTTTTCTGAGTGCATGAGAGAGAGAGAGAGAGAGACCTCTTAAAGTGTAACCAGGAGAAGAGGCAGTGCTGGAAATGGTGAAGTTTGATCTAAAAGAAGACCTTGCATCTTCTCTGAAGCTTCTGATGTAGGAAGCTGAATATCTTCTTGAAATTGTGTTCTCGCGGCTAATTACCTTGGCCTTCAGAGCCCAATCTCTTAGATTGAACTCTGGTTCTTCTTTTTCTCTCTGTCTGGAGCTCATAGAAACTCGTTCCATGATACAAAGTTTTCCTGGAAACAATGACCTATCAAATCCCCCTATCAGGGTCTTTTTTATCTCTCTCCTAGACTCCAAATTGATGTCACAAACATTTTTTGTTATTATAATAATACAAATTATAATAGTTTAGCGGATTGGTAACAAAGAAGTTGATAGACAATCATTGTAACTCTTTTGTTGTCTAGTCATCCCTCACTTACTAGTCAAGTATTTTAATAAAGTATTGTCTTTTCATTGTTTTTTTTTTGGGTATTCAAATGCAAAAGATGTTATAACTGGCAAGGCAAATCTAAAGAATGTGGTTTCCTTTGTTGAGTCACCATCTGTATTAGGGTAATTTCATGAGAGGCAGAGCATTGCTCCTCCTGACACAAACATGCAATTAAGTTTTCTGATATAAATACCAAGATAGATAAAACAGTGGTAATTTTTTATATTGATTCTGCTTTGTTTGCTTATAAAATCCAAACTCTGCTGATTTGTCCAAATTGTGGGGTAACTTGACTTGGAAGATGAAAGCCTAAAGAAAGAAAGAGAGAGAAAAAATTCTTTCACTCAACAGTTGCTCCTTTTAGGTTTCAACCCCTCTTCTTCTTGCTCTCCCATCCATCATGGATTAATTTTTCTTCTTTTTTTTACACTATACTAACTAATTTATGAAATTATATTTTAACTGATTCGATTCAATTATTTGTCAGGTTCTTTTTAGAAGATGACACTCTCAAAATAATTTTTTTCGTTCTAAAATTTGAAACTCGAGATTTGATCAAGAAGCTATCCGTTGTTATTTTTCTCTTTATTCTCTCTTATCCATGACTTCCTTTTTCTCTCTCTTCCTTATTATCTTTGTTAATAAAAATACAAATAAAAATAGAATAGAGAAGGTGATCGGAGTCAATCAAGAAAGAAAAAGGAGGAAGGGAGACCAATGAATCGAGAAAGAAGAGAGAAGAGGAAGAGAACTTGTAGAGTGTGACCCAAACAAAACCATTTCAAAATTTCTATGCTTCCATAATGATATTTTATGTAATGGCCCCACTATAATTTGAAGATGTTTTGTATAGAATTTGTCTAATATATTTACTCTAGTCGCCTTTGGTCCTGAATCCAATTGCATGTAGCGACGGGGGGTTATTCTCTATCTATATTGAATATATTTTTTTTTACCTTGACACACAGTATTCGAAATTTTACTCTAACTAATTTGGATCGATCTGATTGTCGAACTTCTTCTAGAGGGAGATATCTCTCAAAATAGTCTTTTTTATTTCTAAAGAAACTCAAATCTGAACACTTAATTAAGGAATACGGAGTTCTTTCCGTTGCATGACTTATTTTTGATTATCTATATTGAATATGACTGTAGCGTGATGTAACTAGAACTCAAAAGCAATTAATAGAGAGATCCAGGCCAGTCTTTTTCAAGGCAAAATAACTTATAAATATTTAGATTTTAATAAGTTTTGAAAAGATTATGAAAAATATATATATTTGGTTCATAGAAATTTATCACTTTAACTTATGAAAATGACCATTTTTTTTCTATTTTTATTATCGGTATCCAGATTTTACCCGATTAATCTGATTCGAATATTGTGGGATCTTATTTTACGGGTTGATTTTTTAAAATTTTTTTTCATCATTCTCAAGTCTGGAATTCGAAATCTCTAATTAAGAGTATTCAATTATTAAACAAAAAAAAAAAGGTGAAAATGTTCACAACATTACAAAGGAACAACTGTTTTGGAGCAGCACTTGTCTTTTGAAATCAGAAATCCTCACCGCCCATTTCTTGCTTTCACAATGTTCTGATTTATTATTCTTATTTTTGAAAACCAAAACAGGAAATATCATTTTCATGAACACGAACCCCTGTTTGTCGGTGGGTTTGTTTTTCATTTTCCTGCATACAGCCTTAGGGGAAAGCTTTTGGACCAATAGTATTTTTTTTTTTTTTTTCATATTTGATTCTTAGAAAAGTTTACTATGTCATAAATTAACTATTAGCTTTCTAAAATGAATCAAGAAAATTATCAAATATAATGCGACATAAATTTATTGGCCGAAACATCATGTTACATTTCCATCATGCGATATTCGATAAGAACTGATGTTTATATTATTCTTCTAAAAGAGATATTTTCTTTGATTAGATTATTCTTATAAAAGCATTTAATTTTCATTATTTAAGAAATTTTATTAGCTGAAATATCATCTTTAATACATTAAAAAAATACTGTTAGGGATGGAAATTATGGAGGAACCTGTAAGGATATTAGTTGAAAAAAACTTGGGGATAAAAAAAAAAATTTGTCCTCAAAAGCCATGCTGCAAAATTTTAGGGATAGGTTTTTTTTTTTTTTTTTGTCACTAAATTTAAAGACGAGTACATAATTCATGGCCAACTTCGATACCCATGAGGGAGTTATGGACAAAAATATAGATGGAAAGTTTAGGGACGGCTTTGCAAACTTTAGTGGTGAAATTAGGGATGAGTTTTAATTGAATTGGTGTCAAAATTAGGTCTTCTGAAGTATCTCTCATTCAACAAATGATCTCGTCCTGTGAAGTATCTCAAATTCAAGTTTGATAACACTGGACATCTCACCTAGATTTCTTTCTCAAAAGTGACACCGAGCCTCCGAACGATGTTTTGGATAGCCATCTAGTGAAATACCTCTTCTTTACTAACTGATCTCTTCCTATAAAGTCGACTGTTTTCTTAGCATATTTGACAAGCTAGGTACCTTATACCAACTTGCTTCCTTTAAAGCTTCACCAATCCTCAGAATAATACTTTGAATACCCTTGTGGATCAGCCTGACTCATCTCTTACCATGTCGTGTGGCCCTTGTGTTGATGGTTTTGTAGTCAGCACTATCTCATCCTCATGTTCTGTGGTTTAGTGTTTTGTCTCATGATATCACCAAGATCACCCACTGCTCCGACCCTGAAGTCCTCATGTTCAACTCACTCTAAGAGCTTCGCTAACCTCCTCGTGCACACCATGTATGAGTTGTTTTCTAAAGTTAACTCCTTTTGTTCTAACTTGAATTCTCTAACTCGAAGTCGTGATCTTCTATAGTCTTATAACTTTGTATTGACCAATGTATCACTTTTGTTCCGCTTCAATTTGAATTCAACCGATATCGACTCCAACTGCTGCAAGGCTAGCTTTCTAATACCACATAGATAACGGATGGCCCTACTCTACGTATGACTTTCACTCTCATCCTCTACTCTAATGATGAAAAAACTTGTAGAGCATTCATTACTCTATCTTTGCAGACACTCTCTTACCCTATGTGGTCCGATACACAAGAAGCAACTTTTCTTAAGGACTTGCTCCCATTCCAACCTGTGTTATAACCTTGTGGTGATGTTGTATCGGGTCTAGAAGTATATGTTTCATTTGTTCCTGTCTCACTATTGGTTTTGCCATTCATACTGGACTTTCTCGTATTGAACCCAATAATGGTGGCGCAGACTCTTTACTCTCAACACTAGGCTATGGGGTATAGTCTGTTAGGCATTCTGCAGACTCTCCAACCTCTCGTGGAGAAGTTTTTCTTTAACCCAAGGCATCGATCCTTTTAAGAACCGGAATAATTTATCCTTTTATAGGATGTCTCTTATGTCCAACATTTGTGGACTGTACCCATACGTTTTAGGCCCCACAATTTCAAATGCGCATTGTATCCAACATTCTCGGGGAGTAATTGTACCCTCAACTTGTGCTTCGAGTCCTCTTTAGAGCGAATAACATATGTTCCTTGCACCATCTCTTCGTATGATGTGCTATCACAACTTGTCGTTACCAACTGCATTCATCAATTCTCATCTATTCGCACTGCTCAAAAGTAATGCTCAACTTCAAACAAAAAATTTTCTGACTCCTTGGCATCTTGTGCTCCCCCTATAAGGATGTGACTACTGAAGTCGCACCTTTCCCTGCTTAAACGTGTTTTGGCCATTCGTGCTTACTACATACACCTAGAGGCCAACCTCGGTACTCAACTCCCCTACCTCATTTCGTAAGGCCTCTATTGCTGCCACCATTTCCCTCAATTTTATCAACACGCCGGATATGTTTAAAGTGGTCATTTTCAAATGACTACCCTTTTCACCACGTGATCCACCTTCTTAATGGTTTCCTCCCCATCAGTGGTGTGCCCCTCGACTCGATCTGCTCTCTACCGGAGGATATGTTCGTTCCCATTAAATTCTCTTACCCAATAAGACACCAAATCACCCTCACCTTGACTAAAATTTTTATACCAACTGTGGCAATTCTAAGTTTTCCCACAAGTTAGACGTGTGATACATATTGCGGCACGACGACCTAAGAGTGTAATCAACTCTTATAACGTGGAAATTTATTTGTTATGCGGTAATTTGAGTACGAAGAGATTGAGCGACAAATCGTAAGCAAATCAAATAAACGGGCAATGCATGATTGAAGATAACAATAAACATTATTAATCAGTAAAAAAATTAAAATTACAGGTGATGAGACATTTCAGGAGTTACGCCCAGGTTCAAGGAGTACCTTTCTCTAAGTCCCAAATTCTTGTCTCCTATAAAGCATTTTAGGCACACATAAATCCAATAGGAGGAAGCATTGACATGTCTGAGGAGTTATACATTGCTTTTTCAGAGTTAGACATGTTTTGTTACTTTCAAACTTGGTGCATTATTACGATAAGTAATAATACATGCCATGCTCTTTTTCCGAATTTTTACAAGTTTTCCCCAACTTTCTAAAGATTATTTAAAATAAAATACATCTAAAAAGTAAAAATAGTCGAACACTTGGTCTTGTTATAAAATAATCTTACCAGTACAAACTCTTTGCGGGTAGGGCATGACTGCTTGTTAAAATTGGTATAGAAACTGTGAACTATAACACAAAACATAGAGCTGGAGTACGGCTTATAATTTTTAAGAAAAATAGTATTTAAAAAATTAGGGATATTTTAAGTTTTTTAATAATATTTCTAAAATATTCAGTAACAATTTTATAATTTTAAAGGTATTTATTAAAATATCACAGAAGATGAATATATAAATATATTAAATCCTTCTTCTTTAAAATTTCACTAGGCACCCGCTTTGCCGGTTAGTCCTACGAACCTAAAAAATCAACAATTTCAAGTTCTTGCCACGACCATGCGTGTGGAGTTGGGTTCTGATGTACCCTATCTCCCTTGTGATAAAACCCATCATCTGAAAGTGACTAAGTAGATAAATCTGTGTGGTTTCTTTCAAGATGGGTTTTGAGAGAATGGAGAAGAGTGTGAGGATAGAAATGAAAGGAGCGGCAGAGGGAAGAAAGAAAACATTTGTGGTCACTGTTTTGTGGGGGGTCTATGAAATGAAATTGTTTTTTGTACTGACGTGCAGGTGCATGGATTGGACATGTGATTGTCATCGACATCATCATGAGAATAGATAACAGTGGGACTCTGTGTGTGGAGTTGTGGAGGACCCCTTCTCTCTTCTTTGCTATTGGAACACGTTCGGGTCCCCCACTTGTGGAACACGGACTAATAGGCCATTTGGGTTTTGTCTCATTTGCATCGCAAAGGAGGTTTCATGACGGAGATGGATTCCTGTCACCAACGCACAGCTCAACGGATAAGAACGTTAGTCCATTTAATCAATTTAGGTTTAAAATTTAAAAATAAAAAAAAATTATATTAAAAAAACATTTTAAATTAACCCGACAATACTCAAATTAAATTAATCAAAATATAATTAATTTAACTAAAAATACAAAGAAGAGATGGATTCTTATTAGTTGTGTATCTTAAACAACTCATTCAACGGAGAATTAACAGATTGAGTTTTAATTTTAAATTTTAAAATTAATTTGTTTAAGAGATTAATATTATTACTTGATTCGATATATAACAATTTTTTATATAAAAAATATATATGAATTATAATATTAAAAATATAAATAATTTTTATTAAAAAAATGATCAATCATGTCAATATAACATCATCATTACGTCATTGTCGTATAAATGTGGCGCCAATTTATTTTTAAATTATTTTTGATCAACCCCGACACAAATATGACTGATCAAATACTTTAAATCAAATTTGGAGGTGATTTCAAAATATAGATTATTTTTATTTGTAATACATAATTAGAATTTTACCTAATTTTATATTTATATCTTTTATCTTTATCTTTATTTTAGAAATACAATGAAAATTATTCTTTAGTTAGAGTTTCAATTTCAATCGGCTTAGATTAAATTTTTTTTTTTTAAAAAAAATCCATTAAGATTATGAAACAATTAATTTAAATAGAAAAATGTTATTTTTATTGATAGTCTGTGAAAAGATTTGTATAAATTTAAATGAGTTTACGATGAAATTCAAGGATTTTTACCAAATAACCAAAAGAAAACGTTTTTAAGGTAATATTTTATTGCACCTCTGAAATATGAAAGTTTCTTAATTTTAAAAAGAAAAATACTCCTCTCTCTCTCTCTCTCTCTCTAAGTTGAAACCAAAGCTAGTTGGTTAAAGTGAAAATGCACCGTATTAATATCCTTATAAAAATATTTGAGTGATAAACAGTTTTTATTTAAGTATATTTTTTGACTCAAATAAGTGGTAAGCACCATAAGGGTTTTAGTGTATGTTGTTATAGTTTGCTCCATACAACAATTTGGTACTATCAGTGCAACATGTTTGCAGGAATGGCAACCCAATTGTAGAGACATGAAACTCAAGGGACTCTCAGAATCCTTACAAACCAAAAACTCAAAAGGCAAGGACAAGGACAAGGACTTGATGTAGTCTCATCCAACCCCATTCCTTGATGCTTAGTTGCTTATCTAATCAGCAAATAAAATGCAAGCTCTGACAATAAGCAGCTCGACCAGAAAATCATCGGGCAACAAGCTGACCTGCTTATGTCAGATTTAGCAAGCAACTCAATGGGTCAATATGTTCACAGCAAAGTTGTCCAGCGGCTTGCAGAAGCAGGGCATGCAACCAGTGTAGTCTCAAGTTGTAAAGCTTTGATTTTCTCGAGGGCAAGAAACTGCATCCACGTGTACTGTGTTAAATTATAAGCAAGAGAAACTACTTCTATAAGACAACATATAGTCCAATGAGGCATCAGTTTCAACATTTCATATAATGAAAGTAAATCTACTTCCCCATATTACATTCAGGCTACTTCCTATGTTTCCTTTAAGATTACAGAGGAACTATTTGACTCAGCTTTGGCTACCCTTCCCTCCCCAATTCCTGTTTGTCTGAACTCTTTTACAATTTTGCTAGAACCCATAACACATAACTAAAACACAACCTTAAACAGCAAGCAAGAAAAACCACATTTATAAAAATTATTAAAAAAAATAAAAACAGTTGATGACCAGAGAAAACAGCTAACATTAAAACATCAATCTGTAACCAAACCTTCTACTTGTAATCTTATGTATATAATTCTGAATCCAATGTACAAACTGGGAAGCATGTGCAATTTTTCTCATTAAAATCCTTGCCAAATTTCCAAACTTCTCAAAAGCTAGGCATCCTATTTCCAAACAATTGTATTCATCTAAAATAATTAAAAAATAAAAATAAAAATTGCAAGACAACAGAAGAACTGCGAATTATAACAGGCTCATCACGACCAGGAGGCGGTTCAGAATATAAAGGGGCCTAAAAAGAGCTCGGAGAATGACCAGAGAATCAAAGGGGCAAATTGCTATAAATTTAAATCCAGAGAGAGGGCTGTTGTAAGGAATTAGGGAGGATAAAACTACAATGATGCTTTTGGTTAGGATTTCTACCACAGGACCTCTTCGAGAGTGTGACACAACAATAAGCAAATTAACAAGAGAAAACAATGGGCAATCCAGGAATTAAAAAAATTTCCTCACTTCACTTTCATATCTGGCATTTGTAAGGCAGCCAAGATCACCTAATGAAGTTTATGCAACAATTCAATCCTCAATATATATATAAGGTTTCACAATAGTCGATACCTTTTAGAGCTCAGTCTCTTTGTAATTATAAGCTCCACTGTATTTACAAGACAACTGCAGCTCATGACTTCCATGAAATACAGAAAAATGGAACCAACAGCTGGAAAGGATACACAAAGCCATTACACACACAAAGCCATTAGTTTTTGATCAGCCAGCACTAAAAGGGCTACTCCTAGTAGAAATGGTAGAAGTATTTCAAGTATTTCAAACACAGAAGAAAGAAAATCTATAGAACTTTATATGACCATTCAAAAGAACTTACTGCATAGACATGACATTGGTCCACAGTCGTCTTTGACTAGGCATAAATCATCCAAGTGTTGCTGAAATTTGAACACCCTAAAACATGACATAAAAAGCTTAAGGTATAAATCTTACAATTCCAAGAGACAAGTAGGTACATGAGCCAGTATTTCACAAACAAGATTCTAGAACCCTTCTTCAACAACAACAACAACAAAAAACTGAGTCATAGTATCAATATTTGGGATCAGCTATTTGAGAGACAAATTTGAAAAAGATAGAAAAATGAAAAATGAAATAAATAAATATATATATAAAATAAAAATAAAAATAAAATAAAAAGGAAAAGGGAAAGAAAAAGAAAGTTAAATAAATAAATTAATAGATAAATGTCTAAAATATATTGATTTAATTTGTGCGGATTCTTCTACGCCATCCAATCCTATTCAAGACTATTTCTTTTTTTAAACCTTTTATTTCCATGTTTTTACGGATAATTTGCATCCATAGTTGTCTATCTCTAAGTTTTATTAGATCTCTTATATTTAACTTCTTTGTTCTCTTAACTGGTGTATCTTTTGGTCTTCTTTGTACATGCCTGAACCACCTCAGACGGCACTCTCGCATCTTATCCACAATTGAACTAACTCCTAACTTGTTACAAATCTCTTCATTTCTAATTCTATCTCTTCTAGTTTTTCCACACATTCACCTAAACATCCTCATTTCTGTTACAGTCATATTTTATTCTTCTTGTTGATTTATAACCTAACACTCGGTACCATACAATAGTGTAGATCTAGCCGTGGTTCTATAGAACTTTCCCTTCAAGTACAATGGTATCGTGTGATCGTAAAGAATTCCGAAGGCCCCTTTTCATTTCATCCAACCTGCTTGAATCCTATGGTTCACGTCTCTATGCATGTTACCATCATTTTGAATGATGACACCTAAATATGTAAATCGTTTACTTTTGGATACATCTTGCTCATCCAACCTAATCGTTTCTTCATCATTCTGATAACTTCCGCTAAACCTACATCTCATATATTCAGTTTTCAAATCTTAACCCTCTGGATTCCGGTGTAAGTTTCCATAACTCTAGTTTAGCACCAATACTCTCCCTAGTTTCATCAACTAACACTATATCATCTGCGAAAAACATATACCATGGTATTTCATCTTAAATATCTTTTGTGATTTTGCCTATCACTATTGCAAAAGGGGGACTTAATGTCGAATCTTGATGGAGTCCAATGTTAATAGGAAAACAATCACTCAAACCCCCACAAATTTTTACGCCGATAACAGCTCTCTCATACATATATTTAATTAGATTAATGTATATCAAGGATATCTCTTTCTTCATCAGCGTCCATCACAATAAATCTTTAGGAACCCTATCGTATGCTTTTTCTAAATCAATGAATACCATATGTAGGTCTCTTTTCTATACTCGATATGTCTCCATCAAATGTCTTAGTGGATTGCTTCCGTGATAGATCTTCCTAACATAAATCCAAATTAATTTTGAGATACATTTATTTTCAATCTCAATCTATACTCTATTACTCTCTCCCATAAGTGCATGATATGACTCATAAGTTTAATTCCTTTATAGTTGGAGCAATCATGTATATCTCCTTTATTCTTATATAGCGGTACAATTATACTCTTCCTCTATATTTGAGACATTCTCTTAATTTGTCAAATTTTATTAAAAATATCCGTTAACACTTTTATACCAAATTTCCCTAAACATTTCCATACTTCTATAGGAATGCCATCATGTCCTATGGCTTTATTACTCTTCATTCTCTTTAAAGCCTCATTCATCTCATGAGGGCGAATCTTACGTTTAAAATCTTTATTAATTTTTTCTATAGATATTTCGATATTTCCTATATCTGGTATACTCTTAACATTAAAGAAATTGTCAAATTAATCACGTCACCGCTTTCTTATGTCCTCATCCTTTACAAATATATTATTGGTTCCACTTTTAATGCATCTAACACCATTTAGATCTTTACCTTTTCTTTCCCTTAGTTTGGCAATTCTATAGATTTCTCTCTGTCTTGAGTTTCCAATCTCTTGTATAGTTCATTATACACCTTACTTTTTGACTCTTGAATAATCTTTTTCACTTCTTTTTTTGTCTTTCTGTATTTGTCATATATATCACTACTACTATTACCTTTAAGGTTCCTATAACACTCTCATTTGGTACGGATAGCCGTTTGAATTTTTTCATTCCACCACCCTGATTCTTTGCCTATTGGGACCTAACCCTTGGATACACCAAGAACTTCCTTACCTATGTTCATTATATTATTAGATATCTCTTTCCACATTGTTTCTGAATCATCCTTAGTAGACCAGTTTGCCACTTGAATTACTTTATCTCTAAAAGTCGTCAGCTTTTCTCCCTTCAGATTTCACAACATAATTCTTGGATCCACAAATGGGCTATATTTTTTTTTGTTTTTTAGACACACGTATATCTAAAACTAGGGATTTATGTTAAGTTGCCACATTCTCCCCCGGTATAACCTTGCAATCCTTACAAGTCATTCTATTATCTTTCCTAGTGAAAAGAAATATGTCTGACTAGCATTAGATCCACTTCTATACATAACTAAGTGCGATTCTTTTTTCTTAAAAAATGAGTTTACAAGTATCAAATCGAATATTGCGGCAAACTCTAAAATGGTACCCCCCCGCCTCATTCCTACAACCAAATCCAAAGTTTCCATGTTCGGTTTCGAATCCTTCATTCCTCTCGCCTACATGTCCATTTAGATCTCCTCCTATGAATAACTTCTCTGTACTAGGTAACTTGTATAAATTCATTTAAATCCTTCCAAAATTGTCTTTTTCTAATTGCATCTATACCTATTTGGGGTGCATATACACTAACTATACTAACTATGTTTTCTCTATCTACTAACTTGACAAGTATAATTCTATCTCCCTTCTTTCTTATCTCTATTACATCCTTTAATAAATCCTTATGTATAATGATTCCTATCCCATTTTTAGTTCTATCCCTACCGGTATACCAAAACTTATGGCCATAGGATTCTACTACTTTTGCCTTCTCCTCCACCCACTTAGTTTCTTGAAGACATAAGATATTAATTTTTCGTTTATTCATTGTTCCTCATATCTCTCCTAACTTGCCGGTCAAAGATCCTACATTCCAAGTGATTATGCGAATCCTATTTTCATGGACTAATTTATTTACCCGTACCCTGGAGTCCCTTGTTAACTTGTCATTACACACGGGATCCGATGTAATGCGTCGCTAAGAGGGAAACGCCGAAAAGGTTTTTTTAATTGTTTGTCTCTCATTTTTCTCATTTGACAAAATTTTTACGCTAACTATCAACCTACCGCAACCCTACTCTTTTACCCGGGCTTGGGACCGACCTTGGCTGAGTTCTTCCAATAGAGATATATAAAACGAATTAAGGAAAAAAATCAAAGATAACTAATAGTAAATAAGTAGATATATAAATAAGTAGGCAAATAAAATGAGATATATATATATCATAGAATATATATCTATAATAATGTGATAACACTAATAATATTAGTAATAATTGTAACAGTGATAGTGATAGTATTAATAGTAATAATAATAATAATAATAATAGTAATACTAATAATAAAAATTATTACTAATGATAATTACTCCACAATGTAGCACAGAAGGAGGGAGGGATCTTCGGAGTTTTCAGCTGGAGGAGGGAGGAAGAGGAATGGGGGGGCTTTGGCTGAGGTTTCCGAGGCATTGGCTGAAGATTGACGCCGGCGGGTACAGTAGGACACGGGGAGGGTGGCGGAGACGGATAGATCTGGGTGGTGGGAGAGTGTTGGATGCAGTTTGTTGTAGCAAGTGAAGAGGGACAGGTAAGGATAGTTCTGGGTGTTGTCGGTGTTTGGATCTGAGTCTAGAACCCTTCTTCACAATTACAAATTATTCAGATCAGATCTTTTCCATACCAAAATGATTTCCAAGATCACTTCCAGTTTTATGCCTCTTCCCAACTTTATTCAGCAAATGAAGCCCCCCGTTAGCATGATACTCCTTCTCCTGTTTTCTTTTAAATCCTATGGCCATAAATTATTTTTATTTTAGAAAATTAATTAAACTTGAACCGAACTGATAAAGGGGAAGCTATCTCCAGTAAAATATTGTATTCAAATGTTTGAAATATCTTATATCAACATATGGCCCATAGGGAACTTTCCAACATGATTCCTCACGTCTCTATGGATGGCATAACAAGTGCTGTAATTGGGGAAAGAATATAAATAAGAAAAAAGAAAAACACAAAACGTAATATAATGGGCCATCAGCTCTCAGCTCACCACTTATGTGACAACCTTCAATCAGTTTCAGGAAATTGCATACGCAGAAATACTTCCTGCAAGTCCATGGACAACCAAAGATACAATTTGGTGATGTCACAAGAGTGTGCAACACATGAAGTACAAAATAACAAAATCCCCACATAACATACATATACAAGCAAGAAATAGATGAAAAGCGAATCCTGCATATAGCACCAAAGTTTGTGGACCTTGCTAGATGCAAAAATGCTTCACATATCACAAAATATAGGCACTAGATATTGTAGCCTTTTTGACACAATTAGTAATAAGTCAACTAAGAATTAAAAGTTTACCTTGTCCAAGAATCAAAAGTGCATTTGCAGCCAGAGGAACAATGTCCTGGATCTTTTCACTTGTAAATATTGCTTGAAGTACTAGCAGAATATACCAGAAAGAAGTATGAAACATATGAGGCAAAGTTCAAGATTAAGCAAGAAACTGTTAAATCATCAAACATGAACCATATGATTCAAATTCACTATAAAGTATGATAACAGGCCACTGCTTAATGCATCTAGGTATTATATTTACAGCATGAGATTGCATCATTTTCAGGATGCTATTATGTTTTGGAATCTTTGTTTAGTCTTTGTTGCATCTAATAGTTTATGAATTGTTCGCAGTCCTTAGATGCCCCTTAAAACTCCAGGTTTTCACTGGTTAAAGAATTAGTAAATAAAAACCTGAAAGTTGCACTGTCTTCTCCTCACTGCTGTTTCTGGCAGACTCATTGTCAGAAGTGTCTGCATCAGATATTGCCATCTTTTGCACTGTATAAGATCCATCCGAGATCCACAAAGTTTGTGTCTCTGTATTACAAAGGAGAAAAGTTCTAAGACCATTGTCAAATTACATAGACAGTCCCGAGTAAAAAATAAAAAAGGAAACAGGACATTTTTTTCTCCTATTTTACTGGAACATAACTTGATGAAAAGAGATAGAAGCATACTTATCGAAATATCAGCAAAAATAGCCAGCTTTTGCACTTTAATGGTGTCTGTAAACTGCCTCATGTTGCAAGTGATCTCTGACCCAAGGAAAGGTGTTGCCAAGCACAAGAGGTGCAAATCTCCAGCTGAATCCAAGATCAGAAATTTTTTGTGGGACAAGGCTTGTACTGCGATTGCTTTGGCTGACACGAATGCAACTGCCTTAGAGTTTGGGTAATCAGCACCTTTCTTCCTGAATGCCACAAAAAGTGCACTTCCTTTGCTGGAGTCTTGTCTCAATTTCACAGGCTTGAGCTTCACTAAAAGTTACAACCACAAAATTAGATCTAGCAAGTGCAGATGTTTAAAAATCCTCGTGCTTTAGATTAAGCAATCTAATTCTATAAAATATGGAATACCATTTGCACCTACAAAGGTACAAGGAAGAAAGAAAGCACATCATCATAAGTACAGGTGGATAGTAATTTCATTTGGACACTCAAAACATTCAATAAATAGCTCCCACATTAATGCCATGTTCTCGTAATTAGTAATTTACCATCCAGAGGCCTCCTTAAATTTTTAACCAAAGGACGGCACCCTGCTCAATATGAGAGCGTCCATTTCCTGGTCAACAAGAAATACTTGAAAGTATTACTACCAATGTTAAAATTTGCTAGTAGTACTAAAACCATGTATGAGACAACTGGGTCAATATAGATAAAAACCATGTATGAGACAACTAGTCACTTGATATAGAATGTGATCCATGCAACGAGTGCACCAGAGCAAATAGACGCTAATTTGATAAGTTTGCTTTTGGCAGCTAAATATCATTCACAACAAGCAAGGACCGGTCTTCAGAAATACCATTCACAATGACCATATCATTCAGCATCTACAGGCTCAAAAAGAGCTCTCCATGTTCGTAATGAGGTTAATGACTTCTAAAATGTTACCAATCATAGCCTGATAATACAACCATAGCCCTTGAATTCTCTCACATGTTTTTTCAAACACTGCTTTTGTGAATTCAGCAGCAATCCTTTGCCGAGAATTCATTCTTCATCCCTAATGTTTTACACAATGTCAAATTTACGGTTACAAATCCTTCAAATTACCGTTTGTTTTATACAAAAACAATAATGAATCAGATTAAGATACAAATTTGTAAGGCACATAAAAGAGAATAGGACAACCTTGAGCAAACATAGAAGAGAAAAAGTAAGAAGAATGGGAAAATAAGGAAGGAAATCAAACAAGCAACATCTTCAGCCATCTTTAATGGAAATCCCACTGAAACTTATAGCGCCCAACAAAGAGATTCTAAGAAAAGAACCTTCTATCCGGAAATTGAAAGTATGGAATTAATCTATAACAATCCTCACATTTCTATCCATCCAAATACCACAAATGATTGCTGTCATAGTGCAATTCCACCTAGCACCCTTATAAGATCCACTTTTCAAATTTAATTAGCAATATGGGAAAATTGAATGTTCCATTCCATAAGGTATCATATCATAATTGGCAGCAAAACCTGAAATAGATGCATAACAAAAAACTGATACAGAAAAATTGAGGAAAAGGTAATAAGTTGCTTTGCTCTAACCGGCTCTAATGTGCTACCCAAGTCCAAGCTTAAAACCCTTGTTTGGACAGAACAATGCACTTGAACTATGAGAAAAGGCCAGAAACTGGGGTTATATAGCATAAGTAATTTTAATTAATACCATTTTAAGTTGTTCCTTTCCTTTGAATAAGAAAAGGCTAATCTGACTCATTATCTACCACTAAAGCCAGGATCAAGGCCCTATGGGCGAGAGCATTTTTTTTCCTGATAAATGGAGACCATAAAAATTGCCCCAAAAGGACTGCAGCCCTCACTATTAATTAACAAGAACAGAATCTAACAGATGCTTTATGTATATCACTGACCAAAAAAAGGCAAACATCCATGGTGACTAACAGTAACTTTCCTTATTTTTCTCTCTTTTGTGCAACAACAAATACCTCTCCAAGCCCAAAGCCACTGAAAGCTTTAAGAAATGTATTAAAGGAATTATTAGCTCATTAATGACTGAAATACATCTAAATTACTTATCATTCCATTCAACTTCGGAAAGTAGCATCATCATGGGAAACCAAAAACTCTTCTGATAAATTCAATTGATTCATTAATTTGAAAATACTTGCTTCAAAATACTTGCTAATAATCATTGAAGATAGATTTGATGGTTCATTAATCCCATCACCAAAGGAAACATGTACCCAACTATAAAATATAGATTGTGTTATCACAAGGCGCAGAGATGCTCACCTTGGCGCCCCAGACAAGGCGAGACGAGGCGTCACACCTTGACTGGCCCAAGCAATCAAGTTTAATCGGGTGCCACCTAGGCAAGCGCCTGGAGTTCAAGATCCAAGTGCTAGCTCAAGCTTCTACTCAAAACACATCTTTCTCTCTTGGATTTTCCTCTTTTTTTTAAAACTAATTTATGTCTCAACCCATATGCCCATCCTTTTAAATCTTCCACAAAGAACAATTTAAGGGTATACTTTTCTAAATATAAAGATTAGGGCAAAACACAACTAAAAAAAAAAAAAATCAACAACAACAACAACAATATTGGAGTGGGAGACATTGACATGTCAGGAGAAAGTGTGGGTGACCAGCCAAACTTTTCAACAGCAGAAGACACTGACATATACATGAAGAGAGATCAAGATCTAATTCTAAAGAACTGCATAGTTATGGTTTAAGAGGTGATGATTCAGATGATAATTATGAGATGGAGGATATGGAGGATTCACGTGAAAGAGGAAAGCATGGATAATGATGCTTTAGAAGTTTAATGAATATTGATCATATTTTACCTTTTAATCTAATTGGCTACTTGCTATTTTATATCCTATCTTGCTATAAGGGTGCAAAATATGACTTTATAGAACTATGTATAGGTATTTAGTATTTTGAGTTTCATTTTGATTTCCTAACGATCGATTCTAAATTTTTTAATATATATATGATTTTATGTCATAATATTATATTACATACATATATTTTATCTGAAATTTTGAAAATTTAGAGCATAGCATTTTGCTACATTCAAGAGAACACCTAGCCAAACCCCTGGTGCCTCAGATGTTTGACCTTGGCAGTTTTAGTGCCTCTCGCTTATGACAACATTGTACAGATTTGATACTTACCTTGGAAAACCCCTAATAGAAACACACTTTTGTTAAATATAATGATGACTTAGGTCTTCAAATACAAGGAATGCCAACTTTTCAAGGTCTAGTTGTATCAGGCAGTATTGTCAAAGGTGCTAGGTGCCACACTAAGTGCTTATCAAAGTGAAGTAAAGTGCTTAAGATTTTTTTTTTTTTTTTTTTGAAATAAGGCTTAGACAGAACCAAGATTTTTGTTACAAATTCCAAATAAAAAAAGTTTATATACCATAATGTATGAATCTCCTATAAATATACACATATACATACGCAAATGCACATGCGCATAACATACCATAACTTCCCATTTAATCATTGTTATTTGAAAATTTTTAAGTTCATGTTCCGAATGTGTGTATATGTGTCTCAATCTTCTTAGTTTGTCAAAATGCATAAGAAAACACAAGAAAGCATAAGAAACACGATGAAAAAAGGTGAGAGACGGAGAGATTCAAAGAGATCAAAAGTAGAAGAGAACATAAAGAAACCAGAAGAATTGAGAGTACAAAAAGAAAATCCATATCAAGACCAAAGGTTGAATGAGAATAAGATTACGAAGGACAAGTGTGTCCCCAAGGGGAACCCCATGATCCGAGATTCAAATCTTGTGTAACCAAAAAAAAAGGAGGAGAAGTGTAGAAATAGGAAGTAATCACAAAACAGTACATTTCAATGGGGCATCCCCTAGCGCCTAGGGACAAAAGGCTACCCCTCTTTAAAGGTGCCTCATACAGAAAAAGGCCCCGGCACCTACGCAAGTGCTCGGAGCACCTTTGGCAACACTAGTATTAGGTTCATTTGAAGTATCTCAAAGTTTCCATTTCTACAATAAAACAAGTGTCATCTGAGAACTATTAAATGCATACTTGACATTAATAAATTAAAGATCCACTGGCAACCAATCTCCATGCTGTGGCTAAGTAGGCCATAAATACATTTTGATCAAGACTGTTTTTTTAAAGAGAATAATTCAATAGGCATAAGCCAATCAACTCAAGTGAGAAAAATAATCATCAAAGGGACTATTTAGAAACAATTCTCACTCCAATAAAAGCACCATACAGCTGAATTTGATTGAAATCAAAATATACAAGCTTGCATAGGGCCAGCAAGCTTTCAATACCATAATCACAACAGACATAAATTTCATAACGCCACCCAAGTCCACCAGGGTGCAACTCATAGATTCAAATTGTGGCTGTAAATCCATGATTACCGTCACTTAAGAGTTACAACAGTATTGGACATGTGCAGTGCCACATAAGCAAAATCACTGCTGCAGATTGACTTGCTCTTTTACCTTGTCCCCCCCAACCCCTACTGATAACAGGCCACTTTTCAATTCCTTGTTCCAAACTAAGCACAGCAATCAGCATGGAGACAAACTTTTAAAACCTGAAGCACATGATGATATGAAGCCAACATATTTTGAAATACATCATGCCCTACTTTAATTGATGTGCATGAAGTATATCCATCAAGCACCACTAGAATATACTGCCCTCATTAATGAAGGTCTCAAACACAAGGTTAGATGAAATACTAACATCTATGAAATAAACCTTCCAAATCTGGAACTTGCATTTTGAGCTTGCTGTTGTGACTTGTAAGACTATCATAATCACATAAAATGATAGCCTCTGTAAATGCAAGACAGTTGAACAATCAGTAATACAACAACAGCAAGAAGCTGGATCTTACTCCCAAATTTTGGGATCGGTTATTTAAGAGTTACTCCTCAACTACACTCGATCCTCCTAATTAGTGTGTTTTTGGGTCTTCGTTGCACATGTCCAAACCACCTCAATCGAGACTCTCGCATCTTATCCACAATTGAGTTCACTCCCAGCTTAGTACGTATCTCTTTAGTTCTAATTCTATCTTATGTGCTTTTTTATTTGGAAACATATCAGTTTGCATTCCAAAAGATACCAATCAAGTTGAAGGCCCATCCACACACACACATATATGCCCTCAACAATTAATTTTGTTTTAACTAGCACAATGGTCCAAAAGCAAAGGTGCACAATCATTCGAAAACAAAATCAATGACAATGAGAATTACAGTAGCTCTATCTTGAACAATACTTCCCTTATGGAAACAGCCTTTTTCAGCCATAGCCGTATATTGCCCATGCAAATGTGTATGGTACATCACAAATGGACATTTGCTAAATTTGTGTCAATGGATGGAAACCAGCGATAATGTAAGGCACTTCAAAGTACCACATAGCAAAAGTTTCAACCTCTAGGTTTGTGGTAAACCTTGTATTCAACTAATTGCATATTTGTAGTTTTCAAATTCTCTTCTTGCAATGGAATTAGAAAAAAAGGATCAGATAGCTATACAAGCTGTGACACTTACCTGTACCGCAGTTTTTTTCGATCTTTGCATCCAATCTCTCATCAGAGATGATCTCCGATTTCCCTTCAGCAGTGCCACTATTTTCGTACTTCGCCAGAGTCATCATACTACCATAAAGACCATTAATTGCACCCATTTTTGGAATCTCCCCATTTGGCAGAGACACTTTATGCTTGTTCAAACCATGATTTACTTTCTGAACCAATCCTTGCTGCTTCTTCGCCCGCCCTTTCACCAACGGCCTCAGAGGAAAAACCCTAACCCCATTACTCTCACCCAAAATCAAAAACCCAAATGACACACTCATTGTGAAAATGGGCAAGCAGCAATCAATCACTGCACACTTCATCAACTTCACAGCATCATCATCCTCCTCCTCGACCAATTTCACAGCAAAAATCCAAATCTGCCTCGCAGAAACACACTGCATCGCGAACACATTAACCGAACCGCACAGCTTCACCGAAACCCCATGATGCAGACTCGCAACAACCCCGAATTTCTCATCACTATGAATCCCACTCTGATTGCATATGACCCTAACCCTAGAAAACACCTGTTTAATCTTACCCAGTATCCAGAACCGAAGCAGCACGCTTCTACCGCCGTCAATTGGCGAAGAAACAAGAAAAACCACGCGACAATCCAAATTATGGTTAGGGTTAGGATTTAGGATTTTGAGGAAGCAACAAGAGGAAGAAGGGGAAGGGATGATGGTTTGTGGGGGAGGAAGAGAGGGGGTGGAGGAGAAGGAGGGAGAAAGAGGAGAGAGATTGGGGTAGAGAGAGATGGAAGAATCGGAGTGTGTGATAACGAGAGAGAGAGAGGAGGGTTCGAACAGGAGAGACAGAACATGAGGGGAAGAGAGAGAGAGATTGGGAAGGTTGAGCTTCGAAGCTTGAACTACAACCATTACAGCTTATCACCGTTGACGCCGCCCGCAGCCAATGATCCTTCGGTCAAAACCACCGGTCTCGGCGGAGCATCTCAGTACTGGTCTGTTTTGGTCATGCATAAATGAAACCTTGTATCTGGTAAAATTTGTAGTATCATCTGAGAAACGACGAGAAAAGGACTTGGGTGCCCTTTGGCAATGTTTTGTTCTTTTGGATAGACTATGTTCAAATGAAGCCGTTTATTTAAAAAAAAAAAAAAAAAAGGATTGAGTTATAGATAAATTTTGTTTAAATAAATCTATTCAGATATTCGAAAAGAGAATTTTAAATAAATATATCAAATTATCCTAAAACAAAATTAAAAAATATATATATAATAGAAGTTTGGGAATAGTATAAAAATGTTTCATGATCAATTACAAATATCCTTCTTTTTTTTTATGTAAAAACATCCCTCCATAAAAGAAAATTATAAATTTTGGCTTTCGAACGTTAAAGTTAAATACGTGACACTGATTGTAATAAAAAAAAAAGATATATATTTCAGAAATTGAAGAAAACAAAATTACGGTGAAGGAATGTGTTGGATTTAATCACGCATGCGGAAGCGAGAATTAAATAGATCGGAATTTTTGGGATAAATACCTCAATAGGGCAGTCTCCAAAATCCACTGTGTCGCGATGTCCCTCGAACGGATCGCACGGTCAGATGGTGATCACGAGGTTAGTTGAACCACCACCTCAAATCCACGACGCCGCAATCCTCATGTCCGGTGATTCGTTTGACGATGGGAGATTTTCCTACGCGAAAATTTTCATCCCTCTCTCTATTTTCTCTCTCTAGAGAATATGTTGTGTAAAACCCTAGCCTCCATCATAGTTTTCTCCCATGGCTGCTGTCCACCCCACAAGGTAGGAGAATGAGAGTTTCCTCCATTGTTTTCTTTCCCAGAAGGAAGGTAAGACCAATATCACTTAATTGGTGGGGGTTACTAAAATATTGGTTAATGGTAATTAAGGATGGGAGTTACCCCATTCCTTAATTACCCAAATGCCCATAATGGGCATCAATAACCAACATCTCCCACTTGCACATTAGGGTATTTCATTTCCGTCAATCACAAGATCGCAACTCATGCGATTTATCACATCACCCTACTGGACCTTCATACTGGATTGGGCGTCGTGCGACCGGCGAGTACACCTGCAAGCAAAGACTTCTCGATACACCTGTTAGGATGATCGAGTAGTCACTGTTAGTATAAAAATAACTCGCTATACCCCAGACTCAATGCATTTACATCCATCGAGCCACTTTCCTCATCGAAAGTGATCCCCAATCAATTTGCTCGACTATGTATTCATTATTATGTTTGAATCCCAACATGGATTAACACAATAGGTCGACCTATGAATACATGACAATGATGTAATGTCTATTGCCTTCCTTTTCCCAAACTCGAATCTATCGGTCTCAATTCAGCTGCTTTCCTAGACCTGCCCCTTAGACCTCAATTTATCTTCCGGGCCATAGGTAAACAGACTAAAGTAGCAACACTGAACCAATACTTCTAGAGACAGCCGAAAGTAATAAGGGCATAAGAGATCCCACCCAATGGATCTCAGGTCTCACACAGTGGGAACGGGGATCAAGATCAAACTATCGTCTCAAATAATAGCTCCCACTGTCCCATGGTCGTCTTATCACACGTGGTATGAAACACGTGCCACAGTGTTATTCCCCCATCTCTCAAAGGGCATATGTCAGATTTCTCTAACACTGTACAGGTACGGGACTCAGTCTACACATAAGACTTTACCCAGAGATCTCAGAGAGAGCATCTCAGAGACAATATCACAAATCGCAGGTGATATCTGAGATCTCAAACTGGCTACTTACAGGCAACATGGATGTGGGTATTTCCATGTCGGTTATATCGCATATGACCTCATCCTGAACACATATCAGGGCGACTTATGTTCTAGTAGGGCTACTTTCAAAGCCTCTTACGACTAAAATCCTTCTCATCTCCGCTCACTCAGAGTCGGAGGTGGTCACTCGTGTAAGAGAGTCGACCACGTCTGCATGACATATCTTTTAATCACAAGATCACAATATATGACAACAAATGATGCATAAAATAAATATGTGACTCAATTCTGCATACATGTCATATATTAAAATAAGCATCTAAAATAGTATATAAGGAAAAATGTTAAAATACACTAAACCCAATGATTCCTTATCTCACAAAGGAATCTCTCACAACAGGTTTTCTGAAGAGATCAGATCACATGCTGAGGTGTACTTAGATGTCACAATACCCTTCTCGATAATATCTCTCATAGTGGTCTTCGGTATTAATGTGGCTTTACTATTATACTTAAGGTCTCATTTGTTGACAGTGTCGGTCTGATTATCACAATAATCATCACTGACCTCCCACTATCTGTCACAACCTCTAAGTCTTCCAGAAAATTTCTGAAGCCAACCATTCTCATGAACTGCAATTGAGCATACTATTAGCTCAGTCTCTATCGTAAATAGAGATATACAGGTTCTCTTCTTACTGCTCTAAGAAAATAAAACCTTTTGCGTTTATTCAGATCACTACTCTCAGTCAGTATCTGAATCTCAACCACAAAACGCAAATCACCTCATCCGTAACACATGGGGAGCTCTGCAGTTCAAATGAGATATTTCAGAATCCTTTTTCACCGCTCTACAGTGATCCCTTCTAGGATTCTATTAATACCTACTCACCAGATTGACTGCTTAAATAAACGTCTGGTCATGTATGCCTCATCGCATACATCAAATATTAACTCGGTGATCATACTCGACATTTGCTTCATTGTATGATTAACCCTTTTCTTCTGCATCCTCACATAGGAGCCGAAGAGAGCAACACTATGCTCTTATGGGACGAGTCGAACCGACATGTTTATAAAATATGACTCAAAAAACGAGATTAAGTCATCGTATATGCCACTGATAAGCATTGCCCTAACTTGGCAAATCTTTTATATCATACACGATAGATCTCTTTATTTCGTATATTCTGAGACGCGGTGCCCACCCTGGGGCCCATCATCTCGTGCCTCAGATTCCCGTTAGATTTTGCCTCTCGAGAATAAACTGAATCTACTGATAAAATCGCGCAGATCATATCATTCAGTTTACTCTCCTTGCAAAAATTTAATACGACAATTCTCAACGCATTAAGAAAAACATATGTGACTTGGAGATGCTTATTATCACATTTTTTGTACGCCCTACGAATTATCAAAACCAAAATGACTTGAGTACGACCCCAAAGCGAGCGTATGAGTCAACGGACACCATACACCACAACTTGGAATCGCATCTTACCATTTGGACTGTGATTCGGCACACAAAAACCCACAAAAAGTCATATTCATGGATATAGGACCCCCAAAAAATTGAAAAAATTCAATTATGAGCGACTTCACGCGCCACCCGGGGCCCACACGCGCCGCCGGGCGCCTCCACGCGCCGGCGGTGAGCCTCCACGCGCTGCCACGCGCCTCCACGCGCTGGCAGCAGTCTGGCTCAGGCGCCAGAAGCGCGGCGCGGCTCAGACGCGCTGCCACGCGCCTGGGGCGGCGCTGCTCACGCGTGCCCAGTCGCGGCGCGCGTCTCACGCGCCGAACCCGTTGAGTCCGGTCCGACCCGGTCGGGTCGGTCCGACCCGGTCGGGTCGGTCTGACCCGACCGCTACCTTCCCCGCTCCACGCGCCTGTGTGGCGCGTGAACTACACGCGCCTGTGTGGCGCATGAACTACACGTGCCTAGCAGACGCGCCTCCCTGGCGCGTGCGTGTCACTGCCCGCGGGTCTGGGCCGGTTCTTCTTCGCCCGAGGGGTCCTGCGACGGGTTTTTCGACCCGTTTTCTGGAAAACTCAATTCCGGCTGTTTTTTCTTGCATTTTTCGACTGGAAAAAATTTGTGGGCATCCTCCAAACATCCTACACTCGATTTTAGGAGGATTCAAGCCAAAAAATGGTGGGACTCAACCACCCCAGTCGCGGCCCTCCGCGGCCATTCGGAAATCCCAGTTTCCGGCACCCAAATCACACAATAAAATATATAAAACCATAGATCTAGATGTAAGGAACTCATTTATATTATTTTCATGCATCGATCCGCCCTCTAAAGCCATAGATCTAGGGTTTTTATGTCCGTATTGTCGCAAACTTCGACCGAACATTTCATGGCCCAAACATGCTCGGAAAATTAAATAAAAAATATATTTGTAATCCCTGGGCCATGGGTATTCTTACAGTGTTCTCGGATTCACGAAACTCATCTGTGATCCGGACCCCAAAATTTTAAAAACCCCAAAAATAATTCCGAAAATTATTAAATTAAATCCAACGACCGCTCTGATACCAATGTTGGATTTAATCACGCATGCGGAAGCGAGAATTAAATAGATCGGAATTTTTGGGATAAATACCTCGATAGGGCAGTCTCCAAAATTCACTGTGTCGCGATGTCCCTTGAACGGATCGTACGGTCGGATGGTGATCACGAGGTTAGTCGAACCACCACCTCAAATCCACGACGCCGCAATCCTCATGTCCGGTGATTCGTTTGACGATGGGAGATTTTCCTACGCGAAAATCTCCATCCCTCTCCCTATTTTCTCTCTCTAGAGAATATGTTGTGCAAAACCCTAGCCTCCATCATAGTTTCCTCCCATGGCTGCTATCCACCCCACAAGGTAGGAGAAGGAGAGTTTCCTCCATTGTTTTCTTTTCCAGAAGGAAGGTAAGACCAATATCACTTAATTGGTGGAGGGTTACCAAAATATTGGTTAATGGTAATTAAGAATGGGAGTTACCTCATTCCTTAATTACCCAAATGCCCATAATGGGCATCAATAACCAACATAATGAAATGGAGTCGCCGGAAAACACATGATATGTATCAAAATCCAAAGCCCAGGAGTTTCAAATTGGACAAAGATCAAATCTCCAGTTGCATTGTGATGGGAGTCATAACATTGACGCTTCTAGTGTAAGTCCATTGGAAAAGACTCAAGAAACTCTAGATTGCGCTTGGATTGCGCCCCAGCAAAACACAACGATGCCAAGTGCGCTCATTGTAATCAGAATAAGTAGAGGCAAGACTCGAGACTCGTGAGTGTCGAAGGCCACAAGCACTTGCGCTAAAAGCATCGAGAGAGAAACAGATAGGGGTTGAGAGAGAGAGAGTGTGAGAGAGAGAACGAATCGGTGGTTTCATTACCTTCGTCAAACCATAATATCAATTTATGGTTCTAACGGTTTTTAACTATAGATTCAAATTAATTATTGTTGATTTAATAAAATGTGGTATTAAATTTCTTAACAAAACTTATAAATTTGACTCGATAAAAAAAATTACGTTACGAGACTAGTTCTCTTAAATGGACACTATAAGTTTCGAACCGAATTAATTAAAATATGATTTAAAATACACGTTGGTATAGTTAAAAAAAAAACTGTAGTTTCGAAACCCGATCAAGTTTTTAGGCCCAATTCCCATCTTCTCAATTTTTGCAAATCTGGGCACAATGGAATCAAGTTTTGCAGGGGTTGAATCAAAACTAAACCCTAAAGATATTAATAAAAAATTTAATTTTTTTAAATTAATAAAAGATAAATAAATTACTTTTTAAGGCGGTGGAGAGATTAATTTTATATATTTTTATAGTCGAGTCAAGATTTTTTTATTTTTTAAAAAAAATTTCAAATTTTCTTTAAAAGAAAAAGGTCTAGCGTGCTTTTTATCCTCGACTTTAAATTCAAGGAACATTTTTATATTTTTATCAAAAAGTTTTAATACAATATATTTAATAAAATAATAAATAGATTAACACAAAAATTAGAAATACGTTAAAATGTATGTATTTTATTTTTTAAATGTTAAAACATATAATAAGCGTTGACACTAAGATAATCTACAGAAGTATTAGATTTGGATTTTTTTTTTTGTTACACAGAAATTCGAATTTAAAATCATTAAGTTGGGAAAGAGAGATTGTGACCACTAGTTTATCCCTTCGGAAACAAGTAATATGTTATTGGATATGATAAAATAGTCTAATTTTTCATTTTAACAAAATTAAATATTATAATATATAACAATAATAAGCTTTATAATTTTATAATATTATGACAAAAATAAATTAATATTATTGAAATCAATACCGGAGACAAATGATTGCAAATGAACCGGTGAACAGAGAGAATATATGAGGGATATTTTCCTGTGGAAAGAAAAGGGTAGAGAAGCAATTAGGGTAAAGGTAATTGTAAAATATTTTTTTTTGAATTAAAAACATTTGCAAAATAATTTTTAATCCAATTATAAAAATAAGAGATGTGCTATTTTTCTGAATTACTTAATTTTAAATAATATTTTGTTTTTCTCGATTATCAAACACCTTAACATTTATCAAATGACTTAATTTAACTAACAACATAAACTTTAAAAAAAAATGTCAATTACTTACATGAATTATTCTAATCGACTATTCAAAAAATGAATCGAGTGATATGATTTTATATCGAATCAAATGTTTTTAAAAATTATCAAGTTTTATCGACCAATGGAATATAAATTGAATATTTTGAATTTCATATATTTTAGATGAAGAATTCAAAGTATTAAATAACTAAGAAAGTGACACTACATTTATTAATATATTTTGTGTGAACATTATATAAAAATACATACATGTTAAGGGTAAAACAATAGATTCTTATTTATTGAGTTTTATAAATAACACGATATTTATTTTAGAGTATATTTTTAATTATTTAATGGAATTAATTGCAGTTAAAATAAATTTAATATTGCTACTGGATTAGTGAATGAAATTATAATTATTTTGAAATCAAAATAAATATCTTTCATATACCTTCTCTACCTTAAAAACTCAATTGGTATCTATTGCCTACTCGTACAGATTTATATTGGTATTAAATTAAGTTGAAATAGAGACAAAGTAGTTAGGTGTTAGTTTGCAATAAAAAAGAAAATGGGATGTGTCGAGACTTGTAGGGGTACTTCCTGCAGAGGTGGTGGAGGTCCGGGCTATCCAAATTCCCTGTGATTTTGCTATTGTGGATTCCATTTGTTGGGCTAAAGAGTCTTCAGGCAATTTTACAACCAAGTCTACTTATAAATTATTTTGAAGTCTTGACTTCCGAGAGGGTGCAGAGACGAGGATTATCGCTGGGTTTGGTGTCTCAGGTGTCAAGAAAGAGTCAGATTTTTAATTTGATTGTTATTGAGAGGGGCTTTGATGACTAACATTATGCGTGCCCATTGAGGTTTCACTTTGGATTCGCTATACCCTTTATGTGGCAACGAACCTGAGTTCTTGACCCATCTTTTTACGAGATTGCATAAAGGTGAGAGAAGTCTGGCTTTCTATTCTTCGAACATCTCCATTGAAACGTATAGCTTTCAGTCAAAACCAATGCGGGACTCTTAGAGAATTGTAAATAACATGCCATGCATAAAGGGGTGTCATGGGTCTCGCTGTTTGTGTATATATTGTGGGCAATTTTGAAAGTATATTGTAAGTTGGTTTTTCAAAATGTACCTTTCTCTGCTGAGGTAGTTAGAGCTGTAGCTTTCTCCTATGCTAAGGAGAGATAGAACGCGACTATGAGGTCATTGAGAACTCCTCCAGCAGTAGGTATCTAGATAAAATGGTGCCCTCCACCAATGGGGTTTTACAAACTTAGTATGGATGGATCATCAAGTTTGGAATCTCGGATTGCAAGAGTAAGAGGTCTAATTCAGGACGAATTTGTCCAGTGGATGGGGGGTTCCACAGTGAATTTTGGAGTGACCAATGCGTTTACGGCTAAAGTGTGGGGTGTCAAAGAAGGTTATACCTCTTGGTCAGAATGAAACTATTCTCAGTGATTTTAGAGCTTGACTCAAAGAGCTTAGTTGAGGCATTATCTTCTACGGTTGACCCCATGCACCCTCATAGTAATATCTTGAGAGAATGTTAGGACTTGATGCAAAAAATCCTCGTTTATAGAGTTTTGTTTATCCCTAGGGAAAGCAATAGCTGTACTGATATGTTAGCTAAACTTGGGCCCCCTAGGATTCATGAGTATGGTGTTCCTCCGAGTGAGGTGTACCATTGTCTTCTAGAGATATTTGGGGTCTAGTCTTTTTTCCGTGACTAGGCTTTTTCGTCCCTTTATAACAAAAAAAAAATGATAACCAACCTATAATTTTTGAAATTGCTAAGCCTTTATAACTATTTCTTATAGATAATTATTTATTTAATTTTAATTTCTCTATAAGGTAATTATTCTTTTTATTTTCAAATTTAACATCATTTATATAAAAAAAAAAGAATTTTGACTCTACCCACTCAAATATTAGAGAAAGATTTATGTGTAATATTTTCTTTATGGATTTATATATTAGAGAAAAAATCATAGAAAATGTAGTGCATCCATTTTGTTGGATTCACAAAACAAATATTTATATTTATTTTAATGTGATTTTTCTTTTAAATCACATTTTATCTTGTTCTTTTTCATTCTAATCATATTTCATCCATTATATATCCGATTGTTTAAATGAATTAGATATAATTATTTAATTTTAAATCCAACATCTTATTCAAACAATGTTTCATTCTCTTAAAATTTATCCACAAACCTACTTTTTTTTTTATTACACGGGAGGATGGATGGATTAATCTCTAAAACAACTCCTTTATTAAATATTTCGCTTTAACAAATGATATATCTCAGGAGGAGAATAATATAACTCGTGGATTTCAGGATTATTCGTCGACCCTGATCTTCACAAACCAACCATACATGGTCTTTACTTATAATAATACTAAAAATAAATATTTAATATTTTTATCAAGTTTAAAAACTGGGTCATGGGAATAGGATTGTATATAAAATGAGAAAGGATCATACGAGATAAATAGTTGTCAATTACATATGGGTGGTCAATTCGAATTTTACTATTGGTATGAAATTTCTTAGGACCAAAATATCTTGGTATATCATTCTGAGGTTATATGTGTATAGTATAAAAAGTTTGTATCTATATATTTATATACTGAAAATACAAAATAATGATTTTTAAAACTAAAGAAAAAATAAATTTTAATTCAAATATTTAATTTTAAATAAATTCTAAATTGTTCAACACAAATATAATATATTGATATGGTACAACATCGATGATGATACGAAAAACACAGGTTATATTAATAGATGGGAAATAAAACAATATGGATAAAACCTGCTCAAGAATATTTCCACCCCTCCCCTCCCCTTTCCCTTTGTATTTAATTATCCTTTCATTCCATATTTACCATTTCCCATGGGGGAATTCCATTAATTACCTTTTTGGTATGGTTGATGTTAATGAATGATATAATCATCATAATTAGGCATATATTAATAACAATGGGGGAATGAAGAATCAACAATGATTGATGCCCACTTTTTATATATATATATATATATATGTATATATGGATGAGATTTGAATTTCAAATCTTAGAAAAAAATAATGTCAGACTATCAATTCAATTTATTTAAGATGCCCCATTTTTTATTGTTTTTAAAATTTGATCGGAAGACCCAATTTGACAAAAATCGTTCTAAAGTTGGATCTGTAAAATCAGATAGAATCAAATCCGATCAAAATCATCTAAAATCGATTAAAACTGTAAAATCTGACCGAACTGATTGATTTTTCATTACAAATAAAGTTTTTCATGTATTGTTGATAAAATAAATTTATTTTTTTAAATTATATATACATGATAATGATAATATTATCAAACTCAAAATGATTTATTTAATCTGATTAATAAATCAATAAATCGATAAATCTATCGAATTATTACCTGATTCGATTTTAAAAAAACTACCCCTTTCTCAAACTTGTACAATTTGCTCAAGTTTAATTGCTGGGGTAGGTGGGCGGTCTCCATCGTCGTCATCATCCTCACATGTGAGTAAATTAATTTATTACTTGATTTATTCCTTTCCCGATCACAATAGTACCCCAAAAAAAAAAAAAAAAGAAGAATTGTGAGTGATCTACGTTCTATCAGAGAATCTGTTCTAAACTAATTGCCAATTAATATTTAATTGTTAAACTATGAGCACTGGCATAGCGCAACATAATTTAAATTTGAAAACAATTTTTAAATTTGACTTTTATACCTGCTTTTTATTTATTAATATTTTTAATAAACTTGGCCCTAGAGGGTCGGTTCGATGTGTCCTATGTAAATTATAAAGAGAGAACCGATAAAAATTGATACCGGTGATAAGGAGTCTGTTACTTCTTAACTATATGAGAGTTCGATTTTATGTGAAAACGGAGAGGAATTTGTTAGGAGACCCTTTTACCTCAATGGATCTTATAGCGGTCGATCCAAATTAATCGGGATAAATATTCAAATATTATGATACAAAAAAATTGCATACAATTGTTAAATATTTTTAATAGAAAATAGTTTGTAAGTGGTAGCATATTATTAATAAAGATATCGACGTAGGTTGATTTAACTGGATATGAGATTGAGTACCCTTAAACATGACCGAGTTTCGATTTCCGTTGGGAGTATCGGGCTCTCGTGTATATGGAGCGTTTCTCGTTGGGAAACCCACCCTCCGAAAGGAGCCACTGCAGTGGTCGGTCAGGATTAGTTGGGACAAAACCTTAAATATCGGACGATATCCAAGACATGATAAAAAAAAATTATTAATAAAGATAGTTATATTCTTTTAATTAAAAATAATTTAATTTTGCAATGACTCTAAAATAAGAATTATTTATAATTTTAATATAATAATTAGGATTTTTCTAATTTGAATCCCCTGAAAAAAATAAAAGGATTCAAATTGGGCAAATGATCTCCACTCAGTGTCCTGGCTTCAATCAGAGACCTATTCCATTGACCTATATTTATAGAAAAAGTAAATGGTGAAACACATGGAATTGAACTATGTCCCACCCCATGCGCATTCATTCGCCATACCAAATACCAGTACCCAATGATAATATACAAACTTCATTTTTAAAATAGCATATGCAACGCATGTCCAAATAGGTAAAGCTACCAAAAGTTAAGTATTAGGACCCCATTTGATTCCACTTGCCCCTCCCATTCCCACTCACCCCCCACATTATATAATGCACACCACTATTGCTCCTCTCACATCATATTCTCACCCATATTCTCTGTCTCTCCGTCCCTCTCTCGTTCTCTCTCATGGCTGTTTCAAATTCTCAAGCTCTCAGAATTGTCTCTTCCTCTCCCACATTCCAGAAACACCAAACCTCTCTCACCACCCCAAGATGTTTGGGTTTCAAACCAACAAACCCATTGGTCAATCAAGGCCTAAAACTCGCAGGGGCCAAAAATTGGGCTTCGTTCAGCCCATCAAGATCACTTGTCTGCAGAAGCCAGCAATCTGACTCTTCAGCGCCCGGTAACTTTTTCTTTTGTTATTATGGTTATTTAATGTCATCAAGCGGACAGTTTGATTGCAATCCCTCTCTGATTCTGGTTTTAAATCTCGTTGTTAAAAAGAAAAAATTTTTTTATTTACTGTTTACAGATTTAATTTTTATTATGTTTTTCTATTGGAATTGTTTTGTGCAGTTAAAGTTCAGGAATTTTCTGTGTATGAGCTTAATGAGAGAGATCGTGGAAGCCCAGCTTATCTCCGATTGAGCTTCAAGCCTGTCAACTCTCTTGGTGATCTTGTTCCTTTTAGCAATAAAGTATGTACCTTTTACTTTGAAAGTAAATAAGTAAATAAATTCAGAACCTTTTTTTTTTATTATTTTTTGACAATTATTTCTTGTAAATTTTTTATTGCAGGTCTATACAGGTGACTTGCAGAAGCGACTAGGTGTAACAGCAGGAATTTGCATACTCATAAAACATGAGCCAGAAAAGAAAGGGGATCGTTATGAGGCAATTTACAGCTTCTATTTTGGGGACTATGGTCACATAGCAGTGCAAGGACCCTATTTGACCTACAATGACGACACACTTTTGGCTGTGACAGGTGGGTCAGGGATCTTCGAGGGGGTTTATGGAACTGTGAAGTTGCACCAAATTGTATTCCCCTTCAAGATTTTCTATACTTTTTACTTGAAGGGTATCAAAGACTTGCCGGCTGAACTCACCGTGAAGCCGGTGGAGCCGCACCCTGGTGTTGAGGCAAGTCCCGCTGCTAAGGCTTGTGAGCCTGGAGCTACTGCTTCTAATTTCACCAATTGAGTGTGGCTGAAAGTTTGTAATAATGACAAAATTCGATGAATGGAAATAAAAATTGTGTTTAGGGTTATCTTTCTATATTGGTGGTAACTAATTATTGAAATAATCCAAATGTTTTTTTTTATTATTATAATATTGGGGATATCATGCCCGTGTATGTGTACTTGGTTTTCTTAATAGTAAAATTGAAGGTTATATTAATAATTTGTCTTGCTACACTGTTTGCAGTTGACATGAATGATTTTGAGAGGCTTAACGTTCTATTGCCGAGGGGCCAAAGAGGGTCTCTCGTGTTGAAATATTTTGGTTCCATCGTATATTGGTTTGATACAGGCTTGGTAAGTTTCGAAAAAAATAGATTTTATAAGAGTTTTATCTTTTAAAAATCTAATCCGATTCGAATTAGATTTAATCGGATCAACGTAATTACCAAGCCGATCCTAAAAAAATATAAGCTCGGTGAAGTGTTTCCCTACAAATGCAAACATAAATAAAAAAAAATAAATTTTGGGTTTGCAATGGATCATTTAACAAGAATGTATATATATAATCTTGAATGGGTTGGGGTTGTCAAAAAAAAAAAAATAGAAAAGTTGAGTACATTTGTGGTAACAATTTAAATAGAAATTTTAACATAAAATATTACCAATCTTCTGTTTATGTTCTAGGTGTTTGGTTGGGCCAAGCAACCAATGGCGGTGGGAGGCAAGCGGCAAACATTGAATTTCTTTGTTACTTTATACTGAAATTTAAAAAATTGTAATTCTCTATAATTTTTTTACCACTTGAGAATTATATTTTATTTTTTAAAAAATTATAACATTCTTTTTGAAATTTTTTAAAATAAATTTGTGATTTAAAAATTTTTAGAGAAAATTAAATTCTATTTACCTTCTTAAAATTTTTTTTCTATAAATCGTTTAAAATTCGTAGGATTTTGATAGTTAGATGCATGTCCCACCCTTAGTAGGCAATACGTCATACCATGCGTGAAACCCATCCCCTGATTTTTTTTTTTGGGTGCAGACCCATCCCCTGATACATCAAAGACTCATGCGCTCAACGATGCTTATTGCTCTGCCCTGGGTATTTTTTTTTTTTTTATGGTTTTCATCGTTTGTATCTGTATTTTACTTAATTAATTCGATTCGATTGTTATGAAACCTATTTTAAGAATTGACTTTCAAATTCTTTTTCGTTCGAACTTAACACCTCTAATTAAGATAATAAAATATTTAATTATTTAATTTAAAGGAATTTGATATCTGCCCTACAAACCTCTGCATCATATTAATAAAAGGCAAATCAGCTCCGTAAAATCTATTATGTCAGGCTCGTATTGACTTTAGATTTTTTGTCTTCCAGATGAAAGAAATGTGTTGGAAATATGTGAACCTAGGTATTTTGTGTTGGCAAGGGAGAGCCGTTGATTTAAATAGGAAAAGCACATTGCAGAATTAGATAAATACGAGAGAGAAAAAAGAAATGAAAAATCATAAAATTAGTTTAAAATCTCAATTATAATTTTGAATACTTGAAAATTAGGTATTAAGAGAGTTCATTTTTAAATTAAATTTTGTAATATTCGAATCGATTTAGTTAAAAACTACGATGGTCTAGTATTTAAATAAAAAAAAAAGGAGGAGGGGTTAACATTGAATATAAAAAGAAAGTTTCTAGCACCAAAAAAAAAAAAAGAAAGTTTCAAACACAAGCCGGCAGGACTTTGGGCAGAAGCGATTGGCCCCTTGGGCTTAAAATTTGTTTCCCACTCCGGGCCTGCCCTGCTTCATGTTAATGCTTATCGGGCTATTTGACCCGGATTGAGGAACCGATCTCCTCCCTCCCTCCCTCTCTCTCTCTCTCTCTCTCTCTCTCTCTCTCTCTCTCTCTGGCTTTTCGATCCTACCTCCCCTCTCTTCGGAAGCTGATAAGGAGGCAATTCTTTCCGACTTCGTGGTCTCAGGTCATCTCTCTCTCTCTCATGTATTGTGCTCGATAGGGTTTCCTATTTTGACTGTCGATTATTTTTGGGCGAAATCAACCATACCCCGTCGCTGTTTTCTTAAAATACTAAGATACCCCCATCATCCTCCTTGCAGGTAACTGTTAGGGCTGCTTGCTTTTTTTTTTTTTTAAATAATGACCTAGGGTTTCTGTATTCTTCATTCACCTTGTAAACATTGTTTTCTTCATTTTATTATTTTTCTTTCTGTAATTTGTTCTTTATATTCTTTGATAATTGGTGCTGCTCTTTGGGATTTTGACTCACATCGTTTATTCACTTGAAAAAAGCCACATATTTAGGTACTGTGCTATTAAATGCACTTGTCTTAAACTCGGTTAATGCTGGGGTGAGGTCACTTGTTTGGTCTTCTGTGTTTCAATGTAATCAATTACTCGGTTTCTCGGTGTGTGCTCGTGTGTGTGGTGTAGTTTCAGAATATTACTGGAGGGTTTAGTTTAAAACTATTTGGGAATGTCCATTTTTTGTGAATTTTTAACATTATTATTCCAGTTGAGGAGTCAAGCGAGGCAAAATGAAGAAATATGGGCTGCAACTTAGGGTTCCGCCAACACAAAAGAAAAATCAGCCATCAAGGCCTCCCCTTCCTCGTCCCAATGTATTCAATGATGAGGAAGAAGATGATGTTGAGAGAGAAATAGCACGCCAGGCCACCAAGAGCAAGTCTCTCAAGGATGTAAGTAACAAATCTAAATTTTGTGCTTAAGTTACGAATTAAAAAGTTAATTACTTACTTTTCCTCTTTCTTAAGATAGAGGAGCAGCATAAGAAAGCTCTGGAGGAAGATCCATCAGTCTTTGACTATGATGGAGTTTATGATGAAATGAAAGAGAAAATTGTCCGTCCAAAAGCACAGGATCGCCAGGAAAGAAAGGTATCTTGGTTCCATCCCTTTCTTCTTCTTTTCTTCCTTAGACATTGTTGAACTACCATGGATTTCTCCAAACGAATTGGTGCCACATAATATAATTTAAATACAAAATTAGCAACAAGTTGAAATTGTGGATGGCAATGAGGAAGGGCGGTTATTGCTCTTTCTGCACTGCCCGGGCCCCTGCCCAATCCCATCATGTTGGGGAGTTTCCCTAATCCTTTCATGCTCCTTGGCTATACGATAATTTAGTTGATCCTCTCAGCCCCCATGGGCCCTGAGTACTTGATGGATTTCCCAGCCCTTTCTCTTAGTCAAAGTATTGCCTTGTTAGAATTGCTGCAAAGACTGCAATGCTGAGAAAGGGAACCCAAATGCCTTCTTGGGATGAGATGAGAGAGAGAGAGAGAGAGTTGGGAGACGTCGATGACTTGACACCTAGGGTAGGACGTCTTCTCTACCTTTATTAAACTTGGATGTAACAGCCTTTTCAATTATTTGTGCCTAAATTGACATCCCTAGTTGAATGAATTTGTTTGTGGTGAAGTTTCTCATGTTGCAATCTTTAGCCCACTTGACCCTCTGAAACAGACTCCCTTATATGTAGGATTGTCCATTTTACAAGTCAACATAGTAATTCAGCATCTTTACTTGTTCGCCATATGGTTTTCTACTTCTTTCTCTTGCATTCACTAGAGGCAAAGTTCTAGACTTCTAATATATCAACAAAATAGACAGAGATGGGATGGAAGTGTATTCTGAATTATGTCAAGATAGCTATTACCCATTTATTCCTTATAATTGAAATTGGTCTTGATTTCACCATTTCTTTATTGGTATGTTTTATCCTCTACCTATTCATATATTTATTTGTTTGTTTAGATGCTCAACTCTTTTACAGTTTATGATCTTATTTGCTTTCCTGTTGCAGTCAAAATACATAGAAGTGCTGATGGAAAAAGCCAAGCAACGAGAGCGGGAGCATGAAATAATATATGAGAGAAAACTTGCAAAAGAGAGAAGCAAGGATGATCACCTTTTTGCAGATAAGGACAAATTTGTTACAAATGCTTACAAAAAGAAAATGGCGGAGCAAGCAAAGTGGCTGGAGGAAGAACGGCTTCGTGAACTTCGAGAGGAGAAAGATGATGTATGTATAATTTCTGCTCTGGTACTTTAAAATTGCAACTATTATTTTGTTAAAGCAATTGCATCTTTGCACAACTATCTAGCTCGTTGTTTGCAACAATCTTCATTTTGTGTGGTAGTTGTAAGAAAAATGGTTTAGGCATATTATATTAAAATTTGCTGCTTTCTTGTGCATGATGTGGTTGTATTGCTGTGAATAATGGATAGTGAATGTAATCCCTGATTCTTGTGAATATTGAACTTGTTGTTTCTCATATTGTTACTAAATTTACTCATATGTTTCCTATCTAATGAATGTTTAAAGCAGTTTCTAAAAATGAAACATGGAAGACACATCAGCTGAGGGCTTTGGTGATCCTATTATTTCAATATTTGGATTTGGAGTATAGGAATTTATTAAAAATTAAAGTGGTGTTTTAAGTTTCTCATTTCAACAAGAGGACATCCTTGAGTCACTATACTAGAATTGCTCATTTTTAACTTTCTTTTACATGGGATTTGACAGTAATTTGATGCTATATTTGGCATATAAGCTGTATATAGTTGTGTCAATCTGGTGCTTAGGAAATTAAAATTCAAAGAATAATTCGAAGTTTTTCATGTTATTCTATACCTCTTCAGAATGCAATACCGTTACAACTTTATGGGTTTTAATTAATAGCTTAGCATGGACACACACGGACAGGACACGCAATATGGCATGGCGACATGGTGAAGTTGAAAAAAAAATACACTATTATAAGTTAGAAACTAAAAAGTACACTATTATAAGTTAGAAACTAGTTTGTTGACATGGATTCAACAATTTCTAGAAGTATCAGTGCAAAATAAATTATTAGTTTCTTTAGGCTTTGTTTGGATTGTGGGTATTGGAATCAGGGAATGGAAGTGATTCTGATACTTAGTTTGTGGTTCCCAGTAATGGGTTAAAGTGGGAACTGAAAGCGGCTCCTCCTGGTTTTGTGCAACCCACAGGAAGGGTTGGGAATTGCCAAAAATGAAAATTAGGAATAAAAGGAAAATGTCTTTTATTTTTTATTTCTGTCCCCTGCACTCTCCCTCTTTCTCTTGTTCTGCTTAGTTGTGCCATGAGACCAACTTCTTCAAGCTCTGCCGATTTCTTTCATGAAAACTACTCACTGAATGACAACTTCATCATCATCTTTGTGCCATGAGACCAACTTCTTCAAGCTCAGCTGATTTCTTTCATGAAAACAACTCACCGAATGTCAACTTCATCATCATCTCTCTCCAAAAAAAAACCTTCTCTACAAGTCCTGCTAATTTCTTTCATGAGAACAACTTCTTTAAAGATCCTTACCGAATGCCAACTACATCATCATCTCTCTCTCTCTAAAAAAAAACCTTCTCTACAAGTTCTTCTAATTTCTTTCATGAAAACAACTTCTTTAAAGATCCTCACTGAATGCCAAATTCGTCATCATCATCTCTCGCTCCCTCTAGAATTTGATTTCTCTGATCTGTAAATTGCCTCTTTAGTGCAATTTAAAGATCTCCGTCCAGCCCCTCTAATTTGCTTGAAACTCCTACTCAAGCTCAAACTTTGGCAAACCTCCTTCACCCACTTCATCTTTCCTAAACCCATAATGCTTTTTTTTTTTTTTTTTTTTTTTTTTTTGAACACAATCTCTCAACTAGGTCCTAGCTTTCCCGATTCAGATGCTGTCTCTGAAGATTCCATTTTTATCACCTTCTATGTATATGTAGATGATAGCATTACAGCAGTTTAGTGTGAGTTAAGTGAAATACCCAAGCTTTTTTGCAGATGCGGCAACATAGCAATATTAGACTGATTTTTTTTTTTCTTTTTTCCCCTTATTTGATTAGACTGATTTCTCCATTTTTGGGGTTTGGATTTTGAATATTTTGCTTTGATCTCATTCTCTTGTGTAGGCAAACAACATTAACTGACAAACTTGAAAAATTATATATATAAATATACGCGCACACATGTATATTATCATATTTGTTGAAGTCGAACTGATTCTGATACTTGTGTCTTCCCAAACATAAAGACTGGAATGGGCATTACCTTTTAATGTGGGAATGGAGATCATTCTGATTTCAATTCTCATTGGCCATCCAAACAAGGCCTAAGTGGATTGGTCTTCATAATATCTTAGGAAGAGAGTTAAGAGTACAGTTTATCAATTAGAATCACCCCTACATGTACTTGTAACCACTATTGCATCACTGATGACTAAGAGATTTGGTTGCAAAATGGAGGTAAGACATCCTGTTTCATCTCCTTGAAACAAAGATCAGCACCACAGGAAGCAATCACAAATTTGTTTGAGTTTGAGCATTGCAATTTTGCTGATTGTCACCCATACTTGTTCTTATGATGGTAACTCTTGTAAACAACTACGATAGTCTTTTAGCACCAAGATAACTCTCCATTTTGCTTAAAGGGGTCTCCCTCCCTCCCTCCCTCCCTCCCTCTCTCTCTCTCTCTCTCTCTCTCTCTCTCTCTCTCTCTCTCTCTCTCTCTCTCTCTCTCTCTCTCTCTTTCTTTCTCTCTCTCTCTCTCTCTCTCTATCTCTCTCTCTCTCTCTCTCTCTCTCTCTCTCTCATTCTCTCTCAGAAGGGTGAACCCTATATATTATATAGGATTTGTAAGTGGAAGGTACAAAGCTCAGATTCCTGAGTACCTTTGATCAAGGATTCCTTGCCTCAGGGCTGAACCAAGCTGCTGACTTTCTAGATGAAGCTCTTTGCTATATGTTTTAGGTTATTGCAGAGTCCTAGAGAAGATGACCTTAAATCCAAAAATCTGCATTGCTGGCTTTAGGCATGTTAACAAGAGCTGGTTTTGATTGCCTTTGTTTGTTCCCTACCTGAAAACAAATTCTTACCCCAATCATGGATGTTGCAAAGGAGGGTAAACAAACCAATTTTATCAGCACACCTATATCCGTGCTGATGCTAAAGGGGAAAAAGGAGGGTGGAGCAGAAAGGCCGCTACTCAAGCCTCCTAATTTTTTTTTGGAGTGGTTGCAAACTGAGACATGGTTCTGAGTGAGAAGATAATGAGAGCTGACTGTGTCTTCTTATTCATATGAATAAAATCTAGGAGTTGCATTTGGATGAATGAGATCTTTAATCTTCTTCTTCTGGTGTCCGAATGGGAGATTAAAGTTTTAAGATCAGGGTTTGAGAACCTAGTGGCTTAAGAATTGTTTGTGTAATTGAGATTTATGGATGAGATTGATTTCATAAGCTGAGGTGGTGAGGCGAGGCCATTTAAAACCATAACTACTATGTATCCAAGGATTGGCATGCACTTATTTTTTGGTGACAACTTGAAATCCTGTCGAATTGTTGAATAATTGCCCCATAGGATAGCAATAAGGTTGTTAGGATAGCAATAACGTGGTCCGTGGACAAATTGCCTTCCTTAATTGTCATAAATTTCTCTACTTGAGCCAAATCCTATTCTCCACCTGTATAGGACTGTTGCATGCTTAGAACCCCATTTGGATGTCATCGATGTCCTTTTCCCTGTGTAGTCATGATTGTAAACTGCGGAAATTATCATGGAGCTTTGTCACAAGCTCTTTTCAAAATATTGTGAGAAAGAGAGACATTAGAGAATACATTGGCAACTAGCCAACATCAAAATGAATTTGCAATGATAAAATTATAATCACTCAGGAGCTATCTTCCCCATGTCTCTTCATTTAAATTGGTTCCTGAAGCATACTCTTTGAATTTCCTAAGCCAAACTATTGAGGAAGTTGTAACCAACTTAGGCAACTTATTATCTGTGAACAGCACTGGCTGCCTAAGATTTCAGCCGAGCCAAATAGCTGTCCACATGGCTTTGTGGAGCATTTTAGGCATCAGTCACCAAATCTGTCTCTCTAGTATCTAGCTCATCAAAGGGCCTTCAATATAGAGCTGTCAGGTCTCAACAGAGAATTTAAGGTAATGGTTGAAATTTGTGATATGTATGACTTTGTCAATACCCTTTCAACTCTACCTAAATTATGTAAGGCTTTGAATTTGCTGGGGATCTGTACTCCTAAAACTATAAGGTGCTGCCTTTTAAGAAAATCAGGAACCTTTAAGAACTTTATGCTAGTTTTCTACTGAATTTGTTTTTGCATATTTTGCTTTGTGCAATATTTCATGGCTTTGTAAGCTTCATCTCTGATATACTGTATAGCCGTCAATTATATGGATGTGGTTTGATCAATCTCTCTTGTTGGTTGTTGTTAAGCTTTCCATCCAACTTTGATGGCAGCCTAATAGGTGACTTATGGTTGTGTTTTCATGGTTGTCTAATTATCCATGCTAAGGATGGAATTTTATTTTATTTTATTTTATTTTACTTATTTTTTTTTTTTTTCTGGATCTTGTCCATGATACTTTTGTTGAATATTTGTTTTATGGAGTTTGAGTATTAATGGAAGAATTTCGGTGCTTTATAGGTTACTAAGAAAAGTGATTTGACCGATTTCTACTTCAACCTCTCAAAAAATGTTGCATTTGGGGCAAGAGAATCGGAGTTGAAGAAGCCACAGAAACAGGAAGAGACGGAGACTGAGAGACAACCTGAAAAAGATGGTTCATCAAGCAACTCTTCCTTGGACGTCTCCTTGGAGAAAGAACAGCATCAACATGACACTTCTGAAATTCCCAAGAAAACTTTAGAGCCCTCAGAATCAGAACCAGTTGAGGTTACTCCACTGCAAGGAAAAATGGAAGATGAGAAACAAGTAGCTAGCCAACCAAAGCAGGATCATCATAAAAGGAGTGCAGATGCGGTTGCTGCAGCAAAAGAACGGTTTTTAGCACGGAAGAAAACCAAGGAGCAGTAGGTAGCCTCTTATTCTCTCTCTGCCCTTGTTTGAAACTGTGACTTAATAGAATATTCGTTTTATCTGAACTATTGCTTTCAGTAATATTAGATGTTCCAAACTATAGCATTCAAGTTTTCTAACAGCCTTTGCTTGCTGAATGTATCTTACTTTTAATATGAATGTTGCTGATTTGTTCTTGGCTTGTACTTTGTGTTGAATTTGGTAGCAATGTGAGTTGTCTTAGACTGTCCTTATATTGGAGATCCTTAATTTCTACTACTTTGAGCTCTTTGAGGGGAAAAAAATGTTCAAACACATGACTAGGATTTGATTGTGACATTGGCAAGCCAGCCAAGTAACACTACTAGGCAGTAATTCGTATAACTATATGAAGTTATGCCTGAGCATTATATTTTTATGGTTGATCCAGATAAGAATTGTGTGAGACATTATCCAACAGTTTTCTCTTTGCAAGAAAACCATGAGAACAACTTGAAAATCTGGCTTTTGGTTATAAAAGTCTGAGGTGCGTCTTGGCCTAACTCGACTCCAAAGGAGTAGAGTTTGACCAGAGTGAAGTTACTCCTTATCTCGTTATGTTAATACTCTTAAACTTTGGTTTCAAATAATTGGGGTACTTATGGTACCCATGGTTTGCTTCTTTCCTTGTGGTTTGATACTCATCTAAGGCATCTAAATACCAAAGTTGGATGATGATTTGCAAGCATGATTGATTATGATGTACGTACTATAATTTCTCTCTTGTAAATACTTTTCTTTATATATATATAATCAAACCAAATTGAGACTGAAAATGAAAAATTATATTTATAAGTAAAGTTTATTGATCTATAATTTCTAGACAATTATCAACAAAAAGAGTGATTTTTTTTTTTTGGTACTGCAAAAAGAGTGATTTTTGATATGTAGAAGTAAAACTATTACTTGGCTTCTACTAATGCGGCACAAATATTTATCTTGATAAATTATTATAAACAAATACAAACAATCGAGCCATATTATAAAAGAGATTAAATTAAGGAGAGCTCAAGTGATAGAGTTTTTTTATTTCTATCATCTCTTGTTCGTTCAATTTTGTTTGATTATATTTATTTTTTAAAAAAAGATTAAATTAAAAAAATATACATTTATAAATAGATACACCAACCCATAATTAAGGTGCACATACAATTAACGTCAGATTCTTTTTTTTTTGGGGGGGGGGGGGTTCCTACGGAGACGAGAGGGAGGAGGCAAAGGCAAAGGCCAGATTGGTTGGTTATAGAAGTGTCATTATCAAAGGAATGACAGCATCAAAGACCCCTTCATTCCATATTATCTTCCATTTTCTTTTTTATGTTTTCTATCGGCTACCCATTCTCAAACCTGGGACAAGAACAAACACCAGTCCGATGGTGTCATTTCACCACTTGGGTCATAGAGGGGTCTTACAAATTAGCCTTTGGCACATAAAGCAGAGAGAGAGAGATAGAGAAGGTTGATGTGGAGTGGGCAATGGAATTCCCCCAATTTGCGTAGCAGAGATCCGATAAATCCGTTGACAAGTCTCGTCGCCACGGGTCCGCTCTCGTGCACGCGCATTCCCAACCCTGCGTGCACTCTACACTGCCTTTTATCTTTTACCTCAATTCTCTAACCTTAATCTAACTTAAACATGTAACAATGGGATCTCTCTGTGATCTTTATCCATACTTTACACACCCTAAAGCTTTCACATAGTAATACGTAGAGGACCAACGGACAGCTGGTATGGAGTGCTAAGTCGCCTCACATTCAAAATTTAAAAATAAAAAATTACGTTAAAAAAAATATCTTTAAAATATGAACTCAAAAAATACTCGAACTATATTAATCGGATTCTAGTTATGGTCAGAACCAAAAATAATAATAAATAGAGGAGGCAAGTTGAGTTAGTGTGCAGTTTTTAACTTTGAAGAAGAGTTATTTTTCTTCTTCATTCTATATAATGTAAAATTAATATTTTAATTTAATTTATTTATAATATTTCTGATTATAATAATAAAATTTACTTATAAGCATAATATTCTTTTCCTTTTTAAAAAATAATGTAATTTCTTAACAAAGCATATCAAACAAATATTATAGTATAAAAGTCAAGTAGGTGATTCTAAAAACCAAGAGAATCTAGAAAAAAAAAAATACTTTGGTTAGAAAAGAACTTTTACCCTAGAAAGTAAATGTAAGCATATTAAAAGAAGTTCTTGGAAGGCACGATATTAAAGGAGACAACGAACATCACCAATAGAAAGAGTAGGTTATGGTTGGCCAGAAATGATATTGAAGAGCAAAGATGAAGACATCCATCCATCCCAACCACATCAACATCAAAGCATCTTATGGTGTTTAATTTAGATATTTTACTGTGATCGTAACGAGTTTTTTAATGATATTATATCAATGAATTATAATTATCTTTTTTTTTATGAGAGATATGAGTTCGAAACTCTTCTATGTATTTAAAAAATCTATCTTTCATTTTTTTTGTCATTAACTTGTTCCATTATATTTGTTTTTAAACTATACTTTTATCTTATTCTCGTGATTGCTTTATTGTTTCAAGTGCTTTATTTTTATAATTTTATTGATATAGTCAACAATTTAGTAATAAATTTCTTATACTAAGTATTATTATTTGTGATTTGAAGTTCTTTAGTATTGAATGGAAGTTTTCTTTTCAAAAAATCTAATAGCGACTAAGAGTTTTCTTTATTTGACTAAAGAAAATTATACTTAGGAGTGTAATTCTCTTCTTAGCGTTAATCTTTTGGTATAAAAAAAATAATCATAAAAAAGAGTCAACGCCATATAACTCAACACACGATGATTGAGTTATTTTCGAGCAATAATTAATTTTTTCAATATATTCGAATTCATATTCGATTAATTCAATTTAAATGTTGTGAAGTCTTATTAAGGGAACGACTCTCCCGATATACTTTTTTTCATTCTAAATTTTAAATTTGAGATTTGATTAATAAATCTATTATCTTATTTTATTAGGTCAACTATCCGTTAATAAACAATAAACAATTTAAAACTAATAAGTAAGGCCTTTGCGCGTAAACGAGTCATAATAAGATTGTAATCTCCCTTTAATATTTTGATACGCGGGCGTATGTCTTCAATTGGCACTTACGTCTAAGACCCATGCTAAAACTCAATTGTTTCTTTATTTGGAAAATTGTGGAAGGGCGCAGATTCGCTTGATGCCATCTTCGTTCCCTTAAAAGAATAAGGCATTTCGTTTTTCTTTAAAGAATTAATTTTTATTTATAAAATTTTATATTTTTAATTAACAATATTTTATTTTAATTTAAAAATTATAAATAAAATAAAAATAGCTTAAATGAGGTAAATTAAAATTACCTAAAAGACTTGGTCTCCCATTTCAGCTCTCTTCGGGTGCACCTAATTCAACTTTGAGATCTCTATGGATAGTGAGATTTGTCATTCAAAATTAAAAAAAAAAAAAAATCAACTCTACAAACAATTATGATTAAGAAATATTCTTGATATATGATTTTATTTTTTTTTGTTATACAAAAATTCAATTTTAAATTTTAGGAGTGAAAAAAATTATGATTATCAAATTGTCCCCTTACCGACCTGATATATGACTCTATGATAAACTAATCAATTTATCATCAATTCCAGCTCTAATTAACAAATTATCACCTCTCTTCTAACAAAATCTTCGTCTACCAAATGATTTTTTTTTTATTTCCTTCTTTTTTTTTTATTTTAATATTTTTTTTTTTTTATGTTCCCATTCCGATTCCCCTTAAACGGACAAGGCTTAGGACTTGGAATACTTCACTTTAGGACAAAAGAGTAGTTGTGAGCACGCTCTAGAGATGAATGTGGAGCTCCACAATGGCATCTTCTCACATAAATCTTCCCGCCATTGTCTTTTCAATACCATCACCCCACCATCTCTGACTCTCTCTGCGGTTTGCAGCCATCCTTACCCCATCTCCTCTCTCTCTCTCTCTCTCTCACACACACACACACACACACACACACACACACACACACACACACACACACACACACACACACACACACTCAACAAATCCCAATAACATTCCTTCAAAGCATCCACCATACGCTCTCGGACAAAAGGGATACAATTTATCAAGAATTATATATCAATTTTTTCGTAGTAATATATTTTTTAGTTATGATGGGAGTATTAGTTATATTTTCTTAAATATGCATAAACTTATCAAATAAATTTATTTTTTTTTAAAAAATTAATTTTTATCTATTAAGTTGAAAGGTAGAAAATAAAAATAGTACATCCCATATTAAATCAGAATCAAAATGTGGTTGAAGAGTAAGTTTTGGACGAATGTGGGGCGCGGCAATCAACAAAAGCTTCGTCCTACGTACTTCTTCAAAATCGCGTGAACTGAAATAGAAGAAAATCTGCAATAACTCCAAGAAACCCCTTCTCTGACTCTGCTTGATCCCCTACGTACGTGCAGTTGCCATTTTTCACTTCCAAATCTTACGCCTATCTACACAGAGAGAGAGAGAGAGAGAGAGTTGATTGCAAAGGAGATTCATAGATGAATAAATTTTAGTCTCAGAAAACCCAAAACACACAAATCCAGAACCCAAAAATGTCAATGGAAGCCAAAGCCTGCAAGAAATGAAAGAGAGACAACGTTGGCAACCAGAAGAAGACGCAATCCTAAGAGCTTACGTGAAACAATACGGCCCAAAAGAATGGAATCTCATCTCACAGCGCATGTCAAAACCCTTAAACAGAGATCCCAAATCATGTCTTGAACGTTGGAAAAACTACCTCAAACCAGGAATCAAGAAGGGCTCTCTAACCCCAGAAGAGCAGAGCTTAGTCATCTCTCTCCAAGCACAACATGGTAACAAGTGGAAGAAAATAGCCTCAGAAGTACCTGGAAGAACCGCCAAAAGGCTCGGTAAATGGTGGGAGGTTTTCAAGGAAAAGCAGCTGAAGGAGAAAGAAAAGGGCAATTCGGTAGAAAATAATCTCCGGCGGACATCACCGGTTACGCCGTGTACGGTTTCCGGAAAAGGGTCGTCGCCGGAGGGGAAGTATGATCACATTTTAGAGACATTTGCGGAAAAATATGTTCAGGTTCAGCCGAGGATGTTTTTCCCAATTCCCATGATTCCAAGTTGGATGGGTGGTAAGACGACGCCCTTTCCAAGTGACCCAGTTGTGGTCGACCCGGATCCCACCCGGTTCGACCAAATGGGCACTCTGGTGCAGTACTGTAAGGAGGTTGAAGAAGGGAGAGAGAGCTGGTTGCACCATAAGAAAGAGGCAAGCTGGAGGCTGAGTAGGTTGGAGAAGCAGTTGGAGGCAGAGAAGGCAAGGAAGAGGAGAGAGAAAATGGAGGAGATTGAAGAGAAAATAAGGGGGTTAAGAGAGGAAGAGGTGGGGTTTTTGTGGAGGTTAGAGAGTGAGTGCAGAGAGAAGTTGTTTTCTTTGCAAAGAGAAGCTGAGATTGAAGAGAATAAGTTGATGGAGAATTGGTTGGGTAAGCATGTTAAGCTTGTGAAACTAGTTGAGAAGCTTAGGCGTTTTGGGGTTGGGTCTGCGGTTGATCTTGGATTGTCTGTAACAACAAGAGATTTAAATTAACCATGTCATACTCTTGCAAATGAAAATTTAACATTGCCTTTTCTCTGGGGACTGGCCATTCCTACAAGTTTTTACCTCTTTGTCTCTTTGGTCCAATAGCTCCAGCTACCAACAATTCTTGAAACAGTCTATAATACAAAAATAGTGTATCTTTAGTGATGCAAAGATCCATGGTTGCAATCTCTACCTTTCTATGCCACTGACATCCAGCCCTAATGGCAAAGACATAGGTAGAGAAGTCAGAAAAGAAAAATTAAAACTTTTAAATTGAAAAAATATATTGTAATAAAAAAATGAAAATCAAGAAGGTGTTGGAACATCCCTGTTGCAATGTTGAATTTTCTTATGAGCTTTTTTAATGCTAGATTTTGTGCTTGGTTCATGAAGGACTAATCTGCATCTTTGATTGATATGATAGAAATTGTATGAGATATTATTTTCAAGGTGAAGTAAAATATTTTCCTGCTTTGCCACCACTTGACGTCATCATTCTTTCACAGGTTCGGGCTGTGGATGGAGCCCAGGGTCTGTTTGAGTCTCTGCAAATTAGCAACTTTTTTACAATTATTATTATTATTATTATTTTACTCGTAATATTTTTTAAATTAAATTACAAATTATAAAAATAAAATTTTGTATTCTAATCTCCTAATAATTTGACACGTGGGATTTTTTTTTTCAAAATCATCCCAACGGTTTTGACTTTTAATGGTGACTTTTTTTTTTAAACTACGTTTGGATACCGTCGGTATTCTGTATTTCGTCACTACTAATTCGGACCGACTACTATAGTGACTCTTTATCGGAAGACAGATCTCCCAACGGGGAACTCTCAATACACATGAAAATCTGATACTCCCAATGAGAATTGAACCTTAATTATGTTTGAGGAAACTTAACCTCACATTCGGTTGAGCTAACCACGATAACTTTGACGAGTCACTTTATATACTTGGGCTCACGAAAGAGGGTTGGTCTGGGCTCGAAAGACTGGCTTTCAACAAATTTAGGGGCCCAAACATTAAGCCGAAACATAGGCATGAGTTTGTGATCCAATTCATTTCCATGGGGAAGGATATATATATATATATATATATATATGTATATATATATATATATATATATTTGGTTTCGAAGGAAGCCTAGGGGGCATACTTCCTTGGGGTAGTTTTGAAGAATGCCTATGGACACATTTCTAAGCCATGCAATGTTGGACTTCCTACTCTACCCAAAAAAAATATTGGATTTCCTTACAACATAGTTTAATGATGGAATACTAAACTCGATTAACTAAAATGTTGAATTCAAATTTTAAAAATAGAAAAATGAATGATGAGAAAGTCAATTCTTAAATTAGACCATATAACTATTGAGTCTATTAATTGGATTTCTAGATACCGGTAGTTAAATAAAAAAAAAAAGAAATATTAAACTTCCTTTGAGCGAATCATCTAAACCAATTCATCTTCTTAGCGGGCTAAACCCATTTTGATGGAGGACCCTTAAAAAATGCTAAACATGTCCATTTTTTTTTTTTTTTTTTGTTTCTGGATTTGGTCTACTACTGAATATTCGAAACTTTGTTCTGATTAATATTGACTGAGCTTTTGTTGGGTTCCAATCGGGAGGGAGCTCTCTCAACATCGTTTTTGTTACTACTAAGACTGGAACCATAATTTTTGATATAGAGTGCTAGTGCCATTCCCACTAGACCAACGAAGCGTTGGTTAAACATGTCAAATTTTGTACCTCTAGTTTTTGGCCAAGTAGAATTTGGCCTCCATTTTTTTTTTTATACAAAAATTTAAATTTGAAATCATCATATTGGGGAATGAAAGTTTGTACTACTAGACTGTTCCCTTGGGACAGAATTTGACCTCCATGTATTTGCTCTCCGATAACCAATTTTTTGTGCTGATTAATTTGTCTCGATTTAACTGTCAGATTTATTTTAGAGACAAGATTTCTTAATATCTGTTGTTTTTATTTTCAAAAATCAAATTCAAGACCCGGTTACGGAGATCTAATGAACGTTTCTTATCTCTCTTTTACAAATCCCAACTTCATTTTGCAAGATGAGATTTAGAATGTTAAGGAATTAAGGGGGGGGGGGGGAAATGCATATTAAAGCAAATTATTTAAAATTAGTGATCCCATTATGTTGTTATCTTGGTTTTCACCTTGGGAATAACGAGATAATCAATAAGAAGCAAAGAACAATTATCTTGTAACCTACACTGGTTGAGTTAAAAAATTCCGTATATTAATTATTTGGGTCAAAATATGTTTAGTACATATATAACAAATCTTACTGTGGAAAAGATTTTGTAATATTTTTTGACTAGCTATTTAAATTAAAAATAATAAAAAAAAGAAATATATAAAAAAGAATATATATATATATATATATATATGTATGTATATATATATATGTATGTATGTATATATATATATATGTATGTATGTATATATATATACATGTATGTATGTATATATATATATATATGTATGTATGTATATATATATATATGTATGTATGTATATATATATATATATATGTATATATCTATATATATCAAAATAATATACCCTTGGAGTAGAGAAGGTTTTTTTTTTTTTAATAAAGTTTACTAACAATAAATGGCACAAAAAAAAGGAAAAAAGAGAGAGAGAAAAACATAACATGTGACTGAATGCAGGTCATTGCCAATTCACATTTCATGGGCGAAGATTATGTAGGAGTCTTCAACCGGGGCTCATAATTGTCATGCATGAATCTAAAGAAATGCCAAATTCTGATCACAGAGAGAGAGAGAGAGAGAGAGAGAGAGAGACTCACACGTTTTACATTGAAAGGTTCACAAAAGGCCTTGTCCTGTCAGAGGAATCAAAATCTTCGGATAAATCAGAAAACTTAGATGCGATTACTTGAAAAAGTAGAGAAGCGGAAGCGGCGTCTTAGGAAAGGTGGGCATTTTATTAAAGGAAAATACAAAAGAGGGGTCATTTCGTTTGCCTTGCCCAGTCCATCACGGGCTGTGACCATGTCTCTCCATGGCAGTGTCACGTGCTTTCCCGTCCTCCTTGTATGGTACAACCATGTCTTTTTCTACTACGTTTTTTCAACAAAACCAGCGTGGAACACTTGGACCAAACTTGTCCCTTTTTCTTCATAATGCTGTCATTCTTACATTAATTTAGTCTCCATTGTGTCCCCCACCCCACCTCAATCATCTTCGCGCTCTCTCTACCTTGATATTGACCAAACTAATGTGGTTTCAATTCAGGAGTTCGTTTTTACGTGGTTATTTTTGTATTTTTAAAATTTAAATTTAAAATTTTGATTAAAAGATGAGTCCGCTCTCTCTAAATTGTATTCCAAGAATCTCGTTGATAAATTTAGTAGGTAAACATAATACTTTTTTAATCTATTTGTAAACTGCAAAAATTTTCAATTCAATTATGAAATTCTGAACTTTGATACTCAAATATCTGCCTAAATAAAATGGAAAAGGCTTATTTTCGACGGCAGGATATTTGTGGGCCCAGTTGAATTGGGCCAAGCTCATTATCAAGTAGGGCTCTCATAAATCTAGTAATATGAGCCCACCTAATTTCTACAATTGTTTTTTATACTAAACTATCATTATCCAGAATCATATTTTAATTAATTCATTTCGAATATCTGTAAAACTCTATTTAAGGACAACTCTCATATTCTCAAATTTTAAATTTTAAATTTAATTAAGAAATCTAATACCTGATTAAACCGAGTACAAAACTCCCACCATGGGCATGCTATATCTTTGATTACCAGTGTGACAAGCACTGTTCACAAAAGTCGGGGCCGCTTTCCAACCTGGTCGTTATTTCTACCATTGGTGTGATTATTTTTTTTTTTTTTTTTTTTTAAATAAAAATATTGTTTAGTCTATTTTGGCAACACTATAATGTAGGTTAAAAGTAAAAGAAATACTCGCATTGCTAGAAGTGTTTTGGGAAAATAACATGATTAACAAACCCTTTGAAAATTATAACAATTTGAATTCAAGTTTTCAAATTAAAACTATTTTTTAAAAACACTTTTTTTTTACCTGTTTTTTCTTTATCACTTCAAGAAGTTAATATAATTATAAGTTAGAATCCCCCGTTAGCCAACATTCACATAATTTTGCATGTAGCCAATATTTACAAAACGTTGATCGCCTTACATGCTTTGTGGGAGAAAATCTTTATGTAATAAACTTTATATTAATAATCTAGGTGATGAGTTCAAAGCATGAAAAATTCTTTTTCAATGGTAGGATATATGTCTTATTTAAACTCATCTAAGTGCCTGTTTGGTAGGTCTTTTTTAATTTCTCTTTTTATAAGGAAAAATCATATCAAACAAAATTTTTTCTTCTCAAAAGTAGTTATTTTTTTTTAATGAAGAAAAATGAGAAAAGTAATTTCAAGGGAGAAACTTTTGAAAGGAGATTTTTCTTCTCCTTTTTTTTAATGCTTCAATTTTTTCGGAACTTAACTATTTTTTTATTTTATTTATATTTTCACTTGAATGATATGAAATTTCAAATATATTCTTACCATAAATGTGTTTATAAATATTATAACTTGTGTGGCTTTAAATATTTTTTTATATAAAGTTCAAATATGTTCATAAATTTTTTTTTAATTAGAGAATAGGTGGACCCCGGAGTGACCTTGTGACCTAACTTTGCAAGAGTATCGACACACAAATTTTCTTCCCCAGGGACATATTTAACCTCTCGAATTGAGAGTTTTTGAATTAAATTCCGATACTCACTAAGTGAGAAAAGGGTTGGGAACCCAAGCTATGAGCTTGCAACGCCTTAACCACTGATATGGAAAGTAGCTCTAAAATCATCGACATAAATTGGTGATCCAACCGGATTAGGAGACCCTCGTAAACAGTTTGTAATTCAGCAATATCATGGTCAACAACCCAAATTAGCTGTAAAACCAATGACCCATAACCCATAAACCATGTTTGTCTCTTAGAACACCACAGGCACTATCATATTCTAAGTGTAAATATACAGAGCCATCTGTGTTTAGTTTTAAGCCTCCTGATGAAGAGGGCACCAATTAATCCATTGACCCCCCTCTTGTATGGAGGAACTCAATTTGAACCAGCTGCTGCAAATGAATTTCGAGCATAACCCACTACAAACTGAATGACTTTTTCGCCCGGAAATCACTTCTCTCAAAAACTACCTGACATATTGCTCCTTAACTATGTGGGAGTTCGACTCCTCATGGGAACGGAGAGGAATTTATTGGGAGACCCCATCATCTCAATGAATCTCACAGCGGTCGATTCAAATTATTCAAGATAAAATTCTAAACACTGAATGGTGGCCAAACCATAATACAAAGAAAAAAAAACTACTTAGACATCTAATTTTCCACAAAGCTCACAACATGGACACAAAAAGAAGAGACCAAGGTAAGTCCATATGAATGGCATGAGAACAATTACCTTTCAACCAAACAAAAATATCAACCCCAGAAAAGGTCAAACGATGCATATACGACTCACCAAGAAACAACTCCCAAGCCCCATTGTCTCCTCCTCCTTGTGGCATAGAGGGCAATGGGCATCCGTAGCAATACGCCTTTGAACTCATTCTTGATCAGTTACTACCAGGTTATGAGTTGCTGTCCATAGAAAGAATTTTGTTCTTTCCGGGCATTTCAATTTCCACATCTCCAATCAAGAGGCTCCTGATGATTCTCAACCTCCATGGTCTGTAAAGATCTATATGCTGAGCTAACCGAGAAGCAACCATTTGACTCTTCTCCCCAATATACTTTGCCCTCGACTCGAGGGTCTGGAGGAATTGGAATCCCACGAATCTCCTCTACTTGCTCTTGGGGAAGAATAGCAAATTGATCCTTGAGCCATCACCAAGTTGCCATCTGATCCCCTGTCTCAACACGTCTCGAACTTGTAAGATACCTCTCCACAAGGCCGAACTATCTTTTGACCTATTGAGGGTAAACAGATGACTCCCATGAAGATACTTCTCTATCAAAGCCTGACACCACAATACTAATTTTTGATTCATCAATCTCCATCCCAACATAGCAAAAAACGCTTGGTTGATATCTTGACTCTTACGAAGACCAAACCCCCTAATGGCGGGGAAGACAGACTATCTCAGATTCCGCGTTATGAACCCGCCATTGAGCATCTGGCTTACCCTAGAGAAATCGGCAACTCCATAAATCCAATTGATGACACATAATCTCGGTAAGCCAAGCTAACTGCATCACATAAGAGGGAATTGATGAAGTAAAGGCCTGGATAAGGGTCCATCTGCTCGCTATACTAAGAAGTTTTATCTTCCACTTTGATATTCAATTAGCAACCCTCTCCACCAGAAATTGATACGTACGGGTTGGAACCCACACGTGCAGTAAAGGAACTCTCAAGTAATAGCCCAACTCATTTGTGAGTCGAAACTCATTTGGATAAATGTTCGTAATTTTTTTATTCTATTTATATGATTTAGATGTTTATAAATATATATGACTTATATTATTTTTAAATTTTAAAATTTTTTTTATTATATAAAAATGATTTTATAATTATAAATATTTGATTTTAATAGTTTAGAAAAATAATTAATTTATTTTTATTTTAATTATTAGTATTTATATATTGTATTTTTAAAATATAGATATATAAATTTTAATTAATCGATGGTAGGGAGAAAAAATTATATTTTATGTGTATACTCTTTAAGATAATTTTATTAAAAATAGAATTTATAAAAATTATTTTGTCAAACGGTTTATTTATAGAAAGGAGTATAGAAATAGTTTTTAAAAATAAAAATATCAAATAATTTTTAACTTTATTTTAAAAGAAATTAATTTCTACTCCTCTTTATTTTAGGAATGACTTTTCTCTGTTACCTTATTTATATTGATATTTTTTATATTTTGTATAATAAATATTTTTTTCTCAAAAGTTTAAACTTGTAGTGTTATTAACAACTTTTAATCTTAACGTTCTTTTTCATATTCCGGATGTTTTTGTCCGATCATTTGAGATTTTTAAATGAAGTAAAAAGTGATTTATTATAATTGAAATTCCGAATTTTCTACTCTAATATCAATTTATATTTTGCATAACTTTTCATCTTTTCTAAAAAAATAAGTTAGTAGATGAAAAAATTATTAATTATTTTATATTTTAATAGTATTAAAACGTTATAACACGATATTAAAGTTATCTCATGTGGATGCCTATTGAGATATAGCTTCGATTATATGGTCACTAATTTTTTTTTTTTTATATAAGGATCGTGAAAATAATAAAATTATTTATATTCATAAAAATTCGAATACAACATAACATACAGAATAACGTGACAAAGTAATTCCCAATTTTATAATGCCAACTAGGCAGGAGTCTAGTCGGAAATGAAGTATCTTTTCAAATGTTTGGTGATTGTTAAATTTGTCCACGTACCAACAATTGTGCTATTAGGCAAAAGCTTCACAAAGGATGAATACCCACCAAAAGAAACATTTGATTCTGTGATTCAATATTTCCCCTTAATTGACTGGATTTGCTAAGAAACAAAAATAAACAGAGAATTACATAATTGTCATTACCTTTGCCTTGTACTTTCACATGTTTCCTTATGATAAAAAATTCGAGATTTGGTGTCTGACCATGTTCACAAGTTGCCTTTTTTGGGACTTGTGTAAAGTAACCTCTGAGTTCTCCGTATTCAAGACAAGGTACTATAATACTATTTGTTAATGATGTTTTATTAATAGTAAATAAGTCTCAATCACTTCTCCTAAACTAATTTTGTCTTCTTGTCGGACCTAATCTCTCTCTTGTCTTGATGTGAATTTAATAATATACATATATGTGCATGCTTGCATAATATGGAATTGGAATACTTTAGTTATTGATATTTAAGTATCTTAATTCCATATGTATTTTTTTAATATCAATTTCAAATTCGGATAAAGGATGAGAATTTTTATAATTTGACAGTTAACGTAAAACTTTTGTTAATATCAAAATGAGAAATCAAAATAAAAATTTATTGTATTGGTATTTAGGTATGTTTTGTTAAATTTATTAAATATGTAAATTATAAATTATTTTTATTAATCTTTTTTTATTTATTAGATTTGCGGCATAAGTTTGCAGATGATAAATAAACTCTCTATATACAGTTACTATAGACAAAATTATTATTAGAATTTGAAATCTTTATACTAAAATAATTATATAGAATTCACAAATTTTTAGGTTATGCATGATTGTACATGGATTTAAAAAATTTTAAGGTCTTGCAACTTGCTTGGAAAGAAAGGTCTATTTTTATTTATTTTTGTTGTATAGCACAATTTGGTATTAAAAGAACTTATCGATAATACGTTGTATAATATATTTTTTATTAAAAGAAACCGTAAGATATTAAATTTAATATTTTTACTTTTAGTTATTGACTATATCTCTAAGGTTACCTTATTACGCCTCGACCCTCGTTTTCAGCACGCAATAACTGTTATGTGATCTAGAAGCACGTGCAATCACTAACATTCACCTCAAGATCCCACAAAACTATAATAATACCATCTTTAAGTTAGGAAAACCAATATCAAATATTTAAAACCAAAGTATGTAACGAGCAAATAAACGTTTATCATTTCAAAATATAATTTTCACATTAAAAAAACATATACAAAATATACACCTTTTAAAAAAAGCCCTCCGACGGATTCGTCTACATGCCTCAAAATTCATAACTATGAAGGACCAATACCAAGAGTCGGTTTTGGACAGTTCTCTTCTCGGTTGAATTTAATTAACGGTGAAGTGGTTTTATTTCTACACTTCCTCTGAAAAAAATAAAAGGATGGAGGGGTGAGTATCGAAATATAATTATTGGGTGGAGTGTAATGACATAATTGTGTAAAAAATGAGTGGTGAGTGTATAAGTGTTAAACAATGATTTCAAAACATATTTCTATTCCAACAAAGTATCAAGTAGTCATCCAAACATTGCACAACAGATCCATGATTTTTCCAGAAACACAAACTTCAAAACCAAAGGGTTTGCCACAAAAATCCTTTTATTAAAGGCTCGGTCCAAACCAATGGTGGAACCGTCAAATGGATTTTAGTTATTATCAATCATAAATATCAACCCCAACCTTAATGTTAGCTCAGGACCTCCGAGATGGTACAACCAACTTAGCCCGAAAGGGACAGAAGAGGTGTTTCTTGGTCTGACTACCTCTCCGTCTAATAACAACAACACCCTTGGCACGTTGCCCCATCGAACCACTCCGTGTATGGAATGACTATAGCCATTTGGGAGTTAAGATTCATACACACCAAACTAATACATGCACCATGGAGGTTTAGAATCTCACCCCAAACCAATACATATATCATTTCGCAATCATTTTAGCATGTGCTGTATAAATCAACAAAGTTTTTCAGATCATGGTGTTTAGAAACAATATTCACAGGAAAAATTCAGCATGGTACAAGATATTTTAACAAATACATAAATTTCATGAATTAAATCAAAACATTTTTAGGAATACTTCATATCCACAAAACATTTCATAAAATCAAGTTGAAAATATTATTTAAAATAAAATCAAGAGAAAGCATTTTCTCATTTCAAACACAATAATCCATCCGCTCACAGTTTTAATGAGCATAGTTACTCCCAGATCAGTCCACAACCAACAAGAGATTTGTGTCGATTAGCTTTGTCTAACCCCTAAAAGAAATTACCATGTAACTAATATCATCGATATCCATCGATTCATGTCAACTGAAAATCTTAACATTCAAAACTTAATTTTTTTTATTACTTTGCATGATTTACAAATCCTTCAAATCCAAATAGATAGATAGTTAAACAAATTAAAACTTGAGTTAGAAAGATTATATTATCTTGATTTCCTCTCTAAAGAATTTTTCTCATTTGGATTACACTAAAACTCTTGGTTATCCCCTTTTTGACAGTGCTAGATACTTAAGTTCTTTCTAAATCAAGGCTCTATTCTAAATTTGGGGAGTTGAATAAGTAGTTAAAACCTTTGATCTTTGAGTTTCGATGATGAATAAAGTTAGGTTTTGGGGGAGAAAAGAAGAATAGTCTAAAAAGTGAGAAAAAATTTGAGTTTCATAGGTTCTGGAGTCTCATCTCCACTTCCCATTTTATTTTCAAATCCATTTCTAATATTTGTTTAATAGTCATTTTTCATTCCTAAATTGTACAAATTGTTTGGTGTGTCACTTGGATTATTGAGAATGTTAACCTTATGGGTTTAAGTATTTGAACTTTTTGTTTGTTAAGAAAATATATTCGGTGATGAGTAGAAAGGTTTAAAATGAAAAATACAAATTTATATAAAATAAACTAAAATTATTAAAATTTAGAATATTCAAAAATTTGAGATATAATATAAATCAGGTATATTGTGATTAAAGAAGTTGAGTAACCTGGTGGTAAAAAGGTTTTTGGGACATGGAAGAGTTAAGGTTCAAGTCTCCATAAATGCAAGTGACAACAAGGGTAAAAGAAATGGAAAAACCAAGTTCAAGTCTTATTGGCTACATGTGCACCAAGAAGCAAAGGAAGATACTTAATGGTACTGAGAACCAAGAATGACTACCGAGGTGAAATAGAAAATTGTAAGTGTCTATTATCGAGTGGCAAGTGTCTAACACAAGGATGTTTTTGTTCAACATTAGAGTTTTCGTGTTTTGTTGTGTCAACACAAATAGAATTGTGTCGACAAAAGGGTTGTGTCAATGGTGGTCATGCAATCCTCCTGTGTCAACATAGACGAATGGATTGTATCAACATAGAGTTCATTCAACATGTTTATATTGGTGTAAGTGTCGACACCGAATACAATTCAAACTCTACCGAGTACCGGCCACTTTAATAATCGAACACTTAAAAATTAAATGTCTACCGATCAAGTGTTTAAGGGAGTTTCCGGATCGTCTAAGGAGTAAAATTCATATTTATAACTAAATTAATTATTCTTCCACATTTTCACAAGATATAAAAATTTTCAAATTGTCCGATAAAAGTCAACACCACAATTTGGACTTGACTGGTGTTATAATTCCTACTCTCTAAAAGAAAATTTTATCTTTAAAATTTTATTACATAATTATTTCTCTAACAGTTCAGGGTATTGATTTCTCATGACTTCCTCAGGTTCCCTAAGTCATTTTTTTAACATGTTTATTCTTCCATAGAATCTTAACGATTGGAATCTGCTTATTTCTCAACCTCTTAATTTGTTTCTCCAGAATGACTACTGGTTGGACTCCAAAATTCAAATCTTCCCACAACTCAATTGGAGGGATTTCAAAAATATGGGAGAGATCTGACAAGTATTTCTTTTGTTTCCATAAATGGGACTAGTCTAAGACAACTTAAAGTAAACTACATATATCATATCCAAAAATCAAACTACCTCGATTTTGTATTTTATATAGTGTGTTACTCCCTAAATTCTCAAAATTTTCCTATAATATCAAGTATACTGAAGTGACAAAATATGTTCAGACCATCAACTAGAAAATCACTTCTCTTAGCTATCCATTCACTTCTCACATTTTTCTTAAATTATCCCTATTTGGTTGTCAACTAATTGAGTATATTAAGAAAAGTTGGTCACCCAAAAAATTTAGACAAAATGCATACAGTTTTAGCTCAGGCCTTTGGGAATGTTTATCTCCATATGTCAAGTATTTTACTAGTCCTAGTTATTATACTATGTGGATTTGTCAATCACATTATCATCTAAATTATCCACATGACTGTCTTAATACATTTTAATATTCTCATGCCTTGCCAAATATCTTTTGATTCTTATTTTTAATGCAATCAATTTGTTTTCTATGATTTTGCTTCTCATACCTAATTCATCTCTCCTATCATTAAAAGAGCTAAGAACTTCTAATATGTGTGACACAATACTTTTCTAGACATATTTATCTATGTGAATTTAGATCCCAAAATGATAATTCTCTATATGACCACCCACTTCTCTCATTTTATTTTGGGCCAAAACCACAAATTTCCCCTCAAACCTTATGACTTTTTTCAATTCACCCCTTGAACAACTATTGTAATCAATTGACCTCCTAAACTTTCTAAAATAAAATCCAATGTCCCTCATTCTAACGGAATCAAATTCGCCCTAAGAATTCTTTTGCCTACTCGTACATCATAGTCTCTATAAATTGTACCTCTAACTGATTGCCCATCCAAATGTGTAGTCACCAATAACCCTTCCTCAAGTGGGGCCAAGGGTCTATCGGCATGTCCAGCAAAGATTGTACTAATAAAGGAATTATGGGACCTTATGTCTATAAGTACACCAATATCAACACTAAAGATTTTCATTATATCTATTACTATAAACCGTCAATTGATTATTTGCCAAGCCTTATAATACACATTCCACATATGCTTCCTATAATACTGCATTAAATCATGGATATCGACCAATCTAAATATTTTCCTAGAATAGTTATCAATACCTTTAATATCATGCAACTTATTCACAGTACTTACATATTCATCACATAGCAACACTAACAATTACCACAATTCATTATATAAAGGCTCAAGATTTATTTATCAATTTATCTCTGCCATACAATGAATCAATGCTACTAGCAAATCTCAAAAATCACGCAATATCAATAACATGCTCTTTAAATCAATAAATTCATACTTAATCCAATTTACTTTGTGACAATATTAGGGTTGTTCTGTATTTCTCCATTAGTCATAGCATAAATCTTAGTTTGGACTTGAGTCTGAGAGCATTGAGGATTGGTAGCCACGGTGTTGTTATCAGTTCCCGTCCTTAGAATAGTGTTGAAAAGAGGTATGGAAGTATTGGTTAGTCCATCCTAGGAGCCATTAGGAAAACCTGGGTTTTGTTGACTCACTCGCCCTCTCAAATCCAATTCAAGGCAAACATTTTGGAGATGGCCCTCCTGCCTACAATGGTAGCACCTCTAGGCTTATTGCAAGGTACAAGTTAAAATTTCTTGCAGTTTCTGCAAGGGTCCTTCTTGTCGTCCATCGTCCTGCTTCCAGGCACGAAACTAGTATTTAGGGGCACACACATCGGAAAAGTGTTGGCCTTGGGGAATGCTAACAGATCCCATTCCAGGGATACCATCATAAGAACTTGTGTCCTTACTTTTCTTAGGACTTTGGCCTAAAGAGAACTCGGATTTTCTTTTCTTCCCATAGCCTTCTCTAGCATTCCCTCTTTCTTGAATCATCTTCTCGGCTCTCAAGGCTAATTGTAGAACATTCTTGAAAGTGTGAGTCTTAGTAATTGACTTTTTTTCTCTAATACTCAAGTTTAGTCATTCTTCTAACCTAGAGCACAAATATTCTTCGAAGGCCACAAACTTCAGGATAAACAAAGAGAGTTCTCTTAACTCGGTCTCATACTCCACCACCATGTTGTTTCCTTGCCTAAGGTGAAAGAATTTCTTCCTCTTTAAGTCATGATAAAAGCTAGTATAATACATCTCATCAAATTCTCTACGGAACTCACTGCATGAGATAGGAGTAGAGGATCTTCTTTTCAAGTTATCTCACCATGCATGGGCACTCTTGTCGAGCAACCTTACAACCATCATTAATTTCATCTCATCATCCAACCTCATATCATCCATGGTTTCTTATACTCTAATAACCCAATCTTTACTGCTGTAGCATCACTAGTATCTAAAAAAGTTTTACAGCCAAATTGTCTTGCTTTTTTGATCAACTTGGACGGCTCAATGGTTAGACGGGTATTTGATGCAACTACTGGTGGAGGAGAAGCTACTAAAATAAGGGGAGTGTTGGTTGTTGCAGTAGTATTTGGTGGGAAAAGAGTTTGCATTTGAGTTTGGATTTGGAACTGAATGTCATATTTGCTCTACCATTCCACATACTGTTGAAATGCAGCAAGTGAAAGTGGAGGAATCTCATATGTGCAACCGAATGTTCGAATGCACTAGTAGAAGGAGCATAGGAAGATGATGCAATCTCACACTCAAAATGAGAGATCTCAATTAAAGTCCTTGTTTTCCAATGGGAAGCCATTGTATTCTACAAAAAGAAAACTAACTTTACCTTACTAAATTACATAAACTAATAATATACTCATACTTGGACGTGACTCCACTTCCTAGGAGTCATAGGAGATTTTTGAATCTTCTTAGAACATTTAAAAATATAGAAATCTTTAAAAACATTTGGAAACATTGAAAACATTTAAAAATATTATAAAATATTTTAATAACACCAAAATCTTATCTCTAATACCAATCGAATTGTCACGCTTTGCCTCTCAGGTCCGAGCATGCGACAACCGTCGCATGATTTAAAAATACGTGCAATCACCAACACGCATCCAAAGATCTTGCAAAGCTATAATAATAACATCTCCAAGTTAAGAAAACCAACATCAAATATTTAAAACCAAATTATGCAATGAACAAATACATGTTTATCATTTCAAAATAAAATTTCCAAAATATAAGTTTCATATTTATAAAGACATATACAAAATATATACTTTTTTTTAAAAAAAAAGGTCCTCCCATGGGTCTGTCTATATGCCTCAAAATCCACAACTATGAAGGATCAATACTAAAAGTCGGTTCCAGACAGTTCTCTCATCGGCTAGATCTAGATAACGGTGAAATGACTTTTATCTTTGTACTTCCTCTGAAAAAAATAAAAAGATAGAGGGTGAGTAAAAAATATACTCAATGAATAAAGTACAATGATATAATTTTGAAATAAATGAGTGGTGAGTGTAAAAGTATCAAACAATGATTTCAAAACATATTTCTGTTTCAACAAAGTATCAAGTAGTCATCAAAATATTCTGTAACAGGAGTCAAGATTTTTCCAAAAACACAAATGAGCATTCAATATACACTTTTTCAAAGCCAAGGGGTTTGTCACAAACATCTTTTCACCAAAGGTTTGATCTAGACCAATAGTGAAATTGCTAAGAGATTTTCAATTATTATCAATTATAAATATCAACCCCAATATTAGTATTAGTTTCGGTCACTTCATGTAGGGAATGATTATAACTATTTGGGGGTTTAGGCTCATACCTTAATCCAATACATGCACCATGGGGGTTTAGATTCTCACCCATGCCAATACATACATCATTTCGCAAACATATTTGCATGTGTCATATAAATCGACAAAGTTTTTTAGTTCATGATGTCCAACAATAATATTCACAAGAAAATTCAACATGACACAAGATATTTTAACAAGTACATAAATCTCATGGTTCAAATCAAAATATTTTTAAGAACACTCCACATTCACAAAATATTTCATAAAATTATGTTGAAAATATCATTTTAGAAAATTAAGAAAAAACATTTTCTCATTTCAAACACAACAATCCATCCAATTACAGTTTTAGGGATGATAGTCACTCCCAAATCAGTCAACTCGTAAGAGATTTGTCTCGATCAGTTTTGTCCAACCCCTAAAAGACATCATCGTGTAATTAATATCATCAATATCAATCCATGTCAATTGAAAACCCTAACATTCAAAACTTAATTTTTCTATCACTTACTGTAACTTACAAATCCTCCAAATCCAAATGGAAAGATAGTTAAACAAATTAAAACTTGGGTTAGGGAGATTATATTACCTTGATTTCATCTCTAAAGAATTCTTCTTGTTTGGCTTACACTAAAACCCTTGATTATTCCCTTTTTGACAGTACGAGATACTCAAGTTCTTCTTAAATCAAAACTCTATTCTAACTTTGGGGAGTTGGATGAGTAATTAGAATATTTAATCTTTGAGTTTTGGTGATAAATAAAGTTAGGTTTTGGGAGTGGAGAGAAGAATAGTCTAAAAAGTGAGAAGAAATTTGGGTTTCGTAGGTTTTGAAATCACATCTCCACTTCTCATTTTATTCTCAAATCCATTCTTTTAATATTTGCTTAGTAGTCCTTTTTCACATCTAAATTACACAAATTTCCCAGTGTGTCGTTTTGAGTTATTGAGAAGGTTAACCATATGGTTTAAGCACTTGAACCTTTTGTTTGTTGAGAAAATGTGTTTGGTGACTACAAAAAAAAGTCATTTTTGCGACGAAATTTAGCGACAATTTTTTTTGTTGCAATTTTACGACGAATTTAGTGACGAAAACTTTTTTCATCGCTATTTCCAACGAAAAAATAGTCATCACTAATTTCCAACGAATTTGAATTTGTCGCAAAATTAGCGACGAATTTCGGAATTCGTCGCTAATTTTGCGACGAATTCCGCCACAAATCCAAATTTGTCGCTAATTTGCGACAAATTCAAATTCGTCGCTAATTTGCGACAAATTCAAATTCGTCGCTAATTTTACGATAAATTTGGAATTCGTCGCTAATTTGCGACGAATTCAGTGACAAATTCTAATTTGTCGCTAATTTTGCGATAAATTTTGTAATTCATCGCTAAATTTGAAATATAATAAAATAAAATAAAATATAAATATATATTTATTATTTAATAAATTAATTTAGCGACAAATTTCGGATTTTGTCGCTAATTTTGCGACGAATTCAGCGACAAATCTGATTTGTCACAAAATTAGCGATGAATTTGGAATTCGTCACTAATTTGCGATGAATTTTGCGATAAATTCCTAATTTGTCACTGATTTTACGACAAATTCCTAATTTATCGCTGATTTTGCGATAAATTCCTAATTGGTCGCTTATTTTGCGATAAATTTTGGAATTCGTCACTAAATTTGAAATATAATTAAATAAAATAAAATATTAATATATATTTCTTATTTAATAAATTAATTTAGCGATGAATTTCGGATTTCGTCGCTAATTTTGCGACAAATTCCTAATTTGTCATTAATTTTGCGACAAATTCCTAATTTGTTGCTAATTTTGCGATAAATTTCAAAATTCGTCGCTATATTTGAAATATAATTAAATAAAATAAAATATTAATATATATTTTTTATTTTTTATTTAAAAAAATTTATCACATTTATTATTTTTAAGTAATATGTTATATTTTATTTTTCTTTTATCTTTTCAAAAAAATAGTATTATTATTTTTTTATATCTTTTATTATTTTATTTTAAACTAATATTTTATTATTTTATAATAAATTGTTATTTTATATTGTTTTATTATTATTAGAAAAATGTGAAGAAAAGATAATAAGTAAAAAAAAAAACTTATAACAGATACTAACATTTAGCTTGATGGTTACAGGATCTTAAAGGTTTATTGAAGTGCAGAGGTTCGAACCTTGGTGAGAGCAAAGCAAAGGCAATTTTCAGGAATTAAGTGAGGGAGGGTGTGTGGGCGCCGGCTCGGGCGGGTGTGCGGGCGGATGCTTGCTTGGGCGGGCGAACGGGCTTGGGTTCAGGCGGGAGCGCATTATTTTTCATTGCTGATTTAGCGATTGATCTTGCGACGGATCTTGCGACGAATTTATATCCGTCGCTAATTTAGCGACGAATTTTTTTCGTCCTTAAATTAGCGACAGATAATTTTTCGTCGCTAAATTTGTGATGAATTTGGTGACAAAAAATTATCCGTCACTAAATTTAGCGATGAATTTTAGATTTCGTCGCTAAATTTAGCGACGGATAATGTTTTATCGCTAAATTAGTCGTTCAATTTAGCGATGAATTTTAAATTTTCGTTATAAATTGTAGCGATAAAATATTTTTGTCGCTAAATTTGCGACGGATTTAGCAACAATTTAGCGACAAAAAATTATTCGTCACTAAATTTAGCGACGAATTTTAGATTTTCGTCGCAAATTGTAGCGACAAATTATTTTTTGTCGCTAAATTTGCGACAGATTTAGCGACAAAAAATTATTCGTCGCTGAATTTAGCGACGAATTTCTAATTTTTCGTCGCTAAATTTTTGCAACGCGTTTCGTCGCTAACGAATTTAACGACAAATTTTTATTAAATTTTTGTCGCTAAATTTGTGGCTAAAAACTTGTTTTTTTGTAGTGATAAGTAAGAAAGATTTAAAATGAAAAATACAAATTTATAGAAAATAAACTAGAATTATTAAAAAATGTGAGATATAATATAAATGAGTATATTGTGATCATTTTTTTCACATTTTTACAAAATATAAAAATTTTCAAATTGTCCGATTAGAGTCAACACCACAATCTGAACTTGTCCGGTGTTACATTTCCCCCTTTCTTATTCAAGCTCTTGTCACTAGTGTTATTGGAGGAACACGAGACGGTGCATGTGGGGTTTGTTTCAAGTTTTGTTTTATACTTGGATGAACTGATAATGAATAGTTATAGAAAAGTTTAATGTGTGTTTCATAATTTTAAAATGCTCTGTTAAGTGATATCGAAAGAAGCTCAAAAGATAAAACATGTAGGGTTTTGCTTTTGTTTGTTTGCTTTGTTTCTTGTCAAGCAACTCAAAAAATTACAACTTTCGCTTCTAATTGTTTTGGTGTGTGTGTGTTTTTAGAGCATATATTAAACTTGAAAAAATAAGACTATGAATACAAGACCTAAAAAAATTTAGAATTTTTTTTTTCTATTTTGTCTCAACCGAATTTGTAGATTCAAACAAATTCAATCAGAACCATTACGAATAGGAACCAATAATAATAATATAAAATTTAATGATTCATTATTTGAATAAAATATTACAATATGTTAGATTTATATAAAAAAAATTTATTATTATAAATATAGAAATAAGAAAATCAAATATTCTCAAAATTAAGTTAATAATTGATTTGATTTTAATATATAATATTTTCTAAATATTGTCAAAACATATGATATCTTATAACATTTTTCTCAAATTTAATATGGTATAATTAAAATCACTTAACTTTAAAACAGACAATAAGTGCAGTCTGACATGATTGAAAATGTGTTTTTGTAAACCTAAAAAATAGTTTTTTCAAGATAGGATCTAGAATCTTCTAGAGACACATGCAGACATGTGGGTGGCTGGCTTGAGCTTTGACTATAACCCATATTGAAAAACATTTTTTAAAAAAATGGACCAGAGGTCTTTTGGAGACGCATGTGAGTACGTGATAGTTGTCTTGATAGCACACATTCCAGATATGTCATGATTTTGTTAAAAAATATTAGAGAATATTTGAATATAAAAATAAAGAAAATAAAATATTTTCAAAATCAAATATTTGATTTAAATATATAATATTATAAGTATTTTGAAAATATATGGTCTATTTTAACAACAAAATTCCATATTTGTGCGTGAATCTTGTTGGGTGTGAAGACGTTGATTCAATTTTGTTTAAAGTGAGGTCTTAATTAGAAAAATAAAAGAAGAAATTGCATGTGTTGGTGTCTGAGTTAATTGAATGCCCAGAAAGGTACAGTCAAACCAGCAGAGTGAGCATTTGGGCAGCAAAACCTATCATTGAAAATATGGGAATTGAATAGATAGCCCTTTCATCCCCCACCCTCAGCAAACTGGTTTCATATTTCTTGGATTCTAGTCCCGCAGTTATCCTCATTTCTTCTATTATTTTTGTTATTAATGAGACACATATATCACTATAATTAATTAAAATAGATGGGGAGAGAGAGAGAGAGAGAGAGATAGAAATGTGAAGGGAGACGTATCTCTGGGGTTTGGACCACACATTCCCTTTTGCTAACTATAAGAACCCCCGACTGCCATTTTGCCCCTAAACACACTTCAACTACTTTGAATCCATCTCTCTCTCTCTCTCTCTCGACACTAGAATTTACAAGAGAGATTAAAGGGGAAGGATTTTGTGGTGTTTGAGAAGAAAATATGAAGACTAACGGTGGAGGAAGAGCAAGTATGGGTGTGGGAGCTGGAAACTATTCGACCAAAAAATCAAAAATGTCAAGCAGAGGACTTGGAAGGTTTCTTAGAGAACAGAGAGGAAGGCTTTACATTATTAGGAGGTGTGTTGTTATGCTCATCTGCTGGCATGACTAATAACCCACCCCCCAACCTTCATAGAAACATCAAATTTTTTAGATTATTTAGCGCTAAAGTTAGTCTCTTCCCTTTCATCAATTATCTAACATAATTGATTCTCTCTCTTCTCTCTCTTCTCTCTTTCATATTTATCTGTATGGCCAAAAGGGTACACTGATTATTGTTAGCAAAGGTTGCAGCAATATGACCTTTTGAAGTTTGTTTTGTAAATATTCGATGTTAAGCTTATGAACCCTTTCTAGTTTCAAGTAGAGCAAATCTTTCTGCTTTATAATATTACAGTCTTTTTTTTTTTCACTCTGCTCATTGGTTTTACTTCCTCACATGGGGAGAGAAATTCATATAGAAAAGGCTATCCAAACAAAGCTGGAAGTAAACATTAGAAACATGCTTCCATAAATCATAAGACTTGTATTTAATGAAACACTTGGAAGAGTTTTAACAATCTTGATACCCTTTCATGAATTTGGGTGATTCTGATTGTGCCCAGGAGATGAAATTTTCAATTTTCTATGAATCCTATAATGGTTTAACTTTTTAGTGTGGGTTGGTTTGTCTTGTCAACTCAGAATTTGTTCTTCTTTCCTACCCGGTGGATCCCTAAGAGAAGGAAAGGAAAATGAAAGTAACAATCAAATATATTTGTGACAATCAGACTCACATGAAGACCTCTGCACCCAATCAAGTGCCCGATGGGATACATACACACACTCTGTGTGTGTGTGTATATGTCTGGGCATCTTTTTGTTGCCAAATTTAATTCTCTCTTTCACCCGTGACGTCTCTTTTTCCTTTTTGTTAATTTTTACGTTTGTTTCTTTTTCTTTCTTTTTTTGTTTTTTTTGCTAAAATTTGCATAAGTTTTCTAGTTTGATTCCGAGTTATAAGATTTTTTCCTAAACCCTTTAAATGAAATGATTAGATATTAAAAATATCAAGTTCTCCCACATTTTTTTAAATCAATACAAGTTCAATACAAATGATTATATTTACAAAGAATATTTCTTTTAATTTTGAAGTCATATTTTTCAAACACAAGAACGAAATTTAGAATGCAAAATTGAACAAAAAACTACGAAACCGGTCTAGAATCTGGTATACTAAAATAGATTAATAATTTAAAATTCAAACTATGAACTTATATGTCTTGCTAGATTTTAACAAATTGTTCGAAAATTTTTGTTCTTTAGTCTTGCCCCCATTTTTATTTTGATCAAACACTTTAAGTTTTCAAATTTTTAGGATTTCTACTTTCCTTTGATTGTTAAATTTTAATGAGCCTACTAAAAGAAAGAAGCCAAGGTCTGAAAGTAAAACTTTCAATCAAAGCCAATTCCCAACAAGGGTACGTATCCTAAGGAAGACCATCGCTTTCCCTTGATGTAGCACAAACTTGGGCTAAGTTAAAAAAAAAAAAAAAATCAATTAGAAAGAGACATCAAATAAAAAGTATGTGATAATTCAAGTTTCGATCACTTTCTCATGTTATTTTCTTTCGGCAGTCATTGAATGACAATGCAGTTTTATCAAAAACAAAAAGTGTGTTCTATTTAAACTTTTGCATCAACATCAAATATTAATTACTAAAAGCTTAGAAGTGGTTTATAAGATTACTCAAAGCACATGGCTATTGGTTAAGCATATTCTCCTTTGAGAAGAATTAAACCCATAAAAAATTCTTGAGATATGCTTTTTCTCCATATATTAGAAAAGCTAAGGAGAGAATATGATGTTTGAAACAAATCTATATGAATATTTTCAAATTACGCATAGATCATATATAAAAGTATGAAATTTTAGTAAAATATCTCTCACTTTACACTTGATGAACAAATCGAATTTATATCGTTATAATGAGAAAATTGACTTTGATATTGAGATAGTCATGGTGGGCAAAGGCCCTAGAGATACTTGTTTAAGCAACTTGTGGGATTAGTCAATAGATGCTTAGATGGTTGACAATCATGTTTGGATTACCTAAGCCTGAGACTTACATGAAAGTGGGCTTTTTGGTAGGGCATATGCTATATACCAAAACTCATATTTGCTTTTTTATCCATCTAAATTTTGATATTACCTGCCCTTGTTATCACTTTGAGCCATTTGGGGTAACAAAACTTTTACAGCCACAATGTTGCTGTAAAGCATTTGGCTGCCAAATTTTCATCTGCAACAATCTTTTTGAGTATTTATGATGCTTGAATATTTTTGGAAAAAAATGATGGATCCTGCATAGTTTTTAGGCATGCAGATATCTTTCAGAAAAAGTGAATAGCTCATAGTGCCACACAACTTTATATTAGGATTTTATAAATTTGAGGTGTAATTAATTAATTTAAATAGGAATAGAGTTTGAGATTTACTTGTGTTTGCTTTAAAATTTTCTTTATATTTAGTTATCTATGAATTAAATATAAGAGCAATTAGTGTTGTTTCTTACTTTATGCTAATTTCATAAAGTTTTTGGATATATTTTATAATAAAACTACTATTTTCCTACAAAATTTATTTTTGATTATAAGCATGTGATTTTGAACACTACAGAAGGGAAGATGAACCCACTCAAAATTGTTGTTCCTCAAGAGGGTTTACAAAGTAAGTCTTTTTGCTTGAGCGACTTGGGCAGAAAAGATGGCCAATCCTTGTTTTGGGGGGATCCCATTCAACCATTGCTCTGCCAAGGTCCCAATCTACTGCACGTGCAAAAAGTGTGTCTTGCTCAGACATGGGTCAGATCCCTACAGTGGTTGCTTACTGTTTGCTTTTTGGTCCCCCCCCCCCCCCCAACCTGAAATGATGGGGCTAAAGTAAAATGCGACAGAGTAAAATGGAAAATGGAAGAGAAAAGCAAAGTTAGAGTAGGATTCTTCCGACCAAAAGTTTTAATCTAAGTTTGGGGAATTCTGATAAGCATCTTTGCTAAGAGGTGCTGAACCATTTAAACTGCAGTTTTCTGTAAAAATTATGATGTTGATCCCGGAAGTCTTGGGTCATTAGGCATCTCTTGACACATGTTACGAACATGTGCCACTTTAGCATTCGTGCATCAAAAGAATCGGACAATTATTGTCAAGCAAAGTGAGTGATTCTGGTGGGTTTCAACAGAGTGTGGGTAGATGTAAGAGTTGAAGGAAGGGTCGAGACCGTCTTGAGATTTATGGGTTTAGATCATCACTGGTTGGAGTCCTCTTGACAGGATCCGGACTTGATGGCCGGTGTTTGTGCACTAATTTTGAAGTTTTACTTCTCTTGTAACCAAGGCAAAAATCTCAAGGTCCTGATCAGCAACGATCTCTCGCAAACAGCGCAGTTTTGTGCATGAAGTGGGTCATCGTTCCATAGCTGGATGTCATCAAAAGTTGTACCGAGGGGGTGGTGGCTGCAGTATCCTTGTGTCCTTTTGGCTATGTATTCCGTCGGTTTCTTTGCCCTTATTTTAGTGGGCAGTTTTTCTCTCTGGTTTTCGTTAACATCTTATTCCAATATGTAAGTTTTGCAGTTTAGATCTTTATTCAATTTGAATATGTGATTGCTGTTTAGATTTATATTTTGTTTAAAATTACATTTTCTAAGATTTTATTGTAATACTAATAATAATATCATTCACAGAGTGAGCTCATGGGTATTATTTGGATGACCGATTTTAATGTGGGAATGTCGTATGTCATAGATTTTAAATTGAGATACATTAATTGTCACATAATGTCATTGTGGATATAATACCTGTGTAATAGCTGTATCAACGTCGATTTAATAAAATAGAATGTTAGATCTATTAATAAATTTTAGATTAAAGAGTTATTCTTTGAATAGAATTTTATAAATATTTAAATCGAATTAATCGAAATATAATTTCATATATACATGATAAAGAAAAAAAAGTGTGTAATAGCCACAACACTAGTGATAATGGTACGATTAGTAATGATATTTTACAGCTGCGATGCTATGCTATTCCTCCTAAAAAGGGCCAAAATTTTCATCAATTTGTTAATCAATTTTTGTTATATTATATTATTACGATGGAATTTGAGGTTATATATATTTTTGATATATAAATAGATTCAAATTTGATTTTTATATAAAAAAAAAAGAAGGACGTCAATTGAGTTACAGTTCATTAGATTTATGGTTCTTATTAGCTAGAAGAGTAATTTTCTACTTCCTATATTGTAGTGATGTAATTAATCAAAAATTTTTATTAAAAATAATTTAGAAATAATTAAAAGCAAAACTTATTCTTATAGTTAATAATTTTACCCCAATTTCTCTAATGTGCCGATTTTGCCTAATTTCTCACATATGCTGGTTTACTCTACTTAAGTATTCCCATATTAAAGATTATACCACCATGCAGTAAATGGTTGGCACGTCAGACAAGTCAAAGGTTGTCCGACAGAGCTTTTATTGGGTCAAGGGGGCACCCACGTGCAATTCTTAACCTCTTGCCTCCTTGCACCTTCATCACATGTGTGAATCCTCTCTGTCTCTCCCTCTCCTTTTTCAAATTCAATGGACTGATTGAAGAATTTATATTGGTCCCCCCAATCTTCTTTTTTTTTTTTTTTTTTTTTTTTCTTTCTGGGGGAGAGAAGCCTGTCATTTTCTTTTTTTTTTTTTATATATTTATATTTTTAATTAATTAATTCAATTTAAATATTATAAAATTTATTAAAAAATTAATTCTCTTAAATTTTATTTTTCAATTCAAATTTAAAATTCATAATTAAGAAAAAATATTACCCTACAATTATATTCACAAAAATTTGACGGCCTGCGCTTGTGGCTCATTCTTTTTCTTCTATCATTATGGCCACGTGGACAGACGTTTGGCTAATGCTCACCTTATGGAGTGCGATTCACGTTGGATTTGTGCATTTCCTCGCCAATCATTGAAGTTGGGTGATCCTAGAAAATCAAGTTAGTCGTGATTGCTTCCTCATGTCTATCATTTTCTTATTTATTTTTATTCTTTTCAAATCTGTCGTATATTTTCAATCCATAATATTTGATTTTTTTAAAATAATAAAATAAAATAGTTTTAAATTTTAATAATTTCAATTTATTTAATATTTATATAATAAAAGTTTACTTTCTATTGTATAATTATAAATCTACTGATGTCTTAATATACTTAAAAATAATTAAAAAAAAAAAAGATATTGTTTAAATCATTATTAGATTTGTGACAACGTATTGATTGAACATAGCAAAAGAAAGTTGCAAAGTCATTTCAATTTCAACTCAACCCAATAAAACCCATCCATGGAGTTCTTCTTTGTTCACATTAGACTCAAAACTTTTATCATTTTGGAGTCAATTGGACTAAGTTTATTTCGAACCATTTATAAGATGTTTTTGGAGAATATCAATGTCTATATCTTATTTTCAAAATAAATTATTAAAAAATTGAAAAAAAAATGAAATGTAATAGGTTATCGAATATGTTATGAATTTATAAATTATTTTATTTAATGATAATGAGTTATTATAAGTTCTAAAATAATAGAAAGTGTAACAGTTGAGTGGTTAACTTTTGGCAATAATGTGAAGTTCAACTCCGAAGTCTGCAAATCTTCTGGAGTGGATAGGAGGGAAGGCATTGCTAAGTCAAGAGGGACATATTATTGGTTAATTTTTTGATCGAACTTTCGACCCTTACTCCTTCGATGGGTACAAAAATAATGCAAAATATTAAATGGCCCTTTCTTCTTCTTCCATTATGGCGACGTGGAGGGTGACTTTTGGTTAATGCCCACTGGGGAATTCTATTGGTGTTGGATTTGTGCATTTTCTTGGCAATCGTGGTAGTTGGGTGATCCTTTGCATCCTTGAAGATGAACTTTGTCTGTCACGACGAAACTGTAGATACTGGGTTGGTGGTCAAACCAAGATGAACTTTGTCTTGAGTAATTGTTCATGTCTAATATATTTTATTAAAATCTATGTAGCCCAACATGAATTTCGCTTGGCCCAATCTTTTCATGTAGATACTATTATATATATATATATACATACATATATATATATATATTTGGTGTCATTGAACACTTTCCCACCGATTAGTATCCGGAACTATATTCCAATTAATTCGATCCTATTCGTAGTCAGACCCTTTTTAGAGGTGTTCTTTTAATATAGTTCTTTCTATTCCTAAGATTTGAATTCAAATTTTAGTTTAGAGATTTAATATCTTTTCCACTAGGCCTTATATTAAGGAGCGAGACGTGGTTAATGCCATTGATGAGTGTTGGTGTTGGATTTGTGCATTTGCTAGCCAATCATGAAAGTTGGAACCCTTTTATTGAGATGTAGAACATGAACTTGGTCTCTATAAGTTTTCTCATCTTTTATTCATTTTTTTGTTGGGAAATAGTCTGTATATTTTCAATATTAGTTTTGCCAAATCTTCTCGAGTTGTATAGGAAGGAAGGCATTGTTATATTATTAGGGACATTACATTATTGTGTAAATTCTTTTTTTTTTTTCTTCAAATTTTCGACCATCGCTGCAAAACCAATAGGAAATAACCCCATAAATTACATTTAGTATGCAAGCACAATGTGTTGGCATACTTTGAGAATTTTTTTATTCTCAATGACTTCGAAACTAATAAAGTTTTTAGAAAATTATAAAAATCACCTTAAATTTAATTTGAATGTGATCCGTAATTTAATATTACGCTTTGTAACCATTTAATTTAAAATTATATTTTTTCTTTCATTCTCACTTAAATTTTTGCTCTTTTTAGATTATTCTTTTAATATTACTAAAACTATTGTTCATGGATTAATTTTATTCATATTGAGAAAACAATAATCAGAATAATATTAATAATCTATAATATTTTATATTGAAGTATAGCCTAATTTATGTTTCGAATGTTTGTTTTACTTAGACCCTGCTTGGTGCTTAACTAAAAGGTATTTTGATCATTTGATTAATTTGATTCAAATACTGTAATATTTATTTTAGAGTTAGCTCTTCTAACATATTTTTGGATTCAATATTTCCAAATCCAAAATTTGTTACTTGAAAAAAAAAAGGGTGTAATTATGATTCCTATCAAGGCAGTCTTGTCTTTTGGACCCAATTTGCTTTCCCCCTTTTCACGACATTTATATAAGGATGTTAATTTCCTTGCAGATGGTGTTTCCTTTTACAAGGCCAGTGATGTCAAAATACTTGAATTTTAAATAAGCATAATGATAAATTAATTTCAAAGTATGCAATAAAATATTGCTAGAAAACACGATATCAACGATGAAAAATTTCGTCGCTAAAAGTAAGATATCCGTCGCTAAGAGATATTAGCGATGGAATTTTTCCGTTACTAAATCCTTCATTGAAAGTTAGGAAAAAATCTATTGCTGATAAAAAAAATTGAAAAAAAAATTCAACGACGAATTTTAGAGTTCTAAAAAAAAATTGCATGCACTCCAGGAGCCCGCCCATGTGCACCCCCTTTAATTTGTGAAAATCGCTTCCAGTGACCTTCGAATCTGGGCATAAGTAAAATTATACGAGCAACATGACCATCAAGCCAAGCTAGAGATATAAACTTAATCCTTTATTTTTTACTTATTATCTTTATATCATATTTTTTAATAATAATAAAATAATATAAAATTATAATTTATTATAAAATAATAAAAAATAATTTTATTTTAGCTTAAAATAAAATTAAAAAAAAAATTAAAAAATAAGACAATATTATCCTTCTACAAAATAAAATAAAATATAATAATAATTATATTAAATTAAAATAAAAAATTTAAAAAATTTAAAAAATTTAAAATTTAAAAAAATTTAAAAAAATTTAAAAAAATTTAAAAAATTTAAAAAAAATAAAAAATTTTAAAAAAATTTTAAAAAATTTTTAAAAAAATTTTAAAAAATTTTAAAAAAATTAAAAAAATTAAAAAAATTAAAAAAATTAAAAAAATTAAAAAAATTTTAAAAAATTTTAAAAAAATTAAAAAAATTAAAAATATTAAAAAAATTTAAAAAATTTAAAAAATTTAAAAAATTTAACAAATTTAAAAAAATTTAAAAATTCAAAAATTTAAAATTTAAAATTTAAAATTTAAAATTTAAAAAAATTAAAAAAATTAAAAAAATTAAAAAAATTAAAAAAATTAAAAAAATTAAAAAATTAAAAAAAATTAAAAAAATTCGTCACTAATCTGTCAGTAATCTATAGCTAATTTTTTCGTTGGTAATCCATCTTTAATTTTTTTGTCGCTACTCCGTCAGTAATCAGTCGCTAATGACTATACATATATATATATTTTAATTTTTTTCCCTTCACTAATACATCGACAGATTAGCGACGGAAATATTCTTTCACTAAAAAATCCGTCGGTGATAAATTTATAATTTTTTATTTTTATTTTTTTTACAGTGAACCACTACAGTAATGGATTAGCGACGGAAATATTTCCGTCACTAATTCGTCGCAAATCTCTCAGTATTATGTCCGATATTAATTCATCACAAATTCATCTCTATTACCGATTGAATTTTTTTCGTTGATAATTTTTTATCGGTAAAGGTCTGTTATCTCGTAGTAAAAATAACAATGTCAAACATTTAAAAATAAATTTCAAAGTTTAAAATATCCGCAAAACATTAATTTAAACTAATTAAATACAAATAAAATGTCAAAATATCGAAAAACTAAGAAATTTTAGTACCAAAATAGTGTAAATTAAAGTATCAAGCATCCTTCCATCATTTATAAAAAGAAAATAAGGATTTTGATATTGTGGTAGTGTAATTTTACTTTTTTTTTCTTTTATTTGGAATGAAATGAATAAATTAAGGATCTCTTTGGTTTAGTTAAAGACGGCTAACGGCTAACGGTTAGTGGCTGATAATTATTGTTAATTGATATTAATATTTGATTATCTAACTAATAATTGTTACTGTTTATATAGAAGATAACCAAAAAGAATAATTCTATATTAAATAAATCTATTTTATTTTTTAAGATATTTATTTTTAAATGCATATTATAAAAAATGATACAAATCATGTTAATATTTATGAGTTTATAAACAAAACAATTCTTTTGACTATTTTTTAAAAGACAATTAATTAATTTAAATATATACCATAATAATAATTTAAATCTTATCTTATAAAAAAATAAAGAGTAAAAATAATAAAAAGTAAAAAATCTAAAAGATGGATAAAATAATTTTTAACTAATTAAATTTGTTTTATATTATAAAAATGATAAAATAGTAAAAAAAAAAAAAAACAGCTTTTGAAAAGTTAAAACCTATAAATATATATATATATATATATATATATGTGTGTGTGTTTTGGTAACGATCATATTTGAATTATCATTTGAATTCTATCAATTATTAATTAAATTATGAAATACCCTTAAGGGCATCGATTCTTTTTATGTACCAAAAAAAAAAAAAAAGATCAATAACTTAATATCTATTCAAGTAAACTTATTTTGAATAATATATAAACATAAAAGTTTATAAAATATTTTCTAAATTTGTTGGTTTATTTGGTAACAACAATTTCTTATAAACTCCTTTCACTTTTGAAATAATCGTAAAGAATATAATGTTATTAATATTACGTAAATAATTATTTCTTAATATGAAAATAGTAAAATTAAAATAATAAAATATTATTGAGAATAATTTAATTAGTTTATAGATCAAAATAAATAAGATCATGAGCTCTTTTAGAAAAAAAATATTAAAAAAATTTTATAAGTTTATTAATTTTCAAGCATCTTATTAGATGTTTTGAACAGTTTTTAATTTAGTTGAACACTCTCATAGCCCTTATATAAAAGCTACAAAAATTCCTCTTCTATGATTTTCTCCTTCTAATAAGAAGCCTATAATTTTTTTATTTTTTTGCGCTATTTAATTGGAAGAAGAGGTTTTCGTGTGACCATTGATAGAATGACAAATGCCCCATGATGGAAAATACATACGATAGAGCTGTTAGATGAATTTTCATTCTGAGCCTTCCATGACATCATTGCCATTGTCTGCCTCATCAGTGATCTTCATCTTCACCCCCCTGATAGAATGACAAAAATTGAAATTATTCTTTGGATTTTATGCTCATACCTCTATGATGAGAGGCTAACCTGAGTTTCAGGAGAAGGGACCACTCCGTGGGTCTTGTCAATGGGGACCAAGCATTTCCCTACTCTACTCTGCCCCATGAGCCGAGGGCTCAAGCAGTCCCACCCCACTTCACAACTACCCATTATTTTCTATTAAAAATTTTGAAAATTTTAATTAAAGCTAGCACCTCCAAAATTAACATGGCTAGAGAGAGAGTGAGAGAGGTTCCATCATGTCGATTACGGATTGCCAAAAGATAATTCAACTCCAGTGAGAATACAGAAAACAGAGACCGATTGTTGTTAAAAATTTGCGGCTGCTTCCTTTCTGAATTGTGGCAAATGGTGGACAGAGGCTTCTGTTGCAATAGGAGATGAAGGGAACGCCGCACTTGGGTCGAGTCGAGTAGTGTCACCGACTGTGTCACAGCCGCAAACTGTGCCAACTGTATCGCGCTCGAAAGCACAGTTTGTAGAAACTTGTGACAGCGGCTTCTCGCCCGGTTATTTGGGGCGAATCCGTGTCATGTTCAAACATTAAAACCCAGTTCCATTTCTAATTATTTTTGCGGTTGTGTCGGAAGTTATTGCACAGTTTGTGCAAAATCTCAACTTGTGCCGGACTGTCCTTTCGCTCTCTTCAAAGCACGGGCTATCGATGAGGGTGAATTGGACTTTGAAGCACCTGGTCTGACCACAAGCCCTACTTCACTTTGTTTTCTGAACCCTTGTTCCACCTGGTTTATTAATTGTTTAGCCTTTTTTATTTTATGTTGTGGGAGTACAAAGTATAATCATAATGCAATTGTTATAAACTTTGTCATTAACTTGTAATTTAACATGACTTATTAGTAGAAATTCTTAATTTCCCAATATTTTTTTTGGTTAGATCTTAATTTCTTAATTTTACATTTTGATAATCTTATTTAATTTTTGTACCAAATTATTACTTTACAAATCTATGCAAATACACATACACACACACACACATATATATATATATATATACACACACATAACAATAATAATCTAAATCTTAATTCCAAATTTTGGAATCAATCATTTTGAAAGACAAAAACAGGACAGATAAAAAAAAGTTTATAGAAACTTAAAATCACAAGCGGAGTGATTTAACTTGTTCAAATTTTTCTACGCCATTTATTTCTATATAAAATCGTATTTTTTTACTAAATTCTTAAATATTATATCTTTACAGATAATTTATATCTAAGTTTTCAACGATCTATCCTTATATTTCACTAAATTTTCTATATTTAAGTTCTTGGTCCTTCTGATGGATGTATTTTTGGGTTTTCGTTATACATATTTAAATTATCTCAAATAGTACTCGCATATTTTATCCATAATTGAGTTCACTTCTAACTTAATATTTATTTCTTTATTTCTAATCTTTTTTTTATTAGTTTTACCACATATCCAATTAAGTATTTTCATTTCAATTATAACCATTTTAAACTCTTGTTATTATTTAATAATCAAACACTCGGTGTCATACAATAGTGTAGGTTTTACTACAATTCTATAGAAGTTTCCTTTTAAATGTAAGGTATTATGTGATCGACATTTCTTTATTTCATTCAATCCGTTTGAATCTTATGATTCACATTCCTACCTATATTACCTTCATTTTAGATGATAGAATCAAAATATTTAAAATGTTTACTTTTTGATACGTCCTTTTTTTTCTAAGTTAATTATTTTTTCATTATTTTAGTGATCATTAATAAATGTATATCTCATATATATATATATTTCTATATATAATAACTTTTTTGATTAAAAAATATTCATGTCGAAAGTGACAATTTAGAAGGCATGCATGATCTCGTTGATGTATTTTTCAATTATCAACAAAATTATGGCATGTCAAAAGTTTGATTTCGCTTAAGTTTAATTTTTAGACCAAAAAATATACATTAAAAAATGTAAAAAAATAAAAATTTGTTGCATTAATGTGAAAACTCCCATGCTTTTTAATATATTTTAATTTCGGAGATCAATTCATATGAATTTTAAAATTATAATATAATACCAGATATTAATATGGTGCCTCTTTCCTTGAAACCTAATTAAACCAACGAAAACTTTATCGTTATAATGCCGTCAATTACGCTTTATTACAAAAATGGAGAAGGTAAAGGCACATTTTTTCTTGTAATTTTGGGTTTTTTTTTTTTTTTTTGTTATCTCATTGCATCAGAATTATGAGAAGCATCTCTGGGCCAACATGAATGTAAATTAAAATATATATATATTCTTTTAATTTTTTTAAGAGAGCATAACTGGACAAAAATACAAATTTAAATGATTTTTTTTTTCTTTTGCCTTGAGCTATCTCTAGTTTAAATCAAATTTTTTGTTGGAAAATAAAAATATATAGAAAGGGGCATATAATTGATGGGTCTCTTTACTGATCTCTATGAGTAGAAGTGCAACACAAAGTTCTGATGAGTTTAAGTACCATGAATGAATCAGAGAGCTTAAAAATGAAAAGCTGAATTAATTGTCCACTTCTTTTTTTTTTTAATAACCCTCTTGAGATTGTACTTTGCTTGAGTGCTCAACTGGCGCAAGTGGTTGGTTTGAATGGTTTAGCTTAAATGGTGATAGGTACAAAGAAGAAAACCACCAAATCTGTAAAAACACAAATTATGAGCAAGAGGGTGTGCTCAACTGGCGAAAGTGGTTGGCCTCATCCTGAGTGCTGTGCTTATGGCTTTTCTCTTTTGATGACAGAGATGGGCTTTTGTCTTGGTGAAAACAACAGCAAAACTGCCTTCCCCCCAATTCCATTCTGCAATATGTCATATATGGTCGTGTAGGGTCATTAAATAACATGAAGCTAAACATATAGTGATGAATACCTAACAAGTCCTTTAAAAGGTAAAATTATACTTAGAAACTACAATTTTTAGGTTTGATTCTGATCTAAGAAAACTGCTTGCCAAAATACACTACGACGACCGAGTTACAAAGATTATTCTAACTCTTTGATGTATTGGTGAAATTATGGTGATAGATTCATGATTAAGGTAATGGTTATAACTAAAACCGAGAATTTCATAGCAGAAAGAAATTTCTCATGGCGATACTTAGAGAGGTAGTAAAGTTATTATTTGCGGTCTTCCTTTTTTCGTTATCCAAAAAAATATATTTGTACTCGTTTTTATCCAAATGTGTATACACAAACTCCTAAGCGGAAGATTGAGGCAATTCTTGTAATATAAAAAGTGTCGACATCTCTTTTTTTTTTTTTTTTTTTATCCAGCTTGACCATTATTCAATATTCAGAGTTTCGACCCGATTAATCTAGATCGATCGTTGCAGGCTCATTTTGAGAGCAGGTCTTTTAATATTATTTTTTCCGTATCCAGAAAAAGTCACAATCTAATTAAAAGACGAAAGTGTCCATCACACCTCCATCAACAAAGGTCGATGAAGTGTCAACATCTCTAATTATTCATAAGAACTGAAATCATTTTTCACAATAGATTTTAGATTCGAATTTAAGCATGCCATGTCCATGGATTAAAACAAAACTGATTCGGATTTTAAATAAGTGCTAATGGGTCTACAAACATACAGTCATCTCGACCATTTGCATTGAGTGACTTAGAAAAGTTAAAGAGGAGTTTTTTTTTTTTTTTTTTTTTCTAAATCACTTATTTTAAGTGGTATTTCCTTCTTTTTTTTTTTTAATTACCAGACACCTCAAAATAAATTAAATTATTTACTTAAGTGATTTGACTCCATAAACTTTTCTTATATGTTGCCAAACACCCACTAAAATGAGAATTAATTTTTAATTTTAATATTAGAATTAGGAATTAGCCATAACAATATTTGATGAGCACACAAAAGTATACAAAGCTCTTTTTTGTTGTTATAATTATTATTTTTTTTTTGGTTTGTCAGCTCTAAATTTACAAATTAAAGTCTAAACAAAAAATTAATTGTTTTGATTTTTTGGGACAGATTAAACTAAAATCATAAGAGCCAGCGCCAACATTTTAATATTGTATTCTAGGGTTTCAGAAGTAGAAATTTTGTCCAAAGAGATTATTCTGATTTGACGACAGGAAAAGGTGTTTGGATTTTTCCAAGAGATATGTACTACACAAGACCCTTTCTGCTTGGGGGATATACAAACTCAAAACCCTTTCTTTTATCATCATGACACAACTTTACAGCAACGTAGGATATCAAGGATGAAGAGAAACGAGAAAATCTTTGAAAAACATAATCCGCAGTCTCTTCTGCACACTGCTATTAATACACAACAAAATAAAAAATGGGTTTTCTTCCTCAAAACTATCCTTTATACACAGAGAGAGAGAGAGAGAGAGAGAGAGAGAGATTGGGTTTTGTTTTTGTGTGGCTGATTCTTACTAACTTTTTATAAAAAGTGACTTCTATAATTGCTAAGCCAATCAAGAGAGAGGGAAAGAGAATAGGTTTCCAATTTAGATGACATAATTAGGAAGAGAGGGACATGAATGGGGTTGAGAAATTGTGGGTAGACATGCACCGACGGATGTTTTACATAACAAAAGCTTCTTTTATTGATAATCTGCAAAGTATTCTACTACGTTTCGACTATACCTCCAATCTTAAAAAAGACCAAACAATAAAACTAAATAGATAGAATTAAAGATTAAAATTTGAAAAGAGTATTTTTCAATCTAAACTAGAACTATTTTTGGTTCTTTCATCAGATTACTTGAAAAACCCTGTACCTTTAAAAACGCTAACCCTAACCCCAAGCGAATTCAAAAAGGCATTTGTCAGAAGGATTCTTTTGTTTTTGATAACCATACTTCTATTCAATTTGCTGCTTCCAAGTCTTTGATTGCTGTTAATTGTACAATGTGCTGTTTCTTTGGTCAAGTGGCAGTAACATTAGCCATTCTCTCTCTCTCTCTCTCTCTCTCTCTCTCTCTCTCTCTCTCCCTGTGTCTCCCCCCCTTTTCTCTCTCTTTCCTGACAATTGCCCTAAATCAAGGCGCCAAGAAGAAAGCATATTGTCCTGCTTTTCTTACTACACATAGGTCACCTGGACTGATTACTCCATTCATCATTTACCTAACTCTCTCTCTCTCTCTCTCATGATGGATGATAAACTGGGAGAGGTTCTCCTGCCATAGCAACTATTCCCACTTCGTGAAATTCTAAGCTAGGGTTTGAGTTTTTGCATCTCTTCTCTGATTTTTTTTTTTTTTTTTTTTTTTTTTTTTTTGCTTTTGTTTCTTCATCTACAGTTTGATTTACTGATACCCAAAAGGAAGAGGGGAGAGAGAGAGAAGACAGGGCAAGGGTTTTCCTAGTGCAATCGTCCTCTTACTCCGAACATAATGTTCAATTCATTTTCACACAGCTCAATTCCTTCATACTCAAATAATTCTTCTCCACCTCTCTTCCTTAGCCATGACCACACCAACGATGCTTTTCTTCACCGCCTCATCAACAATGACATCGCAATGACGCAATTTTTACCATCCTACAACGCTCTGGTCACCGAAACAACCCTAATTAACCATCAACTTCATTACTATTATGGTGGTGCATCCAGCAAGAAAACACAAGCCAGAACATCCTCCAAGGATCGCCATAGAAAGATTTGTACTGCAAATGGTCCAAGAGATAGGAGGGTTAGGTTGTCCATCGAAGTTGCCCGAAAGTTCTTTGATCTGCATGACATGCTTGGTTTTGATAAGGCAAGTAAAACCCTAGATTGGCTACTATCGAAGTCAAAGAAGGCAATTAAGGAGCTAACAAAATCGCAAGGGACTACACAAACCTCTGATGGTGATCATGAGGTAATTGAGGAAGGAGAAGAAGATGATGATGATGACCAAGAAGTATCAGAGAACAATGATGGCGACCTACAGGGGATGTTGAGTAATTTGAAGGGGAAATCCTTGATGAGAAGTGAAGGGAAAGAGAAAAGGTTGAGAAAAAAAGGCAAAAGTGCAATACAAAATAGCACCAGTAATGCAAAAGAGTCAAGAGCAAAGGCAAGAGCAAGAGCAAGAGAGCGAACAAGAGAAAAATTGTGTGTCCAAATGAATATTAGGTCAATGCCCTCAAGTCATTTTGATCCTAGTACTGAGGAAGTGTACATACAAAACCCTGAATCATCATTATCTAGTAAAATGTCATCTATAAGAGGAGGCAATGAGAAGAAGAATTTAAAGCAATTTCCGGTTCTTAATCATCAGCAGACTCTGGCAACTTCAAGGGAGAATATTGCAATGTCCCACTGTAACAATTCTTCTGGTCTGAGCCAATTTTCCTGGCAATTTAGTCCCGCTTTTGCACAATCCAGCTATGCAATGAACAACACTAGTCCAACAATAGGTATAAATATCTTGACAAGTTGAAGGAGATATTTTTTTCCCCGGATATTTCTCATTCATATTGCTAATATAAATCCAAAACTTGCAGAATTCCATACTGGCTGGGAGGTTTTCAGGAATCAACCTCCACATTGACTCATTGTGCTCGGTTTTTGCACACCTGAAAAGATGTAAGTCATAGCTCTTCTATAGTTGAATTTCGAATAAGTAACACTCTTTCACTCCACATTTGACACCACATAATTCAACATGTCTTCTCACTGCAATATGCACCAACATCAATCAAGACATGTCTCCTATAGGATGGTGCTCTTAAGTTGAAGTTGAATTTATATTAAAAAGGTTAGCTTTAGGGTGGTGCTCTTAAGTTTAAAATGTTTATATTCAGAACCCTAGCTACCTTCAAATGAGCTAATTAAAATTGATATGGAGAAAGTAAACAAATTAGCCATCGAGAAATCATTCATCTTTGGCATTGATAATATGTTGTTGTAACTCTAGTGTTTTCCTTTAAGAAAAAATTTCTAGCCAATCCAAAAAAACAAAAAAGGATCAATTTACTGGCATAGAAAGTCATGTTGTGACAGTACATTAAATCAAAGTACTCAAGTCTTTGATGGAAGGTATTCCACAAAAGCATTTCATTCTTTTTACTATTATTAATTATTATTTTTCTACTCATAGGCGATATTTGGCATGCATGGTTGTCTTAAAAGAAAATTTCCAAAACAAAGCCCCAATTATAAAGCATTTCTAATAAACAGACTCTTAAATTCTCAGGAATTTCAAAGCAAAATCATTCTTGACTTGAGCATCTGAAGGTTCTGGTTCAAGGAAGAAGTTGATGAATCTATTGTAAAGCTAGCAAAGCATTTCTCATTGAAGAAATGTCTACTAAAAATTTGTATATTGGGCGTGGTGCTGTGGAGCCTATGGAAAGATTTGATCTCTCCAGGGTTTAACATAAGGCGAATATTGTATCAATTAGACATGTTTTTTAAGCATTTTTGCTTCTGTAAAAGCTCTCTCTCTCTCTCTCTCTCTAAATATATATATGTACTAAATTTTATTCACCTTGAGAATTCTTTTTTATTTCGTTTTCTGTCCATGTCATCCGGGCTTTCTAATTGAAAACAGTTCATTTTCCAGGAAGAACTCTATTAGTAATACAAGACAGCTACTAAGCTGCACAGTCAAGGCTTAGAAAGAGAGTGTTTGCAATATATGAACTCTTACTTACACTCTTCTCTCTTTCAAGATATGTTTCTAGTGGCATAGATGGTCAATTGATTTTGTTTTAAAATATAAAATAAAAATAAGCATAAATTGATTTGATAGTTTATGGTTTCAGAGAAATTGATCTTCTTGTATGCTATCAGAATTGCTCCATTAGTTTGGGGTCCTTTAATTAGTCATTATGGACTTCTTATGAGGGGGTGAAGGGAAGGAAGGTGCAAATATGATTACAAAATAATAATCTAATTTTCAGAGCGATCTGTTTTTTCACAAGTTTATCATGAAAATGTATGAAAAAGAATTCTGTAGTCATACATAAATATTTTTTATTATGAATTTATTTATTTTGGTAAAGAAAAGGAAAATGGAGAAATTTCTTTTCTTCATGAGAAATTAGTCATTGGTAAGTTTTTTGGCGCAAATGAGTTCAGAGAGGCTGCTCCTTCCTAATAAGATATCGATGCAAGAAAGGAGTGAGTAGAACATTGAGAACTGCTGTCAGTCCTCATGATCTGAGAGTGTAGAAAGCTACAGCAATTAGAGGATTTCCAAATCCTAGCAGCTTATGCTCGGTTAAAAATTCAATGATTGGAGAAATAGTCCTCTTCCAATCCTTTTTATTAAAAGGCTCCAAGTCCTAGCAACTTTCTCTCTCTCTCTCTTTTGTCATCTATGTATCCTTGTCCTCTTCCAAATCTCTCTCCCTCTCTCTCTACATTTCAATCTTCATGCCCTAGCTGCACTACCACCTTATGTGAATTAAAGTGAATAGCCAATTGCTAAGCATCACATTTGTTATGTAATTTCTCCTCTCTTTCTGGGCTTGCAAATTTTTATCTTCAAGCAAATGGTGGTTTGTGAAGTGGCTTCAATATAAAAAGCCTCGTGAGATCCAGGTTGGGATCAAAAGGCTATTTCACCTTTCATGGAATTTGGGGGAAAAAATTTGCCGATTTCAATATTTTTTTTTTATAAATTTTACATTTTAATTTTTATGATATTCCCCAAAAGTTGGCTTACATAGGTGTCCTTCTACGTAGGATCAGCCATTTTTTTTTAATGTTAGCAAGGCTTAATTAGGTCGAGCTTAGAGGTGGCAATTCATAAATTTTATAAGATATATTCTAAACCAAAGTGGGTCGAATCAGATTTTAAAAAAAAAAAAAAATCTCTTTTTATTACAATTTTATTTACTTTTGATTACAATTTTAGCAATTTAATTACGTTGAATTTTATCATTACATTTATTTTTTTCATGAATTAAACATTATATTATTCCTAAACCCTATCTATTAATTTTGTATCATTATATCAAAATAATATTTATCTTATGTTCAGTATTTTTTTTTTTTGGCACAAGGCCTTAAGTAAAAGTCCTTTCCTTTTAAAAATATAATATACTATAATATATTTTTTTGTCGGTATTTTTTTTAGTTAATTTTTACTTGTTAGAGTTATTTCTTTTTCCTTGAAAAGTATATTTAATTGGTTAATTTTGTATATTCATATTATAAAAAGATTGAAAATAATATAATGCAGATGCTAATCAATTATATTTTGAAAGACTATATTATAACATAGTAATTGGTGGAGCCAAGGGGGTGAGGGGGCAACTGACCCTTGACTTTTTTAATTTTTATTTTTATTTTTTAAAATTCTTATAGTCCCCTTAATTTCATATTATTACCCCATGAAAAATAATAATAATTTTGGTAACACAATACTCATAATATTCACGCAATATTTACTATTATGGTATCACAATATTTACTGTACATTAAGACGATATTAAAATATATATTTGTTATATATACTATAACATATTAATCGTAGTTAGCATTAGATACCATATTATACATATTGAATAATACACAATATTTTTCAATTTCTTTCTTTTCTCTTTATTTTTTTTAAACAATAGTCTAACCTTTCAAAATTTAAATCTAATAAAATATCTAATTATTGTGACATACTTTTTATGTCTCCTGTAACATACACAATTTTAAAATTTTAAAATATTTATCACTTATTTATTTTCTTTTCTCACAAATTCCTTTCTTTTTCTTATTTAAAAAAAAACTTTCAATTGAAAAAATAGAAAATTCTACTAAGTTTCAAATTTTTAATATTTTATATTTTAGATAATCATATTTTTTTTATATTTATTAGTATACTTTCCATTTAAATATATATGTATACATATATATATATATATATATATATATATATATATCAACATATATACTTTGCATCAAAGAAAAAACTCCATAAAACTTAAATTATATGGTAAGGAAAAAAAGAATAATTCTGTGAAATTCATAGCAGTAATCTTCCAAATATTTTGTTAAATATATTTATAAAAAATTTCAACCATTATAAAACATGTAGGTTTAAGATTTAAAATTTGGTCCTTTTAATTAAAAGTATACTATGCTCATTGAAGCAAATATTTCAATTTATAGTTGTTGCAAACAAAAAAATAAAAAATAATTTATTTTATATATATTTCAACAAATGAAAATTTTAATTTTAAAGCTGGGTACTATTTTTAGTTTGAGTGGGGACAGCCTAGTGATCATAATCCCAACCAAAAAAAAAAAAAAGAAGAGAATTATTTGAGTTTTAATTTTCCCCAAAAAAATTATACTAACATAAAAATAATGTCCTGTTTGTGTTATTATTTTCAACACCATGGGTAGTAGAGTTTTTTTATTATATATAGAGATCCACGAAACTTGAATTTTTTGTATCTCTCTATAGTTTAATACATTTCCTTAACAAATGTTGTTCGTCATTATCAATTAAACATAAAACATATTTTTAAATGTGTATCATCGTCAGAAAATTATTTTTGATTCTGTAAAAGCTCTCTCTATACTGTATCATCTCCAGATTTCTAGTGTTGAAACACTATTCATTTGTGTCGGTCATACATATGTCAATGTTTTTTCTTTCTTAATCAATTGTTATCTGAGTTACTCGATTAATATTTTTTTTTTGGTACAGAGTTATTCAATTAATATTGTTTAAGTACTGTGGACCCAATTTAAGAAATAATTCTCTTGGCACCATTTTTCGATTTCTTAAATTTAAATTTAAGATTTTAATTAAAAAAATTCAGTACCCTGTCACTAGACTCAGAAGATGTTAGTATACATATGTCAATGTTGAAATAACAAAGAGGTATTAGATCTCTTAATTAACTTTCGAAATCGAAAATTGAGAATGGAAAAAACTACGCAGAGAAAGTCATCCCCTAAATAGGACCCCACAAATGTTCAAATTTGATTAGTCAGAATATAGTTTCAGATACTTATGGTGGTAAAATAAATAAATAAATAAATACCAAAGGGGTGAGCATGAATATCCCAGTCTGGGCCCAAATAATTGAATCTTCTAAAATAAATAAATAAATAATCTGGTTTAAATACTGTAAATACAATTTAAGATATGATTCTCTTGACACTTTTTTTTTTATTTCTAAAATTTGAATTCAAGATTTTGATTAAAAAAATTTAGTGCCCTGTCACTAGACTCAGAAGATGTTAGTATGCATATGTCAATGTTAAAATAACAAATCCAACCAAAAAAAAAATGTTGAAATAACAAAGAGGTATTAGATCTCTTAATTAACTCTTGAATTCAAAATCTGGAAATAAAAAAACTATGTTGGGAGAGTCATTCTCTAAATAGGGATTCGTAAATATTCAAATCGAATTAGTCAAATAAATAAATAATGATGAGGTGAGTATGAATGTCCCGGTCTGGGCCCAAATAATTGGGCCTTCTAAAATTTAGGGCCAGGCTTTGTATGAGACAGCCCAGATCAGCCCGGAGTAGATTTTAAATATATTATATATTCTGTCGGATAGCTACGGACATAAATTTTGTCGTTCTCTTACAAACAGTGTGTAAGGGGACATGATACATCCAACCCTTGATGCATAAACTAATAAATGATTGAGAGGCAAAGCTTCTCATAAATTATTTGTTGCGGTCCTTGTATTTATTTGAATTATGCGCTATTTTACTAATAATCTATAACTCAATCGACGCCATCTCTTTTATAAAATTCTCAAATTCAACCCTCTAAAAAGGAGAAATGTGAGAAAGAATTAACTTGATTTATTTTTTAGTCTAAATATAGAGTGCATCATGGATCACACAAAATTGATTTATTTATTTATTTATTTTTGTATTTGGATCTTTTAGTATCTGGGGATTCACTTCTCCGTATTCAGTGGGAATCGAACTCCCGACCTGATTAAGAGACGAAAGTGTCTTTTTCATCTACACCAATAAGTATTGGTACACAAAATTGATTTATTCTTTATACATTAGATCCATCTACACAAAATTGATTCATTCTTTATATATTATATCCACCTCCAAAAGCGGATTTCGCATGAAGTAGTATATCAAGAAATCTGCTGAGATTCGGAAAAGTTCTTGACGTGTGGTTGGAGTTCAGTTCTAATCCAAGATTTCATCCCTTTCGAGAAATAGAAAAACTTGTCTTACATGTCTCGTATGGTAAAGATGATACTTGGGTTTTGTTTCACGTATTCATTTCTTTTTAATGCCATAGTTTCAAGCCATGTTTAGGAAGAAATTGAGTTCTCCCCCCAAGCCCCCCCGCGGCGGTGAGAATCCTCTCATGTTTCAATAATATGATAAAAATGTGTTCATTTATGTAACTCTTTTTTAAAGGGGCTTGGAGTTAGATATAGAGAAAAAATTTAATGATTATTTTTTTTAATTTTACTTTTATACATTTTTTAAATTTTCCTCATAACACTTACTAAACTATAAAATATAGTCTCACGGGCTGAAAAAAATAAGAGAGAGAGAGAGAGAGAGAGAGAGAGAGAGAGAGAGAGAGAGAGAATTCCCCATGGCGAATTAAAAGTTAAAACTATAATTTTTACGTGGCAGAGGACATGATGATGGGACCCACGAGAGATTTGTCATCATTATCCTATCAATTAAAATACTAGGATTTCAGTTCCATCAACTTCTTTTCACTACTGATGTTTTACCCATGCCACGTCCTTGCTCTCAGTTCTTTATGCAATTAGGTATGGTTCACTTCTGATCGACATGGACATGGACACGATTTTTTACCTACTCTGCTTCTCTCACCCTCGTTAATTATCGTATCTCTTCATATTTTTTTAATAATATTTAAAATTATATTTTAATTAATTCAATTAAAATAATTTTTTATTTTTAAATTTTAAATTTTAAATTTTATTAAAAAATATAATATTTTTATTCATGGACTATTATTCATTGATTTTGAATCTTCACATAGGCCGGTACCATGGGATAAATATGCTAATACGTTACCCATCTACCAAATGGCAACAACAAAGAGGGATGGAGAGGTGGGAAGAATTTACTCACAGGAACCCATAATTTTCCTTTTGCTTTCCTCTTCAATCCCCAGCTCATCTTGTCTAGCTAATGAAGCTTCAAAGCCTAGGCAGATTCAGAAATTTTTGTCAGTCGGGGCAACACATATACAATTTACAACACAAGAAAGATAATATTTCAACAACTTTGAAAATATTTGAATAAAATCAAACTATTATTCATAATCGATGATGTAGAGACAAAATTAAAAAATAATTGAAGGAGTAGAATCGAGTAAAAGATATATACCTCGAGTTTTCGAATTTTATATAAAATCAGATTAAATTGTGAATAGGGTATCTCAAAATAATAATTATAAAGTCAAAAAATATTTATTTTTTCCTTTTATCTCTCGAAAATGTCATTCTCATGTTAGGGTTCTTAACTCTTTTTTGTGAGATAATCTTAAATTCTCAAAAAATATTCTAAATAATTTACAATCGTAATGATATGGATGATCGACATTCTACGTTACGGTGTCCGGTTCAATCGTAATGATATGTCAAAAATATTTGATCGTCATACTTATCAATGTAGATTACACCAAAATTTATTAAAAAAAGATATTTAATTTACAATATTTATTTGATAAATAAAAAATGTAATTATAAAGTTATTTTAACTACTCACCATTTATTTAATCAATAAAAACTAGCATATATAACACTTGTTTATGAATTTTTTTTAAAATTAGAGATTGATAGTTGAAAATGATCCTATAAATTATGGTGGTAAAGAATAAAAAAAAAGTGATAATAAAGAATTAAAGAATATATCAATTTGTGAAAAAAAAAAAAGAATCTAATGATTAAAGAAAAAAATTGATAGACTAATAAAAAATAAAAAAGAAAATAAGCGAGAGACGGATCGGGTCGGGTCGGGTTAAGATGGGTGAGAGCGGGGTGGGGGAAGAGGACAAGATTATTAAAAGAAAAAATGAATTTTGGTATACAGTCGGTCAAAAAGTAGAGATTGAAACATATCGATTGGTACTTTATCGTTTGCATAGTAATGGATTCCCTTCATGTAAAAGGTTGGAAAAAAAGAAATACCTTTGTCATTTCCAGATTGCTACAGATATATATATCTCTCTCCTTATTGCACAGCCATTAGAGAGCCATTTTCCTGGTGTAGATGGAAAATAGAAAAGTGAATTTTTCCACAGAAAAAAGGAAATACAAATACGTCAAATAACATCATTTTGAAAGCACACAGGTTGTGAGGAGGATTACATGAGACTAAACATCATGAAGACTGAAGCAACAAGAAGCCCATCAAACAGAGGAAGAAAGGGAGAGAGAGAGAAGTCGTAGTAGAAGAAGAGGAAGAACAGATAGTTCTATATGGGTATGCATGTGTTGAGTTACTGTGAGTCACTGGTCAAAACTTGGATGGCGTGAGAGAATTTTTTTTAGTTAAATTTTGTACTGCCAGAGAAGTTTAACTGATAGCCAAGGAAATGGACTGTCAGTCTCATGATTTTTCTAATAATTTTATTTCCTTTTTTTCTGTATCTGCAAGGACAAAACTCTGTTGTAAATAATAAATAAATAAATAAAATATTAAATTTGTTGTATATAAAGCCTAGATATTTGATGAAGAAATCTCCCAGACTGGAGCTGGTAATTATTTATTGTTTTTTTCCTTTTTTTTTTTTTTTTTAAATTTCAGTTCTTATTTGTTGTTTCCAGGAACAGTGACTTTGGTGTAAAGGGCTGAAATTGATTTCTTTATTATGACTTTTAAGACGTGTATTCGAAATAAAATGAACCCATTGCATTGTCTATTTATGAGAAAACCCGATTTTTTAAATTCCTTTTTCTCCTTTTAAATTTAAATATATTTTTATTTATAAATTCAAAAATATAACTAAATCGCAATATATAATCAAATCTTCTTCTACTTATAAATATGAGGATTACAACTACGATATGAAAATATTAATTTATGAATTAAACACTTTGAATATAAGTATTAAACCGTTAATATTTTAGTGAGACCGTAGTGACATTTAACCCAGATAAAGCCGATATATTATAACTCAATTAATACTATATTTTTTTACTTAGAAATTTCGAGTTCAAATTTCTTTTATTTATTAAAAAAAATCTCACCCAGATAAATAAATAAATATTACCCGGATTAAATATTTTATCGTAAATGTGAATTTGAATTTTTCTTTCAAAAAAAGATCTATACTACTAAAAAGTTTTTATAATTTTAAGTGGTTAGACATGCCATAACATAAAATTGGCACAAAATTTCCCTCCTTTTCATGAAAAATGGGCCAAATCCTGTATGTTCCAAAAAATCGAAACAAGAGAAGAACAAATTGACTGAATTTGCAGCCCGAATCTTTGAGCCACACACCAGCTTTTAAAATTCCCATCCTGGAGTTTCACTATACAAACACAAGAGACCAAGCTGACAACTATTTGGGGAAATTTTAATATACTTTTTATTTTATCCCGATAACCTAATGGTCACAATTTCTTTCTCTAACATTATGATTCGAGATTCAAATCTTGTGTAACAAAAAAATATATATACACCTTTTATTTTATTTGATTTATAAAACTTTTTAATGGACCCTAGCTATGTCGTCTCTAAATTTTAGCTAATATGAATTAAAAAAAAAAATCTAGCTTTAGGATAAGCAGAAACAATATGGAGTTTGAGCTTGTTATTGAACAACTTGGGAAAAAGCCACCGAAGTCATGTTGATTTGAGAATATCTCCTCCTTCTCCATACCTGGAATTGGATCTGAATTCTCCACCACCAAAAATTTACCAAGAAAGAGAAATAAAAAAAAAAAGGTTAACATTGAAGGAATTTACTTACATGGTGTAAATCAATTTAATATTCCACCTTTTTTAACTTTAAATCCAACAATAGGTAGTTAAAAGGAATATATATATATAGTTAATTTATGAAAAATACTAAATTGTTAATTTTTTGTTTCTTGTTTACTTTTATTGTTAAATCAAACTAAATGCAGATTATTATGATAAAAAATAAATATTTTATTCTTTTTTTTATAAATTATCGATATTTGATAATTATGATTCATCTGACTAAATTTAATTCGATAATTATGTTAAATTTGATTAAATATGATTTGAGTTGGGTTGACCTTTTACGAGATAAATCTCTATCGTTGCCTGTTTTTGTTATATACAAAACCGAATCTGAGAGTTAGGGATACTAGTGCTAGACTAACTATGCGTCGTTAATATTTCATTCTTTCTCGGATGTTAAAAAGATCATTTGAATCCAAATTCTTACAATAATGAGAAATTGTATAGTCACTTGGTGTTTAATTTTTTTTTTTTTTTTTGTACAAGAACATATAATCCAATAGAATCGAATAAGGGAAAGAAGGATGGAAATGGGGGCTCCATCACTTAAACTATCCCAAAGGGATCACTCGGTGTTTAATCTTTTTTTTTCATTGTCCGATAGTCAGATTTTATCCAATTGATATTTGTATTTTATTTAACTAATTTAGTTTGAACGATTAGCTCTCAGACGTGGTGTTTAATCTAATAATACATTGCCTCTAACAAAACTGACAATGCTGCCTCTACTTAATATCCAAATATATTACAAAAATAAATGAATAAATAAAAGGTGCGCGAGCCAAGTCTATGATCGGGGGGGGGGGGACAATTCCAAGCTTATTAATATTATTATTTTAAAAAAAGAAGAAAAAAAGAGTTTAATCCGGCCGATTTCAATTAGGCCCTGGCGATATACGAAAGCACAAGGTGGGCCGAGAACGGCCCACTCTCAACTTTTCAACGAAACGACGTCGTTGCCCCTCAAAACGAACCTCTCCGTCGCCATATTTTCCATTCCTTGCCCGAAAAGTTTACTCGGGTCTTCATTCACCGCAGAGAACGAAGAGACAGTACTGAGAAAAAAGAGAGAGAAGGCGAGGGAGAGAGGGAAAATGGAAGAGACCAAGACAATCGCACACGAGATCGGAGGGATTCAGAACGATGCCCTTCGTTTCGGACTCAACGGCGTCAAGAGCGACCTAATCGATTCTCATCCTCTTCAGGCCTCATTATCTTCTGTAACTTCCCTCTCTCTCTCTCTCTCTCTCTCTCCGTTTTCTATATATTTGCTAATGTTTGTATTTGTTCAGACGAAGAAGACTCAAGAGGAGATGAAGAGGAAAGTCCTAGCCAACACCTACGGATCTGCCTTTCCCTTGAAGATGGATCTCGATAGACAAATCCTTTCCAGGTTCAATTTCACAGACCTAAATTACATCCTTTGAAGCTGTTTTTCTTTTGTTTTGCTATTTTTTTTGGGTCAAATAAATTGAATTAGGGTTTACGTGAGGTGAACTAGGGTTTATGTGCGCTTGAATTTGACTGAAGTGATTAGGGGAATCTGAGGGTTATTTAAGTCTCCGGTGACTGCCACTAGTTTTTTTTTTCTTTTTTTTTTTTCAGTTTTGTGGTAATTTAGTTGCCCTAATGGTTGGTCTGGACAGAAATTGTAATTAATGGTCATCATTTAGTAAATATCCACACTAGCTGTAAATTTCTATGAAACAATAACCGATAATTGTGATAGATGATAAACCCTTTCTCAGTAGTTTAGCCGTCAGTGGAGTTTGCATACTACAGGGATCAAGAACTGATAGTTTTGGTCCACCATTTCTAGGACTGCATTGATTCTATAAATCCAATTGTTTTGAATCTCGGATCTTGGATAAATAACCCATTTTTCCTTCATTAATTTTAATCCTTGTGGCTGGAACCATGGTTGCAAGCAATTTATGCTAACTCATTGACAAGGTTTAGGTATAAGATTTAAATTAAAAGCTCTTTTGAAACCAAGGAGTAACCAAATAATGTGTATTATATATATAATATTTGCATATATGTTCACATATATGTAAATAGACACATGTACTTTGTTATGTTATGGTAAAGTATACTTTGTTCCATATAGACATTTTATACACTTTTAAATAATGCAATGAGTTATATGTATTCCATGTCCAAGTCGTTGTCCTTGTCTGGAAAATTCTATGTCGCTATGTATGCAGTGTGTGGTGTTTTGTATCTGTCACCATGTTTTAGAGCTATATGAAGGAGAACAAATAGAAATTATATGTGTACACATTACATGATGATCTTGGTATCCAAGAAAAGTTAGTAGAGGTTGCTTTAATGCAAGGTGTCAGATATAGGATTAAAACAATGTTAACGGAAACTCTACTTAAATTTATGCAGTTTTTTCCCAAATTAGTTCGCTTGCCAAACTAGTTTGTAGTTTGTATATTATTTCTCACTATTGGGTCGTCAGGTCTTTTTTGTACATTATCAAATCATCTATCTTGTGATATCTTATCCTTGATAGGAGGCACCTCTCATTTCCCTTTTTTTTGGGGGGGGGGTTAAAATCCCTCAACCGCCTAATTTTCTTATTTTTGCAACACTTATGTTGGTATATGTTGCTTTGTTATATCCCAAGGCTTTGTGCCATAGAGCGTATTGGTTTTCAGGACGGTTAGTTAGAGTTTGTAATTACACAACACTTCAGAGCCATTCCTCTTCATTTGTTTTATTCTGATCCTAGGTTCTTGATCTTTATTTACAAAATAAGGACTGGTTATGATTATGAACTTCCTGCACTCATAGAAGATTGAGGGTTATTTTGAGAACCTTGGGAGCAGGTTATGTCATGAGTTTTCTGTACATAAAGGCCGGAAACTGGTTCATTGCCAGTTTCAAGATAAAAATTTATTTGTCATATTAAACATGTACATGGAGATGTAGGAAGAAAATTCAACTCAATTAAGCCTTATGTCTTGAACTGTTTGGACTTTGGGTTTGTTAGATGTATTTGATCTCTTGATTCCTTTTTTGTTCAAGACCACATAAGCAGTTGTATTATAGGCAATGGAAGGTGGAAAAATGCCAGGAGTGATTGATCCAATACTTCCTTGTTGGAGCTTGGCATAAGAGCCAATATTTTCTTAGTGTATGAGTTATCCTGCAAGATTTCTCTACTTCCTTAATGAATCTCCTCCTTTTTTGCTTGTTTTAGGGGAGGCAATTGATTGAATTCAAACCTTGGCCACGACCCAACAGCTAAGGCTCAAATCTCACACTACATGACCAATCGGGCTAATTCTTTTGGTCTATAAGGTTTCTCATTGAGGGCGAGTCTCGCGCAACGGTTGAGTTGCTCCTTTAGTGATCTTGAGGTCACAGGTTCGAGGTGTGGAAACAGACTCTTAGCAAAAATGTAAGAGGAAGACTGCGTATATATACGTCCACCCTCCCCCTACACCTGCACTAAGCCGGGGACAGTTTGTGTACCGGGTGAACCCTTTTTTAATAAGGTTTCTCATTAATCAAGGAATGATAAAGGGAGAAGTCGGTGAGGATGGAGAGAGGTAGATGACAAGGGCCAAAAAATTTTTCGATTTGCTGCATGCTTCTTTTTCTTCATCCTACCCAACTTGGGTTCTTCATATTTGGTACTGAATCTCAAAATGATTTTGACTCTTTTTTGTAAAGCAGTCTTTAAGCAAAGGCCAGAGCTCAGTGGACCAAGTTCTCCCTTTATCAAAATGCTTTGTCCTCAGCCATTGTATGTGGAATGTTTTCTTTTCTTTTACCATTTTTGAACATTTGAAAACTAATATCTAGGTTTCGATGGAATGTGAAAATGTGCATTAAATTTAGTTTAAAGTTTACTTTTCAAAGATTCCTGTATTTTAAAGCTTAAATTTAGTTTAAAATTTTCTTTACCAAAGCGATAGATTTAGTTTAAAGCTTACTTTACAAATATTAAATTTAGTTAAATAGCAATTAGCTTTCTTTAGCTTGGGTAGGATTGACCACTGTTTTGTCCTTAGTATTCATTACACGGTAGAAGATTGTGATGAAGTAATTGAAATTTAGTTTTCTATTAGTTAGTATTAGTAGTTATGATCAATTCAAGAAGTTAGAACTGAACATTCTACAGTGGATGGAGGCCTCATTTAAACGCTCAAAGGGGATAGCAACCCGGCTCCCTTTTTCCCTAGCCAAAAAAAAAGGTTCAAGATGGTTGAACTGAATTTGGTGTTGTTGTGTGTGGAAGTTGGCAATTTGGTTGATAATGTGCACGCACTATCTTCCTGAGCCAAAATTACTTAATCACTGGTTCGAAAGCAATCTAGGTGATTGTTGTTTGTATTAATTGATATTAAAGTGCTCAGAAGCATGATGTTATATGTGAATGAATTGTCAAAATGATATTTTTTAGCTGTCTTTACCATGTTGCAGTTGAAGATGGCATAAATAGCTTAAAATATATCTGGAAAAATGAGATAAATCACTGCCTGTGAAGCATGCAAACAGACTTATCAGCACATCAAATTTTCAAAATTGGACATGGCACTGTTAGGGAATGACTCATGATGCCAAAATTATATTATTTTGTGTACAATAGACATGAATATATAATATATAACAAATAATTTTTGTATTGTATGCCAATAAGCATTATAGAATTAGCAAAATAAGCAATTTATATTGTTTAAACATGTCAGTTATTATAATTTACTTTTAGATGAGAGTCTTTCATGTATATCTTAAACAATACAGAATTTTGAATTGCATCAATAATATAAATGTGGTGTATTTCTTGAGGATGCGAAAAGCTTTTCAGAAGTGTTCAGCGAGTGTCCAAGTAATGTCCAAGAAGTTATGAGAACTAAAAAAATGACAAAAAAAATTTGACAGCCATGTAGTATATGTACATTACATTCCGGTAAGTGTCTGAGGGGTGTTAAGCACCTACATGGCTTCTGTGTTAAAGTGTCTATGCTTTATAGATCACTGTACTCATAATGAAGGTAATTGGTTCCAATATCTTGGACCAAGTTCTTTTGGCTATTTTGGATCTAATGGGACTGTTGAAAAATGCTACAGAACAATTTTGGTCAGGAGTCTTATTATCAGAATTTTTTTGATAAATTTTTGTCTCACCGGGATCAAATGTGGATTTCTGGATCCCAGTCAGCTTTTTAAATTGCTTTTAGTTCCTTTATCAATTACTTTTTCTTTAACCTTTTGCAGCCATGCACATCGGTATGACATGAGCACCCCTGCTGCTTCTTTTTCCCCTCACCTCTCATGTATATAAATGCATGTAGTTGTGTTTTAAATTTCATATTTGCATCAGATATCTACAAATTTATAAACTTGATAACAGTGTTGTTCCTTTCGTATTGTTTTGCAATGAAAAATGATAGATTTCAGAGGCCTCCAGGAGCAATTCCATCATCCATGCTTGGTTTGGAGGTGTTAACAGGAAGTTTGGAAAGCTTTGGCCCTGAAGATTATCTTAATGGTAAGAATATGCTCTTCAATACTCATTTTCTCTTTTTATATTAGCTTGTGTGGATCACCTCAGGTTTGCAATTGCCTTGTGCCAAGTTCAAGGTGTTTGGTTTCCCCGCTTTATTTCCTAGTTGGCCTTTGTGCTTTTCATTGTTAACTTGTAGATCATTCTATTCTTCTTTGTCACCTGAAATTAACGTACTGCGGGCCCTCCTTGGTCATCCTGCAACTAGGAAAATATATCTTTTTTAATCACCTAGTTGCCGTTTTACTAATCCCAGGATATAAATTCTTCAGTGCAAGTGTTTAAAAAGAAAAGATTCTGCAATGTGAAATTTTCAAAGCTCTATTTTGCTTTCAATGTTCATGTAAGAAGCTTGTTTTTGGCGCAAGTTGTCCTGGGATACATAATTTTTCTATCTTGCATCTTGCTCCATGAAATGAAATGATCGAGACAGGTTACTTGTCCGAGTCATGCCTAGAGTCCAAAAGATCTTAAGACAGGGTTTATACAGCTTTCAGTTCAGTGCAGATGATGGGCAGTCCCACTCTCTGTCTATTAGGTTTCCAGCAATTCCCTTTTGTTTCCTTTACCGCATAAAGCCAAAAGGAACCTCGATTTGGTCTCCACTTGTAATAGTCTATGACAGTGAATTTCCATTCACAAATTCCAATGCTTGGTTTCTTTGTGCTTTAAACTTGCACCAACATTTGGACATATTTCTGGCATCTTTGCACGGGAGCGCTTTCTTTTTCATGTGGTATATCAGATCTTTCAAAGCCTTATGAGATAACTGAAGATGTTTGGTTACATTTATCTTAATAAGTGTTGTTTGAGAAGTTCAATTCCATGCAGTGGTAACTGTTCTAGGGGGTATTTTTGAATGGGGATTAAAGCACAGATTTGTTGCTGTTTTTTTCTCACGGTTACCACGTAGCTGATTTTCACTTTGTTTTGTGTCTGCTTGCAGATCCAAGGGACTCAGAAACTTTCCGCCCAGCTGACATGCACCATGGCATGGAAGTTCGCCTTGGCCTCTCCAAGGGGCCAGTCTGCCCAATGTTCATCTGATGCAGACCTGTATTGGAGTTCTATTGATGCTTTTGAGACCAATTGATGGGTTCAGATTGTTTCTATCTTTGGTTTAATGATGTCCGTCAATGTGTGACTTAAAATATGAGTTGTATTAAAACACTTCCTAAACAACTTTGGCAGTAACATGCATGTCTGATCCTCAATTGCCATTGCTTCATGTGATCCTTATCCCCGTAGCAGGTAATCTCCTCTCTTGGCGGACCCTGCTACCAGGTCTTGGGGATTTGATCCCTGGCTCTTGCATGGCTGGAAAAAAGGGTTTCTGGTTTCCTGATCCACTCGTCAAGGGCGTGCAGCAAAAAGTTTTAGTCAATCAGAATGTGTCATGTTTTGACCCCCTGTGAATAGGACCAATGCATTTTTCTATTAGATGCAAGATTGAAATCCTTTGTGTTAGAAGTAAAACTCAGGAAAAGTTAGTAGGTTTTTTAATTAAATATTGAGTTTAAAACTTGTAAATAGAAAAAATTATAGTACGAGAGTTTTTTGGTAGATTAGATTTGATAACATTTGGATTATATTAGTTGGAATATGATTTTGAATATCAATTAGTTAATCGTATTATAAGGATACCTTGTTTCATAAGGATGACTTGCTTCATCGGCGAGGTTTTGGAAGTGGGAAAGCTGAAAGCAAATGTGTGACTTTCGCTTGTTCAAAAAAATTATAATATGAGTAGATTGAGAAAGTGGTGGAAAAATAATTGGGAGGAATCGCATTAAAGGCAAAGACCTAATTCAAGCTGATACGGGCCGTCTCCCATTATTAAGGTTTAGAAAGAAATGTAATTCATTTCAAATGTTAATTCAAACATGCCACAAATAATGAACTCTCTCTCTCTCTCTCTCTCTCTCTCTCATGATGTTATTCTTGTATGTTTCTCACATTATCCGGGCAAGTTCTATTGCACATCGGGTGGCATGTTTTTCCAAGAAATTCTTTCCCTAATACCGTGTGGAAAGATAGGGTGTGACTTTCCAGTTATGTCATTTTTTATTTATATATGTCATATAGCGATTGAAGTAATTAAATAAACGGGGATCGCCAAATTCCAAAATTCAAAAATTATAAATAATCCGTTTTCTTCATTTTCATTTTCTCCTGTTTCTGTTACAATAGCAACTTTTAACTTACCTAATCGATTTGTGGGGGTATGGATTTGAAAAGATTAATTGCCTGTCACTTTTGGTGTTGGGCAAAAGTAAGAGCCAGAACGTGGACAAGAAAAGTGGCTTCTTTCACTTTCCTCATCTGCACTTTCCATGCAAATCTCTCTATCTCTCTCTCTCTCTCTCTCTCTCTCTCTCTCTCTCTCTCTCTCTCTCTCTCTCTCTCATATTTGAATTTTTATTTATGGGTAATAGTTAATTTGTAAATAATTCTATAATTTAATTTATTTGGTGAATTAAATTTAGTTTTCATTTAATTTTAAATAGGGATCAATTTGTGACATTTAATATTAAAGGGGGGGGGGGTTATGGCAAATTATATAGTGAATTTTAAGTGTTTGGAACGTTTTTCACAGAGGGAAGTATGTTAAGGAAGCACTTGCATTGCGGTTGCAGTACAATAGTCACACCAATTTGCAAAAACATATTTAAAAAAATTAATTTGACAAAAATAAAATAAATAAAATAAATCATTTCATACTTGCCTTTTTGGCTGCGCAGCTGTAGGTCTGGGTGTGAGTGTGGGTGAGGCTCTTCTCCCACTTCCTCTCTCTCTCTCTCTCTCTCTCTCTCTCTCTCTCCCTCTCTCTCTCTCTATATCAGTACTCTGCTTCATTTTAAAGCACACCCGAAGCTGGCTCCCTTTCCCTCCCTCTCTCTCTCATTCATCACAATGAACTTTTAATTTCTCTCTCTCTCTCTCTCTCTCTCTCTCTCTCTCTCTCTCTCTCTCTCTCTCTCTCTCTCATTCTTTATCCTCATAACCGTTAAATGGACAAAACTGAAAAATCCCCAAAATCAAAATCCTCAAAACCCTAGGACCTCCGCCCAGGAAAACCACTAATCAAACCCTTCGATGGACGCTCGAAGAACGTCGAGAATGGTAATCGATCCGAAAATCCGTCAGGTCGGTTTTGTAACTCCGGGAGCTCCACCGGACCGCACCCAATCCGGTCCGCCCGAATCTTCTTCCTCTCCAGTTCCCGACATGTCTCCGGCTGGAAACTCTCTCTCTCCTGTCATGATTCCTCCGCCACGTCACGCCTCCGATAACCTCCTCCATGCTTCTCGCGCCGTCCCACCGATCTCTCCAATTCGACGACCCGGTGACTCGATCGCCATCGGCAGTTATAATCCGTCCGATATGCTTCTGGCTACTTCGCCGACAACTACAATATCGCCTTCGTCCAAAATTGGGGACGGGGAGCACTCCGAGGAGTTGATGTCGCCGGGTTGGGCGGCTAGGGGAGGGAATTCCGGGAAGGTTGCTGCGTCGTCGTTTCCAAGCGGTGGTTTTGATTTGATGCCTGTTAAGAGTAATATTCCATCGAGTAGCTTTACTACGGTCTCTGTTGTGAAATTGCCACCGGGTGTTTCTGGTATGTTCATAGGATTTGATTGCTTTATCTGCTTTCATTTGTCGATGTTTTTTGGTTAATGTTAGAGTGCATATTAGGGAAAACGGGAAGTAATATTTTATTGCATTGTTGTGAGCATTCGTTTGTTTGGATGATTTTTACCATGTCATTAACTTGTCATAGTGTAAATAGACTGTTTTGTATTGGGAATTCTTTTCTAGAGCATAGTCCCAACAACAGGCAAAGCTTTTGTCAATGTGCAATCTGTGGTACGGGATGGGGGGGTTGGGGGAGATGTTGAAGTTGAATAAGGTTCATAAACTTCATATGGGATAAAGGTTGTAATATAGGAGCAAGATGAGATACTTTTTGTTTTGGCTTGTGTGTTAGTCTTTAGTTGTTGAAATGGAAATTTTAGGTATATGTTCCAGCTGGGGAAAAGGTGTTTGCACAGACAAGCGAGGAGATGGTGCAAGATGAGGACAAGGACGTGAAAAGAGCTGGTGCTTGAGAGGAGGGAGGGAAAGAAATTGTGACGTGTAATGTCATTTGTCAAGTCTATGAACGGTCTTCTTGCATGCAAGGGGTTTAAATGACTCGAGAAAAAGAGCAGTGGGTTGGTTGAAGATGAGCTAGCCAAGTCCCGATGTGAGTGTTGGTTGCTTTTTTTTTTTTATTTTGTTACCATTTTTTCTTATCAAGTCTTACCACAAGGTCTCTGGGGACACACACATGCGCACAGAGGAAGCCTTTACTTGGTCAAGTGGAAAGACACTTGCGCTTTCCCAGTGCACCATCAAAGTTTAAACATTAGTGGAAGCATTAAGACTTTCGTGTTTCCTTGTATGTTATTGGATATGGGGCTTTGTGCCTGTAAGCCCAAGCATTTCCTTTGAAAATTACGATTCATCATGTTCTATGAATTAGATTCTAGGTTGTTACTTTGTGGGATTGTTATTTGACTTTAGATAGCTTGAGAGGAGGATCCTGAAGGTTATATTTATTTGTTGTCTAAAGATAAATTAGTCGAGTCTGCTGATAATCTTCATTCTTAGTAGATTTGGAGCTTCAGTTTTAAGTTCTCCTGGTTTTCTTTGGGTGGAACCCAGGTGCATTACATTGTTGGATGACCAATTTTAAAGACAAGTGAGATGGTAGAGCATGGAGAGTTATTTGTCTTCGTATCAATTTTGAATGGAAGATTGAAATATATTTCTGATTGTGGATATGCATCCTACTGGATTGTAATGGAAAGATATTGTTTTAAGTTAAGCTATGTTCCTCTTTTTAATTGCTTCTTTTGGGAATCTTTTTTTTTTTTTTAAATAATCTTTGAAAGTTTCCTATGAGAAGCCTTTTACTTCTTTTTCTTGTTTTGTTGTCTTTGTTGTCTAAAAGGAACAACTTTTGAACACGACCCTAGTGGCTGTTATCTAGCCTGAGGCTGATCCCAACACGATGAAAGTGGTTGCAGGTTGCTGCTTAGGAAATTGAGTCCCCTAAATTTAGGCTAGTTCTGTTAGTAGCTATCTGATTCTAGTTGCTCTACCTTTGGGTATTTATGGCTAGAAATGCCGGAACATTCTGGAATTAATTTGTTCCATCAACTTTTTCGTGGTATGAGAATGTCTTATTGGCATATTTGTAGTGTTGGGTTCTTTCTAGAGGATAAAGTGACCAGAGAAAGTTGTTTTAATGTAGTTGGGTTTTTGCACTTTCTTTTACCTTCCTCTTTTGGCAGTCCTTTCATGGATATCTTATCCCTTTTTGGACTATCCTTTTTATTATCCTTCTGGTATTACCTTTATCTTCAGATTATGCATTCTATGACTACTAGCATGACTTGATGTGGGAACTGCAACTTCAAAGTACATTCGTCGCCCTCATGTAACCATGGTATTTTGTTCTAGTGAGCAATGATGATGCTAGTTGCATGGGAATCCATTGAATTTTGTTTGAGAAGTAATTTGTTATATTTTAAGCATTACCCTAGTTTAGCCAACTTCAGGGAAGGGCTAATGTGGTTATGCTTACCTTAGCTCAGACTCTGATCTCCAAACTCAGTTTAATTGATCTTTGAATGAATAAGCAGGTGTTGGGTAGCTGAGTGAGGTTGATGGTTTAAAATGACTCTTAAGTAGCTTGAACTTTCTCTCAGAATTTTTAAGCTGCTCTTCCTCATTCATGAAAAATAGTTTTTGGCATGATTAAATAAATCGGGCCAAATTTGGGATAACTAATTGAATCCAAGTTTCTATTGTTGACCAAACAAGTGCAATTGTTCTTGGCAATTTGTGCCATGAATCAATATCAACACGTCCTTTAATGTAAAACATGGCCTGAATAATGCCTGTTGATGAAGAACAACTATTTTTGGATCTTCTTGCACTTGTTTTAATTACCAGTATCTTGCAGAAAAAGCAGGGAAAGAATCAATTGAAGTGCAAAACGATCGAGCTGGTAGTTCCAAGCCTTCAAAAGCAAAAATGTCAAAAGCAGAAAGGCGTGCCCTCCAAGAGTCTCAACGAGCTGCAAAAGCTGCTGCCAGAGGTACAATGATTCTCTCTCTCTCTCTCTCTCTCTCTCTCTCTCAAATAGAACAAACAAAATATCAGCACGTGGTTGCACGTGCACACGTATGAAGTTGTTTGTGTTTTCTGCATGCTCAATTTATTAACTTTCTCTTGTTTTGAGGATTCTACTTCCTTTTTGACTGATGTGGTGTCGGAATAATTTTCTACTACTAGATTTCTTGTATTCACATTTCTTTGGAGTGTGTGTGGGTTTTTCTTTTTTTTTTTTGGGGGGGGGGGGATGTGCTGGAAGGCTGGCATTTTGATCTTTATAATGGAAATAATTCAACTGAATCACTATGGTGCAGCCATTTTGTTATTCACTAGCTTGATTTTGTCCATATTTCTAGTTGAATATTTATGTTCCTCAATGTGTAGAAACTACATATTGTGGATTTGATTAAGAGTTAGTAAATTGGGCTTGATTATTTCTTTTCATGTGAGTTGCTTAATTCTAATTTGATGCTTCCAATTGAAATTGGTGTGACTAACGACCCACATGTATATTCGGAAGTCACATTCAAGTATGTTCTGTTTAATCCATTCAAGGCCACATATCATTCTGACCAAAGTATCTCTCTTCTGGCACGTGATAACAATTTCAACTCACATTGTCGTATTTTAGCGAAGTGCCATTTAAAGAAGTATGTATAGGGTGGAAAAGATTTGGGGACAACCCACATGGATTCGCAGACGTGATTAAAACTGTAGAATGACAAAATGATTTTTGACAAACTACTGGACGGGTAAATGATGCTTTGCCTACTGTTGGAAATAACAGAGAGTTAATAGAGTGTTGGAAATAAGGAGTTAATAAAGCATTGGGACTAGTGGGGAATATGAATGGTCACCGTAGGTAATAGCTAGGAGTTAATGTTCATGGGAAGTCGATGTGTTTAGTTGTTGGTATATCCTTTGATGTATAAATAGATGTCTGCTGAGTGCTACTCGCTGAATCAACCTTTCACCTTGTAGCCTCTCTCTCTCTCTCTAGCAATTGAATCATAAGTAATGTTGTCTCTTCTTTCTCAACATGATACCAGAGCTTATTATCCTCTGCCCTGTCTCTGACAAGTTCTCTCCCCAGTCCAACTTGTCTTTTGTTATCCTTCATTTTTATTAAAACTCAGCCCTTGTTTGGCAGAAGGTCAATCACCTCTCTCTCTCTCCCTCCCTCCCTCTCTCTCTCTCTTTCTCTCTCTAAAGCAATTGAGTCGTAAGTAATGTTGTCTCTCCTTTCTCAACATGATACCAGAGCTTATTATCTTCTGCCCTGTCTATGACAAGTTCTCTCCCCAGTCCAACTTGTCTTTTGTTGTCCTTCATTTTTATTAAAACTCAGCCCTAGTTTGGCAGTAGGTCAATCACGTCTTTCTCCTCTGTCGCAAGTCAGTGTGAGCCACTTGAGTTCGATCAGCCTTCACTCAAGCTCGAATCGTCACTCATCGCCCTTCCTACGGTCAAACTCATCTGCCATTTGGTCTGGCAGGAGCTTCCATGCAACTGCCATCTGTTCACGCAGTTCCCAATATCTCTGTCGAGTCTGGTCTCCATTAAAAAGTTTCTTCTGCCATCTGGTCTGACATGCAAGCATCTCCTGTGAGCACGCCCAAAAAAAAAAAATCTTTAAAAATATCATCGAATTTCTTAGTAATCTGAACAAATCAAGTCTAGTATACTCAATTGCATCACAACGAGACCGTCTCTTTGAAGCACTAAGCCTTCAGTCAACTGTTGTCCTTGCTTATCACCTTCATCTCATGCAACCAACAAAATAAGACCACCAGCAATCATAGAATCTTCTGACCGGTCTTTTCTCCAAGTTCTGTTGCTGGAATCCTCCTCACTCACGGCCTCTCATAGTTCGCTCACCGCCGTCCCGGCTATGATTCTTCACAAAATGGGCCGGGTTCACCATGTGTCACCAGCCTCTTGTCTCTCTATTCCAGGGGTCATTTGCCCCCACCAAGGTTTGTATTGTTTTCACCGTCCTGATCTGATTCCGTCACCAGCAGATTCTGCCCTTGTCAGATTGTCTTTGTTCTAGTATGAGACTTCAGTTTCCACCAACAACAACCTGGGTCTTCTTCAATGCTGAGGATGCAATCTGGGGCTTCTTAGAGTTGCATATTTGTAAGGCATTATATTTGTGACAAGCTCGGTGCATGTTATCCATATGCTCTTGCTTGAGGGGGATTGTTGGAAATAAGTTATTAGAATGTGTTGGAAACAAGAGTTAATAAAGCATTTGGATTTCTAGGAATTTGAATAGTCACCATAGGAAATATTTCGGAATTAATGTTGAAAGGAAATTGTTGAATTTACTTGTTGGTGTATCCTTTCTTGTATAAAGACATGTTCTAAGTGCTAGTTTCTAAAGGAATCTTTCACCTTGTAACCTTTCTCTCACTCAAGCAATTGAATCATAAGCAATGCTCTCTCCTCCTTTCTCAACACCTATTAAATTGTAGCAAAGCACCATCTTTTATACCATAGTCGCCGAGCAAAATTTAATTTTATCATGGGGCAATTATTTTTCTTCCCAACTTGATGCAATTGTTACCACCTCTGGATCACCAAGGGAAATGCAGTCTAGCCAACTGTCTAAAGTATCAAGCTTCTGTACTGGACCAAACCAAAAAGATCCATAAATTGTTCCATCAGGGAATGACACATACCCAGCATAATACTAAAAATTGATTGAGGCTCCAATATACACTAGCCAAATGAATTTTCTTGATGAGGTTTGTTTTATCATATAACAGTAAACAACAATAACCTGAATCTTAATCTCAATAATTGGGGTCGGCCATTTGAGAGACAAATAAGGGGAAGATTAAAAAGGAAAAAAAGAAAATTGGTTTAATTTGTGCTGATTCTCCTACACTACTCATTTCTATCTAAGGTCATCTCCTTATCTAAATCTATAACTATCATGTCTTTACGGATAATTTGCATCCAAATTTTTAAAATCTACCTCTATGTTTTATCATATAACAATATTAAAAAAAAAAATTGTATGTATATCTTCCTCATGGGGTTTGAGCTTGTACACTAGTTGGCTGTTTCATAATATCTATCAAAGTCATCCACTCCCCCCTTGGAAACTCTCCACACCACTTGTTAAGCTTTTCTTTACATCTACGTCTAGTTTCAACTGCGTTCTGAAGATGATTGTTTTTTATGTTGATTTTTCAAAGACATTTACAAAGAAATACTTTATCATGTCAAATATGTTAATTGATGCGGATGATTCTTACATGGTTGCTCCAACTTCAAGTTAACCAGATTTTTTTTTTTTTTTTGGAACCATTCTTCTAATTTCTTTGCTGGTTTCTCTTAGAAATATCGTACTAATCATAGTCTTGATCTTTTCTGTACTTTTAGTTGTAACCCATCCATTTTCAGTAGTTTTTCGGTTTTAATTTGATGAGACCTGCAGACCAATCTCATGAGTCTTTTTTTTATTCTTTTCACCTAATAGTTGTTTATCTGTTCCAATGTTATTGAGCAGAAGGTAAGGCAGCAGGTGGTGCTTCTGCTACTGCAAATCCTGGGAATGCTAAACCAGCTAATACTGCAAAGCCTCCTCCACAGAAGAAAGATAGTGCTTCTATTCCAACCTCTGAGAAGAAGGGAGGTGAACGTCCACCAGAGAAAGATAGGAAGAAAGAGGTTCCTCCTCCACGCATGCAATTTGATGATAAGAACCGCGTTGAGAAGGCCAAAAAGCGGGCTGTAGTCAAACAAACTGAAGCCAGGAATAGAGTGGAATTGTTTAGGCACTTGCCTCAATATGAACATGGAACTCAGCTTCCTTGTCTGGAGACAAAGTTTTTTCAGCTCGACCCTATGCATCCTGCTGTTTACAAGGTATTTCTTTGCAGCTTGATGGTCTAGACCATCTCAGAGATGTGTCTTGGTGTGCTTAGTCAGTATGCTGATCAACAACTTATTGCCATGCATCTCAACTTCTCTATTTTTTTCCCCTTTTTCCACTCCCCCTCTTCTACTGACTGTTTCAACCTTTTGTCTCATGTGGCACAAATAATGATGAGTTCATGGGGACTCAGTTGTGTTATGGTGCTAAGTCTCTTTTTTTGATCATCATATTTGGTAAGAAACATAACAAGACTTCAATTTTTTCTTTCTTGTTAGGTGGGTTTGCAGTATTTAGCTGGAGACATATCTGGTGGCAATGGCCGTTGCATTGCAATGCTTCAAGCATTCCAACGGGCGATTGGGGACTACTCGACACCCCCAGAAAAATCTCTTATCAGAGACTTAACTGCTAAAATAAGTAGTTATGTTTCATTTCTTATCCAATGCAGGCCCCTTTCCATTAGTATGGGGAATGCAATCAGATTTTTGAAGAGTCGAATCGCCAAACTACCTATAAATCTTTCAGAATCTGAGGCAAAAGCTACTCTTCAATCAGATATTGACCGTTTTATAAGTGAGAAAATTATTCTTGCGGATAAAGTGATTGTTAGGCATGCAGTATCAAAAATTAGAGATGGGGATGTTCTTCTAACATATGGGTCTCCATCAGCTGTAGAAATGATTCTTCTACATGCACATGAGGTTGGGAAACAATTCCGTGTTGTGGTGGTGGACTCTCGTCCAAAGCTTGAGGGGCAGTTGTTACTTCGTAGATTGGTGGGAAGGGGTATAAGATGTACATATACACACATAAATGCAATTTCATATATCATGCATGAGGTCTCTAGGGTTTTTCTTGGGGCTTCATCAATCTTATCAAATGGGACAGTTTACTCGAGGGTTGGAACTGCATCTGTTGCTATGGTTGCTCATGCCTTTCGTGTTCCAGTCTTAGTATGTTGTGAAGCATATAAGTTCCATGAAAGAGTTCAGCTTGATTCAATCTGCTCCAATGAGCTTGGTATGTGTTTCCTGTGTTAAATTGAGACAATAACATGCTTTCCTCACATGCTTGCAGTTTACATGCAGCCACATTTTCCACTATAACTAAAAGGAGTCTATTGCTGCCTCGTGCAGGTGATCCAGATGCGATTTCTAAGGTGCCAGGTAGGAAGGATGTTAACCATTTGGTTGATTGGGCCAATAATGAGAATCTGCAACTTCTAAACCTGACGTAAGTCATTGCTATAAAGCTAATATAAAGAATAATACCACTATCACAGCTGATTTTCAGGTTCTTACTTTAGTTTTCTTTTGCAGTTATGATGCAACACCATCAGATTATGTTTCAATGATTATCACTGATTATGGCATGGTGAGTGATAAAATGGTTCCAAAATCTAGAATGAAGCTTTTTTGTGTTTCTTGACACTTGACTCAATAGTGGATCACTATTAATGAAATCCTTGTGTTTCCATGGACATTGTGGTCAGTATCTGAATGGATTAGAGGTTTTAGTTTCAAATACTTTCCTGACTACATTTAACCTTCAAGGAGCAGCATGATCTGTGGTTACAATATTTATTACAAAATTTCTTTTGGAAATTGCCTAGTTGAACACCTTTCCAGCACATACTGTCTAATCTCATCGGCAAAAGGATCTTTGACATGCACACAATATTAGGTGAGTATCACTTAGCAAGGTTAATGGGTTTGTCTCGAGGGAAATAGATCCCCTTCATCACCCCTTACCCATGTTAAACACAATTTCCTCTTCCACTTACACCAAGTAGACATTCTAAAAATTATCAAATGGCTTTTTTTTTGGTTTGGCTTCTCTAGGATACCCTTTAAATGGATTTTCGTTTCCTAGAAAGCATGAACATGCACAAGGGACATGGGATAGACACCACAAGGTAGAAAAATAGCATGGCACATCATGGAATGGACACACATGCTAAAAATATTAATTAGTCCTATACATATGAGAACAATCAAGTAGTATATCAAGTAAATTTAAATGTAATATCATACATTGAGGTAGCTGCAGTTGTTATCCAGTCTTTTTAATGTACAGGGGCAGAAAGATGATTTCATTTTCTGTGATGTGTAAAGATCCAAAAACATGTCTTTTGTGAATTCGCCCACTAAAAAATGTCTCTCATGGATTTCTTTACTTTTTTCTAAGTAAACATGGAATTCCAGAGGAAGAGTGGGAGTAGTTTTCAATTTTCAAGAGATTAGTGGATTTGCTTAAGATTTCAAATTCTACTGGACTCTTTTATACTTGGTTTACCTGGAGATATCAAGTATTCTTCTAAAATGAATGTAATCTCTTTGGTGTGTATGATACCTTGATACGCAGCAAAGATTGTTGCTACTGTTACTGATGCTCATTTCTTTTTTCTGTGCTTGTTTCAGGTCCCTCCCACAAGCGTGCCTGTCATTGTACGAGAATACCGAAGAGAACAATTATGGATATAGGGGCTTGCTTTGCTGGAGAAATTTTGGGATGAAATCCAATTTTTGTCTATGTTTTGGGAGTTATTATTATCACTAAATTTCAGGGAGACAATAAGACTTCTAGAGATTGCACATTGCCTAATTCTCCTGTGATGTTCTACTTCTCCCTTAAATGATGTTATCTGTTTCAGTAGTATTGATTTTTCTTTGCTATGACTCAGTGAAGAGTGCGAACTTCTCGCCTCTCCAGGCAGTTTTTTGGATGTGGCCTGTCTGTTGTAGTGAGATTTTTAACTTTGCCCCTTAGATTTCCGATAGTGATAGTACTGATCAAGTATGCAATTTTTGTTGCTAATTGGTCTGATATCTTGTTTAAATAGACACAGTTGTTAAATGAGGTTGTTGGGAAGAAACATTTTTGTTGGCAATGGTAGATGGAGAGGTCTTAGTGTTGGTCTTTTATCATGCTGAAGCTATTTACAAAACAATGAGAGGGGCAAACCTAATTCCACCTTAGCAGCATGCTTGGGGTTTATAAGGTTTTGGTACCGGTTTCTGCAGTTTTGATGCCCTATAATACACCTTTCGTTTGACATAAAAGGGGAATGATTTGCGCTTGGAACATCTTTGGCAAAGGAAAAATGAGGTTAAAAAGTTTACTCCCTAAAATATCCCCTTCTTGTTTAAAAGGTGCTTGGTATTTGTATTTACGCCCCTGAAATTTTCATGGATTAAATGTTACTGTTGAAAATAGGTATAGTAAGATCTATGATTCATTCTCAAATGAATTAGAATTTCAGCCCATCTCTAGGCCCATTGAAAGATGACTTCAAGAGTATAAAAAGAGCTCTAAATTAAGCTATGAGGGACTATTAAGGAATCCTAAAAGAAGTTCAAAATGTTGGCTATCAAAAGCTGTCCAGAATGGCCCAATTGAAGCCATACTCAAAGCTCATTTCAAGTCAATTTAAGGGTCAATAATCGAGGGAATTTAAGCTCATTATGTTGGGCATAAAATAGCCCAAAAGGGGGGGCCAAAGAAGGGCCTCCAACATCTAGAAAATCTAGCTGTTGGGGGACCCAGCTGCTAGAAATTTCTAGCTGTTGGAAGTCCCAACGGCTAGAATTTCTAGCTGTAGGAAAAATGGCTGTTAAGCCCTCTTACACTCTTATTTTGTCTCATTTTTCTTTCTCTATAAATTACGTAGGATGTTATCTTTGTAACTCATAAACAAAGTTTCAAAATATGTATGTCTCTTACTCTTCCAATTCAATAAAAATTTGAAATTATTTTTTCAGTATCATTAACATTTTTTCTTTCACATTTCAATATGGTATCAGAGCATATTTCGATCACATCCTCCTCAAGGTTGGGTGACCCTCTTCCTTCAATAAATTCCACCCAGATTCAAAGCATGCCTTCTGTCCAATTGAGAGGAGGGAACTACTATCAATGTGTGAGTCTTATGAGGAGGGCTCTTAATCTTCATAACTTGGAGAATCACATTCTTGATCAACCACTTAAAGAAAGTGATCCATCCTTTAAAGAATAGAAGAAGCGAGACGATCATGTCTTCATCATCTTGCTCAACTTTTTGGACGAAACATATAAAGCCATGGTAACTTGTGCTCCTAATGCCAAATTGGTATGTGGCACAATATTCTCCTTATATGGCCAAAAATCAAATCTAGGAAACATTTTTCAACTAAAGAAACAAATTGCAAATATTAAAAAGGAAGGAAAGACTCTTCCTCGATATTTTGGAGATCTCACCGACATGTGGAGAGTTGATGGCTCTTCGACCGGACTCCACTGATCTCAAAGTCATTCAAAGAAGGGAAGAAGACAAGATCTTCTCCGTGTTAATAGGCTTGGACGACTCTTATGCTCATTTTCGTCTAGAAATCCTTCGAATGAAGGAATTTCTTTCATTTGGGGAAGTCCAAAATATGATCCAAAACGCTAAAATCAGGATGAAAATTGAAGAAAACTCCAAGCAAAAGTTGGATTCTCACGGGTTTGTTGCTGTCCAAGAAGGGCATGTGGCCGCCAAAGCCCACAAATTTTCAAGAAAGGAGAAATATGCTCATACTGCAAAAAGAAGGGGCACACAAGGGAAAAATGTTAGTTCTTACATCCTTAACTAAGGCCAAAGTCATTCAAATCAAAGGAGTAGCCAGCACCCTCAAATTTTGGAATCCAAGCCACAGCTCAACATGCTGCCCTTAACACCCCCATGGCCGAGGTTGCCGCCCTAAAATCAACCTTAAAGGACCTTACAAAACGGCTCCAACAAATAGCTCCTTCAAGTGGTAACACTAAATCTTCAACTTCTTTAAATTCAAAAAATTTTCTTATTGACTCGGGTACCGATTATCACAGGGTTAGAGACAAAGAAAAAATAAGAGATTTGAAAACCTCCCTAATCATAAGATAATTTTGGTTGCTAATGGTCAAGATTTGAAAGTAAGTCAAATCGGGAAAATTAATATTTTTGAAAAACCTACAAAAGCTTTATATATCCCTAAACTTACTTCAAATTTATTGTCCGTTAGTAAGATCACTAAGGATCAAAAGTGTATAGTTGTTTTTTACCCAAATTCTGTTTCTTTTTTAGGACCTCAAGTCAAATCGATTGATTAGCAAGGGTTCTAGAAGATGAGATCTCTATTTTTGGATCAAGAACAACATACACTCGTAGCTCATATTAAGGAAAATTCATCTCTTTGACATGTGTGTTTAGGGCATCCTAGTGATCAAGTTTTCAAATGTCTATTTTCAACTTTAAATTATGAGAATAGATATTGTAAACTTTGTATTTTGACAAAAGAAACTCGAACAATATATCTTATTTCCGAAACTATATATAAGAATGCTTTTGATTTAGTTCATTTGAATATTTGGACTTCTCCTATTGTCTCGCATTTAGATTATAAATACTTTATTACATTCATTGATCGTAAAATTAGGTATATTTGGATATACCTTCTAAATACCAAAACCAAACCCTTGATGCTTTCAAGAGTTATATGAAATATGTAACCAAACTATATAATACAAGCATCAAGGTCCTAAGAATCGATCATGGTGGTGAATATACAAACCACATCTTTGAGAACTTTTTAAGAGACAATGAGATTATTTATCAAATGTCATGTGTTTACACATCTCAACAAAATGAGGTAACCGAAAGGAAAAATAGACACATATTGGAAACCACTAAAGCCATCATGTTTTATGCAAATATACCAAAGAAATTTTGGTGTGATGCGGTTAAAACCGTAGTACACCTCATTAATCTTATGCCCTCTAAAATTCTAAAAGAGTAATCACCATTAGAGATCCTGTTAGGAAGAAAACCAAACATTTCTTACCTTAGAACCTTTGGGTGTATATGTTATATACACATTCTTACACACTTGAGAGATAAATTGGAACATAGAGGGAAAAAGTGTTTATTTTTTGGGTATGTTTCGTTTGAAAAAGAATATAGATGTTATGATGCAATTAATAACAAAATATACACATCCAAAGATGTGATATTTATAGAGGAAGAATTCTTTTTTGCAGAAAAAGAGCAACAAGAGACTCCAAAGGAAGATACTTCTCCAACCACTTAGGACTTTCTAGTGACTCCCTATATTGATCAAGGGGCTGAAAATCCAATCAATTCTACTCCCTATATTGATCAAGGGGCTGAAAATCCAATCAATTCTCAAGAAGACGAAGGAAGTCCTCAAAATGAGAAAGAAGGATCAAGCCATATGGATGAAGAATCACCACATGATTCAGAGGGAAATCAAAGAACAAGTGAAGATGAGGACATCGAACCAAGTTTAGAAGAGTCAAATGAACCACCTCCCTAACCTAGGAGATCAATCAGACTTAGGCTTCCTCCATCAGAATGGATCAACCGTAGATATCTAATTTATGATTATTACACTATCTCACATGTTTCTTTAAGCCATCAAGCATTCTTGAGTGGCATAGCTAAAGAGCTAGAGCCTAGGTCATTTGAAGAAGCATCAAAGGATCCTAGATGGAGGAGAGCAATGGAACAAGAATTATGTGCTCTATCTAAGAATGGTACACGGGAGATCACTATATTATCAAAGGGAAAGAAGGTTGTAGGATGCAAATGGGTATTCAAAATCAAATACAAAAGTGATGGCTCTATTGAACGATTCAAAGCAAAACTAGTGGCAAAGGGGTATACTCAAACTTATGGAATCGATTACAATGAGACTTTTACACCGGTTGCAAAGATGAACACCGTTCGGGTTTTGATATCTCTTGCAGCAAACCATGGTTGGAATATGTTCCAAATGGATGTGGCTAATGTTTTCCTTCAAGGAGATTTGGAAGAAGAAATATACATGCAACTTCCTCAAGGGCTTCAACATCAAGAAGGGAATGTATGTAAACTACATAAAGAAATCTATGGGCTCAAGTAATCTCCTAGAGCATAGTACGCAAAACTTAGTCATGCCCTTCTTAGTAATGGTTTTACTAAATGTAATAGTGATTCATCTCTATTTGTTAGGAAAAACAATGATAAAGTAGTTATTGCATTAGTATATGTTAATGACATTATCATCATAGGAAATGAAATGTATCTAATTGATATCGTTAGAAATTTCTTAAAGTCTAGATTTGAAATTAAGGATTTGGGAAAATTAAAGTATTTTCTAGGAATTGAGCTAACTTATTGTCATAATGGACTAGTTCTATTCCAAAGAAAATATGCTCTTGATTTGTTGCAGGAAACAGGTAAACTAGGGGCAAAACCAACTTGCAGTCTTGTTTGTACTTCCGGTCCCCTAGCGAATGATGAAGAACCTTTCGAAGACGTTGGGAGATATCAAAGACTTGTAGGAAGACTATTCTACCTCACTATTACAAGACCAGACATAGCCTACGCCGTAAGCCAAATAAGTCAGTTCATGGATGCTCCAAAAAAGAGACATTGGAGAGTAGTGGAGCGAGTTCTTCACTACATCAAAGGATCCCCTGGATTAAGCATTTGGATGAAGAATAATAAGAGCTTGGAAATTAAAGGTTATTGCGATATGGATTGGGCATGAGACTCTATAGATAGAAGATCCACTACTGGATATTGTATATTCGTAAGAGGCAACTTAGTGGCATGAAAAAGCAAAAAACAGCACGTGGTATCTAGATCAAGTGCAGAAGCTAAGTATAGGGCAATGGCAACAGCCAGTAGCGAAATAGTTTGGTTGAAGGTTCTAGTAGAAGAATTAGGGTTTAAAGTCTCTACTCCTATCAAGCTCTACTGTGATAATCAGTCTGCAATCTATATTGCCACCAATCCCGTGTTTCATGAGCGCACAAAACACATAGAGGTAGATTGTCATTTCATTCGTTAAAAGGTGGAAAAAAAATTAATTGTCACTCCTCATATCAATGGAGGACAACAAGTTGTAGACATCTTCACTAAAGGAGGAACTGCTAGTCACCTACAAGAAATAATAAGCAAGTTGGGTAGTATTGATATTTACGCACTCAACTTGATGGGAAATGTTGAAAATAAGCATAGCAAGATCTACAATTCATCCTCAAATGAACCAGAATTTCAGCTCATCTCTAAGCCCATTGAAAGGTGACTTCAAGAGTATAAAATGGAGCTTTAAATCAAGCTATGAGGGACTGCTCAGGAATCCTAAAAGAAGCCCAAAATGTTGGCCATCAAAAGCTATCCAGAATGACCCAATTGAAGAAATATTCAAAACTCATTTCAAGTCAATTCAAGGGCCAACAATTGAGAGAATTTAGACTCATTATGTTGGGCATAAAATGACCCAAAAAGAGGGGCCAAAGAAGGGCCTCCAACAGCTAGAAAATCTAGCTGTTGGGGGACCTAGCAGCCAGAAATTTTTAGTCGTTGGAAGTCCCAACGGCTAGAATTTCTAACTGTTGTCTTGTCTCATTTTTCTTCCTCTATAAATAGCCTAAGGTGTTATCTTTGTAACTCATGAACAAACCTTCAAAATGTGTATGTCTTTTACTCTTCCAATTCAATAAAAATCTGAAATTATTTTTTCAGTATCATTAGCATTTTTTCTTTGACATTTCAACGGTTACCCTAGTGGAGGGTCGGGTAATGCAAAGGGAAAGGGTATGAACATTTCGAAACAAATGCATTTATAAAGAAAATGCTAACTAAATTTATTTTTTAGAGAGAGTTTAAAAATTCATTAAATGTAGAGGGAGAAATTTTAAAATAATTTAATTTTTTTTGGGAAAAGAAAATAAATATGTTTAGTTTTAAAGAAAGAATTTTAAATCAATATACTAGCGGAAAGAAAGTGCGAGTTAAATTGATTTTGTTTTTAATCTGTTTAATTTTATAGATAGAAAAATTAAATCTAGTTTTTTTTAAAGAGATGGAAAACGTAAAATAAATTAAATTTAGAGAGAGAAAAATATGAATTAAATCAAGTTTTTTAGAAATAGAATATTAATGTATTTCGTTTTAGAGAGAAAAAATATATTTAAAGGAAAAAATTTAAATATGTGTTTGAAAAGAGAATGTGAACCAAACTTTTTGTGTAAGAAAATTAATTTGCTTAGTTGTACTTGAGAAGAACTAATTCTGTTTTTAGAGAGAATTTAAAATCAATGAGCTTGAAAAAATTTATAATTTTTTAAAAAAAGAAAATTAATATGTTTATTTGTAAAGAGAAAAACTGTCAATGAGTTTGATGAAACAAAATATGAATTTTATCGACTTGTGTATATATAGAAAACTAATGTATTTCTAATTTGTAAAGAGAAAAAAATTAAAATTTACTTTTTTAGAGAATGAAAACTTAATCAATGTATTAACAGAGAAAATATGAAATAAATCATTTTAATTATCTATAATTTTCTCCCGTAATTTTCTTACCCCATATATCTATATCAGATACTATTCATATACAACCAAATAAGGTAAAAGAAGAAATATTATGGGAATAACATTTATTTCTTAAAACGTTAACCTCATAATTTCTCCTTGAAAATTTTTTCTTCTACCAAACGTGTCCTTACTAGTAGAACCATATTTTTCGGTCGGCTATTTTGGCTTAGTTCTATTCACTTCTTCCTCTTGGGAAATAAGAAAACAAGGTAGATCAAAACGTGCCAGAGAGGGGCTTATATTTACATCTTACATAACACTAAGATTAACACATAACCAAACTTAAAGGCATCCCATTTGAACCACTTCGGTCTTTGATTTAATGGGTAAGGATATTAGATCCCTTAATTAAGTTTTGAATTCGAAATTTGAAAATAGAAAAAATTATATTGAGATAACTCCCTCCTAGATTGGACTTGACAATGCTCAAACTTGATTAGTCGAAATATAACTCTTATACCAAAATATACACACACCCCCCCCCCCAAGTAGTCCCCTCAGCATTACTGTGAGAGCCTCTGCAATAGGATGTTCACTTTTAGCCTCTTCGATAGAATTCTTTCCAGAAGTGCAACTGTGCAGCACTTACACCATATTAATTGCATTCCACAGTAATGAGTCTTGCTAATTTGGTTATCCACACATTACTCTCTGACTTACAGCTCCAAAACATCTTTCATGTTACAAGAAAAATCCTCTCGAGTTCAAAAATATAATTGGTGATGATTACAAAAGCATGCCTTACTCGGTAGCTCCATGAAGGATTTCATATTTTCCATTCAAAGGCGCAAGGACCGCAAGTATAACAAAACCACCAAGAACAACAATCAACATACCCAAAAAATTAACCAGAAAGGCCTCGTTGGAATAGCGCGATATAATATGGTTGGTCTGAAGGAATGTGGCTTTTTCTAATATCCCGGTGGTTGCACAAGCGACAGCAAGAGCATAAATATAGACCCCCAGAAATACGTGCCATGGCAATATGCTTGCTCTGCTGTTTCTTGAACCTCCAGGATACCAAAAGTTAGCAAATCCAAGTCCCCACTGTAACAATGATTGCAAAATGAAAAGGTCAGATGAAGAAAACTACTAAGAATCTATGCTTATAGTCATATGGAAGAAGAAAAGGTTCGCAAACAAGAAACGACCTGGATGCAAAATAAGCCAAGGCAAGCAAGACCCAGCCATGAGTGCAAGCTGTAGAAGTTGTCAATGCCCTTGTCAATGTGGAATTTCCATGCTGCCCACAGACCAATTACACTCAAACAGAACGCCAACAGCTGTAGGGTGAGATGTACAAATTTTTTGAGATTTTTTGTCCCAGTGACCGTCTTATATGCTAACATGGCTGCATCAATAATGGCAAGCTCTTAGCAGTAGAATTAAAAAAAAAAAAGAATCAAAACACGAGCACACACACAAAAACTTTAAGAACAGCATACCAGCATTTTATACATAGTCACATAATTTATCAGATGCATTCTCAGTCAATACAACCTACGAACTCTCTCCCTCTCTCTCTCTCTCTCTCAAAATCATGAAACTAGTCAACTCAAAGAACTTTAAAATGCAGACTTCTTCATTTTGAGTCCCCGGAGAGCAGAAATTCCCCATCATACTGCTTGATTTCAGGATTCACTTGTATGATTGCCTTGATTTGGATATCAGCTAAACAATGGAACTTAGAACTGTAAAACAGCACTGGCCAAAAAAAAAAAAAAAAAAAAAACTAGCATGGACTTCTGCAATTCTTTTATTTCCGGAAGACAATAGCACCAAGTGCTTGTGGCTTGAGTAGTCAAAAAGTCTCAAGTTCTATTTCACTGATGACAGGAGAAGAATGTGATTCATAAAAGTATCAAACATATTGCTAATATGCTATCATAAAGAAGCAGCTACGTTGGAAAGGTGATTAATTCCATCTCTTCTCAATTCTTTAAATAATTTCTTCTTAATGAAGAAACAAGCAATCCAACCAGGACTAAGCATGCTAACAACCATGATGGAACATCCTCTCTATATTCTGTTTGACTACAATCAAGTTAACCTATAGCTTGGGCAAATGGGGCTGATAATGATTACATTTGGCTTTGAGTTAGATTTCTTAGAGTGAACTTTTCAGTGGAAAGTGTCGTCCATATGAGAATTTGCCAAAGGCATGGCATTAAGAGAATACATGCCAGACTTCTTCATAACGACATTTCCTCATCAAATAAATGGTTTATCAACTCTCATCTACAAGTGGTTGAACTATGACCAAAAATCTTTGTACATTTTCACAAACCCAAACACCAGAGTTATGCAATCACTCAAACTAGAAAACACCCAAGTAAGTGCACATACCTTCCCCATTTAGAAGTATGAGCCCCATCACCATTAGCACAGGATGCACCTGCAAGATACAGGAAAATAATTAGTAAAATCTACAAAACAAAGGCTACTTTAAGTTGGCAGATAACTAGGAGTTTTATTTAGAATACACCAATTTCAATCTCAAAATCGCTTCTCCAGCGATCATGCAACATGAGAAGAGGAAACAAAAAGGTCTCCTGCAGACAGCTCAAAAAAGTATATCTGCTACAAAATTTCAATCAGAAATTACCAATTACAAATGATGGGCAATTTCAATTTCTAATATTAATTAGCCATAACAAAATAAAATCACCACAATTGGACAGATTATCAGAACAGTGAAACACTTGAGTTGCTTTATGCTTCTTTATAGAAAATAACATAATGGTGCATGTGGAGGAAAGATGGAAGTTAAATAAATAATAATATAAAACAAAGAAAAAACACTAAGATGCTGATGAATATGTCATGCTACCAAATACCGTTGCCAATACGAAGATCTGTCATGGATGCTTGATAACAAGTTAGAAAAGATAATTAATTAATAGTCAAGATCAAGACAAAATTTGTTTGACACGAATTACAGATAAAATAGATAGAGATTTTTATACTTCATTTGTATTTGATCAATCATCATTACCACATATTCGTCTCTAAGGGTAAAAGATGAACTACACAATTCAGATATTCAGTTCCATATACAATGAAATAATGAATCTAAGGAGAGAATGCTTTATTTGTGGATCCACCTCTAGCGTTAATGATAAGTTGATTGTATATCTTATTTGAAATTATAAATAAATGAATAAATAAACAACTTGCAAATGCTCCATTCTCCAATAGAAGATACACAAGTTAAAGGTCCCCCCAGAAACAAGAGAAAAACCAAAAAGTCCATGGAAGCTTCAAGAAAAGATATCACATAGTATAACCACCAATATGTCCTCAAATTAAAAAGAAAGGAAGTGACAATATTTGCATGGCTGGCAAAACTATTTTGGAACATAAGGCAAACTGAATTGAGTTGCTTCTTTAATAAATAAATAAATACTTTGAACAATCCTTATGCTCGCCATTTTAATTGGATAAAGCTTCTTCAACCACCCCGATTTTTTGCATGAATACTCATAACCATGATAACACAAAGATGTAACATTGATCAGATCCACATTGTAACCAGAACACACTGCCAACTTCAACAATCAAACACCACCGCCTCCACCATTCTCTACCACTTTAAACAACCCATGACCTTTCCCAGACACAAACAAACAATACATCCACATTTTCAAGCATTTCCCAGGGACGAGCATCACTATCATCAAATCTAAACTACATATTCACAGCAGGTTGCAAGCAGCAGGCAGCTACCTGCCCAGATACTGATTTGAATTCATAAAACACTTTCAAGAAGGAACGGTAACAATAAGCCTTTTCTCCATCAGAAGTGAAAATAAGATGATAGATGTGCATTGCATTTGGGTTCAAAAGTAACACTCACCAAGAGGTGCTAATAGGCATCTAACAAATGGAAGTTTCTCAAAAATTTATAAAGAAATGAAGAGAGACAAACAAGACCCTGTTCTTCAAAACAGCGAATCAACACTAATAAGGAAGAAGATCTAATTTTCACACGATCAATATAGTAGACACAGAGATAGCAGAATCCAATTACTAGAGAATACAGTGAGAGAAATATACATTAAAGATGAGATCTTTTTTTTCCGAAACGAGAGACATTCCTCCTCTGTAGTGCAATGCCCAAGTGAATACCAAAACTGCGATTACTACTCCAACCAGCCTTATCAGCCCAATAATCGGGAATTTCACAACTGGTACCGCCATTACTCCAGACCTATAGAGAGAGAGAGAATTTGATTTTTAGGGCTTCTCTCTCTGTAGTTTTTACAGAAGAAAACATTCAGGAGGAGGAGAAGTTTCAGCTTTCAACGGATCATCCGATTCGGATCTTAGAAATGGGAACTTCGATTATTAATTAAAGAAACGGATTGCCACGTGGGCAAAAAGTTCACGTCAGACTTCGGGAGACGGCCAATAGCAACACTTCCCCCCCTCTCGATTTTTTTTTTTTTTAATTTACTAATTGGTATTAGCAAAATTAAAATTAGATTTAATTAAAAATAATAAAATTTAAGTAAATAAGTTTCCCAGACGAGAGATTTAATTCTTTTTCAGTTAATGAAGGAGGATTTACGGCCTAAGCAAAATTAAGACATACACAAATTGGATAAGATAGACCCAAAAGTTATTTTATTTTTTTATTTATTTTTTAATATCGGCAAGAGAAGGATTAAAAATGATAGCATAAAAACGTAATAAAAGTGATTGGCATTTGGAAATAAGGTATAGTATATTTGTTATTTAACTCAAAATCTCTCCGCCAAAGAGAAAGAGAGTAGATAGAAAGAAGTGAGAGGAGAGAGAATGGAGAAGAAGAGATTCGCAGACTCGCCAGCTTTAATATCTTCCTTCCAAGAGAATTAAAGAAGCCAAGGAATTTCTTCCTTCTTCTTCTTTTGAGAAAAGGAAAAAACTTGCTGACATGGACACTTTAGGCCTTCAAAATTCTAATCTCCTTGGAAAAAAATCTACTCAACACAAAATTTCTCCTTTCCTCCTCAAGATATTAAAGTTAAGGGCTTCCATTCTCCTCGGAAAATATTCGAGGCCCTTATTTTACATCCTTGCAAATTACCTTTAATAAAATTCACAATTAAATTAAATATTGTATTCAAAATTAACTCAAAAGAAGATGGGGTGACACAGCAATAAAACAAAATCCAAAACATCGAGTCCAATGGCATCAAAGATCAGCCCCTTGTCCCAAAGGGTACAACCCAGTGGTCAAATCTCGTTGTATACTAAGTATACTAGTACTACAAAAATTTACATAAAATCTTGAGAGAGAGGAATGAATACACACAAAACGTATTCAATAAGCAAGCCCACCTTGTTTCAAATGCTTTATAGAACTATATAATCAAAAGGAAGTAGTGCATCTTTGGGCTATGATTTCTGGCTTTCCCAGCAACCATACCAGGAAGAAAATTAAATCAAAGACATAAAAGAGTAAGTAAATATGACAGGCCCTGTATATCACCAAATCTTTCGCAGCTGTACTTTGAGGATTTACCTTCAACCTATCGCCCAACACTAAAAGAAACAAGAAAAAAGGTGAGCAGACTAAGTCACACGACTTGAATTATAATGCCCCCGACCTCGACCTCGACCTCGACCTCGACCTCGACCACCATTACCATAGCCCCTCCCATAGTAAGAAGCATTCATCCGACCCCCAAGAAATGGTCCACGGCCTCCTTGACCACCTCGATGCCTTGGAAAATCACCAAATGTCTGTAAAATCATTAAAGTTATCAAGCATTAGATAAAATAAATAAATAAATAAATAAAATAAAGAAATATACGGATTCTGTAGCCTTGTATTGTACAAATGCTCCACCCAAAAGAATAACAAAAGCAGGGATTTCTTTAACAACTACATGATTAGAATTGCGGCTAATATTTGTCCAACAACTCCAATCCTAGTCAAATAATGGGATTAAATAAGAGGAAGTGTTAGGACTTTTAAGTAGCATAATTAACCCATTGCGCAAGTGACATGAAAATTCAGAGAAATCAAGAACAATATAAAACAAATCACCATATCTGCAACCACTTATCAATAGATAAAAACTGCAATGTAAGATTAATTCAACGCAACGAACCTACAGCAAGAAATGATACCTCAATATCTAACTTCATTTGTTCATTGAAATGAATCCTTCCATTACGTGCTCCACGTTCATTGGTATTGCAAGACAAGTTATCAAAAAACTCATCCTTATCATAAACAGGCTGTGGTACCATAAAGCAGGACACAACATATCAGCATGATGAGAAACTACTTAAAACTCCCTTCAAATAAAACAACAGGAGGACCGAGGGAAAGATTTACCATGGCTTCAACTTTTGAAGATCCCATATCTTCTTCTTCTTGTGAATCATGGTCTTCATCCTCAGGGTTGTGATTTTTACCAAGATGGCCCCATACTTCCTCTTTGTTAAATTTCTCATTCATCGCCTCAAAATCAAAGTCCTCTGTAAATTTGGTCACAGGCCTGCCAGACTGCAAGGCAAAGTTTAAGGGCCTCACACATATTACTGCAGTAGATTAACTTAGGGCAAAAGTCGTGGACAAAATCAACATTAGCAATTATGAATACCAAATACCAATAACATGATAACCTAAAAATTACATTAACTACCAGTCTACCATCAGAAAAGGCAGCATATTTCTTTCTAGTAGGATTTTAATAAGCTTATCATTTAATGATGAAGATTGGGTTGCTGGAAGCAATCTAGTAGCACTGTTGTTTAGCACTCCTAAGTTTGTGTTGAAACATAGCTTAAACACATCCCTGGAAACAACTTAAAGAGTTGAGTTCTAATATGATTATCCCACACAATTTAAAAGGGTTCTACAGGAATCAATCAGACAGCAACTTGAAAATATCATAATTCAAAACTTATACCACAACCTAGGAACTTTGAATTTGAGAACATGGGGCTTATTGACTCAAACAAATCCAGAGCAAAATGAACTTGATTGCATGCAATATTATTCTCCCACTTGTTGATGACTTATCATTGCTGTTAATGCTCAGTGAGACTTTTGCTCCAAAGACAAGACTTTTCTAAACTGAATTTCATGTTATATATATGGAGTTCAAGCTGTTTTATGAAATCAATGATCTTGAACTTTTTGCTGCATAAACCTACAAGCTCAAAAACCGTTCAAAAGAAATGCCCAAGTCTAGTGAGATCACATGATTAATATCTAAGCAACAAAAACAAAAGACTATAAAAAGATCATATATATATATTGCACGATAAGTTGATAGCAATAATATGAGTAATATGTTAAAAAAAAAAATCAAATCCAGTCAACAAAACCAGAACACTTTTTTCAAGAAAAGCACATTATCAGAAACCTAACAAAAGTGGCTCATCTAATTAAGGATTTTATCACTTAAAAAGGAAAATCACCTCATTTCCCCTTCGTCTTCCATAGCCTCCTCGGTAAGGATAGCGCATGTTTGAATGAGCCCCAGTAAACTAGGTCACGTTAGAAAATAATCAATCAAGTGAATAAACTCTAGGCGTTCTTATATTTAAACACAGAAGAAGAAAGGTGGAGAGAAAGGGGACAACAGAGAGCAATGTTAGAGAAAAACAGATTTGAAACAAGAATTTAGCGGACAAGAAAAGAGTAGAGGAAGAAAGTTTCTTCAAATATGGAAGAGGGATGAAAGTAGGCAAGGACGATAAATCCTTGATGTGCAGAACACTGAAGCAGATAGCTGTTCTTACTCAAATTCAAAATCCTAGTTATACGAGGTATCACATCTTTCACAGCCTTAAAGTCACTTGAGCTTAAGGACTCAACAAAGAATGCACAAGAGGATAACAAGGAACCACCAGAACTTTCCCATCCAAGAGCAAATGCCATATTGCCCATGCAAAATATTTAATATAACTTTTTGTACTTGTTTCGAGTTGCTGGAAGAGAATCTGAAGGATTTGTTTTCATCATTTATATATAACAGTTATGGTTCCTCTACAGATGCCAAAGTCTGCGAAGCAGTGCTAAGTGGGCAGTTATTATGGAGCATTCAGGTAAAATACATATAGCAATAACAACAATAATAAAAATAATAATAACAAAAAGAAGCCCCGAGAAAAAGAAACACATACACACGCATACATGTGCATGCAAGCATGCATGTACCAAACACTCACAACCCACACTTCTGAAGAGAAGTGTCTTCCCAGAATTGTTTCATCGCATCCTTATGTTTAGTAGGAGCTAAGACTTTTGAGAAGAAATATTTTATCTCCTTCAATGAGCATATGCTTTTCTTCGTTCTATTAGGTAACATATGGGATGTAGGGAAGTTTACCAAAGTTCTCCATTTCAATTTATCAATATATTGAATTTGAGGAGACTCTTTCTTTTTTCATCTTTCAATGCCCTAATCTCACAAGATGAAGGACCCACGTGACCATGTGAACACCCTCTAAACCAGCAGACCCAAGGTCAAGTTGCTTTTCCATAAGCTCAGTACGATGTATTTAAGTGACCAAAAACAGCTAATTTTGTCATTAAACTGAAATTCCTAAGGTATAGATAAAGAAGACATATCTTATCAGTTATCTCTTATTCTCGTTCCTACATTTATTTTTGCATGCCTTCAAGTCTAATCAAGCATTTCACAAGCTTTGACACATCAACAACACTTGCTAGTTTAGGACAAAGTTTTATATACAAAAAGGAATACAGGCCAACAAATATTTGGTGACACTATTTTTCTTAACATATCTTTCCAACCAAGCATTGAGCATGCAAAGACCGAACAATGTTTCTAGAGTGATGACCTGCAGCCTGGTGTGACAGGTCTTGGGCTGATTCAAACACAAAATCCCCTTCTCAGGATGCCTAAGGACAACGCAAATGTGAGAAAATGGTAAAAGCTAGCGCACTGTGCAATTTAACTGTCGAAGACCTTGCTTTGGTAATAAGTGCACTTTGCATGTCTTTCTTGCTATTTCATCCATGAAACACTCTATACATGCATACTACTTAGTACAAACTATGATCCTTTTGATCTTTCATGCAAACATTGACAAAACTTGTTCTCTCATGAAGCTGATTTCTATGGCCACAAAATGGAAAACTTTTCCAAATCACGGAATTGTATGGAATTCTGGATGCACTATGGCCAGCAACAAGCATTGGACATTAATATTTTCCCACATGGTTTTGTGCATGCATGTCAATGTGTGTAAAACTGGCAGTTGTACAGGTGTAAGAAGAGTAAAGACATTATCAATGCCAAGATCAATAAATCTGGATGCTTCATTTTTCAATCCGAATGACTAACAGAGTACCAAAATTAGCAACAAATAATCATGACACTCCAAGATATGAGATCATTCCAGAAGGTACTGCTATGAACAGTTTTCGTGCAATGTACATTATGCAAAATATAACAACAATACCTTCCGTTGGGGTGTTGGCAAAGGTAATATTGGAGGCTGCGCTACTGCTGATATTAGTGGTGCAGGTGCTTCAGATGATTTTACTTGGACTAGCTCAACATCTTTCTGAGTGGTTTGTGAAGTCTGGGACAAGGGCGGTGTAGTGAGCCCAGGCCGTAAAAGTTGACCTGGGGTCACCAGAGTTGGTGGCAGAGGATCATTTGGTAATGAATTTGATGTCCCAACACCAGAGGGAATGGATTCAGATGCAGTTCCATAGGACAATATTGGAGGATCAGAGAGTAAGGGCTTGTTAGGGGTTGATGAAATAGGATTTCTTTCCAAACAAGAATTCAACGGAGAAATCACTGGCAAGATAGTACTAGAGTCCATAAGAGATGAAACTTGAGGAGCACTACCAGGCACTAAATTTGCTGATGCATCTGAAGGTAGTGGTGAAGACCGCCTAGGAAGCAGAGTTGACTGCAAATTTGAATTTCCAGGAGGAACAGGAGGAAGCAAAGGAGGGGGATATCCCAGTATTTGTGGAGTTGGCAAGTTAGGAGAGCTGAAAGGCAAAGATGTGCTTATGGCAGGATATTGCATAGGTTGCTGCATGGATGATGGCATTGACAGGTGATGTGGGGGTCGAAACAGAGAATGTTGCTGCTCAACAGAGGACCCATAAAGTCCTGGCCAATACAGTGACATATCAGCCCCACCAATATATGTGGTTGGAGGGGGTTGGCTTGGCCCCCATGACCCTAAATTCCCTCCAGATTCATTTGAGGAGGCATTAACTTGAAGCATCGGCATGGGGGGTCCAGGCTGTGAGCTATGGGAACTATGATCAGAAACAGATCCTGAGCTAGCAGAAGGCATGTTAGAAGATAGTGTGTCGGGGGCAGTTGGCAGGTACTGGGACTGCAAAATATCAGACAAATAAGATCATTAGAATTCAAAAACAAGAATGTCCAGGAGATGCATACTCATAACCTAGACTAGTTAAGTATCACCCAGAATGTACATATTGAGATCAAACAAAATAGGCCGAAAATATGGATGCTCAGGAGATTATTAGAAATAAACCCCATGTAAACAAATATAAAAATGGATTCCATTTCCAAACCTGAATAATTGCGGGATCGTTGAGTATGGATGCTGCCGTCTGAACCGGAGGGGAAGATTTAACTTGCAAATCCTAGAAGAAGAAGAATTGATGCTCAGCAATCATGAAAGTGAAAAATGGCTAATAGAAAATCTAGAAAAAGGATATGATTTTTCTTCAAATTGCTGTCTTTTAAAGACCTCAATAATCTCATTTCTACATTTACCAAATCCTATCTGAAGACTAGACCAGACTACTGGTGAATTCACGTGAATCAAACGACTCACATGGCTTCACTGATATTTCTTGCTTATAAAAATAAGGATAACATGATCTACACCTTGATGTCACTTCCTCTGAATAATATATAGTCATAAATCTTGTCACTTGGAGGGACCTGTGGGCCATCCCTTTTACGCCCTTCAGTTCCAAATGATCTTACTGAGAAAAACAACATGATTTCTAAGTATGAGACATCCATCTCTAACAGAGGAAGATCAGCAATGGAAAATAAATGATAAAACAGAGAGTAGAAATATATAAGGAGCATCATCACTACAGCATATATCTGGCATTCGAATTCACATTCTGACTACAAGTGCTGCATGGAATGCAAGGAATAAGATCTGCAAGGGGAAGTTGACTTCTGTTTATTAAACATAAATATAAATAAAAAAATATTGGTGGAAAGATATGAATCCACAGTATATGAAGAACGTAATCAAAATCCAAAACCATTAGGTGAAACATCAATGACCACCTTATCCTCCATCTAGGCAAGAAGACTTGTATACAAAATTATATATCTAGCACAATTTATCATATATTCAGCCCTTTTTGCACTCTTACAATAAGTTTGTAAGTATTAACTGCTCAGAAGATTTGCCTTTCATGAATCAACAAGATCAGTAACAGTATAATACTTAACCCACCAAAAGCCAAATTAAGAGCAGTAGTGGTGAAATTTTTGCAATGTCTACCATGAAGCCACAAAGCACTCAATTCATCTTCATTGGTTCACTTGGTCTCTTTTTATCTAATGCCCTTGCCAAACACTTGAATCAGCATTTCTGATTTTACACAAATTAGGTTTTATTTACTTTAAGTAGTTTGTTCACTCGTACAGATTTCCAGTTCAGAAACTACTAATCAACTAGAACGCTCTAACCTGCAATTCTCTAAGAATGTGAAGAAAGGAAAGGAAGAAAACTGACGAAGTAAGGCATAATGCCAGCGCACAGCAGATGGAGGCAGGAAGTTTCATGCTCAGTAAGGGATAGATACTTATACTAATGTTTTCCACGACTTGGGGATGGGGTGGGGTAATGAACTTGAACGCTCTAACCTGCAATTCTCTAAGAATATAAGAAAAGGAAATGAAGAAAGCTGAGGAAGTAAGGCATAATGCCAGTGCACGGCAGATGAGGGCAGAGAATCGTATCCTCAGTAAGGGATAGATGGTTAAACCAATGTTTTCCACAACCTGGGGATGGGTTTCATGGATACTATTCAAGAGCTCAATACAAGGATAAGGATCAGAGAAACAACCCCTACTCAACCCTTACATTATCCATCAGTTGGATACTGAGATAAGGATGAAATATGTAGAAATGCGGGTGATTTAGATGATCCTGCTACTGATTTATTAATCTTTGGAGAGATTAATGTTTCATGATTTTTTTTTTTTTTTTTTTTTGTCTCTATAAAACCCATAACAATTGAAAGAGCATCAATCTTAATTTGTTGTTGAACATACTTCAGTCCATTTTATCTCATCTCAATTTGGAGATTGAAATATGCAATACCATGGTACTCCACCTCACCCATTCTTCATCTGTCCTTTGGTGTCATTGAGTATTAGTAGAATTATTCCAAATTTGTTGTTTTACTCGTTCATTAAGTTCAAAGTTTCAGTAAGAAATGGGAGGAAACAATTATAGAAATATGAATGATGGTTCTTTGGTGCATATACATGGAAAGAAACATTATGTCATGATAAGCAAGGACCAATATTAACCTCTATAATCATTATGGAAAAAATTGATTTCGATAAAAGACAACCATGGTAACTACATTACAAGTCCTTACCTCTAATATGTTCGCACTTAACATCTTCAATAAAAGACAACATGGTAAAGAAATGCAGACAACCCGTAATCTCCCCAATACAACTCTACCCCATAATAGATTTGATTTGGGCCTTCAAAAACCAAATTACTCCAGATTAATAATGTGGACGTAAACAACGTGACATGTCCATATTCTTTGGTGATTCACATTATACTCAATATGCTAGCCACTCTATAGCAGAGACAGACCAAAAGCCTGTAGATTATAGTACCTCACTTGGAGAATTAACAAACTCAAACCCATATTTAGTTAAGTATGCAAGATAGCATAGTAAATGTAGTCCTCCTTTCCCTCATTTTTTTATGGTTATATGCTTCCATTTTAAACTTAAGGACAGCATTCAATTACTGTCACAAATTGCATCATGTCATCCCCCTCAAACTTGTACTCAGAACAGTAACTTTCAGACCCTTCACCACCTTGTTTAAAATAAGCCACTAATTGAACACCATTGTCCAGTTCTCATACTTTCATATATCTTGAATACTAACTTGCCATTTCTTTTGTTTTTTTAAAGGGTTTCAACAAAGACCAAGTTCAATTACTCTAAACTAATACAAACCCAATAAAGCACCCAAAAAAATCCAACTTATAATATATACAAGACGCCTTATGCTCCAAACTCCATTCTCCAAAATCCACTTAACAAGCCACAAGCATAAATGCAAATAATAAAACATTAAATGCCCTAAAGTGATTATTATGAATTCAAATAACTTACATATGTTCATCCACATGGAAAACCATCAAAAAACTTTAAATGTAAATAAAAAGCAACATACAGACTATCTTCAATCCAAAGAAAGCCAAGCAAACACAAAGAACCAAATCCTTCAAACCCTATCTCAAACTAACCATGAAATAAAAACCAGGAAACCCATTTCAAATTAACTTCAAAAAATAAGGCAAAACCCAAAAAACTAAAAGACCCAAAATCTTTCTGCAAGAACCCAACAACTAAAACCAGGAGAAAAATACGTGAAACGCACTTACGAAAAAATAATGAAAAAATGTTATAGAAAATAAAACAGACAGAAAGAGAGCAAAGACAGAAATACCATTGCGCAAACCGATGCTGGATTCATCAGTGTCGATATTGAAAAGAATGCCTTCGTATCTGATTTCAGACTTGGAGGTTAAGCTTATGAGGCTTCCTATGTATGAATCGGCGGACCCACTACATCTTGCAGTGGATCCTTCTGTTGCCATTTCTCTCTCAAATAAAACGCTTTCTTCTTTCTTCCTCCTTTCTCAGTTCCAAGAACGGGTTTTGTTGGTGTATATATATGTGCATATATATATAACCCTTGGGCCTCAACTGACGTCCTCTTCAGTTTTCTGGACCTGTTTGGGTCCGCCTCCTTAATGTCTAATACTTTAAAACTATCATCTTAAAATACAAATTTAAAATCACTATCCTGAATAATAATTTTAAAATATTCATAATTACAAAAGTACCCTAACCATTCATGCTTCATATTTCATAAAATACAACAAAACTCATAATATATATCAAAAACTATTCTCTTACGTGACAATTTCAACTATCAAATATATATATATATATATATATATATATATATATATTAAAATATATGTATTTAAAATTTACATATGCAATCCTTTTTAAGTAAAAATAATTTTAAATGAATGAAAATTAATAATTACGTTAACATGACTCATGAGTAAATAATGAGTTGACATAGGAGAGCCTTGTTAAGCAAAACCCAACCTGAAATTTATGCTTCTACTCATATGTGTATTATTGTTACGAACTCCAAGATCAAGATGACACAACAAGATCAAATAAAGTAGCTCAGAGTTCATAATAAATCAACAAGGCCCAAGAAGCCGTTTTAGACATAACAAAATCTATAGCTCAAAAAACGAGAGAAGTCTTGGCCTATCAAGCTATACAGCCCAACAAAAGAAGAAGTTCCACAATGCCAAGCCCAAGCCACCAAGAGTACAACTCAAACTTGGTCCAAAAGACAGAAGTTTCCTAGAGGATCAAAGAATCTCGAGAAGTCAAGAGCTTAGAAATGTATTAAATAAATAAATATAATGATGTGTAATAAAAATAGAAACATAAAAGTTAGATTTTGTAATGAATGTGATCAAAAGCCATACTTGCTAGATGGTTTGGATGTAATGTGACTTTTGGGTCTTCCCTCCCCTAAGCCTATAAATAGGACACCCCACATGCTTGTAAAATCATCCCAAAAAGCAATCAAATTGTCTCTTGATAAGAGTGTTCTCTCTTAGGAGTTTAGGAAGCAAGTCTTCCTTGATCCCTACGGTGTAGAGTAATAGGCTCATGGTTCTTTTTCCACAAAAGCCATGTCTAAACCCTTAATCCACATGCTACACGAGAAACCCTTGCGGTGCAACATAGTAGGATCATGGTCTCACTCTAGAATTGTATCCAATCTATCAACTCTAAAGCCGAGTCCCCATCATTTTGGTGTCTTCATCGAGAGATTCCATTGAGAGATCATTTCATTGAAAGGATTTCATTGAGTGTGCATTTATTCTGCTTATACTATTTCACCCCCAAACCACATACCTATACTTGCAACCTTTCATTCTCTAATCATAACACACTATTCATACACAAAAGAACAGCCCTCTACATTTCATCCATACCACCACCATGACTTAAAAAATTCCACTCAGCATGAGAGATTTGAGGCCCTTGAGGCTCAGATGGAGACCAACCAATTAATAAAGAAAGAATCTAACTAGTGTTGGATGTAAATGGACCAATGTTTTGTCCGCATTGAGCAAATTTTGTTCATCATCTCCGAAATGAATAAAAGTATGGCCAAAGGGAATCGTGTTATTGCTGGCCCAATGGATACAGCAGCACATGAAGCCAAAAAAACATCATAGTTGTTGCGCCTCTAAACACCATATCAAGCCCACAAGCCCAAAATACGCTCACATCTTACGGACCAAAGCTAGGGGCGAGCAAAAAAATATGAGTATCTGAATATCCGAGATATCTGATGATCCAAATATATTCGATATATTAGATATCTAAAAAAGGATATTGGATCAATTTGGATAGAATCCTTTCCGAATATGAATATGAATTGGCATATTCAGTATTCGTGGATATTTGATCTGATCCGAAAAATAGGGGTAAATAAGTTGTTACAAAAAGTTCAAATCAAAACCCTAAAACTACTCTCATTCTCTCATGCCTCCATCCTCACATCTCCTTTTCTTTTCGCCTTCTCACACATATCTCGTTCTACCTTGGCCGCCTTTAACCTTCGAGTCTTTCAATTTGATAAATTTTCTAGAAATTGTGACTTTTTGCAAGCACCACAAAGAATTCAAGTGTGCGACTATGGATCTAATTGAGGTATAAATGTCATCTCTGTTGATTGTTTGTCTTTGTCTTTTTTTAACCAAAAAAAGTTTTTTTTTTCTTAACCTTTTGAGGATATATGCTTGTTGTTCTAGTAAAATGTCATACTTTTATTTTTTTTTCCTATTTTGAAGGGATTTTGGAAGTAGTGGAAGAAAGAGAGTTGGGTTTTGAGAATTGTTTCCTGTACTGTCCAAGAAGTAATATTTGGAAGAAATTGATACCGATTTTAAAATGTTTTCCTATTCCGGAGAGAAAAAATTTTTGAAAGTAGTGAAAGAAATTTTAAACCATTTTCCTATTTGAAGATTTTTTTAAGTGAGAGTTTTCCTGTTTTGTTGATTGTTCATCTTGGTGAACTGTTTTGTTTATAAATTTTTTTGGGGGTTGTCGTAAATTGGCATGAAGCGAATTTGTTAGATTTTTCAACTATTCTATTTATGAATTTTTCTGTCACTTTTTTATTGATCTATTGGAACTTATTTTTATCAAAAATTTCACTACACTACAAAAAACACGACTTTTGCGATAAAATTTAGCGACAAATTTTTTTTGTTACTATTTTACGACAAATTTAGTGACAAAAACTTTTTTCATTGCTATTTGTAACGAAATTTATGATGAAAAAATAGTCGTAACTAATTTAGCGACGAATTCAGAATTCGTCGCTAATTTTGCACGAATTTCAGAATTTATCGTTAAATTTGAAAAATAATAAAATAAAATAAAATATTAATATATATTTATTAAATAATAAATTAATTTAGCGACGAATTTCAGAATTTGTCAAATTTTATGACGAATTTCCAATTCGTCGCTAATTTTACGACGAATTTCGGAATTTTTCGCTAATTTTGCTACGAATTTCAAAATTGGTCGCAAATTTTGCGACAAATTTCGAAATTCGTTGCTAAATTTGAAAAATAATAAAATAAAATAAAATATTAATATATATTTATTAAATAATAATTAATTTAGCGACGAATTACAAAATTTGTCACCAATTTTGCTACAAATTTAGCTATAAATTCCGAATTCGTCGCTAATTTTGCGACGAATTCAAATTTGTCACACAATTGGTGACGAATTAGGAATTCTTCACTAAATTTGATAAATAATTAAATAAAATAAATTATTAATATATATCTATTAAATAATAAATTAATTTAAAAAAAATTATCATATTTATTATTTTTAATTAAAATGTTATATTTTATTTTTATTTTATCTTTTTAAAAAATAGTATAATTATTTTTTAAATCTTTTATTATTTTATTTTAAACTAATATTTTATTATTTTATAATAAATTCTTATTTTATATTGTTTTATTATTATTAGAAAAATGTGAAGGAAAGATAATAAATAAAAGAAAAAAAAATTTATAACAGATACTAACATTTAGGTTAGTGGTTATATGATCTTAAAAGTTTACGGAAGTACAGGAGTTCGAATCATGGTGGGAGTAAAGTGGAGGCATTTTCCATGAATTAAGTGCGGAAGGGCATGTGGGCGGATGCTGGCTCGGGGTGGCGGGCGGGCGGGCGAGCTCAGGTGCAGGCTGGAGCGTATTTTTTTTCATTGCTAATTTAGCGACGAATTTTTTTTTCCCTAAATTAGCGATATATAATTTTTCGTCGCTAAATTTACAATGAATTTAGCGACAAAAAATTATCCGTCGATAAATTTAACGACAAATTTTAGATTTCGTTACAAATTTAGCGACAAAAAATTATCCGTTACTAAATTTAATGATAAATTTCTAATTTTTGTAGCTAAATTTTTGCGACGCGTTATTAGCGACGAAAAATTTTTCGTCGCTAACTCCATCGTTAACGTTTTTAGTGATAAATTTTTATTAAATTTTCGTCGCTAAATTTGTAGTTAAAAGTTTGTTTTTTTGTAGTGCTACTTTAGAACTGGGTTTTGAGGACAAGTGTAGATTCGGATGCAAATCATGAAATTAAGACTTTTGATAAAGAAATTGACTAAATTAGTGGCAAAAATAATGAACATAGTGTTTGATTGTTAAAATTTTTATTATTTGATTGTAACTATGAAAATCATGTTTGATTATAATTAAATTAGTGGTAAAAATGGTACGCATGACTAAAAATTAAGGGCTTTTAATAGAGAAATTGACTAAATTAATTAATGGATTTTGAAGACAAGTTTGATTGTAACTATATTTTCTGTTTAATTGTAATTCATGAAATCATAAATTCTTAATAACGTGTTTGCTATGGTTATTCTATTTTTGAACATGTCAAATAAGGGAGAAAATATTGAACACGATATTAATGTTGAAAATCCATCTATTTTTCCTTAAGTTTAATGCAACCCTTGTCTTCTACTATCCCCGATCTAGCAACTAATTCAACGAAACCATCACTCCCTGAGGTAGACAGAAAAATCTTCTGTATGGAATCATTTTAATGGGGTTGAGAGATGTCCCAAAGATGACAAGAAAGTTTCTTGCAAATATTATAAAACTGTTATTGGTTGTTCAATTTCAAAGGGTACTACTCCTCTCCATAACCTCATAGCTAGGTGCAAAAAGTATCCTTACAATGTGAAAAAAATAAAAGGCAAAAAACTTTAGAATTTCAACCTAATAAAGGAAAATGGGGAAAAATGATGACAAGTTATATCTTTGATCAAGATAGTTATAGAAAGAAACTTGCTAAGATGATAATTATTGATAAACTTCCTTTCAAGTATGTGGAAAAGGAGAGATTTCTTGAATTTATCTTTGAATTGCAACCCAAATTTTTGATTCTTCCACGTTTTACTGTGGCTAGAGATTGTTATATTCTGTATTTGGAGGAAAAGAAAAAAATAAAAAACTTTTTGGGAGTGTTGTCTTCACGTGTTTGTCTCATAACTAATACATGGACATCCATTCAAAATTTGAACTCCATATGTTTCACAGCTCATTTCATTGATGATAATTGGACAAAGATCCTCAATTTTTTGTCTAATTAGTAGTCAGGTTAGTAAAATTATTGGTAAAATAGATGGTTGCTTAATAGATTGAGGGATTAGCAAAGATCTTTGTGTAATAGTAGATAATGATAGTTCAAATAACACTAATCTTCAGTACTTCAAAAAAAAGACTTAACAGTTAGAAAGAAACTGTTTTAAATGGTAAGTATTTGCACATGAGATGTGTTGCTCATATTTTAAGCCTAACTATGAGAGAGAGATTAAAAGACTTAGATGAACATATTAATAGAATCAGGTCAGTTATTTGATATGTCAGGTCATCTCTAGCAAGAGCTCAAAAGTTCAAATCTTGTATGGAAAAAGAAAGAATAGAGAGCAAAAGTCTTCTTTGTTTAGATATTGAAACAATGTGGAATTCCACCTATTTAATGTTGGATACAGTTTTGAAATTCCAAAAAGCTTTTGATTTGTTAGAGGTAATTGATAGGAAGTATGGGGAAGAGCTAACTTTTAAATCTCAAATTTCCAAAGATGAAAGTGGTGATGAAAATGATAAAACTAATATAGATGTGAAGCCTTCTAAAGTGAAGGTTTGCCAACAAAACTTGATCAGGAGTATGCTAAAAATTTAGGGTCATTTCTTAAGATTTTTTATAATACTACTACCAAGTTATCTGAATCCTTTTATGTTACTGGAAATGAATCCATGCATGAAATTTATGAGATTGAGATTCTTCTTTCCAAGATGGTTGAAAGTAAAAATAGTGGTATATCTAGTATGGCTCCAGACTAAAAAAAAAAAGTATGCTAAATATTATGGCAACATTAAAAAGAATCAATATTTTGGTGTTTATTGCTGTCATTCTTGATCCACGGCACAAATTGAACTATGTCGATTGGATTATTGAAAATCATATGATGTTAATGTTGCTAGCAAATTGAAAAACAAAATGACAACAGTGTTATATTCTTTGTTTGAGAGTTATGAGGTAGTTAAACCCTAAAAAAAAAAAACAGTTAATCCAATTGGGAAAGTATTTTCAATGGATGTTGATGGAATATTTGTTAGGGGTTGCTGATTTGATGAACTCTTTATATTTTGATATGAACGATACCGTCGATAGCACTAAAAATAAGACATAATTGGAGATATATTTGCTAGAGATGAGAGAAGATAGAAATGATAAATCATTTAACATCTTGGTTTGGTGAAAAGTTAATGCTGCTAGATATCCTATTTTTTCTTCAATGGCACATGATATGCTCACTATTCCAGTATCTATTGTTGCATTTGAGTCTACTTTTACCACCAGAGGTCATGTACTTGATTGTTTCCATGGCTCTTTGACTCAAAGAATGATAGAAGCTATTATATGTGCACAAGATTGGTTGCATAAAGGACATGGAGCTCCTCCTTGTTTGGAACTGAGCTTAGAAGATCTTGTGAAAATTGAATCATGTAACATTATATTTTTTTCCCTTGATTTTCTATTTTAATTTGTTGAAAGAGACAATAATAATATTTCATTTTTTACCTTTATAGACATCCTAGAAATGAATCAAGAGCATCCTATCATCATTTTTTGAAGAGTAAAGACATTTGCTTGAGTTTTCGAGATGCCACTGCTAATGCCTACAACTTTATTTGATTTTTCCAATTTATAATATTTTATTTATATTTCAAGATATGTGAAGAATGATCTTTGATGTGTTATTATATTATTTGGATGAGATATATTATATTGTGTGTTTTAATGTTGTTTTGGTTCACTTGGTTAATTAAACTTTAGTTATTATATTGAGTTTAATTTTGGTAAAAAATAAAATTTAAATTAGGTTTTTTGGATATAAATAATTCGATATATCCGATCCATATTTTTGGATATCTATTCCGTTGGATACTACTCTATGCGGATAAGGATTCGGATCGTAAAATTTAATATCCAAAAATTTGGGTTGAATCAGATAATGGAAATTCGGATCAAATATCCGGTATGTGCTCACCCCTAGCCAAAGCAAACAACTCTTAAAGAGTCCAATGGGCCAAAAGAGCAATTTTACTCTTCAATGTCAGCCTGAAAGGATACAAAATCCATCAACCAAAAAAGCCAGTCCACTCCACAATGCTGGTCGAAAAGAATGCCAAAATTGATGGCCCAAATGAGCAGTTCAACGACACAAAACCAAACCTATCAGTCCCAAACGAGTCAAAAAAAAGTAGGCCCAAAGGAACATTCCTACTCAAAGTCCTTTATCCAACAGTCCAAACCATTGAATAATCTTAATGAATTCGTCTTTATTCAACTCAATAACGATTTTAAGGTTAGAGAACAAGTATATCTCTGTTACCTTCTCACAAAGAAAAGAGACCCCAAATGAGCCATCATAAAGCTCCAGGTTCGGAATTACGGTCCCTATCCTATTACGGTTCCACTCCCAAGTTAATCCAGTTTTTCATAGGTAATGGCTAAGGAAGTATGTAATTGATTCCTCACGCATAACTGCTACATGCCAAAAATGGATCAAATCAAGAACATAGTCCTTGTGCCAAAAAACACCATTGACAACCGTGTGACATGCCAAGGAGAGCACATCCACCTTGAAAATACATGTCAAATGGAAAGATTTAAACCTAGTAGATGCCACATGGGAGGATATCTAGATGATTGTCCATTGTTATCCAATTTTCGACTTTGAGGACAAGATTCATTTTCAAGAAGGAGCGATTGTTGCGAACCCCAAAATAACCATGCATGAAGGCCTAAGATCTAATAAGTTTGCTCATGACCCACAAGAAATCAACCAGACCCAAAAAGCCATCTTAGGCACAACAAAGCCCATAGCTCCAAGAACGAACCTTCAAGCCCAAGAGAAATCTCGGCCCACCAAGCCATACAGCCCAACAAAAGAAAAAGTTTCACAACCTCAAACCCGAGCCACCAAGAATTCAAACCCAAACTCATTTGTGGTCCAAAGGAAAGAAGTTTTCTAGAAGACCAATACTCTTAAGAAGTCAAAAAGTCTAAAAATAAATAAAAATAAATAAAAATAAATAAAAATAATAATGTATAATAAAAATGAAAATCTAAAAATTAGAACTTGTAATGAATGTGATCAAAAGTTATCTTGATAGACAGTTATGATGTAATGTGACCTTTGGTCTTTCTTTCCCTTAGGACTATAAATAGGTCACCCCTCATACTTGTAAAATCATCCCAAATAGTAATCAAATTGTCTCTTGCTAAGAGTGTTCTCTCTTAGTAGTTTAAGAAAACAAGTCTTTCCTTAAATTACACACTATTCAAGTGATCTCTGTGATATAAAATAATAGATTCATGGTTCTTTTTCTACAAAAGTCGTGTTCAAACACTTAATTTACATATTACGTGAGAGATTCCTGCGATGCAGTATAATAGATTTATAGTTTCATTTTAGAACCGTCTCCAATCTATTAATTCTAGACCTGCATCCCCATCAACTGTATCTAAGCATAACTTGGGCTAGTTGTTAGCCTTATATGCCCTAGCCTCAATTTACATTTCAAAATGTTTTAGATGTCTAATTGTTAGAAATGTTATGTTGCTTGAATTTGGGAAATATTATATTGCAATTTATGCTAATAAGCCCAATCCAACCTTGCTTTTTAATTAATAGGGTTTGATGTAGACCGAGATTAAAAACAACTTGAGCCTGAACCTTATTTATTAGGTTTAATCTAGTCCATACTAAATCCTTTTGTTAGTTAGGTCAAACCGAATTGAGTTAAGTTTAATAACATAATTTATAGTATTGTAAGATCTCGAATTAAATTTTGTATAAGAAAAAACATGCATTTGAAGAGTTTTATCTCTTAAAAATTTAAATTAATTCGAATCAAATTTAATTATAGTTAATATAATTATTAGATTTCGATAATCTATAAAAAAAATAAATTATAACGTTTGTCTTTACCTTTCCTTGAATAAAAAATATAACTAAGTTGAAGGATTTTCCATTATACCAATCTCAAGAGCATAATACCCCTCTCAACCATTACATCAATTTAAAATTTTTTATCAGTTGAATTGGTTAAAATCAGTAGTTATATTATAAAATAGTTTGATTGAATATGATACCCAAAAAATTTTATTTAGTATGTACAAGATCACATTATAATCGTGGTTATTGTAAATTATAGAATTTGACAAATCCATTCTTTTCAAAATTTTAATTTTTATGTGTAATATATTGAATTTGAATTTTTAATATTTTGATATACATTTTTTTAAAAAACAAATAATGAATAATAATAAGATTTAAAAGTTGAATTCTAGGCATATAAAACACATATAATAGGTAATTCATAGCTTTTTTAATAGTATTTCAAAAGTTTAAAAAATTATAGAACTTAATGAGTTTTAGGCGATTCTTAAATCCCGTTATTTAAGAAACACAACCTAAAACTTTTTTTTAGGTCAATGAGATATAAAACCTAATTGTTGTTGAACTTTGAAAGTTTGAAATACCAATTGAAAAAAAGAATTTTTCGATTCAATATTTTTTTATGAAGAATCATTACCCATATTAGATTTTAAAAACTAAATTAAGAGAATAACAATGCAATAATGTAGATTCTGGATCATGACCAAAATCAAGAATTAAATTGAAATTTATATGATTTATTTGAACTAATGGAATGAAAATATAGTTTAGAAATGAAATTCCAAAATTATGGAGTTTCTAAAACTAAGTGAAACATAAGTATTTGAATTAGTCCTGTTATGACACTCGAGTCGAGCTCGGGTATCACAATACCCAAGCTCGGCTCGAGTCTAGGGCAGGTGAGCTTGAGCTCATCGAGCCTGTCATTCTAGAGCTCCAGTTCGGCTCGAAATGTTATCGAGGAACTCAAACTCGAGTGTCGTGGGTCTCGTGCGGGGCAAAATTGAGCCTGAACCCTAGCTCGAGATAGAACCCGAGTCCAAGCCCCAAACTAAAGCTAGAGGAGAGCAAATCTGGAAAACCCCAGAGAGAGAGAGACAGAGAGAGAGAGAGCGAGAGTTTACCTTCGAGGAGATGAAAGGCGAGATGCGAGAGCTAGGCCGAGAGACGAGAGATTCGTCGAGATCAATCGTCACACACAGAGATTGAAGGAGACCTTTGATCGTCGTGGTGAGAGGAGAAGACGTTCAATCGCCATGGTGAGAGGAGAAGGAGATTTTCGATCAATCGTCTTCATGACAGGAGAAGGAGACCTTTGCAGCTGAATGAGGAAACGAGAAGGAGATCTTCGATCGATCTCTCTTTCGATCAATCGCCATGGTGAGATTGAGAGGAGAAGGAGACATCTGCGGCTGAATGAGAGGGAAACCTTCGATCGATCGCCGTGGTGAGACTGAGAGGAGAAGGAGACCTTTGTGGAGAATGGGTTAGGGCTTCTGTGACTGAAGGAAGGAGAATGGGTAAGGGCTTCTGCGGAAGGAGAATGAGGGAAGGAGAATGGGTAAGGGCTAAGGGATATGGTAAATGAGAAAGAAAACACCGGGTAGCTCGATGAGTTTCGAGCTTGAGAGAATATGGGCTCGAGCTCGAGCTCGGGCTCGAGCTCGAGCTCGATCTCGAGGCAGGACTTGCTGAGCTCGAGCTCGAGCTCGAGCTCGAACTCGAGCCTTGACCGGGTAGTGTCATGGGTACCCATAACACTACCTAAGTATCATAACAACCCTACTTGAATTCCATTATTAAGGTGTTTGATTCCAAACATAATTTTGATTCCTGAGTATGAACCAAATGTCCTCCGTTTTTTTGTCCAAGAAATATGTTTTTTTTTTAATTTGCATAATAGATAATAATTTTATATTAAAATCCATTATATTTTACATAAAAATATATATCATAGAAATTGAAAATTTAATTTGAAAAATAAGTAAACTAAATAATCTTTAGAATTTACAAAGAATATAACTATCAATTAAGTTATTGAATTCTATGTGTTACAATTAGACTAACAAAGTATTAATGCCCAGATTTCATAATTAGCATAATAAATTATTATTTTATTATTTATTTTGTTTATCATATTAAAAATAAATTTAAATGGGATTATGGATTTCATAAGCTATTTTATCATTAACAGAGACAATCATTACATATACTATTATGAGTACAAAATAAACATATTAATATGTTTGGAAATCTAATAATATGGATGGAAATCTTATTATAAACATTTTTGGTATTTATACATTTTATATTTGAAAATTTTTTTTATTATAAATTTAAAAAATATATATATAAAGAATATGAGAAAGAAAAGATATATTGACAAGTTATGAACAGAGACATATTAATGCAATATCCTCTTGAATATCCATTTTTTTGTCTCATAGAAATAAATCGACCCCAAATTATTGGGATTAAAGTTTAATTTGTTATTATTGTCTCACAGGAATAAAGTTATGTCGGTGGTTATCCTCTTTTAGTCCTTATTAATCTAATAGCCAAGTCAGTAACGTATGAAATAATAATTTATCTAAACATTTCAAAATACTTGAAGGTATCCTTTTATTACTTAAATATGTCACAACTAATTTTTTAATTGAAAAGCATATAATGAAATCTTTTAATGTTGGGAGATAAATAAAATTGAATAAGACTAAATTTATCATTTTAGTTGTTATTTTTTCTACACATAATACCATTTTAAATAAAATAATAATTTATTTTCTACAAAAATCACTTAACACATATATAATAGCTTACAATTTTAACAGCCAATTGGTATTTACAATTTAGGGAGTTAGATTTGTTTAGGATTTTCACCCATCTCTATACGAATGTGACGATCCGAGATTTATAATTTTTTAATATAAATTACTAATATTCGATAATTAGTATTCAATCACAAGATAAACTAAGCATTTATCTTGAGATTATCCATATAACAATATATTATCGAGATCTTTCAACCTTTTTATAATTAAAAAATATTTTTTGAAAAAACCCTTCTCGGTATTACTTCTTTAATCTTTCTAAATAAAAGAGCTTTCTAAAAAAAAAAAAAGAAAGAGACAGAGATAGAGAGAAAAGTTGGTGCTTACCACAAACATGTGTGTGTTTATATATGTCTAAACTTTAATTTTTTGTTTTAAAAATAAAAATAATACCATTGTGATAGATTAGTTTCAATGTTTTCACTATTTATTATATTTAGAAAGAATTTCATTTCTAGTTTCCTTACGTTGAAAAATACTTGAATAAATGATGCAAATTTGACATTAACACGTGATTTTATTATTCTATCCTCTTAAATAATATATATGAAAAATATTTTTGACACATAAATAATTATATATTTTTTAGCTGTTCACACAATTATGATTCAGACTATCACAATCACTGAGGTAGGATGAGAATCCAAAATCTCAAATTAATAAATTAATGATTCCCCAATTTGTATGGATGGAAAATCTTCCAATTCCAGATATTTGAACATTAAAAAATTTGAAATACCCAAGCCCATAAATGCATGCATTATTCCCACTTCACCATTCAAAATTCAAAGCACATGTCAACTATATCAATGGTTAGTCATCTGAAGTACAACTCACTCTTCCTAAGAAAAGAAAAGAAAAAAAAAAAAAGAAAAGAGTACAACTCATTCATTCCGTGTCATTGAAATTGTGGGCCCCGCTCGCTTGCCTTCAATGCCAAGTACGAACATACTTTCCTGTAGAGAGAGAGAGAGAGAGAGAGAGTGCGTGCGTGTGTGTGTGTGTGTGTTTGGAAGTGATGATGGCAAAAAAAAAGACGTGATGATGGCATGGAAGCACATGGGACTAAAGAGGCTAATCTAGGGTCCAATCACCTCATTCCCAAATAAACGGCTCATCTTGTACACCCACGCCGTGGCATTTTCACTCATCTATTCCATTTTTCTCTAATTCGCTTTTACTAATATACCCCTATCTCACCCCACTGATTTACCTCATGTACCCTCGTCAACGTTAACTTCCAGAAGATTCCAAATGGAATACCACCAACCCTTGCACAGAACCAAAATTCTCGTATCGATCTCGTGGAGATTATCAAGGGCAAAGTGGTCAATTTAGTCCAAACACGCACGTTGGCGGCGGAGCAGAAAGCTCCCCAATCCCCAAACTACCCTCAAAAAGCGTATAAAATTAAATCCCACACAAGGGCAGATTTGATATTTTGTTAAAGAATTGCGATATATCAAAAGAAAACGAAAGAACGCGAATGATCGGCGCACGGCACAAAGGCTGCGAGAGAGAGAGAGAGAGAGAGAGAGAGAGAGGAGGCTGTTGGTTTGGAGACGTTATCGGATTTCCAAATCCAACTCGCCGGAATTGAGGAACTCTTTAACGTCCGGCTTAGGGTTTTTTTTTTTTAATTTTTGGGTTTTCGTTTCTTCAAGAGACAGATAAAAACCAGGGTTAGGGTTTCGAATCTTTGGTATTCAACCTTTCGGGCTCTCTGAGTGTGCCTACTAGTGAAAATTTCTGGAAGTTCTATAGATTTCTTATGAAGATCCGATGATGTTTACACCACAGAGGAAGGTGTGGTCGGGTTGGTCTTCGACGCCGAAGAGTGATTCGCAAAAGAAGAATTCAACTCCCCTTAATGGCGGAGACGGAGAAGGAGCGATTTCGAAGGGTAAAACTGTCGCTCTTCTCGACGAAACTCCAGTAATTGGTTCTGTAGGTGAGAACGGAAGGAGATTTGTGGCTGCTGCAGAAATCAAGGATAGACATGAGTTGTCCGAGAAAATTTCAAAGCTCGAAAATGAGGTTTGTTTCTATCTTTTGATATTAATGATTTTGGTCATTAATGTTTTTTAAAGTTGTGTTTAAGGTGTCAGTTGATGCCCGCGAATATTTGTATTAACTGGAACTTTTGTTGGCGTTGGAACTACGAGGCCGTGCGTGATGCTTTAATCATGGGCATTTGAAGATATATAGGCGATTTTGTTTTAGTAATTGTTTTTTATTTTAGGAAATATTGACTACAAAAGATTTCCAGATTAGTTGAGGGAAACTGCATCAGTTCGTGCATTGAAGTTGATATTTAGAAGTTATTAAAGATATATATGCTATGACGACTCCCGAAGAGAAATAATGGGAAGATTGAGCAATGAAATGGTTGTGTTGGACATATGGAGCTGCTTGGCTGTCAGCATGGTGGACATTTGTAATGTCAAGAATTTTAATGGTGAATAAGAAATGAAATGTGATATTTCTAAGGTGGAATAGCAATGGATGGATGTTTCCTAAGGTGAACAATAATTAACTAGGATTTGTTAGCCATATGTAGAGTAACACTCCTTGTTTGCAAATCTAGAATGCCAACCTTGTTAAAATGACATTTTTTATAGGATAGCTCAAAAATTAGTTACTCTTGATTGGCTGTAATGTGTAGGCCAGTTAGAATACAGAAAATGCAAAAGACAGTTGTAGTTGATATAAGAACTCTTAAAGTAGATAAGTAGTTGTTCAAAAAAGATCGATTCGAGGAAGACATTGTGACAAAGTGTATATCATATTTAAATACTCGGAAGTCTGTAGAATACTCAGTGGAACTCAGAGGACTAAGAAATATGTTGTGGGCTAAAATAGTTGATGATAACCTGAAATCTCTCTAAAACCATTGCCAAATTGGGGTTTAAAAGGAAAATATCTGCAGATAATCCAACTTAGGCAAGAGACATTTGAGTTAAATTGCTATCATTTTTTTGGATCAGAAGTAAAGTAAAATTTTTACTAATCATTATAAGGTGTCATAGGGCTGACAACTTTCCTCATTCTTTTAAAGATAATCTGGGAGCATTTTGAAATTAGATGTGCCGTGCTTATGTGAAGATAGAAAAGTATGTATGGCTCATGCCAGATGTCATCTTGTTGGTCCTAACCTTTAGAAGAGTAGTAAATGAATTAATAGCCAATAACTAAGCTAATCTTTAGTGGATTATACAGAGAAGGAAATTTAGTTAAGAAAATTTTGACAAGAAAATAATTTTTGTAATGTGAGGGACTTCAATGGGTTAGAGATTTAAAATGGTCGAAAACATGATTAGGAACCTGTATGGAATTTGATGTTTCCGAGGAGATGGGTTTTAACATATATAAAAGAGTGATCAGCTCTGTGGAGTTTCTTGTATTGATTTGAATATGCCCTGAGGTGATTTGTAGGGCAAGAGGAGCTACTATTAATCTCGGATAGTATGGTGCTATGTAACTTGGAACATGTAACAAAGCTTATGTTGCAACTAATTCTATTGATACATAATGGTTATCTGGTTTATTATAAAATGGACCTTGTGGATGCTTTAGTAGTTTCTTTTTTTGTTATCAGTAATGGCTTTGAATAGGATTGGATTTCTGGTAGATATTGATGGTTCTGTTGAACACCATTTACTGAAATTCCCTATATATTGCTACTATTTCTTTTGTTATGCGATGGTTACTTTTTATGCAGCATTTGGTTATTTTTAAGTGGAGCTGGTAGATTGTTTATTTGTTTAATTATTTTTATTTATTTATTTTTTAATTTTGTTACTCATGTCTTTGAACATTATTGGATTTGTGGTAGTTACTGAAGTGCTGCTGAATGCTATTAAACAAAATTCCATCTTGGTGCCTCCTATGCAATTGGATTAATTTTCATAATTGTGGGCTATTCAACTTTTGTTAGTTGAGGTTAAAACTGATTGAAACTTATGGAGAAAGATTTGAGTGGTGCCTGTTAGCCTAGAGGCTAGAGGCTAGAAATGATCATTACACCCAATTGGGTATTGTTGAATTGGTTAACCAGGCTTGGAATCAGGGTTGTTAGCTATTCACAATTTGTTTGTACTAGCTGAATGCGTAATTAAATTTTGTTTCTTTGTGTTTATACTTGGATGACATGGCTGGTTTCATTGGTTTGACCATGATGATCTGCTTTGTGCTTTGGAACCCAGGATTGCTGTAATGATTCTTTTATAATTTAGGCATTCTGCAGAAAAATTGGGAATGAGGTTTTGGTCTTTTGGATCAGCAAGTGAAAATGGGTAATTTAGGTTTGTTTCTTTGTGATTATATTTGGCTGATAGTGGCTGGTTTCATTGGCTTGACAATGACGGTCTGCTTTGTGCTTTGGAACCCTCAAAAAAGGATTGCTGTAATGACTCTCTTTTGAAATTTTGGCCGGAATTGAGAATGAGATTTTTGTTTTTTGGGGATTAGCAAGAGAAAGACATCTTTCCTCCAATCCAAGGCAACCTCTACCCTGATCATCTTGGGAGTCATGGCTGCGATCGGTCAGACACAACAAATGGAGCTTTATTTCCCCTCAAAAACTATTCTCTTTCTTTCCTAGACAACTTCTGTTCATTTTCTTTTGTTCCTTATTACTATATTGTAAAGAGATGGCTTTAGAAGTATGCATAGAGAACCTGGAGGTTAATGGTTATGGTTGCACTGTGCAGTACTGGGGTGGGCAATGTTTCAATAAGAAAGATGAAAAACCAAGTGCTTTGGCCATATTCTAATGGAAATAAATAACTAAATGGTAAAAGGGTGGGGGCCTCACTTCTTTAGTCACAGACCTAGGAGTTGCCCTAAACTTTGTGTTATAGATCTGGCCAAAGATATGTGCATGTGATTTGTCCCATGTGTGTAATTGGCAACTGAGGGGACCAGAGATATTGGTCTTGAACTTGCTGGACTATGATCAATACAAAGGTGGTTTATGATGATCTCAGCTTTTTGATATTTCCCCACCTGATCAATTATGGTTCACCCCAAAAGGATAAAAAATAAATGGGGTAGTTGAGTTGATTATGTAACCAAAGTATCACAGGGGATATTACATTCGAAACAGAGATAAAATCACAGAAGAAACTAGTGCAACTAGAGATAATGGGAAAACATCCGCACACTGTTAAAAGGGTGTTGGTAGGAGTTGGAGACTTCCATATATGCTACCACATACCTGCATACTTGTCCACCTCTACACACATGCACGCGCTAGTGCGGGCACACACGAAGAATGAGGTGGGGTCCTCATACCCCTCAAATTACATCCTTGTTCAGCCACTTGGTCTTTACGCTTTTTTCTCTTCTCTTCTCTTCTTTGGGTCTAAAGTTAAAAGCAAACCGGCCACTGCTGTTTCCAAAATTTCAAACCCAACTATTTATTAGAGCTCATGTAGGATAAAAGCTTTAGTCATTCTCTTTTAAGAAATACGAACATTTATGTGGCAATTTGTGCAAATGATTAGGATGTGTGCAATTTGGTTCTTACATTGTGTGACTTCTGGGTTCATGTGGACTCATTATCTTTAATAACTTTAGAGAATTCTGCCCCCTTAGACACCCAATTATTCTCACCATGCAGAAATACAGGGGAAAAAAAAAGATAAATGAATTTATGGTGGTTGAGTTTTGGTGTTTGGATCTTCCATTAATTCCACATTCGTTGGGATTGTGCAAAGAGGGTACTTTGTGCATTTAGCTTTAAAAATTGATCAGAATTTTGAAGACCAATTTCTTATTCTTGTTGTTGTTACTTTAAAAATGTGGACTTCTTATTATTATTACTGTCATGATGATGATGATGTTCTCCAATGTGCAATTTTTCCTACATCATTGTATGAATATATTTGTCAAAAGTTGATGCAGAAGAAATGCAGGTTACTCTTTGTACTGTTAGTTATCTATTTGTTTATTTGTTTATTTGTTTTTTTTTTTACTTTTTTTTTTATTTTTGTTTAAGGTTTTTCAGGCATATATTTCAGGTTTGCTGTCAAGAGGTTTAGTTCTTATTAGCTTGAAAATCTTTTGGGTTCTTATTTTGCCATTATGCTTTTAAATCTGATGGCATGAGCATTTGTGCAGCTTTTTGAATACCAATATAATATGGGGCTTCTCCTTATTGAGAAGAAGGACTGGGCATCTAAATTTGAAGAACTCACGCAGGCATTGGCTGATGCAAAAGAAGCTCTTGACAGAGAGCAAGCAGCACATTTAATAGCGATATCTGAGGTTGAGAAACGAGAGGAGAACTTGAGAAAGGCCTTAGGTGTTGAGAAGCAGTGTGTGCTTGATGTAAGGTTCCTGTGGTTTTCTCAATAATATTCTACTGTCTTATGCCTTTAAAGTTAAGTTCTTGCTTTGCTCTTTCGGATTAGTATCAGAAATAAATTGGTTCTGATTCAATTTCTTATACTGATATGAGGTTTACTTGGTCTTTTCTTGAGTTGGATAATTTTAATTTGCTTGGAGAGTGTAATGTGTCTTGTCTGCATACTTGTTTTGCTTTTCCTCCTTTCCTTTTCTGCCTTCTCTCTATTTTTTGAATTCTCCTCACTTGCCTTGCCACTGGACCAAAGTTAGACACATGTTAAAATCTTTTGTTGCCACTGGAATAATTTATGGCTACAATTTGAGAACACCAATAGAATCACAAAGAGTTTTGCACTTTTTTTGTAGCTATGTACGTATAAGATATTTTCAGTTCTAATTTAATATTCTCTTTGTGCTAGACTTTCTTTCTAGTTCTTAGTACATCTAGATCTCTTTTTTATATTTTTTATAATTTTTTTAAATAGCATGTCCTTCTGTTGCTTTTCCATGTTTTTGATAATAGCTTATTTGAAAGGATTTGGATATTTTGTAGGTGTAACTGACCCATTAATTTTGCAACCACCTCCTCAGCTCTCTGTCTCTGTCTCTCTGTCTCTCTCTGTGTCTCTCTCTCCCCCTCTCTCTGTGGAAAAATGTATACAGTCAAATGTTCGCAGTATTTTATAATACAAAGAACTTTTTCTTTCCCTGCAGCTGGAGAAGGCTTTTCATGAGATGCGTTCTCAATATGCCGAAATTAAATTTACATCTGATTCAAAATTGGCTGAAGCTAATGCGTTGGCAGCTAGTGTTGAAAATAGATCTTTGGAGGTTGAAGCTAGGATGCATGCGGCTGATGCAAAGCTTGCAGAGGTCAGTAGAAAGAGTTCAGAGATTGAGCGAAAATTGAAAGATCTGGAGGCCCGAGAAAATGCTTTTCGGAGGGAACGCTTATCCTTTGCTTCAGAGTATGATTTTAGTGTTTCTCTGTTTTACCTTATTCCTAAATTAGTTGTGCAAGTTAGTGTCTGGGCTCCCAGAGGCCAGAGACACGAGAATTTAGTCTATATTGATTATGTTCAAACACTAACTTAACTTGCAAATTTTCTTTCACACTACTAGGCGAGAGGCCCAGGAAACCACATTGTCAAAACAGAGGGAAGATCTGCGAGAATGGGAAAGAAGGTTAAAAGAGGGAGAAGATAGGCTATGTGAGAGTCAAAGAATCCTTAATCAGAGAGAGGAAAGAGTGAATGAATATGATAAAACTTTTAAGCAGAAGGAAGAGGACCTAGAAGGTGCTCAAAAGAAGATTGATGAGGCCAACTTAATCTTGAAGAAGAAAGAGGAAGATATAATCAGCAGGCTAGCTAGTGTAGCAGTGAAAGAGAAGGCAAGTTTTAAATTAAGCTTTCCCTCCTGTTAATCACTACAGTTGTTTTCAATTCCATTGCCTTATCCTTATCATTACCTCGTAGTATTATCTGTTTGCCTAACTGTTAATGTGGATTATAAATGCAGGAAGCTGAGGCTTTGAGAAAGAACTTGGAAAATAAAGAGAAGGAGTTACTTGCGTTGGAAGAGAAGCTTGATTTGAGAGAAAGAGTTGAGTGATTTTTTCATTTTCATTTTTGTTATGATAGCAGCCTTTATTTGGATTTGGCATATATATTAAGTACTAAACTTGCTGTATGGACAAGGAAAAGATCTTTGAGATTGGTAGAAAATTGGAATCCTCAAGGATTTTGTTCTCATCTTGGAGTTTAGGTTGTACGCAGGGATTTGAACTTGGAACTTGGAAAATATTAGCTGAGTTGTGGTTTGACTGGTTATATGAACAATGTCAACAGTCTCTTACTTGATGCTTTGCGTGGTGGTCTGTAATGTCTATCCCTACCCGCACAACCCTATTATAAATATCTGGAAAAGTCTCTTTGCCATTATGGGGCTTTTGGTTTTCTATCAATCTTTCCTTTCTCGTCACTTTCATGTGGATGATTTTATTTTTTTGTGTTGCCATTGCCTTTGTTTTTCTGACAAGATAGGCACACCAACCTGGACAGTGAGTTAATCTTTTGATTGACATTTTTGTGGAAATACATTCACTTCTCTATCATCCTTCCTTGCATATTGAGTTTTTTCCTGCCCTCTGTTGCTAACTTCATCTCTGGTCTGTAGATAAAATATGTAATTGTTGAATAAAAGATGAATATTACTTGTTAAACTGACTTTGTGAGTCTAATAAATATCTTCTTGTGGAGCATCAATTAAAGTTACCTTTGACACTTCTCTTCGATATTGTACTTTAGGTTGAAATACAGAAGCTTGTTGATGAACACAATAGCATTCTGGATGCCAAGAAACATGAATTTGAGTTGGAAATGGATCAAAAGAAGAAATCTTTGGACGAGAGTCTGAAGAACAAGGTCATTGAAGTGGAGAAGAAGGAAATTGAAGTTAGCCATATGGAAGAGAAAGTTACCAAAAGAGAGCAGGCACTGGAGAAAAAAGCTGAGAAGTTAAAGGAGAAGGAGAAGGATTTTGAATCCAAATCAAAGGCTCTCAAGGAGAGGGAGAAGTCTATCAAAGCCGAGGAGAAAAATCTGGACAATGAAAAGAAACAACTGCATGCTGATGAAGCGGAAATGCTTATTCTTAAGGCTGAGGTTGAAAAGATCAGGGCTGACATTGAGGAGCAACAAGTGAAATTAAATGATGAGAGAGAAAGGCTCAAAGTTACTGAGGAAGAGAGGGCAGATTTCCTCCGACTCCAGTCAGAATTGAGACAAGAAATTGAAAGTTGTAGATTCCAGAAAGAACTGCTTCTGAAGGAACGTGAAGACTTGAAGCAGCAAAGAGAGACTTTTGAAAAGCGGTGGGAAGAACTGGATCAGAAACAAGCTAAGATTAACAAAGAGCTCAATGACATTGCTGAACAGAAGGAGAAGCTAGACAAAATGAGACACAGTGAAGAGGAAAGGTTGGAGCATGAGAAGCTTGCAACACAAGATTACATTAAGAGAGAGTTGGAAGCTCTGAACTTGGCTAAAGAATCATTTGCAGCCAGCATGGAGCACGAGAAATCTGTGATATCAGAAAAAGCACAAAATGAGAAGAGTGAAATGCTTCATGATTTTGAGCTGCGTAAAAGTGAACTTGAGATTGAGATGCGGAATAAGGAGGAGGAGATGGAGAAAAAATTATGTGAAAGAGAGAAGTTGTTTGAAGAGGAGCGGGAAAGAGAATTAAGCAATATCAACTACTTAAGAGAAGTTGCACACAGGGAAATGAATGAAATGAAATTGGAAAGATCTAGTATGCAGAAAGAGAAACAGGAACTCATTACAAATAAGAAGTGTCTTGAGGAAGATATGTTTGAAATGCGGAAGGACATAGATGATCTTGATTCCTTAAGCAGGAAGCTGAAGGACCAGAGGGAGCAATTTCTGAAAGAGAAGGAACGCTTCATTGAATTTGTTGAGAAACACAAGAACTGTGATTTTTGCGGGGAAATTACCAGGGAGTTCTTACACACTGATTTACATTTTTCACCTGAAATGGAAGATACAGGGGTATTACCTCTGCCCAGTGTGGCTGATGCTTATTTGAATGGAATCCAGGGTAATGACGTTGCTTCTGCCGGGAAAAATAGTGAAAGCTCTAGAGGTGTAGTAGGCTTAGGATCTCCTACTTCTGAAGGAACTATGTCATGGTTTCAGAAATGCACCACAAAATTGTTAAGTTTCTCCCCTGGTAAGAAATTTAAAGATGATGCTCTTCAAGATCAGTTCGCTATCAATGAAGGGCCATCAAATCAGACAATTGGTGCGGAGAACGAGGCAGAACCAGCGTTGGAGATTGCAGGTGATTCTTTTGATGCACAGAAGGTACTGTCTGACAACAGCATCAAGGTGGGAGAAATTCAAGAGTTATCTATCAATGACCAAAGCAACTCTAAGGGACAAGAAGCTCCCGAGGATTCTGGGCACTATAGGGTAAAGGGTACACAGTGCAGGTCTGCCCAAAAACAAGTACTCAGAGTAAGTAAAACTCGCTCTATGAAGGCAGTTGTAGAAGATGCTAGGGCTTTTCCGCAGGAAAGTTCAGAACAAAACGAGGGAGAGCAATTGAATGGAAATGCTGAGAACGACTCCCAGGTGAATGAGGAGAGTCGTGAGGAATCTGTTCTTGCAGATAGAGGGACATCAAGAAATGGAAAGAGAGGCCGGGCTTACACCTCTCAGACTACAGCAAGTGAGCAGAATGGAGATGAGAGTGAAGAGCGGTCTGATAGTGTTGTCGGGGGTGGGAACAAGAAGAGGAGACGAAAGGTTGTTACAACGGTGCAAAATCCTGGTGAAAAGCGATACAATCTTCGCCCACACAGAAAGTAAGCTCTCTCTCTCTCTCTCTCTCTCGCTCTGCCAGTGCGTGTGTGTGGGTGGGTGTGGTTGTGTGAATTTCATTCTGTATGTCATTGCAACTGGAATGGTTGAGTTTTAGGGCCTTAATCCCTGAGGTTTGTGAGGAAATATCTTTGTTCTCGAGTCTTCTTCCTCCCCCCATGTTCTTTTTTTTTAATTTTTTTTAAATAAATATTATACCCCTGGCTGCCACCCGTCTCCCCTACTTCACCCACCCGGAGATTCAAAATGAGTTTCATTTTATTACATATTTGTAAACTTCACTATGTTCCTAATTGTTTTCTTTCCTCTGACTACAGAACAGTAACAGTCAAAACCGCTAGAAAGTCATCTGCTGTTGCGAAGGATTGTAATGCTGATGATAGGCGGAGTGCAAGGGAAGAATCTTACAGCTCCAAAGCTGCTCCAGCACCTTCAGTTGCTGTTGCAAGTGAAAATGGGGGAAGCACTCATATGGTACAGGTAAAGACACAAATTTGCATGTTCCTTGTTCACCAATTGAATGACGGACTAGATCAGGCTTCTTTGTGTACATTTGCAGGTGCAAGTAATCATTAAAGTGTCTGAACTGAGATACTAAAATTGTGAATTTTCTTTCTACAGTTTGAAACCATGGCAGAGACTGCAGATGGCACTGGTGATGTGGTAAAAGTGATGACTGAGACAACTGATTTGAGTGAAGAGGTGGATGGGACACCACAAAGGACCAGAGAGTGTCATGGTAGGGATGAAGATGAGGAAGAGAGTTCCTTGGCTGACTACGAATATGATGAAGAGCCAGAGCATCCTGGTGAAGCCTCTATAGGCAAAAAGCTTTGGAAGTTTTTCACCACATGATGGGAGACCCTCACCCATAACAAAAGCCAGTTGCAGCTAGACCTTGGATCTTGACTCAGTTTCTGCATTTTAGGTCCTCCTAGTGTTGTGAGTAGCTGGAGTCAGCACTAAAATATAGTTTTATCCACGAAGGTCACTGAGCAAGGGTTTTTTTTTTTTTTTTTTTTTTTGGTTGGGGGGGGGGGGAGGGGGGGAGTGGACAAGTTTCGTAGGAATTGCCTCATTGTTTACCTCTAGATTACTTGATTGTAGTAATGGTGACCAGTGCCTTTTGGACACTGGACTCAAGGCTTCCCTTTTTTGTGATTGTTTTGTAATGAAATCTTGTATTTTTGGTTTGATTCTCATTGTACTTCAGGATTAGTGGGAAAAAGCCAGCCTGACCCTTATCTTGCAAAGCCCGTGTATTGTTTCTGTGCCTAAACAAAGACTTGATGGCCTATCTATTCATGTATGTTCAATATGGAGCATTTTGGCCACTTTGTTAATTGCAATGTTTTAAATATCATGTGATTTTTGAGAGTGAGGTCTCTGGTGTTTGTTTCTGAAGTGCCGGAATAAGGTAAAACCATTATTAAGGAAATAGTTTTTATAATATTAATATCTACTACTTCAACTGACAAAACTTTTGAGACAATATGAAGAGATCTTGGATGGAATCTCAGTGATACGAAAGTTGAGGATTTTTACAAGAATCATTCCCAATTGTATAACTTCAAAAAAAAAGAAAAAGAAAAAACACTATAACCATTATCAACAAGATAATGGTTTCTATTCATTTAAGCATTACATTCAAGTTACAAACCGTTAAGGTGAGAATCAAACCAAGAATCACAAGATTTCATTACAAAACAATCACTAAAAATGGGGGAGTCTTAAGTTCAGTGTCCAAGAGGCACCGGCCACCATTACTAAGGTCTTATTCTATGCATAAAGTGTTCTTTGGTTTAGTGCAGGGAAGAGAGAGGATGAGCGTATATGTACGCAACCTTTTCCTTGTATTTTTTATAAAGATGTTGTTTTCACGTCTTGAACCCGTGACCTCAAAGTCATCAAAGGAGCAACTCAATCATTACACCAAAACTCGCCCTTCACCGGCCACCGTTACTTCAATCAGATTATCAAGAGGAAAGTAACGAGGAAATTCCTACTAAACTATTGAAAAACCCACCCCCCCCCTCCCCGCGGCCGGGGGGGGGGGGGACAAACTTAATCCAAGGCTTTCGTGGTTACAACTATATTTATGCCAACTCCCGCCATTCACAACACTAGGACCTAAAATGTGGAAACCGAGTCCAGATCCAAGTTCTATCGGCAACTGGCTGTTGTTATAGGTGAGGGCCTCCCATCATGTGGTGAAAAACTTCCAAAGCTTTTTGCCTATAGAGGCTTCACCAGGATGCTCTGGTTCTTCATCATATTCGTAGTCAGCCAAGGAACTCTCTTCCTCATCTTCATCCCTACCATGATACTCTCCAGTCCTTTGTGGTGTCCCATCCTCCTCTTCACTCAAATCAGTTGTCTTAGTCATCACTTTTGCCACATCACCACTGCATCTGCAGTCTCTGCCATTGTTTCAAACTGTTGAAAGAAAATTCACAATTTTAGAATCTCAGTTCAGACAATTCAATGACTACTTGCACACGCAAATAACCTGACATTGGTGAACAACATGGAACTTGCAAAATTTTGTCCTTATCCGTACCATATGAGTGCTTCCCCCATTTTCACTTGCAATTGCAACTGAAGGTGCTGGAGCAGCTTTGGAGCCATAAGATTCTTCCCTTGCACTCCGCCTATCATCAGCATTACTGTCCTTCACAATGTCAGATGACTTTCTAACAGTTTCGACTGTAGTCAGAAGACAGAAAACAACTAGGAATGTAGTGAAGTTTAAAAATGCGTCATAAAAGAAGATGCCATTATTGAGATTCCATCCAAGACTTAATTCTCAATAAGGTTACAATTCCTAGTAATCTCTCAATAATGGGTGTAATTTATAAATTTAACAAGCTCCAGATTTTTGCATTGGGGATTTTCGTTCGGGGGGAGGGGGAGGGGGAGGGGAGGGGGAGTCCCAAGACGCCAATCACATACTCAAGCGGGAAAGAATAACATAAATTTTATTATAATCCTTTGGGTACATACACATCATGAACAGTTGGTCTAGCTTAATCCCCACTAATTTCCTAATTTGTCTAAAAGTGAAATACATAAAAAAACTTTAATGCATATTTATATCCTTGTCCAGTCCGAGCTTCATTGGTTTCATTTTCCAGAGCTGTGCATACTTTTGGTAGTACCAACAGGTTTAGAAGATGGCAAAGAATCATCATAGTTGAGTGCTTGGCCCAACAAATGAATCAAACTGATAATTATTCCGTTGACAGAAGGCCAAGAAAGATATCCTATCTTCAAAGACCTCATTCTCTATGTTATGTCTTCATCATCAGTATCTGAAGGCACATCATCCACCCTTATCACTGAAACCACATGTCGTTCTCCATTATCTATTGTGTGCTTGCTCTTCTTCAACATATCTAGTCCTGCAATATGGCATCTATGTATATGTAAAGTTAAAAAAAAAAGAAAGATTGCTAGAGTAATCAGATATTCTCTGTACAATATAGGGATGAATGAAACTACAGTAAGACTAGGAATGGTCACCTTTCACATGGCTGGAATTTTGCAAAATAGACCGCAACTCCAATGCTCTCCCTGAATAATTGCTTTGCAAAAGTTAGTGCATACGAACTGCAAGTGGACTACGATGAAGTCTTCTTTCCATGGTGAAAGTGCTTGCCCCAACTGTCAATGCATAGAAACAAGATCAGGAATAAATCAAAACACTAACATTCTGACTGCAAGGGGATATTTTACCTCCTGCATTAGCATGATGTCTTTGTGGTGTTACTTGAAGGATTTGTAAATTCCAAGGATCTCAGAGTTCTCTGGCTCATGATCTATCCTTTTGCGCATTTTTGTTTTCTTGTGGGAATTTTTTGATCATTTTCTCTGCTTGACGCGACCAAAAATCACCACAGAAATGTGGCAAACAGGCTGCTGTCACCTTGAAGTTGCAATCATCATTCCGAACAAAGAAGTGATTGTATATGTTAGAGACATCTACAACGATATCTTCTTCGGATGCTTTTTTTTAACATTCTTATGTACCTGCAAAGATTTGCATTAACATGTCAAGAATATAGATTTGCATTAACAGGTCAAGAACATGAGAGAGAGAGAGAGAGAGAGAGAGAGTCCTACCATTGTCTGAGCTTATCAGAATTGGGTGTTTTCTGAGTCTCTGGATGGCAGTATAAAATATAATCTTCTCCTTTAACAGAAGGGCAGACCCATAATAGCAGGTTGTGAAACCTCTCTTCTTGCAGTAATCAAGGTATCCATTCTCACCAAAAAAAAAAAAAAAACTAACTGCTTTAGTAGTCTGTTACTCAAGTAGTTCATCAAAAAGCAAACATATAACCTAAAAGAAGTACCATTAAGTCATGATATACGAAGAGATTCTCCGATCACATTCTCTGTTGCAGGTCTAAAATACTTCACAGAATTGAGATATGATATGTAAATGCAGCGTTGATTTGGATGACTGCAGTCTGATCCGAATTCCTGGACATACATTGTGAACAGCCACACATCTACACCTTCAATCTTCTGAAATAAAAGAATCGCCTAAAGAGAAGAAACAAAAATTGTCAGCTTTAATAAAATACTCAGATGTGGTGGTGAAATCTGGAAAAAAAAAATCATCTACAGGCACTTTCACTTATGAAATGATTAACCTTCGATTTGTATGGAAATACGGCTGGGTAATTCTCGTGACCAAAAATTTCTAAAAATTGTCAACAGATGATACTACACGCACTGTAGGATCTTCAGCTCCTGGTACCTAGAAAAACAATTGCATATCCATGTCAGGTTTCAAGCATCAAAATGCAGTGCACCAAAAGAATATGTCAAAATGTCCGTAGGGGCATTTCAGAATGGAGGTCATACTTCATCCAGGTCTTTTTCTGCAATAGTTGCCCTATTCACCCTCTCTTACCTAAGAAGCCTAAAAATCCTTTGCTCTATGTGATCACTAAGTTTGGTTCTTGGAATCTTTTGCACCAAAACCACCCCTCCGAAAGAAGCCGTGCTTCTCATTTTCTTGTTCTTCTGGGAGGCACTTTGCACAAATGTAGGCAGCTTGCCTTTTGAGATCTATCTTGGGGTAGTAAAGAGCGCATATCTGATGTTGCCATTTCTTACACTTGTCACATTTAACCCACTGCAAGAGCACAATGACAAGAACTGGTTAGTCATTTGGATTGTTGACCTAGATCAGCAAATCAAAAGATAAAGTTACTTTGCTTACTGGTTCTTCTTCCTCATTGTTCTTTTTCTTTTGTAGCTGAGCTTTCAAGATACTCAGCCCACAAAATTTGAGCTTCTCTTTGGACGACGACAACCTATAGCATGAGGTGCAAAAACTGTACTTCTTTTAATTATCATCATGTATGCAGTAGTAGAACTTGTTGGACTTAATGTGAGCATCACAAGAAGAGCAATACATAGGTGGTGAGACAAACTAAAACTTGTTTTTGGTACCCAACAAGCATGATTTTATGCCAACCACGTCTTCATCTTTTCCATTCAAAGAACCATCCTGCACCAGAGAAGATTCAAGTACATATCACTGATCAGTTAGCTCATCACAAAGTCTTGAGCAATAATATATGTCAACAGACGTAAGCTAACCTGATTATTCTGCTGCTTGCAAGTTGATATGTGTGCCTTTATTTGCTCTGATGTACAAAGTTCAAGCAGAGACACAGTATTTAAATTTGGGCTCTTTGGCTTCACTCTGAGCTCTTCTTGGAATGCCACTGCCTTATATCCATTTTGAATCTCTGGTGTAGGTGAGCACAAGCTGGTCTCAACCTGCGACTTCTCTACTTCATTAGTGTTATTAGTTCTACTTGCCGAGCACAAGTTTACACTGGTTCGAGAAAGAGCACGGGTTTTGTCCATTGAAAGGGCTAAAACGCGAGAAATTCCACTCCCTAATGAAACAGGTCCCAATTTCCTATGTTTAGAAAGTGGCGCAGGCAGTGGGTTGGTCTCAGGGGGACCAACTCTTTTTGAAGACCCCTGTGAAAGTCTATCAGCAGGAAAGAGATTCCAGACAGGCACACAAACATTGCAATCAGCATTGCAGCAGGTGTCGAAGTGATATATATATGTTAGGTATGAGGAAGGAAGTACCCTGAAATCCTTAGAAGTTTAGTAGCTTCCTTTCATTGATAGTAAGAAGGTACAATTACAGCAGAAAAAAAGAAAAGAACTCAGTCTGCAGAATAGCAAGACTGCCTAAGCTTCATAAGCCGAAATAATTCCTTCCCTTTTCCCACTTTCATTCCTTCCTATTTATAGCCTAATTACCCTCTCATATTCTCTCCTAACCGTTCCAGAATCTCAACAACAGTCTGATATGCTTGAATTCCATGCCTTCTGCGCTGATATACTTTCAGCCCTCTAGGTTCCGCCACCTCATCCGTTTGTTCAGTAGCCACCTCACCTGCCAACTGTTCCTTTGATGCTACTTCATTACCCAGCTGGACATCTATAGATCCTTTTGTAACATTGCCCCCTGCTGAAGTTTCAGCCTTGTCCTCAAGGCTGTAGGCAAGGAACTGTCCTTGAAAGTTTGAGAGATTCATCCATGTCGCATCATCCCTGGTCCCATTTTTCTAGCAGTCAGCAATTGTGTTATGGGTTGTCTCTCTTTTAGGACCACTTTTTCACCAAGAATTTCAGCTGGTTCACAAAAGTTTCCTTCAACTTCAAGATTATGGGGTAGTGCTAGTTCGGGAGCATGACTTCCAATCAATCGTTTTAGCTGAGATACATGAAAAACGAGGTGAATTTGGGACCCTTCCGGTACCTGTAATTTGTAGGCTACCTCCCCTATCTTTTGAACTATAGGAAAGGGACCATAGTACTTGGCGCTTAGCTTTGCATTGTCCGTTTTGCGAACTTAAAGCTGCATGTATGGTCATAGCTTTAAGAAAACCAGGTCTCCTACTTCAAATTGTACATCTCTCCTGTGAGCATTGGCAAACTTCATCATTTGTTGCTGTGCCTTCTTAAGATTGTGTTGAAGTTGCCTTAAAATTTCATCCCTGTCCATCAACTCTCTTGTTACTGCTTCTACACGTGTTTCCCCTGGAAGGAACCTATGTATTGAAGGAGGAAGTCATCCATACACTACTTGGAAAGGAGTCATTCCGGTGGAGGTATGGAAGTTCGTATTGTAGTTGAATTCTGCCCATGTCAACCAAGTGTACCATCCCTTAGGTTGTTCTGAAGCAAAGCAACGAAGGTATGTTTCGAGGCCTCTGTTCAATACCTCTGTTTGTCCATCTGTCTGTTTCTGGATGATAAGCACTACTCATTTTCAGCTTTGTGCCTTGTAAACGAAACAATTCGGTCCAAAATCGACTAAGAAATATAGGGTCACGATCATTGACAATTGAACTTGGCAGACCATGTAGACGGACCACTTCCTTAACAAATGCCTCAACTACTATCTTAGCTGTATAGGGATGTTTCAAACCCACAAAATGTCCATATTTGGATAATCGATCAACCACCACGAATATGTAATCCTTCCCATGTGACCGAGGAAGACCATTGATAAAATCCATTAAAATATCCTCCCAGACTAATGTTGGGATTGGCAAAGGTTGCAAGAGTCCTGCTGGGGTCCTTGCTTCATACTTCTGACGTTGACAAACTAAACATGCTGCCACATAGGAAAGAACGGACTTCATCATTCCTTTCCAATATAAGTTTGTAGCCAATCGTTTATAGGTTTTTAGAGTGCCATTATGACCTGCACCTGGTGTCTCATGAAACTCAGCTAGTAAGGTAGGAATCTAGCATGAGTTTTCCGGGATTACCACTCGATTTTTGTGCAGCAAAATGCCATTTTCCAGCGAGTATGGTGGTCTGCAGTGAGGATCCTTCCACAACAAAAGTTTGAGAGCAGACAGCCCTTTATCCTTAGTGATCTCTTCCTCAATGTACTTCCAATCATTCCATAGTTGCCGTGTCAATGCTGAACAGGCTGCTGACTCCTGCAGTCGGGAGAGTGAATCCGTGACCTTGTTGGAGTTTCCTAGTCTGTACAGCACCTTGAAATCATAGCCCAACAACTTAGAGACCCAATGTTGTTGGGCAGGTGTTGAAATTTTCTGCTCCAATAAGAATTTTAAACTTTTTTGGTCCGTTTTGACTTCAAAATGTCGTCCTATGAGATATGGTCGCCAATGTTGGATGGCTAAGACAAGAGCCATCTGTTCCTTCTCATATGCTGATTTGGAGAGGGATTTTTCGGAAAGACCTTTACTAAAGAAGGCTAAGGGTCTCCCATTTTGTAGGAGGACCGCCCCCACTCCCTTTCCTGAAGCATCACATTCAATTGTGAATAATTGAGTGAAATCCAGCATTGCCAATACCGGGACATGAGTCATCGCGGATTATAATGCTTCAAAGGCTTGGTTAGTTTCCATAGACCACATAAATTTGAGCTGTCCTTCTTTTCGTAAGAGTTCTGTGAGAGGCTTGGCTATCTTCCCATAGTCACGAATAAATCGTCTATAGTAGCCAGTTAAGCCGAGGAATCCACGAACCTCTTTTATGGAGCGGGGAGTTGGCTACTTTAGAATGCAAGCGATCTTTCCCGTATCCACTTTTACTCCATTCGAAGAGATTATGTGGCCCAAATATTCAATGTCCTGCTTCCCAAATTGACACTTCTTCTTGTTGGCCACTAGAGAATTTGCTGCCAAGGTTTGTAGTGCTGCCTCCAAGTGTTTCAAATGGTCATCCAAAATGTGACTATAGACAAGAATATCATAAAAAAAAACCAAGATGAACTTCCGGAGGTAGGGTCGGAACACATCATTTATGGTTGCTTGAAAGGTGGATGGAGCATTCATAAACTCGAAGGGCATTACGATAAACTCATAATGGCCCGAATGTGTTCGAAAAGCTGTCTTAGGAATGTTAGACTCCGTAACTCGAATTTGATGGTAACCGGATCGCAAGTCTAATTTGGAGAAGTATCGGGCGCCATGTAGTTCGTTAAGGAGCTCATAAACCACCGGAATTGGATATTTGTCTGGTATTGTGGCCTTGTTCAGCTCCCTATAGTCCACACAAAATTGCCAACTACCATCCTTCTTGCGGACCAGAAGCACCAGGCTAGAGAAGGGGCTGAAACTAGGTCGAATGATCCCAGCCATTAGCATATCCGCCACCAGCTTCTCAATCTCATTTTTTTGCTCATAACTGTAGCGATAGGGTCTGCAGCTAACAGGACCGCATTCTGGTCGCAAGGGAATTTGGTGATCTATTGCGCGGCAAGGCGGGAGCTGAGTGTCTTCCAAGAATACCATAGCAAAATTGGGGAGAAGGGACTGCAGTGTTTCGTGCTGGGCACGGGATAGGGAAGTATCCGTGGAGTGTAGCTCACAGTCCTCTATGTTGGCCTCCTATAGCCATACACCAAAGTCTACTACAGTAAGTTTTTTTAGAGCAGCTAAGGAAGAAGAGGTTCGGATCAGAGCTGGGTCACCAACCAAGCATATATGCTGACCTTGCCACAGGAACTTCATCGACATTGTCTACCAATTCACTCTTACTTCACCTAAGGTTGCCAACCATGATACGCCCAAAATGACATCCACACCTCCTAGGGGAAATAAGAAGCAGTCGACTGCAATTGTGATACTTCCTATGTCTATCGGAACAGCAGGGCAGAGCCTTGAGGAAGCCAACTGTCGTCCATCACCAAGCCGTACCCAAAAAGGGTCCGTGGTGGTTACCCGTAAACCCATTCGTTTAGTCGTAGATGCAGCAATAAAATTATGACTGGCTCCACTATCTACCATGAGTAGTAATCGTTCCCCCCAGTAGACCCTATAAGTTTCATGGTTTTAGGATGAGAAATACCTCCTACGGAGAACAGGGGAAGCTCCATTGCGGCCAAGGAAATGTCCGACTGTTGCACCAAATCGTCTGCAACGGCGTCTGCGCTCAAGGCATCAGCAGTCGAGGGTCCCTCATCTTCGCCAAGAATGATGGTTCGTAGACTCTTGTGGGGACAATTATGGAGATGATGATATGGTTGTCGGTACTTGAAACACAACTGTTTGGATTGGAGGTCCATAATTTCCTGGTGGGTCAATTGACGAAAGCCGCGGTTGGAAGGTGCCTGCTGGTGCAGCGGGGAAACAGAGGAAGAGGATCGTTGAGTTTGAAAAGAGGGTGGGTGTTGGGGCGGGTTAAAGGATAAATGATTTTGGGTCGTGGTTTTCGGGTGGAGGTGGGTGTCGGACCCTCCAAGGGCTGGGTTGGACTTGCTCCAATTTCGTGACCTAGTTGCGAAGTGGGCCCCATCGTCCCTACCCGGTAAAAGCTCCGTTATAAAGTAGCCATTCTCTCGTTCAACTTCCTGAGCGAGTTTCATTGTTTGGAAGAGCGAGAGAGTTTCGTGGGAGCGAATCCGAACTCAGATCTCGTCCTTGAGACCATTGAGGAAGAGCCCCAACAGGATCGAAGAGTGCAGCCCTTTGATGAGAGCAGCCCTAGCAACGAATTCGTCGATGTATGTATCGACCGGTCTTAACTATTTGGTCGACGCCAGAGCTTCAAAAGGGTTCGCTGATAGCCCACCCTCGAACCGATCAAAGAGTTCAGTAGTGAGATCGCACCAAGAGAGCGAGGGTTTCTGGGCCAACATCCATTGTACCCAATGGAGTGCAGAGCCATCCATGGAGAGCATGACGACAGTGACCTTCGACTCATCCGCAATGTGATTAATGGTGAAGAATTGCTCCGCACGTGCGACCCAAGCCGCGGGATCATGGCCATCGAAGCAAGGGAGATCTAACCGACGCAGCACGAAAGGTATGTCTTCCTGTACTGGGTTTCTGGGTTGAGGGTGACTGTGGGTTCCGAAAACGGGAAAGGACCCTATCTTGAGAGAAGGGCTTCCTAGAACGCCATGAATGGTGGAGGCAGAGGAACCAGCGTCCTCGCGACCACCATTTTTTTGGCGTAACAGTGCAGCCACCAAATCCTCCAAAGAGTCAAGTTTTTCCATCTTAGTGCGATGGACAGTCATCTCCTCGACGATCGTCGAGACACTCTTCCCCAGATCCGCAAGGCTCTTTTCAATGGATTCGAGTTTGGCGTCCATTCGGGTGTTGGTCATGAAGGAAGCGAGAAAGAGAGAGAGAGTGGGGAAGAGAAAGACAGGTCAGACCAAATTGTTAGGAATGAGGAAGGAAGTACCCTGAAATCCTTAGAAGTTTAGTAGCTTCCTTTCATTGATAGTAAGAAGGTAGAATTATAGCAGAAAAAAAGAAAAGAACTCAGTCTGTAGAATAGCAAGACTGCCTAAGCTTCATAAGCCGAAATAATTCCTCCCATTTTCCCACTTTCATTCCTTCCTATTTATAACTTAATTTCCTTTTCATATTCTCTCATAACCATTCCAGAATCTCAACAACAGTCTGTTATGCTTGAATTCCATGCCTTCTGCACTGATATACTTTCAGCCCTCTAGGTTCCGCCACCTCATCCGTTTGTTTAGTAGCCACCTCACCTGCCAACTGTTCCTTTGATGCCACTTCATTACCCAGCTGGGCATCTACAGATCCTTTCGTAACAATATACCAATGCCCTAAACCATTCACATCTACACTTGGAACTAACATGACATATTGTTTCATGCAAGCTATCTACAAAAGATATATATGGTACTCCCTCCCCATGAACATTACCAACCTCTAGTGCTCAACATAGATCAATAGAATCTTATGTCCATGGCAAACTCGCATTTCATTGGATAATTGTTCCCGCAAACCTCGTGCCACCATACGTTGTCTACACAGATAAGAATGTTCAAGAGGCCCAGATTTAGGCCAAACCGTTATCATCTCCAGCAAGTGTTGACACATAATATCCGCTGCACTATTCAATTATCCTCAGTCGAAGAAGTTGTACACATCATTCTGGAAGATATAAACTCTGGAATAATTTACTGGTGTTTAATCATTATCTGCATCGAAGAATAGACATTTATATCAAATATCCTTGTCACGGCATTCTATTTCTATAATAACATTCATTACATTTCTAAATTTAGCATGATTCTTTCCATTTCTGAATTTAGCATGATTCTTTCCATTTCTGAATTCAGATACTAAAATTCAATCAATGGCTATTAGGGTTTATTAAAAGAATCCCAACAAATAATAAATAATTTGAAAATTAGTAGGCTTTACCACAATTAGGGTTTCCCCCACCCCCCCGGGCAAGAGACAAGTGTAACTTAATGCATAGCAAATAACAAATAATCATTGATCACATAATGACAACTAGGGATTTTACAAATACAGGCTCGAGAGTCCAATGCAGGAATGACCCTAAAATTTAAATATAAAGAGCGGCCGATCCTTTGAAACTTCCCCCCTAATTTGTGATCAATATTGAAAATTCACTCTAATAAATCGCATATTCATAGAGAGAGAGAGAGAGAGAGAGAGAGAGAGAGAGAGCCTTAGAAAATCATATTTTTGGCAGGGAATCTTTAGGGTTTTGCTAATTATATAATGAACCGTGTACCGATAGGGATAAAACGGTTACTTGGTTTAATGATATTCCAATTTTATCTCTTTCGCATTCAGGTAGAAATGGTTTTGTCTAAGAAATATAATTTGAAATTCCCTCAATTTACGCCTATTGGAATTTCCAAAAATTAATCAAATATTTTATAATATTACTTATTTTACTTTTTTCAATAATTTTTTATACTTAAAATCTCAATTATTGTTGTTATATTTGCATTTAACCTCTATTTTCCAAACGGTCCAATAGTATAACACACATCTTTCATAAAAAATAAATAAATATAAATTGAATTTTGAATTTTAATTAAATAAAAAATATTCTAATTGTGCTGGCAGTGACTTGGACGAAAAGTGGAAAACTTCCTATTTCACTAAAAAATGTAGAATAATTTTTTTTTTCGGGTAATCCTAAACCAACAGTGATTCTATTGTTACCCATACAACATAGTTCTCTTGGATTGCTATGAAAAAATATTAAATTTTGATTAAATGATAAATAGTTGTCAAACAAAAAAAAAAATCTCAAAATTCAGTTTAGCATTTAATGAATATCACAAGCATTCACCTCATTAATTATCACGTGAATCATTTGATGGAAATTTTAGATATTTAGCCGGACTTAACGGTATTAATTAGAAATTAATATCTTTTAAATAAAATTTTAAATTTAAATATTATATAAAAAAATAAATATAAAAAAAGTTTTATTTTTAACGGTTTAATCTAATTTAAACCGAACTTAATTTAATTCAATATAATTATCGAATATCGATAATTTATATAAAAAAATATATTTATTAAAAACAATTGAATTTATATGTGAAAACTTATCATTGTTGCGGCTTGTCTATGTTAAGATAATATTCTTTTTACAATAAATAAAATAACAACAGGTTATTTCTTAATCCTAAATTTTGGATTCGTTGAAGATGAAAAATGAATAAAAAACCTTATTTTGATATTTTTAATAATTTTAATATTAAAATATCTTTTATTATATTAATTCAAACCTAATACTTATCGATCACGAGATCTTTTAATTGTCATACAGTGTTTTTAATTTTCTAGAGAACTTGAATATGATGTCGCTGGAATGTTAGTTTAAGGTTAATGATAAAAAAAAAGTTGGTATAATGATTTTAAAATCTAATTATTTGAAAATTCAGGTTTGTGCCAAACACTAATTAAATTGAATGGATGATTTTCGTGATGTATTAGGAGTTTCATATTTTGATACAGATCTTAATAAACTCAACCAACATTTTGGACATTTTTTAGAAAATTTCTACTTATACGGTTAAAATTAGAGTAATTTCTATTTTTATCACTTAAAAATTATTTTTAATTTTGTGAATTTAACCGATCACACTTATATCAGAAGTAAAAAATGATAAAATTGATGATTTTTTTTAATCATGTTTCTATAATGGGATTTTATTCTTTTCGAATTCTGGTATAAGTGGTTTTTTTTGGTGATAATTTGATCAAACATTTTTAACTAAGAATAATTTTAAAATAAAAATTAATTAAAACAAAACCCCTCAACCAAAAAAAAAAAAAAAGAGAGAGAAGATTTTGCCCCATTTTCGTCGGAGTTTACAACAATGTTAAGTGCGGGATACCTCATGGGCCCAATTCTTCTTGGGCCAACATTATCGTCGTGGTGGTGGTGGTGCAGACAGTGACAAAGATTCAAGGGAAGGCTCGCAATGAAAATTCACATCAACCACTCCATATAATCTAATAGATCCGTCTCAAAGGAGACAGTCTAGTTGTACAAACCCCACTCCTCTAATCTGATAATTTTAGATTCAAATCCTTATACAAAAACAAAAAAAAAAATCTAATAGATCCGACATTATCATTAGACTAATAGGTCCGAGACCTTGGACAATCTACCATCCTCCTGTTAATACTCTTTAAACAACAAGATCTCAAATTTTATATCTTATACAAGGTAAAAATAAGCGTTTGAAGAATTTTATCCTTTAAAGCCTAAGCTCGGATCCAATTTTTGGATCCAATTTTATTTTTAGATATCGATAATTTATAAAAAAAAAGAAAATTAAAAAAAAAAGAACAATCTACATAGTCATTCGGCTCAAGCTAGTCTAGGGATAGCCTACCAGGTTGTTTGGCCCAAGTACTTAAATGCGCATCAACCAAACATATTCGCGGATCGTGTCCTCACTTCATCCGGAACACAATCTTCAGCATTAACCCTGAGTTCGCGTTAGACAAACTTGGGGAGAGAGGAAGCCATAAAATCACTCTCCTTTCCTCCTCCCTCCCAACCAAACACAGGCAAAGCTTGGAACTTTAAGTCATCACCATTAGAAGCATACGAAAAAGCAAGTTAATAGTCTGAGGTGCAGGATGAACCAAAGAAACATTATCTCAATTAGGGCAAAAATGATAATTCGTACAAAATTGGATTTCGGCCAGCTATCGCTCCCCGAGGAAACCATTTCAAAGTAGTGCTCAAGACTTACCCTGAGGGTACTACCTATTACATTAAACTAGCTAAAGGTTGAGTATACAAGGTAGTTGAACAAAATTTTGATGATCCTCCATCTCAAACGTTCGAAAAGAGAATAGGTTTAATGTATGGGTATTAATAACAACCTTAACCAGTTTGCCGTCCATAAGGATTAGTCTCACTGAATCCATGCTTGCTTCCACCAGCTTTGCGCGACCCTTTCCTAAATTTGGGTGCACTGCTATCTATCCCCAAGTTAATCTTTGGGGGTGAAGAAAAACAAAAAGAAGTAGCAACAGCCTGTACATACCAGAGAATGCATTAAATAAGATTGTGTATCATTATCATGGACAAAGTTCAACGTGAGAGAGACCCTTGTTTATAAAGATGTTACCTGAAGATCAAGGCGATGAACGTTAAATATATCTTTCATGGAATGTGAATTATATGCCAATATATATGATCTGTAAGCGTCTTTAGCAGACCTGTTGAGATCATAGTTGTTGGCAACTAGTTTTTCCTGTAAATTGGCAAGTGGTCCCGTCAAATTAGTCATGACAAATATATGAGAATGGTAAGGGCTACAAAGAAAAGGATTCATGATGCCAATCCGAATTAATCAGTGTACAAAAACTTCAATTTGCTAAAATAAAAGGATCGATTGAGTAGCATAAGAAATAAGAGGAGCACAAAATGAAGTGCAGGAGAAGTAGAACATTACCAGATAGGACTGCACATTAAGCAGTTTCTTTTCATTGATTTCGTATTCTTTTACAGGAACTTTAGCTGCCTGCAACATCAGAAGTCCAGATGAATGTTAGCTTTTATCAAGAAAAGCAACAAGGTCTCTTGCACATGATTTCTTTTTTCCCATTGTCAAAAAAGTGAATATCACACCTTAAGGTACCGAAGAAATTGCAACTCTTCTGGTATGAGGAAAAGCAAGGCATGCCCTTTTGCACCTTCACCCCGAGCTGTTCGGCCAACCCTATGAATGTATTCCTGCAAGCAATAGTGCACAAGTCAACATGAAAATTTCAACAAGAACCAAATAATAATACTTAAGTAATGCAAATTCCAATCATATGTCAAACTACCCATTCATTGCAGGAGCTTCAGAAAATGACATTATGCAATAGTTTGGACCTATATCAGTCCACCCAGTAACAGAGATGTTGGTCTTACTCAAGATGCTAAGTCAAGACCTAACCAGTAGGGTTTCAAGAATTGAAGTTGTTAAATTAGGTTGACAATTTGTACAAGGAACATCAGAATGTAGAACTGTGGGATTATAGGATCTGATCAAGTTACCACCGGCGTTTACTTGGCTTTTGATAGTATAATAAGGCAAGTGAGGCAACCCTTGTTACCAACAGAAACCAGGATTTCATTAGGGCCAACGAGTATATGTAATATCTGACAAGCAGAAAAACAAGATCTCAGACAAAGGTCGCAACTGGATTTTCAAGAGGCCATGCAACTAAAGTATTCAGTTCACACCACACTGATGGCTATATAGTTTTGGATTTCAGAGAACTAATACTAGAGGTGTGAGGAGATAAGATGCAATATAAGTAACTGGTTACCTTGGGCTCATCTGGAGGATCATACTGCACAATCCAGTCCTGTAGAAATTTGGGATGTGTAACATCAAGGACACTAAAATGAGGATAACTTCAGAGAATAAATTTCAATCACTGGAAGTATAATCAATTTTAAAAGTGAAAAAAACTTTACCACAGCAGGAATATCAAGCCCTCGAGCGGCAACATCAGTACATAACAAGATTCCCTTTTCAGCATTGCAGAATTCAAAAAAGGTGGAGGTTCGTTTCTGCTGCTTTTGCTTTCCATGAATATCGAGACACTTCACATTAGCCTTTTCAAGAAGCTCAGAATGAAACTTGACCGAATTACATGATGAGAAGAAAACCATCACTTTCTTTGACAAATTTTTCTTCAGAAAAGTCAATAAAAGGATGAATCTTTTGGCACTAGGTACAACAATGTAGCCTTGCTGTAGCCCTTCATTGGTAACCTGTAAGATAATAGCTCACGAACTGATTCATTGATACGTATTGGAAAAGAACATTCAATCATAAGGAAATAGAAAATAAACGATAATTCGCATGACCTTTGATCTCCCATCATCAACATCAATATATACTGGAGTATTCTTAAAGGATATACGTGCAAGATCCTCAACCTGCAGACATAATCCTTTTTTCATTTAGTTATTCAGAAGTTAAAATTATCTTATACAAGACATCATTCAGAGGCAGAAACCTTCTTAGTCTGGGTAGCAGAAAAGAGAGCTGTTTGCCTTTCCTGAACATTCAATAACATCTTATTAGCATCATAGAAGATCATATAATTATAAATATTGGAAGTAAACACATGGATGGCTACTAGCTTGGTCCAAAAATAATCTAAATACCAGTACATTACCTTTGGCAAAATTTTAATTATTTGCTTCATTTCTTCCTCAAAGTTTGCTTCCAGGATTCTATCAGCTTCATCAATCATGAGGCACTGAACAATCATAAATGGCAAGAACATATGCTTTAAAAGGTATGATCATGCAAATATACTAGTGCAGAACCTGAAAATAAAGAGTTTAGATTTCCACACTATGCAAAACAGACTTGATCACATTAGGGCAATGCTTTGGTTAAGAAGGAAATACATTTCAATTTGATCTTGTAAAATATAAACAACAGTTAAGGGTTTCCATTCAAATGAAGGTACAGGAAGCACAGATATGGGGACAATTTTAGAAGAACTAAGGCAGTAGAAACAAAGAAAATAAATTCTTAAACTCAACTCAGAGAGAGAGAGAGAGAGAGAGAGAGAGAGAGAGAGGTGCATTCACAAGTTTGGAATGTCAACTACAAAAACAGTGATTGCAACTTTATCACCAGAACTACAGACAGTCAATAACTAATTCTGGACATAAACAAGCACATAATCTCATATAAACTCCAAACCAAAAAAAAAATTATAAAAAGAAAAATTAAAGACCTTCTAAAAACTACAAGATGTCACGTGCACAGTTACAAAAAGAAACCATTTCAGCAACGTATCATAAAACTTTGAAGAATTACCCTTAGATTCTTATAAATGAACCTTCTAGTGTTTTGAAGATGGTCAAGAAGCCTGCCAGGAGTTGCAATTAACAGATTTACTCCATTCACAAGTCGCTCAGCTTCACCCCTTCGAGATGCTCCACCAATGACCAAGCCATGTGTTTGTTCATGGTACTTCAGAAGTTCTGTTGCCACTTCATGGGTCTAGGAAATTCAGATCGAAGATTAGCCTTGGAAATTATAAAGAATAAAATGCATTAATAATTTTCCATTTTCCCAAAAGAACGCAACTTCCCATATTTGGTACCGCTAAGTGCCATATATATTCATGAAGGATCATAGTACATGCAGACAATGAACTGCCAATTATACTTCCACTCACGTACTATTAGACATAAACTTTTAGTGTCAACTTATCTCCGAAAGGAAATCAATGACTGTGCTATCTCATATTAAACAATACCTAATACGTCATTGGTTAACCAGTCATTGGTTAACCAGTCATTGGTTAACCAGTTCACATATTTAGAGATGTCTTTAATAATCAAAATGTGAAACACCAGATCTGGTTTCAGGGTTATGAACTGTGTTATATGGGCAAGGGAAAGAGTGTAGAGGCAAGTGTTCACCTCATTTCTACAAAATTTCCACTAAAATTTAGGTTTTTTCACCCAAACCCATCCCCATGTTGGATAACGTTGGACAAAATCAAGCTTCAAACAAAGGGTATTCACTATACTTTATCCAAAAAAAGAAAAAAATATCACAAAGCCTATGGTGCATAAAACAAACACTATTATGCAACCTGATGTGATTAATAGAATTTGGAATCGCGCTCATTCGGCAGGTGGAAACTTGATGCGTTTCTTTTCCTTTTTTCACAGTGAAAATGAGTGGTCCAATAGGGTACGGAACACAATAAACAGGGAATTACTTGAATGGCGAGCTCCCTCGTTGGACAGATGACAATCACTCCAGTGCCACTTCGTGGATTGAAACGTTCACGATGCAACAATTCAATAGCCGGAATCAGAAAAGCAAGAGTCTTCCCTGAACCAGTTCTTGCAGCTCCTAGAACATCTTTTCCTTGCAATAATGGTGGGATTGCTCTGGCTTGAATCTGCACCCAAGATAGTAGCAACAACATAAAAATCACGATTATCACCAGATTCAACCAAGTTTAATTAAATTCCCAAAGCTTAATAAGAAGAAAGTTCCTTTATTTTATATATTCATGAAGTTTTTGTTTAGGATTTGTGGCATTCAATAAGTCCTCAAGATTCAGCATTCTCAGACCATTGGTTGCAAGCTCTTAGAATTAATGGCCTAACCTACCTCTATATATGGAAATGAAATCTTTTGATGCTTTCAAATAGAGAGAGAGAGAGAGAGAGAGAGAGAGAGAGATGACCTGAGTCATGTATTGAAATCCAATATCTTTGATGGCATTCATAGTGAATTCAGATATCTCCAGCTGAGAGAAAGGCTCAGAGCTCATAATACCTCCTGCGTTTCTCTCCTTCTTCTGCTTCTTTGTCGGACTGTCCTTAACCTCATCTTCACCTTTCTCTTTTCTCTCTTCGTTCTTTTTCTCCTCCTCTTCTTCTTCTTCCTCGTCAGGTTGTTTCATGTCTTCCTTTATATCGCCGTTTTCTGAGAGAGCTTTACTGCCGTTATTGGGTCTCTTTCTCTTTCGCTTCTTCTTCTTCTTGTCGCTCTTCTTGCTCTCTTCCACATCGTTTTCCTCCATTTCGTGAAGAGTTTCTTCTTCTGATGCAGCCATGGCAGTATAGAGAGAGAGAGAGAGAGAGAGAGAGAGTAGAGAAATCGGATTCCGCCTGGCGCTTGCCAAGGAATTTAGGGTTTCTCCCGTATAGCCGCTGCACCGCCACGGTATCCTTATGCCATTTATTTGTTTTATAATTATAATTAGTATTATCGGGAAAAATTACCCTAACAACATATTACAACTTCTCGGGAAAAAAAAAATAGAATTAGTTTATTTATTAATTTTTAACTTTTGATTTATAAATAATTTTTAATCTATAAATCAATTGAGAATAAATAATTTAAATGATCGATAAATATATGAAAATGTTATTTTTAAGTAGTTTCAAAATTTTAATTAAAAGTAATGAAAAGTAAATGTATTAAAATAACCAAAAAGGTTACAAAATTTTTTAATAAAAGTAAAAATATATTGATAATTAAATTTAAGTAAAATATTTATTTATCTTTTATATATATATATATTAATAATGGTATCAAAAAATGAGAGAACAACAAAGAATTTATAAATGGTTAGGGTTTTCTGATCTGATTATAATGGTATTTGTTTTTGTATTTTAAAAATGATCAGAGATATCATAATATTTTAATCGGTTAAAAAAGTAAATAATTTAATAATCAGAAATAATTTGGAAAATCTTATTTTAAACTGTTTGTAAGTTTGTAATTTTTTTTTTAATTTATAAATTATTATATCTTGTTTTCAAAATAAATTATTAAATTTTTGATAAATTATAATATATTTTGTGAACTTATAAGTTTTTATGTTTGAAATGACTAAAAATTTATTATCGCAAATAACTATTTATTTATATATATGATAAGGGTAAAGGTAAGAAAATATTAATGATGGTAAGGTCAAAATAAAATTAATTGCAATATACATGAAAAATAGGGGTAGAGCTACCTTTTCCTTTTCTTTTTTTTTTTTTTAAAAAAAAAGAGTTTATAAACTTGAAAAATATTATTTTTAGAGTTTATAAACTCTTTTAGAAAAAAAAAAGATTACCAAATATCAAACCTTACTTATAAATTTTAACTTATTTTAATTGGTATGATTTATTTATAATTAAAAAAAATACATTTTTGGTTCTTATTTTCTACTTAAAAAATAGATTTGACAAATTTATACATCAAACTAAGCATATTCTTAAGCTTTTTGTTTGTGTTTCGAAATAATAAATTAAAAAAATTAATAATTAAATTTTACTTAATTAAAATTGTCAAAAGAATAAAATTTTAAACAAATAATTATTAATTTTGGATAGAAGAGAAGTATTAGACGAGTTTATAAACTCTATATATGATGTTTTTGGATATAAATTTCTATAATATATAAACCCTAAAACATCTTATGTATGATGTTTTTGAAAAATTTATAAGTTTAACCAAATATTTTTTAAAGGGACCTTATTTTTGACTTTTAATTTTTTTTAAAATAATTTAGTTTATTTATATTGTAAATCAAATATGACCAATTATAAATCAAACCAAACGTACTCACAAGCTCCCGCTTGTGTTTTGAAATGATAAAATAAAAAATTTTATAATTAAATTTCATTTAATTAAAATTGTTAAAAAATAAAATTATAAATAAAAATTATTAATTTTTGACGGAAAAAGGAATCAAACGGGAAAAATTGAGAGTGGCGCATGCTTGGCTCGAACCGCTAACCCATGTCATTCATATTCAACGGAGTGAATTTCATTAATTTTTTTTATTGTATAAGAATTTAAATCTGAAATCATCATGTTGGGAGAAGAGAATTTGTACCATTAGGCTATCCCCTTGGAATTGAATTTCATGAATTTCAACGGATGATACAGAAAGAAAACAAGGGAAAGGGTGAACAAGCTGAAATAAATTTTCACTTCAAAATCGGATGAGGTCAAAATGAAGTGCTAGCCACAGCACAAGCCAACCCGGCCATGTTCATGTGCTATTATGCTCCACATGATGCCTTTGCCTAGGGATGGCAATTACCGCCCGTGGTACACATGGGGTGTGGATATGGGAGTTAGAAGTGCTCCCCACCTTACATCCCTCGGGCATTTATGAGATATATAAACTTATATATACATATTCTTATCTATATAAAAAAGATGCTATCTTCTGCAGTTAAATTTATGTTTTTGAAAAATTTAGAATGGAAACCCTAAGCTAAACTGTGTTTTCCCTTCAAGTTATGCCTCTTCATCTAATATGATCTTATATTTTTTTTCTCACTCGAATCTTCAAATTTCAATATTCATGCTAACAAGCTCCCTCAATTTTTTTTTTTTTTTTTTGGTTTTTATCGACTGATATCAAGATTTTGTCCGACTAATTCGATCCAAATATCGTGAAACCTATTTAGAAGTTAACTTTTCTAAATCCTATTTTTTAGTTAAAATAATTCGAACTTGAGATCTATAATTAAGAAAGGAAGCTCCCTCGCTTTGTATCTATGTTTTCTCATTAACAAATTTCACTTATATTTCAGGTATCTCTAATTCAAAATCTTGGTGTTGCACAGTAAATAAAAATATGGATGTTGTAGCTAATGAATTTATGAGTTTATATTTTATTTTTAATATTATTTAAAAAAGTATAACTATAATCTTAATTTGCTTTTTAGTATAATTAGAGTATTATAAAGGAATAATTTGATAACTTTATTAAGCGGTTGCTTAGAATATGTACAAGAAAGTTTGATAATGAAGTAATCATACCATGTATTGTTTTAGTTGTGGAGAGTGAGTAGGCATCCCTGCCCCCACCCCGCTCCATTGCCATCCTTACTTTTCATTTGAGAGACAAAATTAAAAAATATAGGAAAAAAATAAAATACAGAAATAAAAATAATAAAATAAATAAATAAAAATAAAAATAAAAATACAATAAAAAAGAAAAAAATATATATATAACTAGAAATGAAATAACATAAAATAAAATGAAAACGAAAAAGAAAAAGAAAAAAGAAAGAAAGCTAAATGAATAAATCAATAGTTAAATATCTAAAATATATTGATTTAATTTATACAGATTCTTCTACGCTATCCATTCCTATCCAATACCATTTCTTTTTCTAAACCCTTTTATGTCTTTTATATCGAAAACTCTCATAAGCTAAAATACGAAGCAGAGATTGAACTAAAAAGAATCACAACAATCATTCAAAAACTAGTGAATAGCACCTAACCACGTGCAGCTTTCTACGGCAACCCGTCCCTTAATTCTGGAAATAGAGTTTAATGAACCCCAATGAAACTTTGCATGACCGAGTTTATAGCCACAATCTTATTAGTACCTGTGGTAATGATGGTCACGATGATCCCTTCGAGATGCATAATCCAGGTCCCTATCAATGCGTCTGTCATCCAACAATGTTCCTAAATCAGTGGAGCCATGGCTCCACGGTGAATGCCTCCTCTCTGAGGAATAGGACCTAGATCTATATGAACCATGACTTGGGGAATCTTCATGCACTAAAGGGCTTCTCCTGCCCCGTTCTGAAAAAGACCTATAAGTTGGAGTTCTAGATACATGATCATAATCTCTTGGACTGTGATAAGAGCACTGAGAATCATGACTGTCGTATCTTGGCAGAGAAGACGAAGGGCTGACTCCAGGATCAACACCAGGTGGCCCATCATCTCGGTAATCCATTGACCTCTTTTGCTCGTGAAAATGAGTTCTGCTAGACTCTGATGACGGTTTAAATCTGCGATGAGATTGAATTCTAGAAAGATCGGAACCGGATACCACTTCTGCCCAAAGTCTCTGATCTGCATTTTCTGGGATTGGTGCGTTAATTCCAGGAAACTTGACACTCATTTTCTTTCGTGGCTCTGGCACTGGTGCTGGCTCTGCAGAGTCTGACAGAATTTCTCCATCCTCTTGTTCTCTCTTACTTTCCTCATCACCATATATCATAATTCCTGATGGCTGATCCTCATCTTCTGGATCTGAAATATGTTCAAAGAGATAAACAATATATAATCTCATCAACTGATCAAATAGATGGTCATAATCCTCCTCATACTCTGAATTCTTTTAAAAAAAAAATGAATCACCATCAAGGTTCAAGGATAATTTCTTCCAAAAATTAGTGTTGTTTCCACCAAAATGACATCATAGATATCAGTAACCTTGTTATATAATGGTCTTGCACCTCAATGTACAGAAAAGCAATAACTAAAGCATCGATAAGCAGGAAGAAGAATAATGTAGAACATCACTACACAATTATGTACTTGGATAGAAAGTCAATCAAGAGTTATTGGAAGCTTATTACCACAGATATGAGAAAGAGAGTGTGAGATCAATGCACAGAGAAGCAATAACTAATATCCAAGTTCATTCTTACAAAGCATCTAAGCAAAAGCAAGAATAATGTTGAACATCACTACACTAATTATGCACTTGGATAGAGAGTCAATCAAGAGTCATTAGAAGCTTATTACTACAAAGATGAGGAAAGAGAATTAAACCATTCAAGAGAAGAGCAGGATATAAATCATTAACATGTGATCATCAGTAACAAACATTTTTAGGGCTAGTGAGGGGCATCAAAATACCACACACTAGGGCAAAAAATTTGAGCCACCGCAATCCAATCCAAGCTAAACGCCTTGATCCAATATTATATTCAGGGAACAATGCCTTTAAAAGAATTCACGGGAAAATGCACTTACCTAAATATCCTGGTGGGTACCCTATTTCTCGCATTCTGTTAAGCCATGGTGGGGGATCAAACTCCTGCATAGTTAATCAAAGCATTAAAACCTCAACAAGCTACCAACTAATTCTACAAATTTACAATTGCATCAGTGTTGATAACTACCATCTGAGACACAAGAGTAACCAAAAGAAGAAAAATAAAAGGCAGTCATCCAGCAATATAAGAAGCCTAACCTAAAGGCGAATTGAAAAAAGAAACAAAATGTTATGAAAGAAGAGAAATGGAGTAAACATGAAAAGCAGGAAAAAGAAATGGAGCCTTGATCCAGGTCCCTAAAGCATTTGAATAGGCTACTTATTCCCTCAACATTTAGAAATAGACAAAATTTTTCAGCAACAAGCATCACATCAATGATAATCCTTTATCTACCCACCAAAACAAACTCATCCAATAGTGATCAAACTATAAAAAAATGACAGGAACCAATAAGTAGGGTCTAGACTTTTAGAGTCGGAAAACCCTTAAGCCATACAAACAAGTATAATTCAATGATAATCCTTTTTTTTACCACCCAAGCAGCTAATCCCCCAGTACCTTAAACCTCTGTAATTATATGATGAAATTAAATAATGACATGGTAATTCAGTATCGCTCCCACAAAAATATAAGCAAAGTAGCTCTCAAAGCAATATGGATGGGCATAAATGTGCACCATAAATCTGAGATTCTTGCTTACGATAAAAAAAAGAAGAATCAAAGAACTATGAGATTCTTGATTCATTGGAACACTTGGGACTCACAAACATTTAATTTCAGCAAAAGGCCAATAGGCTTATCATGAAAAGAACAAGTTATATTACCCCAAGCCCCAAAAGTTTCCGTGTATCAGCATCAAGAGCACCAGGCCTCAAACCATCGTACTTCCCACCTGGAGTATTTTGATAATATCTAATTGGATTACGTGAACCAGTGGCCTGATTACGCTTGGACTTGTGCTGCTTGCGAGCATTATTGACAGCAACATTGTCACGAGGCTTTGGGCAGTCCTTTAGGGTGTGATTGTAAGAATTACAATTGAAGCAACGGGAAGCAACTAGAATTTCCAAACCTCTACAAAAAAAAGGAAGATTGATGAGCTACAAAAAAAAGTCAACACAACAGGCTACGTTAAAGTCCGAGCACCGAATCACCAAAATAAATAAAAATAAATGTGTATCTACAAATATCAATATTTATGCTATACATAAAAGTGGCTTAATTCAAGTCATTTTTTCATTCTCGACTTTTGCTTTTTGCCTCACAGTCGAAAATTATCTTGACACATTGCCTGTACTCACATAGAATTATAATGTTATGCAACTATTTATGAATCAAATATATGCTAGTACTTAATCGCAGTTCTAATTTAAGTGAACTACAAATGTGATAAAACTCTAGTTAACAACTCTATCTTCTAATTTGCCAAATTTACTCTATTATAGTTAATTTATTGTACACTATAAAGAACTTAGGTGAATTAAACAAAAAGTAAATCATTAGTAAATATTTTCCTAATTTATGGCTTAATTAAAATTTCAATTTGAGTTTTATTACTTAATATTTAAGTTTAATACAGCACGAAAAAAAATGTTAAATGCATAGATATTTCATAAGAATACAAAATCCTAATTGTTATTGATGGCTATAGCACAACAAACAATAGCAAATCAAAAAATGATGCAAGTTGGAATATCTAAAAAGAGGCTGCAAACAAAGAACTCAAAAACCAATAACTCATCTAGGCAAGATTGATGTACTTTCACTGGAATGGTTGCCAAAATTTGTCAAGACACTTTTACACCTCAAGCTGTTATCTTCAGGGTTTTCAGATATTGCCTGCACAAAAGTTTTTATCCCACTCCCAACCGCCAAATCTAATATTACCCGGTAATCCAACTAAAAATAGCATGTCAGACAGAATAACCTTCTTGTGCCTTTGTACCTCTTCAGCCAAAAATAAATTCCAACAATTATGAGAAATTCTGTTGTTATGCTGGATATAAGAAGCTTCTAAATCTAACTATGATGGTAGAAAAGAACTGATTTTGGCAGCAATTGTCCTCCTTGGCCTCCCCTTCCGCATATCCTTCCTTTTAATAAGATGGCAGAAATGATTTGAGTCCTTTGATTAGTTACAGTAATTGATGAGGTGCATACATTGAATTCTATCAAATCACTATGTTAGTATCTCACAACTTTCTTTTTTCTTGGCTAGTATCTCACAACTTGACAAGTGCCTTGTCGGACCATCCCTACAATCTAATTCACCATTAAATCGGCTACTCAGTGCTCATCAAATACTCCAGGCATGCATGTAGCTGAAGTTCGAGATGTGGTTGGACCCTAACACTAGAGCGGGCGGGTGTATAGTTATAGCATAGCAGCCTAAAAGGTTGCCATCAGATTTATTTTAAGTGCAGAGTAAACACTAACTCCAAGTTTTTAGAGAACTAACAAATGGAAAGGTCAGAACTAGCACAAAAAAGGAGTAGATTTCCTCAAAGGGCAATTGAATGGCAAAGCATCTAATGACAAAAACAAGAATGTAGACAGTATATTCAGAAAGCAATCATTAATCTTAACTAAGAGCATTTACCCCTCAAGATTATTTCCATCAACTGAACCAAGACCAAATGCATATCCACGATCATATAGTGGCACAGAGGCACCATCCAATCGAATGATCTCTTTGCTGTCAGGTTTCCCTGTTCCATTATCCATCCAGAAAGACTACATAAAGATGAAAATAAAGTTATTAGGAGTGAGTCATCAAAACAACCAAATTTAACTACAAAATGCCTTAGTTGCTTACATTGTGGTACTACCAGCCACAACAATATAATATACACACACACACACACACACACACACACACAGAGATAAATGTAAACTTGACAAAAAAAAATTAACAAAGCCTAAAGCACAAGATAAATTGTCATTTTTATCTTACACATTGATATATAAAGCTGCAAAACACATTCAAGGTCACCACTTAATAGGAATTCACAACTATCCATCCAAAAAGCCATGTGGTAACTCTTTTTCCACCAACAATCCCTATCTTTCCCAGTAAAGCATAAAAATGAAAGTCAAAGGAATCAAAAGATGTCATTAACCGTGAGTGTACATCACCTAAAACCTTAGCTTACTCAGAAAGTTCTTCCTCAGCAATTCCCACCATCACTTAGGGATGTTCAGGATTGTTAAAAGTGTTAACTCTCATGTCGAATAACTCCACCAAATATGGTGCAGTATATAAACCCCAAAACTCTCTACCTTGACACCTAATTTTTAAGGCATATACCAAATTCCATGATATGGTAACCCAAAGCCCAACCTAATCAGGCAAGTGGAGGTTGGTCACACATGGACAGAAGATGTTAAGTCAGAGACCAGCTAACTCGACCTGTCAAGGTGCAGTATATTAACCATAGAACTCTCCACTTTAATAATTAGCCTTTTATGGTAGGAATCAAGCTCTCTAACAAAAAGTACCTCCTAGTGCAATCTCCTTCGCTTCAAGAACAATACAATTAATTGGAACTAAGTCCTATAGAACAGAGTGCATATATTAATCAAAGCAATTCCTTTACCCTAGATGATCTTTGCTGAGCTTCCTCCTCAAGAAGCCTCTGATGTAGACAAAGCAACTCGAGTGTGCCTTACTTCTGAAAAGATCTCTTGAAGGTGTAGATCCCAATCAATGCAAGTCCAATATAGTTTAATATTATAGACAAATTTCACATACAGCAACAACCACCCTTATTTACCTCCACACTTTAAAGAATGTCAATTATGTCATGGGACAGAAACTAAGGTTTTTCAAAGACCTAATAATTAAATAGAAACATGGCTCGAAAACACAGCATCAGTTCAGATGTTGCTCGTTTTTAAGTTTCTTGCTCAGATGATAATTAATGCATTGAAAGTTAAGTAAGGAAAATTTGAGATTAAATAAAGAGAAAAACAAAATCAAAGGAGAAAACATCCACAAATAATTGATAAACCACTAATACACATGGCTGAAACATCAATCTACATATGCACACATAGCTAGCATACCATCCAAAGGCAGGCCTTTTTTTTTGACCGAGGTGGGAGGGGAGACTTGGGAACTATTTTGGACTTTTGATTACTTCAAAATCGAATAATATCTGAAAAAAATACATACCACTGCCGAGAACTTCTCCAGACCCACATGTAGAGCAGGAAAGAATGTCTGCTCACCAGATTCCAACACTCCATCAGGATCCTAGTAAATAAAACAATACTTATGGTTAAATGACAGTTTCAAAAGACAGTAAGCAATTCAAATATTGACTGTGTACTGCAAATTCCAGTGATTGCTAGAGAAGAAGAAAACATGTCAAGCTAAGCTATCACATTAACAGGTTGATACAACTAGCAGACAAATATAAATTGCAAAAGAAAAGTTGTTTTCCTGAAGGCCTTGGGCTGCTTGCCTTTTACTACTCTTCCCATACTAGAACAAGTTTTAGATGGGTAGATACTTGATGATTCTGGCAAAGTTAAAAAGGAAATGGTTTTCCCAACCTAATTCAAGCAACATATATATTTATATACCATGACAAAGTAAAGCTAGTGGTTCATGGAGATAGTAATTATGTTTAAATTTCCATGAACATATATGTGGTTATGACATGAAGCAGAGAATGCTCCAAATCAAACCATTATTGTAAGTCCAAGTCTAACCAAGATAGCCTCTCTAACCTAGAGAGCATAAACATAAGCATTTGGCTCTATATAATTTCCATCACAAGAGCCATTTTTTAACAAGAAAGGGGGGGGGGGGGAAGCACTGCCCATTATATCAGTTCATAACAAAACACTATATCTTTACCCTGGTAAAACAACTATGCCAGAAATCTGAATCCAGATGAATGCCATGCCAAAGCCTAAATAAGGGAACTGTACCAACAAATTCGTGACACTTACTTTAGATGTGGAGACATGTAGAGCATGCCATTCTGACCACTGCTGTAATAACTCCTCAAGCTTCTTCTTGCTATCCCTGAAAGGAGAGAAATAGTCCATTTAGAGATCAATAAAATAACTAAATAAATAAAAATTTTGGGGACGTATGGATGCTGAAAAATTAATTGTAATTTCAGTCCTCTCATTTCATTTATTGGAAGCCTACAATATTTACAAATTCAACTTATAAGAAAAGAGAAAAACAAGATATTATTTTTTCTTTCTTTTTGGACAAGAAACAGAGTCCACATCAAGGCTAACCTTGTTAAAGAGTTAAATACAACATGCACTGAAGCATGCCCTTCCTCAAATGTCCTCCTGTCTCTCTTAACACCTGTTACAGCTGCATGCTGAATTAGGGAAAGTACAAATCAAGGGGAACACAGCAGCTGCTGCACAAAAACTGAAATCTGTGAAGAATATTAATGGCCATGCCATTCATTTCAAATAGATCATATATTTGAGGAGCTATGACAACATTTTACAAATACTTCAACATTTCATCAGTTCACATTCCACAAGATGGTTTCAGATGTCAAAGCATTAATCAGGATACAGTTCCCTTCTCTCTTGTGATTGCTAGCTGGATTTTTATCTTGAGAAGTTAAGCAATCATTCTCATTAGGCGCTTTGGAGCTCATGTGGTTCATTGTTTCAGCAACTACAACAGTTTCACTCAACACTTGATCTGGTGAGATGGACTTATTGTTTATCAAATCCTTGTCAGGGTCTACTTCGACAACAAGCTGGCCATCTTCCTTCTCAGAATCACTTTCAATGTTTTCTAGGTACCCACCATTTTCTCTGCTGGGTCCAATATCAGAACAAATAGATTGAGAATCATCTCCCTGATGTTCATAACCTGAATTATGCAATTCTTCATCCTGAAGATCTGTTTCACTCAACACTTGATCTGGTGAGATGTACTTATTGTTTATCAAATCCTTGTCAGGGTCTTCTTCCACAACAAGCTGGCCATCTTCCTTCTCAGAATCACCTTCAACATTTACTAGGTACCCACCATTTTCTCCGCTAGTTCCAGTATCAGAACAACTAGGTCGAGAATCATCTCCCTGAGGTTCATGACTTGAATTATGCAGTTCTTCGTCCTGAAGAGCTGTTTCAGGATCATTACAATCAGGAAGGCCAATAAAATCCTCAGTATCCATGTTGAAAAAAGCAACGTCCACCAATGATGTTACTACCCAATGCACAAAAACAGTCCATGTTAGTGAATCAATAAAACAGATATAACCAAGTATGTAAAAGCAAATTCACCAGGCAAAACAGCAAAAATTTTCCCTTGAACAAATTCTTTAAACTTTCAGTTACAACTTCACATCCATCAAACATACTCAACAAAATTTATAATTTTAAATTTGAATTCCATGCAAGGGATTTGTGCTCAAGTCTTCCCTTATTTCATGCAAGTCGCAGGAACTTGCTATGGATTCCCTTGTATAATATATCTGAATTCTTCTTTTCTCTTTGAAGAGTACAATTTCGTGCTTTTCCATTAAAAAATTATGTAGATAATATACTTTTACTCCTCCCTTGTGGTTAAAGATGTGAACAGATTTTGTTTGGAGGGAGAGTATGATAAGAGGTAGGCGAATCTATGGCTCTAAAGGGTTTCTCCATATATAATCTAATTTCTTCGGAGACAGGAATTTCTACAACTCTGGAGGAAGTAATGGGTGTGACAAGAGTGAAGGATATTCTACTAAGACCCTTTATAAGAGTATCTACTCTTGCCGTAGTCAATCCCAGCATTCCTTTTAAGTTCGTTCTGTTTTGTGGAAAAATAATCATTGCAAGGAGGAAAAACTTTTACTAGAAAACAATTTGAATGAAATATCAAATGTCATTATCTTTTTATTGACTTGTGATCTATAACAAGATCAACTTGCCAAGATAACCAAAACTTTGAGGCTCTCCAGTTGACTAGCAGTTATTGACAAACAAAGACCAGAATTTTTTTTGGTTCCGGTATTCTGCAAGGACATCATTTTCCATGAAACAAGCGCAATCTTATAGAGTTCTTGGACCTCCCCCTTTTAGTTGTATAATCTTCGTGGACCTCATCTAGTCTTGCTCAAGAAACTCCAGCAGGACCCAAGACTCATATTGTAACCAATTCCCCCACAAGGTAATTCCATATAACATTCTAGAATTCAACAAACCTAACCAATGACCAGTGAAATTTCTCGGCTCAATTGCACAGAATTCAAACTCAAAATGAAAACATACCAGTCTAATTCAAACAAACATACAGCCTCCTTACCAAGACATTCCTCAAACATCAGACATTCAAGTATCTATACAAATTGATGAAATGGCTCAGTTGCACACGGTTCAAACTCGAAATAAAATACGCCAGTCTAATTCAAATAAAGAAACACACACAATCTTTACCAAGACATTCAAGCATCAATTCCGATTCATGAAAAAGAAATTCGAAGTATCCTACACCGAAACATCTAAAGATCTCAAAACAAGAAATCAAGAAAGTTAACTTGATAAACGAATTACTTACCAAGAAGAGAAAAGTTGCAGCGACAAATGAAAGAGAGAGAGAGAGAGAGAGAGTTTGAACCCTAAATCGCCAGACTTGAAGGAAGCAAAGCTAACCCCAACAGCAAGAAAGGAGCTAAAAAAAAATAATCAAATCTAAAGTCAAGACCTTAGGAATTGGATTAGACGAGAGAGAGAGAGAGAGAGAGAGAGAGAGAGAGAGAGAGAGAGGAGGGTAATTGGTAATTAACATGGGCGACGAGGCGTGGCGAGGCGAGGCGTCTCGTCGTTTCATATTTTTCCGAATCGACTCATTTACAAAATAAAAGCGATTCGCGAATTTGTGCCCTAATTACCATTAATCAATTCTCCGGTTACTCTATGTTACCAAATGTTATTGCTTAAAATTAATTTTCTCTGTTTTGAAAATTTTGCAATCTAAATTTTAAAATCAATTATTTAAAAAATTAATATAAAAAAACACAATAATAATAATAATAATAATAATAATTTAAAAATAATAATATAAAATATAAAATAATAAATAAAAATAATAAAAGAAAATAAGTAAAAATAAATTATCAACAACAACAACAACAACAATAAAAGTGAATTAATTTAACTGATTTGAATTCTAGTATATCATTTATTTCTATTTTAATTTATCTTTTCAGTTAAACTTTTAATAATTTTCCTGACATTTCATTAAATTTCTTACATTTCACTCCTCCTAATTCATGTGTCTTTGAGTTCTTCTAATTCACGTGTCTTTAAGTTTTCTTTACATTTTTTAAAATCATTTTAGACGATATTCTTTATTTCATCACAATTGAATTTACTTTTTTATTTCTGATTCCTATTTTTTTTTAATTTTACCATACATTTATTTAAACATTTTCATTTTAGTTATAACTATTTTATATTTTTATTATTGTTTAATAGTTCAACACTCGGTATCATACAATAATATAAATTTTACTATAATTTTATTAAACTTTTTTTTCAATTACAATGATATCATATGATCATAAAAAAATTCAAATGCTTTTTTTTATTATTTTATTTAGTCCATTTGAATCTTATGATTCACGTCTATTGAATGATGGATTCAAAATATCTAAAACATTCACATTTTGGTATGTCCTATTCATTTAACTTAATCGTTTCGACATTATTTTTATAATATCACAAAACATACATTTTATATATTTAGTTTTTTACTAACTTAATTTAAATATTATAAAATCTAGTGTATCCCACCATAACTCCAATTTAATACAATACCCTATCTAATTTCAATGACCAGCACTATATTAGCGACGAATGACGAATTAACGATGAATTTAATCATAAAATTTTTTTGTCACTAATTAGCGACGAATTTAACAACCAAAATTTTTTCGTCACTAATTAACGACGAATTTTGTTACGAATGATGTGTCTGTCGCTAATTTAGCCACGACTTCCTTTCCGTTGTAAATTTTGTGGCAAATTAGCGACGAAAAAGTTTTTGTCGCTAAATTCGTCGTAAAATAGCGACGAATTTTTTTCGTCACGAAAATCCGTGGATAAAATCGTGTTTTTTTGTAGTGGATAATATCAATGTATATTCATCAATACCCACTATAGTATGTCCCTAGAACATGTTTTGAAAATTTTCCTATAGTAAAATCAGGAAAAGTAATTTTTTTTTCTAAATGTAGAAAAAAATAAAAAATATTGCATAAACACTAAGAGTAACAAATAATTTCATTATATTCTTCCAAATCAATTATTTTCATTTAGTGCAATTCAATGTACTAAATGCATATCCACACCTTAATTAATGATATAAATTGTAAATATGTCTATATTTTAACGGAAATGAATTAATCTTTTTTTTTTTTTTTGGCTAGGCTAGAAATGGAGTTTTGATGAAAATCCTTTTTTTTTTAATCAAAATTTTCTTTAAGCTAATGAGATGATCCCTCTCTGAAAATGTTTTAGTTTTAACATAATTTTTTTTTTGTGTTTATCGGAACTCGAAATCGAGTCTATTACATGAGGGGAAGAAGAAAGTGTCACTAGAGCCAAATCTCATGGGCCAGTTTTAACATAATCACATAATTGTATGAAATAAAAAATGCTTTGTCCTAGATTTCCTTGAGGTGCGCCATGATTGGACATAGGTTAGCATTATGTCCATTGCAAGGCTTCCAACCTTAAAAAGATGTTCTCAACTACTTCTTTTGAGTTTATTAAAATACATGAATCCCTGTCGACACACATGCACACAAACAGATTGATTTGTAAGTTTTTGTATACATATAGAGAGATTTAGATATTTATTGTGTTTTTGAGTGACTACCTCTAAAGACTGTCCAACATTCTCTAATGGAATCTCTAGGTGTTACTACAGCTCCAATTATGCAAAAGTACTGAGCATGGTGATGCATATATGCTCAAAGCCTGGACTTAATATGTTGGCATTTTCTGAAATCATTTCCACGTCCAGGAGGGTGGGGACAGAGAGATGGAGAAAGGGATAAAATTTCTTAAATTTTATTCTTTTGCAGTCGCAAAGGACAATGTTTATGGAAGCATACACCCGTCTGTACATAATGATATAAGTATATAGCTACAAATGGCAGTTCTGATGACTTTGTCTACATATGTACATGATGTGAGCGATCGTCTAACCAAGTTTTGATAGCTAGAACTGACCCTTCAACAACATTTGTCAAATTTAGTTTGTGGATGCCGATGCCCTTCTCTTCTTCAACAAATGTCTGTGACTTCCACCATGTTCAGAGACAGTCTTTCTTCTTTCCTGCATTTTTACTCGACTAGGCTCAGACTGTGCAGTCTCGATCGGGTCATTTTCCAAATATGTCTCCTCATCCCCAATATGCTCACTTGCCTTTGCGTTTCTTGTCAATTCCTTGTCTTTAAGGAAGCAACATAGGTCTCTCTTTGGCTAACATTCTCATCAGAAGAAGTATCACTTAGTGCCTGAAAATTAGTCAAAACTCTCTTTCTTTGAACCTTGAAAAGAATTGCTATTTGTTCTCTTGTTGTATGGTGGAAGGAGAGATTTGGAGACGGAGGCAGCTCCATCCCTACCCAAAAATACAGACTGTTGAAAGCTTCGTTTCTATGCCTTCTCTCCCTCAAACCAATTCTCCCAATTGTTCAATAAGGTCACTGCTCACAGCTTCCTCTGTAGCTTTTTTGCTTCGGCTCTACGATACTTCGATCAAACTCTTTCTTTGAGTCGCAGAGATTGCTGTGATAAAAATTCTTATAAGAAAAGTAAAGGGCAAAGATGCTGCATGAAAAGGAGTATTGAATCACTTGGAAGTTGAACATTAAGCTTGCAAGATCATGAGACTGAAGCTTCTGTTTATTCCAGAACATGTAACAAAATCTCACTAGCAGAGCAGTAACAGCAAGATAATGGTTTGAAATTAGAGGAACAACAAAAAAGCTCTCCCATTCCCAGGCAAGAAGCACGCACATCGCAAAGACCATAAGCCAATTAAAAATAAAAAAGTTAAATATACAACTTAACCTGCATCGGTTTAATCAATGTACCCATTCATAACTCAAATTTAATACTATTATCTTTTCTAATTTTATTGACTAACACTATATTATCTATAAAAGACATACGTCATGATATTTTATTTTGAATATTTTTCGTTAGTGAACTCTAATGCTCATTGGGAAGTTATCATCACTTAAACCATTGTAGATTCTTATATTGGTAAGCGTTCACTTATATATATCTTTGATAAGATTAATATATCCGACGGATATCCCCTTCATCAACACTTAATCAATATGAGAATGATACTAAATTTTTTAATTAGAACTCGAGTTCAAACTTTGAAAATGAAAAAAAATACATTAGAAAAGTTCTCCTTAAAAAGAGCCCAACAGTAGCTCCGATCAAATTAATCAGAATATAATTTTGGATAGCGATTGATTCCATCTCATGAAAAGAAAAAAAAATTGAGAAACAATGTAGGTCGAGATGGTTTTACTGGGACTATCAATGCCTGGTCCAAATTAAATACTCTTTTAGTTACTTTAAGCCTCCAGAAATATTGATGGTACAATGGGATGTTTGCGGCCAAATTAACTATTCTAGAAATAATATTGCACACCAACTCTTGAAGATAAGTTGATGACAGGAAAAAGAATAGGAACTTACTTGATCCAGCTATAAAGGCAAGGAGAATTGTCTAATCCACTTCAAATAAAACAGAAAGGATGAGAATTGGCCTGACATGGTTGAATATAGGAAAATTGGAGCATATAAAACAGAAAAGAAAAAAAACGGATTGCAAGCCATAGTTCCCTTACTCCAGTTTCGGACCAAAAGATGGCACCAGTTGCTGGAACCATTTTCGCCGATTGTGGGGGGTAACTTACTTTACCTTCTACACTTTCATCCTAGATACACTTACAACATACCCAGAGCAATGGAGAAGTGGATTCACTTGAATGACAAAACCCAACCCTGGTGGCTCTCAAGAATTTCTTGAGATCACAAGTTGGAGAAAAATGAGTAAAGAAATCCATCTAACAAGCCAATGGATATCCAACCTTCATTGTTTCAATGAGGATTGATGTTCTTAATAAATCTCCAAAATCCTTTTCATTCTAATGAAATCTGCCATTTCTTAAACCCAATTCATAGAATGGACCAAAAATGAATAAGACTTCAGTTACCATTAGAATCAACAAATGGGGCAGATTCTGCCGTGCTTAAGGGGCCAACACTCCTTTGCCGTAGGATATTCCCATTAAACATCTTCTGCTAGTAAATCCCAACTCGCCAATACGCTTCTCTAAATTATCGATGGATTAGAGACTAATTTGGCCTTTAGAAAATTAGAATAAGGAAAATACTTTCCCCTTGAAACCTTGAATACCAAAGAGGAGTTGTCTACGCCAGTCTTGCTTTGCTAGCATTCCTACCATATATTTCCATCCTTTTCCTTACTTTTTTTAAACCAAAAAAGAAAAAAAAGATTTTAATGTTTAAGGGTATTTTGGTCCAAAAAATATTGATAGGAATGGAATCACCACAAGGTTAGTGCATCCTTCATACATACACTTATTATTATTACTATAATCTTCTATTCAGATATATACACTTATGTAGGAAAATGAAGTCACAAGAAGGTGGTTTTCGAGAATTTTGTGGTATTATTAAAAAACAGTGAGTACTTTATTCATCATTTTGTCTCTTTATCTTTCTTTTTCTTAATAAAAAAAAGATTTAAATATTTAGTGGTATTTTTTTTTCAAAAAATGTTAACCCTAGTTGAATCCCCCATAAGAGCTTATTCTCTTTATTAATAGTCATAGACCATGATGAGTCATAGACCATGATGTACGTAAGTTCTCAACATTAACATTTTCATGTTTTCAAAACGTTTCCATTTTCAAAATATTTTAATATATTCAATTAATTAATATTTACATAAAAATTCTTATATTTTTATATTTAAACAATTTTCATTTCTAATCGCAATTTTTATTTTTTATATTATTTATCTTATAATTAATAATTATATATTTAATTATTTTATATTTTTATTATAAAAATAGTTATTCTATTATTTCTATAAAATAATTAATATTTATATAAAAATTTTTATATTTTCTATATTTACGTATTTTTTTTATATTCTTGTTTCTTGTATTTTATAAAATGTAATTTTTTTGTATAGTTTTATATTTGTTTTCATTTTTTCGCTTTCATTTCTGCACAACCTGGGTCATAGATATAACAAAATTTTAAATGCTAATAATTTTAGCATTTATCAGATAAGAATAAATTTAAAGAAATGAAATTCAGATAGAGAGGGAAAATGAGCAAAAGATTTCACAAAAATTTAAAATTGAGGAGAGGAAATATGGTTTTATGTGGATTGAGGCTCCTTAAATTGAGGAGTATATCTGTGAGAGTGGCAATTTTTTAATCAAACTAAGGAACTTAATGTAGCCTAAATCAAGAGTAGATAAATACAGAAATTTAACAAAATTAAGGATAATATTGTCTTAAAAAAAAAGGCTAACACGAACAAATACACTACATATTTCTGATACATAAAATCTTCTCAATATTAATATTTTTTTTTTTGTTTTAAAATGTTTCAATGCGTTAATTTAATTAACATTTAAAAAAAAACCCTTATATTTTACACAAATGAATTTTTTTATTTAATTATAATTATAATTTTATATTATTTGTCTTATAATTAATAATAATATAGTTGATCATTTTACATTCTTATTGTAAAAGATGATTATTCTATTATTTTTATAAAATAATTAATATTTCATAAAAATTTTTACTTTTTTATTTACGTGTTTTTTTTATGTTTTTATTCTCTATATTTTTACAAAGTATCATTTTTCTTTATTGCTTCGTATCTATTTCTATTTTTCTGTTTTTTCCATGAAAAATAGCTGGAAACAAACACCCATGTATATGTACACTAAATACGTATCCAACATAACTTAATTTACTTGATTCTATCTTATCAAACATTACATATGGTATTCAATATTTATGGAGCATTTGATTTTCACTCATGAATGGTAATTAAATTTGAAATAAAACTTCTTGAAAATGGGTTTCAAAAACTCAATTGTTCATGTGAGTTTTAGAAACCCCAAACTTTGGAGGTTTTATTTCTAAACCCTTATTCATATTCTATTAATGAAAAAAAAATCATATAAATTACAATTCGATTTTTTATTCCTATTCACTCTGAGCGGGTAAACCCTTTGTTCTATTCAATCTAATCCGGTCATATCTTCATTAAGTCAATCCAATTGTACCATATTCCATATGCCAACAGCCCGATGTATAATTTGATATTCCTTGTTATAATAATTAAACATATAAAAAGGAATAGGGTTTCATGTCTATGCTAAATATTATAGGCTGAATATAATTTTTGAGATAACATCACATAATATCTTGTAATTTATAGGTACAATTATTTTAATAATTTTGTCACATTACTATATTTCTGCAATTTGTGCTCCTTGGCAATGAAATTTCGTAGGCTTTTGGGAACCAATTGGTTTAATTTATCTTAGTTTATATATATATATATATATATATATATATATATATATAATTTAACTTGTGATTATTTCAACTGAAATGGAATTTTTTAAAAAAGAATTTAAAAATAAAAGTCAAATTTTTAGGTAATAAATAATAAATAATGATTGGATCAATATTTTTTTAATTGAAAATCCTGTGAACATCAGGATAATGGTAGCCTTGTTTAAACAAAACAAACACTACAAAAAAAAAAAAAGCTTTTAGCCACAAATTTAACGACAAAAATTTAATAAAAATTCGTCGCTAAAAACATTAGCGACGAAGTTAACGATGAAAAATCTTTAGTTGTTAATAACGCGTCGCAAAAATTTAATGACGAAAATTAGAAATCAGTCGCTAAATTTAGTAACGGATAATTTTTTATCGCTGAATCCGTCTCAAATTTAGCGACAAAAAATTATTCGTCGCTAAATTTAGTAATGAAAATCTAAAATTCGTCACTAAATTTAGTGATAAATAAATTTTCATCGCTAAATTTGCGATGGATTTATTGATAAAAAATTATCCGTCGCTAAATTTAATAACGAAAAATTGTGAGAATGACAATGGCGCATGTTCAAAAGGAAATTCAGGACAGAAATTTTCCTTTAGGGCTTGTTTTGAAATTAAAAAAAAAAAACCAGAAACAGTTCCCCTTATTGAAATAAAAATTTATAATAAAAAAGATTTGTCCTACCCCCAGTAATAGCGAGTAGCCCGGCCCTGGGCATCGTGCCTTGTAGAGCTACCTGCCTTCAAAATCCCCCTCCCTAATTTTTCAATCCAAACCTCATTTTCTAAGGCTGTTTCATACATGCTCAAATTTATGTTTATTCATAAAGTTTCTTTGTGAACTGAATATATATATATATATATATATATATATATATATTGATTTGTTAGAATGATGTTATTTAACATATTATGTTGAGCCTGACTTCCTCAGGAGTCCATGTGGGCACATTACATGAATCAAGAGAAACAGTTTTTCTTTTTAATTTCTTTTTTTGAAAAATTTGTGATTAAAATTATATAATTAAGAATAATTCTTTTTATGTAATTATTATATAATTTATAATTATTAAACTTTAAATATGCTATATGAGGAAGTACATAATTGCCTGGATATTGCTTGTTGTCACTTCACATCTATAATGCACAGAAACTTTTCAATATTAACAAATTTTTATTTTGGAAACTCAATAGAAAAATAATTAGCATAAAAAAGCTTGTGTTCTTGGTTCAATTGAATTTAAAGCGAGTTTAAACTTTATTAACTTGGTTCAACCCGATTAAATTTAATTCGAATCGAGTTAAACTTCTAAAAAATAAATCTCTTTTGATATTTATTTTTTTATAGATAAAATTCAAATTTAAAAATTTATTTAAAAAAAAAGTGTTCACGTATTAGATCAAGCTCGCTTCGGTTAATCTTGGAGTGGCAAGATGCAAGGGGCATGTGCAAAGAAATTTGGCAACTAATGTCTGTTGTATACATAATGTGATGCTAATTAAGTGAGTGGTCAGCATCAATTATGCTTCAATCTATTCCGTCCATGTCTGGGAATGTGAAGTTACCGGCATATAAGTACGCAATCTCCGGGCAACTATGCACTTCCTCCTAACTCCATATTTAAATTTTAATAATTATAATTTATTTAATAATTACATAAAAAGAATTATTCTTAGTTATATAATTTTAATCACAAATATTTCAAAAAGAAATTAAAAAGAAAAAAGATTGTGAAGTGATTATATAATGTTTTTAATACTTTATAAATTAGTTTCATTCATGTAATGTACAAAAATTATTTCTCTTAATCCATGTAATGTACCCACATGGACTCCTAAGGACGTCAGGCTCAACATGTTATGTTAAATAACATCTTTCTAACAAATTAAAAAAAAAAAAAAACATATTTCTGAGAGTTCACATAAAATTTTACGAACAAATATAAATTTAAGCATGCATGAATACTACTGGAAGTAAGAATTTAATATTAATATAAGAATTAAATAAGAATTATCTCTCATCTAATGTTCACAACGACGGAACGAATGCAATTGAATTCATGTTCGATGTGAGACCACAGTCGAAAGTTACGCTCAAACCATAATCCCAAATTTTAATTCATGGATTGAAAAGGTATAAAGTGTCGACAAAATTTTATGGGGACCAATACCGTTTAGGATTATGAATTTAAATCTAAATAAAAGGTTCCCCCCTGCCGACAGGGGAAAGTGCCATTTTGGCCATTGCCCTTACAATTTATTTCTCTCTGTTATAGACACAGAAAAATATAACTTTTCACTGTCAAAAATAATTTTAATTTTTTTCATAATTTAATATATTCATTTTTTTCTTGATTGTAGTGTGTGTGTGTATATATATTATGAAAAGAGAATCAATTTATTTATAATAAATAATAATGTTGCTAGAGAGGAGTCATACCGATGTCTTAATCAAATTCTTGGGTTTGAGTATCGGAAATAAAAAAAAAAAAAAAGACAAAAGAAGAAGTCATTGATATTTTGGCTATAATAGGGGTAGAGGCACGACGAATATTGGAGATGTAGCAAAAACCATAATAACCACCAAAACATTTTCTCCAACATGAGGCCACTTTTAACTTATCAATCCTCTTCCTCTTCATGTTTTTCCTACCATCTTCTGCAACTGCAGCTCAAGGTAATTATCAAAATAATTTTTTTTTTTCTTTTGAAGATTAAAAACGTTACAAAATGAGGTTATTAACATAATTATCGTGATGTGTTCGCTTTGCTAAGAGGAGACTCTGACCAAGGACCAATCAGTTAAACCTTCACCATCATGTGGAGGTTACCAAATGCATAACATAATAATAATTTAAATAAATTTTACCTTAATTAGAGTGTAAAAATAGTTTAAAAAATAAAAAAATATAAGAAGATTGTTGGCTTTCTTAATTTAGCTAGGTGGCGGTAAACATTGAATGCCCGATGTCTCATTTTGGAGCCGGTGGTGGCCCGCGACGGCATCTATTGTGGGGATAATAGGGAGGGCGTTTTGGAGGTGGCCTTATTGGTACACATGGTCGGCCATAATAACGGGGAGGACATTCTGGTGGCGGTGGAGGCGGTGTCAATTGTGGTGGTGGTGGACAGCGCAAGTAGAGACAACGCGGTATTACTGTTCGAGTGTCTATCGCAACAAAAGCAAACACAACATAATAATAATTATGTTAATAACGTAATCTGTAAAGATTTTAATCTTAAGAAAATGTTGTTAAGTTATTTTAAAATTATCTGAAGCTGCAGCTGCGGAAGATGAGAGAAAAAGCATGAACACCAAGAGGATTGATAACTTAAAGGTGGTCTTCATGTTTGGAGAAAATATTTTGGTGCTTACTGTGGTTTTTGTTTGTAAATCGGTGAAATTTGAATAGATTTACACTTGAAATAATCATTACTTTTAAGGAAATTATATTCGTATTATATTGTTAGCTGAGTTAATGATAAACTCTTTAAAGATACGTAAGTCGAAATAAAAATTTGAGAGAATAAAATCTTAAATTTTTTTTAAAAATAAAATTGAGATTAAAAAAAAAAAAAAACAAAAAGAGTTACTATTTTTTCAATGATGAGAGAGAGTATTTATAGAAAATGAGTGATTGTAATTATGAGATATCTATTTATTTAAAAACCATAATGAAATATATTTTTGATTTAAGAAACATTAGTTTATTTAACAGATATCATTTCATTTGTTAGGAAGTTACATTTTAATCAAAAAAATATCAGTGCGAGTGAAAAAGGGGTGAAGGGTGGTCAACGATTGCAACTTTAATCGTTGATTTATGGGGTGGGGAAGGGACAAAAGGTACTCTCTTTTTTGGTTTATCTGTATGGATGGGGAAAGGATGAAGGGTGGGGTGACCGTGGCTGTGTGGGTGAGGAAGAGATGAAAAGTAGGATGACCATGGCTGTGTGAGTGTCCAGCGATCGCAAGTTTGACCGCTGTGATCTGTTGACTGCTATAATTATCAACGGACCGTCTTTCTCTTTATTTCGTTATAATCATATATATATGGATGGGTTGATCATCAATGATCTATGCCATGTCTATTTTGGGTAAAACATTTCAAAATTCAAACTAAAACCCTAATTTTCTTAATAAATTCGATATAAAAATCTTTTAATAATAATAAAATGTTAAGCTGTGCAATGGACAGATGGGTTGAATTTTTTATGAGCCCAAATCGAGGCAATTATTCAATTAAAAAAATCCACCTCTGATCGGTTCCTAATCTTTTTTTTTTTTTTTTTTTTTTTTTTTTTTTTTTGTAAATTCGCTAGAGGTTATTGCCATCCCTATATGCTAGATTAGATTATGTGATGCTGATTAAGTCAATGGTCAGTGTCAATTGTGCTTCAATCAATTCCGACAGTGTGTAGGAATGTGAAGTGACCGGCGCGAGTGGGCGATATCCGGGAATTATGCACTTCCTCGTTGCAGCATATTTAAATTTTAATAATTACATTAATTATTGACATAAAATTTTAGTAGATTTGAGCATGCATGAAGCAGCCTTAGAAAATGAGGTTTGAAGTGAAAAATTGTTGGTCCGGACAAAAATTAGGAAGGGGGAATTTTGAAGGCGGATGGACACTACACAGCACGATGCCCGCCCAGTCAAACTCGAGGGGAAGGCCAGGCTACTGGCTACTACTGGGAGTGAGAATTTAATATCGGAGACTATATTATACAAGAATTAAACAAGAATCACCTCTCGTCTAATGTTCACAGCCACACACTGGATTCAGATCGATCGCAATTGAATTCATATCCGGCGTGAGATCACAATCAAAAGTTACGCTCAAGTCACGATCCAAAACTTTAATTCATGGATTGAAAAGAAATAAAGTGTTGGCAAAATTTTAAGGGGACCAATACCATTTAGGATTATAAATTTAAATCTAAATAAAAGGTTCCGCCTGCCAACACGGGAAATTGTCATTTCGCTCACTGCCCTTACAATTTCTTTCTCTCTGTTATAGACAGAGATAAATGTAACTTTTCACTGTCAAAAATAATTTTGATTTTTTTCATAATTTAATATGTTCTTTTTTTTTTCTTGATTGTAGTGTATGTGTATATTTAACCTGATTTCACTGTAAAAAAATAATTTTAATTTTTTCATAATTTCTTTCTCTAATTTTTTTTTTCTCGGTTATAATACGTAACCAGATTTTACTAATTCAATAACTTTCTAACGTACCACAATACCTATAATTCACTATACTATTTCTCACTCTTTTTCATTTTTTTATAATAAGAAAAATTTGTTAAAGACTAAAAAATACACCAATTATGAGTGAGACTTTCAATATAGAAAATCTAATGAAATGTTAGAATAGATCGTTAAAAATTTTTATGTATATTGTTCGTAAAAATATGAATATTAAAGGTTAATTGAGAAGATAATTTTAAATTATAAAGAATGATATAGAAGAATTCGAACCGATTGAATTAATGAATTATTATTATTATTATTATTATTATTATTATTATTATTATTATTATTATTATTATTATTATTATTTTAAAATTTTATGAATAATTTATTTTTATTTTTTCATTATTTTTAATTTTTTAGTTTATGTCTTTTATTTTTATTTTTAAATTCTAATTTTATTTTATTTTATTTTTTTTCTTCTATCTTTTATATTAGTTTTTCAAATAAACGATCCTAAAATTTAAAATTAAGCATAAATATGTTATTTTGTAATAAGAAAAAATTCATATTTTATTGAGAAGGATGGGTAAGAGAGCCAAGGGCTCAAAACAACACCGGAAGCAACCCCAAAATCGCTACATTTGACTGCCTACAAAATCAAGACTAAGAAGCACAAAGCCGTACCAAGTTTGAAAGTATAACTTGATGAAAACAACCACAAATAGGCGATAAAAATATGCAGTGCAGCAAAAACCCTAACAAAAGATTCTTACAACTGAAAGCAAAAAACCCCCAGGTGCCTGGGCACACTATGAACTGTCCCTCCTTGCTGTAGCTTACAGTATTTCTGAATTTGGTTGAAATTATAAAGAAGACTGTATTTAACTGCATAAATTTTGTTTCTTTCACATCTGCCATATCAGTCATCTTTCATGACTACTTTAAAATTTGTGAGGTATTGCATATGTTTGATACTCGTTCCATTCCCTTTTAAGTATTTTTTTGAAGAGGAAATTTTATTTCATTTTAAGTGTCATTTTCATATTTTAATGAAGATTTAATAATGTTTTTCCAACTTTTACCTTTGTTCAACAATAAATAGGTTTTACTGTTTCAAAAGCTTGCTTAGTGGGAGATAGAATTAGAGGATGATTATGATAAAAGGGTAGTTTAGTTGAAAAAGAAAAAATTCCAAGTAAGGTTAAGAAATATATTTCTTAATTTTCGTGCCAGGGAACATAGAGAATATTTACCCAAAAAAAAAAAGACAATAGAGATTGTATCCAAAGCTGTCCTTAATTGGCAGAGCACTTGAAACATATTTCATCAGCACCGATCAATTTACAAAAAGCGCACCTTTATGTCTTGATATTACCGCATAGAGAGCTAGCTACTTCCATTTTCATGGTACAAAGCAACCAAAGTAGCAAACACATCACATCGTGTTTGCTTTTCTTATTTCTTTATTGTCACATACAAATGCTTTAAGAAGCTTGTTGGCTTTCTTAATTTAGCTGGGTGGCGGTAAACATTGAATGCTCGATGTCTCATTTTGGAGCCGGTGGTGCCCTGCGACGGCATCTGTGATGGCGACCGGGAGGACATTTTGGAGGCGGCGGCGGAGGCGGAGGCGGAGGAGGAGGAGGTGGTGTCGATTGTGGTGGTGGGCATTCGTAGGGGGGTTCATACGGGTGGCAATCTGGAGGTGGTGGACAGGGACCGTAACCACAGTCTACTCGAGTGTTTATTGTAACAAAAGCAAGCAGAACATAATATTAATTATGTTAATAACGTAATCTCTAAAGCTTTTAATCTTAAAAAAATGTTGTTAAGTTATTTTAAAATTACCTGGAGCTGCAATTGCGGAAGATGAGAGGAAAAGCATGAACACCAAGAGGATCGACAACTTAAAGGTGGTCTTCATGTTTGGAGAAAATATTTTGGTGCTTACCGTGGTTTTTGCCATCATGCCCCTGCCCCATTATATAGCCAAAACATCAATAAACTCCTACAAGTATTGTATTATTTAGCATAACTAAATTGACTTTAATTTTCTCAAAATTGAGGTAATAAGTTTTTATTGACCGCCGTACAAAATAAAAAATTTGATTACTATATTATAAATATATAATAATAACAACAATCAAATCTTTATTCCACTAAATGAGTTTGATTATATGGATTTTTCTATAATATTGTATTCTATATTGTATTCTATTTCTTATCGTATATCTATTTACATGGTTGTTTTATTTATATGACAACAATAATTATACTTTTATTCTATTAAATGTGATCGACAATATGAATACTTTTATACTATTATTTTTTATTTTATATCATATTTTCATCTATATTCATATAATCCATATCATTTTAAATTATCGTTATTCAAATCTTTAGATCTCCCTTTCTCCCGATTAATATGAGTACTTGTTATAATCTCACACTGCATAATTGGAACTTGATCTATCAATCACTTATTTACGTGTTTATACTATCTTAATCATGTTTTTCTCGATTTTTTCTTGATAGGCATAACTCCAACTTTCTCCCCAATACATTCATTTCTTATCTTATATGTTTTTGTGTGTCTACACCTTCACTCCACCTTAATATCCTCATCTTTGCCACTTATCTTTTGCTCATATTTTTGGTTCATTACCCAAAATTCAGATCCATATAACAAAACAGGTTTAATTGTCATCCCGTAAAACTTCTTTTTAAGTTTTGAAGATATTTTTTGATCACATAAAATACTTGATGCACTCTTTCATTTCGACAATCCTGTTTATATTCTATATAATACATTTTTGTAAATTCTTCTATTTTTTTTTTGTTTGTAAAATTGATTATAAGCATTTAAAACTCACTTACATAAATATCATGCACCATGGTATCGTATCCTAAGCCAATGACCTTCAGGTTAAGTGACATCAATCTCCCTCCCGTTTGTAATAGACTCGGGTTTGAGTCTCACTGTGAACAAAAAAAAAAAATGGTATCATATCCTAAATGTTGCTACATCTATGTCCCTGCATCTATGGTTTCGTATCCTGTGTAAAACTAATATGATTTATAATATTACGATATTGCTACATCTATGTCCCTACATGAATGTTTCTACATCATGCGTGGAAAATTCCTTCTTGACTCTCAACTCAAGTCTTCGCTTTTTGTCATTTTTCACACTTATGTTTGTTTCCTTTTGTGATGAGTATTTGTAGCCTATTTACCAAATATGAGATCGGATAAAAAGGCATAAAGTTTATTCAATTTTGAACATTTTCTTTCAAAAAATCTATGATACAAAATAATCTTTGTCAAATCAATTTTGTCGAATTTTTGTGTATCAATTGTTTTATGCCGGGTTTTGTTGTTATTTAGCCATTGGACTTTTCTCCTTAATTTCTTTAAAATAAAATTTTTTTAATCTTTTCTTTCTTTTCTTTCTTTTTTTTTTTTTTTTGGGTGGGGGTGTTGATAAAGAGAAGGGCCTTCGGCCAGCTAAGAGAGGGGCCTTCGGCCAGCCAACATCAGAGACAAAGATTATTAATTAAAAAAAACTGTTGAAATTGATGTCCAACTTGTTGGGTGGGGATGGTTGGATATGACACTAATTCAATATAAATTATATATTAAAAAATATTAAAAGAATATTTACTATTGTTATGATCATAAATTAGACATATATATATATATATATATATATAACCCCTTCCTCTTTGTTATAATACATATTGATAATAGATAATATATTTCGATTCTTTATTTTCTCAACATAGTATTAGAATACCAAATTTTTGATGGGATGGTGAGCAAAAATTCCTCCTTTCATAACACTCGTGACTGAGACTTTGTGCCCTTGATTTATGGATTATTATTTCTTTCTTGTTTTTATTAGACTTTCATAATCGTTTTCTGATGAGTTGGGTTTATATTTCAAAATTATACTCGTGATCACTTTCTAATTGGGATTTTTCTTATTCTATTCCACCAGTTGCCTTGACCCAGAAGTCGATGTTAGTATCAACGAATGTTCATTTGTAGAAAAAAGAACAATCTAATTGGGATTTGGCTTGTCTGATCAAAAGTTCTTTATACCCCTTCTACAAATACAAAAACATGAGATTGAATTTATAACAAGAGTACGAAAAAAAACCAATAATATTAAAATGGTTTTCATACCCATGAGAAAACTGAAACCAAGGCCTTTCTTTGGCAGTTTTCTTCCTGTTTAACTCCAATCATGGTCAAATGTGAAGGTTTGATGAGAGAGAGAGAGAGAGAGGGAGAGAGGGAGAGAGAGAGAGATTTTTCTGGCAATTCATGGATCGGCAAATCAAAAGTTTCAGTACCTTCTCCTAATTTTTTATTTATTTACTATTAAAATTTAAAATTATATTTTAATTAATTTAATTTAAATATTTATAGAGATTCTAAATATAATTTATTTTATATTTAAATTGTAAAATAATATTTGAATAAAGAATTTAATATTTAATTTTATTAAATTGACCATTGGTTGGACGGAAATCAACACCGATAGCAATTAATAAGATATTTTCCACAACTGCGACCTTGGTCTTCGAGCGTGTAGAATAAGGGGCAGGAGCATTTAAGGAGTTGAATGGACTATAACCTCGCCAGTGTGACACATAGTCATTGCCGGTGACTATAGATGAATTTCTGAATTGAATGAAGAAAATAATTATTGATGGTACAAAATTTATCCAATTATCCCCTTATCCAATTCTCCATGAGCACATACTCTTGAGCAATAAAGGCCAGCTTCTTTTTCTCGATTCCTCTTCAACTTCCTTCACTCTTTTCATTTTATTGCTTAGACTCTTCTATTGGTAAGCATGTCAATTAGTAGCTTATTGCAGCTAACTTGTGAGTATAATTATTATTTGTGTTCGAGAGAGCCCAACAAATCATAATTGACTACTTTTTTGTCACTATAACGAGAAATATGATATTTTTATATGCAAAGTTGTGTTCAGTTTTCTTTAAATGACTAAAAATTGAAAATTTCATGAATGTAATCAATAGAATTATAAGTATGTACAAAGCATTAAAAAAAAATGCACAATTGTGACATAATTTTGCGATGAAAATTATACAAAAATTGCATTGCAAAATGGTAAAGTGAAACAATTTACAAAAATCGTAATGTTGGCCGTCATAAAATTTTTACCCGAAAGAAAAGCAGATGTATCGCAAAGTTTGCAACCGTAGAAGAGTCAGTGCAAAATTCTTTGTTAATGTTAGTGACTGATGAGATGTGTCACTACAGTTTTCAATGCCACTTACCTTTGCAAGAACATTGGGCATGGTAGTGATCCCAGAGTTTCTTATGCAAAATGTATTGCGAGCCAATAAAAAAAAAAAGGAACGGTGTCAATTTGTTGTGCCTTTTTGAACGAATAGATTTTTTCCATTGTAACATTTATTTCTTTTTTTATGAACAGGGTTTCCCTTCAACAGAAAAATCACTTCAGATTTCCGTGCCATTAGCAATATACAAAATCTCTTTCCATTCTATCTTAAACTTCTGTTTTGGTTTGTAATCCTAAAGGAATTTGCCACAAATTCATGCAACAATATAGATGGGGTATAATTTTCTTAAAGACAATGTTCAATCACGTACAAGTCTATCTGCACTTTTAAATTCCATTTTCACAAATTTCTACCAATAATTATCTCGTTTTGTCTATAACTGAATTCACTTCTAATTTAGTATATATCCTTTCGTTTCTAATATATATTTTTTTAATTTATTACACATCTATCTAAACATTTTTATTTAAATTACAACTATCTTATATTATTATTATTATTTAATGATCCAACACTCATAATAAACAATAATACATGTTTTATTACAGTTTTATAAAATTTTCTCTTTAATTGTAATGACATCGTGTTATCACAAAAAATTTCAAATACATTTATCAATTTTATCTAAACCGTTTGAATCTTATGATTCATATTCCTATCCATATTGCCATCAATTTGAATGATATACACAAGATGTCTAAAATGTTCACTATTTGGTACGTTCTATATCTTTAACTTAATTGTTTTTTTATCATTCTTATGACTATCACCAAATTTATATATCATATACTCAGTTTTTGATCGATTTAATCTAAATTCTTTGTATTTTAGTGTATCCATTCGTAACTCAAATTTAATACTATTATCTTTTATAATTTTATTGACTAATACTATATCATCTATAAAAGACATAAGTCATGATATTTTATTTTGAATATTTTTCATTAGTGAACTCTAATGCTCATTGGGAATTTATCATCACCTAAACCACTGTAGATTCTCATATCGATAACCGTTCACTTATACATATCTTTGATAAGATCAATATATCCGAAAGATATCCCCTTCTTCATCAACACTTAATCAATGTGGAAATGATACTAAATTTTTTAATTAACATTCGTATTTAAATTTTGAAAATAAAAAAAAATATATTAGAAGAGCCCTCTCTAAAAAGAGCCGAACAATAGCTCCAATAAAATTTATCAAAATATAATTCTGGATAGGGATCGATTCCATCCCATAAAAAGAAAAAAAATTGAGAAACAATGTAAGTCGAGATGGTTTTACTGGGGACTATCAATGCTTGGTCCAAATTAAACACTCTTTTAGTTACTTTAAGCCTCCTGAAATATTGATGGTACAATGGGATGTTTGCGGCCAAATTAACAATTCTAGAAATAATATTGCACACCAACTCTTGAAGATAAGTTGATGACAGGAAAAAGAATAGGAACTTACTTGATCCAGCTATAAAGGCAAGGAGAATTGTCTCATCCATTGCAAATAAAACAGAAAGGATGAGAATTGGCCTGACATGGTTGAATATAGGAAAATTGGAGCATATAAAACAGAAAAGAAAAAAAACGGATTGCAAGCCATAGTTCCCTTACTCCAGTTTCGGACCAATAGATGGCACCAGTTGCTGGAACCATTTTCGCCGATTGTGGGGGGTAACTTACTTTACCTTCTACACTTTCATCCTAGATACACATACAACATACCCAGAGCAATGGAGAAGTGGATTCACTTGAATGACAAAACCCAACCCCAATGGAGAAGTGGATTCACTTGAATGACAAAACCCAACCCTGGTGGCTCTCAAGAATTTCTTGAGATCACAAGTCGGAGAAAAATGAGTAAAGAAATCCATCTAACAAGCCAATGGATATCCAACCTGTCATTGCTTCTGTTAGAAATTGGTGACTCAATCACGCAACGGAAGTAATAATTAAACAATTTTTTAAAATCGCAAAAGATAAAATTTACGGTATACCTTAATTGGTGATTCGAAAAATTTCAGAAACCGCAAACTTTGAACTGGAGCAACTCACAGTCAGGATGATAGTTACGTAAGACAAACTATTAACACCATACCACAACGTTCCAACCCTTAACCCGGTGATTCGTGCGTTGATCGGAATTAATCCCTCTGATCAAAATAATCTCACTCGATGTTCTTCCTTCATAAAACTGATCATTTTTTTTTCTTTCTTTTTCTCATATAGTAAATCATAACTCCCGTGGGAATTATTTTGAGAGTGGAATTAGGGGAGAGTTGGGTAATGGGTAACTACCCATTATCCCTTTATTTTGAAATTTAAATAGCCCCACGTGAGCATTACTCAATATCTCCCACTTGCACACGAGAGCATTTTATTTTCGTCATAACATCATAACTCATGCAATCCACCATATCACCCTACAGGGTTTTCATACAGGGTTGGACGTCGTGCGACTAGCGAGTACACCTGCAAACAAAAATTTCTCGACACACCTGTTAGGATGATCGAGTAGTCACCGTTAATATCATAAGTAAACTCGCTGTACCCAAAATCCAAGACTAATTACATTCATCGAGTTACTTTTCTCACCGAAAGTAATCCTCAGATATCACTCGACTATGTATTCACTATTATGTTCATTCAAATCCCTACATGGATGAACATAAAAGACCGGTCGGTGAACACAACATAATAATGCAATGTCAATTGGTCTTCCTTTTCCCAAACTCGAATCTATCGATCTCAATTCAGTTGCTTTCCTAGACCTGTCCCTCAGACCTCAATTTATCTTTCGGGCCATTGATAAACAGATTAAAGTAGTAAACACTGAATCATGATCTTAAGAGACAGCCGAAAGTAATAAGGGCACATGAGATCCCACCCAATGGATCTCGAGTCTCACACAGTGGGGTTTGAGGATAAATTTTAAGTTATTGTCTCAAGTAATATAGCTCCCACTATCCCAAGTTGTCTTTTCACACGTGGTATAAAACACGTGCCACAGTGTTACTCCCCTATTTCTCAGAAGGGCATATGTCAGATTTCTCTAACACTGTACAGGTATAGGGACGCAGTCTACACATAAGACTTTACCTAGAGATCTCAGAAAGAGTGCATAAGAGACAATATCACAAATTACAGGTGATATCCGATATCTCAAATCTGGCTACTCACAGGCAACATAGATGTGGGTACTTCCATGTCGGTCATATCGCATATGACCTCATCCTGAACACGTATCAGGGCGACTTATGTTCTAGCAGGACCACTCTCAAAATCTCTTACAACTAGAAATCATCTCATCCCCGCTCACTCAAAGCTGGAGGTGGTCACTTGTGTAAGAGAGTCGATTTTACCTGCCTGACATATCTATTATCACATCACAAAACATATATATGATGATTAAAAAGTAAATACATTAAATGAAAAGTATAATATAAAAGTGACAGAATAATGCACTATAATCATATATATAAAATCAATAAGTATCAACGTCATCAATAAGTACAAACTGAAAAATGTCAGTAGATGTTCAAACCCAATGACTCTCTATGCCCAAAAAAAGAGTTTCTAGTGATGGGTTTGGTGAAGGGGTCAGCCACCATGCTGTGTGTTGAAATGTACTTGACGGTCACTTCACCCTTTTCGATAATGTCTCTAACGTAATGGTATTTGGTGTCGATGTGTTTAGTTCTACTATGAAACTTAGGGTTTCGAGTGTAAGTGATAGCAGTCTGATTATCACAATAAATCATTACAGGTCTCCCACTATCTGCTACAATCTCTAAGTCATTTAGTAGTCTCCGGAGCCAAACACTCTTCTGAATTGCAACTGAGCATGCCACGAACTCAGCTTCCATCGTAGATAGAGCAACACAGGTTTGCTTCTTACTGCTCCAAGAGATGGCTCCGCCATTGAGCAAGAAAGCAAAACCTGATGTCGATTTGCGTTTATCCAAATCACCTCCCCAGTCGGCGTCCGAATAGCCCACAAGATGCAAATCGCCTCCTCCGTAACTCAAGGAGAAGTTTGCAGTTTCTTTTAGATATCGGAAAATCCTTTTCACTGCTCTCCAATGACCCCTTCCAGGATTTGCCTGATATCTGCTTACCAGACCAACTGCATAATAAATGTCCGGTCTAGTACACAGCATTGCGTACATCAAAGTTCCCACTGCACTGAAGTAAGGTACTTTACTCATTTCCCTTACTTCTTCCTGAGTTTTCGGACACATTCCAGGCTCAGGCCTTCACCTTTGGCAATCGGAGTATCTATGAGATTACAATCATTCATCCCAAAACGCTCGAAAATTTTCATAATGTAGGTCTCTTGTGAAAGAGCCAATATCTTTCTCGAGCGATCCCTCTGGATCTTAACTCCAAGGATGAACTCAGCTTCACCCATATCTTTCATATCGAAACTGGATGACAACCATACTTTGATGGTCATTAAATACTTAATGTTGTTCCCAACCAATATTATGTCATCCACATACAACGACAGGATCACAAAAGAGTTATCAGACCGAATCAGATAAACACAATGATCCTCCTCGACCATCGTAAAACCGTAAAATATCACATCCTCGTGAAATTTTAGGTACCACCGCCTAGATGATTGCTTTAGACCGTATATCGACTTCCGAAATCGACAGACCTTGTTTTCTTGACCTACCAGAATAAACCCAGGGGACTGTTCCATGTAGATCTCCTCATCCAGGCTCCCGTTAAGAAAAGCAGTCTTAACGTCCATTTGGTGTAACTCAAGATCCAGACTAGCGACAATCGCAAAAAATAAACGGATCGAGGTAAATTTGACTACTGGGGAGAAAGTCTCCTCGTAGTCAATGCCCTTAGTCTGCGTGTAACCCGTAGCTACCAGACGGGTCTTGTACCTTTCAATCGATCCGTCGGCATTTCTTTTAATTTTGAAAACCCATTTGTTTCCAATGGCCTTTCTTTCCTCAGGTAAGTCAACTAACTCCCAGACTTCGTTGACTCTCATTGATTCCATTTCCTCGTGCATGGTTTGTAACCATTGGTCTTTTGCTAAACCCTCGAGAGCCTCCTGTGCAGTCCTTGGCTCTTCATCGTCATCAGGAGTCACAATGAGGATCTCATCCTCAATCGGAAAACGGCGACGTGGCACTTGTCCCCGACTACTCCTTCGAGGAGAGAGAGGTCCCTCACCTTCAGATGGATTGCTCCCATTAAGATCAAGATCCATAATCGGCTCTTGAGTCCCGTCATTGGGTTCAGCTGAGCCACTAGGCTTATCCATCTCGTAGAAGGTGAAATCTCGATCGATTTCTCCTCTTTTAGGGAAATCACTTTCGAGAAATGAGATATCACGAGACTCTATCTCAGTGATAGTGCCGTCCGTATGTTCTCCTAGGAACACATATCTTTTGGATTGTTCAGAGTATTTAATAAAGATACACTTCTTTCCTTATGGGCCTAACTTGTCGTACTAGTGCGAGGAATCACGAACATACGCAGCGCAACCCTATGGTCTTAAGTGGCTAAGGTTAGGCTGTCTCCCTGTCCAAAACTCGTATGGGGTGCTGACTACAGACTTTGTCGGAACGCGGTTAAGGACATAGGTCGCAGTTAACAACGCATCCCCCCAATGGGAGATAGGTAAGTTGGCCTGTGTCATTATCGACCTCACCATCTCCAACAGAATCCTATTCCTTCTCTCGGCTATTCCGTTCTATTGAGGAGTAACAGGAATAGTTAACTATCTCGTAATACCTCTATCAGAACAGAGCTCTTTGAATTGTTTAGACAGATACTCGATCCCCCGATCGGTTCTGAGAGTTTTCACCCTCAAGTCTAGCTGATTTTCAACCTCACTAATAAACCTCCTGAAGCATTCTAGTGCTTCAGACTTGTGCCAGATCAGGTCGACGTAACCGAAACGCGTGTAATTATCTATAAACGTAATAAAATACGTGGCTCCGTTTCGGACTCTCACATTCATGGGTCCGCAAATGTCGGAATGGACCAATTGCAATGGAGTCCCAGCTCCCATTGCTTTCCCAAATGGTTTTCTAGTGGCTTTGCCCACAAAACAAAACTCACATACAGGCAACTGTACCTTGGTTAGCGGGCCCAACAAGCCACTGGTAGCTAACCGGGCCATCCTCTCTTGCCCTATGTGGCCAAACCTACTATGCCATACATTCATATCATCCACTACACTATCTGATGCAAAAGCAATAGTAGAAAAAGAATAAATCTCATAACATGAAATCATATCTAGTACATAAAATCCCTGATGGACCAAACCGGAACAAATTAAAGAACTGTCATAAGTAATGGAAACTCTAGAGTTTCCCAACAACACTGAATATCCTAACAAATCCAAACATCGGATAGATACTAGATTTCGCCTAATCTCAGGAGCATACAAAATATCATGAAAATATAAGACTTGGTCACTTCATAGCAATAGCTTGCAAGTGCCAATCCCTTTCACTTTTACAAATGCTCCATTCCCCACGTACAGCCTCCTCGCCTGGGGACTTAAACGGCGGAACTCCACGTATGCGCTCCTGTCCCGAACTACATGGTCCGTGGCTCCTGAATCTACAATCCACAAAGAAGAAGAGTTAATGAGTATCACATTAGATGACACGTAACTCAAACCATGTAAAGAAGAAGGACATACCTTTCGTTCGCCACACTCGCGTGCGAAATGTCCAAGCTTGCTACAAACATAGTATTGGACTTTGCTCTTATCGAGATCCTTCTTCTTGCGCTTCTGTCCTTTGTCGTCGGTCTTGGCATGTTGCTTCTTCTTGCTTTGGCCCTTGGCCTTCTTCTCATGCTTGCGCCACTTGCGCTTTAACTCCCGAGAGCCCTTACTCGACTCCGCAATATTAGCATGAGCAAAAGAAGACCTAACCACCTGCTGACGCTCTTCCTCGAGCTCACAGTGCCTACTCACGCCCATGAAAGTATGAATACTCTCAGTGTGCGTGAGATAGGTCTTAACCACATCCCAGGAGTCACGCAAGAACTGGATCACACCCAGTACCTGAAGCTCATTAAACATCGGCTCCCCCATATTCTTCAAAGAGGCGATCATACTCGACATGTGCATTAAATGCTGTTTCATTGTATGATCGTGCCTCTTCTTGTAAGTGATGAATTTATAGGTCAGCATCCTCACCTTAGGAGCTGACGGGGCGCCATATTGCTCTCTCAGAGCATGCCAGATCGACTGTGCAGTAGGATACTACTCGTAAATCGGAATCAGCTCATCGTGCATGCAACTAAGAAGAATTACCCTCGCTTGGCTATCCTTCTTTTTTCAAGCACGATACACCTCCTGATCCCGTCGTGCTTGTGCCGTGGTACCCTCCCCGGGATCCACCATCTCGTTCTTAAGAACTTCCCCAAGTTCTTGTTCCTCGAAGACAAACTGAACCTTCCGGTGTCAAATATCATAATTGTCACCGTTCAGCTTGTCTCTCTTAACGAGATCTAGAACGACAGTTTTCATAGCAGCCATGTTTCTGTCACACAGAAAAAAAAGACATTACTGACAATTGATGCTTAAATTTACAATTTTATGTACCCTACGAATCACCAAAACCAAAATGACTCGAATACAGACCCCAAGACGAGTGCATGAGTCAACGGACACCATACACCACAATCCGGGATTGCTTCTCACCATTCGGATTGATATATGGTGCATAAAAGACCCACAAATAGTCACTTTTTGTCACAAATCCCCCAAAATTAGAAAAAAAATCCAATTTTTGGACAGCCTATGCGTCGCCATGAGGGTTTACGCGCCACCGGACCCCCGGCGGCGCGTCCCACGCGCTCTCACGCGCCGGGGAGGCCCCTGGGCGCGTATAGGACGCGCAGCGCGTGAGGCGCGCGCCTACACGCGCTCTGTGCGTGAGGCGCGCGCCTACACGCGCTCTGTGCATGTGAGCCCACGCGCCTCACGCGCGGGCGGAATTTTCTTCAGTATTGTGCCTAAATTTATTACCTTTTGCATACATTGAGGATAATGTAGTATTTAGGTATGGGGGAGGAATTTTCATACCAATGTCATTTTTTTTATTCTTCTTTGGGATTTCGTACTCTTTGGAATTTTTTCTGATAATAATTTTGAGTTAGTATGCGTTGTTGATTTGAGTTAGAATGCATGAAAGAGGCAAGTGTGATTAGTTATTTTTGGATAAAATTATTTTGAGTGTCCCATTGATTTTGATGATTGAATCAATTGAATATGTGATAAATTTGATACAAATTAAACACTTTTATGAGTTTTTGAGCCTTAAGAGTATGCTATCATCTTTACTCTATATTTTCTTTGTTGAGTGTTTTTCAATTATAGCATATTTATTTTAGATCTTGTTTTGCTATACTTTTTGAGACCACATCCATGAGTTCATGCATTAATATAATGAAAACATTTAGATTTACTCTTTTTAGCTTTCGAAACAAAAAAAATCTTCCCGTACATAATATTTCCCTTAGTGAAACCATTTGAGATTATACTCATTTTTTTTTTGCTTTAACATCATTAATTGATACATAACTTTCTTTTTACGCTTAACCTTCTTTTTGCTCCTTATATCAAAGAAGCATGTGATTTGAGTATAACTTGAGTGGTTCTTTGTAAAGGGAATGAGATACTTCTATTGTGAGAATTATTTTTGGGGAAGTCGATTATACGATTGCGATGGGTTGTATATATTCCGTATTTTCATTCATCCCCAAGTCGATTGTGCTTCAAAAAAAAAAGGAAGAAGAGAGAGAGAGAGAGAGAGAGAGAGAGAGAGAGAGAGAGAGAGAAGGCAAAAAATGAAAAAAAAAAGAAAGAAAACAAATTCCCAGAAGTTGAAATCGGAGAATTTGGAAAAAATTCAATGGTTTTGATTGAGGAATGATGATAATATTGATTGGAGTATCTCTCTTTTGGATTGATTGTATTTCATGATATGAGATAAGAGAAATGGTTTTGTGTTCTTGACATGCTTCTTTTGATATATACATTATACATCATATTTATCCTTTTACCCTACCTTTACCCAAACCATGTTACAACCTTTATAAAGACCCCTAAATTTTTGTTTTAAATTCATATAATTAGTGGTGGAAATTTGATAAATAAGCAAAATTATAGTAATGACATACTATGTTTTGATTTTGAGAGCTATTGATAAATTTTTTTAAACACTTTGAGTGTAAGAGTAAATTTCTTGTGAGAGTATTGAATCTTGATATATTGAATTTTGATAAGATTATTGAGTTTGATGGGATACTTATGTTTTTTTTTAAGTTATGATACTATGATCATTTACTCTCTAGATTGTTATTTTGACTTGAATTTTTTCATATATGCTGATTTGGAATTGTTTGAAAATGAATTGAAAGAAGGAAAGGAGTGAAGAAGAGAATAATTGTGTGACATTAATTTATTGAATGCTTGAGAACAAACATTGGTTTGGTACGGGGGACTGTGAAGTTACCAGCATACTAGGCAATCTCCGGGCAACTATGCACTTCCGCCTAACTCCATATTTAAATTTTAATAATTATAATTTATTTAATAATTACATAAAAAATAATTATTCTTAGTTATATAATTTTTATCACAAATCTTTAAAAAGATTGTGAAGTAATTATATAATGTTTTTAACACTTTATAAATTAGTTTCATTTATGTAAAGTACAAAAATTATTTCTCTTAATTCATGTAAGTACCCACATCGACTCCTAAGGACGTCAGGCTCAACATATTATGTTAAATAACATCATTCTAACAAATTAAAAAAAAAAAAACATTTTTCTGAGTGCTCACATAAAATTTTATGAGCAAATATAAATTTGAGCATGCATGAATACTACTGGGACTGAGAATTTAATATCGATACAAGAATTAAATAAGAATTAATATTGATACAATTTCTTTCTCTCAGTTATAGACAGAAAAATATAACTTTTCAATGCAAAAATAATTTTAATTTTTTTCAATAATTTAATATACTCATTTTTTTTTCTTGATTGTAGCGTGTGTGTGTGTGTGTACATATTATGAAAAAAGAATCGATTTACCTATAATAAATAATAATGTTATTAGAGAGAAGTCATACGAATGTCTTATTGGTCTAACAACAAAAAAACTAAATTTTTTAATAAAATTCTTGGATTTGAGTATTGGGATTAAAAGGGGGTAGAGGAACGACGAATATTGGAGATGTAGCAAAAACATTTTCTCCAACCGGAAGGCCACTATTAACTTATCAATCCTCTTCCTCTTCATGCTTTTCCTACTATCTTCTGCAACTGCAGCTCAAAGTAATTATCAAAATAAATTATTATTTTGTTCTTTTGAAGATTAAAAACAGTACGAAATGAGGTTATTAACATAATTATCGTGATGTGTTTGCTTTGCTAAGAAGAGACTCTGACCAAGGACCAATCAGTTAAACCTTCACCATCATGTCGACTTTACCACAGGTGTCGCGTGACTCCACAACCATCGCCGCCGGTAGAATGTGGTCGTGGAAGCTATGCCCCATGTGTTCCTGCACCAAAGGGAAGGTTGTCACGAGGATGTCGCAACCCCTATGAATGCCGATCAGGACCACCAGCTCCAAAATGAGGCATCCGGCATCTAATGCAACCTCCTATCTAATTAAGTAATTCAGCAAGCATCTTAAAGCATATGTATGATAATTAAAAATAAGAAAATTAGCAAACAAATTGTTTTTTGTTTGCTACCTTCTGTTACTTTGTACTGTTAAAACGGAAGCGGCTAGCTCCCTATGTTGTAATAGAAGAAATATGAAAAGATGTACCTTCTGTTACTTTCCAACCAAATATATTTTTATTTTACTGGTTCCAATTTATTTAATAATTGCTTACTGTGAGTTATACTTATTGTATAGTCTAAAATTTTCAAACTTTCAAATAAACTAATAAAATAAAATAAAAAAATAAGTACATTTATAAATTAATAAATACCGGTGAAAAATTTTATGGATAAAATGCATATGCTGGTTAAGGCCTAGTTTTGCATACAGTCTCTATTTTCATCTTTTTTAGGTAAATGTTATGTTCAATACTGGAATTTATTAATATAATATCTATTTTATACTTATTTGAAAATGTATCCTTTTAAGCAACTCTATATTTATTAAATACCTGCAATATCCCACAAGCACAGAACATTATAAGAGGAGTAAGTTACTCTGCGGAGGTATTTTATACTTATTTGGAGAATATCTAAATAATATTAAATAAATAGAAAAAATTTGAAAACCAATAATATTAAAATACGCGAGATTTTATTTATACATTACAATGTCACATTTAGAATAATATATACATGAAATTTAATAACTATAATGTTATTGAATATAATATAAAATAATATATACATGCATATATTATTATTTTAATATTAAATAATATTAAAATAATATCGAAGTTACATTAAATCTCATGTATAAGGACTTGTGACAACCAACATGTCACGTTTCATTACTGCTTAAACCTTTCCATGTGGCTCGCAAAATGTGTGGCAACAAATTTATTATTCTTTTGTTTATTTTTTTATATTTTTGTTAATGATATTCATTAATTAATCGTGAACTATTTAGTAAATTAAATTCATAAAAAGAAAATAATAATGAAATACCAAAAATTACAGCAAATTTATATGCACAAATATGACACAAATTCATTTGCGAGACGCATAAACGAATTTGTAAGTATTTTATATGTTACTACAAAAAAATGCCATTCACTGGCGGCTCCCTTTACCGGCGGTCAGGATAACCGCTGGTATTGATGGTCTTCACCGGCGGCCAGATTTGGTATGGGCCATTTTAAACCTAAAAATCACGTTCTCTCCCTCTCCTCTCTCTTCACTGCCCTATTCTCACTTCGACTCAGCCTCTTCCAGTCTCTCAAGTTCATCTCCATACAAATCGATGAAGGACGACTCATTTCCATACAAATCGACGAAGGCTTGTTCTCTCTTCGACTCATCTCTCAGGTTTGTCTTCTCTCCCTCTCTCTTCTCTTCAATTCACTGTTCTCCAAAGACTATTTCTCTTCAATTTCCTCTTCTTTACGAATCAACGGCTTCACGACCAAAGCTTCGTTGAGCAAGAAGAGTGAAGATCAAGTCGTGGAGAAGTTGTTGGACGACGAATTGATCAATCGTGTTGTTTCGAGCACCAAGGATGCGAACGAAGCCCTAGATGTGATTGTTGAAATCTTTGAGAGAAATGGAGGTGTTGTTAGTGTTTCTGATCATTGTGAGATCATAACCTCTGCGCTTGATTGCAACAATGCCGATTTGGCTCTCCTTGTCTTCCATGCCTTGCGATCTAGCTTCGACCAAGGTACTACATGCTTCTTCCTTACACAAACACACACACACACACACACACACACACACACGACATTAAAAAAAACAGCTTTCATCTCATTAATTTTGAATTTTGTTCATGATAAAATATTAATTTTCTATCTATATATAAAGTCGGTTAGTTTTTAATTGTTATGGATGTCTTTTGGATTTTGAAACTGTTAGCGGAGATAAATGATTATATTTGTCTTTGGTGTGTAGGTTTTGATGAATATGGAACAAGTGTGGAGAGATGTGGTAGGATCCACATGAGGTCGGGCTCGACCTTGACTTTTATTGGGTCGAGCTATGGTGATCGAGTAGCAGGAAGAGGAGAGTATGTGCAGAAAGTAAGGACAGGCGACTAATTTGAAAGAAATGTTTGCTTCCATTTAGAAATGAAGTTAGAATAAATACAAGAGCCAATTTGTTTAGGCAATCTTCTCATCTAACCCCTAATCAAATTGGTTGTAACCAATTCCAACCACATTAGCTAAAAGGAATTTAACAGTGGGAAGAAATAGAAAAAAAAAAAAACAAGAAGAAAAAAGAAGGAATAATAAAGAAACAAAAGCACCCTGCCTGATACTTATACTAGTAGGCCTTAGTCGACTAACCCATTGATAACAGTCGATTTCATGATAGATCCATATCATCTCCTCGCTGCCCAAAAATATCCTTGTCCTCAAGGATGGGGAAAGTTGGGTATTTCTTCACAAACTCCTCTTTCATTTCCCAGGTGGCATCCTCTTTTGGCTTGTCTTTCTATTGCACTAAGACCTCAGCAGTGTTGTCTTTTGTTCTCCAGTCAAGAATTTTTTCTAGTTCTTTAGGCAACAAGGGTCCCCAATCTGGTAGGTGTGGCTCGACATGAACAACTGCTCCCACATGCTTTTTGAGTAGAGTTACATGGAAACCGGATGAATCTTACTATCATTTGGGAGTTATAATTTATATGCAAGCTTGCCAATACGCTCTAAAAAGGAAAAAAGATCCAAAAAAATGAGGAGCTAACTTCTGGGAACTCCGTTTAGCCACATAAATTTGTTTGTATGGTTGCAATCTTAAGTAAACCTTGTCACCTACCTTAAACTCATGGTCTTCATACTTTTTGTCATATTAAGTCTTCATTTTCTTAGCTGCCACCTCAAATGGGGTTATCTTGGTGGCAGAATATGTCCCTGTGTTGTAGCAGTACTCAACCCATGATAGCCAATATACCCAATTTTTGGATTGATCACTTATAAAGCATTTCAAGTAAACTTCCACCGTTCTATTCACTACCTCTGTTTGTCCATTTGTCTAGGGGTGATGGGACGAACTGAAATTGAAACTTGTGCCTTGCAAGCGAAACAATTCCTTCCAAAATCGGCTTGTGAAAACTACATCTCGATCACACACAATGGACTTTGGCATCCCATGCAACTTGAAAATGTTTTCAAAGAGATTTGTACAACAGCTATTGCCGTATGAGGATGTACAAGGGAAATGAAGTGTGCATACTTACTTAATCGATCTATGATGACTAAGATAACTGTCTTTCCTCTTTATTTCAGTAGTCTTTCCACAAAATCCATTAAGATATCATACCAAATATGTTCCAGGATTGGTAAGGGCTGCAATAGCCCACTCGGCTTCCTCTGGTCATTCTTGTTCCTCTGACAAATGTCACATTCTCGAATGAATCGCTTCATCATTTCTTTCATGGACTTCCAATAGAAGACTGCCCTTATTTTATGGATTGATTTGAGAAATCCCTCATATCTTAGGCCATGGAATTCTTGAATTAGAGTGGGTATGAGTGAGGAGTCTTCTAGAAGATAAATTTTATTCTTGTAAAACAAAACTCCCTTCTTAATTTCCCATGGTCCTATGGCCTGTCCATCTTGTACTAGTTGATGCAATCTTAGGAGTTCCGGGTATTGCTTATTTTCATCTTGAATCGGTTGCCACCAAAGAGGCTCTAGAAAGGAAATGGCAGCTAACCTCCTTGTTTGTGGCACCCGGGAGAGAGGTTCAGCTGCTGCATTCGAGTGTCCTTGTTTGTATTCAATTGAGAAATCATACCCCATCAGTTTAATCAACCATTTTTGTTGTGCATATGTGGTTATGTGTTGATCCCATAGGTATTTCAGACTGCGATGATCCGTTCTCATTACAAATCTTCTCTCCAAAAGATAAGGTCACCAATGTTTGATGCAAGAACTAAGGCAAGCAGTTCCTTATCATATGTGGACAGTGAGAGGTTATTTCCCTTGAGAGTTGAATTGAAATAAGCAATCGGCTGTCTTGCTTGCATAAGTACTGCTCCAATGCCTTTCCCGGATGTGTCGCATTCAACAACAAATTCTTGATCGAAATTAGACAGTGCAAGCACTGGTGCTGTAATCATCATATTCTACAGTTCACTAAAGGCTAACTGGGCTTCCTCTCCCCAATTGAAGTTTCCTTTTTTAAGTAGATCAGTCAATGGTTTTGCTACTGCCCCCATAGTGGACTATGAAATGTCGGTAATAGCCAGTTAACCCAAGGAACCCTCGAAGCTCCTTTATATTCTTTGGCTTAGGCCATTCCTTCATAGCTTCTATTTTGGATGGATCAGCACGCACATCTTCTGTGCTGATTATATGTCCTAAATATTTTACCTCCTTTAGCCCCAGAACACAATTTTCTTTTTTAACTACTAGACTATGATCTCTTAATAAGGTCAGAGTGAGTCTCAAATGGTGAATATGGTCGTCCCAACTTTTTCCATAGATTAAAATATCATCGAAGGAGACTGGGATGAATTTCCTCAAGTAGGGTCTGAAAATATCATTCATTAAGCCCTGAAAAGTTGCTTGCGCATTGGAAAGGCCGAATGGCATTACCAAAAATTTGAAATATCCGTGATGAGTACAGAAAGTAGTCCTCTCCACATCCCTAGTATCCATCCGAATAAGATGATAACTGGATTTTAAATCCAGTTTAGTGAAGACTTGTGCACCATGCAGCTCGTCCAGTCGCTCTTTGATCATTGGAATAAGATATTTATCCTTTACTGGGAGCTTTATAGTCCACCGAAAAACGCCAAGATCCAACGCATTTTTTTACTAGTAACACAAGGGACGAGTATGGGCTTCTACTACTCTGGACAATCTCTTGCTGAATCATCTTTTCAACCAGCCTCTCGATCTCTTTTTTTTTTTGGGAAATGTTGGTATCTATAGAGCTTTAGGCAAATGGGTTCACTCCCTAGTCGTAAGGTAATTTGATGGTCCTATTCTCTGCTTAGAGGCAAACCTATCTTATCTTGAAACAGTCCAGGAAATTCAGCTTCCCAACTGCCTCCATGTTCATCTTCATCTTCCAGTGCTCGAATGTGCAGTAAAGTCCCCTGTCACTTATTTTGTTCTAAGGCCTTGACCAGAGCCTTCTTCCTAATTGACCTTGGCTTAACCCCCTCTGTTCCATTTAGTTCAACCGTGACCCCCTACACTGGAACCTCATTTTCATTTTTCCAAAGTCCCAGAGTATTGAACCCAATGTTCGTAACCATTGGATCTCCAGTACGGCATCACATCACTCTAAATTAATTATATAAAAATCAATTGTAATTGGAGTATTCTGCAGTGAAATAGTTACCTCTTTGCAGAACCTTGCGCTCTCCATTGGCCATGACAATTCAAAGTTGAGCACTGGCTTCAACCTTGAGTCCAGCCGCCTCTGCTATTTCTTCGCTAATGAAGTTGTGTGTAGACCCTTAGTCCACCAAGACTATCAAAGAAACTTTCCCCAAGTGACTGGTCCTTCTCATGGTTTGTGTTGTAGACACCCCGTGAGAACATGAATCGATATCTCCGGAGCCTCCAAACCTTCTTCATCCTTTGACGAATTTTTGAGTCTAGCTTCTTCATCTTCCATCTCGATTAGGAACAACCTTTTGCACTGGTGTCGGGCAAAATACTTTTCATCGTAGTGATAATAGAGCCCCTGCTCTCTTCGTTGTTGGAGTTCCACCTGAGTAAATCGTCGTACGATGATTGGCTTGTTCCCTGATTGCCCTTCTAAAGAAGAGGAAATGCTATTGTGGGTGTTCCTCCTATGCCCTAGACCCCCTTTTCCATCTATTCTCATCTTGATGTGCTTCTCCTCAAACATCCGGGCTAAACCAATGGCAGCAGGTAGTGAATTGGGCTATTGGGCCTTCACATCGTCCCGTATGTGGTCCTTGAGCCTACTCACGAATAGAGATGCCTCTTGCTCATCCATGAGATGCCCTACCCATCCCAGTAACCTCTCAAATTGGGTTTGAAATTCCCTAACTGTTCCCATTTGTTTCAGCTTGCTCAAATTTCCGAAGGCATCCACATGCATCGTGTCTTTGAATCGATCTGCTAGCTCTGACTTGAACTCCTCCCAATTGAAGCTGTGTTGGGCATTCCTCTTCCTCTGGAACCACACTTGAGCGTCGCCCTCCAGATGGAAAATAGCTAATCTTACCTGGTCCTCTGGTGGGGTCCCTTGAAAATCGAAGAACTGCTTTGCATGGTACGCCCAAATAACGGGGTCTTCTGAGCCATCAAAACAAGGAAAATCAAGCTTCGCGAACTTGGGTGTGGTCGATCCTGATGTGGTTCACGAGTAAGATCTCTCTTGAGTATTCTCCCGAGTATTGGTGGAAGAACCTTCCCTTCTTTGCAATAGTTGGAACATCTCAAGCATCTGTTTCAGCATTTTCTTCTAACCATTGCTCAAAGACTCAACTTGTTGTTCTAGGCATCATACTCGTAGATCATCGGCCATTGGTATTGGTTCTAATACCAAAATGGTAGGATCCACACAAGGTCGGCCTCGGCCTTGACTTTTATTGGGTCGAGCTATGGTGATCGAGTAGCAGGAAGATGAGAGTATGTGCAGACACACGACTAATTTGAAAGAAATATCTGCTTCCATTCAGAAGTGAAGTTAGAATAAATACAAGAGCCAATTTGTTTAGGGAGTCTTCTCATCTAACCCCCTAACCAAATTGGTCGTAACCAATTCCAACCACATCAACTAAAAAGAATTTAACAGTGGGAAAAATGGAAAAAAAAACAATAAGAAAAAAGAAGGAATAATAAAAAGACAAAAGCACCCTGGCTAGGCCTTTGTCGACTAACCCATTGATAACAGTCGACTCCATGATAGATCCACATCAAGATGGAGGTGGTCTAGGCCTGATGTAAGTATTTACACGTCATTAGTTAAGGGTCTTGCTGCATCCTTGAGGGTTTCGGATGCTATTTGAGTAATTGCTGCTGTTTGTCGAGTTGGAGTGTCGCCTAGTGAGGAGGTAGTCTTTCTCCGATGTTGAATACTGTTCCATAGCGTCCTTTGAATTTTTGAATTGAGAAATGACATATTCATTACAACTGTTAGATATAGAATTGAGAAATGAATTTTGAATACAGGCTCATAAAATTTTAGTGCTCGTAGTTTTTCCTGCGAGACATTGTAAATTGAGATGCCTGCCTGTTTAAGTTAATGAGGAAAATCCAGCCAAATTCATAAAATAAGACGTGATTATACATAGCTCCTAGCCCAAAATCTATTCTCACCTTTGAATTATCAACAGTTGTGCTGCCATTGCTCTGAAGATTTTTCCTCTCAGCATCCATTCTTTCTTTCTTTGCTCTCTGCTTCTGGATCTTTTCAACGCAGGATTCGATATAAGCTAAATGATTCATTCAAATGTCTTCTGGCAGCATCTATTGCTTTGTCAATAGCAGTAAACCAAATGTCTTCTGGCAGCCAAAAACCAGTAATCAAGCTCTCTAACAAACTAAATACCCGGCTGCCATTATTGACCAGCAATTTTCTTTTATCCTCTTCAGACAATCTCTGAAGGGCAATACATGCAGTTCCGGCAAGCAAAGGATCAACTTTAGCCCACGGACCAAAACCTATGTCAATGATGTCCTGTAAGTGTGATCCCAGAATCCCAGCAGAGGATATAGTTGGGTTTGGGCTTGGGGTTGGGGCTGGGGTCAGGACACAAGAGTATAGTTGAACATGAAATCAATAGTTCAAACCCTCACCAAAAAAAAAAAAGGGTGGGCTGATCATCGATGATCTGTCAATTGTCAGCTGTGTGGACAGAGATACGGAGGGACGGAGGGTGAAAAAAAAGGAGGCAGAGTCTATATCATGTCTATTTTGGGTAAAAGATTTTAAAATTCAAATAAAAATTTTAATTTTTTTAATAAATTCGATATAAATACTTTTTAATAATAAAATGTTAAACTGACATGGGTAGATGGGTTGAAATTTTTATGAGCCCAAATCAATCAATTAAAAAAATCCACTAATTGGTTCCTAATCTATTTAAAAAAAAAAAAAAAAATCGCTAGGATATCGGATTGGGGTAGGATATTGCCATCCCTATCGGGTCAATCTTGTGACTCCAATTTACGTGTATCTTAGATTAGATCGGATGCTGATTAAGTCAATGGTCAGTGTCAACTATATTTCAATCAATTCCGTCAATGTCTAGGAATGTGAAGTGACCGGCGCGAGTAGGCGATATCCGGGAATTATGCACTTCCTCGTTACAGCATATTTAAATTTTAATAATTACATTAAAAAATTATTCCTAATTATATAATTTTAATCATAAATCTTTAAAAAAAAATTGAAAAGAAAAAAGATTGTAAAGTAATTATCTAAAGTATTTTTATACTATATAAATTAGTTTCATAATTTATAGTTCATTTTTTTTTGTCTCATGACTAGGCCACTAACTCAGTATCTGGGGTTTCGCCTCGACTAATCTGGGTCGACTGTTGTAGGGTTTAATTGAGGGGCAGGTCTCCCAGCGTTAATTTTTTCGTTCTCATGGGGGATCGAACTCTTAACCATGGTTAAGGGGTATCAGTTCCCAAACCAACTGAGTCAGACGTTGATTAATTTATAGTTCATTGAAATGGGGTACAAAAATTATTTCTCTTAATTCATGTAATGTAACCACATGGACTCCTGAGGAAGTCAGGCTCAACATATTACGGTAAATAACATCATTCTAGCAAATCAAAAAAAAAATTTTTTTTATTCTGAGTGTTCACATAAAATTTTATGAATAAACGTAGATTTGAGCAAGCGTGAAGCAGCCTTAGAACATGAGGTTTGGACTTTGGAGTGAAAAATTGTTGGTCCGGACAAAAATTAGGGAGGGGGAATTTTGAAGGCGGATGGACTGTCCACTGCACGATGCCCGCCAGGTCAAACTCGAGGGGAAGGCCGGGCTACTGGCTACCACTGGGAGTGAGAAATTAATATCGAAGACTATATCATACAAGAATTAAACAAGAATTACCTCACGTTGAATGTTCACAACCATACAGTGGATTCGGATTGAACGCAATTGAATTCATATCCGGTGTGAGATCACAATCAAAAGTTACGCTCAAATCACGATCCAAAACTTTAATTCATGGATTGAAAAGGAATAAAGTGTGGTGGCAAAATTTTAAGGGGATCAATACCATTTAGGATTATAAATTTAAATCTAAATCAAAAGTTCCACCTGCCGACAGGAGAAATTGCCATTTCGCCCACTGCCCTTACAATTTCTTTCTCTCAGTTATTGACTTAGAAAAATGTAACTTTTCACTGTCAAAAATAATTTTAATTTTTTTCATAATTTAATATGTTCTTTTTTTTTCTTGATTGTAGTGTATGTGTATATTTAACCAGATTTCACTGACTCAATAAGTTTCTGATATACCACAATACCTATAGTTCACTATACTATTTCTCACTCTTTTTTATAATAAGAAAAATTTATTAAAAACCTAAAAACGCACCGATTATGAGTGAGACTTTCGATGTAGAAATAGGGGGTAGAGACTCCTTACACTTGTTCCGGTAATTCTGCACCGTAAGTAGATAAATATGGAAAAAATTAGAGGGAACATTTATTTCTTTGAATAATAGTTAGATAAATTTTATTAGCTTTGAGTTTGGTATTAATATTATCATATAGGGAGTAATTTTTATACAATTACAACTTCATTGAATTAGATACAATTAGCATAAAGAATTACATATTTTATTTATCAAATATTTTTTTACACTAGTAAAATATGTTATTATACTTTAAAATAAAACACATCCGGATTTAGTTCAGTTGAGCTAAGTTGACAAAAGTTAAATTCGATTTGAGTTATAAAAGAATAAAATTCTCTCGATATCTATTTTTTTAAAATATAAAACTGATCTCAAAATCACTTAAGGAAATTGTGATAAGTTAATTTGGTGTTGATTAATCATTTAACTTAATCTAAAATACAAGTAAAGTGGAGTTGCAAGATACAAGGGGCATGTGCAAGGACATTTGGCAACTAATGTCTGTTGTATACTTAAATTTTTTTTTTTTTTTTGTTTACATAGAGACTTGAATTTGGAATTATCGGATTAGGAGAGAGGGGTATGATCACTACATTGTCCCCTTGGAAACATATTGTATACTTAATGTGATGCTAATTAAGTCTATGGTCAGCATCAATTCTGCTTTAATTAATTCTGTCAATGTCTAATTAGTCATAAAACAATTAATACAAAAATAAAAAATTATAATTTATTAAATATGAAAAAATAGTAATTATTAAAAATATAAAATATATGTTAATTTAATACATTGAAACGTTTCGGATGTTTCAGAAATGGGAAGTTTTTTCGAAATAAAAAAATATTAATATTGAGAAATTTTAGTGCATCATAGATATGAAGTGACCGGCACGAGCAGGCAATTTCCGGGCAATTATGCACTTCCTCAGACAGCATATTTAAATTTTAATAATTATAAATTATATAATAATTACATAAAAAGAATTATTCTTAATTATATAATTTTAATCACAAATCTTTCAAAAAAAATTAAAAAGAAAAACGGTTTCTCTTGATTCATGTAATTATGTACCCACATGGACTCCTGAGGAAGTCAGGCTCAACATATTATGGTAAATAACATCATTCTAACGAATCAAAAAAAAAAAAAAAAATTGTGAGTGTTCACATAAAATTTTATGAATATACGTAGATTTGAGCATGCATGAAGCAGCCTTAGAAACTGAGGTTTGGAGTGAAAATTTGTTGGTCCGGACAAAAATTTGGGAGAGGGAATTTTGAAGGCGGATAGACTCTCCACTGCACGATGCCCGCCCAGTCGAACTCGAGGGGAAGGCCGGGCTACTGGCTACCGCTGGGAGTGAGAATTTAACATCGAAGAATATATCAAACAAGAATTAAACAAGAATTACCTCTCGTTAGACGTTCACAGCCATATAGTGAGTTCGGATTGAACGCAATCGAATTCATATCCGGTGTGAGATCACAATCAAAAGTTACGCTCAAATCACGATCCAAAACTTCAATTCATGGATTGAAAAGGAATAAAGTGTCGGCAAAATTTGAAGGGGACTAATACCATTTAACGATTATAAGTTTAAATCTAAATAAAAGGTTCCACCTGCCGACAGGGGAAATTGCCATTTCGCCCACTGCCCTTACAATTTCTCTCTCTCAGTTATAGTTATAGACACAGAAAAATGTAACTTCTCACAGTCAAATAAAATAATTTTAATTTTTTTTCATAATTTAATATGTTCTTTTTTTTTCTTGATTGTTGTGTATGTGTAAGTATATATATTATGGAATGATCTAAATTTTTATTTGTATAGAAATTAGTAAAAAACTTATTATATCAATTTTAATAAAATTAAAATCAATTTATTTATAATAAATAATAATGTTATTAGAGAGAAATTATACCAACATCTTGTTAGTCTATTGACGTGAACATTAAATTTTTTTAATTAAAATTTTGAATTAGAATATTAAAAATAGAAAAAATGGACAAAAAGAGAAGTCGTTGATATCTTGGCTATAAAGGGGTTAGAGGCGTGAAGAATATCGCAGTCGCAACAAAAACCACAATAACCACCAAAACATGCTCTCCAACATGAAGGCCACTTTTAAGTTATCAATCCTCCTGCTGTTCGTGCTTTTCCTATTACTTCTGCAACTGCATCTCGAGGTAATTATCCAAATAAATTAAACTTTTTCTTTTTTTCCCCCTTCTTTTAAGGATTGAAAACGTTACAACATGAGGTTATTAACATAACTATGGTCATGTGTTTGCTTTGCTAAGAAAAGACTCTGACCATGGACCAATCAGATAAAGCTTCGACAATAATTCCACAACCATCGCCGCCGATGGTAGAATGTGGTCGCAAATCCTATGGCAAATGTTTACCTTCGCGAAGCCCGCCACGACGATGTCGCTTCTATGAGCGATGCAGACCACCAGCTCCATAATGAGGCGTCCAGCATCTAATGTTTACAGCCTCCTATCTAAATTTAGAAATTCAGCAAGCCTTAAGAAGCTTTAAGAATCTCCTTAATTTAGAAATTGTCGTATGTATGTCGTCTGACAATTAAAAATAAGGAAACCAAACAAATTGCTTTGTGTTTGCTACCTTCTGTTACTATGTACCATGAAAATGGAAGCAGCTAGCTCCCTATGTTGAAACAGAAGAAATAAACCTCAGCAGGCAAAGCATTATCTGCGGAATTATATTTTTAATAGATTTTTCCGGTCAAATATATTTTTAGTTTAGTGGTTTCAATTTATTTAATGATTGCATATGCCGGTAAAAAATTTTGCCGGTGATGCGAGGTTCGCTCGGAGACAATATAATATCTATTTTATACTTATTTGAAAATGTATCTTTTTAAACAACCCTTCAAACACATAACATTATAAGAGGTGTCAGTTACTCTGCAGAGGTATTTTATACTTTTTTGGAGAATATTTAAATAATATTAAATATATATAAAAAACTTGAAAGCCAATAATATTAAAATACATGAGATTTTATTTATACACTGCGATGTCACATTTAAAATAATATATACATGAAATTTAATGGCTGTATATAAAATAATATACACATATATATAAAATAATATTAATTATTATATTATTTATATTAAATAAATATATACATGTATATAATATTATTTTAATATTAAATAATATTAAAATAACATTGAAGTTACATTAAATCTCATGTCTAAGGAGTTGCGACAACCTACGTCTCACCTTTCGTAACAACAAAAATAAACTGAATTTTAATCTCAATATTTGAGATTGATCATTTGAGAGACAAATTTTAAAATAATTAAAAAATACAATAAATACAATAAATATATATATATTTAAAATATGTTGGTTTAATTTATACGGATTCTTTTACGTCACTCATTTCTATCAAAGCCATATTTTCATCTAAATCCTTAATTATCATGTGTTTACAGATAAATTATATCCAAATTTTCAGTGATATATTATTACATTTTACTAAATCTATTATATTTAAGTTTTCGATTATCCTAGCTGATATATTTTCGAGTGTTCTTTGTATATGTCAAAACCACCTCAGACGACACTCTCGCATTTTATCCATAATTAAATTAACTTTCAATTTGTTATAAATCTCTTCATTTATAGTTCTATATAGTTTTACCACAGATTTATCTAAATATTCTCATTTTTGTTATAGTTATTTTTTTGTTATTGTTTAATAGCCCAACACTCAGTACTATAATATTGTAGGTCTAATCGTGATTCTATAGAATTTTCTTTTCAAATGTAGTGGTATCGTGCGATCGTAAAGAACTCCGAATGCTCTTTTACATTTCATCCACCCCGCTTGAATCTTTTGATTCATATTCTCATATATATTATTATCATTTTAAATGATATAACCTAAATATCTAAATTATTCACTTTTAGATACATTTTATCCATTTAATCTAATCGTTTTTTCATTTTCCGATAACAGTTTAAACCTTTTCATGTGTCTCGCAAAAATGTGTTTCAACAAATTTATTATTCTTTTTTTTCACTTTTTTATATTTTCTTCATAATATTCATGAATTAACCGCGAACTATTTAATAAATTAAACTCATTTAAAGAAAAAATAATGAAATGCCAAAAATATATCAAAATACCAAAATAATACATAAAATATCCGAAACCTAAAATTAAAACTATCTGGAGAGAGGGATAAAATATATTTGTTTCAACATTACAGCCCTATTTCCAACATAACAAAGGTTGATAAATTGAGGGAAACTGGGAGGGGACAATCGGGGTGATGCAGGGGACATGCCAGAGTAGGGGTTGGATTGAGTGGTTGGCATTATACATTCTTAATTAGAGATTTTGAATTTGAATTTTGGGAATAACGAAAAAAAATTTGAGAAAACCAATCTTTAAAATGAATTTTACAATATTTGAATTGAATTAGTAAAGTAAAACTCTAATGCCGATCATAAAAACGATAAAAAAAGAGTTGGGCTTCGGCTTGGGGTTGGGGCTGAGGTTTGGCAGGGTTGAGAGACTCCTTATCTCTACTAAAAGGATTAAAAAAAATACGTGAGATTTAATTGTTAACAAAATATAAAACCAGAAACACAAAAAACTTAAAAACCAATAATATTAAACACACGAGATTTTATTTATACATTTACTAAAAATGTGTATGGCTGCATTGTTTTGTCTTCTTTCTTCTTTTTGGTTACCAAAGTTAAAAATCTCGAGATAAGTAAGTGGCTTCCCATGCTTCTTAGCCTACAACGTGGTAAAGAAAATTTTGTAAATAAATATGAATAAAAATTAAATTAATTTGAACAAAATATTCAATAGTTTTGACTTTCGGTGGGACTCCATATCTCGATACCCCTTCCAGGCTTGCATCCGTGTTTCTCTTGTTCCTCGCATGAGAAGATCTAGCCAGTGCTCAATGAAGCATAGTGCACCGTCCGTGAAGCGCATGCAGGGATTAGAGCGTGACAAGGCGTGGGGTTCTTAAGAAATTCTAATTTCTTTTCCTAATCTTCACTCATTGTATTCCAATCTTTTACTGAATGAGATAAAGTTAGCAATATTAAAAAGAATGATCTAGAGAGGAAAAAAAAATAACTAAACAGACTACTAGAGCAGGCCTGGCTAAGACAATAAGGCGGCTCATTGAGCCAAAGCCAAGTATGACAACCCACACTATCTAGAGCTTGACGAGGCAGAAGCTAGACCACGCTGTTTCCGTTCTGCCTAACATACTAGCAAAGGCAATCAACAAAAGAATGTAAAAAATTCTGAGTTCCTGAAAAATGTTTCCCACAACTGATAAATTATTCGGAAATGACAAAATTCCAAATGTGGTCCGAAAACCATTGCTCTCGATTATGACATCACAAACCTCCGATTTGATTCCCCAGAATCGAGCCAATGACCATGATCATTTCCTAAAAGTGATCCAAATAAATACAATTCTGTTTAATTTAATTGATAAAATTCAATTGACAACAGATAGTTGATAGCAGTTGACCGATGGCCGAAAATTCGATAACTATTAGTAATTAATATTAGTGTTCGGCCATATAATTGATAATCGTGTTGCTATTCATTTACAAAATGACCAAAAAAGATAAATTTGTACTAGTTAAATCTTTTTTATTTTTTAACATATTTCTTCGCATATTATTATTACATGTTAAAATAAAAAATTCATAAATTTCTATATTTATTTTTAAAAATAATTAAATTAAGTATATATAAAAAAACTGATGTTAATCACTTTATAATAAAGATAATAGAAAGTCAATTAATCCAAATACATAGCATAATAATAATTTAAATAATTTTTAATTACTATAAAACGGGTAAAATAAAAAAAAATACTCAAAATAGTTTTTGAAAAGTTAAATGTTACTTTAAGTAGCTAATGGTTTTGGGGTTATCGATGTATCAAATATCCTTGAAACTCCAACTAGATTGGGTCTGCCCTACTTACAAGTGAAATGGACTCTGGAGAGAAAATTCCCACCAGTAGTCTCCTTCCAAATTAACATGTCTTCTTGGTCACTCGAAATTAATAGAATGGTGAGGATAGAGTCCCCTTTAATCAAATTACTCTTCCAGCAGAAATTTTCAACATTAATAAGTTCACAGAAGATTTTAATGTTTAAGCGTATCTTGGCCCAAAAAATGTTGATGGGAATGGAATCACCACAAGGGTATGCTTTCTTTATTAACATTTGTGCATCCTTCATACATACACTTATTATTATTACTATTATATATGTTCTATTTAGATATATACACTTACGTGGAAAAAAAAAGTTACAAGAAAGAGTAGGGTCTCAACGGTTCGGTATGGTTTGAATCGATTTAATAATCAAATCAAATCCAATCAAAAATCAAAAATTCAAAAAATTTAAATTGAAATCAAACCAAATTTAATTCATTTTAAACCAAATCAAATCAGAAAAATTCGGTTTGATTCAATTTAAACTAAATTTTTAATAAAATTAAAATTATAATTGCATTGTCCCATTTGTTGACAAAAGGATGTCCCTTTGAGTGCCTTAGACGAATTAGAGGGCTACTCGGAGAAAACCTTGGAAAACCTTATGAATTCATAACCCAACTACTTGCATGCTCGACCACAATGAAAGAGAATGATAGGGTCATTGAAGGTCTTTAAATTCGAAGACGATGTTGGCGATGATGATGGTATTGTCGGAGAGGGAAGGATATCAGATTCGAGATCGAGGGTGAGAGACCAAGGCTAAGGCTGATGCTGAAGAGAGAGAAGATGAGCCCCGTTTCTCAATGAGTCTTTGACTACCGGCAGCAATCAATTACAGTCACGACAAGTGAGGAAGAGCGGAATAGCATAGTGAAAAGCGAGGGTTTCGACTGAAATTGAGATAGAGATGAAAAAGAAGGATTCCAAATATATCGAAGCATGGTGGCTATGATGGAGAGAGATGATGGAGAGCTTTGTAAGAGAGGGAGGAGAAAAAAGAGAGGGGCAGAACCGCGATTACATTCTGCTTCTCTCTTTGAACCCTACTTCTCACTCCTCTCTTTCTTTTGTCCTCTTTTTTTCATTTTTTTCCCTTTTTTTTTTGAATAGAGAGGATAAAGGTTGTGGTGGTGGTTGAGATTTTTTTTCCTTTTATTTTATTTGTTTTTCTTTTTTTTTTTTTTTGTTTTGGTCCGGTCTGTTTCTCTCCTCCCAGGTCTCCTGCTCCAAAAAATTATTTTTGTTTGGTTTGATTCAAACCAGATCAAACCCCTTTTTTTAATTAAACCAAAACCAAAAAAAAAAATTTCTGTTCGGTTCGATCTGAACCGAATTTTTTATTTTAAATAAAAGGACCAAAACAAAATTTTAGTTTGATTTGGTTTAAGTTCTCGGTTTAACCCAAGCCACATGCAGTTCTAAGAAAGAGGTCATCGATAAATTATTAGGTGGTATTTTTGTCTTTTTATCATTCTTTTTTTAATTAAAAAAAGATTTTAATATTTAGTGGTATTTTTGTTAAAAAAATGTTAACCCTAGTTGAATCCCCCAAAAAGAATAATTTTTGAAGAAAGCCATTCCCCGAACATCACATTGCAAATATCAATGCACCTGGCAAGGTGGGTTAATGAGCTCATGAAAACCAAGAGGAAAAGACGGCCCAAATTAGCAAGAGTATCAACACACCTATTACTTTCTCTTGAATGAAAGACACATGATGTACCAAATTATGACGGATGAGATATTTGCATTCCTGAATAAAAGCTTATGTGAGAGGTAGCTGTATCAGATGAAAGCACAAACACAAGATCAGCTGAATTGAACTCAAGGATGACCGGGAAAAGCTTCATATGCTCCAGAAGTAGAAGACCACTCTTAGTCCACTTATTCCGCCATAAAAGGATCTGTTACATCTAGATTCATCATAAAGCCCTGGATTCAATAGCCATGCTTATCGTGAATAAGACCACCGCCCCGGCCAAGCGAGAGGTGAGCTCTGAAGAATATTTAACTTATACAATCCCAGGGAAGAGGGAGACCAATTGATCCAGTAACCTAATTAAGGAGATGTCTTAGTCCCTCCTGCCATAACCAGCCACCCATCTCGAGAACACCCCATCATAGATATAACAAAATTTTAAATGCCAACGATATTAGCATTATAATTCAAATAGAGATGGAAGATGAGCAAAACATTTCACAAAAATTTAAAATTCAAGAGAGAAAATATGGTTTTAATTTATGTGGGTTGAGGCCCCTTAAATTGAGGAGTATATCTTTGAGAGTGGCAATTTTTGAATCAAACAAAAACTTAATGTAGCCTCAATCAAGAGTAGATAATAGAAATTTAACAAAATTAAGGATAATATTGTCTAAAAAAAAGCTAACTTGACACCATACACTTCTATACACAAAAACTTTTCAATATTAATATTTTCTATTTTGGAAACTCTTCGACGTGTTATATTAATTAATAGTTAGTTCAAAATCCTTATATTTTACACAAATGAACTATTTTCTTATTTAATTATAATTTTTATTTTATGTTATTGTTCATATAATTTATAATAACATATTTGATAATTTTACTTTTTATTATAAAATATAGTTATTATATTATTTCTATAAAATAATCAATATTTATATAAAAATTCTTATATTTTTTATTTACATTTTAAATTTTCTATATTTTTATAAAATTTCATTTCTCTGAATTGTTTGGTATTTATTTTAATTTTTCTATTTTTTTCATGAAAAATGGCTGCAACAAACACCATGTATATGTACACTAAATATATATCCAGCATAACTTCATTTATTTTATTCTATCTTATCAAATGCCACATATAGTATTCAGTATTTATTCTATTCAATTTAATCCGGTCATATATATCTTCATCAACTCAATCCAATTCCACCACATTCCATATGCCAAATGCCCCGATGTATAATTTGAGATTCCTTGTTATAATAATTAAACGTATTTAAAAAAAATAGTGTTTTATGTCTATGCTAGATACTATATGCTGAATATAATTTTTGAAACTACATCATATGATATCTTGTAATTTATAAGTATAATTTTTTTTAATAATTTTGTCACATTACTATATTTCTGTTATTTTTGCTCCTTGGCAATGAAATTTCGTAAGCTTATTTGGGAACTAATCGGTTTAATTTATCTTAGTTTATATATTTTTTTATTTAAATTGTGATTATTTCAACTGAAATGAATTTTTTTAATAAAAAAAGATTTTAAAAATAAAAGTCGGATTTTTGGGAAATAAATAATAAATAATGATTGTATCACTACTTTTTTTTAATTGAAAATCCAATATAATCTTTAACCAAATGTGACCTCTTCTTCCCAGGATAATGGTAGCCTTGTTTAAACAAAACAAAGGATTTGCGAGAATGACAATGGTGCATTTTCAGAAGAAAATTCAATAAGAACAAAACCTGGCAAGGACAGAATTTTTCCTTCAGGGTTTGTTTTGAAATAAAAAAAAAAATAAAAAGTTCCCCTTATAGAAATTAAAATTTATAATAATAATAATAAAAGAGTTGTCTTACCTCTCTAAAGCAACTTCCGAGCAATAGTGGAAGATAAGATAAGTTTTAAAGCCACAAAATGTGAAAACAGAGAAAAATGGCCTTCATGTTGGAAAGCTATAAAGAGAATGATGTGTATTCCAATCGTAGGAGCCGGTCATGGCCATGTGCTCTTGTTGGAGACGCCATTGTCGACATCCTTGTCTATGGTCCTCCCTTTTATATGGCATAGAGCAATAATTTGGTGGAATTTCACCAGAAAGATCGTCACCCTCAATTAGCATTTTTCATATGACCATTGACTTAATTAGCATCAATTTAAGTGGAGTCACAAGATAATGGTTGTTGAAAACTTTTAATTTTATTGACGAACACTATATCATTTACAAAAAAATATATATTATGATATTTTATTTTATATGATTTTCGTTATTTTACCAATCACTATCATAAAAAATGAGGAAATTTAATATAAAACCTTAATGAAATCCAACATTAATTAGAAAGCTGCCACTAAATCCCTATAGATTCTTATATCAACAATAATTCATTCATACATATCTTTAATAAGATCAGTATATCTGAAGGACACCCCTTTCTTCATCAACTCATCATATCACATTATATGTCTGAGAATCCTATCATATATTTTTTCTAAATCAATGAAGACTACATCAACTCTTTCTTCGGTGTTCTAAACATCTCTATCAAATGTTTGAGCAAGTGATGGATCATTTTAACATGAATTTAAAAAGTTAGGATTAGAGGGAAAGATAAAAGAAAAATGTTTTCTCTTTTAAGTTTGGTATTCTTGTTCTAAAGAAATTAACTTTTTTTTTTTAAAAAAAATTTATCTCTTGAAATATATTGATATTAAATTTTCTTTTTTTAAAAAAAATTAATTTTATCTCTATGAAATTAGACGCATTTAAATCTTATTATTTTAATTTAAAAGGGGTGAACATTAAATAATATATTTAAAAGGTCATTTGAGGAATAATCAAACCTTATTTTACCTCGTTCCACAAATGATGATCAACTCATTTGTGGCCCTCCACTCGAGTTTGAGTGGGCGGGCATCGTGCAGTGGAGAGTCCACCTGTCTCGAAAATTCCTCCTTGTTTTGTGTAGGACCCAATATCATGCAGTGGAGACCATTGACTTAATTAGCATCACATTCATCGGAGTCACGAGATAATGGTCAGTGAAATAATTACTTGTTTTAGTACTTTATAAAGTTTCATAATTTAAAGTTGATTCATTTGGGTACAAAAATTACCTCTTAATTCATGTGATGTACCAATATAGACCCCTAAGAAAATCAGGCTCAACATATCATCTTAAATAAAGTCATTTTTCGATAGATGTTCGATCTAGTAAATAAATATATTAAATCTCTTGATCATGTTTTGAATTTAAAATATAAGATTAAAAAAGAATATACGAAAAGAGTTTTTCTAATATAGATTTATTATCGTTCGAACTAAATTAATTAAATTATAATTCAGAATACTGATTGTTATAAAAAATAATATCATTCTAACAAATAAAAAAAAAAATTTGCTGAGTGTTCGCATAAAATTAACATCAATGTGAACATGCGTGAAACCGCCCTAGAAAACGAGGCTTGGAGTGAAAAATTATTGGGTCCTACGCAAAACAATGGGGAATTTTCAAGCCAGGTGGACTCTCCGTCTCCACAGCACGTAGCCCGCCAACTCGAAGGAAGGGCCGGCTAATGGGAGTGGACCCTCACTTATGGAACAGAGGTAAAACAAGGTTTAAATATTGCTCAAATAACCTTTTAATATATTATTTAATGTTTGTCCTTTTAAAATTAAAATAATAAGATTTAAATGTGTTTATTCTTATAGAGATAAAATTAAATTTTATCTTTCAGAGAGAAAATTCAAAAGATAAAATGAAGTTATGTACGTTTGTACGTATGTTTATGAGTTTCGTGTGTGTGCATTTCTGTATCCATGCATGCATTCATATATATATATATATTATTTTCTTTCTTTTTTTTTTCTTTTTTTTTTCGTATTGAACTCGAGATGAGAGAAAAAATAATACCAATTGAGTTATAATTTATTGACATCCGTATAGAGATTCATACATGCATCCGTGTTTACATTGTAAATAACACACACACACACACACACACACACACACATATATATATATATATATATTGGAAAATTTGAGCCAGGTGGGAGTGGGTGGGAGTAGTTTGTCCCACTCATGTGAATGATTATATCATAAATAAACTAGTACAAATCACTAAAATTAATTAATCTTTTTTGTGATAAATATAGGATTTAACTAATTTTTAATCTAATTTAATCCAATTCTCCCTTAGTCCACCTACAAAACAGACTCCTAATATAGTAATTGTAAAGTTCCATAAAGAAAATCTTTTCAATATTTGGATTGATTTTTATCGGTCTTAATATTTGGTAATAAAGGGGCAATAAGTTGCTGAAAGATTTTTATTCCCGGAAATAATTAACTTAGTTGGTAATCAATTTCTAATTGAACTAATTGAAGATGTGTGTCTTCCCAAAAAAAGGATCAAATTTGGATTTTGATTATTATTTCAGAAAATTTTGAGTAAGCATATAATTTTTTTTTAATACGTAACCAGATTTCACTGATTCAATAACTTTATGATATACCACAAAATCTATAGTTCACTATACTATTTCTCACTTTTATTTATTTTTTTATAATAAGAAAAATTCATTAAATGCCCAAAAACGTACCAATTAGAAGTGAGACTTTCAATACAGAAAATTTAATGAAATGTCAGAGTAGACCTTTAAAAATTTGCATATATATTACCCATAAAAATTTGAATATTAAAGGTTTATTGTGAATATAACTTTAAATAGAAATGATTGACGTAGGAAAATTCGATCCAATTGAATCAATGAACTTTTATTATTATTATTATTATTATTATTATTGTAAGTTCTCTATTTGTATCTTCAAACTTTAATTTTATTTTATTTTCTCTCTTCTCTATTTTATATTGAATTTTTAAATGATCGATTTTAAAATTTAGAATTAAGTCTGAATATGTTATTTTATAATAAAAAGATTTCATATTTTATCGAGAAAGACGGGGCAATAGAGCCAAGCGCTCAAACAACACCAGAAGCAATCCCAAACTCGCTACATTTGACTGCCTACAAAATCAAGACTAAGAAGCACAAAGCCGTACGAAGTTTGAAAGTACAACTTGATGAAAACAACTACAAATAGGCAATAAAAATATGCAGCGCGGCAAAAACCCTAACAAATGATTCTTACAACTGAAAGCAAAAAACCCCAAAAACAGCAATGTACTAATATGTGCCTGTGCACACTATGAATCGTCCCTCCTTGCGGTAGCTTACAGTATTTCTGAATTTGGTTGAAATTATAATGAACACCGTATTTAACTGCATAAATTTTGTTTCTTACACATCTGCCATACCCGTCATCTTTCATGACTACTTTAAAATTTGTGAGGTATTGCATATGTTTGATACTCGTTCCATTCCCTTTTAAGTATTTTTTTGAAGAGGAAATTTTATTTCATTTTAAGTGTCATTTTCATATTTTAATGAAGATTTAATAATGTTTTCCCAACTTTTACCTTTGTTCAACAATAAATAGGTTTTACTGTTTCAAAAGCTTAGTGGGAGATAGAATTAGAGGATGATTATGATAAAAGGGTATTTTAGTTGAAAAAGAAAAAAATTCCAATTAAGGTTAAGAAATATATTTCTTAATTTTCGTGCCTGGAAACATAGAGAATATTTACCCAAAAAAAATAAACAGACAACAGAGATTGTATCCGAAGCTGTCCTTAATTGGCAGAGCACTTGAAACATATTTCATCAGCACTGATCAATTTACAAAAAGCGCACCTTTATGTCTTGATATTACCGCTTAGAGAGCTAGCTACTTCCATTTTCATGGTACAAAGCAACCAAAGTAGCAAACACATCACATCGTGTTTGCTCTTCTTATTTCTTAATTGTCACATACAAAAGCTTTAAGAAGCTTGTTGGCTTTCTTAATTTAGCAGGGTGGCAGTAAACATTGAATGCTCGATGTCTCATTTTGGAGCCGGTGGTGCCCCTCGACGGCATATATTGGGAGGGCATATTGGAGGTGGCCGTATTGGTATAATACATGATCGGCCATAACCGGGAGGACATTTTGGCGGCGGCGGAGGAGGCGGCGGAGGAGGCGGCGGCGGCTGCGGCGGTGGCTGAGGAGGCAATTGTGGTGGTGGCCTGAGACGGCATGCATAGGGGGGATAATAGGGGCGGCATTTTGGAAGTGGTGGACAGGGACCGTAAGGACATGGTATTAGTGCTCGAGTGTCTATTGTAACAAAAGCAAACACAACGTAATAATAATGATGTTAATAACGTAATCTCTAAGGCTTTTAATCTTAAAAAAATGTTGTTAAGTTATTTTAAAATTACCTGGAGCTGCAGTTGCGGAAGATGAGAAGAAAAGCATGAACACCAAGAGGATCGACAACTTAAAGGTGGTCTTCATGTTTGGAGAAACTATTTTGTTGCTTACTATGGTTTTTGCCATCACGCCTCTGCCCCTTTATATAGCCAAAATATCAATAAACTTCTACAAGTATTGTATTATTTAGCATATTTGATCAATTTACTTTTTATTATAAAATATAGTTATTATATTATTTCTATAAAATAATCAATATTTATAAAAAAAACATATACAACAGTATTTTATTTTGCATGATTTTCGTTTTTTTATCGATCACTCTTATAAAAAAGAAAGAAACTTAATATCAAATTTTGATAAAATCCAACATTAATTAGAAAGTTATTAATAAACCCTTACAGATTCTTATATTGGTAATAATTCACTCATATATCTTTAATAAGATCAGTATATCCGAAAGATACCCTTTTTTCATCACACCTATCACATTATATGTCTGAGAACCTTATCATATATTTTTTTTAGAGTAATAAATACTATATTAAGTCTCTCTTCAATGTTCTAAACATTTCTATCAAATGTATAAACAAGTGGTGGATCATCCTAATATGAATTTAAAAAATTAGGATAAGAGGGAAACATAAAAGAAAAATGTTTTCTCCTTCAAGTTTGGTATTCTCCCTCTAAAAAATTAACTTTTTTTTTTTAATTTATCTCTTGAAATATATTGACATTAAATTTTCATTTTTTTTTAAAAAAAATTAATTTTGATCTCTATGAAATTAGATGGATTTAAATCTTATTATTTTAATTTAAAAAGGATGAAGATTAAATAATATATTTAAAAGGTTATTTGAGGAATAATCAAACCTTATTTTACCTCGTTCCATAAGTGATGGTCCACTCCCATTAACTGGCCCCTCCGCTCGAGTTTGGGCGGGTGGGCATCGTGCAGTGTAGAGTCCCACCTGCCTTGAAAATTCCCCCTTTGTTTTGTGTAGAACCCAATTTCACCCTAAATTTAAACCTTGGAAAATGTGATTGTATTGAAAAATGTTTAAACCATATTTTTCACTCCAAATTCCACCTGTCTTGAATTTTTTTTTTTTTTTTTGATTTGTTAGAATGATGTTATTTAGCATAACATGTTAAGCTTGACTTCCTTAAGAGTTCATGTGGGTACATCACATGAATCAAGAGATTTTTCTTTTTTATTTTTTTTTGAAATATTTGTGATTAAAATTATATAATTAAGAATAATTCTTTTTATGTAATGATTAAATAAATTATAATTATTAAAATTTAAATATGCTATAATGAGGAAGTGCATAATTGTCCTGATATTGCCTACTCGTGCCGGTCACTTCACATTCCTAGACATTGACGGAATTGATGGAAGCATAGTTGACACAGACCATTGACTTAATTAGCATCACATTCAGCGGAGTCATAAGATAATGGTCAGTGAAATAATTACTTGTTTTAATACTTTATAAAGTTTATAATTTATAGTTGATTCAATTGGGGTACAAAAATTGTTCTCTTAATTCATGTAATGTACCCATACCCACTCCTAAGAAAATAAGGCTCAACATATCATGTTTTAAATAAAGTCATTTATAAATAAACTGTCATAAATGTATTAAATTTCTTAATCATGTTTTAAATTTAAAATTTAAAAATAAAAAAATATATTGAAAGAGGTTTTCTAATTTTGATTCGATATCATTCGAACTAAATTAATTAAAATATAATTCTGAATATTGATTTATTATAAAAAAAAATAACATCATCCTAACAAATAAAAAAATTAACCGGTCAAACTCGAAGGAAGGGCCGGCTAATGGAAGTGGACCCTCACTTATGGAACAGAGGTAAAATAAGGTTTAAATATTGCTCAAATAACCTTTTAATATATTATTTTAAATTAAAATAATAAGATTTAAATGTGTTTATTCTTATGGAGATAAAATTAAATTTTATCTTTTAGGGAGAAGATTCAAAAGATAAAATGAAGTTATGTAAGCTTGTATGTTTGTTTATGAGTTCAGTGTATGTGTATTTCTGTATCCCTGCATGCATTCACGTATATATATATATTTCTATTTTTTTGTTATATTAAAAGACTTAAATTTGATATTTTTACAAGTAAAAGAAAAATAGTATCAATTGAGTTATAATTCATCGACCTCTATGCATGCATTTATGTATGCATCCGTGTTTACATTGTAAATAATATATATATATATATATATATATATTGGAAAATTTGAGCTAGGTTATTTATTATCACTCAAAATCCCTTGGGCATAGGTGGGATAAGTTTGTCCCACTCAGATGTGTAAAATGATTCTATCATAAATAAACAACTAAACATCACTAAAATTAATTAATCTTTTTCGTGAAAAATATAGGATTTAACTAATTTTCAATCTAATTTAATCCAATTCTCCCTTCGTCCACCTACAAATAGACTCCTAATATGGTAATTACAAAATTCCATAAAGAAAATCTTTTCATTATTTGGATTGAATTTTATCGGTCATAATATTTGGTAATAAAGGAGCAACAAGTTGCTGAAAGATTTTTATTCCTGGAAATAATTAACTTAGTTGGTAATCAATTTCTAATTGAACTAATTGAAGATGTATGTCTTCCCAAGTAAAAGATCTATGAATTTGGATTTTGGTTATTATTTCAGAAAATCTTGAGTAAGCATACGTAACCAGATTTCACTGATTCAATAATTTTCTCATATGACACAATACCTATAGTTCACTATACTATTTCTCGCTCTTTTTTTATTTTTTATAATAAGAAAAATTCATTAAAAATCTAAAAATACACCGATTAGGAGTGAAGACTTTCAATGTAGAAAATCTAATGAAATGTCAGGATAGATCGTTGAAAATTTACATGCATATTATCCGTAAAAATATAAATATTAAAGGTTAATTGAGAAGATAATTTTAAATAGAAATGAGTGACGTAGGAGAATTCGAACCAATTGAATCAATAAACTTTTATTATTATTATTATTATTATCGTAAGTTTTTATGAATAATTTATTTTTGTTTTTCATTATTTTAAATTTTTTAGTCTTATGTTCTCTATTTTTACTTTCGAACTCTAATTTTATTTTATTTTATTTTTTCTCTTCTCTTTTTTATATTAATTTTTTAAACGACCGGTTCTAAAATTTAGAATTAAGTTTGAATCTATTATTTTATAATAAAAAAATTCATATTTTATTGAGAAAGATGGGCAATTGAGCCAAGGGCTCAAAACAACACCAGAAGCAAACCCAAACTCGCTACATTTGACTGCCAACAAAATCAAGACTAAGAAGCACAAAGCCGTACGAAGTTTGAAAGTACAACTTGATGAAAACAACTACAAATAGGCAATAAAAATATGCAGCGCAGCAAAAACCCTAACAAAAGATTCTTACAACTGAAAGCAAAAAGCCCCAAAAGCAGCAATGTACTAATATGTGCCTGTGCACACCATGAATCGTCCCTCCTTGCGGTAGCTTACAGTATTTCTGAATTTGGTTGAAATTATAATGAAGACCGTATTTAACTGCATAAATTTTGTTTTCTGCACATCTGCCATATATACCCGTAATCTTTCACGACTACTTTAAAATTTGGGAGGTATTGCACATGTTTGATACTCGTTCCATTCCCTTTTAAGTATTGTTTTTAAAGAGGAAATTTTATTTCATTTTAAGTGTCATTTTCATATTTAACGAAGATTTAATAATGTTTTTCCAACTTTTACCTTTGTTCAACAATTAATAGGTTTTACTGTTTCAAAAGCTTAGTGGGAGATAGAATTAGAGGATGATTATGATAAAAGGGTAGTTTAGTTGAAAAAAAAAATTCTAATTAAGGTTAAGAAATATATTTCTTAATTTTCGTGCCAGGAAACATAGAGAATATTTACCCAAAAAAAAAAAAAAAGACAATAGAGATTGTATCTAATTAGCAGAGCACTCAAACATATTTCATCAGCACTGATCAATTTACAAAAAGCGCACCTTTATGTCTTGATATTACCGCATAGAGAGCTAGCTACTTCCATTTTCACGGTACAAAGCAACCAAAGTAACAAACACATCACATCGTGTTCGCTCTTCTTATTTCTTAATTGTCACATACAAATGCTTTAAGAAGCTTGTTGGCTTTCTTAATTTAGCAGGATGGCGGTAAACATTGAAAGCTCGATGTCTCATTTTGGAGCCGGCGGTGGCCTGTGACGGCATCTATGGCGGGGATAATAGTGAGGGCATTTTGGACTTGGCCATACTGGTATACATGATCGGCCATAATAACCGGGAGGACATTTTGGTGGTGGTGGTGGTGGCGGTGGCAGCAGCGGCTGTGGCGGCGGTGGCGGCGGAGGCTGCAGAGGCGGAGGAGGTGGCAGAGGAGGCGGGGTCAATTTTGGTGGTGGCACCGTTGGAGGTGGTGGACCGCAAAAGTAACGACGACGTGGTATCACTACTCGAGCTTCTATTGTAACAAAACACAACATAATAATAATTACATTAATAACGTAATCTCTAGAGCTTTTAATCTTAAAAAAATGTTGTTAAGTTATTTTAAATTACCTGGAGCTGCAGTTGCGGAAGATGAGAGGAAAATCATGAACACCAAGAGGATTGACAACTTAAAGGTCGTCTTCATGTTTGGAGAAAATATTTTGGTGTTTACTGTGGTTTTTGCCATCATGCCTCTACCCCTTTATGTAGCCAAAATATCAATAAGCTCCTACAAGTATTGTATTATTTTGGCATAACTAAATTGACTTTACTTTTCTCAAAAATGAGGTAATAATTTTTTATTGACCGTTGTACAAAATAAAAAATTCGATTAATATATATATAATAACAATAACAATTAAACTTTTATTACATTAAGTGAGTTTGGTTATGTGGATTTTTTTATATCATTGTATTCGATATTATATTTTATTTCTTCTTTATATGACAACAATAGTCATACTTTTATTCTATTAAATGAGATTGACAATATCAATACTTTTACGCTATTACACTCTATCTTATATCATATTTTTATCTATATTCACATAATTCATATCATATTTTATTATCGTTATTCACATTTTTAGATCTCTCTCTCGGTTAATATGAATACTTGTCATAATTTCGCATTACCTAATTGAAACCTTTATCGATCATCTATCTACGTATTTATACCATCTTAATTATGTTTTCTTCAATTTTTTTTCTTGATAGGCGTAACTTCAATTTTCTCCCAATACATTCATTTCTTATCTTTTTTGTTTTTGTGTGTCCACACATCCACTCTACCTTCTTATCCTCATCTTTGCAACTTATTCTTTGCTCATACTTTTGGTTTGTTACCGAACATTCAAATCCATATAATAAAATAGGTTTAATCGTCATCCTATAAAACCTTTTTTTAAGTTTTGGAAGTATTTTTTGATCACATAGAACACTTGATTCACTCGTTCATTTCGACCATCTTGTTTATATTCCATATAATACATTTCTGTCAATTCTTCTATTATTTTTTTATTTGTAAAATTGATTATAGGTTTTTTTGTTGTTGTAAGATTATAGGTATTTAAAACTCTCATTTAGAGATAATTCATCATCTCCTATTTTAAAATTGTCTCATTAATACTAATATTGTTAAACTTAAATTTCATATATTCTGTTTTTACCCTACTAAGTCTAAATCCATCAAGACAGTGTCATCGGTATCATGCATCATGGTATCATATCCAAAATGTTGCTACATCTATGTCCCTGCATCTATGGTTCCGTATCCTGTAAAACTAATATGTATTATAATATTACGATGTTGCTACATCTATGTCCCTACATCAATGTTTCTACATCATGGGTGGAAAATTCCTTCTTGACTCTCAACTCAAGGCTTCCCTCTTTGTCATTTTTCACACTTATGGTTGTTTCAATTTGTGATGAGTATTTGTGGAGCCTATTTAACAAAGATAAGTTCGGATAAAAAAGGCATAAAGTTTATTTAATTTTGAACATTTTCTTTTAAAAAATCTATGATACAAAATAATCTTTGTCAAATCAATTTTGCCGAATTTTTATGTAGCAATTGTTTTATGCCGTGTTTTGTTGTTGTTAGCCATTGGACTTTTCTATTTAATTTCTTCAAAATAATTTTTTTTTATTTTATTATTATTATTATTATTATCATTTTGGGTGGGGGTGTTGATAGAGAGAGGGTGTGGATGTGAAAGGCTAGCTAAGAGAGGGGCGTTCGGCCAGCCAACATAAGAGAAAAAGATTATTAATGGAAAAAAGTGTTGCTTATTGGGGATGGTTGGATATGACACAAATTCAATATAAATTATATATTAAAAAACATTAAAAGTGTTTTTACTATTTCTCAATTCTTCATGAGAACACAACTTAATTTATTGCTATGACAATAAATGGAAAAATTTATTGAATATGAACATGCTTTATGGGGATTGAGAGCACAACTTATCGGCGATGGTGAAGGTTTAACTGAATGGTTCTTGGTCAGGTCAGAGTCTGTTCTAAGCAAAGCAAACACATCACGATGATTATGTTAATAACCTCATTTCGTAATTTTTTAATCTTCAAAAAATTTATTTCGATAATTACCTCGAGCTGAAGCTGCAGAAGATAATAGGAAAAGCACGAAGAGCAAGAGGATATTGGCTTATCACATAAACTATTTTTAATCGGTTTTCGATATTAATATATTTAATAAAAGTTAGACAAATTTTTTTATATTATCAAATTACCATCTCCTCCTTAGCCACGATATGGGAACTTTTTATAACTTTAAGTTGTGCTTTTCATGGCCATTTTGATACTCGATAAAGATTGATGTAAACAACTCTCCTTAGTAAAAACACAATTTTCAATGTTGCTTGCACTAAACACACTTGTAGTGCCACTTGGGCTAAAGAAAAGTATTTTCGTATAAATATATTTTTCATGAAAGATGTGAGAAGGCATTTTCGTTTTAAGTGGTATAAGCAAAATTTTTATCAATTATCTGCACAAAAATGCTTTTTCACTTTCTAAGCAAAATATAAAAGAAAATTAATAACAGGTGCTTTTCACTTTGAGATTCCTAGCATGACACAAACAAAGAGGGGAAACTTTGGCTGAGATGAGTCAATGGGGGAATATCTTGTTTTCCATGCAGGATGCTATTTTTCAAGAAATTAAACAAATATACCGGTGATTGTGATAATTTCAATACTAATTTTGAATGATAAATAAATAGACGTTGAGAATAAAATTATAAGTATGTACAAAACGCTAAAAAACTGAGCTATTGTGAGGTAATTTTGCAACAAAAAATTTACAAAAGGCATTGCAAACACTACAAAACAAATGCATTATTCAGACGGATAAAAACCGTTTGCTAAATATACTGAAACCGTCAGTAAAACTTTCTCCAACGGATACGCTTTCAGTCGGCTATACACCAGTCGGGATAGATCTATCTTGACGGTTTTGATGACTGTTGGAGCATGTGATTGATTTATAATGACGGTTAGAAAAGTATTAGTAAAAATATTATTTTTTATCATCGGTTTCAAAATATCAGTAAAAATTATTAGGTTTTATTGTCGGTTATCACATGTGTTAGGAAATGTTACTATCTTTTATCGTCAGTTATCACAACTGTTAAGAAATGTTACTATCATTTATCATCGGTTATCACATATGTTAGGAAATATTACTATCTTTTATCGTCGATTACACGTTAGTATAAATTACTGTTTGTACTATCGGTTACCACAAGTGAGAAAAAATTTTTGTTTTTATCGGTTGGAAAATATTAGTATAAGTTACTGTAAATTACTACAAGATTACTATAGATTACTACATGTTACTGTCAATTATCATGTTACTGTCGATTACCACATGGTTACTAATCGTCATGGTTACTATTTTGTACCGTCGGTTACACAAACGTCAGAAAGTTACTCTCTCTCTTTTATTATTATATTAAGTTAGAAATGTTATTCTTTTTTTTTCTCAGTTATTATGAATGTTAAAAAAATTTATTATTTCTGTTATCACTAAATTACTGCTCGTTACCAATATTACCATATGATTATCACATTGACGGTTTCTTTTTTTTTTTAAGATGATAGGTAAGTTAAAATACTGAAAAATAAAGAAATTATAAAAATAATATAAATATTATAAGAATTGTAATTGATACAAACTAAAATGATTGATACATATAAAACAAAAAAATAGAAAAAAGATTACATGTCTCACAATTACATGTCTTCTGAGATGGTCCAAACCAAAAATATTCGTTACAGTTTTTGAAGATATCTTTATTCACAATCATAATTTTTGAAGAAGTCTTTATCCACAATCTTTCGTGACAATCTGTTCATTAAAATTCAATAGTAAAATAATGAAATCATTATAAATAATAAATAATGAATGTAAATGAAAATATTACCTGAGAAGTAAGCAGAGAGCGTTTCCTTTTTCTAAATGCAAAATATCTTGATAGCATTGATGTTTATATTTCTTCACAACTGTCCAAAATAAAAAATTAAAAATGATATTTTAATATTAAATCTCAAATTAAAATAAAAATAAGATGTTTATTTTTAAAACCTGAATAACATCTTGGATGATTGAGTTTGTTCGACTGAACTTATTCTTTCTTGGAATTGTTGTGATTCTTCATACAATACTTATCTGTTGTTCGTCAAACCTTTCAAATACCAAAGATGATTAACTTCTGATAAAACTTTGCAAAGTACGAGTGAGAGATTTAAATGGGTTATGAGAGAAGAACTTTCAAGGAAAGGATTGAGAAATTTTGATTGTGGAACTTTCGCCTACGTATGATTTATAATATATAATTTTTACAAACAAAATTTTAAAACTCAGCATTCGCGCTTTTTCTCCCGCCTCTTTTTTCATTACCGTATTTTTTCTCCCGCCTCTCTTTTCATTACCGCGTTTCTTAATTTTTCACATGTGTCTTTCATATGTATTTTGAAAAAATCACTTATAATTTTTACTATTTATTAACAAATATTTACTAACTAGTTACTATATTTGATTAATATCATATCTATTTGATTAATAAAAAATAATATATATTCTATTCGATGATAATAAATTTATTAATATTATTAATTTAAATAATGCAATGATATGAAATTAATAATTTATATAATATAGTGTTACAGTTTTGAACATTTATTGAATATAATTTGAAAATATGATAATATAATTTAATTATATGTAATGGTGTAATTAATTATATTGGTATAATTAATGAAGAATACTAAATTTTGCATCTATTGTATCGGTAGAAATTGAATTTCAAATTCAATTACAATTTATAATTACAAAATATAATTTGCAATAAATAAAAATTTAATCTTTTATATAGACACTCCACAATTTCCATATACACAACTTTTACATATTACACACATACACATACCACTAATTTCAACCACTAACATTTCACATGTAATATTATTTAAAATTAGTATAGTGAACTTCAATTTGGATATATTGGTTTTTTGACATTCTAAAAATAATTCATGAAATTTATTTTCATCCACATTAAATGCATGAGAAGTTGGTTTATCTGTAAATTTGTAAATGATCATGTAAATCTGTGAATGAATCATACATGCCAAACATATCATGTTCAAAAACTTATCATGTAATTGGATATATTAGATCCATATAAATTTTTATTACTCTTTTCTTCATGAATATACTTATCCCCACTGGTGTATAGTATATCTTTATTTTTGTGAGTTTAATTTTATCTTATTTTACCTATTTTTATTATTATTACATCATGAATTTTATTTTATAATTTTTGTATTTGATTTTCTTTATATTTTCATTTATGTTAACATTGTTTACTACACTTATACCAATTGTATCACTTATTATAAGAATATCATTTGTTACCGGTTGTTACTATTTGTTACCACTTGTTATCATGCATTATATTATGATATATTATCATTTGTTACCGATTGTTATTATTTGTTACCACTTATTACCATGCATTAATACACTATCTTATATGTTGGTATTATTTGTTATCACGATAAAACAATATTTTCTCTTTTTTTTTTGTAAATATATAATGTAAAATGCAAAATGCAAATCATGACACTTTTTTTTTCTTTTCTTTTTTTTATCTTTATTAATATTATATATTTTGGCAAATATTTTTAATTAAATATATAAAATTTTTAAATTATTAATATATTATAATTTAAATTAATATTAATAGTCATGATTTGTAAAATGAAAAATATTCATGGAAAATGGGCAAAAAAATAAAAAGTTTTTTGCGGGTACATTGATTCCGAAATAAAATGATAAAATGTTTTTGGAATTTTCACAAAATTTGCCGCTTGATTTTGAAATAAAATGATAAAATATTTTGGAATTTTATCAAATTTAACCGTCAATTTGTGATGTGGTGCAAAGATCATTGTTTGAATTGTTTTTGATTTTGGCATAAATTTGTGGAGTTATCTCTGAAAAATTTTAAAAAACTAAATTCGTATATTAAATAATTTTTATTTTTAAATTTATTTAAAATTATATAACGTTGATAATTCCACTAATATATTTATTCCAAATACACTCAACCAATATGTTTCATCATTTTGGCATGCGGGACAATTGATAAATTAATATTAATAATCATGATTTTATATTATTACTAACATATATTCTCCATTTAACGATAATATAATTTATAATTTATAGTAATATATATAGTAATATGTATGTATTATGTAATAATTTACGAATGTTATTATTATATTATTAGAAAATAGTACATTTGTATCTGAAAATAATTCTAAATTTTTTTTAATTTTTTTATACTTTCATTATCACTAATTAATTTAACAACTATAATAATATTTTTTAAATTAAATGTACGTATCATATCTCACTTGTTACCGGTTATTACTATTTATTACCACTTGTTACTCTGTATTATACCGCCAGCTTTTATAAAGTTGAGTTGTTTGAATTTGAAATAATGATAACATTTTTTTGCAATCAAATTTGATTGTTAATTTGTGATGTGGTGTAAAAAAAAAATCATTGTTTTGAATTATCTAAAATGAATTAATTGTTTTTGGTAAAAAAATAATTAGATTAGAATAAAAAAACAAATATTTTTTTCACAAAAAAGAGAAATTTGATTAAATTAGAAAATTGATTTTGACGAGAATATAATTTTATTGTAGAGTTATCAATTTTTCAATATTAAAAAGTTAAATTTGTAAATTAAATATTTTTAGAATTTATATAAAATTATATAATATTGATAATTAATATTGATAATTAATGTATTATTATCAATATTTCTCTTGGTGCACTACACAAGGGCAACCTGTAATAGTGAAATAGAAAAAAAAAAGAATGAAAAAAATGAAAATTAAAGGGTGAAGAAAAAACTGAAATAAAAAAAAAGAAAAGAAAAAGAAGAAACAAAAAAAAGTTAAAAAAACGGGAGGGTGAAGGTAAAAAAAATAAAAATAAAAATAAAAAAGAAGAAGAAAAAAAAAAGTTCAAAAAAAAAGGAAAGGGTGAAGGGTAAAAAAAAACAAAAAACAAAAAATTGGTAAATATATGAAAAAAGAAGTTAAAAAAAAAGAAAAAAAAAAAAAGATGAACAATAGTGCCCACGGTTGCAGCCGCGGGAGGCACGGCCGCAAGCGCGTGTAGGGGCTCTGGCATGCCCCTGCACTCGCGGTTGCAGCCGCAGGGCACACGGCTGCAACTGCGCTGGCATGAGGATGCCTGCGCGGTTGCAGCCGTGCTGCTGCACGGTTGCAACCGCACAAGGGAATTCAAAAAATTGAGTAAAAGAAGAAAATATATAAGTCAAAGGCCACCCTGTGCTACATTCGTCAAGCGGTGTAGTGGTTGAATGTGCTGATATAATGTCCAATGCCCAGGTTCGATTCATTCCGGTCCCTTTCTCTGGCATCTTTTTTTTTTTTTTTTTTTTCTCATTCTCTTCTCTTCCTTTTTCTCTCTCTTTCTCTTATCAATTTTTTTTTCTAATCCCACTCTCACCCATAAAATAAAATTTCTTCTCTTTGGTAAAATTTATAATGAAATATTTAAATTTTTTAATTTTTTATATATTATAATATAAATTAATATCGATAATTATCATATTAAAATTCATTGTAATTTATAGTAATATATATAGCAATATATATATATATTATATAATAATATAAGATTGATATTATTATATTATTGAAAAATGGTGAATATGTATCTCAATTTTTTGTAATTTTTTTACATTTTCATTTTACCTTCTTGGATATACCACTTTTTCAAATTAAATTAATAACAAACAAATTTTCAAAATAAAATTTTAAAATCTCTTTTTCCGGATATTTTTTTATTACACAATTTTCCTGCATTTTTCATTACACATATTTCATCTTCCAATTTTTTTCTTTTTTTCTTTTTTTTTTTCAAAAATACCGATGATATTTCTTTCTATTTCACTCTCCTTTTTTTTTTTCTTATCTGCCATCTTTTTTTTTTTTCCTTATCTCACTCTCGTTCAACCTTTTGTTCTCTTTTTTTTTTTTCAGTTTACAAATTTCAGGTATTTAAATATAATATATAATTGTTTAGATGAATATTATATTTGAAGATGATATAGATTTTTTATATTATCATTGACAAATAAATTTTAGATAAATTTTGCAGACGTAATTTTTCACAAATAAATATCATTTGAAAAACAAAAAATTAGAAAAAATAAATTAAAACAAATAATAAAGAGACACAATTAAATAAAAATGGAAGTAACGGAAATGACACAGCTTGCCATGTGTCTCATTTTTCTTTTTTTTTTCTTTTATTTTCTACCTTCCACAGATTATGATAAATTATTAATATTTTATATTTTGGTAAATATTTATAATTAAATATATAAATTTATTAAATTAATAATATATTATAATTTAAATTAATATTAATAACCATCATTTTATATTATCACACTAATATAATAATATCATTCATTCAAAATTATCATTACTTACCACTTATTATCACAATTACCAATATTCTTATCACAACTTATCATTACTTACTACTTATTATCACAATTACCAATATTATTATTACTTACCACTTATTATCACAATTACCAACATTATTATCACAACTTATCACAACTTATCATTACTTACCACTTATTTTCACAATTACTAACTTTTTTATTACAATTTATCATAAATTAAAAAAATTCTATAAATTCTATAAATTATCACAACTTATTTATAAAATGGTTTATATAAATTCTATAAAAATACAAAATAAGAAAAAAAATACAAATACAATTAAATTAAATTAAATTAAATTAATGAAAATATAAAATAATAAAATGTAATAGTTGAAATATAAATTAAAATAAAACTTAAATTACTACTATTTACCATCCATATACTAACCACTCTATTTATTATTTACCACAACTATATATCATAAACTTACCACGTGTCCTTTTTTTTTTTTTTTTTTTAGTCTCAACTTTTCTCACTTTCATATTAATAAAAATGTCCGTTGTCAAAATACTAAAAAATAATGAAAAAAAAGTTATCTCTCTTTTTTATTTTTTCTTTTTTTCTCTCAACCTTCCACACTTTTTTCTACTTTTCTTTTTTCTTTTTTTTTTCTATACAAAAATATTTAAATTTTTTAAATTGTTAATATAAGAGAATTTAAATTAATATTAACTAACATATATGCTCCAATAATTTATAATTTATAATAATATATAAAGTACTAATATTAAGTATGTATTATTAGAAAATGGTATATTGTGTATTTCAAAATAATTCTAATTTTTTTATAAATTTTTTATATTTTTACAAATTTCTCGCAAATTATTACCTCTACTTATCACAAGTTATAGGTTACCACTACTTAAGTTGTTACCATTACTTATCACACGTTATTAACATCACAGATTATAACGTCATCACAGATTATAACGTATTACAATACACATAACACACGTTATCATAAATTATTCCCTTGTATATTAATTCTAAAATTTTAAACTGTTTCTAAAAATTATATAAATATATATAGAAATATAACATTTGCAAATAGTAGAATACAAGTTATCATAATTATAGATTTATACAAACAGTATGGTTAAGTAGATCCAGTAGACCTGATTATTTTCAAATCGTCTCTAAAAATATTATATTTACCAACGACAAAAGATAATCATAAGAAATTGAATATCATTTTTACCGACGGTTCTGTTAACTTTACTCACGGTTTATAAACTTTTCTCGACGTTATAATTTATACTGTTAAAATATGTATATATTTTTCTACGATTTTGTAAAAAACGTCGGTATAGGTAAGAAGAAACCGTTGTTAAAGATTACCGATAATAAAAGTTACCGTCAGTATAGAGATATAATTTTGTAGTGAAAACGGTAAAATAACACAACCTGAAACAAAAAACCTGTATGTTGCAAAGTTGATCATTACAAAAAGGCTACTAACTAGATGCATCACTAAATTTTTTAATACTAATTAAATGTATCACTAAAATTTTCACTAAATCTGTATAGTGACTTTTGTATCAACAATTCAAATCGATGACGTTCCTATCCCCTACAATGAAATAATCCAAAGTTCAGAACAAGAGCAATAGATGATCACCATGAAAGAGGAGATGTAGTCCCTTTAAAAGAATCAGACATAGAAGTTTACTAGTCTTTCAATTGGAAAGATTGTAATTAGATGCAAATGGATATATGTAAAGAAAGACAGATATCTTGATAAGAGTGGTGCTCGCTACAAAGCAAGAATGGTGGTTAAATACTACATTTAGAAGGAGGGAGTAGATTATAATGAGTATTCATCCATCAAAATCTTGTTAGCTTTGGTAGCACAATTGGATATGGAACTAATTCAATTGGATGTAAAAACTATATTTTTACATGGAGATTTGGAGGAGTAAATTTATATGACTCAATTAGAAGGATTCAAAATTGCTGGAAAAGAAAATGTGATGTGCAAACTTGAAAAATCAATGTATGGATTAATGCAATTTTTGAGACAGTGATACAAGCGATTTGACAAATTTCTGATAGGACAGAAGTACACAAGAAGCAAATATAATAACTTCGTTCATTTGCACAAGTTACAAGATTGATCCTTTATTTATCTTTTTCTTTATATTGATCTTTATGTTAATGATATGATGATAGCCTCCAGAAGTCAGATAAAAATTGAGAAATTAAAAACTTAGTTGAAAAGAGAGTTTGAGATGAATGATCTAGGTGAAATAAAGAATATTTTCAGTATGGAAATTACCAAAAATAGGAAATTTGAGAAATTTTGTTTATCACAGAAAAATATTTAAGCAAGGTACTAAAATGTTTTGACACGAATAAAAGATCAAAATCAGTTAGACTTTGCTTGCTCCTTATTTCAAGTTTAGTGCATCTATATCACTAAAGAACGATGCAGAACGGGAATACATGTCAAAAGTACCGTATGCAAATGCTATTGGTAGCATAATGTATGCAATGATGTGTACAAAATCTGATATTTCACATACAGCTAGAATTGTGAGCAAGTGCATGTATGATTCTAGAAAGACGTATTACAAAGTTGTGAAATGGATTTTACGGTATATTTTGAATACCGTAAATCTTGATTTGATATTTCAGTAGGATAAACAATATGAATAACGCATAGTTGGGTATCATGATTTTGACTATTCTGGTGATTTGGACAAATGTCGATCAACTACTGATTATATATTTACTCTTGCAAAGGCACCAGTGAGTTGGAAGTTTAACTTACAGTCAACAGTTGTTTTGTCTTTTATAGAAGCAGCATACATGACAATTACAGAAACTATGAAAGAAGTAATTTGGCTTCAAGAGTTGCTTGGTGAACTGAGACATAAATATAAACATATTAAAGTACATTGTGATACTCAGAGTGTAATTCATTTGATAAAGAATCAAGTTTATCATGCAAAGACAAAACATATCGACGTTCGTTATCATTTTGTATGGGAGATTTTGGAAGAAGATGGAGTTACAATCCAGAAAAATCTAATCTCTAAGAATCCTGCTGATATGATGACAAAAGTAGTGAATGCGGTCAAATTTCAATTTTGTTTGAACTTAATCAATATTATTAAAAATTGTAGACACTACTATAGATTGTAGGTGAAGGTAAAAGTGCCCACGTAAGACATTTACTTTGATAAATTCCAAAGATGGAAGTTAGGAAATAATAGGTCAACCCATTTAGCCAACCTTCCTAATTTACTACCCATAATTAAATCTATATTAAGAGGGAACATTAGGGTTTATCTCTTTAGTGAGAGAGCACAAGAGAGAGGCACAAATCTGAGTTTGAGAAAATACTTTTCTCTTATTAAGGGTTTAGAAAAATTCCGAGTAGAGAATTTTCATGTCGTTTTCATCGTCGGATTGTGAATTACAGTATTGTGGTATTGTGGTATTGCGATGATAACTCGTACAGTGTGGTTATCCTCTCGACGGTGAAATCGATCGAGTAGGGGTTTGTGGTTCCCAATTTCTTCTACATTTTATTCTCCAAGATATACCCGAAAATCCTAACATTTTATTATTCCGAAAATTTTATCATGTTTCCATTTATGTGTGAATCAAATCTAACATTGATATCAGAGGATGATGGATATATTAGAATAAATTTTTTGGAATTTTTTTCGGGTATAAAATTTAGGGTTTGGATCACGGATGACTTTCTTAAATCTAATTACACCATGACGTTACCCATGATTTGTAGATCACAAAAATAATTTTTTTATAATTTTTTGAGTAAATTTTATCATGTTTCCGTTTATGTGTGAATCAAATCTAACATTGATATCAGAGTATGATGGATATATTAGAATAAATTTTTTGGAATTTTTTTCGGGTATAAAATTTAGGGTTTGGATCACGGATGAATTTCTTGAATCCAATTACACCATGACGTTACCCATGATTTGTAGATCACAAGTATAATTTTTTTTTTATAATTTTTTGAGTATGTTTAGATCTTGAAATTGAAGGTCAAAGTTTTCGATTTTAATAGTACCCGAAACTTAAATTCTTAAATCTGTCGAGATAAAGAACTAATTGATGTATAGAAATAGCATAAATATGTTTCTTGTGTCTTGATTTACGCTTTGACATATGTATTGTGCATTGTCATTATCGGAAACTAGGTTTTCAGACATGGCTGCGAAAAGCCAAAATTTTGGATATTTGATTTACCAAGATTAGAGCTTGAATCTCCCAAAAATCAAGTTGAGAATGACTTTGGGAAGTCTAATTTTATTTTCGAGACCAAATTACCATAAAAAAGTGGTCTGAAATGAGTTTTTCGGAAGTTGGGTCAAAAGATCCGGCTACAGACCCGTCAGGCAAGGAAGAAAGGCTCCAGACCTGCGAGCGCGTAAGCCACACTCGCAAGGAGGTACATCAACTAGGTAGGTGTGGGCTCGTGTAACGCACGTGCTAGAGAGGTGTGTGGTGGCTTTTGGCGGTCTGGGTTGATTCGGACTTGGATTCGCGCCTGACCTACATTCTGACCCAATTCGCTACCCGGATGACGTGGATCGGGGGTGTGGCCGCACGTGAATGACCCGCTGCATGTCTGGCATGTGCACCAGATAGCTGCAGGTGTGTGGGCATGCGTGAGGGAGGCGCCGCACGTCTGGCACATGCGCTAGACAGCTGCCGGCGTGTGGAGGCTCACTGCTAGCGTGTGAGGACCCGACAACGTATCAGGTCGTTCAAAATTAGAATTTTCAATTATCTGAAGGTTCCACCTCTATATTTATGACTATTTACGGGATTTTGTGTGACAAATTCAAGTCTGGATGGTGAGATGTGATCCCGGGTTATGTGTAACAAAGATAATGGCTGCAATTAATAGTATCATACTTGATTTCGTGAAGGAAAACAAACTGAATCATGACAATTATGATATTTGGCACTGAAAAATTCAGTTTGTTTTTTAGGAACAAGATCTAATGGAGGTTCTGAGGCACGAGATCTCAAACCCTAGAGAGGGTACCACTCCTCAGCATATTGTGCTTAGAAAAGAAAGGATGGCTAGGTTAGGGCAATCCTTCTTAACAGCATGCACGATGATATGATCCGAGTTTCTAAGTAGTATTTTACTGCAATATTGGTCTGGGTTGCTCTAAAAGAGCATTTTGGCTCTCAGTCAGCTCCTAAGCTGAGGATATTGACTTATGAGTTCATTATCTATAAGAAGAGGTCGGATTATACTATGAAACAATATTTTATGCACATGTCGAGTATGATTGCCTCTTTGAAAGATATGTAAGATCCAATGTCTGATGAGTGTCAGGTGTTGGGAGTGATTTAGTCTTTACCTAACTCCTATGATGTGGTTAAGACTTATCTCATACATATTGAGAGTATTTGTATTTTTATGGATGTGAGTAGGCATTGTGAGCTCGAAGAAGAGCGCTAGAAGGTGGCTAGATTTGTTTCAGATTATGCTTATGTGGCGAAGTTGAGTAAGAGCTCTCGAGATTTCAAGTGCAAGTGGTGCAAGCATGATGGGAAGACCAGAAACAAGGTAAGAAGAAGCCATCTACTAAAATCGGTGACAAAGGACAGAAGCATTGAAAGAAAGAGCTCGATAAGAAAAAAGTCAAGTGCAAATTATGTGGCAAGTTTGAGCATTTTGCTCGTGAGTGTGGGAGCGAAAAGTATGTCATTCTTCCTTATATGGTATGAGTTATGTTTCATCTACTGTGATACTCATTAACTCAACTCTTTTATAGATTGTAGACTCATGAGCCATCGACTATGTAGCTCGTGATATGAGCGCGTACGTGGAGTTTCACCAATTAAATCCCTATACGAGGAGGCTGTATATGGGGAACGGAATATTTGTAACTCTAAGGGGGATTGATACATGCAAGCTAATACTGCGAAATAACCAAATCCTATATCTACATGATATTTTATATGCTCCTGAGATTCAGCAGAATCTCACATCTATACTTTGCTTGATTGCTTAGAATATTCTGTTTTGTTTGGAAACTCGAGTGTTTTTATTTCTTATGACAGTTCTTTATTATGTACCGGTTTAGTCCATGATGAACTATATGCGCTGGACATGGTTTTTTTAATGAAATTTCTCATTTATCTTCTATTACCTATACATCTGATAGCGTAGTTAATGATATTACTATTTGTTATAGTAGACTTGGTCATATAGGGTAAAAGAGAATGAACCGGTTAATTGCGAGTGGCCTGTTGGGCTTGCTAACTCAGGTTTAGTTTCCCCTATGTGAGTTTTGCCTAACTGACAAAACTATGAGGAAACCATTTGGGAAGATAATGAGAGCTGTGACTCTATCTGATCTCATATAAGTCTGAAACATTGGATTGTTTCAGGAGGTTTATCAGTAAAATTGAAAATCAGTTAGACTTGAGAGTAAAAACTCTTAAAACCGATCAAGAGCGTGAGTATTTGTCGAACAGTTTAAAGAGTTCTGTTTCGAGAAGGGTATTACGAGACAATTGACTGTTTTTGCTACTCCCCAAACAGAATAGAATAGCCAAGAGGAGGAATAAAACTCTATTGGAGATGGTGAGTTTCATGATTGCACATATTAATTTGTCTATCTCCCATTTGGGAGATGCATTATTGACCGCTGCTTATGTTCTCAACCATATTCTAACCAAGTCTGTGGTGAGTACCACATATGAGATTTGGACAAAGAGGTAGCGTAATCTTAGCTACTTGAGTCCATGAGATTGTGCCGCATATGTTCATGATTCATCGCACTTATACGGTAATTTAGGTCCGTGAGAAAAAAAATGTATTTTTATAAAATATTCTGAATATTCTAAGGGACATATGTTCCTAGATGAACATTTGGATGGCACAATCTCTGAGATTGAATCTCATGATGTCACGTTCTTGGAAAATGATTTCTCTAAGAGAAGCGAAATTGATCGGGATTTCACATTTTATGAGATGGGTGAGCCTAATGGCTCAGTTAAGCCCAACGGTGGGACTTAAGAACTTGTTACGGATCTTGGTACTAGTGAGAGTGGCCCATCTAGAGGTGAGGAGGTTTCTCCTCCTCGTATGAATAGTCGGGGGCATATATCTTGACGTCATTTTCCAATTAAGAATGAGATTCTCATGGTGACTCCCGAGGATGATGAGGAGTTTCAGATATTTCAGGAGGCTCTTGAGGGTCCTATGAAGGACCATTGGTTAAAAGTCATGTAAGAGGAGATGGAATCTATGAGACTCAATAGGGTCTGAGACCTAATTGACTTATCTGAGAATAGAAAAGCCATTAGAACAAGTGTGTTCTCCAAATAAAAAGAAAGGTCAACGGATCGGTAGAGAGATACAAAACACGTTTAGTGGCCAAGGGTTACACACAGACAAAGGGATTGACTACGAGAAGACTTTCTCCCATGAGTCAAATTTATATCAATCAATTTACTCTTGGGGTGTCGCAAGTATGGATCTAGATTTACACTATATGGATGTAAAGACCAGTTTCCTTAATGAAAATTTGGATGAGAAGATCTACATAGAGTAGCCCTTTGAGTTCATTCTAGTAGGGCATGAGAATAAGGTTTGTTGACTTTAAAAGTCGATATATGGTCTAAAGCAATCATTCAGACGGTGGTACTTGAAATTTCATGAAAATGTGATATCTTATAATTTTATAATGATCGAGAACAATCATTGTGTCTATCTGATACATTGTGATGACTTTTTTGTGATCATGTCCCTATATGTGGATGATATAATGTTAGCTGGGAACAATATTGAGTATCTGATGACAATTAAGATATGGTTGTCATCAAGTTTCGACATGAAAGACACGAGTGAAACTGAGTTCATCCTTGGAGTTAAGATCTAGAGGGATTGCTCGAACAAAGGTTGCCTCTTTCGCAAGAGACTTACATTAAAAAAATTCTCAAACGCTTTGGAATGAATGATTGTAATTCTATAGATACTCCTATCGCCAAGTGTGATAGCCTGAGTCTTGATATGTGCCCGAAAACTCAAGAAAAAGTAAGAGAGATGAGAAAAATCCCTTATTTCAGTATAGTGGGAAGTTTAATGTATGCGATATTGTGTACATGACCAGACATATGTTATGCAGTCAGTTTGGTGAATAGATATCAATTAAATTCTGAAATGGGTTACTAGAGAGCAATGAAAATGATTTTTAGATATGTTAAGAGAACTGCGAGCTACTATTTGTGTTATGGAGGAGGTAATTTGTGTCTTGTTACTCAATGGTGGTGCCACTTCTTAAACCAATAAGAAGCAAATTTGTACGCCTTTACCTATGATCGAGATTGAGTTCGTGGCTTACTCAATTGCAGTTCAGGAGAGTGTTTGACTATGGAGACTACTATATGACTTAGAGATTATGGCTGATAATGGGAGGCTAATGATAATTTATTGTGATAATCAGGCAGCTATCGCCTACACTTGAGACTATAAGTATCACAGTAGGACTAAACACATCGACACTGGATATAATTTTATAAAAGACATCATTGAGAAGGGTGAGGTGACCGTCAAGTACATTCGACACACAACATGGTGGCTACCCCTTTATCAGACCATTGCTAGAAACTCGTTTGTAGGACATAGAGAATCATTGGGTTTGGACACATTTTGACATTTCTCATTTTGTACGTACTTGATTGATGATATGATATTTATTATATTTATATATGATTTTTGTACATTATTCAGTCACATATGAGTTATTATATTTCTTAAATAATGTACTTGTTTTCTGATCATATATACTTTGATGTGATAAAAGATATATTAGGCATGTGAGTTCGACTCTTTCACATGAGTGACTACCTCCAGTTCTGAGTGAGCAAGGATGAGATGGTTTCTAGTCGTAAGAGGTATTGAGAGTGATCATGCTAGAACATAAGTCGCTATAATATGTGTTTAGAATGAGTTCATCTGGGATATGACCAACATGGAAATATCCATATCTATGTTACCTTTAAGTAACTAGATTTGAAATTTCAGATATCACCTACATTTAGAGATATTGTCTCCGAAACACTCTCTCTGAGATTTTTGAGTAGTTTTATGTGTAAACTGAGTTCCATATCTGTATAATATTAGAGAAATCTGACATATGTCATTTTGAGAGATGAGAGATTAATACTGTAACACATATTTTATACCGCATGTGATAAGACGACTAGAGATAATGGGAGCTACTACTTAAGACCATAATCTAATTATAATTCTCGTTCCCACTGTGTGAGACTTGACATCCATTGGGTAAAATCTCTAGCACTGTTATTACTTTCGGCTGCTTTTAGAAGTCCTAATTCAATATCTACTACTTTATTCTGTTTACCTATGGTCCAAAAAATAAATTGAGCTCTAAGGGGCAAATCTAATAAATGAGTAGAATTGAACCGGGAAAAGGAAAACCAATTTGCATTATATCATTGTGTTATATTGACCGACCGGTTTGTTATATTTATCCATATTGGAATTCAAACATAATAGTGAATACATAGTCAAATAATAATCATGGATCACTTTCGATTAGGAAAGTGGCTTGATAGATGTAATTGTATTGAGTCTGGAGTATACAGTGAGACCATTTAATATTAACGGTGATTTCTCGATTATCCTAACAAATGTATCAAAAAGTTTTTGCTTACAAATGTACTCGCTAGTCGCACGACACCTAATCCTGTATGAAAATCCAGTTGGGATGTGAAAAATCGCATGAGTTGTGATATTGTAATGGATAAAATATTCTCGTATGTAAGTGGGAGATGAAAGTAAAAGTGCCTACATGGGGCATTTACTTTGGTAAATTCCAAAGATGAAAGTTGAGAAATAATGAGTCAACCCATTATGCTAACCTTTCTAATTTACTACCTATAATAATTATTCACCAAGATTAAGAGGGAATATTAGGGTTCATCTCTTTAGCGAGAGAGCATAAGAGAGAGGCACAGATCTGAGTTTGAGAAAACACTTTTCTCTGATTGAGGGCTTAGAAAAATTCCGAGTGGGGAATGTTCACGACGTTTTCATCGCCGTATTGAGGATTGCGGTGTAGTGGTATTACGGTGATAACTCGCATAGTGTGGTTATCATCCTGGCGGTGAGATTGATTGAGAATGGGTTCATGGTTTCCGATTTCTTCTATATTTTATTCACCAAGATATACCTAAAAATCCAAATATTTTATTATTCTGAAAATTTTATCATACTTTCGTTTATGTATGAATTAAATCTAATAGTACGAAAGAGTTGCAAGCATTTTTTTTTGTTTTGTCAAGGTAAAAATTTGTAAATATGTGGCAAAAAATGGTGGAAGAGAATCCCACATTGGTTGGTAAGCGAGGGTGAAGGGAGTTCCTTGCCTTTAAAATAGCCTCTCCCCCCTTAGTTGTAACATCACATAATTGTCTCTCATTCCTTTAGATAATTCTCTCTTGTAATATTTTATTAAATATTAGTAAAATTTTATTTAGGTGGTGTTGAACTTCCGCAACACCCCCAACCTTTTCCAACTGAAATGGTTGAATCTTACCATTGTGAACCAACTCTCGTGCTGTCGCAGAAGAAGAAAGGATGATAATGAATGCCACGATGAGAATGAATATTCTGAGAATAGCTTTCATGTTTCAGAAATAGAGATGGTGCATGTTTTTGTGTGTCAATTTGCCCCTTTCTACCTGTTTATATAGTCCAGCACCCTTCAAGACTGAGAGAGAGAGAGAGAGAGAGAGAGAGAGAGATAGAGAGAGTGGAGTTTACAAACCATACAAGGTAGTCAATTTCGTTCTCATTAATAGGAATTTGGTGACAATCTTTTGTGGCCGTGGATGGGGTTGGTGTGTTGCCGAAGAGTGCCGCACTAATATCCGCTAGAAGAAACGATAAGAATTGAACAATAGTTGATTGATAATCTTAGGAAAATATTGATTTATAGTACTGATGGGTAATTATTGAGGATAGTCATCTATTTCCATACCATAAAAATGTATATAAATTATTTAGAAGTGGGACAATCTTATCTGTAACATAAGAAAGAATAGGGAAATATAAACAAAAAACCCAGATGAATGCTTCTACTCTAATATAGCAAACCAGTTACTACAATTTTGTCACACCTCCCTTCTTTTGCATTTCCACTTCCTAAATCGATATGCAATAATTTGGAAATGATAATTTATAAAATATTTTTAGACTTTATTACACTTTTCATCTTTCATTCCTTGCTGCTTTCTATTATCAGATAAACAGAAATTTTACAAAAAAAAAAAAAAGACACTAAGATAAGTATAATAAGACTAAGCTAAAGTAAGATGTGACAACCAATTCAGAAAAATTCAAACCTTAATCATCCGATATCAACAAATTCTTCAACAATATCCTCTACTGAAGGGTTGCCCAATTCAGACCAATTCAGAAAAATTCAAACCTTAAACAATATTCTTCAACCAATTCAGAAAAAATTTACTAATAACAGTAGTATTTTACCCAACACCAACGTGGTTTTACACACCAAATCCTCAATAATCTCAAGTTCAGAGAAATTGCTCACAAAAGCACTTCAAGTTTTGCAGGGTTTTGAAGGGATTGCCTACTTGGCATTTCCTTTGATTATAAAAATGGTTTCCCATTAAGCACAATAATTATAACCCAAATCAAACATAGAAGTTTGTGGTCACGAATAGAGAAATGTAACAAGCCTAGCTCTTGAAGTTAAAAAATAAAAAAGTGCTTTCTTTTCTACTAAAATGTTTAAAATATATGAGCCCTTGGATTGTACAACAATACATGTGGGAGCATCTGCTACAAAAGATTATGGATACTAAGAATGAAGAAAAAAAAACAGATAAATAAATATGTAATTAAGAAATCACACATGTACTTAGGCACCATTTGCACATGAAATTAAGGTAATTGTACCACAATGCGTATCACCTTGTTCTCAGCCTTGTTGAACTGAAAAATTTGAAGGGGCTGACTTTGCGAGCCAACGGTAATAAAATTTCCGGAACAAGACGTCACCTTGGGGTGGCCTTGGCATCCTCTGCAAGGGCTTCTGCATCAACCACATTAATAACATCAACTAAATGGTCAAACAGCTCATCTTTACCGCCCCTTAAATGATCGTGTAAAAGGCATATGCTGCAAATATTAGAAGACATCAACTCTAATGGCAATGAGAAAACTGCATGTTCCGACCAAGTTCGTAAGGCATGAAATTATGCTGTATAGTCAAAAGAAATATAATACATGAACAAAAATAATTTGAAACACGTTCTCTGATTTTCAGCACGTAAAGCATGACACGAACACTTGGTTGACTGTCTTATCAATTTGGAATTGATGGTGCTCATCCTACCATTCCCGATGGTCCATGTAACAGTTTACTGAGAATTCAATTATGATGTTAATGGGAACCACAGGTAAGAAATTGTCAGTAAAATTACAAATATGAAGTGGTGATAAGTTGTTTATATCCCTTAACTAGGCCCCCTTAATCTCCATGATTTGAAGCCTTGAAAACAATCAAGTAGCTTCATTGAAAGTATTAGCAGAACTAAGAAAATAACATCAATTGAAAACTTGATTATAGGAATAAAATTTGACATCTATTATTCCCTTCCCTTTAATTGTCTAATTGACTTTTTCTTTTTTAGTTGATTATTTTTCCCTTTCATTGCTTAATTGATTCCTTTGTATTCTATAATTACGTATAACAATTTTGTATATATACATATGTATCAAAACAAAGTCATTCAAATGGAAAATCATTTCTTTTCACAATCAATTCTTATCATGGTATCAGAGAAAGTCTTCAACGTGTAAACCCTAGTCGCTTCATTCTTCCTTGGTAATGTCAAATCAATAGCTCTTGAAGCAGATCTAACCTCACCATACTTCTTACACCATTCAGACAATCCAAGTACCATGTTAGTTTCTCAACCATTGATTGGAGATAACTACCCAACTTGGTGTCGTGCCATTACCATGGCTTTTGAGGCAAAGAACAAATTAGGATTCTTAGACGGGTCGATTGTGAAGCCAGAACCAGGTTCACCCACCTTCACCCTTTGGAGTCGTTGCAATAGTATGGTATTATCTTGGCTTCTCAATACAGTCAGTAAAGAAATTGCAAACAGCGTCATCTTCATGGAGACAGCCCATGATGTATGGCATGATCTTCGAGATCGTTTTTCTCAACAAAATGCTCCACGGATTTTTGAAATCCAACGAACTATCGTTAACCATCTTCAGCAAAATAATTCCATTGCCGCTTACTATACTGGTTTGAAAACACTATGGGATGAACTTAATATTTACAACTCACCCACTACATGTACTCGTGGTTTTGCTCAAGAACTCGCCACTTTCCAGCAGCGTGACCGTCTTATCCAATTTTTTATGGGTTTGAATGATACATATGTATCGGTAAGAAGTCAAATCTTACTCATGAACCCTCTTCTATCTGTTGCTCAAGCTTATGCGCTTGTACAACAAGAAGAACGACAAAGGTCAGTACTTACATCCAATCCCATACCAGATCAATCTGCACCATGGAAGACAAAATTCTCCTCTCCATGGCAAGATAAATCAAAACATCACAAACACTATAATTATTGTGGAAGAAATAGACATATTGAGAAGTGGTGCCATAAGAAACAAGCTGATATGCGTTCTGTTATATCCAACCAACCGAGAACAAATCACTCTCGGCATGAGCAGAATTATGCACCAAATCATAATCGACCAGTTGCAGCTACTGCGAATAGTGTATCATTTTCTTCTCATAGCTTACCCTTCACTGAGGAACAAGTACAGCAACTCCTCTCCTTAATCCAATCCAACAACACTATACATTCTCATCCTTTAGCTAACCTGGTAGGTATGGTTTCTTGTTTTTCTTCCCATTACAATGACACTTAGGTAATCGATTCTGGATGTAGTGATCATATGACTCACGATCTAAAATCCTTACATGATGCCTCTTGCCATAACAACCAACCTATCAAACTTCCAAATGGTAGTGTTGTTCCAGTAACTCACTTAGGTTCTATTAAATTTTCATCAGATTTTTCACTAGATAAAGTTTTGTATGTCCCATCTTTTAAATTCAACCTCCTATCCATTAGCAAAATCACAAAAACTCTTAATTGTTTTGTTACTTTTTTCTCAAACTGTTGTGTTTTTCAGGACCTGAAAACGAAGAAAATGATTGGATTGGGAAGAGAACGTGATGGTTTTTATTACCTTAATCTAAAATTTAACCACAGTACCTCTTTGTCATTGATTGCTACAAAAGACAAAGAAGACTTATGGCATTGTCGTCTTGGCCACCCCAGTTCCAGTATCTCACAATTGTTCTCTCGTTTAGATTCTGGTATCAGTTTTTTATCTAAATACACTTGTATGATTTGTCCTTTAACAAAACAATCACGACTTCCCTTTCCACATAGCTCTATTTCTTCTAAATTTTGTTTTAATTTAATTCATATCGATATTTGGGGACCATATTTCACTCCTACTATTACTGGTACACGTTATTTTCTCACAATAGTGGATGATTTTTCACGTTCTACTTGGACATATTTGATGTGTTTTAAATCCCAAGCCTTTACCCATATTCGCCATTTTTTTTCTATGGTTAAAACACAATTTGATACTTCCATTCGCCAAGTGCGTAGTAACAATGCACTAGAATTTTTCAATAATGACATTAACGACTTTCTTAATTCCCGTGGTGTCATCCATCAACATAGTTATGTTTACACACCCCAACAAAATGGGATTGTCGAACGTAAACACAGTCATTTACTAAATGTTGCACGAGCTTTACGATTTCAATCTCACCTACCTTTAACATTTTGGGGTGAATGTATTCTTCCTGCAGCTTATCTTATCAATCGCACTCCTACAGCCGTCCTTCATGGTAAAATCCCTTTTGAAATTTTGTTCCACAAAATACCTACATATCACCATTTACGTGTTTTTGGCTGTTTGGTTTTTGGTCGAAACAATCATCCCAAACATAAATTTGATTCACGTGCTTTACCAGGTATATTTCTTGGTTACCCATATGGCCAAAAGGGATTTAAAATTTTTGATATTAAATCTCAAACAATTTATGTGAGTAGAGATGTCGTGTTTCATGAAAATATTTTTCCATGCAAATTGCAAGTGCCGATTAATACTGATACTATCCATGTTCTTCCCCTCCCATTAACCGACACCAGTGACTCCACTTATCCACCTCCAACTTCCAATGTTGAACCCACCTCTACACATTCCACAACACCCCTTCGTCGCTCACAACGAGTGACTCGCCCTCCGACAAAATACCAAGACTATCATTGCTCTCAAGTTCAACCTCAATCATCTTCAACTTTTTCAGGTACTAAATATCCTTTGAAAAACTATCTTTCTTTCCATCGTTTCTCTTCTAGACATTGTGCTTTTCTTGGTGCCCTAACCTCTCTTGCAGAACCCAAAACATTTACCCAAGCTGTACACATACTTGAGTGGCGAGAAGCTATGAAAACAGAATTGAAAACCCTTGAAACAACAAATACATGGTCTATTATGCCTCTTCCACCTAATAAGAAACCTATTGGGTGCAAATGGGTCTATAAAATCAAACCGCACTCCGATGGAAGTATTGAACGCTACAAGGCATGCTTGGTTGCCAAAGGATATACCCAAATTGAAGGGGTAGATTATCATGATACATTTGCTCCGGTTGCAAAATTGGTGACTGTCCGAGTCCTTTTAGCCGTTGTTGCTATTCAACGATGGCCTCTTTATTAGTTTGATGTGCAAAATGCTTTCTTACATGGTCCACTGCAAGAGTAAGTATACATGTGCTTACCTCCCGACCATCCACAGCAGGGGGAGAAACATCTAGTTTGCAAGCTTAATAAATCCTTATGTGGGTTGAAACAAGCTGGAAGAAATTGGTTTGACACATTTTCTGCTACTTTATTAGAAGCCGGTTTCACAAAATCACATGCTGATAATTCTCTATTTTGTCTTCATCGTGGGTCGTCTTCACTTTTGCTCTTGGTTTATGTGGATGACATCGTCATGACCGGAAATGATCTCAAGCTTCTATCACAAATCAAGTCTTTCTTATTACAACGCTTTCGCATTAAGGACCTTGGCCTTCTCAAGTATTTTCTTGGTATTGAGGTAGTTAAATCTTCTCATGGCATTTATCTCTCACAACATAAATATGTCATGGACCTCCTTGCCGATTCTGGCCTCACGGGAGCTCGCATTGCTCATACACTCATGAAACAACATCTCAAGCTTACCGACTCTATAGGCAATTTGCTAGAAGATCCCTCCTCTTATCGACGCTTAGTTGGTCATCTCATCTACTTGACTATCACTCGGCTTGATATTACATTCGCAGTTAATGTTCTTAGCCAATTTATGCATCAACCTTGTCAACCACACTTAGATGCTGCTCATCGGCTACTTCGCTATTTAAAGAAAACTTCAATCAGGGTATTCTATTGTCTTCTTCTAGCCCAATGGAGCTTATTGCTTTTTCAGATTCCGATTGGGCAAGCTGTCCTCAAACCCGTCGGTCAACTACAGGATACTGTATCTTCCTTGGTCATAGTTTGGTATCTTGGAAGAGTAAAAAGCAACAGACTGTATCACATTTCTCGGCTGAGGCCGAATATCGTGCCATGGCCACCACTACACGAGAAATCATTTGGCTTCGATCTTTCTTCGAGACCTTGGCATCTCTTTATCATCTGCCACTCCTCTATATTGTGACAATCAAGCAGCACATCATATCGCTACCAATCCGGTTTTCCATGAGCGTACCAAACATCTTGAAATTGATTGTCACATTGTACGTAAAAAGTCTGAAGTTGGGATCATTCAATCACGTGCCATCTCTATTACAAACCAGCCGGCTGATATTTTCACTAAAGCTATAAGTAAGGACCAATTTTTGTTTCTTCAAAGCAAACTGGGTATTACTGACCTTCATGCACCAGCTTGAGAGGGAGTATTAGCAGAACTAAGGAAATAATATCAATTGAAGACTTGATTATAGGAATAAGATTTGACATCCATTATTCCCTTCTCTGTAATTGTTTAATTGACTTTTCTTTTTTTAGTTGATTTTTTTTTTCCTTTCATTGCTTAATTGATTTTTTTGTATTTTATAATTACGTATATCAATTTTGTATATATACATATGTATCAAAATAAAGTCATTCAAATGGAAAATTATTTCCTTTCACGATTAATTCTTATCGGAAAGAACGACCAAAAGAGATGCAGAAAACTGATATTGGGGGGCTATGATTATGGCAACGTTCAGAAAAGAAAAATGAACCGGTGGTTATGCAGGCTTAGACCTGCAAAAGTACCTGGGTAGTGCAACAGGGTGTGCGAACAGAGTAACCCAAGAAAAGGGTTGTTGAAGTGTGAAAGGAACAATTAAAAGTTGATAATAATAATCAAAATATAGAGAAAGTGTGCATCATAGGTCAGAAAATCTGTGAGCCAACGTCAGCATGCAAGGTGTACAAAGAGAAGAAAAAGGCCAAATAATAAAACTGCAGGCCTGATTATGCACAATGTTGGAAATTGTTTAAAACCTTGGGCATGCGGAACAGATTATAGATTCAGGACCAATGATTAAGAAGTTACGGCAATTGCAACTTATTTGTGAGATTTAACAAAAAAGGAAGTTGAAAAGTCGTGTTGGTGCAACAAATTGTCATGGGTAATATTGTGGTGGGAAAATATCAGGACTGCGGCAAACAAGAGATTTCACTAGTTTTGAGGCTTCGTAAGTCGGTAACAGTTGGAGAAACCTAGATATATACTATTCTGGTTACTCAGATAATGATGGATAAATACAATTATTTTTGTATTTCTCTAGAATATAATAATGGGAATGACTATCGCAAATCTCCCATTCCCACTTCAAAACCTCTCACCAATTCTGTTGCAAAAGCTTGAAAACAATCACCAAAAATGCAGCATTTGCAGCCGGTTTAGTGCCAATTCATGCAAAGTAATGGCAGAACATCTAGTGACCTCAAACTCAAGGTTTGCATCGTTCAGCACGATCAAAATTTAAACTAATTCGCATGCTAAGGAAGAGTTATGGTGCCAAGCGGCAAGGAGAAAGACCATATATATTGCTATAAAGCCAGTTTAACAGAAAAGGTAGCATGATGAACCAATTGCACAGTGGCTTCTTCACAAGATAAAATTTGGCTGTCCCTTGGGAATTAATCAGAAGGTGCAAATTTATCACTCATTTGAAGAAACAAATCTGTATGAGTTTTTCCCTCAAACAAAACTAATTCAGCTTGTGCCCCCAATCTTTGAAGGGTGTCTGCAAATGTACAACTGTAGATAAAAAGTTAAATTTTTTCCCCTTCAAATAATGCACCAGTGCATAAGATTAATAGAATTCACTCAAACTATAAACATTAATTTCCTCACAACCCCTGTATGGTTGAAACTTATACACAAGCTATATACAATCCGGTTCGAAGTGTCGTCGGGTAGTGTCGTTGGATAGTGTAAATAATATATTTAGAAAATATATCTAAAAACGTAATTTTATATATATAAATTATTTTTAAAAAATATAATTATATATCAAAATTATTTTTTTAAAAAAATTAATATCTCTCGAGTAACTCGTCGAGCCTTTGAGCTCGACACAGTTGGGCTCGAACTCGAGCTTGATACTGAGCTACCCGAGCTCGAGCCGGGCTAGAGCTCGGTTTGTCCGAGCTCAGGCTCAAGATTTGATCGGATAGTATTATGGGTACCCGTGACACTACCCAGATGCCGTAACAGCCTAACTCCAACCTAAGATGTGTGATGGATACGTACAATGCTAAGACTTCATATTCCAAGTCCTCGGAAAACAATTGCCGATCACAATTTCCCTTACCAAATCTCATAATTCAAAATTTAAATCTCATCTAATAAAAAATAATAAATTATTTAAATTTTGTACTTTATATTACTCTCAATCTCAAAATCTCTGAACAAGTGGAGCACACTTTTTTGAATACAACAAATTTAAATCCAAATTGAGAGTGAAAAAAAAAAAAAGAAAACTTTAGAGACGTGTGATTCTTGGGAGAGAGGCATTGGGCCGGCGCCAGAGCATATATCCTTCGGGGCAAAGGTCCTGTGAGGACCATATCCTAACCTTTAATCTCCATGGCCCTATCTATACCATTAATTTAAAATACAAAAAAATAGCTCAATTATCTATACCACCACGATAATTATGTTACCATTAAAATTTAATGGAAATTGAGCACATATACCATTAATTTTATAAAATTAATATATTTGAATTAATCACTGCTAGAAAATTTACTTTCGGCGATGGAAATATATTCGTCAGATTCCGTCGTTAAAAAGTATCAGTGATGGAAAATTTCCGTCGTTAAATTCATTGTTGAAAACCATCCTGTTAATTTTTACCGATGGAATACATCTGTCGCTAACTATAAGCGATGAAAATTTTCCACTGCTAAAACTTCATTGATTCTAGGAGACCTCACGAGAGGGCATGCGCCCTTACGCCCGCCCGCCCGCCCGCCCACACAGTCACGCGCACCTGTTCCTGCAAAACCTGCCCACATGCACCCTCACGCACCGCCTGCCCGCTCCTGCGAACTCGCCCGTGTGCTCCTGCACACTCGCCCACACGCGCACCCACACGCGACCTCACTCGCAACCGCCTACTCATGCGCCCACACACGACCTCACTCGCAACTACCCACTCGCGCGCCATGCATTTTGTTTGCTAAAAATGTCTCCTCCCGGAACCGAGCTTGCGTCTGCAAGATGACAGATGAGTTGTCCAACTACTATGCCACAATCTATTTTGTGATAACTTTTTTTATTTATTATCTAACTCTCATTTTTTTTAAATATTAATCTCACTCTCATTTTTTTTTTTAAAAAAATTGAGAGTACTCTCACAATTTTTTTATCTCACTCTTATCTTTACGTTTTTTTCCTTTACCTTGGGATAATTTTTTTCATTAAGATAAAATAACAAATTATTTTTTTGATTTACCCATTAAATTGAATAATCAAATAATAGAATAAAAGAAAAAAATAAAATAAATAAAAGAAAAAGAAAAAGAATTATAAAATAATAAAAGAGAAGAAAAAATTTTAAAATTTTAAAATGAAAAAAAAAAGAGAAGAAAAAATTTTAAAATTTTAAAATTTTAAAAAATAAAAATAAATAAAAATAAATAAAAATAAATAAAAATAAATAAAAAAAGAAAAAATCCATTGGTAATCCGCTTCACCGTACTAACAGATTAACAACAGATTTTTTCTGTCGCTAAAAATTTTAGCGCTAATTCGTCGATAATAGTTTTACAATTTTTTTTTTAACTTTAGAGCACCATAGCGACGGAAATATTTTTGTCGTTAATTTTTTTCACTAATTTCTCTGTATTCCATCCGACGTTAATTCATCACAATTCTGTTACTATTTACGATGGATTTTTTTCTATTGGTAATTTTCCGTCGCTAAAAGTTAGTTTTCTTGTAGTGAATCTATTCAAAAAATTAGCATATAATTTTTCATCCTATTTGGTAAATTCAATAAAATTATATTCCATCATTAATCAAATTTGTAATATTTATAACAAATGATGTTAGAAGTGTCCGTAGAAGAGGCATGACAACTTTAAAATATATTTGGAATCTAAAATCACAATATGTTTTAGTATATTTCAATATTGAAATACAAGTAATAGGACTTTAATCTCAAATACTAACAAATTTTGTGGACTCGTGGCTAGGAGTTCACACGGTTTTGGCAACTAAGTCATAATGACTGATGCAAAATCCCTATTGTATCAAAAGAACAAATGAAATCATCCATAAAATATATTTTTTTGAAAGCTTCCTTCCATAATTAATTGTTATTCAAAGTATAGTCATGTATGAACATCTTTAGAAAGATGCCATATTGTTTACTGTAATAATATGATAATAAGATACAGGTTAAATCAATCTGTTTTGCAGGAACAATCAAAAGTAGGAAGACGAAATAGATTCTAATAAGAGTATATACACGCTTATGGATCGAAATCATGCGCAAGGAAAGAAAGAGAATTGGTAATTAATATATATATTCCGCTTATTAATTTATTAGTCTTTGTTGCATTACTGACACTTTAGTTTTAAGAATTAGAAACTTTAGAGAAATCTGACAGAATTGCATTCTACAAAGCTACCCATAAGAAGAAAAATGATACATATATTAATTAGGAGTTTGCTAATTTAATGGTAATATACATGTTGTGTTGAGTTTATATATATACACATACACTTCTAAACCAGTTTTCGTGTTGATATTTGTATTAATATATAATCAGTAATTATTGTTTATTATTTTATTATTAATTTAATAGCCATCGTGTTTATATTTCTATATGCATTTTGTATTTAAGAGAAAATTTGATCAAAATAGAATATATTGTAACATAGACAAGTGGAAGCAATGATAAGTTTTTAGATATAAATTCAATTGCTTATAATCAATGTTTAAAATTTCCATCAAATGATTCATTTGGTTATTAATGAGGTGAATGCTTGTAATATTTATTAAATTCCAAATTGAAATTTGAGATATATATATGTTTTTACAACTATCTATCATTTAATCCAAATTTGTTATTTATTATTATTTTTTTTTACAGCGGTCCATCTTATATTTAGAAGAGACATATATAATATGGGTAACGGTAGAATCACTGTTGATTATGCCAAAACAAGGGATTAGAAAATTAATTATTCTACACTTTTTAGAAAAGGGAAATTTTTTACTTTTCCTCCGAGTCACTGCCAACACAATTAGAATATTTATGAATTTAATTAAAATTCAAAATTCTATTCATATTTAAATATATTTTTTTAATCAAAGATGTGTTGTTATACAATTGGCCCATTTGGAAACCTTAATTAAAGATACTGTTGCAATGCAATGTGATGCTAATTAAGTCAATGGTCAGTGTTAACTTTAATTAAAGGAAGTTTAATTATGAAACTTTAATTAGATAATGTTTCCACTTTAATTAAAAGTATCTTTAATGTCTTTGACTATGAAACATTATAAAGTAATTAAAAAACCTTAATTATTTATTTTATTTTATTAGTTTATTTGGAAGTTTGAAAATTTTAGACTATACAATAAGTATAACTAGCAGTATGCAATCATTAAATAATTGAGACCAGTAAAATAAAAATATGTTTGGCCGATATATAATAACGCAGACAATGCCATGCCTGCTTAGCTTTATATCTTATATTACAACACAGAGCTGGCCGCTTCTGTTTTAACGGTACAAAATAACAGAAGGTGGCAAACAAAAAACAATTTGTTTGCTTTTCTTATTTTTAATCATCGTACATATATATGCTTTAAGAAGCTTGCTGAATTACTTAATTTAGATAGGAGGCTGCAAGCATGAGATGCTGGATGCCTCACTTTGGAGCTGGCGGTACTCGGCATCGCACATTGGGGTTGCGACTACATTTTGGCGGCGATGTTTTTGGACTTACGGGACACCTTTCATTAGGTCCACGTGATGCTGAAGGTTTAACTGATTGGTCGTTCGCCAATGTCTCTTCTTAACAATGCAAACACACCACGATAATTATGTTAATAACCTCATTTTGTAATGTTTTTAATCTTCAAAAAGAAAAAAAAGAAAAGTTTAATTTATTTTGATAATTACCTGGAGCTGCAGTTGCAGAAGATAATAGGAGAATCATGAAAAGCAAGAGGATTGATAAGTTAAAAGTGGCCTTCATGTTGGAGAAGATGTTTTGGTGATTATTGTGGGTTTTGCTACGACTGCAATATTCTTTGCGCCTCTACCCCTTTTATAGCCAAAATATCAATGCCTTTTCTCTTTTTCTTTTTTCTTATTTGCTTGACCGACCAAATTATCCCAATTTTTTTTTGTTTATTATGAAAGATTGAATTTGAAGAACTAGTTAAAAAAATTTAATACTCTTGTCTCTGGACCAATAACAAGTTAGTAATACTTCTATCTAATAATATTATTATTTATTATAAATAAATTGATTCATTTTTTTTAAATTGATATAATAATTTTTTATTAATTTTTATACAAAAAAATTTAGATCATTTCATATAGAGACACACACACTTTATTTTTTGGTCCCCTCAACTTGGTCTACTGCCGAGTCTCGGGAGTTTTGCTCTGACTAATTTTAGCCGAGCTGCTGTCGGGTCCCAATTGGGAGGAAACTCTCCTAACGTCATTTTTATCATTATTAAAATTCAAATCTTAATTTTTGATATGAAATATTAATATTCTTTTCATTAAATTAAAGAAGCGTCGGTCGGTCAGGACACGCACCGCAATCAATGATATAGATAATTGAGCTATTTGTATTTTAAATCAATGGTGTAGCATACGCTGGACCAATGCCTCTCTCCCAAGAATCCCACGTTTTTTAAATTTTGTTTTTGCTTTTTCACTCTATTATTTGAAAGGTGATTAATAATTGTTATTGGAGGACTTGGAATATGAAGTCTCAGCATTGTACGTCTCCATCACTTATCTTACGTTGGAGTGGTGACGTTCGCAAACCTTATGACATCGCGGTCGTTGCCATTGTTTATTTTGTATTTATAATTTTTTTATTTTGGCTTTGAAAACAATAATAAGTAACCCTCTTTGTTTTGGATGAAATATATATATATATCGATAGACGTTATTAGGAGAAATTAAAAAAAAAAATGATTTGATGCTAACGGACAATTAAAGAAATTATATTAGTAAGAGATAACTCGATTTCTATTTTAAAATCTAATTATTAAAGAGAAAATTTTCTAAAATTTTTATTTTATAAAATGACAATTGAATTAGTAAATATAGAGCTTAATATATATAATGAAACATATCCCAGGTTGGCAATCCATGAAACTATGTAGTGGTCATGGAGCCATTTAATTGTTGTAAGACAAACATAGGGAAGAAAGGAAGGAAAATACAATGGAAAATCCAAAGTACGCAGATTTTACTTTGGAAGGCTTATAACTATTCTCAACTTTTCACCCGTTGGAGTTCTTTTTTCTTCTTCATGGCCATGGTTGCTTGCAAGGTTTTCATACACTGCAGCCCATAATTGACACCCCCAAATGAAATTAAGAATTTTTATGTAGCAATTGTTATTAGCCACGGGACTTTTCTCATTAATTTCTTTAAAATAAAATTCTTTTATCCTTTTTTGTAGGGTGGGGGTGTTTGTCAGGAGTTAATATTCGGTCAAGCTATAATCAAAATGATATAAATTAAAATAATCGATTTAATTCGATCATATAATTCTCATACCATAACCTAATAAAAAAGAACAAAAATCGATAATTCAGTTTGACGGAATTAAATAGTTAATTCGATACAATTATTCAAATTAACCAAATTATTGAAATCTCATTAAAAAATTTAAATAATAATATATTCTATTTCTATTTATGTAAATGTAATATATATCACTCACATCAACGTATGACTATAAAATATAATTTTAAAGTTAAAAATCACTAATAATTATAATTTATCAAATCTAATTCTAAAATTTAAATTTCAAATAAATTAATAAAATATAAAATTTTTAAATTTCAAATGTTTGCCTCGTGTCTCTTATTTGTAAAATTACATAGGATATACTCTCCCGACAAAAATTTTATCACTTTAATTAGTCACCCAATAAAAAAAATGATGATTACAGATAATTCTTTTGTCAATAATGGAATGCGCTCCAATAGTATTTGCATGAAAAGATGCATTTAGAATATCTTTGTCAATATGCTACTTAAAGAAGGCTTTATTTTTTTAGTGATTGATGTGTAATCCAATCATAGGAGATCGATGGTCATGGCGATATGCTCATGCTGGAGATACCGTTGTCCCTATCCTTGTCTGTGGTCCTCTTTTTTATATGGAATAGAGCAATAAATTCGTGGAAAGATCATCATGCTTTCTTCACCGGAAAGATCATCTCACACCCACCCACTCCATTGTGTATAAACCTAGATAGTATCTGGCATACAACAAAAAATTAAAAAGAAATAGGACTGGAGGAAAAGAAAGAAGAAAAATGTTTTCTCCTTAAGTTTGGTATTCTCACTTTAAAAGAATTAATTTTTTTTTTTTTTATCTGTCGAAATATATTGACATTTGTTTGAAGAGAGAGAAAGGCTCAACACGGGTGGGCGCCCATGATGGGCCAACTTAACTTAGCTGGCTGCCTATCTACCGCTTTGAGATGAAACTTTAAAAACAAGTTATCGAAGAATTTAGGTTGTGATTTGAGTGTTACTTCTGGCTGTGATCTTACATCGCCATGAGCAAATGATTCAATAGCGTTCGATCCGAATCCATTGCATCGTTATGAACATCAGACGAAAGGTAATTCTTGTTTAATGTAGTTTTTATTGGTGCCAGTGTATAGGGTCATTGAATTCGTGCTTGAAAGAGTGCCAGAATTTGTGAAATCTCAAAGACAGGGCTCTCATGACAGTTTCATCCTTTTCTTGTTTTTTTTGGTTTTTTTGTTTTGGTCCCCGGTCCTGGTATCTAGAGTTTTGCTCTGACTAATCCGGGTCGACCTGACTGTCAGACCTCCTATAGAGGGGAGGTCTTGGTGTGTCGTTAAACAATCAAAAATAAAATATCTATTTCAATAAAGATAAGTTTAGGGTGAACAGGGTCTACAGGAAACGGTGGATTTATTTTTTTTAAGAAAAATAAAGATAAAACAAAAATATGGGGGTTTGAATTTAACTAAACTAATAAAATAAATCAATAAAATTAATAAAGACAATTAAATAATACTTACTAAAAGAGAAAATATCAATAAAAATAAAGTCTAACAAAAAAAATGATATCCACCTTGATTTCATTCGATTGATTATAGACCTATTTAAAGATTTCAACAACCATAGATAAATTAGTTATAGTCGTCAACAAACGCCTAACAACCGATCTCTTCTTATTTTATCGATAATTAAGATAATTAAGATTTTAATAACTATAGATAAATTAGTTATATTACTGGTGAAGAAAAGAATATGGAACAAATGAATTAATGAGCTGCCCGGCTGTAACCTTCTTTTCCATAATATGTGCTTCTTCCCAAAGTCTACGATAAAAGAATCTACCTAAATCTATGGCGGCTGGCTGCGGCCCTTTTGGGGGCTACACACCACACTCTTCTCTCCAAAAAAATTATGTAACGCTCCTATGCACATAGGAGTATAATCCTAAACTACTATTAAATAAATAAAAAAAAGTAAAAAATAAATTTTTTAGAAGATAATACTTTTACAGATTTACATATTTAAAAATTTATTTTCTTAAATATTAGGAATAGAATAAATTTCTTCAAAATTTTTAATATTCCAATTTCATTCCAATTTTCTCTTGAATGTACCATTGGGAAAAGAAATTTTTACTGTCATAAATCTTCAATATTTTGTATTGTCTCTTAAAATCCACGTGTCTACATACTAATGAAAGAGTATTGCTGTCTAATTTTTTATTTTTGTATAATTGTTCCAATTTAGCTTGTTTTTCTTCCCTTTCCATAATAAATACACTCTTAAATCAAATGTCATAAAACATAAATATTAGTATAATATATATTCAAAAATAATATAAAATCAATCGTAAATATTACACTCATTTAAGTCATATCAGGTATTCCAAAATAGTCTTTTTCGTTCTCAAGGAAACTCGGTTTTATCCATAGTTATTCTAACATCACGAAATTTTACATACATATTCATTGTATGATAGTGTATGAAAATTTTGATCTTGCATATTTTATATTCTACTCTGTTGAAATGGTTTTCTCGTTTGAGAGAAAATCAAACCTGAAGATGGCACCGATCATAACCGCTAGACCACAGCTCTATGTTATGTCTAAAAATCATAAGACATTGTTTATAAATATTTTTTTTGGAATTTATGACATATTATTATTGATACATTTGGATAAAATTAAAATTAATTAGATGAAAATTTAAGAAAATGTGCTTTTTTTTTTTGAATTATTCATTTGCATGAATATTAATGCATGTCTATGCGTATTTGTTGTGCGTGTTTGGAAAAATATGAGATATATGCATTTTAAGTACGTATTTGTTCATCTGCACCATTGTGAGGTAATTTTTCATGAAAATTATACAAAAAGACATTGCAAAACAGTAAAGTAAACAATCTGCGATGAAAAACCTGTATGTTGCAAAGTTTTTTCTCAGAAGAAAAGCAGATATATCGCAAAATTTGCAACAACAAAAAGGTTGACATGAAATTCGTTGCTAATGTTAACTATGATAAGATGCGTCAGTAACGTATTCAATGCCCATTATCGTCGCTACACGTTGGGCAGTAGTGACGCCGGTGTTTCTTATGCAAAATGCATTGTGAGCCACATGAAAAATTTGTAACGAATTTACAACGCTCCCCCGTATGTGACCAAAACGTGACATGTTGGTGGTGACAACTTGCATTGTTATTTTCGACGACCAAACTAAGATTGCTAACATACATTGCAAATCTTCTCGTTGCAAAAGTTACTACCAGCGTGTCATATATGATTGTACGAAAATTTTTCAATATTAATATTTTTTGACAATGAAAAAAAATATCAAAATGTATTAATATTCCAAAACATCATTAGTACAAAACCCTAAAAGAGTTCATATAGTTTAAAAAACAAGCATAAAATAAATAAAAAAAAACTAATAGTAAAATTCTACTACACTTGTATTAGACTTTTAGAAATCCTAATTGATCAAATAAAAGAAGAAAAAAGAAATAATAAATATAAAATACAAAAATCAAAATATTAAACCAGAACATCTCTCGCCAAGTCTAGACGCGGTGGTTCACATATTTTTCCATTAATAATCTTTTGTCTCTCATGTTGGCTGGCGGAAGAACCCTATCTTAGCGAGCCTCACACCCTCACCCTATCTGCCAACAGCCAACAGCCAACAGCCAACACCCTCACCCAACAAAAAAAGATAAAAAAGAATTTTATTTTAAAGAAATTAATGAGAAAAAGTCCCATGGCCAATAACAAAATATGGCATAAAACAATTATTAGCCCAACAAACACGCATTTCATTATCACTGGCTTTTTTTATTCAATAATTTGTGGTGTGGGGGTGGTGCCACAATTATCATGCATTTTTCTTTTTCTTTTTGGCTATTCAATTATTATCTGTACTAATCAATTTTTTTTATTGAGTGACTGATTGAAGTGATTTAATTGTTATCCAGAGAGATTTTATCTTATATAATTTCACACGATAAATTTTTAAAATAAAAAAGTTTCATATTTTATTATTTCATTTAAAATTTAAACTTTAAACTTTAAACTTTAAAATTAATTTTTGATAAACTATAATTATCAATAAATTTATAATCATATATTAATATGAATAATATATATTACATTTACATGAATAAGAATGAACAAATCTTTGTTTAAGTCTCTTATGGACATTTCAATAAATTGGTCAATTGGGATAACCGAATCAAATTTAATACCTAATTCGGTCAAACTTAATTATTGATTTTTGTTCTATTATGTTTGATCATGAATATGAGAATTACATAATTGAAATAAATTAATTATTTTAATTTTAATTATATTTAACAAAATATTCATCCTAACCAATACCCCCACCCCAAAAAAAAAAAGAAAAGATAAAAGAAGTTTATTTTAAAGAAATTAATGAGAAAAGTCAGCCGGCTAATAACAAAACACGGCATAAAGCAATTGCTACATAAAAATTTCTTACTTTCGTTTGGGAGTGTGAATCATGGGCTGTTGTGTATGAAAAGCTGTCATGAAAAAGAAAAAGGAATTCTAAACGGGCAAAAAATTGAGAATTGCTGTAAGCCTCCCTAAGTAAAATCTGCGTGCTTTGGATTTTCCATGGTATTTTCCTTTCTTTATTCTCTGTGTTTCTCTTACAATTTTATATTTACTAATTCAATTATCATTTTACAGAATCAAAATTTTTTAAAATTGTATCTTTAATAATTAAATTTTAAAAAAGAAATTGAATTCTTTCTTAATAATATAATTTATTTTCGCTGTCATTAGCATCAAAATTATTTTTTTTCAAATTTCTCCAAATAATTTCTACCGATATGTATATGTTTCATTCAAAATAAAGAAGGTTTACTTATTATAGTTGTTAAAGCCAAAAAAAAAAAAAGAAAATTTAAATGATGGCAACGACCATGATGACATAAGGTTTGCCAACGTCACCACTCCAACGTAAGATATGTGATGGAGACGTACAATGCAGACTTCATATTCCAAGTCCTCCGACAACAATCCTTCCCAAATCTCATAATCCAAAGTTTAAATCTTATATAATAAAAAATAAATCGCCTCTCAAATATATATATTATTTGTATTATAAAATAAAGTAGTATATTGATTTAATGATTATAGAACGAGCATGTTTAATAAAAAAGTAATTTTAATGGGGAATAAGAGACCGAAGACAAATGTTATAATTTTTACAAGAATAAATAACATTTGTTAAAAAATCGTTTTTTATTCTTTGTATAAGTATTTTATAAATATATAGTTTATTATTATAATTTAATTAAATAATAAATTATTTAAATTTTGTACTTTATATTACTCTCAATCTCAAAATCTCTGAACAAGGGGAGCACTCTTTTTTTGAATAGAACCAATTTAAATCCAAATTGAGAGTGAAAAAAAAAAAAAAGAAAAGAACAATTTAAAAGACGTGTGATTCTTGGGAGAGAGGCATTGGTCCAGCGCATGCTAGATGTGACAACAAGGGATGGTGCCCCTCCGAGAGCACATATCCTTTAGGGCAAAGGTCCTGTGAGGACCATATTCTAACCTTTAATCTCCATGGCCCTATCTATTCCATTAATTTAAAATACAAAAAAAAAAAGCTCAATTATCTATACCACCACGATAATTATGTTACCATTAAAATTTAATGGAAATTGAGCACATATACCATTAATTTTATAAAATTAATGTATTTGAATTAATCTATACCAAAAATTAGCATACAATTTTTTTTATCCTATTTGTTAAATTCAATAAAATTATATTCCATCATTAAATCAAATTTGTAAAATTTTACCAAAATCAATATTTATATTCAAATTTATTGTTATTTAACATATGTTTTTTTATTATTATTTAAAGTATAACTTTCATATTTATATTTCTTATTTGGTTATTATTATTAATGGACATATATTTTGGATTTATTTATTATTATTTCATACCAACATGCTTAATACTTTTAATGTTTGTGCACATAATAGACATAATAGACGTAATTATGTTACACAGGGTTGTCGAGACAATTGATTGTGCACAATAACATACCACTGACGAGTGTCCAAATTTAATCCGAAATGATACTTCACATGATGCAATATTTGGTAATGTATAACTACTCCTTTTTTTTTTTAAGTATATTGAGATGGTTTATTATTTTATTATGTAATATTTATAACAACTGATGTTAAAAGTATCCCTAGAAGAGGCATGACAACTTTAAAATATATATGGAATCTAAAATCACAACATGTTTTAGTATATTTCAATATTGAAATACAAGTAATAGGACTTTAATCACAACATGTATGAACATCTTTAGAAAGATGCCATATTGTTTACTGTTATAATATGATAATAAGATAGAGGTTAAATCAATCTGTTTTGCAGGAACAATCAGAAGTAGGAAGACGAAATAGATTCTAATAACAGTACATACACGCTTATGGATCGAAATCATGCGCAAGGAAAGAAAGAGAATTGGTAATTAATATATATATTCTGCTTATTAATTTATTAGTCTTTGTTGCATTACTGACGCTTTAGTTTTAAGAATTAGAAACTTTAGAGAAATCTGACAGAATTGCATTCTACAAAGCTACCCATAAGAAGAAAAATGATACATATATTAATTAGGAGTTTGCTAATTTAATGGTAATATACATGTTGTGTTGAGTTTATATATATACACATACACTTCTAAACCAGTTTTCGTGTTGATATTTGTATTAATATTTCGTGTTAATGGTAATATACACGTTGTGTTTAGAAAAGGGAAATTGTTTACTTTTCCTCCGAGTCACTGCCAACACAATTAAAATATTTTTGTATTTAATTAAAATACAAGATTCTATTCATATTTATTATTATTATTATTATTATTATTTTAATCAAAGATGTGTTGTCATACAATTGGCCCATTTGGAAACTTTAATTAAAGGAAGTGATGCTAATCAAAGGAAAAATCTAGACATCCGGTGGACATTAAAGAAACTGTTGGAATGCAATGTGAGGGTAATTAAGTCAATGGTCAGTGTCAACTTTAATCAAAGGAAGTTTAATTAATTAGATAATGTTTCCACTTTAATTAAAGTATCTTTAATGTCTGTTGCCACTTTAATTCATGTAATGTACCCACATTGACTCCTATGGAAGTCAGGCTCAACATATTCTGTTAAAAAATATTTTCTGTACAAATAAAAAAAAATAGTTATTACATTGAATATATATTATATATATAATTAAAAATTGATGCAGAAGCATTTAAGAAGTTGAAAGACTATAATCTCAGCCTGTGAGTCATTGTGAATTTGGGTCTCCCATTCTCAACTACATACTTACTACTCATATATTTCTGAATTGAATGGAGAAAATGACTAATTGTGGTGATATTACCTGAATTTTTAATCGAATTTATCCAATTCTCTCTTTATCCAACACACAACATACGACCCACCCCCCCTTCTTTGATAAGCCAAATTTTATATTTTGTAGAAAAAGATAGGCAAGTGAGCCAAGGGCTCAAAACACACTAGAAGCACCCTCAAACCAGCTACACCAGCCTACATAATCGAGACTAAGGAAAAAAGAAAAGAGAAAAACATCAGCCCAAAGCCACACCAAGTTGGAATTGCAAGTAGATGATAACAACGAAAGACAACCAAATCTGCAGTGCACAAACATGCATTGACAAAGGATTTGGAATTGAAAGCCAAAAACCCCAGAGCGAGCAAAGAACTAATACCTCCACAGAGTAACTTACACCTCTTATCATGTTGTGTGTTTGTGGGGTATTGCAGGTATTTAATAAGTTTGCTGTCATTCATTGTAGTTGTTTTGTGCCACAGATTTTAGTCATTGGCCATTGTGAAACCACCTCTTGATATTCTTAATTAAGATAAACTTTTTGCTATAAAATATAGAGTTGTTTAAAAAGATACATTTTCAGATAAGTATAAAATAGATATTGTACTAATAACTTGTAGCATTGAATATAACATTGACCTAAAAAGGATGACAATAGAGACTCAATTCAAAACTCGACCTTAATTAGCATTCGCATTTTATGGGTGAAATTTTTCACCGACATTTGTTAATTTATAAATGTATTTTTATTTACTTATTTTATTTTATTAATTTATTTGGAAGTTTGAAAATTTTTGACTATACAATAACTCGTCTTATGCAATTATTAAATAAATTGAAACCAGTAAAATAAAAATATATTTAGCCAGAAAAAACTACTAGATAAATAATTACGCAGGCAATGCTATTCCTGCTTAGCTTTATTTCTTATATTACGACACACGGAGCTAGCCGCTTCCATTTTAATGGTACAAAGTAACAGAAGGTAGCAAACAAAAAACAATTTGTTTGCTTTTCTTATTTTTAATTATTATACACATGCTTTGAGAAGCTTGCAGGATTACTTAATTTAGATAGCAGGTTGCAAACATTAGATGCTGGATGCCTCATTTTGGAGCTGGAGGTCTGCATTTCTGATTGGGGCGACATGTTGAACCTGTTTTTCCGGGACCGGAGGGCATACATGAGCCAGAGGATTTGCGACCACATTTTACTGGCGTTGGCGAAGTTTTAACTGGTGTGTCCTTGGTCAGAGTCTCTTCTTAGCGGAGCAAAAACAGCACGATAATTATGTTAATAATCTCATTTCGTAACATTTTTAATCTTCAAAAGAAAAGGTTTAATTTATTTTGATAATTACCTCGAGCAGCAGTTGCAGAAGATAATAGGAGAAGCATGAAGAGCAAGAGGATTGATAACTTAAAAGTGGCCTTCATGTTGGAGAAAACGTTTTGGTGGTTACTGTGGTTTTTGCAATGACTGCAATATTCTTCACGCCTCTGCCCCTTTTATAGCCAAAATATCAATGGCTTTTCATTTTCCTTTTCTCCTTTTTGCTTGATCCACCGACTTATATCCTATCGTTTATTTTTTCTAATCCAAAAACTCGAATTTAAAAATTTAAATAAAAATATTTAATAATTTTATCACTAGACCAACAAGCCGTTGTATGACTTCTCTCTAATGACATTTTATTTATTATAAATAAATTGATTCTAAATTTTTTAAAGTTGATACAGTAATTTTTTACTAATTTCTATACAAATAAAAATTTATAACATTTCATGTGTACACACACTACAATCAATGGTGTAGATAATTGAGCTATTTGTATTTTAAATCAACGGTGTAGATAGGGCCATGGAGATGAAAATGGAAAATATGGTGCTCTAGGAGGGGGATCATCACTAGTTGTCACATCTGGCATGCGCCGGAACAATGCCTCTCTCCCAAGAGTCCCTACCTTTTTTAAAGTTTGCTTTTGCTTTTTCACATTTATACTTTATACTATTGTACAAATAATATTTATATATTTGAAAAGTGATTAATAATTGTTGTTGGAGGACTTGGAATATGAAGTCTTAGCATTGCCCGTCTCCATCACATATCTTACGTTGGAGTGGTGACGTTCGCAAGCCTTATGTCAACACCGTCGTGCCATTATTTAATTTTTTTTTCCCTTTTTTTTTGGGTTTAACAACTATAATAAGTAAACCCTCTTTGTTTTGGATGAAATATATATATACCGATAGAAGTTGTTAGGAGAAATTAGAAAAAAGGAAAGATTTTGTTGCTAATGAACAACGAAAATAAATTATATTATTAAGAGAGAACTCGATTTCTATTTTAAAATCTAATTATTAAAGACAAAATTTCAAAAAATTTTATTTAAAAAAAATGATAATTGAATTAGTAAATATAGACTTTAATATATATATATAATGAAACATATCTCAGGTTGGCAATGCATGAAACTATGTAGTGGTTATGGAGCCATTTAATTGTAAGAGAAACATTGGGAGGAAAGAAAGGAAAATACCATGGAAAATCCAAAGTACGCATATTTTACTTAGGGAGGCGTATAACAATTCTCAACTTTTCACCCGTTGGAGTTCTTTTTTCTTCTTCACGGCCATATGGTTGCTTGCAAGCTTTTCATGCACTACAGCCTATAATTGACACCCCCACATGAAATTAATAATTTTTATGTAGCAATTGTTTTATGCCTTGTTTTGTTATTAGCCATGGCACCTTTCTCGTTAATTTCTTTAGAATAAAATTCTTTTATCTTTTTTTGTTGGGTGGGGATATTGGTCAGGAGTTAGCATTCGATCAAATTGTAACCAAACTAATCAAATTTGAAATAACCAATTTAATTCGATTACATAACCTAATCTAACCGAACAAAAATCGGTAATTCGATTTGAACAAATTAGATGGTTAATTTGATACAATTATCTAAATTAACCAAATTATTGAAAAATTTATAAAAAACTTAAGTAACGATGCATTCTATTCCTATTTATGTAAATGTAATGTATGTAACTCATATCAATGTGTGATTACAAAATGTAATTTTAAAATTTACTAATAATTATACTTTATCAAATATAATTTTAAATTTTAAATTTTAAACAAAATAACAAAATATGAAACTTTTAAATTTCAAATGTATGCCTTGTGTCTCTTATTTGTAAAATTATATAAGATATAATTTCTCCCGACAACAATTATATTACTTTAATTAGTCACTCAATAAAAAAATTGATGGGTACAGATAATAAACGCACAGACAAAAAAGAAAAAAAAAAATGCATGGCACCATACCAGACCACATCACAAATTATTGAACAATAAAAGCTAAGGATGATTTGTTTTTTAGTTTTAATTCTTGGTTGACAGATCATATCTCCGCTACATATAATTACAGTGCCAACCACACCACACCGCCACAAGCTACTGTGGTTTGACAAAAAAGATAATGACCAAAAAAAGATAATAGCTCCAATAGCATTTGCAAGAAAAGATGCATTTAGAATATTTTGGTGCGAATATCTTTGTTGATATGCTACTTAAGAAAGGCTATATTTTTTTTAGTGATTGATTTTTTTTTTTTTTATTTCTTGGATTTGATCTATCATCGAGTATTTGAAACTTTTGTTCTGACTAATCTCGATCGAGTTGCTGTCGGGTCTCAATCGGGAAGGAGCTCTCCCAATATTATTTTTATCACTATCAAAACTCGAATCCCGGTTCTTGATATGAGGTGTTAGTGTCATTTCTATTAGATCAATGAACCGTCGGTTTATTTCAGTAATTGATGTGTATTCCAATCATAGGAGCCGGTCATGGCAACGTTGGAGACATAATTGTCGCTATCCTTGTCTGTGGTCCTCTTTTTGATGTGGCATAGAGCAACAATTTCGTGGAAAGATCATCATGCTTTCTTCGCCAGAAAGATCATCTCACGCCCACCCACTTGTGTATAAATTTAGTTAGTATTTGGTATACCAAAAAAATAAAAATAAAAAGAAATAGAATTGGAGGAAAAGATAGAGGAAAAATGTTTTCTACTCAAGTTTGGTATTCTCACTTTACAAGCATTAATTATTTTTAAAATTTTATCTCTCAATGATATTTGTTGGAAGAGAGAGGACGGGTCAACACAGGCGTCCATGATGGGCTGACCCAATCTAACATACTTCCTACCCACCACTTTGAGATGAAACTTTCAAAACAATTCATGTATTTGGGTTGTGATTTGAGTGTGTCATGGTGGGCTGACCCAATCTAACATACTTCCTACCCACCACTTTGAGACGAAACTTTCGAAAAAGTCTTTGGTTGTGATTTGAGTGTGACTTCAGACGATGATCTTACACTGCCACGAGCACATGATTCAATTGTGTTCGATCCAAATCCATTGTATCGTTGTGAACAACAGATGAGAGGTAATTTTTGTTTAAGTCTAATGTAGTCTTCATTGGTATCAAAGCAGAAGGTCAAAAGAGTTTCAAAATTCGTGAAATCTCAGAGACAGAGCTCTCATGGCGGGTTCATCCATGGTTAATCTGGTATCATGAAAATTTGCAAACATATTATCTGTAATGATAGCCATTGAGGAATTCAACCTTGCATATTCTTATTCTACTCTCCTGAAATGGTTTTTTGGTTGGAGAGAAATTCAAACAAAAAGATGGCGCCGGTTATAACCACTAGACCATAACTCTGTGTTAATGTCTAAAAATCAACCAACATTGTTTATAAATAATTCTTTTTTAGAATTTATGGCATATTAATATTCATAATTTTGGATAAAATTAAAATTAATTAGAAGAAAATTTAGGAAAATGTGTTTTTGCTTTGAATTGTTCATCCACATGAATATTAATGCATATGTCTATGCATGTTTGTTGTACATGTTTGGGAAAACATGAGATATATACATTTTATGTTATATATACATGATTTTGTCCCAATAGGAGTATGTGATGGTTAAATTAAAACTTCTATCCTTATATTTAGTATATATATATATTGAAATAAATTTATTTTAAATATTTTAATTTATAAGAGATGATTGGAAATTGGTGAACTTTTGATCTTGGTAAACTCGTAGTATATATATATATTCATTCAAAATTTTAAACTCAAATTTTAACCTTTTGGTAAAATGTCCCTATGTCGGCATATTTACCAATAGTATAAAATAGATATTATATTAATAAATTCTAGTATTGAACATAACATTTACCTAAAAAAGATGAAAATAGAGACTTTATGCAAAACTCGGCATTAATTAGAATATGCATTTTATTGGTAAAATTTTTTGCTGGCATTTGTTAATTTATAAATGTATTTTTATTAATTTATTTTATTTTATTAGTTTATCTGGAAGTTTGAAAATTTTAGACTATACAATTAGTATAACTCATAGTTTGCAATTATTAAAAAAATTGAAATCAGTGAAATGAAAATGTATTTAGCCGGAAAAATCTACTGGATATATAATTACGCAGACAAAGACAATGCTATGCCTGCTCAGGTTTATTTTATTTCTTATGTTACAACACAGGGAGCTAGCCGCTTCCGTTTTAACGGTACAAAGTAACAGAAGGTAGCAAACAAAAAACAATTTGTTTGCTTTTCTTATTTTTAATTATCATACATATGCCTTAAGAAGCTTGCAGAATTACTTAATTTAGATAGAAGGTTGTAAACATTAGAGGCTGGATGGCTCATTCTGGAGCTGGTGGTCGGCATCGCTCACCGGGGCCACATTTTGGAGCTGTTGCTCGGCATCGCTTATTGGGATGATCACATTTTTTCGGCGATGGTTGTGGATTTAGGTGACACCTTTCGTTAGGTTTACATGATGCTGAAGGTGCAACTGATTGGTCCTTGGTCAGAGTCTCTTCTTACCATAGCAAACACATAATGATAATTATGTTAGTAACCTCATTCGTAACATTTTTAATCTTCAAAAGGAAAAAAAAAAAGTTTAATTAATTTTGATAATTACCTCGAGCTGCAGTTGCAGAAGACAATAGGAAAAGCGTGAAGAGCAAGAGGATTGATAACTTAAAAGTGGCCTTCATGTTGGAGAAAATGATTTGGTGCTTATTGTGGTTTTTGCTACAACTGCAATATTCTTGATGCCTCTACCCCCTTTTATAGCCAAAATATGAATGATTTCACCCTTTTTATGCTTGAACTTGGTTAAGAAGGAAATATAATGCACTTTGCTATCAGACCAACAAGACATTGGTATGATTTCTCTTTAATAACATTATTATATATTATAAATAAATTGATTCTAATTTTCTTAAAATTGATATAATAATTTTTATGAATTTTTATATAAATAAAAATTTAGATCATTTCATAAAATATATAAATGCGCACACACTAAAATCACGAAAAAATGAACATATTAAATAATAAAAAAATTAAAAATATTTGAGATTAAAAATTAAACAGTATTATTTTGATTTTGGAAAGGTAATTAATAATTGTTGTTGGAGGACTTGGAAAATGAAGCCTTAGCATTGTCCGTCCCCATCACATATCTTACGTTGGCAAACCTTATGTCATCACCGACGTTGCCATTATTTATTTATTATTATTTTTTTTTTGGCTCTAACAACTATAATAAGTAAACCCTCTTTGTTTTGGATGAAATATATAAATATTGATAGAACCGATCAGGATAATAACAATAACGATAATAATATAAAACTTAATCCTAATTTTTAGAATCGTTCAATTGAAAGACAAATATAAAATAGATAAAATAAAAAAAATATAGATAGTTAAAAAAAATTATCCATATAAACTTATAATAACAAGAGAGATGATTTAATTTGTTTGAATTCTTTCGTATCACATATTCCTATCTAAAGCATCTACTAAGTTAACACATTAACCATCATATTCTTACGAATACATCACATCTAAATTTTCAACCGTATATCTCGATATTTCATTAAATCTCTTATATTTAAACTCTCGATCCACCGAATTGGAATGTTTTTGGATTTTCGTTATACATGTCCAAAACACGTTAGACGATACTCTCATATTTTATCCACAATTAAATTCACTTCCAATTTAATATGTATTTTTTTTTATTTTCAATCTTTTTTTATTAAGAGAGAATCTAGTTTCTATTTTAAAATCTAAATATTAAAGAAAAATTTTCAAAAAATTTTATTTTGTAAAATGACAATTGAGTTAGTAAATTTAGAATTTAATATATACATCCAAACATATCCCAAGTTGGCAATCCATGAAACTATGTAGTGGTCATGGAGCCATTAAATTGTAAGAGAAACATAGGGAAGAAAGAAACATACCATGGAAAATCCAAAGTACACGGATTTTTTCTTGGCCATGGTTGCTTGCAAGCATTTCATACACAACAGCTCACAATTGACACACCCAAATGAAATTAAGAATTTTTATGTAGCAATTGTTATTAGCCATGGGACTTTTCTCATTAATTTCTTTAAAATAAAATTCTTTTTATCTTATTTTGTTGATCGTGGGTGTTGGTTAGGAGTTAGCATTTAGTCAAATTATAATCAAAATGATTAAAATTAAAATAATCAATTTAATTCAATTACACAATTCTCGTAACTATAACCTAATCTAATATGACAAAAATCTATAATTCAGTTTGACTAAATTATGCAGTTAATTCGACACGATTATTCATATTGATTGAATTACTAAAACATTTTTAAAATACTTAAGTAACTATACGTTCTATTTCTGTCATATGAATATATCATTTTTAGATATAATGAGTTTTTCTACATTTATAACAACTTTCAGACCTTTCTTACAAAATAAACTTCCAGAAATCAGATTTTTTCTCATATTTGAAACATGGAAGACTTTTGTCAAGATCAACTTCTTTCCTGAAGTAAACTGCAATTCGATGGTTCCATTTCCGATAACTTTGGCTATGTCATGAGTTCCCATAAAAATCTCTTCATCCTTGGTTGCCCCTGTGTAAACTTTGAAAAGATTTTTATAGTTGCAAACATGCATAGTAATATCAGAATCATACCACTAGTTAGAAGATTTTCTTATTACTGTCATATTACATTATGTAACCATATTGATATTGAATTCTGCAATCATGACAATAATTTCTGTAGTACTAAACTGATATTCAACCACATTTGCCTTCTTATTCTCAATATTTTCCTTCAATTTCAATTTTTTTTTCTTAAAATGATCTTTTTTTTCCACAGAAAAAACATGACTTATTTTTCTTGTTGTTGTTCTTGCCATTGGTAGATCCATCTTTAAAAATATTGTCAAATTTTCTTTTCTTTCCTCTATACTTAGCGTTAGACTCAACTTGATTTATCTTATTTTCATATCTCAAAGCATATTTATTTTCATGATTTTGAATTTCCTCTTCAATTCGAATATGTTTTAGGAGTTTGTTTATAATAAAATCTTCAGAAGTGTGTAACAATTTCTTTCAATAATTGTTCCAAGTAGTTGGTAATTTGGAAATCATTGGAACCACTTGTAATTGTTTAGAGACTTTAACTTTTAAATCATTGAGTCTAGACATTAAAACCAGTAATTCATTCACTTAATCCATGATAAATTTATTATCCACCATTTGAAACTCAAAAAATAAGAAATCTGTCTATACATTGTTTTTCTTGTATATTTGTTTTCTAATACTTTCCATATTTCTTGTGGGGTCTTGAGTGGATGAAATAAATTATATAATCGATCAGATAAAGAATTCAGAATGAATTCTCTGCAATGAACTTCATCATCCTCATGTTTTTGGCAAAGGGTTCTAATTTCATTAGTATTACATTCTTTTTTGTTTTGGAATGGGTGGTAAATTCGGATTCGGTAGATAAACAAGATTTAACTCGTAGGAAGGAAGAGTAATTTATCCTTCTAGCAAGTGAATTTTGTCCCATCAAAACGGTTTACTTTGAACATATTCGGATTGATCATCTTATTGAAGACAGAAGCGCAACCAATAGCCTCTTGCAGAATAATTTCCTTAAGATTGTTGGGAAATTGATGGATATCGAAATGCAAAATTTGAATAGACTTGCATGTGAAATAATCACTGTTCTTAAGGAAATTATGCCCCCACTATATTGTTGGCTAGGTTGACAACAAATTCCTTTAGAATATGCAAGTCTAAATAGAAATTTGAGACAGCAATATTTAAAATTTCTCCCAACAATGAAATAGAAAATTTCAAAAAATAATGGGTTGTATTATTGTCAACGATGGAAAATTTTGAAGTGAATTTTCCCGAAGGTGAGAGGGAGTATTTACAGAAAATGATGGATTGCAATTATGAGATATACCTTCATTTAAAGAGTATAATGCATATGTCCTTTTGAATTAAAAAAAAAAAATCATCAGTTCATTCAAGACGTTTCATTGTTAGAAAATGACATTTTAATTAAAAGATTTCAATTTATTAAATTTTCAAAACTGTGTTTTTCGGATAAAATAATGAATGACATTTTAATCAAAAAATATAAATTTATTTAATTTTTAAAATTGTGTCTTTCGAAAAAAATAATGAATAATCGAACAGACACTTATTTTCTAATGCCCAATTGCTCAAGTGCCCTATCTTTGATGGCTTAAATAATTAATTAATTATTTATTTATTTTTAAGGATTATTTGATAAAAATTATATTTTTCCTCCAATATATTATATCAATTAAATTTAAATGGTTTCAAATTTGATGGACTCTTTAACTTTTAAATATAAAATAAATGCACACAACATATTATAAATTATATCTAACAGAAATTAACGAGAAAAGTCCCTAGGCTAATAACAAAACATGGCATAAAACAATTGCTACATAAAAAGTTCTAACTGTCGTGTGGGGGAGTGAATTAGGGGCTGTTGTGTATGAAAAGCTGTCCTGCAAAAGAAAAAGGAACTCTAACGGGTAAGAAATTGAAAATTGTTGTAAGCCTCCCTAAGTAAAACCTGCGTGCTTTGGATTTTCCATGGTATTTTCCTTTCTTCTCTGTGTTTCTCTTACAATTTTATATTTCTAATTCAGATGTCATTTTACAGAATTAAAATTTTTGAAAATTGTCCCTTTATTAATTAAATTTTAAAATAGAAATTGAATTCTCTCTTAATAATATAATTTATTTTCGTTGTCATTAGTATCAAAATCATTTTCTTTAAAATTTCTCCAGATAATTTCTATCGATATTAGTATATTTCATTCAAAATAAAAAAGGTTTACTTAATACAGTTGTTAAAGCTAAAATTAAAAAAATTAAATGATGGCAACGACCATGATGACATAAGGTTTGCTGATGAGTTCGACTCTTGAAAATGATAAAAAAGGATTTAGGAGAGTCAATTCTTAAAATGAATCCCATGATATTTGAATCAAATTAATCAAATAAAATCTTGACATCGAGGTAAAATAATAATAATAATAATAATAATAATAAGGTTTGCAAACGTCACCACTCCAACGTAGGATATATGATGGAGACGTGCAATGCTAAGACTTCAGATTCCAAGGCCTCCGACAACAATTATTAATCACACCTCAAATTATTAAAAAACGCGGGGATTCTTGGGAGAGAGACATTGGTCCAGCGCATGCTAGATGTGACAAAAAAAATACAAAAAAAAGCTCAATTATCTATACCACCACGATAATTATGTTACCATTAAAATTTAATGGAAATTGAGGACATATACCATTAATTTTATAAAATTAATATATTTGAATTAATCTATACCAAAAATTAGCATATAATTTTTTATCCATTTGATAAATTCAATAAAATTATATTCCATCATTAAATCAAATTTGTAAAATTTTACCAAAAATCAATATGTATATTCAAACTTATTGTTATTTAACATATGCTTTTTATTATTATTTTAAGTATAACTTTCATATTTATATTTCTTATTTGCTTATTATTATTAATGGATATATATTTTGGGTTTGTTTATTATTATTTCGTACTAACATGTTTAATACTTTTAATAATGTTTGTGCACAAAATAGACGTAATTATGTTACTGGGTAGAGGAAAATTAAAAAGGTTTAAGGGGTGTCGACACAATTGATTGTACACAATAACATGCCACTGACGAGTGCCCAAATTTAATCAGAAATGATACTTCACATGATGCAATATTTGGTAATGTGTAACTACTCTTTTTTTTTAAAAAGTATATTGAGATGGTTTATTAATTTATTATGTAATATCTACAACCAATGATGTTAAAAGTGTCCCCAGAACATTAAAAAAAACATAATTTTAGTGATATAATTTAATGACGGAATTTATCACTATTTTGTGATGGATTTAGCGATAAAAAAATTTTTCGTCGTTATTTTGTAATGAAATTTGTGATCAAAAATAATTGTGGCTAAATTAGCAACGGATACTTTACTCGTGGTTAAATTCATCGTTAATTAATTATAAAAATTTTTCATCACTAAAGTCGTCGCTAATTGATCTCGAAAAAAAATATTTCTCACAAAATTTAGTAACGAACTCCAATATTTATAACTAAATTCGTTATTAATTGTGACAAAAAGATATTTGTAGATAAATTCACTGTTAATTAGCCATAAAAAAATATTCGTAACTAAATTCATCACAAATTTATTATTGGTATTTCAAAATTCATGACTAATTTCGTAACTAAATTTTTTTTATACTCTATTAGGAAATATTTTCAACAGTGTCTCACTTTTTAATTTATTATTAATAACGAAATCAAGTTAAATATATAGTGAATACTACAATTCTAACCAAATTGACAATTTTTAACAATAAATAATTTAACCGATCTCTAACAAATAATTTCCAATCAGTCGATGCTATTGTGTTCACCCTTCGCACTCTTCATCTTCTACGTCCGTTCGTTTCTCTCATAAATAGTTTAGTCATTTTTTAAAATTCGGCTATTCATTTTCATTTATCATCATCATCAGCAAAGAAAATAATAAATCATACATCCACATATGGTGATTCATCTTGTCTAGCAAGTAGATCAAACAGTAGATTTTGGAGGATAGTGGCAATGAGAAGGATCAATACTGAGAGGTTACTGTCCATTTACAAACTATTCTAGGATTCAGTTATCTGTCATTAAATTAGTGATAGAAATTTGAATTCATCGCTAAATTAGTGACAGATTCATGTATCCATCGCTAAATTTTAGCGATAGATCTTGTATCCACCGTTAAATTTTAGGGACAGATTTCGTATCTTTAATTAAGGATACTGTTGCAATGCTATGTGATGCTAATTAAGTCAACGGTCAGTGTCTACTTTAATTAAAGAAAGTTTAATTATTAAAATATCTTTAATAAAAGTATCTTTGTGAGAGCAGTGAGCAATCAGCGGCGAAAACTTACATCACAGAAAAAACAAGTGAACATTCTTGCAAATTGCTTCGCGTTGCCATTGCGACCTAATTTGACTGATGAACATATCGAATTTTGTTGTGAAAGGGTCTCGTATAGCTCCCTCATTGATTCAGTTTCACTGTTGAGTGGGGTTTGTAAGAGGGGCTTGGACTTTTCTTTGTTAGAATTTTTTATTTTATTTCTTATTTTTTTTTTACTAGTCCAACCTATGTCTAGACCCATAAATCAATGTTGTTATCAACAGAAATCTCAAAACACACCAGAAGCGCCCTCAAACCAGCTACACCAGTCTACAGAATCATGACTTAGGAAAAAGGAAAAGAGAAAAACATCAGCTCAAAGCCCCACCAGGTTGAATTGCAAGTAGATAATAACAACTGAAGACGACCAAATCTGCAGCGCACAAACATGCATTGACAAAGGATTTGAGAATTGAAGGCCAAAAAACCCAAAGGGAGCAAAGAACTAATACCTCTTATGAGTATAAAATAGATATTACATTAATAAATTCTAGTATTGAATATAACATTTACCTAAAAAAGAAGAAAATAGAGACTTTATGCAAAACTCGGCATTAATTAGAATATGCATTTTATCGGTAAAATTTTTTGCCGGCATTTATTAATTTATAAATGTATTTTTATTTATTTTATTTTATTTTATTAGTTTATTAGGAAATTTGAAAATTTTAGACTATACAATAAGTATAACTCGTAGTTTGCAATTATTAAAAAAATTGAAACCAGTGAAATAAAAATATATTTAGCCGAAAAAATCTACTAGATATATAATTACGCAGACAATGCTATGCCTGCTCAGGTTTATTTTATTTCTTATGTTACTAAAATATAATAAACGTCTAAAATTTCCATCAAATGATTCACTCTGTTATTAATGAGGCGAATGCTTGTAATATTTATTAAATTGCTAATTTGAAATTTGAGATAATTTTTTTTTACAACTATATATCATTTAATCCAAATTAATTTTTTTTTTCACAGAGATCCATCTTATATTTAGAAGAGACCTATATTATATGGGTAACAATAGAATCACTATTGATTATGCCAAAACAAGGGATTAGAAAAATAATTATTCTACACTTTTTAGAAAAGGGAAGTTTTTCACTTTTCCTCCCAAGTCACTGCGAATGGAATTAGAATATTTTCGTATTTAATTAAAATTCAAAATTCTATTCATATTTATTATTATTATTATTATTTTTAATGAAAGATGTGTTGTTATACAATTGCCCCAATTGGAAACTTTAATTAAAGGAAGCCTTGCTAATCAAAAGAAAAATCTCGAGTTCAAATCTTAAAAATAAAAAAAGACTTATCGGTTAATCTATCTCTAAATTAGATCCTACAATACATTTGTAAAATTAATGTAAAATTACACATTAAATAACTCAAGATTTAAAAATAAACATGAAAATATTCTATTTTAACATGTTTTTAAAAAGAATAATCAAATTCTTTTCTAATATTTTTATGAATATAAACAAGAGAGAGAGAGAGAGATTGTAGTTGGAGATGAAAAAACATCTCACCTCTTATTCCATAAAATTATCTTCTTGTTGCTATCGTCTTTTAGACCCTCCAATGAGCATTAGAAAATTGACGGGTCTTCTTAGCTTATTGGTGCTTGTCGCTTGTCAATCTTTGTGTTTTAATCTTAAATGTCCTCACTTGAATTGGTTTTTTGACTTAAGTGTTGCGTATTAGTTGAATGAACGGTGGATGGGCCTGATGTCGACGGAGAATTATATCTTTTGGAGGCACTGTTCACACGAATCACTTTCCTGATTAATCTTCCGGTGGACATTGAAGATACTGTTGCAACGCAATGTGATGCTAATCAAATCAATGGTCAGTGTCAACTTTAATGAAAAGATCTTTATAAAGTAATTAAAAACTTTATAAAGTTTCATTAAGTTATAGTTGATTCAATTGGGGGTACCAAAATTGTTTCTCTTTGTTCATGTAATGTACCCACATGCACTCCCAAGGCTGTCAGCCTCAACATATTATGTTAAAAAATTTAATTATTGCATTGAATACATATTTTATATGTAATAAATTGCTGCAGAAGCATTTAAGGAGTTGAAGAGACTATAACCTCGCCTGTGAGTCATTGTAAATTTGGGACTCCCATTCTTAACTATATACTTACTACTGATTTATTTTTGAGTTGAATGGACAAAATGATTATTTATGGCGATATTACTTGAATTTTTAAATGAATTTATCAAATTCTCTCCTTATCCGACACACATCATATGACCCCCAATTTGTTAATTACAGTGTTCCATATTAAAAATATTTTCAATCTTTGGATTTAGTCTTCGTATTGATTTTGATCTGCCTCGTAAGCTTTTTGTCCCCTAAAATGAGTAACTTGGTAAGTGATTTCTAATTTAACCGATATAAAATGCACATCTTCCCAAATAAAAGATTTAAACTTCATATTTTGATTTTTTTTTTTTTTGAATTTTTCAAAAATGTAATCATAACTTTATATGCTATACCACAACACATATATAGACATGACTCCGCCTCCCCACCCCACTTTCTTTGATAAGCAAAATTTTATATTTTATTGAAAAAGATGGGCAAGTGAGCCAAGGGCTCAAAACACACTAGAAGCACCCTCAAACCAGCTACAACAGTCTGCAAAACATCAGCCCAAAGCCACAGCAAGCTGAATTGCAACCGGACAAAGACAACCAAATCTGCAGTGCACAAACATGCATTGACAAAGGATTTCAGAATTGAAAGCAAAACACCCCAAAGGAAGCAAATAATTAATACCCCTGCAGAGTAACTTACACCTCTTATAATGTTCTGTGTTTGTGGGGGTATTGTAGTTATTTAATAAGTTTGCTGTCATTCAATAAAAAATAAAAAAAAAAAAGAAGAAGTTTTAGGCTTATAGTTGATTTGTGCTGCAAATTTTAGTCGTTGGCCATTGTGAAACCACCTTGTGCTCTTCTCATAACCTGCTGATATTTTATACGATTCTACTATTGATATTCTCAATTAAGATAAATCTTTTGCAATAAAATATAGAGTTTCTTAAAAAGATACATTTTCAGATAAGTATAAAATAGATATTGTATTAATAACTTGTATTGAATATAACATTTACCTAAAAAGGATGAAAATAGAGACTGTATTCAAAACTCGACCTTAATTAGCATTTGCATTTAATAGGTTAAATTTTTCATGGGCATTTGTTAATTTATAAATGTATTTTTATTTACTTATTTTATTTTATTAGTTTATTTGGAAGTTTGAAAGTTTTAGACTATGCAATAACTCGTCTTATGCCATTATTAAATAAATTGAAACCAGTAAAATAAAAATATATCTGGCCAGAAAAATCTACTAGATATATAATTACGCAGGCAATGCAATTCCTGCTTAGCTTTATTTATTGTATTACAACACATGGAGCTAGCCGCTTCCATTTTAATGGTACAAAGTAACAGAAGGTAGCAAACAAAAAACAATTTGTTTGCTTTTCTTATTTTTAGTTATCATACACATGCTTTAAGAAGCTTGCAGGTATTACTTAATTTAGATAGGAGGTGGTAAACATCAGATGCTGGATGCCTCATTTTGGAGCTGGTGGTCTGCATCCCGGAAGAGGGCCACATTTTGGAGGTGGTGGTGGATAGGGGGGTACACGCGTGATTAAGGATTTGCGACTACTTTCTGCTGCCGTAGGTGAAGTTTTAACTGGTGTGTCCTTGGTCGGAGTCTCTTCTTAGCGAAGCAAACACAACACGATAATTATGTTAATAATCTCATTTCGTAATGTTTTTTTTTTTCAAAAGAAAAGGTTTAATTTATTTTGATTATTACCTCCAGCCGCAGTTGCAGCAGATAATAGGAGAAGCATGAAGAGCAAGAGGATTGATAACTTAAAAGTGGCCTTCATGTAGGAGAAAATGTTTTGGTGGTTATTGTGGTTTTTGCAATGACTGCAATATTCTTCACCCCTCTACCCCTTTTTATAGCCAAAATATCAATGACTTTTCTTTTTTTCTTTTTCCTTTTTTACTTGATCGATAGAATTATTCTAATATTTATTTTTTCTATTCTAAAAACTCAGAATTTAAAAATTTAATTAAAAAAATTTAATACTCTTACCATTAGGCCAATAAGTCATTGGTATGACTTCTCTCTAATAACATTTTATTTATTATAAATAAATTGATTCTAATTATCTTAAAATTGAAATAGTAATTTTTTACTAATTTCTATACAAATAGAAATTTAGAACATTTCGTATAGACACACTACAATCAATGGTATAGATAATTGAGCTATTTGTATGATCAATGGTGTAGATAGGGCCGTGGAGATAAATAGGGAGAATATGGTGCTCTTGGAGGGGCATCATCACTACTTGTCACATCTAGCATGCACTGGAACAATGCCTCTCTCGCAAGAATCCCAACCTTTTTGAAAGTTTGCATTTGTTTTCTCGCTCTCAATTTGGATTTATACTTTATACTGAGGTACAAATAATATATATATATTTGAAAGGTGATTAATAATTGTTGTTGGAGGACTTGGAATAGGAAGTCCGTCTGTATCACATATCTTACGTTGGAGTTGTGACGTTGTCATCACCGTCGCTGCCATTATTTAATTTTTGTTTTCTTTTTTTTTTTTTGGCTTTAACAACTATAATAAGTAAACCCTCCTTGTTTTGGATGAAATATGCATATCGATAGAAGTCATTAGAAGAAATTAAAAAAAAAAATGATTTTGATGCTAATGACAATGAAAAGAAATTATATTATTAAGAGAGAACTCGATTTCTATTTTTAAATCTAATTATTAAAGACAAAAATTTTAAAAATGTTTATTTTGTAAAATGGCAATTGAATTAGTAAATATAGAGTTTAATATATATATATATATATATATATATATATATATATATATAATGAAACATATCCAAGGTTGGCAATGCATGAAACTATGTAGTGGTTATGGAGCCATTTAATTGTAAGAGAAACATAGGGAGGAAAGAAAGGAAAATACCATGGAAAATCCAAAGTAAGCATATTTTACTTAGGAAGGCTTATAACAATTCTCAACTTTTCACCCGTTAGGAGTTCTCTTTTCTTCTTCACGGCCATGGTTGCTTGCAAGCTTCTCATGCATTACAGCCCATAATTGACACCCCCACATGAAATTAATAATTTTTATGTAGCAATTGTTTTATGCCATGTTTTGTTACTAGCCATGGTACTTTTCTCATTAATTTCTTTAAAATAAATTCTTTTATCTTTTTTTGTTGGGTGGGGATGTTGGTGGAGTTATCATTCAATCAAATTGTAACAATGGTTAATTTGATATGATTATCTAAATTAATTAAATTATTGAAATATTTATAAAAGGCATAAGTAAACGATGCATTCTATTCCTATTTATGTAAATATAATATATATCACTCACATCAATATGTAATTATAAAATGTAATTTTAAAATTTAAATTTCAAATAAAATAACAAAATATGAAACTTTCAAATTTCTATTGTATGCCTCATGTCTCTTATTTGTAAAATTATATAAGATATAATCTCTCCCGACAACAATTATATCACTTTAATTAGTCACTCAATAAAAAATGGATAAGTACAGATAATAAACGCACAGCAAAAAAAAAAAAAAAAAGAAAAAAGCATGGCACCACACCACATCACATCACCAATTATTGAACAACTAGGTGAAGTATATCGCTGTGGTACAGAGTTGAAATTTAGTTATAAAAGATCAATAATGTACCCGTTATTAGTGTAAGAAATTGTAATTGTATATATTTAATTTTGTATGTAATATTAGGGTAACATGCTCATTGAAAATAAGTGTAAAGAAATAAAATTGAATTTTAAATCTATGAAAAGTTAAATTAACATAAAAATTAGAATTTGTTAGAAAAATGACAAATACTTCATTAATTAATATTAGTATAATTAATAATTATAAAGATCTGAAATAGTGACTAAAAAATACATTAATTTGGTATGAGATTTCCTGATAGATGTTGACAATGCGATGTAGTGTGTAAAGTTGCTTTCATACGGGAAATAAAGCACATAAACCACAGTTAGTTGAAAGAATAGAAAGTTGTTGACCCTCGCATGTTCTTTATTAAATTTAACAGCTGCTGCTGCTTAATCTTGAAGGAGATAGTCAATGCAGTCATATAAAACTTACTTGAATTATTTGGTTTGCATTCTCGGGAGATTTTTTCTGTCCACGACGAGCACGAGCTTCCATCTCTTGCAATTCTTGATTTAGAGATGCACATTCAATCTGAGGATATATGACTATGAAAACGCCAGAATTCTAGATCGCGTTGGAACCGTGCATGTAACAAAATTCAAGAGAAGATTTACCTCTAGCAGTGCTATCTTCTGCTCAAGTTTTGATGCCTTTGCTGTCCTCTCATCAGCTACTCTCTAAAGAAGAAATAATTAAAATAAAGAAAATAAGTCAATGCCAATAAAATATATACCAGTTAAACAAAAAAGGGTGTGGTCAGAATGAAACGATCTTAAAATATGTTATAAAAAAGAAAATTCTGAGACTTTTTCTTTTAGGGGACAAGGGGAGATTTGAACGCCTAACCTACCACAAGGTAATGGATCGACCTCACTTTCTCTGATTGATTACAGAAACCTTCTCCATTTTAATCATGCATTTTCTGAGAAAACCCATTTACCAAAACAAGCATAATTAATTATTTACAATCAAACACGTACTCTTTTGATTTCAGACAAACCTGGACCCTGGCAAGTGCTGTAGTTGTCTCAACAGCTTGGCGTTCTAACTCAACTTCCCTCTCCATAGCAGCCTATTTATTTAAATAATTTTAGTTTGATAGAAAACAAAAGGCAATAGTCAAACAGAAAGCCAAAAGTGTAAATAATAAATAAATAAACCATAAAGGTAGACTATTTTGGTTGCATTATGTGCTGCCCGTTCTCTTCTGCTCTTCGCTCTGCAGAAGCCAGTTCCTCACGAAGTGCCTGGTAGCATTCTTAAGAATATCAGGATTTCTCTATTTAGGTAACAAGAGGAACAAAGCACCAAAGAAAGAACTTAGATGTGACAGTTACACTGTGGCAGGATATCAGATTACCAGCATCATTCTTGTCTCTGTTAATTCCCTATTTCTCATGATAAACTCCACGTTTACCCGATAAAAACAAATACAATGTTGTTACAAACCCTCCACATTGATCCCCAATCTATCCCTATAAAAAGAAAGGGGAAAGCATGGATTCAATTTGATGAGGTCAAATTGAAAGGTTCAACTGCTGAGGACCAAGCATTAGAGATGAATTTAGAAACATAACATGGAAATCCAGTTTATGTGATATGTCCAATTTGGACTTCATGTATTACTTTTAGATTCCTGCTTAGGGACTGTACCCTAGAGCTATGGCCTGCTATATATTCAGACTTCTAGACAGTTAGCTTCGGAAGAATCTCACACAGTAGAGCTTGAAGAACGATGGCAGTGACTACTCTCTGAACAAAAATAATGCATCTTAAGTCTCTTGGATCCCTGCATTGACAAGCATATATTGATAAAGAAAAAGTCATATATTGGAAAACACCTACGAAAAATATTAGATTCAAAAATCACCCAATAATCAAGACCAAGGTTAGATAGCAAATAGTCTTAAACTGTCAGGCAACCTTAGACAGTACTAAAGATGGGAAAAAAGCATGACAAACCTGTACTCCAGAAGAGATTCAATAAGACAGACCACTTTCGAAGTTAGAAACCCAGCTTCCACGTCAGCTGTTAGGTCATCACCGACAGGCCAACCTAGGCCTGTGCGTATCACAAAAAGATTGGCAAAAATTACATACTAAGAAGAAGCTCATAGTAAAACAAAAGATAATAGATTTTAACAACACACAATGGCAAGTACCTGATCCAATAGGATCTTGCTTACATCTATGATATAATCTTTTAGAGCTTGCTCACTCCACTTTAACAACACACTGTGGCAAGTACCTGATCGTATGTGATCCAATAGGATCTTGCTTACATCTATGCTATAATCTTTTAGAGCTTGCTCACTCTACACATCCACTTTAACCCAAGAAAACAACAGGCACATTGGAGGCACAGGATTCAGCAGTCCTTTCACAAAGCAACAAGTTGATCCAGCCTTGCCAAAAGAATGAACAAACTAATTCACGGAGCTGATATGCATCTTTAAAGCCAACCAGACACCGAGTTTGGTCAAACAGAAAATGAAATCTGAACATAGCTTTGACAATTTTCTCCCAACCAAGTCTGCAGAAGAGCTATTCACATCATCTCTTTCAAAGAGTTTTTGTGCTGAAATACAGCAAGCGCTGTGAGTAGTCTCGGCAATGCAGTATTCAAAAGGAAAATTAGTGGATTGGAATCATTCAAGGGGGAAAAAAATGGAAACATGTTTCCTCAACAAAAACAAGTGGCAAGAAAGGAAACAGGATCAATATAGAATAAGCGGCCTCTGCTACTGTCAAAATTATGGTGTGGGTGACGACCCATTAAAAGAAGACAGAAAAGGATTTAAAACTGAAGTTATTACAGGAATGAACAAGCCAGGATTGTGAGATAATTATAAGTTTATAATACTAAGGACGAAGATTAAGGAATTTAAGCTGTATACCCTTATTTTCAGACACCCCATGGCTTTTGCTACACTATCAAACAAGCAATAAGGGATTTCTTTGTGTTCATAAGTTCTTATCTTTGTGTTTGCAGACGGAATGTACTGCACCAAAACTGAGTCATTGACACAGGTATACACCTATAGAAATGAAGGAAAAATGAACATATATTCATTTCAGTTATTTAATAGGAAAAGTAGGATTATGCCAGAAAGGTTAAGTATCAAATATAAAACGATCAGCAGAAATTGTACTTCAATATATAATGATTAACAGGAAAAACTTGAGAGATGTATATGTAACACAATGGCTGCTCAATAAAATGTCGTGGTTTTCTAAATTCTTAATCCTGAAAATATAGCAGCTCAAAGTTTTATCTTACTCCAAGATGATAACACTGGATTAATGCTTTGCAATCAACTCAAAGAAGCACCACTCTATTCACATTGGTTGAAAATTCAAGAAAAATGGATTAAGAAAAAAATTAAATAATCCTAACACGTTATCAATTGAATATCGGAAGTAACTGCAATTATTGCTATTACACAATGAGAAGAAGGGAAACAAAAGTTTCTCTCATCCAAGCATTGGGAGAAAGCAAGACTATAGCAAAAAGAAGAGACATTGATTAGAAGCATAAAGAACAACTGAAACCTTAGACGAGAGAATTATGACTTAAAAAAGTTTCAAACTTCTAATGATTCCAATGTGAGATTCACATGAACTGTTAAGCAAATGTGAGGCACAAAATCAATAAAAGTTGGAACTGAAGCAATCATTTATGTACGGAGTTGTATGCAATATAAAAGGTAAAAGATGTTGGTCATGATGATGTCTGGAACTAATTCAAGAGTAAAAGGAACAAAAAAAAAGGGAAAAGCAAACCAACTGCTGCTTCCAGTAGTGCATGAGATTCTGAAGTTTGCTAATCTGCTTCCAGCAGCCAACTGCTGCTGCACTTGAACCTTGATCTAGGGGGAAGAAGATTTGGTATGCAACACTATTAAACTAAACCACAATCTACACAATATGTAGTTCAGATTCTTGAGTACAAACCTTTAGCCTACACAGGGGAAGCAGTCAACCTGACTATCTGTATAATTTTATCAGTCACCACATGCTTACTCTTCTGACTAGTTAAACTATACCTAACAAGCAAATGAACTGGGACAATGCCGACCCAACACAACAATAAATATCATTGTTTCAATATCATTTAAAAATTTACCTAATCTTTTACAACTGTTCGGTAGATGTTCCTCTTCATTAGCTGGTAAATAGCTTCCTCTGCAATATTAAAAAGATGTATCAACACAAGCAAGACTAAAAATACCAAAAGCCACAAAATAAAAGAAAGAGTTTGTGGAAAAAGGGCATACCATCACGGTCAATTTCATTATCCATGTTAAAATCATCTTTATCATCATCAAAATCAACATTCTGCCAAAAAAAGGATCATATTTGTTTTCCACGAGGTGTGATCCCATACGCCCATTTTCTTCATGGAAATTACAGACGAAGTTAGAGATAAGCATAAGGGAAAAGAGTTCATCTTAGTGAAAATGCCCATAAGCAGAACCCCTTTAATTAGATGTCTTTGTCACAAACAAACAGAATCCTAACCAAGATAACAGCAGATGAAGTCTTGCAGACACCATACCAAGTTATATGTTGGTGCAAGTGTGTATCACAATGTGCATACATGGTAGGCATGTGCATTCTGCTAAAAAAATTGTCTTCAATTTCTTGTGCTCCGTTCCTTCATATTGTGCCCATATAGATCTTATGGGTTTTCTGCTTCTCAACCACATCTAAGAACATATTAGCTGCCATTATGCATTCCAAACCTTCAGTCACAAATACAGGACTATCCCAATCTTGATAAGAAGCCAGATCATGCATAGAATTGTTATCTACAGAACCATTGAGAAAAATTTCTAGTAATCAAGTATCAGAATGGAGATTTAGCTTGCTTTAACAAATTTAATTATATAAATGAAAGGGTTTTTCAGTATTGAGTTCTTCAAGATCTTAATCTAACACATTCCAACCACAAAAATAAGCCACCTCTTTCATTAGAAAAAGGTGCATCCTGAGATTCATCTGCATGTTTTACAAGCCCATGTATATTTCCTTCCTAACAAGCATCTTCAATATTGAGTAAAAATTCCTGTGGCATTGAAGCAAAATAATGTGCTAGATTATAGCTCTCATATTAGCCATCTCGCCATATGCAGTTGAAAAGAATGAACGATTTCTAACTTCTTCACTAATAAACTTCATGGCAACAACTGCCACCAAACTCCCCCCCCCCCTCCCGGGGGCCCAAAAAAAACCCAGAAATTACCACAAGGTAACACATACAGAAACAGAAACAATGATGCTTTTCCTGAAACCCAAAAGGAGGGGTACATAATCCCAATAATAAGAGAGAAAACAGACCATGCCATTATAAATTAAAGTTCAAACATGATAACGAATAATCAAAAGGTGTACCCATGGATTGTCGAGTGATACTTGGGCGTCTATGTTGGGCAAATGCTAGGACTACAGCATCCTCAACCTTCAAGGAGATGCAGAAATTATTAATCAGACACATGCCACAAGAATCCAGAACCTATTTCTAATACACAATAACAGAGAATGGGAAACCCCAGGACCAACTTCACAAAACAGGCAATGAGTGTAAGAACAAAGTGCCTATTTTGAAAACTAAACTAATTCAATAACATTCAATGGAGAGAGCAGCCATTGCATATAAAATAAATTAACCTTTAAGGATGCTAGTTCTCTTAAACCCATCTAAACTGACAACATACTCTCAATATTTCCATCTCCAGTTAGATCACTCTGCTCTCAAGCAAATCTTTCCCTCTTATTTGATTCATTTCCATCTGTTCCACAAAGAAGCATGGGAAAGAGAGTACTTATAAAAAATAATCACTAATTTGCAAACCGGCCTTTATTCCAAGCTTCCTCCCTAGCCTTTTGACCAGCAGAAACAACAACTTCAAAGGGAAGAGGTGCTAAAGATGGCCAATGCTCATGCTTTAACACTACTATAGCTGCACAAATACCTATACAACACAAGGAATAAAAATATACAAAACCAATTTTGTTTATTATTATTATTATAATTCAGAAACAGGTCGAACTTCTTTCAAACCAAGAGCTATCAATCAAACATCATTTTACCTCCACAGCGCAAATGTAACAAAAATTGCAATGCAAAAATGTCCCAGCATCATACTGATTCGAAATATCAAATAACATTCGCATTTTACCTCTCTTTGATGTATTGCTGCTTCTTTCCTGCAGATATTACATAAGATATCAAGACCACAATATTTTGGTTTTCTGATTCAAATCAAGATTGCCATATTACAGTGCTAAGACCAACTTTACCTGCTCAACAACTTAGCTTCCAAGGATACACCTTCTCCAAGGGCAGCAACCTATGATTCAGAATACATTACACTAGTCAATTCGAGATACATCTCAGCAGAAAGAATAACACCCAACATGGGGTAAAAATTAGCGTATGCTGATGCACCATTACAAAAGAAACTAGCAGTATTGGACAAAAAATTCACCAACATGTTTCCAAATTAAACATCTGTCTAGATGATCTTCAAAAGCACCCATAAAAGACAAATAAAAATGACAATCAAATATTGATTGAAATAGTTGCAGAAAAAATTCCTCAGCTAGTTTCTTGTCAGGGAAGTCTGTCCAACACCAAAGAAACACTCATTTGCATTGATGTGCAGCACGACACTCAATGTAAAACTTGCATTAGGAAAACATGTTCCGAGAAAATATTGACCTGTTTCTGAAGCTCCCTAGCTCTAGCCTCTGCTTCTTCACGTTTTTCTTCAGCCCGTCGAAGCTGTAAATTGAATTCCACAATGAATTGCTCAAGTCACAGAAAATCTGAGTAGTAGGGTTTTTTTTTCCCTGCTTCATTTTAGATTGTTTAGGCTGATCAAAATGTCAAATTGCACACCTTGTCAAAAATTTAACAACTACAAAAGGAAAAAGATCAAGATAACTAAATTGACCAAAAATTTTTAGAAAGAGAGAGAGACCTTGGAAGGTGGGATAGTTGTGAGAGCAATCAGACAATCGAAGATCTGTCCAAGGATGGTCGATTCTAGAGATCACCATGATATTCTCCATTTACAGCGTCAACAAATTAGGAACAACAATTGAAGAATATTGTAGCCATCTTACATTGATTGGGCCATAGTCGACTAAGGAAGGATTTTTGGTCGACGACCACGGGGGCCTTAGTCGACTATCACCATCTAAAAAATTATCAGATGGCTGATCCGATCAGCCAGGGAGACATGAAGAATGGCTTCCATTACGATCTGATCAGCTAGGGAGACATGAGGAATGGCCTCCATTACCATCTGATCAGCCGAACCACTCTCCTCACTGAGCTAATCTGTGACACCATGAAGAGATTGCGTGTTGATTCACCAAGAGCAACCCACCCCAATTCAAAAAACAAAAGAAATGACACATCAATGTCCAACTCAGCAACAATAACGAATTACCTTTCTCCAAATGGAGACCTTTGCCAAGTGGAGGACGACCAAAATCTACGTGGATCATACTCGATCGCCCTTTTATCTATATCGTTAATTAATAATAAAAAAAGCTAAGGATGATTTGTTTTTTAGTTTTAATTCTTGGTTGGCAGATCATATCTCCTCTACATATAATTACAGTGTCCACCACACCACCACAAGCTACTGTGGTTTGACAAAAAAGATAATAACTCCAATAGTGTTTGCATGAAAAGATGCATTTAGAATATCTTTGTTGATATGCTACTTAAGGGCTATATTTTTTTTTTTTTTGGTGATTGATGTGTATTCCGGTCATAGGAGCTGGTCATGGCGAGATGCTCACGTTGGAGATACCATTGTCGCTATCCTTGTCTGTGTTCCTCTTTTCATATGGCATAGAGCAATAATTTCGTGGAAAGATCATCATGCCTTCTTCACCAGAAGGATCATCTCACACCCACCTACTCACTTTTGTATAAATTTAGTTAGTAATTGGTATACAACAAAAAATTAAAATGAAACAGGATCGGAAGAAAAGATAGAGGAAAAATGTCTTCTGCTTAAGTGTGGTATTCTCATTTTAAAAGAATTAATTCTTTTTCAAATTTTATCACTCGAAATATATCGATATTTGTTTGAAGATGCCCATAATGGGCCGACTCAATCTGACCTACTTCCTATCCCCCGCTTTGAGATGAAACTTTCGAAACAAGTCATCAAAGAATTTGATTGTGATTTGAGTGTAACTTCTGACTATGATCTTACACCGCCATGAGTACATGATTCAATTGCGTTTGATCTGAATCCGCTGCATCATTGTGAACATCAAACAAGAGATAATTCTTTTTTAATTCTTGTCTTATGTAGTCTTCATTGGTACCAAAGTATAGGGTCATGAATTCATGCTTGAAACAGTCATCCTTTGCTGGAATTTGTGAAACGTCAGAGACACAGCTCTCAATATGGTTTCATCCATAGTTATTCTGGCATGATGAAATTTTGCATGTATATTCTTTCCATGACAGAGGGTGAGGATTGATGTAATAGTTGAGTTGCTCTTTTGGTTACTTTGAGGTCATGGCGAGATGTGAAAATAGTCTTTTAACAAAAATACAAAAATAATCTCTTTGCAAAAATAGTCTCTTTGAATTGTAGCGCTTATATATTAAAATAAATTTATTTTAGACATTTTAATCTATAAGAAATGAAGGGAAACTGTGTGAACTTTAAATCTTGGGTTTTATATGTTTAGTAAATATTATTTTAATTATATATTGTGTCTAATATATTTCAGTACTAATAAATGTTTGAGACTTTTCAATATATATGGGTGTTTGATGTGCTAATAATTGTTTTATGCCATTTTTTGTTATTAGTCATGGGACTTTTTTCATTAATTTCTTTAAAATAAAATTCTTTTATCTTTTTTTTTTTGTTGGACGGGGGAGTTGGTAGACAGGGTGAGGATGTAAGGCCAGCTAAGAGAGGGCCCTTCGGCCAGCCAACATAAGAGACAAAAGATTATTAATGGAAAAATCTGTTGAAATTGATGTCATGCGACTCCTCTGCAAAAAAAGGCTTTTCACTTTCTAAGCAAAAAATAAAGAAAAATAATAACAGGTGCTTTTCACTTGCAGATTCCTAGCATGACACAAACAAAGAGGGGAGACTTGGGCTTAGATGAGTCAACAGGGAATGTCTTGTTTTCCATGCAGAATGCTATTTTTCAAGAAATTAAACAAATATACTAGTGATTGTGAAAATTTCTATGCTAATTTTGGATGAGTATGTACAAAACACTAAAAAAAATAAGCTATTGAGAGGTAATTTTTCAACGAAAATTACACAAAAAGGCATTGCAAAATGGTAAAGTAAACAATTTGCAATGAAAAACCTGTATGCTGTAAAGTTAGCCGTCGCAAAATTTTTACCCAGAAGAGATGCATATGTATCGCAAAATTTGCAACAGCAAAAAAGAGGACGTGAAATTCGCTACTAATGTTAGAGATGATTAGACATGTCACTAAATTTTTCATTGCCATTTACCGTCGCAAGAACGTTGGGCACAGTAGTGATTCCAGAATGCAAAAGGCATTGCAAGCCCCATGAAAATAGCCACAGGGGGCGAAGGATACTTAATTTTCATTTGTGTGAAGAATACTAGTGATTACTTTTTTAATTTTTAATATTTGAGCATTGCAATTTTATTTTCTCACTCTAAGCTTCAAGGGGTGAAGAATACTTAATTTTCATTCATATGGATCAACTACACTTTTTCTACCTACCAATTAAGAAAATAGCTTTTGTTTTAAATTTTTATTTGTGTGAAGTTAACCTCTTAAGTGCCCATAGGTTTGGTGATGAACATTTTTATTAAATAATAGTTGTGATTTAAAATTGAATATTTTATATTGGGAGATAATATTCAAAAAGTACACCAATGCTTGTATTTTGTTATTATCAGTTAAAAAAAAAAAAAAACCCTCTTAAGTGTCTAATTTCCAACACTTGACTTTTGGCTAAGAAATTTCTGAGTCCCGTTATGCCCTTATAATTTGGATTCTCAAGAATCATTCATTTATCTTTAAAATGACATCTCTAAAATTCTTTTTTGAAAGCGAGCATTTCTTGTATGAGGATCACTTGTTAGTGGGTGTGAATGATTTTAGCCTTAATGTGTCTAGGAAGGATAAAAGAATGTGGAGATTCTCTGGTCAAGGTACAAGTTGCTGGACCTGTTCTTTTTCTAGGAGAAAGGCCCTTTTCGGCTTAGATTTCGCAAGGTCTAGCCCCTCCAAAAACAAAAGTCCTTTTTTTTTTTGGGTTTATGGTTAACAATCCATGTTCTTGTAAGTACAAGGGCATTTCTTTTGCAAAGAGTTCTAGAGTCTTGTCCTTTTTGCGCTGGTTCAAGGTTTTAGAAGTGGTGGGAAAAGCACAAGTGCAATTGTAGTATCCCAACTTCACGTACCAAGCTGTCTTTAAATTAAGGGGTATATATATATATATGGAGGGATCCCACACCAATCGATTGAGTGGATAAGTCACTTTGGTCTCTTAACTAAGATTGTGAATTTGACTGATGATTTAGACATAAAAAAGATTATGTTGAGAAAACTCTTATCCTCTGAAAGGAATTCTCAGACGGGCCAGTCAGGAATAGTCAAGGGAAAGCCTCGGACACCGGGCGGTCAGGGAGGTATTCCATGTAGACCAAATATATATATATATATATATGGAGGAATAACCATTATTTTTAGATCTTTTAGTGTCTTGTCCTTGTTAATCCTAGTCAGAGGTCCTTCACCAAAAAAAAAAAAAAGTTAGAGGTCAATCCCAACTTTGTCTCTCACAACCCAAATTCTAGGTTTGGGTCCAATTGAGTTTATGTGGGTGAACATTTTGAAAAGCCTATATTTCCCAAGCCAAGCCCATAAAACCTACGTAAGACCTTTTTTCTCTCTTCCTCTCATGTTGTTTTTCTTTTTTTTTTCTCTCTAATATTTAGATTTTATTTGAATAATCTGATCTAAACACTTTGTTATATTGTTTAATTAAACATAATAATATTTCTCTCCCTCTTATATTGTTTAATTAAATTACACAAAACGTGAGAGGATAAGATATAAAAATAACTAATAATACCTTCCATTTTTATTATAAACCTTTAAAGTTTATGTAGTGATACAAATCCCAAGAAATTGATTTTGGATATTCAAAATCCCCGAGCTCAAAGCTCAATTTCTTGCTCAATGACAACTTACATTATAACGATCATCCTGTTAGACAGGCTAAGATACTAATGGCATGCAGCCCAAATTGTTTTAAAAACATGTAGGGATTAGTGGGAGTTTAACTATTAATGAAGTTAAGATTTCTAAACCCCCTTTGAATTATTCCACCAGTTTTCAAAGTAAAATGATAGGATTGACTACTACATATTCTAAATCTTAGAGATATTGCACTCTCCTATATACATTATAAAACCTAGACAACCCCTCAAGTTTATTTTCTACATATCCTAGTGCATCACACTGGCTAGCGACTTTGTCGCATGAATGGTTATTAAAAGTTATACGATAAATGAAAATCGTTTTACCTTTTATAATGTAATCGATGGTTATTAAATGATAATTTAATAATTTCCGTAAATATTCATATCATATGTGCTTGATGTTAGAGATCATTTTATAGATTGAAATAGAAAAAGACAACACATAAAACATAAGAAAAGCAAACACAATTAGAAAAAAGCACTCAAAATCCCATTTTATGAGAACCAGAGGCACTCATTGTTTATTTATCTTGGAATTAGCATAATTATACACAGGCTAATGTTTGCTGTTGCCTCTTTTTTTTTTAGGCTTGTAATTATTGAGACGCCATATTATTTTTTGGTCCAAGGTACAAGGATAGAGGGCTAGTCCTCTATTTTATAGTTATTCTCACATGCGCCATGCAAATAACCCACTTCATAGGTAAACTCTGTAGATGGTATGACTTCATTAAGCTAGGCGTGATATGGATTCGGGGTGGGTTCGCATTTCTTATACCAGTTGCACTTCTTCACATACCAACATTTGGGCGGTGGTGAAAAGGGCGGCATCTGGGGTGTCGGCACCGGTGACATCTCCTCGGACGGCGATGGTGCTGGCGGCATGAATGGTGGTGCGTAAGGCTTATGTGGTGGTGGTGGAGGCAGCTGCGGAGATGGCTGTTCGGGTGGGGGTGGAGGCACCTGCCATGATGACGGTGGTGGGGGCGAAGGTGGTGGTGCAGGTGATGGCAAAGGAGGTGATGGGCTGGGAGGGAATTGTGGTTGTGGTGGTGCCGGATAACATTGTGGCGGGTGATGTGGATGGTCATCAAAATGGTTCGTTGTTTCTGGGTTGTCATCAACCTCTTCCTCTGTGAAAAAAATAAAAAAAATAAAAAAAATTATGTTTTAGGAATAAAATAAATCTTAATCACTCTTTAAATTAGAAAAGCACATTTTGTTTATGTTGGGAATAAGTGTTAATTTAATTATTCTTAAAATTTATGTGATTTGTTGAATATGATTACTCTACAAATTATGGTTAGATTCATGTGGAATAAAAATCTTAATCAACTTTTGAGTAACATTTAGATAGATTCATGTGTATTTATTTTGTGACTGGGAGATCGAATTTGATAAATATTATGCATTGCATTATTTCTTTGATGATGAAAGTAACATTTAAGACCCCAAAATGTGCAAAAACAAAAAAGAGAAATTAAGGGAAAAAAAAAAAGAAATGAAAGCATTGAGAAATTAAGAATAAGAAAACAATGATTTATTTTTTATTTTCCGCTAAAATGTTAGCAAGTCTTAATTATTTATAAATATTTACATTTAGAATTTTATTTGTTACAAAATTAAAACTTGAAAATCTAACATGCGTAAGCCAAAATTATAATATTATTTTATATTTTATAAAGAAATTGAAACTGGTGAATTCCATGTAACAAATTAAAAAAAAAAAAAAGAAATTATGTGTTTACCAATAAGTTTTAGTTTAACTAATATTATTTCATTTCTCTTAAAATTTTCAAATTTAAATCTCTTCGATATACCCAAAAAAAAATAACTACATTAAATCAAACCTAGATAACGTGAAACATGTGAACAACTTTGTGGGGATGATTGTAAAGCTCCTTTTCCAACACTAACCAATGCAACAGAAATTATGGGGAAATAGAAAAACGATGAAAGATCATATATTGAACTTGTTCATAAAGTAGGGCTATTTGGAATTCCTTCACCTCTAAGACGAATGTGACTAACAAATTTGATAGTAATCATATAATTATGGTAAAATATTTTATCCAATATTTATATATTGCATCAATCATAAAAAGTTCTATAATTAGATAAAAAAAAATACAAAGGGGGAGGTGAGGGAGTATTGTTGATCATTGGAAGTCTTCAAGGCTTAGTCATTTCTAACTTTATCATTTTTTTAAATAAATTATTGATATCTGATAATCGTATTAGTTCTGACTAACTCTCCCGGTGTATATTTTCACCGTATACAAAATTTGAATCCGAAAACTTATTTGAGGGGTATTTGTGTTCAACCACTAAATCAACTAGGTCTTAGTATTTTTAGCTTTATAATGGCACTAAACAAATAATTGTATCCCTTTTCTGCAACACAAATTGACCTATTTGCAGGTAGAGGTTTGGTTTTTCATGGGAAACTCTTGCTTGGTGAGAAACTAGTTAGTGGGTAAGACCACTAAGGCGGCGATTGGTAAAGCTACATAAAGTTTTATTCTCGTCTGCTCCATACTAATAACTTTGATTTTCTTAACTATTTGAACAAAACTTAATTAAAAAGAAAAATCTTTTGTGAGTATAAATAACTTTTAAACTCATTCATCTTTAATTATTTTATATTAGTATCTCTTAAATAAGATTTTGGATTCGATTATCATATATGGTAAAAACTAGCGATGTGAGAGTTTTGACTCCTTAAGAATTCAATCCGTCTCAAATCAGTTTTAGTTAGATCTAACATGATTATCGGATATTGGTGTTAAAAAAAAAAATCTTTAACTCTTTTCCTATAATTTAAGGTTAGAGAATATTAATTTTTAAGTTAAATTTGGTCTCAAGTATGATCCCCTCCGCCCTGAGCTAAATGCATCATTCTTCCATTGCATAAGGATTGAGGACTTTATTATTATTATTATTCTTATTAGGGCTTTTTGGTATAGAAGCATTTTTAATTTTTCTGTAAGGTTTAGCTCATATATAAATAATTCGTGTGCCTGTTTAATGCACAATGGCTTATGCTTTTCTCTCGCATGTTGTTGACAAAACTTTGTTGTCAACCGAATGCAAATCTTCTCCTTTACCCGAGCGTATGGTCTTCTTTGTACCCTAAAATAATGGTCATTGGATTTCTCTGCTAATATATATATATTATTATTTATTTATTTATTTCAAACTATTAATCAAAGTAGAATATCAGGTGATTTTTTTTTTCTTTTTCTTTTTTTTAGGGAACATTATGGCCAGTTAGATATATTTTCACCAATTTTGTTAAGAAAAAAAAATAATTAGAGCATGGGAAAAAGGTGCTTTCAAAATGACAATCAAAATTGTGGTGAAGTTCCACAGAACTCCACTGATGAAAGAAAATAAGAAATTAGACAAACTTTAATGTTTTATATTACTACTAAGTGGCCTCCAATAACTAATAAAGAAATCACAAGTGCTTGTGCCATTATTGGTATATACATTTCAAAACAATTACTTTATTTAATATAATGTTATGCCCTTTTCACAACATTTGTTTATTCTTGCCAACAAACTATAATTTAGCTTACACCGTACCCCCTCCCCTCTGGTAAAGATCTTAAATTCAAACCTTTCGACATAAGCACACTAAGCATTTTGGTCTAATCACTAGGAACCATTTTTAGGTATGGGGTTCACTCTTTCTAAGCTGGGGCGGGTGGGTGGGACATCGTAGCATGTCCTGATAACCGGACAAGCTGTCCATGGGTCAGTGGGATCAGGTGGGGGCGGCCCATAGCATTTTTGGTAATATTCACACCTTTGTGGTCGTGGCGGTGGCTGTGGCAACGCTGGTGGTGGTTCAGAACAGGGGTGGTGGGATATGAGATCTTCGACAAAACAGCCCTGGAAATGGACACTCCCTACCGTAATTGCTTGATGTATCTGCATGCTTGTTAACCTTCTGTTGGTCTGCAACAACATTTTCGTACACATAACATGAATCTATACTCGTATTTGTGCATGTAAATCATAATTAATGAAGAAAAAAGAAAGCATATGGATTTATTTGTAAATCGCTAGTGAGTTGCCTCAACTTATTTTCACCCTTTGAAATATGATGCTCTAAGTATTTGAAATAGCTAATTTTGACTCACTTTACGTTTGTTTTATTTTAATATATTTATAAATTTTTTAATTAAAGGAAAACTTTTTAATAATAAATATAGAGGTGTACAAGTTGAATCTAGGCTGTACTTTCCCAAAAAGTCCAAAGTTGTGACGATCAAACTTTATAAATTATGGGGAGAGTGTTTAGCTAAATTTATAAATATTTTAAAATAACTTATAAAATGTTTGATAGCTTATAATTAAGTCCATAAATAAACTAATTTTTTTAAAGGGGTTTATATACTTTAAAAATAAGATGTTGAAAGATTATAAACTCTATAAAACAAAGTAACTCTTATCCAATTTTTTATGTAACTTATACACTGATTTGTTTTGATTTATAAACTAATTAAATTATTTTTATTAATATTCTATTATCTCAGCTGCACCTTTCCGTGTCAATAAATAACTATTTATACTATACTAATGCACGATTTCTTTTTAATTATTCTCATAAAAATATTTTATAGTCTGTTTGATTTTATTTAATTTGAACACTTTAATAAAATAGTATGAAAATAAGATATACGAGTTCATTAATCAAAAAAATAACTTATAAGTTCTAAAAATTTATAAACCGATAAGAATAAGTCAAAACAAATATAGAATAAAAAAAATTTTGTCAAATATTGATCACCAAAATTTTTTGCGGGGAAATTGAAATGGAGAAAAGCTTATAAGTCAAAATTTTGGGGACCATTAGATCTGCCCCTAGTTAAGCAGCTATTCTTCTTCTAAATGTGTATATATATTTTTTGGATGCCCTTGTCCTCGGTCCACCACCTGATACCTGAGTAATCCGGGCCAAGCTAACTGAGGTTCCTCTTTAAGGGTAGAGCTTTTGCAATGTAATATACTCCATTCTCAAATTCAAACTTAAGATCACTTGTTAACAGATCTAGCAACCTATCCACTGAATCGACTAACCATCCACTCTCCATCTTCTAAATATCACGAACACATGAAACCAAAAGTGCTTTGCTTAAGCCGGTATTCCTAATCCCCCCCCCAACCTTTTCCAACAGAAATAGTTAAATCTTACCATTTTGATCCAACTCTTGTGCTGTCGTGGAAGAAGAAAGGACGATAATGAATGCCACGATGAGAATGAATAATCTGAGAATGGCTTTCATGTTTCAGAAATAGAGATGGTGCATGTTTTTATGTGTCAATTTGTCCCTTTCTGCCTGTTTATACAGTCCAGCACCCTTCAAGATTGAGAGAGAGAGTGGAGTTTACAAACCAAACAAGGGAGTCAATTTCGTTCTTATTACAAGGAATTTGGTGACAGTCCTTTATGACCGTGGATGGGGTTGGCCTGTTGCCGAAGAGTGCCGCACTAATATCCACTAGAAACGAGATAAGAATTAAACAATAGTTGATTGATGGGGTCTACCTAGAATCTTAGGAAAATGTTGATTTATAGTACTGATGGGTAATTATTGAGGATAGTCAATTATTTCCATACCATAAAAATGTATATAAATTATTTAGAAGTAGGACAATATTGTCTGTAACATAAGAAAGAACAGGGAAATATTACGAAAAACCCAGATGACTGCTTCTACGCTAATACAGAAAACCAGTTACTACTCTCGTCACACCTCGCTTCTTTTGCAATTCCACTTCCTAAATATATATGCAATAATTTGGAAAAGATAATTTATAAAATATTTTTGGACTTGATTACACTTTTCATCTTTCATTCCTTGCTGCTTTCTATTATCAGATAAACAGAAATTTTCCCAAAAAAAAAAAAGGCCCTACGATAAGTATAACAAGACTAAGCTGAAGTAAGATGTGACAACCAATTCAGCAAAATTCAACCCTAATCATCTCATATCAACAAATTCTTCAACAATATCCTCTACTAATAACAGTAGTATTTTACGCGACGCCAAGGTGGTTTTACACACCAAATCCTCAATAATCTCAAGTTCAAAGAAATTGCTCACATAAGCACTTCAAGCTTTGCAGGGTTTTCAAGGGATGGCTTACTTCGCATTTCCTTTGATTATAAAAACGGTTTCCCATTAAGCACAATAATTATAACCAAAATTAAACATAGAAGTTTGTGGTCACGAATAGAGAAATATAACATGCCTTGGTGACCCCCTTTTAGCTCTTGAAGTTAAAAAATTAAAAATTAAAATAAAAAAGTGTTTTCTTTTCAATGAAAATGTATAAAATATAATGCATGAGCCCGTGGATTGTACAACAATACATGTGGTAGCACCAGCTACTTAGGTACCATTTGCACATGAAATTAAGGTAATTGCACCACAATGCATATCACCTTGTTCTCAGCCTTGTTAAACTGAAAAATTAGAAGGGACTGACTTTGCGAGCCAACGGTGATAAAATTTCCGGAACAAGGCGTCTCCGTGGGGTGGCCTTGGCATCCTCTGCAAGAGCTTCTGCATCACCCACATGAACAACGTCAACTAAATGGTCAACCAGCTCATCTTTACCGCCCCTTAAAGGATCCTGTAAAAGCCATATGCTGCAAATATTAGAAGACATCAACTCTAATGGCAATGAGAAAACTGCATGTTCCAATCAAGTTCGTAAGGTATGAAATTATGATATAAAGTCGAAAGAAATACAATACATGAACAAAAATAATTTGAAACACGTTCTCTGATTTTCAGCACGTAAAGCATGACACAAACACTTGGTTGACTGTCTATCAATTTCGAATTGATGGTGCTCATGCTACCATTCCCGATGGTCCATGTAACAATTTACTGAAAATTCAATTATTATGTTAATGGGAACCACAGGCAAGAAATTGTCAGTAAAATTACAAATATGAAGTGGTGATAAGTTGTTTATATCCCTTAACTAGGCCCCCTTAATCTCTATGATTTGAAGCCTTGAAAACAATCAAGTAGCTTCTTTGAAAGAACGACCGAAAGAGATGCATAAAACTGATATTGAGAGGTTTTGATTATGGCAATGTTTAGAAAAGTAAAATGAACATGTGGTTATGCAGGCTTAGACCTGCGAAAGAACTTGAGTAGTGCAACAGTGTGTGCGAACAAAGTAACCCAAGAAAAGGGTTGTTGAAGTGATAAAGGAACAATTAATGGTTAATAATAATAATCAAAATTTAGAGAAAGTGTGCATCGTAGGGTTTAAATGAATATAATATTTGTAATTGATTTTGATTTCTTTTTGAATAAATATTACACTAATATTTATGTTTTGTGGTATTTGATATGCTAGGAATGACGGAAAAGGTTTATTAAAGAAAGTGAAGAAAAATATGTTAAATTGAAGCAATTATATAAAGAATGAAAAATTGAACAGTAATACTTTCTCATTAGCACATGGGCACGTAATTAACAGAGACAATGCAAGAATTTTTGAAAATTTGCTGCAATAAAATTTCTTTTCCAATTGCACATTTACGAAAGATTGGAATGGAATTGAAAATATTGAAAATTTTTGAAAATTTTTATTCCATTCTTAATATTTAGGAAAAGATTTTTTTTTAAAATGTAAATCTCAAATTATTTTATTTTTTTAGAAATTTCTTTTATTTGAAATTTCTAAAATATTAACTTTTAGCGATTTCAAGAATTTTTCTTAAAGTAAAAAATAGAAAAAAAAAATTCATCCTTGCTTTAGGGTTGTGGCCGGCATCCTTAGGGTATAAATATTTTCTTATTTCTTGACTTGAGGGATGCACTTTTGGGAGGAAAAGGAAGCAACCGAGAAACAATTTCAACCATGTACCCCAACACCTTCTTTTCATTTGTTTTTTCATTTTGTGAATTTTTCTTTTCCATATTTTATTTTTAATTTATTTTTTTAATTGGAGGGTTATTGAAATCTTGATTTTCAATGATTGTAAGATCTAATTGATCATTTTAATTCAATATATCATAGGTATTTATTTAATTATTACACTTTATGGATCATGATTTTCTAAAATTTATTGAATAGTGACAAATATCTAATAGTTTTAGAATAATTTACAACTAATTAAAATAATAAATTCATAATTGTTTATTAGTTTTAATGTAGTGGTGAATAACATAAATATAACATTTTGTTAATAGTTTAATCTGTCATAGAATTGAATAATCTAATTTAGGTAAACTCATTGTGTGTTTATCAATTAGAATTGGATCTCTTCAATTTTAATACTATTGAAACTTTAAATCCTAAGAGTTTCTTTAAAATTGTAATCCACTAGGGAAAGAATTAAAGAATTTCTTTTAATTATCAATGAGGTAAAGAAATATTGATTGTTTGGCATTTGTTGAGCGATCATAATTAATTTATTTATAATTGTTGAAATCTTTAGATAGATCGATAATCAATCACATAAAATCGAGCTATATATAATTCTTTCGGCTAAATTTTATTCTTATCGACATTTTCCTTATTTAATTGGTATTATTTAATTTTCTTGTTTTAATTAATTTTATTGATTTATTTATTTTGTTAATTTTAGATAATTTCTCAAACCTTCCATATTTTTCTTAAAAGAGATAAATCTATCATTTTCTATAGATACGATCATACTCATCCTAAACTCATTTTTTGTGATATAGGTATTTTATTTTTGTTGGATTGACACCCATCACATAGATCAGAAAATTTGTGAGCCAAAGTCAGCATGCAATGTGTACAAAGAGAAGAAAAGGTTTCAAATAATAAAATTACAGGCCTTATTATGCGCAATGTTGGAAATTGTTTAAAACCTTGGCCATGCGGAAAAGATTGTAGATTTAGGACCAATGATTAAGAAGTTACGGCAATTGCAACTTATTTGAGAGATTTAATAAAAAAGGAAGTTGAAAAGTCGTTGTGGTGCAACAAATTGTCATGGGTAATACTGTGGTGGGAAAATATCAGGACTGCGGCAAACAAGAGATTTCACCAGTTTTGAGGCTCCACAAGTCAGTAACAGGTGGAGAAACCTGGATATATACTATTCTGGTTACTCAGATAATGATGGCTAAATACTATTCTTTCTGTATTTCTCTAGAATGTAATAGTGGGAATGACTATCGCAAATTTCCCATTCCCACTTCAAAACCTCTCACCAATTCTGTTGCAAAAGCTTGTAATCAATCACCAAATATGCAGCATTTGCAGCCAGTTTAGTGCCGATTCATGCAAAGTAATGGCAGAACATCTAGTGACCTCAAACTGATTTTTTTTTCGCTAATCCATCATTGATTGTTTTATAAATTTTTTTTTACCCTGAACCACTAGACCAACGGATTAGCGACAAAAATATTTTCAGAACTAATTTCCGTCGCTAATTCGTCTCTAATCTGTTAGTAACTTGTCTCTCGTTAATCCGTCATAAATCTATCGCTATTTATGACGGATTTATTTCCGTTGGTAATTTTCCGTTGTTGATAACTTGTTTTCTAATAGTGGTAGTTTTATATGATATTTGTTGTAAACTCAACTTTTGTTTGAATAGAATATAAGTGTTAAGAATAAAAAATATTGTTTTAGAAATTAGAAACGTCCCTGCATTAGTTCAAGATCTTTTCCTATACTTGTGGATAGAAATGTTGTTTCTTTTTTTTTTATTATTATTTTTGTATAAATGTAAGTTATTAGATAACTAATGATAATTCTTTTTTCTACATTTCATTGGTGTTAGAAAAAGAAGTCAAACAATACTAGTCCAAACAGGGTAGAATTGTATATAGCGAGCAAAATAAGAAAAGATGGCTCCATTATAAGTGATGTTGTATTAGAAGTTGTGATATTTTTTACCTTATTTTCTTTCAATTTTGTATACTTTTTTCCGTTATAATGAATTGGTTTATAAATCTTCTATTTATCAATTTCTTTTCACATGAATTTTTAAGAAATGATGAGAAAAGAAATTGAAAGCTCTCGATCCTAAAGCGAAGGAAGGTCAATTAATTTGAACACTTGAGAGGATAATATTTTTACCCAAGTCAAAGCTGCAGAGGATAATATTTTTACCCAAGTCAAAGCTGCTGAGAGTAGAGCTAGAGTGAGATGTTAGGACTTGCTGCCTCTACGTCCTTCCATGGTTTAGTGGGAAAGGTACTAACATTTCATATCAAGAATCAGGATTTGAGTTTTCGTAGTGATAAAAACGACGTTGAGAGAACTCCCTCCCGATTGGGACCTGACAGTAGCTCGGCCGAAATTAATCAGAGCAAAACTCCAGACACTTGGCCGTAGACTAAGTCGAGGGGATCAAAAAAAAGTCACATCATTACAATCACAATAAGACAAAGCAGTGGTAGCAGATGATTTTAAACAAGATTTTATTCAATTCAAGAATTCAATATTTGCACTTTTCAAAAAATATTTTACCGATAGTAATAATAGACGCGTAGGCAATTTTCTTATGGAAGTAAGACAAATTTGCGACGTACCAGTATAATATATATATTATATTCGTATCACTATTTTTATACTCTCATTTTTCTTAAAACATAACACTTATCATTTTTTTCTATTATTGGATTCCATCTGCTCATAGTGCGCACCAATCACAAAAAGGCTCTCTTAATCCTAACGAAGGTAAGAACTATGTATGTTTTTTTTCCTATTTTAGAATTTAAAGTTTTCTTAATTTGATATAGTCATGAGGTTATAACGAACGGATGTGTTTTTGGTCGCCGTTAAAAGTCTTTTTTTTAGCAGTGACTTGGACAATACCATGCCTGCTTAGCTTTATTTCTTATATTACAACACAGGGAGCTAGCCGCTTCCGTTTTAATGGTACAAAGAAACAGAAGGTAGCAAACCAAAAGCAATTTGTTTGCTTTTCTTATTTTTAATTATCATACATATGCTTTAAGAAGCTTGCAGGATTACTTAATTTGGATAGGAGGTTGTAAACATTAGATGCTGGACGCCTCAGTTTGGAGATGGTGGTCGGCATCGCTGACTGGGGCCACATTTTGGAACTGTTGATGGTATGCATCGATACGAGGGGCGATCACATTTTGGATCTGGTTGTGGAATTACGGCACACTTTGTCGCAGGTGAACATGATGCTGAAGGTTTAACTGATTGGTCCTTCGTCAGAGTCTCTTCTTAGCAATTCAAACGCACCACGGTAATTAAGTTAATAACCTCATGTTATAATGTTTTTAATATTCAAAAGAAAAAAGAAAAGTTTGAATTATTTGGATAAGTACCTCGAGCTGCAGTTGCAGAAGATAATAGCAAAAGCATGAAGAGCAAGAGGATTGATAACTTAAAAGTGGCCTTCATGTCGGAGAAAATGTTTTGGTGGTTATTGCTACGACTGCAATACTCTTCATGCCTCTGCCCCTTTTATAGCCCAAATATCAGTGACCTCTCTCTCTCTCTCTCTCTCTCTCTCACTTTTATTTTGCTATTTGTATTTTAAATTAATGGCATAGATAAGGCCATGGAGATAAAAAGGGAGAATATGGTGCTCACAAGCGTAAAGAAAGGTCCAATGCCTCTCCCCCAAGTATTATTTTGTATCCTAATCTCTTATTCTGTAATTATTAAATCAATATAATACTTTATATTGATTTTGGAAAGGTGATTAATAGTTGTTGTTGTTGGAGGACTTGGAATATGAAGTCTTAGCATGGTACGTCTCCATCACATATCTTACGTTGGATCACGGTGGTTGCCATTATTTAAATTTTCTTTTTGTTTTTTTTTTTTCCATTTTTGCCTTAACAACTATAATAAGTAAACCCCTCTTAGTTTTGGATGAAATATACACATATTGATAATAGTTAATAGGAAAATTAAAAAAAAAATGATTTTGATGCAAAAGAACAACGAAAAGAAATTATATTATTAAGAGAGAGCCTGAATTATATTTTAAAATCTATTTAATAAAAAATTCAAAAACTTTTATTCTGTAAAATAACATTTGAGTTAATAAATATAGAATTTAGTATATATAATGAAACATATCCCAGGTTGGCAAACCATGAAACTATGTAGTGGTCATGGAGCCATTTAATTGTTGTAAGAGAAACATAGGGAAGAAAGAAAGGAAAATACCATGGAAAATCGAAATCATGCAGATTTTACTTCGGGAGGCTTATAACAATTCTCAACTTTTCACCGGTTGAAGTTCTCTTTTCTTCTTCATGGCCATGGTTGCTTGCAAGCTTTTCATACACTACAGCCCATAAATGACACCCCTAAATGAAATTAAGAATTTTTATGTAGTAATTGTTTTATGCCATATTTTGTTATTAGCCATGGGACTTTTCTCATTAATTTCTTTAAAATAAAATTCTTTTATCTTTTTTATTGCATGGGGATCTTGGTCAAGAGTTAGAATATGATCAAATCTTAATCAAAATAATCAAAATTGAAATAATTGATTTAATTCGATTAATACAATTCTCACACCATAAACTAATCTAACAGAATGCAAATTGATAATTCGGCTTAATCGAATTAGGCAATCAATTCATTGTCATTATCTAAATTGACTAAATTATTGAAATCTATACAAAAAATTTAAACAACGATACATTTTATTCCTATTTATGTAAATATAATATATAGTACTCACATCAACATGTAACTATAAAGTGTAATTTCAATTTTCAAAATTCATCGATAATTATAGTTTATCAAATGTAACTTTCAAATTTAAATTTCAAACAAAATAAAATATATATATATATACATATATATATATATATATGAAACTTTCAAATTTCAAAGGTTTGCCTCATGTCTCTTATTTGTAAAATTATATAAGATATAATCTCTCTCGATAACAATTATATCACTTTAATTAGTCACTCAATAAAAAAGAAGAGTACAGATAATAAATGCACCAAATTATTGAATAAAAAATGCTAAGGATGATTTTCTTTTTATTTTTAATTCTTGGTTGACAGATCATATATCCTCTACATATAATATAACTATATATGGAAGCTCCAAGTACTTACAGCGTCTACCACACCACTTGCTACTGTGGCTTGACAAAAAAGATATGGATGCCATAGATGGTGGAATGTGCTCCAATCGTATTTGCATGGAAGGATGCATTTAAAATATCTTTGGCGATATGCTACTTAAAGAAGGATTTATTTTTATAGTGACTGATGAGTATTCCAACCATCGGAGCTGGTCATGGCGATATGCTCATGTTGGAGACACCATCGTCGCTGTCCTTGTCTGTGGTCCTCTTTTTAATATGGCATAGAGCAATAATTTCGTGGAAAGATCATCCTGCTTTCTTTACCAGAAAGATCATCTCACACCCATCCACTCACCTGTGTATAAATTTAATTACCATTTGGTATATAACAAAAAAATTAAAAAGATTTAGGATTGGAGGAAAAGATAGAAGAAAAATATTTTCTACTTAAGTTTGGTATTCTCACTTTAAAAGAATTAATTCTTTTTTAAATTTTACCTCTTGCAATATATCAATATATGTTGGAAGCTGGAAGCGAGAGAAACGGTCATCATGGTTGGGCGCCCATGATGGCTACTACATCATTGTGAATATCAGACAAGAGGTTATTCTTGTTTAATTTTTGTTTGATATATTCTTCATTGGCATCAAAGCATAGGATCATTGAATTCGTACTTGAAAGAGTTGCCCTTTGCCGGAATTTGTGAAACCTTAGAGACAAAGCTCTCAAGCAATTTCATCTATAGTTATTCCAGCGTTACGAAATTTTGTGTACATATTCTTTGTATGATAGTAAACATTATCCTAGAATTTAGTGCATATGTTGAAATAAATTTATTTTTAGACATTTTAATTTACAAGAGATAATCGGAAGTTGTGTAAACTTTTGATCTTGTGCTATATATGTCTAATAAATATTATTTCAATCATATATATATTACGGCTAATATGTTTCAGTGTTACTAGATATTTTGTACTATTGTCTATGTATATTTTATATAGAAAGAAAATGGTTGTTGCAACAAAGAATATCGTGGATGGGTTAAATAAATGTGTGAAACTGAATAGTAATAATTCGATATTTAATATCAAAAGGTTAACTACATTTTTGAAAAATAAGAATATTTAGAAACTCTCCATTATACCATGAGAGTATCAGAGTTTAGTGATACTTCTCAACACTTAAAAGATCATGAGGTTTATAAGGCCCGGAAGAAATGAGATAGTTATGCTCGCATTATGTTGCTGAATTATGTAAGATAATCTGATAGTTGAGTATGGGGTATATTAGATTGTTCATGATATGTAGAATGTTTTGAAAGTAAAGATTGGAATGATTTCATCCACTAAAGTTAAACAACTTATAATTAAGTTTGACACATATGTAAACACATATGTAAAAAACAATATTACTCAATGAAATAATATATGAGGGCAATGTTAAATATGACTAATGAGTTAAAATCTACTAGATATAAATTGACTCATGAGCAATAAGTTCAAGTTGTCACCATGCCACTTCCCCAGAGTTGGGATCCCATGAAAATGAACATGACTCAAAATCCAAACATTAAAATATTTGAGAATGTTAAGAATCATATTTGAGTTGGAAGATGAGCATCTAAAGGTGGCTAGATTTTTCAAACAGGGTTATGTTTTGAATCCAACATAGACAGATATTTTGACTCTAAATGTGAAAAAAAAAAACAAACAAAAAAATTTCTTCAAGAAATGCTTTTCAAATTTACAAAAAAAAAAAAAAAAAAAAAAAAAAAAAAAAAAAAAACCTCATACTGATTACCACAAAAGAATCAAGCACGGTGAAAGAAAAAAAAAGAGCAATCAATCATATTATAATTATGACAAATTGGACCACTATACTCACGAATGCAATAAGTCTAAAAAAGTGTTGCTCTAGCCTTTTTTATATGATATTTGTGTTTCTAGCATTATTAAACTTGGAATCCTTTTTGGACTCTTGACTCAGAAATCGTAGATCATATAATTAGAGATAAAGGATTTTTTGTCGAACATCATCAAATTCCAACCGATTTGAAGTGGTTAGATATTAGAAATAATGCTAGGGTTGCTGTAAAAGGTATCTGCATTTGTAAATTATTTTTGGAAGGTAGTCATACTTTATTCCTATATGATATTTTGTATGCATTGAATATTTGTTGTGACTTAATATAAGCTACTGTTCTCATGCATTTGGGTTTTGACATGAGTTTTCATATTGATGTTATATATATTTGTTTTGATACTTAGTATGCTGGTTCCACACACCATTTTGAATGATTTTGCTGTGCTAGATGTAGCACAAGAAAATATATATAATGGTGGTTGCTTTTATATGATTCCATCTTCTAATAGCTATAATGTGGATATAAATGTGTGACATACTAGATTAAGCGATATTAGGCAAGAAAGAATGAATAGACTATGGAAAATTGGGTTTTAGAGGAAAAAAAATATATCTTTATAAGTTACTGCGACCATTCAAAGGGATATATATGATCATTAGAAAATACGAGAATGGAAGTGTAACTAAAATAGAGTCAAGAGGAATGAATTTCTATTTAGAGGTGAAATTGATAGAGATTTTATTTTATATGAAATATAAGATCATGATGGTTTTGACATTCTAATTAGTTCAACAGTGAAAAATGAGGAGATGACTTATGCTCTTGAATCTAGACATCCGGAAGACATTAAAGATACTGTTGCAATGCAATGCTAATTAAGTCAATGGTTAGTGTCAACTTTAATTAAAGGATGTTTAATTATGAAACTTTAATTAGATATCGTTTCTCTTTAATTAAAGTATCTTAAACTTTAATTAGATATTGTTTCCACTTTAATTAAAGTATATTAAATTTTAATTAGATAATGTTTTCACTTTAATTAAAGTATCTTTAATGTCCGTCGCCACTTCAATTATGAAACTTTATAAAGTATTAAAAACTTTATAAAGTTTCATTAAGTTATATATATACTACAAATTATTAAAAATTGAACATATCGAATTATGAAAATTAAAATAATTATAATGAAAAATAGCTTTTTCCTTTGAATTCACCTTGAAAATAATGGTGCTGTTGCACCACACATAGCTACAGAAAACATACGAAAATGCACCACAAATTCGCGACCCCTTTTGCAATGCAAAAAAGAGGACATCAAAAAGTTTGCATTGCTAACTTTTCGATGCTAGATTTCATCGCAAGTGGCATTCGATGGGCTGGTGTTTAGCCATGGCACTTTTCTCATTAATTTCTTTAAAATAAAATTCTTTTATCTTTTTTTGTTGGGTGGGGATGTTGGTTAGGAGTTAGCATTCGATCAAATTGTAACTAAAATGATCAAAACTAAAATAACCAATTTAATTCGATTACATAATCTGATCTAATAGAACAAAAATCGATAATTCGGTTTTAACAAATTAGAAGGTTAATTTGATATGATTATCTAAATTAACCAAGTTATTGACATATTTATAAGATACTAAGTAACAATGCGTTCTATTTCTATTTATATAAATGTAATATATATCACTCACATGAATATGTGATTATAAAATGTAATTTAAAATTCAAAATTTACTAATGATTATAATTTATCAAATGTGACTTTAAAATTTAAATTTCAAACAAAGTAAAAAAAATGAAAATTTTTATGAAAATTTTAAATTTCAAATGTATGCCTCATGTCTCTTAGTTGTAAAATTATATAAGATATAATCTCCCCCGACAACAATTATATCACTTTAATTAGTCACTCAACAAAAAATTTTGATAAATACAGATAATAAACGCACAGCCAAAAAAAAAAAAAAAAAAAAGAAAAAAATGCATGGCACCACACCACACCACATCACAAATTATTGAACAAAAAAAAGCTAAGGATGATTTGTTTTTAGTTTTAATTCTTGGTTGACAGATCATATCTCCTCTATATATAATTACAGTGTCCACCACACCACCACAAGCTACTGTGGTCTGACAAAAAAGATAATGACCAAAAAAGATAATAGCTCCAATAGTATTTGCATGAAAAAGATGCATCTAGAATATCTTTGTTGATATGCTACCTAAAGAAGGCTATATTTTTTTGGTGATTGATGTGTATTCCAAACATAGGAGCCGGTCATGGCGACATGCTCACGTTGGAGACACCATTGTCGCTATCCTTGTCTGTGGTCCTCTTTTCATATGGCATAGAGCAATAATTTCGTAGAAAGACCATCATGCTTTCTTCACCAGAAGGATCATCTCACAGCCACCCACTCACTTGTGTATAAATTTAGTTAGTATTTGGTATACTACAAAAAATTAAAAAGAAATAGGATTGGAGGAAAAGATAGAGGAAAGATGTTTTCTACTTAAGTTTGGTATTCTCATTTTAAAAGAATTAATTCTTTTTAAAATTTTATTTCTCGAAATATATCGATATTTGTTTGAAGAGACACCCATAATGGGTCGACCCAACCTGACCTACTTCCTATCCACCTATTTGAGATGAAACTTTCGAAACAAGTCATCAAAGAATTTGATTGTGATTTGAGTGTAACTTCCGACTGTGATCTTACACTGCCATGAGCACATGATTTAATTGCGCTTGATCTGAATCCGCCGGATCGTTGTGAGCATCAAACAAGAGATAATTCTTTTTTAATTCTTGTCTTATGTAGTCTTCATTGGTATCAAAGTGTAGGTTCTATGAATTCATGCTTGAAACAGTCGGCCGTTGCTAGAATTTGTGAAACTTCACAGAAAGAGCTCTCAATACGGTTTCATCCATAGTTATTCTGACATGATGCATGTTTTTTGCATGATAGTTATAAAGAAATTCAACCATGCATAAAATTAAAATTAATTAGGTGAAAATTTAGGAAAATGAGCTTTTTTTTTAATTGTTCATCTATATGAATATTAATACATATGTCCATGCTTGTTTGTTGTACATGCTTGGAAAAATATAAGATATATATACATTTTATGTCATATATGTATGACTTTGTCCTAGTGGGAGTATATAACGATTGGATTGTAGCGCATATATATTAAAATAAATTTATTGTAGACATTTTAGTCTACAAGAAATGAATAAAAACTGTGTGAACTTTCGATATTATGTTATATATATTTAGTAAATATTATTTTAATTCTATATTGTGTTTAATATGTTTCGGTACTGATAAATGTTGTGTTAATATCTATCTGTGTTTGTTGTGCTAATAATTGTTTTATGCCATTTTTTGTTATTAGTCATGGGAGTTTTCTCATTAATTTCTTTAAAATAAAATTCTTTTATCTTTTTCTATTTTGTTGGACAGGGGTGTTGGTAGACAGGGTGAGGATGTGAGGCCAGCTAAGAGAGGGCCCTTCGGCTGACCAACATGAGAGAAAAGATTATTAATGGAAAAATCTGTTGACATTGATGTCGCACAAAAATGCTTTTCCCTTTCTAAGCAGAAATAAAAGAAAAACAATAACAGGTGCTTTTCACTTGCAGATTCCTAGCATGACACAAACAAAGAGGGGAGACTTGGGCTTAGATGAGTCAACAGGGAAAATCTTGTTTTCCGTGCAGGATGCTATTTTTCAAGAAATTAAACAAATATACTAGTGATTGTGAAAATTTCAATGCTAATTTTGGAAGATAAATAAATGAATGTTGAGAATAAAATTATAAGTACAAAACACTAAAAATAATGAGCTATTGTGAGGTAATTTTTCAACGAAAATTATACAAAAAGGCATTGCAAAATGGTAAAGTAATTAATTTGCAATGAAAAATATGCTGGTTGGTTATATATTTTTATTATCGGTTAAAAAAACTCTTTTTTGATTATATAGGGATCGTAAAAACCGTATAAATGCACATAAAAAAAAACCCTCTTAAGTGTCTAATTTCCAACACTTGACTTTTGGCTAAGAAATTTCTAAGTCCCGTTATGTCCTTATAATTTGGATTCTCAAGAATCATTCATTTATCTTTAAAATGGCATCTCAAAAATTAATTTTTGAAAACGAGCAATGATCACTTGTTAGCGGGTGTGAATGATTTTAGCCTTAATGTGTCTAAGAAGGATAAAATAATGTGGAGATTCTGTGGTCAAGGTACAAGTTGCTGGACCTGTTCTTTTTCAAGGAGAAGGCCCTTTTCAGCTTAGATTTCGCAAGGTCTACCTCCTCCAAAAACATAAGTCTTTTTTTTTTTTTTTTGGTTTATGGTTAACAATCCATGTTCTTGTAAGTACAAGGCCGTTTCTTTTGCAAAGAGGTCTAGTGTCGTGTCCTCTTTGCGCTGGTTCAAGGTTTTAAAGCGGTGGGAAAAGCACAAGTACATTTGTAGTATCCCAACTTCCGAACCAAGGTGTCTTTAAATTAAGGGGCATATATACACGGAGGGATCCCACGGACAATCGGTTAAGTGCATGAGTCATTTGATCTCTTAATTAAGATCATAAATTTAATTCACGATTTGAATACGAAACAAATTATGTTGAAAAGACTCTATCCTCCAAAGAAAGACTTCAGACGAATTGGTCTACATTAATAAAGGCAAAGCCTCGGATATCGGATGTCAGTCAGGATGAATTTCATGTGGACAAAAAATATACATATACGGAGAGATGACCTAGTTAATCCTAGTTAGAGATCAAGCCCGACTTTGTCTCTCCCAACCCAAATTCTAGGTTCGGGTCTAATTGAGTTTATGTGGGCGAACATTTTGAAAAGCCTATATTTCCTAGGCTGAACCCATAAAACTGAAAACGTAAGCCCTTTTTTTCTCTTTTATATATATATATATATATATTATATATATATATATATATATATACATATATATACATATATATTTTCACTGATCAGTATCTAGATTTCATTCAATTAATTCAATCTGAGCACTATATTATATTATTTAATTAAACCTAATAATATTTCTCTCCCTCTTATATTGTCTAATTAAATCACCCAAAATGTGATAGGATAAGATATAAAAATAACTAATAATACCTTCCATTTTTATTATAAACCTTTAAAAGTTTATGTAGTTATACAAATTACAAGAAATTGATATTGGATATTCAAAATCCCCAAGCTCAAAGCACAATTTCTTGCTCAATGACAACTTACATTATAACGATCATCCTGTTAGACAGGCTAAGATGCTAATGGCATGCAGTCCAAAGTTTTAAAAACATGTAGGGATTAGTGGGAGTTTAACTATTAATGAAGTTAAAATTTCTAAACCCCCTTTGAATTATTCCACCAGTTTTCAAAGTAAAATGATAGGATTGACCACTACATGTTCTGAATCTTAGAGATATTGAACTCTCCTATATACATTATAAAACCCAGACAACCCCTCAAGTTTATTTTCTATATCCAAGTGCATCACACCGGCTAGCAACTTTGTTGCATGAGTGGGTTATTAAAAGTTATACGATAAACGAAAATCATTTAACCTATTATAATATAATCAATGGTTATTAAATGATAATTTAATAATTTCCGTAAATATTCATATCATACGTGCTTGATGTTAGAGACCATTTTATGGATTAAAATAGAAAAAGACATGCATAAAATATAAGAAAAGCAAACACAATTAGAAAAAAGCACTCAAAATCCCATTTTACGAGAACCAGAGGCACTCATTGTTTATTTATCTTGGAATTAGCATAATTATACACAGGCTAATGTTTGCTGTTGCCTCTTTATTTTGAGGCTCATAATTATAGAGACGCCGTATTATTTTTTGGTCCAAGGTACAAGGATAGAGGGCTAGTCCTCTATTTTAGAGTTATTCTCACATGCGCCATTCAAATAACCCACTTTATAGGTAAACTTTGTAGATGGTATGACTTCATTAAGCTAGGCGTGATATGGATTCGGGGTGGGTTCGCATTTCTTATACCAGTTGCACTTCTTCACATACCAACATTTGGGCGGTGGTGAAAAGGGCGGCATCTGGGGTGTCGGCGCCGGTGACATCTCCTCGGACGGCGATGGTGCTGGCGGCATGAATGGTGGTGCATAAGGCTTATGTGGTGGCGGTGGAGGCAGCTGCGGAGATGGCTGTTCGGGTGGGGGTGGAGGCACCTGCCATGATGACGGTGGTGGGGGCGAACGTGGTGGTGCAGGTGATGGCAAAGGAGGTGATGGGATGGGAGGGAATTGTGGTTGTGGTGGTGCCGGGTAACATTGTGGCGGGTGATATGGATGGTCATCAAAATGGTTCGTTGTTTTTGTGTTGTCATCATCCTCTTCCTCTGTGAAAAAAATAAATAAATAAATAAATTATGTTTTAGGAATAAAATAAATCTTAATCGCTCTTTAAATTAGAAAAGCACATTTTGTTTATGTTGGGAATAAGTGTTAATATAATTATTCTTAAAATTTATGTGATTTGATGAATATGATTACCCTACAAATTATGGTTAGATTCATGTGGAATAAAAATCTTAATCAACTTTCGAGTCTACGCTTTTGCGAAAAATGGCACAAAGTGGAAATGTGGGAGGAAAATAATTAATTATTTAATAGCTCTAGCTAATTTAGAAGGGTAAAAGGGTGTATTAGACAAATTTAATTACAATAAATCAAGCAACATGTCAATGTAAGAAATCAAAGGTTGATGCGGGACTAGATCAAGTAATATTTGGAGGTATTCTTACTTTGTGATGCTTGGCTTTTTTCATGATTTTATCACACAAATTTACAATATCTACTCATTAATCTAATACTTTGCATTTTTTTGAAGATCAACAAACTTACCAAATAAAAATCAATGTTTCTGTCAATTTCTTTTTGAAAATGTGCAAAATTGATAAAAAAAAAAAAAAAAGGATTTTATACATTACCTTTTGATATTTATTATTTATTATTTTCATGAAAATATTTTGAAAAATTTTTAATTTGAGGAAAAAAAAACAACGAAGATCCTTTTCCATATTCAGTAAATACGTTAAAATGACAAATTTAAATAAGCAATATGAAACAGTATACCTAGAAAAACCTGTGACAATATCTATGTGTACGTGTGTGTGTGTGCTTACAGTGTCCACCACACCACAAGCTACTGCGATTTGACAAAAAAGATATGGATGCCATAAATAATGGAATGTTCTCCAATAGTATTTGCATGAAAGGATGCATTTAGAATATCTTTTTGAAGCATGAAATAAATTTGATATAGATAAGAATTAATTAAGCTGAGATGTTACCATCTTCTATAAATTCTCGAGCGCTGGCAGAGGGAAGGATGAAGGTTAATGCAAAGAGAATGCATAGAAGAACAAAAAGGGTTTTCATATTGAGTTTTGAGTTGAAGAAAATAGAGAATGTGTTGCTAATCTTCTCACTCGGTAAGCCTTTATATAATGCACCATGAGTCAGTGTAGAGAGTGAGAGGAGAATGCGGGTGTGTTATGGAAGAGACAAGACCAACAAGAGGCAAGAAACTAGAAATTTCACCCAAAGGAATGTAGAAAGGAACCCCTCTAAGTTAAGATTTCGATCAAAGGTACATTGAATATGTTTCCATCTCTTGAATTCATGGCGTCATTATGCAGAAAATAGTGAAAATTAGTATTTTCTGTTGGAAATCAAAAATGATAATGCTCAAAAATGTTCTTTGGTAGAGTGGAATGCGGGGAGTGTTTTCACCACTAACCATGTGAAACATGTAAACAACTTTGCGGGGGTGATTGTAAAGCTCTTTTTCCACCTCTAACCAATGCAACAGAAATGATGTGGGAAATAGAAAAACGATGAAAGATCATACATTGAACTTGTTCACGAAGTAGGGCTATTTGGAATTCCTTCACCTCTTTGACGAATGTGACTAACAAAATTGATAGTAATCATACAATTATGGTAAAATATTTTATCCAATTTTTATATATTGTATCAATCATAAAAAGTTCTATAATTAGAAAAAAAAAATACAAAGGGGGAGGTGAGGGAGTATTGTTGATCATTGGAAGTCTCCAAGGCTAAGTCATTACTAACTTTATAATTTTTTTTTATAAATTATCGATATTTGATAATCGTATTGTTCCGACTACCTCTCCCGATGTATATTTTCACCGTACACAAAATTTGAATTCAAAAACTTATTTAAGGAGTATTTGTGTTCAACCACTAAATCAACTATGTCTTAGTATTTTTAGCTTTATAACGGCACTAAACAAATAATTGTACCATATTTCTTACTACTATCTGCAACACAAATTGACTTTCTTGCAGGTGGAGGTTTGGTTTTTCATTTGAAACTATAGCTTGGTGAGAAACTAGTTTAGTGGGTATGACCACTAAGGCGGCGATTGGTAAAGCTCCAAAAAGTTTTATTCTCGTCTGCTCCATACTAATTTGATATTTTAGCATATTTTACTTGTAATATTTGTCAATTGAAATAAAAAATTTTAGCACGGAATATTGTATTTTTCAAAAGATATAAATTTTCTCCATAATAATTAATATATAAAGTAATTATAACAAAAAATGATTTTAAAAGAAATCTCTAATAACACAAGAAATCGCATCCAAAGGCCACCTAAGACTAAGCTACACACTCTTGGAATCCAATTATAATATGTTACAACTAATAACTTTGATGTTCTTAACTATTTGAACAAAACTTTTAAAAAAAAATGGAAAGATAAAAGGAAAATCTTTTGTGAGTACAAATAATTAAGAAACTTTTAAACTCATTCATCTTTTAACTGTTTTATATTGGTATCTCATAAATAAGGTTTTAGATTCGATTCTTTATGTATGGTAAAATCTAACGGTAGAAGAATTTTGCTTCTTAAGATTTCAATCTATCTCAATTCAATTTTAGACAGATTTAATGTGATTATCGAATATCGGTGGTTTTAAAAAAAAAATCTTTAACTCGTTTCCTATAATTTAAGGTTAGAGAATATTAATTTTTAAGTCAAATTTGGTCTCAAGTATGATCCCCTCCACCCCGAGCTAAATGCATCATTCTTCTATTGCATAAGGATAGAGGACTTTATTATTATTATTATTATTAGGGCTTTTTGGTAAAGAAGCATTTTTAATTTTTCTGCAAGTTTAGCTCATACATAAATAATTCGTGTGCCTGTTTAATGCATAATGGCTTATGCTCTTCTCTCTCATGTTGTTGACAAAAGTTGTTGTCAACCCAATGCAACACTATTAGAAATTTGACTTTCACCGACGAAAATTCACCGATGGATTTTTTTTTATCTGTAATAGCAACGAAATTATGACGGATTACTGATAAAAATTTTACCGACGAATTACTATTTTATTTTATTATTTTTGTATAATTTTTTATACAAAAATTATTTTAATTTTAAATTTATCTGTAATAGCAACGAAATTCCTATCCACCTATTAGCGTCGGATTTTGTATAATTTTTTATTATTTTATTATTTTTTAATTTTAAATTTTTTTAAATTTTTTGTAAACCAATCAGCGATGGATTACCGACAGAAATTTTACTGACGGATTACCGATGAAAATTTTAGCGACGGATTACCGACGGATTTTTTAAATTTTTAAATTTTTTTAATTTTAATTTTTTTAATTTTTTGTAAACCCATCAGCGACGGATTACCGATAAATTACCGACAGAAATTTTATAGATAGATTATCGATGAAAAAATTAGGGATGGATTACCGACGGAAAAATTAACAATGGATTACCGAGAATAGATCACTTTGATGGCCCGTGGAGATTTTCGCAATCAAGGGTTCGAAGGTGAGCAAATGCATTTCTCAAATATTAAAGATCGTGGGTGGCGGGTTGGGTCGTGGGTCTTGGGGTGGCCCGGGAGCAAAATGCAATATTTTTTAGTACTCCTAAAATCAGTGACGGACTCCAGTCCGTCGCTAATTTTTTTTTTTCATTTTTCTTTTTAGCGACGGAATTTTTTCGTCGCTAATACGTCGCTAATATTAGCAACAGATAAATATCCGTCATTGATATTTAGCGGGATAAGCATCAGCGACGGATTTTGTGATGGAAAAAATCCGTTGCTGATGCTCTTCAGTAACTGAAAATAGACTTTCACCAACGGATTTTTCCGTCCCTGAAAATCCATTTTCTAGTAATGCAAATCTTCTCTTTTACCCGAGCTTAGTGGTCATTGGATTTCTCTGCTAATATATATATATATATATATATAATATTTAGGGAACATTATGGCCTATTACATATATTTTCACCAATTTTGTTAAGAAAAAAATAATTAGAGCATGGGAAAAAGGAGCTTTCAAAATGACAATCAAAATTGTGGTGAAGTTCCACAGAACTCCACTGATGAAAGAAAATAAGAAATTAGTCAAACTTTAATGTTTTATATTACTACTAAGTGGCCTCCAATAACTAATAAAGAAACCACAAGTGCTTGTGCCATTATTGGTATATACTTTTCAAAACAATTACTTTATTTAATATAATGTTATGCCCTTTTCACAACATTTGTTTATTCTTGCCAACAAGCTATAGTTTAGCTGACACTATACCCCCTTCCCTCTTATAAAAATCTCAAATTCAAAGCTCTATGTACAATAACAAAAAAAAAAAAAACATTTGTTCATTCTTCGACATAAGCCCACTAAGCATTTTGGTCTAATCACTAGGAACCATTTTTAGGTACGGGGCTCACTCTTTCTAAGCTCGGGCGGGTGGGACATCGTAGCATTTCCTGAAAACTGGACAAGCTGTCCATGGGTCAGTGGGATCAGGTGGGGGCGGCCCATAGCATTTTTGGTAATATTCACACCTTTGTGGTGGTGGCGGTGGCTGTGGCAACGCTGGTGGTGGTTCAGAACAGAGGGGTGATGGGATATGAGATCTTCGACAAAACAGCAATGGAAATGGACACACACTACCGTAATTGCTTGATGTATCTGCATGCTTGTTAACCTTCTGTTGGTCTGCAACAACATTTTCTTACACATAACATGAATTTATACTCGTATTTGTGCATGTAAATTATAATTAATGAAGAAAAAAGAAAGGATATGGATTTCTTTGTAACTTATACACTGATTTGTTTTGATTTATAAACTAATTAAATTATTTTTATTAATATTCTACTGTCTCAGCCGCACCTTTCCATGTCAATAAATAACTATTTATACAATACTAATGCACGATATCCTTTTTAATTATTCTCATTAAATATCTTATAGACTGTTTGATTTTATTTAATTTAAATACTTTAACAACATGTTATGAAAATAAGATATTCGAGTTCATAAATCAAAAAAAAAATAACTTTAAAGTTTTAAAAAATTTATAAACCGATCAGAAGTCAAACAAATATAAAAGCAAATATAGAATAAAATAAAATTTTTCCAAATATTGACAACCAAAATTTTCTGCGGGGGAATTGAAATGGAGAAAAGCTTATAAGTCAAAATTTTGGGGACCATTAGATCTGCCCCTAGTTAAGCTGCTTTTCTTCTTCTAAATATATATATAATTTGGATGCCTTTAGATTCGGTCCACCATCTGATATCCGAAACTTTGCCCTCAATAATCCGGACCAAGCTTGCAAAGGTCCCTCTTTGGTGGATAGAGCTTTCCCAATGTAGTATGCTCCCTTCTTAATTTTAAATTCAAAATCGAGATTTAACGATCTATTTAAGGATCTATCCACCGGATACTGTTGGTTCCTTTCTTCTAAATATTACAAACGCATAAAACAAAAAGTGCTTTGCTCAAGCCGGTATTCCTAATCTCCCCACCCCCCCCCCCCCCAAAAAAAAACCGTTTCCAACCGAAATAGTTGAATCTTACCATTTTTAACCAACTCTCGTGCTGTCGTAGAAGTAGAAAGGATCATAATGAATGCCACGAAGAGAATGAATATTCTGAGAATGGCTTTCATGTTTCAGAAATAGAGATGGTGCATGTTTTTGTGTGTCAATTTGCCCCTTTCAACCTGTTTATATAGTCCAGCACCCTTCAAGATTGCTAGAGAGACAGAGAGAGAGTGGAGTTCACAGACCATACAAGGGAGTCAATTTCCTTCTCATTACTAGGAATTTGGAGACAATCCTTTGTGACCGTGGATGGGGTTCGTGTGTTGCCGAAGAGTGCCGCACTAATATCCACTAGAAGAAACGATAAGAATTGAGCAATAGTTGATTGATGGGCTCTACCTAGAATCTTAGGAAAATGTTGATTTATAGTACTGACGGGTAATTATTGAGGATAGTCATTTATTTCCATACCATAAAAATGTAAATAAATTATTTAGAAGTTGGACGATCTTATCTGTAACATAAGAAAGAATAGGGAAATATAAACCAAAAACCCAGATGAATGCTTCTACTCTAATACAGAAAACCAGTTACTACAATCTTGTCACACCTCCCTTCTTTTGCATTTCCACTTCCTAAATAGATATGCAATAATTTGGAAAAGATAATTTATAAAATTTTTTTAGACTTGATAACACTTTTCATCTTTCATTCCTTGCTGCTTTCTATAATTAGATAAACATAAAGTTTACAAAATAAAATTAAAAAAAAAAAAAAGAAAGAGACACTAAGATAAGTATAATAAGACTAAGCTGAAGTAATATGTGACAACCAATTCAGCAAAATTCAAACCTTAATCATCCCTTATCAACAAATTCTTCAACAATATCCTCTACGAATAACAGTAGTATTTGGTTTTACACACCAAATCCTCAATAATCCCAAGTTCAAAGAAATTGCTCACAAAAGCACTTCCAAGTTTTGCAGGGTTTTGAAGGGATTGCCAACTTGGCATTTCCTTTGATTATAAAAATGGTTTCCCATTAAGCACAATAATTATAACCCACATTGTGATGTTAATGGGAACCACAGGTAAGAAATTGTCAGTAAAATTACAAATATGAAGTGGTGATAAGTTGTTTATATCCCTTAATTAGGCCCCCTTAATCTCCATGATTTGAAGACTTGAAACAATCAAGTAGCTTCTTTAAAAGAACGACCAAAAGAGATAAAGAAAACTGATATTGAGGGGCTATGATTATGGCAATGTTCAGAAAAGTAAAATGAACCGGTGGTTATGCAGGCTTAGACCTGCAAAAGTACTAGGGTAGTGCAACAGGGTGTGCGAACAGAGTAACCCAAGAAAAGGGTTGTTGAAGTGTGAAAGGAACAATTTATAGTTGATAATAATAATAATCAAATTTAGAGAAAGTGTGCATCATAGGTCAGAAAGCCAAAGTCAGCTTGCAAGGTGTACAAAGAGAAGAAAAAGGTCAAATAATAAAACTACAGGCCTTATTATGCACAATGTTGGAAATTGTTTAAAGCCTTGGGCATGCGGAAAAGATTATAGATTCAGGACCAATGATTAAGAAGTTACTGCAATTGCAACTTATTTGTGAGATTTAATAAAAAAGGAAGTTGAAAAGTCATGGTGGCGCAACAAATTGTCATGGGTAATATTGTGGTGGGAAAATATCAGGACTGCGGCAAACAAGAGATTTCACCAGTTTTGAGGCTTCATAAGTCAGTAACAGATGGAGAAACCTAGATATATACTATTCTGGTTACTCACATAATGATGGCTAAATACTATAATTTTTGTATTTCTCTAGAGTATAATAAGGGAAATGACTATCGCAAATCTCCCATTCCCATTTCAAAGCCTCTCACCAATTCTGTCGCAAAAGCTTGTAATCAATCACCAAATATGCAGCATTTGCAGCCAGTTTAGTACCAATTCATGCAAAGTAATGGCTGAACATCTAGTGACCTCAAACTCAAGGTTTGCATCGCTCAGCACAATCAAAATTTAAACTAATTTGCATGCTAAGAAAGAGTTATGGTGCCAAGCGGCAAGGAGAAAGACCATATATATTGCTTTAAAGCCAGTTTAACAGAAAAGGTAGCATGATGAATCAATTGGCACACTGGCTTCTTCACAAGATAAAATTTTTCTGTCCCAAAGGAATTAATCAGAAGGTGCAAATTTATCACTCACTTGAAGAAACAAATCTGTATGAGTTTTTCCCTCAAACAAAACTAATTCAGCTTGTGCCCCCAATCTCTGAAGAGTGTCTGCAAATGTACAACTGTAGAGAAAAAGTTAAATTTTTTCCCCTTCAAATAATGCACCAATGCATAAGATTAATAGAATTCACTCAAACTATAAACATTAATTTCCTCACAACCCCTGTATAGTTGAAACTATACACAAGCTATAAAATGTGATAATAATAATAAAAAAAAAAATAGGAACAGCACTTGTGCATCATGTGCTGCATGCATGTGCAGTCCCTTACAATGTCCACCGCAAATTCAACCAAAACAACAGGTAATCTCTGAATATTCTAAAAATTTGTGAAGCTACATATTCTTAGGATAAACTCAAAACAAGCCACCAAGTCATTTAAAGAAACAGAAAACCAGGATTTGACATGAAACATCCTTTAGAACCAATAATAGCAGAACAAGAAAGTAGTAACAGAAAATGTAAATCGATCTAAAGTGCAGCCCCTACAGGCTCTAAAGAGTGACTTATTTAAGTAACCAAAAGTCATTAACTAAAGCAAGGTTCAAGAATAAAGATGCATTTTCCTTTAACAAGTAGTGAAAATTCTGCATCATGCTCTACAACTGACAATATATAGAAGAAAAATAAGATCAAAATAAAATAAGCAAGGAAGAAATCTGATTTGACTTCAAGCAATTTCACCTCTTGACATCATAGTTGAGAGAAAGAGAGAGAGAGAGAGAGATTCCAGACAAAAGTTTGGCCAAAAGAAAAAGAAACTATGAATCAAGTTAGAGGAGATCCAAACCTGGCATTCGATGGGATGGAATAATCTGTGGTTCCATGAAAAAGTATCATACGGAGCAGAAGAGAAAATCCTTGGCTCCTGAATCATGATTTCATGAGAATATCTCTTCAAGTATTCCTCCCCTTCCATTATGCTATGAAAGCAAATAATATACAAATCAGAAGAAGAAGATGATGATCATCATCATCATAGTAATAATAATAACAAAGAGAGACAATAGCGGCAGACTGAACATGATCAATTATACCGTGAAAAGATAGATCGATACAAGCCTCGGCCATGAAAGTGATCAATTAATTTGCATAAATTGTTCCTGGTACACAGTAACAGCAAAGACTGTTAATTGAATATTGGGTGGCTCGGTGGCTGGAATTGAGGTGAAAATAAATAGCATAGTATCTCACAGGAAAATCATATGGTAAAGTATACACAACATGCCACCACATGCATATCAACAATAAAAACGGAAAAGTTGAAAACAAAACAAAACTACAACTGCAAAGAGGTAGACCATCACTAAAATGAAGTGCTTCCCACAGGCAGATGTTGAACAGTCAAGGGCCATCAAACAAAAACCCACATTGGTGAACAAATGAAAAAAGGCGAGAAAAAAGAGGGAAAGTAAAGGAGGAGGAGGAAGGCAGAGAATAATTTCCACCCTTCCAACTCAGGTGCATGGAACAGGAAGCTAAGAAAAACTCAGTACATAGTTCAATTTTAACAGTATCAAGATGGCAATGGAAACAAGGCTACGACAGACCATGCTCCCACCAAGATTTTTAATTATAGCATCAATCTCGTCTGAGGCAACCCCCCCCCAAAAAAAAGAAAAAAAAAATCATTCTCATGGAAGCAAAGAAACATTATTCAATGAACCCTTTCCAAAGATATCAATCTAGTGTCACTTTCATATTAAAGTTGTCAATGCCATAATACTAAATTGAGAAGAAATTGATGGTTAAACCCATGTACCATTTAATCTTCAGAGTAGGCAAAAGTTCTAACAAGCTGCACTAAGCTCTCACTTATCTTACCCTCCAGATATCCCAAAATAAGCTTTTATTTGGGAGACACTCCAAGAGGTCTTTTTCCCCTCGCCAAATTCTTTAATTGCTTGTTCAACAAGAGCACAAGCAGAGATATGAGCGCCCAGTGACTGCCCCATCAGATAAATTGTGCATAATGCAACATGGAAAAACATTAATAATAAAATCTAGTCTCTTGGAAGGATAAAATTAAGTAGTTCAGAAATGACTTGCTACTTGTTTGGGTCGCCTCCATATTCAGCAATGTGGTTGCACACAAAAGATCCCCCGAGGAAAATTTCTGCAAGCATATAGCAACTGTAAAAAGTTTTCCCCACAAATAAGAAGAACGAAACAAATAGGTCTATCGACCGCCTCTATTTTTGTCTTTTCACCAAGTTCATTTCAGAAACACCCAACAATTTTCATATCATTGATATTGGAGCTTTATAAGTTGTTTCCAGCTTGCCCAAAGGATTGACCATGTGGGTGGGGGGGGGGGGGGGAGGGGGAATACATCTCATCATCATTTTAAAAAAGACAATGAATTTTCGATGACCAACAACCTTAAAGTGAAACTTACCACATAAAAGTAACAAGGTACCTAGTTGTGTGTTAATTAAGAACCTAATTCCTAATGCCCCCCCCCCCAAAAAAATAATAATAAAGGAAAAAATACCAAAGAATTTTCCCACAGACAGAGTGGAAGAAAGAAGATTCACAAACAGCCATTCCGTTCCTAATAGAAATTTAGTTCTTCCAAAAGAATGCTATAAAAGGGGGTACGAGGGAAGGATAGAGGAGAATCTCATCCATTTAATCACACGAATTTGCTATAACAAAATTCTCATAGTAGACAACGTCCACATAAAGCCCTTACTTCAAATATGTCATTTCAGAAAATGTAGACGGCATAATAAATATGGATGTAGTAGTGCCTGTTGTAAGTCACCTGTGTTGAAAATAAGACTAAAGTTGAATGATAAAAAGACACAAAACTAATAAAAACTTAATTGTATTTTAAAACAAGAATACATAGCTTTTGGAGTTCATGAGTTACAAAGAAAAGAAGACAAGAATTTATAGGAGAAGAAGAGAGAGAGAAAGGACAAATGATGGCCCTCCAACAGCCAGAAATATAGCCGTTGGAGGGCCCTCCAGAGGCTAGCAGAACTAGCCGTTGGAATCCTTTCCAACAGCTATTCTGCTGGCTGATGGGAAGGGCTCTTAGGCCCTCCCTTCTTGGCCTGGAGGAGAGCACTTTCTTGGGCCTGATGAGACTTCTTCTTGGGCTGGACTGTTTCACCAAATGAGCTTAGAGAGTGGGCTGCAGGATTTGATACAAAGGCTGAGAAATTCTGGACTTTAAGTGATGTTTATTTTCAACATTCCCCCTCAAGTTGGGTGCGAAGATGTTGATAGTACCCAACTTGTCCAACATTTCTTGTAAGTGAGCTGCGGTTCCTCCTTTTGTGAAGATATCCGTTAGTTGATCTTTTCCTTTGACGTGAGGTATGATAATGAGTTTCTCTTCCACTTTTTGTCGGATAAAATGACAATCAACTTTTATGTGCTTGGTACGTTCATGGAAAACTGGATTGGAGGCAATATGAATAGCGGACTGATTGTCACAATGAAGTTTCATGGGAGTTGTGACTCTGAACCCTAGTTCTTCTACTAGGGCCTTCAACCATACTATTTCACTAGCGCTAGCAGCCATTGCCCTATATTCGGCCTCCGCACTTGATCTAGATACTACACTTTGTTTCTTGCTTTTCCATGCAACTAGGTTACCTCCTATGAACATGCAGAACCCGGTGGTGGATCTTCTATCTTTAGGATCATCTGCCCAATCAATCTGCATCACAGTATCCCTCAATTTCTGAACTTCCATTTTTTTTCATTCAAATTCCTAATCCGGGGGAACCTTTGCTATAGTGGAGGATTCTCTCAGCTGCTCTCCAATGACCCATATTTGGAGCATGCATGTATTGGCTTATCTGACTCACCGCATAGGCTATATCTGGTCTCGTGAACGTGAGGTAGATTAGCCTTCCTACAAGCCGCTAATATCTCTCGATCTTTTCATAGGGTTCCTCATCGTCTTCTAAGGGTCCGGAGGTGGAAATTGGACTACAAACCGGTCTAGCTCCTAGCTTTCCTGTTTCCTGCAACAAGTCAAGAGCATATTTTTTTTGGGATAGAACTAATCCATTGTGGCAATAGATTAGCTCAATTCCTAAAAAATACTTTAGTTTCCCTAAATTTTTAATTTCAAACCTAGATTTTAAAAAATTTCTAACAATATCAATGAGATGCATATCATTTCCGGTTATTATAATATCGTCTACGTAAACTAAGGCAATTACTATTTTATCATTGTTTTTTCTAATAAACAAAGATGAATCGCTATTGCATTTTGTGAAACCATTACTGAGAAGAGCAAGACTTAGTTTTGCATACCATGCCCTTGAAGATTGCTTGAGCCCATATATTGCCTTGTGTAGCTTACATACATCTCCTTCTTGATGTTGGAGGCCTTGAGGAAGTTGCATATATACTTCTTCTTCTAAGTCTCCTTGAAGGAATGCATTTGCTACATCCATTTGGAACATATTCCATCCATAGTTGGCTGCAAGCGAAAGAAGTACTCGAACGGTGTTCATTTTAGCAACCGGTGCGAAAGTTTCCTTATAATCAACTCCATATGCTTGAGTGTATCCCTTTACTACTAGCCTTGCCTTGTATCTTTCGATAGATCCATCACTTTTATACTTGATTTTGAACACCCATTTGCATCCCACGACTTTTTTTCCTTTTGGTAGAGAGGTGATCTCTCAAGTACTATTCTTAGTTAGAGTTTCTAATTCTTTGTTCATTGCTTCCCTCCACCTAGGATCTTTTGAAGCTTTTTCGAATGTCTTGGGTTCAATCTCCTTGTCTATCCCATTTATGAATGCTTGATGGCTCGAAGAGACATGAGATGTAGTGTAATAATCATATATGGGATATTTTTGGTTGACCCATTCTGATAGTGGAAGCCTAAGTCTTGTTGATCTCCTAAGCTGAACCGGAGGATCACTTGGCTCTTCTGAACTTGGTGAGGAGTTCTCATCCTCACTTGTTCTATGATCTCCCCCTGAATCAAGTGGTGAGTCTTCATCCGTAGGGTTTAATCCTTCTTCCTCATTTTGAGAACTTCCTTCGACTACTTGAGGATTGATTGGGTTTTCAACTTCTTGAGTAGCATTGGGAGTCACTAGAAAATCCTAAGTGATTGTTTGAGAGCTTTCCTTTGGAATTTCGTTTACTTCTTTTCCTGAAAAGTAGAATTCATTCTCCAAAAATATCACATCTTTCGATGTGTATATGGGGTTAGTATAACAATCATAGCATCTATAACCTTTTTCAAAGGATGTATACCCAAGAAATACATATTTTTTTCCTCTATGTTCTAATTTGTTTCTTAAATGTGTAGGAACGTGAACATAGTATGTGCAACCAAATGTTCTAAAGTGAGAAAGTTTCGGTTTTCTTCCTAAAAGAAGTTCTAAGGGAGATAGGCCTTTCAAAACATCAGATGGCATGAGATTTATAACATGTACCGCGGTTTTAACCGCATCGTACCAAAATTTCTTAGGTGTGTTTGCATAAAACATCATAGCTCTAGCAATTTCTAGTATGAGCCTATTCTTACGTTCGGCTACCCTATTTTGTTGCGGTGTGTAGACACATGATAGTTGATGTATAATGACATTATCCTTGAGATAGTTTTCAAAATTGTGGCTTGTGAATTCACCACCATGGTCGGATCTTAGGATTTTTATGTTGGCATTATATAGTTTAGTCACATATTTCACATAACTCTTGAGAGCTTCAAGAGTTTGGTGTTTGGTGTTTAAAAGATACACCCACGTATGCCTAGTCTTATGATCAATGAATATGATAAAATATTTATATCCTAAATGAGAAATAATGGGAGAGGTCCAAACATCGGAATGAATCAAATCAAATGCATTTTCATATATTGTTTTGGAAATAGGATACACAGTTCGTTTCTTTGGCTAAAATACAAGCTTTACAATGTCTGTTCTCATAATTTAAATTTGGGAATAGACGTTTTAAAGCTTGGTCACTAGGATGTCCCAATCGCCCATGCCAAAGAGATGAATTTTCCTTGATATGAGCCAAAAATGCATGTTGTTCTTTGTCCAAAAAGTAGAGGCCTCCTCTTCTAAAACCCTTGCCAATCAATTGATTCGACTTGAGATCCTGAAAGGAAACCGAGTTTGGGTCAAAGATAACTCTACATTCTTGATCCTTAGTGATTTTATTTATGGACAATAGATTTGAAATAAGTTTGGGAATATATAAAGCATTTGTTGATTTTCCAAAAATATCAATTTCTCCAACTTGGCTTACTTTCAAATCTTGTCCATTAGCAACCCGTACTATCTTATGATTAGAGAGGTTTTTAAATCTCTTAATTTTTGACTTATCTCTAACCATATGATAGTCAGTACCCGAATCAATAAGAAATTCTTCCGAATGTAAATTAGTAAGAGATTTTTGAATTATACCTTCAAGAGCAGAGATTTGTTGAAGCCTTTTTGTGACACTTTCAAGAGTGGTTTTGAGGGCTGCAAGCTCGGCCATAGTGAAATTTTGAATCGTTGTTTGTTGGGCATTAGCTTGTGCTCCAAAAGTTGAGCTTCCTTGTTGATCCTTTGGCTTGAAGCTCTTTGGCCTTAAATGAGGATGTAAGAACCAGCATTTGTCCTTTGTATGTCCTCTTTTTTTACAATGAGAACATACCTCCTTTTTGAGGTTCTTGGCTGCCGTGAAGTCTTGGGTGACCATGAAGCCGTGAGCTTCCATTTTAAGCTTGGAGCCTTCCTCGATTCTCATGCTTACTTCAGCTCTTTGGATCATATTTTGCACTTCTCCTAATGTAGGAAACTCCTTCATTCGAAGGATTTCTTGTCGAAGATGGGTGAAGGAATCGTCCAACCCCATTAGAAGAGCAAAAGTCTTGTCCTACTTTCTCCTTTTTTGGATGACTTTAAGATCGATGGAATCCGGCCGAAAAGTCATTAACTCGTTCCATAAATCGGTGAGTTCTCCGAAATATTGTGGAAGAGACTTTCCTTCCTTCTTAATATTTGCAATTTGCTTCTTCAACTCAAAAATTCTTCCAAGGTTGGACTCTTGACCATATAGAGAGAACATTGTGTCCCGTACCATTTTGGCATTAGGAGCACATGTCACCATGGCTTTGTGAGTCTCATCCAAGGAGTTTAGCAAGATGATGAAGACATGATCATCTCTTTTCTTCCATTCTCTATATGATGGATTGCTTTCATCAAGAGGATCATCAAGAATGAAACCCTCCAAATTTTGAAGATTGAGAGCTCTCTTCATAATATTCACCCATTGATAGTAGTTTCCCCCTTTCAATTGAATAGAGGATAAATTTTGAATTTGGGTGAAGTTTATGGGAGGAAGAGGGTCACCCAACCTTGAAGAGGATGGGATCGTTTGTTGCTCTGATACCATGTTGAAAGTAAGACTAAAGTTGAATGATAAAGAGACACAAAACTAATAAAAACTTAATTGTATTTCAAAACAAGAATACATAGGTTTTGGAGTCTTTGTTCATGAGTTACAAAGAGAAAAAGACAAGAATTTATAGGAGAAGAAGAGAGAGAGAAAGGACAAATGATGGCCCTCCAACAGCCAGAAATATAGCCGTTGGAGGGCCCTCCAGAGGCTGGCAGAACTAGCTTTCCAACAGCTATTCTGCTGGCTAATGGGAAGGGCTCTTAGGCCCTCCCTTCTTGGGCTGGAGGAGAGCACTTTCTTGGGCCTGATGAGACTTCTTCTTGGGCTGGACTGTTTCACCAAATGAGCTTAGAGAGTGGGCTGCAGGATTTGATACAAAGGCTAAGAAATTCTGGGCTTTAAGTGATGTTTATTTTCAACAACCTGTAGTCTATTCATGCCACTAGGATGTCTCTTTCTGCTAGCTGTTTTCCCAGGAGAGAACCCCATGCCTTGAACCTGCAGGTTATTGATTAATGAGTTAGCAAAAGAAAACTGTCTATTGAGTGGATACTTTGCAGAGATAAGGAAAAGAGCTAAATGACGGGGCCAAGAAATGCTCTCGCTGAAGACCGACAAAGAAGAGAAAAGGAAAAAGATGATCTTCCTGAGTTTTAGAGGACAATCACAGTCTTATTCTAGATGATCACGCCCAAAATCATATGGTCATGTTCTTTCAAGTTGAAGGACCGCAAGTGGTTTTCTATATTAATTTAATCTATTTGTGGCATTATTTCAAAATAATAGTATAATATGGCTAACATAAAAGTAACACAATGGCTGGAACAGGGTCAGGCAGGACACAAGTATTGACTCTTGGGTCCAGACAAAAACGAAATTGCCAAAGAAAGCCCGAAAGCATGCAAAAAACATATAGCACTTCGTAGGTTTAATGAAAAGGGTATAATAGCTTAATTACTAACCCAATAATCCATGTTCCTCCAGTTACAAAGGCCACAACTGGCTTTGGTTTGTCACTTCTTTTCGGTAGTTACAGATCCAATCTGCAAAATCATAATTGCAACATCATTTTTTTTTTTTTAGTAATTTCATTAGTCATAAAAATCATTTGCACTTACAATGACATACCTATTTCTTGGTTGATCTCCATAAACAACACTTCAGCGAACTTGGCTTGACGAGTAGTAGTAGTATGCCACTGGGAAAAAATTATTGAACAAATGTCATTCTTCAAAGGCAGATGACAAATGACAAAATCCTACAAGAAAGCTCCAATACTGAGCATGGAGCACCAAAGTCAACCTTTTTATTCAATGAGAAAAATAAACTTTATCAGCAGAACTAGAAATATCAAGGTACATGGCACTAAACAAGAGGATAGCTGAAATCCCGGGATATTCAACCGACAAGAAGCTGTACACAAACCAATTTACTCAAACCGGACCCAAGAAGTCTGGATTGCCAAAATGTGAGTGAGAGATAAATGATTTGAGGTAAATCTTGCTTCGTTGAATTAACACAATAAGCTTGTTATAGCTCATGAAAGAACCTGCCAGATGATGATACAGACCAGGCTGCCCAAGTTTGGCTTCAGACTAAAAGGGTTTTGGAACTCATTTGGCATCTCTAGCGGCAAAGGCAACCCAAGCCCTTTTCACTTTTCAAGGCCAAAATTCTTGACCCATCATTTCATGGTTCTTTTTTTTTTGTTTCCTCTCTCTCTCTCTCTCAAATTATGCATTAGCCATTTATGAAGCATGGATACAATTGCTACCAGCACAAGGGAATCAAATACAACTTATATGTTCATTTGCATATTTGGTTGAACAATTCTGATTCTATATATACTTTTAACTTCAAAAATGAGCAATCCAAATAACTTAAACATTACCTTTTGGCCTTAACCAAAAAAATCTAAAAATAAATCCAAAACGTCAATCTTTAACAAGAGAAAGCATCTTTCTATGCTGTACCTAGCTTATAAAGAAACAAAAGTCTACGGATTATGTAGCACTTGCATGTCTGTCACATAATGGGCAAGTGTTATATATAGTATTTGTTTCAAATTATTGCTTCTTCACAATTGGCCATCAACTAAACTGCATTTCCCAAGACCTTTAATCATAAGCACTTTGCCAGCAGATAAACAAGAAACCCTGAGAAATACAGCACACCTAGAAGATAGGCAGATGTTCTATCTGAGTGGTCATAAAGTATAACATAAACCACATCCTTCTTTCTCCCCAACTAATGTTTTTTTATAGGTGACTCATCCATATATAGGATGAACTACATATATTAAATGTCAATTAAGTACAACGAACACAAAAACACAAGAACAAGAAAGAAAATAGAAAGAAACAATTTGATGAGTGAACTAAAGGGTTATCAGCCAACAAGAATACAGAACAAACCTCGAAGGAAACCAGGCATAAGCAGCATGGCATAACAACCAAGAGCTATAAGTCTTGTGATCCACCGGTAGCCTACTCTGGATGATAGCATGCAGCGATTAGAAAAAAGGCAACTTTGATTAATAAGTTACACCAATATGATTAGCCATAACCACATAATGTATTGTGAAAGTTGAGCTGAATACAGCAAGTTTGTAACATCTTTGAGTGAGTGCAAATTTGCAAGTGCTGACCATGGTCTAGCGGTGTGTCCGATTTCACGACTAGATGACTGAGAACGGATGAAGGAGGCCGGCAACGATGTTGATTTCCGGGCGAATCTTCGCCGTTTATGGTAATTACGAGTAGCAGAAGCAGAGTCTTAGGTCGCAACCCTAGAAAAGGGCAATGGATTTGTCTCGATTTTCATCGTGCACTCGGGTGGTGAAGGTCGACGAAAATCAGAAGAAGAATCAATACGAATCTCCGATGACGAAGTAGGAAACAGAAAGAGACTAGAAGAATGTGAATGAGAATCTAATGCAGAGAGAATAGGGTATTTGTATGATGTTCCGACCAAGATGAAAAATTTGAATTAATTTCCATAGGGAGGAGAAACGATATGATGGACCAGTAATTTTCTACCACGTAATAGGGAACCCACCACGTGTCAACGGCTTGAACACTCTCCCACGAGCCGGACGGACAGCAAATGGAACCATGCAGAAATACCAACCGGGGATGGATGGATGGTTTCCCCTCCCTGCATTTTTTTTTTTTTTTTTTGCCCTCTTTTTCTCCGAAAATTATTTGACAATTTTGAACATAAAAACTGTTTTTCTTTAAGGAAAAAAATTGTTCCTTTTTTTTATATAATTTGGAAGGAATTACCTTTTTCAGTTGGATTTTTTTATCAAACATAATAAAATAATACCACTATTGGCTTACTACTTTCCCCACATAGACTTTCTCAAAATCAGGGGCACCAAATAATGCCTCAAAAGATTATAGGATAAAAGAAAGGATACTGTGCATTGCCTTTGCGTCATACTTATTTAGGGTGATTAAATCGAAATATTCAATCATCGATTTAATTCAGTAACATAAATTTTATAACTATAACTTAATTATATCAAAAACTAATAATTCGGTTTGATCGAATTAAATGATTAATTCGATTTGATTATCCAAATTGACTAAAATATTGAAATCTCTATAAAAGATTTAAATAATGATACCTTCTATTTCTGTCTAAATAAATATAATTTATATTACTTATATTGACATGTTATTATAAACTATAATGTTAAATTTTATAATTCACTAATAATTATTGTTTACAAAATGTCAATTTGAAAACTTCAAAATTTAAATTTTCATAAATATGAAAAATTTAAACAAATTTTACTAATATACCGGTAGTTCAAAAAAAAAAAAAAAAAAAAAAAGACCTAACATTACATTGTTATCAAGTAAAATGATGTTTAAATTATTTTTTTTAATTTTTAATTATAATATTATATCATTTCGTTTAGAATTTTTTTAATCATAAGATTTTTTCTCTTTTAATTTTTAATTATAATATTATATTAATATTTACATAAATAAAAATTATAGATTTTAATTATTTTGATTAATTTAATTAATCGAAATAAAAATTATTAAAATTGATAACAGCTCAAATAACCAAATTAAAGTTTTGATTTTATCCAAAATCAAAATCAAAAACCAAATAAACCACTAAAAATATAAAAAGCAATTAAAAAATTAATTTTTTTCAATTTTAATCTAACAGTGTTTACCAAACATATTTGTGATTTCATAAATTTATTATGAAAAATGTGGAGAAACATACGTGGCAATAAAAAATGTTTATGGGAGTCGGACAACTAAAAGAGATTAGCACGCCACATGGAACTCAGAAGGCAATAGGTTTTTATTTTATTTTATTTTTTTCGATTACATAAGATTTGGACTTCAAATTATAAGATTTAAAGAGAAAATTATAATTACTAGGTTATCCCTC